>CM002524.2:30387430-31711805 GCA_000338895.3 Oryza meridionalis | reverse complement strand
ACAACCTATCCCTCACCTTTACGTCGAGTTTGTATGACATCCATAACCCCCAATACTAGAATTCTTCACCCCTAAACTATACAAAACCGTGCAAGTTAGATCTTATAGCACTATGGATCTCTGGTTACGCTAATGTGGCGTCCTAGTCAGAAAAAAATAAAATAAAATTATGGGACCCACATGTACGTGAGAAGAAAAAACTTAGGTCTGCCATCTCTTCTTCTCCTCTTTTCTTCTTCTTTTCTTTTCTCCTCTTTTCTTTCTACTCTTCTCTTCTCTTGTCTTCTTCAGCGAGCGAGGCCGCCGGCGATAGAGGGTGAAGCGGCGACGGGCTAGTGCAACAGTTTGGGGGCTAGTACACCCACGTGCTGCCTGTACACATGGGCCGCGCAATGGCGGCCGAGTTCCGGCGGCACGGGGACGACCCAGATGACGTGCATGGGACCATGGCACGCGTGCTCTCCTACATCCACTACACCCTCCCCGACCCGCTCGTCTCCGCTACAACGCGCCTCTGTGTACTTACCCCCGCACGACGCCGTCGACCGCATCAGCGCCCTCCCTGACGAGCTCCTCCGCAAGGTCGTCTCACGCCTCCCCGTCAAGGACGCCGCGTGCACTGCCGCTGGAGCCTGCTATGGCGCTCCACGCTGCTTGCGGCGGATGAGCTTCCCACCACGCCGGACAGCCGCCGGGTCCCCTCCGACTCCACGCCACTCCGCCGCGGGCTCGCTCCACGGCCTCCATGGCCGGTTGCCGCCTTCCTCGCTGACCTTCGGACCAGTTGGCGACCGGCCGACAGCGGTGCTCTCTGCCGGAACCACCTCATCACCGCCGCATCCCCTCCTCCTCGGGCCATCTTCATCTACCTCCTACGCCCCGTCCCGGTGCAAGCGGAGGCGGCGGCACCGCGGCCGTGGCATCGGACAACGTCGACGTCAACCTCGACATCCTCGTGCGAGAGCTCGCCCACCACCGCCCCTACTCTGCTCGGCTGGCTCCTCTCTCCGCCTGCTTGCTCCAGCTGCACGCTCCCCGTCGCTCCCCCTCTGCCGCCGACGACTTCCCAGCGCTCGCCCGCCGCCACCCCTGCTCCGCTCTGCTGGGCGCCGCTGCTCCGCCTGCCTACTCCAGCCGCTTGCCGCCGCCCGTTGCCGCACCACACTCAGCGGCAAAGAGAAGAAATAAAAGAGAAGAAAGAAGGGAGGCAGACCCCACGTTTTTATTCATTTCACTTACATGCGGGTCTAGATTATTGACTAGGATATCACGTCAGCGAAAACATTATATACTGCTATAGGACCTATTTTGCACGGTTTTAAACATCTGAGGGGTAAACATTTCTGGTATTGGGGATTAGGGATGTTATACAGACTTGAGGTAAAGTCGAGGGACTGTAGGTGAACTTATTACAAAAATTAATACAACTTTGTTGTGCTAAAAGGGCACATTCTATAACATCTTCCCGGTCCGAAATAAGGAACCAAATAGATACTCAATTTCTTCGAGCCATTCTTTACCGGGACATTACAGCTATCTCGTTTGTTACAAGCTTACACAGATTTGAAGTTACATTATTTACTGCGTGAACCCTAAATGATTGGTAAAGGTAGTAGTAGTTTTCTTTGACAGGCAGGCGATATTGTCTCAACGTCCAAGATCTGTCCGAACACAGATCGTTTTTTCACCAGTTACACTGCATGATGTTCTAGTACAGATAATCTTTTCAGTTTTCACCAGTTCCACCGCATGATCTTTCCTCCATTTTTAGTTTTTTGTACAGAAACTATTAGATGCTATCCGCTCAAAACTTAAATGCTATTTTCCAACAGAGGCATCTGTCTTGCGTTGAGCACGCCCAGCGAGGCTAGCCCACTTATACGTTCACTTGCTGAAGGTTGCTTCTGATGATGTCGCCGTCTTCTCTGTTCTCCTGGATGATACCCAACAGCTTGGACCTACTGATCCTCAGAATCTGAGATAGTTTTGTCGTCCGGAAAGTGAACGACTGTGGCTTGTTGCACAGTACACCAATCTCCCCTAGCAGTTCTCCCTCAGCTGCTCTCCCGTAAACCTGAAACATGAAACGGCCCCAGGTGTCATTTTTTCAAGTGCTTGTCTGATCTTTGTCCGGAAACCCGTTATCTGTCTTTTCAGAAACAGCAACTCAGGAGATACCATTACCTGTTCTGTTCCGTCTAGGAATACCAGAATGTCCTGTTAGTAGAAATTCATGTTCCATTACGATTTGTGCACTGATCATACATATATAGGTAGTATTAAAGTACTAGATTTTACGTACTACTGCTCCGGATACAAGAAAATACAAGTCCGACGGGCTGTCATTCTGCAGTATGATGTCTTCCTTTGGGGCGAAGTACTCTGCTTGCATCTCTGTTACCTGAATATATACAACCAAATTGTTAATAAGGGTCTTCCATTACGCAATTTTTTATGTAAAATTCAGCCTCATTTCTCACCAACTGCTGGATGAACCTTGAGGAGACTCCCTTGAACAGGTAGGCTCCTTGAACAACCCGGAAGAAGAGGTAGTGAGAAATGCTGAATCGCATCGCCTTCGGGAGGACGTCTAGCGTCTCCTGCTGCTTGAGGCCATCGGTCTTGTACCGGAGGCATATGTGGTTCAGCATCTGCTCCTCTATCTGCTGCGGCAGCTGGTTCCTCGCCGCGAATTCTGAGGCGGCCTGAACCACATCCCTCTGCAAATAACGCACAAGCCATTTCGATCGTCAAACCACAATACAGAGAACAAAAGCACAGAAGCTTTGGTAGGATCGAACAGTACGTACAAAGTCTCGGGTGCGGCTGGTGCTGTGGACGACGAGGTTGGTCATGTTGCCGATGAGGTAGGCGGTGAGCCAGAGGTTGAAGAGCATGTAGCAGATGCCGAACAGCATCTCCCTGGCGTTCTCGGCGTGCAGGTCGCCGTAGCCCGTGGTGGTCAGCGTCGTGATGGACCAGTACATGGCCGTCACGTACCGGATCCACAGCCCGTCCTCCCTGAAGTTGGGCATCACGGCGCCGATCCATGTCCTCCTCGGGTCCGGGTACCTGTCGGCGATCAGGTAGTTGATGCACCCGGCGCAGTGTATCGCGAAGAGGGTGACCTGGTGTTGCCATGCAGAGAGAAGTTTCGTTTTGCTCGTTGGTGGAGTAGAACTGATCAGAGGAAAAGAGATCGTATCATGGACGTACCGAGATGAGCTTCGTGCAGCGTATCACCGCGTAGTTGAACCGGATGTCCTTCTCAAGCCTATATATGGTGTATCAAAGTATAGTATATGTCACATGCTGGCTACTGGCTAGCGTATAACCATTTTACAGTGGATTGGTAGGGCACGTGTGGCGTTTACCTCGCAAACATCGAACTGACTCGACGCAACCGCCAGAGCCTGAGAACATTGAGAAACTTGAAGCCAAGGTCATGCCCGTGCTCGTTGAACAGCAGGCTGATGGAGTGGAATGGAACAGTCGAGCATACATCGAAGACGAACCAAGACGACAGGTACCTGAATGCAGTGAGCACAAGAAAATTAAGCTGTGCCATGTTGTCTGTCTGCCTGATCTCCGGAAATTAACTAGCTGTTCAAGTTCTGAACTAATTAACTAGCTAGTACGTACCTGACTGCTATTTTCTTCGGATCGTTAACGAGGAGGTAGGACTTCTTGTCCACGAACGGGACGAAGAAAGTGAGCATGATGTCGACGGCGAAAAACCCGTTGACGACATCGTCCACGACAAAAGGCGCGCTGGGCAGGTACCTCAGGAATGCGAACTCCAGCGGGCAGATCCACGCCGAGTACACCACCAGGATGATCAGAAATGTTTCCCAGACCCTGTAAAAATTAACAAGGAGCATCAAAACGTACATTTCAGTTCTTGATCGACCGATATCCATGAACAACAACAGTCTTGCAGGCATATACGGATGCAGAGGCACGCGTACTTGTAACGCGGGTCATAAGGCGAGACGAGGTATTTCCTGAGCTTGGGAGGCTGGTGACCGGTAGCACCGAGCGACGGGAGGAGATCATCGGGGAAGTTGCATACAGTACTGAACCTGCTGCCTGATCTGTCGCCATCGTCGAAGCACGGGAAGCAATGCGGCCACAGATTCATACGAGAAGAACGTGCCATATATTTCGGTCCAGGGCGACGCGCTGGAGACTGGCCGGAGGCTTGCTGCAGGAGAACGGGAGAGGTCAGGTTGCTGAATTCTGCAGAGTCGCCGCGGCGTCGCCGCGTATTTATAACGGAGGAGACCTCGTACTGTTGCTCCGAACTAAAAGTGGATTCATATACATGGAACAGGAACGGCTTTAGAGAAGATGATGATACTGCTTAGTATTACCTTTGGTCCCGTCAGTTGTCAGGTGTTGCCGTGTTGAAGACACAGACACGGTGATGGTGCACTAATGTCAGATGCTTCCTGATCCGCAGGTAGACCTGTGTCGATGCCAGATTGATCTGTGGTGATGGTGGCGTGGCCATTACAGTAGTGGGGGCGCGAGTTGTTAAGTTAGCTATCAGGTTAATATGCGGGCAAGATTAATGGCCTAATGGTCAGAATATTCTTTCAATGAGCTAAAGTGTGCCATGATAATCTGATCAGTAGGGGGACATGCTAAAAATATTGTCTTTATTGTGCAAAGCCTGAAGATGCCCATGCATGTTTTTTCATAAGCGGCGGGAATTAGACATCAACAAGAAGTGAGTGTAGCATATCAGCATATCCGATATGCGCACGACTAGCGAACTTATAGGCCCTAGTATGATATTGCACCGAACGTATTTGAGTGCAGATAGCATTTTTTTTTCCTTTGATTGACTAAGATGTGATCGTGCGTTGTATATAAACGGAGGTTGAAAAAGGAGCCATCAGGCGTTTAAGTTTTTAAAGACATACAAATTACCATATTAATAAAAGAAAAATATTATATTGTCATGTATTCTTTTTATGATCATATAAAAAATGCACACGCATGCATATAGTCACACCCCACGAGTACCGTTAAAGCAAGTTTAGTAGTATATCTAACTATTGACTATTAAGGGCCCCTTTGAATTATAGGAATGAAAAAAACGGAGGAATAGAAAAAACATAGGATTCTGACAGGAATGCAAGTGTAAAACAGATGATTCTAAAACACAGGAAAAACATAGGAATGACCGTTCGATTAGACCACAGGAAAAAACACAGGAATTTGAGGAGAGATAAAGACTCAAACGATTTCTTCCATGAGTTTCTAGCTCTTTTAAAATTCCTCCAAAACTTGTATGGGAAGAGGCATTCCATAGGAATTTCATAGGATTCCATAAGGTTCATTCCTTTGATTCAAATGGCTTTGTAGGAAAAATTCCTATAGGAATGAAATCCTCTAAGGGCCCCTTTGAATCGTAGGAATGAAAAAATAGAGGAATAGGAAAAACACAGGATTCTGACAGGAATACAATTGTAAAACAGAGGATTGCAAAACGCAGGAAAAACACAGGAATGGCCGTTTGATTGGATCACAGGAAAAACGCAAGAATCAGATGAGAGAGATAGACTCAGAGGAAATGTTCCAAGAGGTTAGACCTCTTGCTAACTTTCCTCCACAATATGCATAGGATTACCCATTCCATAGGAATTTTAAAGGATTGGATAGGATCCAATCCTTTGTTTCAAATGCCTTCATAGGATTTTTTTCATAGGATTGAAATCCTCCAAAATTCCTACATTTTTCCTACAAATTCAAGGGACCCTAAAATTTCTATGAATTTCTTTTGAATCAAAAGGGCCCTTCATATTAAAACTAACATGTATAAGGTTGACTCTATTTTTTTTCCTTCATCTCTTTTTCCTCATTATGAATTTAATGAAAATATCTTAAAACATATGTATAGCTAGCTCTTACATGAGAGCCAACACTCTTTTCTTTATCAGAACGACTATACGTACGACCCTACCTGTCCAACCCGCATACAACACATATAAACTTGTTTTTGGCTGAATCCACATGAATGACAATGTGCTCTGTTACTGGTTGGTTCAACACGTGAGTTGGATGATTGAGTCGGATGTATAGCACTACTCTTTATATCTCTATTCCACATATAAGTTTATAGTTGGCTTATAGCCCGCTACTATTCTTGCTCTTAAAGAGATGGATGTCATATGCCGTTAGGATCTAAACCCTTATTGGCCTTATAGATAAAGTTATGCACTCATAATTGTATAACCACACTGTCGGTACTTTCCTACAATAGATCCAGATATACTCCCTCTAAACTATGCAAAGGGTGTTGATTAAAATAAGAGTAGAGTTGAGGATAAAATGAATATATCCAATTTTATATACATACTAGTGTCAAGGTTATGGATACCACATACCTAATAGTAGTTGACTAAATCTCGGCAGGACCCACCACATATCATGTCTTATACGGAAACAATCTTCGAATATAGGAGTTCCACATAAGGAAGGATGAATAGAGTTCTACATGCAAACGACGAGGATTACTCGGATTGTATCCATATTGGTTTCCCTAGTTTTACTTGGACAAAGGGACACCTATGGGTATAAATACAAGGCCCCCTACGAGGAGAGGGGACACGAAACAATAGATCAACATACAAGCCAACATATGCCAAGACAAGCCGCCGGATATCAACATCGGAGATAAGCCTAGTAGTCCCCATACGGTACCTACGACTACCGTCAAGAGGGATCTAACACTGTCTATGATCTCGCCGGACACGGATTCGAGGAGGAAGACTACTCTGTTGTCGACTACGTGTTAGCACTTCAGACCGCCATGTCGACGACAGATAGATAGGCTACCCCAAATATTGTACTGGTGTGATTATGGTAAATAAGAGCAACGACCGGCTTCGGCCAATAGGAGTAGGGTTATTACCTGACAATTCAGGGGCTCGAACCTGTATAAAAATCCTCGTCTCCATCTTTTTTACTACAATCTCGCATATATCCTAGTACCAACGATCTTCATATTATGCAAATACCAAAATCGCGACATCAAACGTCGATAACTAGTATGTTCCCCTAGCATGTGTAGACAGTAGACTAGATGACACTGATGGTTGCTTAAATGAAGCAGACCAGGGACCTGTATCAAATATTACTGGTTAGAGGCCGTGTTTTCTTCTCATAAAATATAAATTTTATCTTGATTTCTGTTAGCACGTTTTTAAATTGCTAAATGGTACAATAAATTTATTTTTTAAGTTTGTAATAATTAAAACTTAATTGATCATACGTTAATGGTTTTCTCGTTTTACGGGCACCCATTTCATCTTCATCTTCATCAATCTCAAACACCACCATAAAGTAGATACTATATACTCCCTAGCTAAAAAAGTACCCATCAAAGGATAAATGTAGTAAACAGGAAAAGTTAATTAAACCATAAAGATATGCCAAATGTCGGTTAGCTAACGTTTTAAATTAACAACATAATGTCCATGCAAAAAAAATAGGGTAGTTTCCCACACAATTTTGCGCAAAACTAGATTTTAAGAGTTGAATTTGATGTAAAATTCTTACTTCTATTTTTACAAATATGGTATTGTTTTGTATTATACAACTATATCAATCAATCTACATGGATAGAAACCGTACACATTACAATCAAACAATGTATATTTCTCTCTCTCTTTATCAATATGATAATTTTTAGGATTCAGATAGTTTTTTTTAACTTATTTTAGTGAATGTTTTTTTTTAGCAAAGGGCATAGCCCTCCATTTCCATTATAGAAATGGACAACGTTCTACAAAGAAAAGAGTCTTTAAACACAGGGGAACCTCCCCAGGTGCTCACATAACAACTTATTTTAGTTAATGATATAATAGATTGTTAATTATTTAATAGGATTGCCTTGTCCTGGAAGTGATATTTTGTTCCTCTCCAGCCAGTCAGCATAGCACGTATGAGGGCACTTTATGCATTTTTCTTTTGGCTCTTTTAGTTTTGGAACCCAACTTTTTGATGAATAACTAAAGTAGTCGTTGCTTTATCGTTAACTTTTCGCTTTTAGATTATTGGATTGAGAAAAGAAAAATATCTTGTGATTCTACGAAAACAAGATTTTCCATATTCTGCACCATACAGTGAGTTTGCACATATCCATTCTAAGAATGCAAGTGAGACGGATAAGCAGGTTTTTTTTCCCCCACTTATCATACTTATGTTTTATTTTTCTTTCAAATTTTATACTACTATAAAAGAATAACTGGTAAACATGTTTTTATATATATGAGTATAAGGTTTACCCACTTACACCCTTAGATACATATGATGGTGCTGGTTGTCCAGGACATGAGCTCACCAAGCACACGCCGATCTCAAACTCAGTTCAACAGTAAAAATGAAACACAACCCGATATAGATTAAGCCCAATTATGGCCTGTACAGTAAATGTGTATAAGTGTGGTGAATAGTAGCCCAATGCAATGGAAAAAGTTTTTAAGTTTCCTCCGAAATCCACGTGTAATGACTCATTGCATATGGATTTTCTGAAGAAACAAACAAAGCAGGCTGCTGCTTAATACACAGCAATTCAGAGACTACTGGCTGTACTACCTCCCATGTGTCCAAGTCCCATCGTCGTTCAGATAGATGTACTACCACGCTAGTGCCTGCTGCTGGAACTGAGCACGACCTGGAACCCATTACTTTTTGCTGATCGATCGAGCGTGCTATATCGTTATATCCAGGCCGAGTGTATCTAGGGCGAGTGGCGATCGTGCAGCACAGCTCGGATCATGCCTTGGCAGCGGCTAAAGATCATGCGCGCGGCGCCTTTACCGTGCACCATCGATCACAACAAACCTGCAGACCTTTGCATGCTAGCTTTGCCCGTGAGAGCAAAATCAGTCAAAAAACCCGAGAGTTTTCCAGTGACACCATGACAGCAACGTTTGCCTCGGTTCACAGAGCACATGGGAGGGCTTCACCGCTTCAAGTCTGCATGATGAAACGGCCGAACTCGCTTATGGTCGTCGTCTCGTTGCGCTCAGGCGCGGCACCAATTAACGTTACCTCGCGAATCCATGGTGTGGTCAACTCAGCGAGTCAGACACACAAATGACCCGAGTGGCACCAATTCCGCGTCAACTTGTTCGCGGTTCTACCGGTGACTACTGACTAGAGTGAGCTGCGAAATTTTGTTTCTTTCTCCCTCTCTCCTTTTTCAGCATCCCAGGCTGACACGAAACACTTGATTTCCCCTAAATTTCCTTCTCACCTTCTCTGCCACTCGATGCATAGATGATTGTTTTTGCTTAGTACTATTAATTAACTCCAGTCATCCAATGATTGTCTTCCTTCAATGATTTGTTAGAAAGGTTTTAACTGCTGATCGAGCTTGTGTCTGCACCAGTAAGTATACATATCCTGTAAAGTTGTTGTCTCAAGCTAGTGACGACTGACAACAAGCGCGAGGTTTGTTAGTGGCTTGTAGTGGTGACTGGTGGCACTGCAATGGCCAGATGGTAGTGCGCGGCGCAACTAGGCTGTTCTTGCCGATGTTCATGAGGCTGCCGCCATGCAGATCTTGTCAAAGCACTAAGATCACCCTCGGGGCGATTTTGTCTGGATCAGGTGGCTCGCAGCCAATCCGGAATTCCAGCGCCCAGGTGCACGCGAAGGCCGGAACGCCAGTACGCCACGCTCATCGTGCTGGAGTCATCTGATGGTATCATGGAAGAGCGAGCAGACGGGAAGTTGTGGATGTGGGAGAGCCCGTCCGCGGCCAACTTGCCGCAGATTATGTGCGGCTCCGCATGTCCAGAGCGCAACGGAGACGGAAGGCCTTGGTATTAGGTCATGTTCTTTTCTCCAACTAGATTAAGATTAAGATTTTTCGTTGGCACGTTTTTCAAACTATTAAACGGTACGATTTGTGCAAAAACTTTTTATATAAAAGTTGCTATAAAATATCATATTAATCTATTTTTCAAGTTTGTAATAATTAAAACTCAATCAATTATACGTTAATACCACCTCGTTTTACGTAAAAAAAATTTCATCTTCGTCTTCATCTTAGACGGCAGTGACATACAGGAATAAGTCCACTTTTGACTTTCTTAAAATATTCAATCTGATTTGTACTCCCTTAACCACAATACAGATATTTTGACCCCTTAACTATTAAAACCGAGGTAGTTTAACTCTCTTAGTAATTTTTGTTGACGTGACTCGTTGATTAGTCTGACTGGCTGAGTTAGCAAAGGGACTTCAATGTCCATTTTTTATCCTATTATCCTCTCTCTTTCTCCGCGGGCGACAATTACTTCCCCCTCCTTTTCTATCAGCCATAGGGGGTGAACAATGGCAGGCTCTTGCACATCCACCATGAGCTCGTCGCCATCAGCGATGACCCCTCTTCCTAGCAAACCCTCCCCGACCCTCCCCCCCCCCACCCCTCAAACCTCTTCTTCTTTTTCAGGTTTTTCCCTTTGGATTTCCTCCTCCGTTGGTATCTTGGTGAACGCTTGGGAGGATGACGGCCAAGAGGTCGAACGTCGTGCTGCTGAGCAAGTCAGAGCCCGCGGTAAGCGACATCCACATCCATTGTCTCCTTGATAGAATCTGCTCGTTAGTGGCTGAGAGGACGGCGGCGGTGGCTACCATAGAGCAGCGATGGAAGCAACAACCCTTCACAAGAGCTCGGACATCGTGCTATAGGGCTAGCCAACGAAGGCGGAGTCACGTTTCTGCCTCTCTAGTCCTCACGCCGTCGACAACCTAGCCGACAAGAGCACGATTTTTCCTGCCTCCTCGCCACCGCCGCCAGCCATCTCGTCGTGTGTCCCCAAGTCCTGCTGTTGCGCCTACTTGATGTTCTCTGCTGCGATGGTGGTGTCGCACATGTCATCATCGTCGTCGTGCTCAGGCATCCTATGCCTTCTCCACTGCAAAGACCACCGTGCTGTTTGCCACTTGGTTGACCCACTCCAGCTCCTGCTCCACACATCCCTATTGTTTCCCCTTGCTTACCGTCTTCACCATTATCCTCTCATGTTGCCTTGTCCTCCTGCTCCTATCATGCTCACCCTTTGTGCTACCAACCAGCCCGCCTTCTCCCACCGCCCTTTTCTACCCTTGCTGCCATCGGGAAGGATACTCCCCTCCTAATACCATCAGTAACTTAGGACGAGGCTGCTAGCTTGGATAGAGAGGGCTACTTGTTCGTTGGCGCTAGAGGAGAGAAGGTGGCGGCGAGCAACAACAAGGTGAGGAGCTGGGCAGTGTATCGGTATGGGAAAGAGGGGGGAGAAGAAAGAGAGAGGTCATTGACATGTGGGCACCGCATACTAACTCAGGTAGTTTGATCAGATCAAAGAGCCATGCGTGCGAAAATTACCCCTAAATCGACCGAGGAGGCAAATTACACCGGTTTTAATATTTAAGGGTCAAGATGAATTAGATTGGAGATTTGAGGGAGTCAAAGTGCATTTATTTCTAACGGGAAGATGAGGACAGTGCGTTAAAACCGAGGACGATGGTTATGGTCCGGATCTAGTGTGGGCCAGAACGGGCCGTTCAGCGTAGGGGGTTTAACATGGATGTTTCTCCTTCTCGGTCCAGCGGCTCAGTTTAGAAGAACGCGCTCCGACGGGAAAACGAGATACCCCACTGGGGCCGTTTCGTCTTGTACTCTTGTTCTCGCAATCTCGCTCCCTCCTCCCGCGGCTAGTCCGGCAAATCGGCCGATGTTTGCAGGCCTGCAGCCGCCTAGCGTTGCCGGAAGAGGGCATCGCGATGAGCCATCCTCCCCACCTGACCCAGCCTCCTCTCCTCGCTACCTTCTCTCCCTCCGCTGGAAGCGCGAGATATCAAAGTCGGACTTATCCTTTGGCCGGCCACTATCTAGGTCCTACGATTTGGGATCTGATGCACGCCAAGCGATCGGAGCTCAGCGAACACCGTCCAAGGCACTCGCGAGGAGGCCCCGGAAGCAACAGATGATGAACATGAACCCTCCACGTCTCCAGGCTCCAGGTACAAACCAACCTTTTTGTGGCTTTCTGCTTGTACGCATTGCCTGGTGAATTCTGTCAACACACTCCACGCGTACATGTCTGAAACGGCATTCATCAGACTAGAAGACAATGGAGATCGGATCAACTCCTGAAATTTCTAATATATTGAAGGGATGATATTTGAACATTACAAGCTCTTGGCACACTAACCACCACACACTTCCCACAATGGCATGTTACTTTCTGAATCACAAATGAAAGCAACAGAAACAGCCATACATAGCTTCAGGTACCTTTAGCCTAAGCTCACAATCTCACATTACTCAACCTCAGAAACTTCAAGCTTACTACCAAAACTAGTGGCCTCCTCATACTTACAGAAGAGGTTTATATATCTTTCGACCACAATCACTAAGAGATTCAGAATAACATCAGACTGACAATGCTAACAATGCCAAGCAGCAGCCCAATACTTGCCTTCAACCCAGTAGCTCCATTCAAGCCCCAGACGCGCACATCATCGATCACTGGCCCACAAAGCGAGCTGTGGTCGTCGCTTCTCGTGTTGTAATACACACTGTAGAACGCTACCCGCGTCCTCTCAGCTCGTGCTGTGAATGTCACATTCGCAGCCTGGCTTGTGGCATTACCCATGGGCGAGTAGTGGAAGTTCTGGGCCTGGTCACCTGCGAATGCCATGACAGCCATTGGTGGCTGGCATGAATCCCCTGCTGAGCCCAATGTGAATGTCAGGCTGTACTCTTTCTGAGGGGTTGTCTCGACCATCTGTGAGATGATGCCTTCCTTCCCTGATAGAAGCTCAATGGCGCGCTTCCCTTGGGGAACGGTGTATTGGTCAGAGTCGACAAAGCGGACAGCTCGGTTTGACTCAATCATCCAGCCAGGCAAGGCAGACGTCTGCTCATCGAGGTTGGTTGGGAGAAGCACCCCAAAGCTCGTGTTTGGAAACATCCATGGACCCTCCTCAAAGTCTCCATTTGACACCACAGTATCTGTTGAAAGAAGACAATACCAAGCGATGACTTACGAACCATACAAACTAGAGCACCTCTAGCTCTCTTAAGACATCCTGTAAGGATATACACTCTAATAGGTATAGAGATAAGCAGAACTGTCATACCCTTTGGTTTATCTGGAGTGAAGAGCTTCTTTATGGCAACGTTGTCAAGGATAGGTCCACAAGTCGGATCATCCTCCATACCAGGGTTCCTGAACTCAAGGCTTGCCTGCTCATCTGTTGCCTGAAAAGCCAATGCATATGCATCCCAGCCTTCTATGTTGTACAATGTCTGCAGGTCCACTGTCTGTGATGCACCACCGAGCACAGACACATTGAGTGACTCTAGCTGTGCACACGTTCGGGCAGCACTGAACGTGATAGCATACTCTGAGCCCTTCTCAACCTGCACCATCTGCCCTATACTTGCGTCGTTTCCAAGACGTACAGCATGATCCCCTGAAATGAAAATCCAAATATTAAACATGTCGAATACAAATCAATGGTGCAACTTGATTGATCAGAGGACAGAAGGAGAAAAGCTCTGTAGGATACCCTGTGGAACAATAAGAATCATGCCACCCTGGTGCTGGCCTGCTGAGATGAGCTCGACTGTCCCATTGATCGTCCAGCCAGGGATCGATGATGCACCTTCAGCAACTGAAGCAGATTTGACAAAACCACCAGCTGGTGCTGTCTCAAAGTCACCATTGCTGAGCAAGCCTGTTGTGCAAAGAGATCACTTGCTCATGTAAGTGCCAAGGTCAATTTAGATCTCCAAAAGTAACACAGCTGCAATCCAAGACCAAGAGGCAGAAAATATATTTCTCAAGAACTCTACTTAATATCTACCCATGTTATATGTGAAAGCGTTCCCATGCAAGTGAAGCCAAGTACATCTACTGCAAGTCTGCAATGCAATAAAACCATAACTATTTTAAGTTGTGTAGCTCTACCCTTTTGTAGGATAGGACGAACCGTAAATATGATCCCCCACTGAACCTAGTACACAATGCGCTGGACTATCTTTATTATGACATATATAAAATAATGTACAACTCAGACTGAATTGAATGGCACTGTACAACTCAAATCAAATGCATAACAGTGACAAAAAAAAATAAATTTCAGATAAAAACCTAGGACATTTACGGGAACCTTTCTACGCAAACGTGTAACAAGTGAAATGAGCCATCACAGTAGAGTTTGGGGAAGTTCATTTCTAGGACTGGTTTTTCTTATAAGTGAGTGACTTCTCAAGCTTGTTTTTATGGCTACCCTCCCAGTTGAAAGCACGGATGCACAGATAAACTGTACCATAATTAAATCTCCTGTGCCAAAATTTAACAGCTAAAACCTCTAATTCAGTACTATAGGAGAGAAAACATGTCCATGTTTTTCTATTGTACATCCAATGCATTTCATTGGAGCACTGCGGGTAGGCCACTTTACTGTGCTTCAATGTCCTTACAAGGACAGACATGTGACTATGCACGACGATATTATGTGGTGAAAATGAAACATCCACCAACCCTACCCTATCCACCATCCCACCATGGAGAGCCCCATGCAGTGGTCCAGACTCCAGAGCTGCCCATGTCCGGAGGAAATCACCACGGCCCGTAGCGTAATTCTGGGGAGGTTAAGGTACGAAAAATTAAAGAGACAGGCATGGACCCTCACGGCCATCCTTTTAATAAGCCATTTGACCTTTTTACTGGACGGTTCATTGAACACGTTTGCAGGACACTGGCTCACTGGCTTCTGCTGCTGTGCTGTTCGGCCTGGATCCGAGTTTACTACTACGCCACATTTCATTTTGACTTTCATGCAACTTCGTCCTTGCATAGAGGTTCATAATACCTCCTTTGGACAAGATAGGAAACTGAAACTCTTTCAGTTACAAGCCTGAAGATTTTCTGAATCTTTCAATGGTTTTGTTAGCAGCATTCTGCACCCAACAGAACGTCTCTCTCATCATACAGGACAGCTCACTTGGGGGGTTTTAGTCATTTTCAAACATAAAATTGCATGATTCGTAGAAAAGGAATAATTTTATAAAGGTATATACATGCAGACTAAACTCGAAGGCAAGTAAGGAGGGGGGGGGGTGTATTAAGCAGGTATAAATATTTTTATCCAATTAATGTACTTAAAAGAAGTGATTACACTGGTCACTGCAAAAAACTACAGTCCCAGGAAAGCTTTGGAACAAGTTGCAGTATAACTGATCAGTTTTTGGCTGTTCAGACTTCAATAACAGGACAGGTTTGGATAATTGGTATGAATAAATGTTATATCAACCTCCAAGGGCCAAGGCTCCTTCCTAGACCTTTACTTTGCATGTATACTGAACCATGCTCTACAAAAAGAGAAAAAAAAAAGAGGGGGGGGGGGGGGGGGGGCTATCACACTCCTTCCTCACGAGTGCAACCACATCTCTTGATTCCTAGGGCGCAAAGCTAACTTCTTGGCATGCTTTACCACACCATTTTCCTAGGGGATTATTTTTCTCTTCTCCTACCCACCCTTCAAATTTCTCCTCAGTGCTATGTATATGTGCTAATGAGCTCCCGGAGAGGTACTAAATCGCATGATTTCTCTATTTGCTGAGATCTGTGATGCAGAAAACTACCCATCCCCACAAACTCCAGCTAAATATTCCACAAATATTTCAAAAATACTGCCTTGGATCCTCCAGCATCAAAAGAACAGCAGCACTACTGATCCTCCAGCAAGGGCAAGAAACAGAAACGATCGAAGAGACAGCAAAGCATACCATCCTCCACCGCAGCGGCCGAGGCCAGATGGGAGGGCGCCAGCAGAAGCAGGCCCAGGCACAGCCCCAGCAATGCGAGCCTCCTCGCCGTATCTCCCGCCATCTCCTCCTAGCCGCCTCGAGCTCTCGCCTCCTCCTCCTCCTCCTTCCCAGTTCCCCCCTCGCCGAGGAACAAGAACAGTGGAGAGAGTGAGCCGAAGTACAGTGTGTGTGCAGCTGACCGAGTGAACGAGCCGAGCCAGTCCTACTCTCACTGGGCTGGAGGCAGCTCTCTGCTCACGCCCTGCTTTTTATGGGACTCTGATGGCGATTCCCTTTTCCTTTGGCACTTTGCTGGCCACCCCCATTATTCTATTTTTCTCGCAGGCCTGGCCTGTGGGGTCTGAAAGGAAAGGAAGGAGGAGCAGTGACCACTGGATGGTGAGAACGGCGTCGATGGTCAATAAAATACTCTAGAGGTCACCCTGCTGCCTTTTACTTTTTTCGCAGCGTTTTGGTAGCACTTTGTCGAGCACCAAAAAGAGGCGCCGCTGCCCTAGTACAGTAGAACTTAGACTGTGGGTGTGTTTAGTTCACGATAAAATTAGAAGTTTAGTTGAAATTGGAATAAGATGAAAAAGTTAAAAATTTATGTGTGTAGAAAAGTTTCGATGTGATGAAAAAGTTAAAAGTTATTCAAAAAATTTGAGTTGCGTTTTGCCCGCAGTCCCTCACCAGTCAGGGAAGTCACGAGGCAATGTGGCTGCGAAGAGCATCAGATATTTCTTTTTTTCTACCAGTAATATGCTCATCCGTGAACGTACGACAAACACCGGGCCAGGATAGAAGCTTACTATCTCCGTTTTAAAATATAACTATTTTTAGCACAGTAATTTATTCTAAAATGAAGCTGTTTTTTCACCTACCCTCTCCTCTCAGCCAATCATAACTATTCTCTTCATCTACTTTATCTAATCCACTAATCACAACCCTCCTTCAATCACCTTTACCTATTCCCTCCGTTCCAAAATATAAGCATTTATGTCTAGATTTATAGCCAAAAATTATTATATTTTAGAAAGGAGTTAGTACTTTTTAATATTTGTGTCTACCTTAAAAATACTTATATTTCAGGACTCTAGTGATCAGTGATGAATGTACAGGTACGGAGCCACGGGCACACAGTGGCTGTTGTTTGAGACAAGCATCAATGGTAAAGATAGCGCCAGAATATTGTTTGTTTACATTTGGTATCACCAATGTATATTTACCGATCAGTAAATAAGGTAGACCCAACAAAAATAAACATCTTTAAAAGTTTCATAATATCTAGCCACAATGATAATATAAAGTTTAACAACAACCAGTAGCATGAAGAGAGAGAGTGAAGATCAATACATAGCGAAAAAAAAAAACAAATCTCTTTTTTATTTATTACAACCAGGTTGTAGTGCTAAGAGCTATTTACTGGATCTATAATACTTACTTCTGGTAGGAATATTAAATTATTGCTTATTACCTGATTTGGGAGCACAATGTGGACGTTCTTTACCAACCTGAAGAGAAGTTGGGTGTGTTTAATCTATAACAGAAGTTGGTCTTAAGGTGGGTCCCACTATAATATATTGTCACCTTCACAATGTAAGAGCGGTTATTAAGGTGAGCCTCTCATTTCAAGATAGAGAGCAAAGTATGAGCGGAAAGAGATGAATGATATATTTGTTTATTCCTTTATGTCTAAACCTTATGCATAATGTTAGCTCATAAAAATGGGCAAGCTCAATATTTATGGTGTGGATGTATGTTGTAACCTTAGGAGTCGGTCTATAAATAATGGATCATAGTTAAAGTAATCATGTCTAGGATTTAAACACAAGATGACCACATGAGATGAAAAAAAGAACTGCTTCGGCTCTTGTTCATCAGGTGAATAAGAGAGAAGTACTTTCTTTTTGCTTGTGGTAGATTTTAAGCACAAGATGCACCTTAAGTTAATGTTAATTTACATGATGTATGTGATTACTTTTTAAGTGTAATCATTGTTTTAAGATCACTTTTAAAATATACTCCTAAGGGTATCTTAGAGGACTTAATACTCTTTCTATTTTCACATTGTGCCTTAATCCTAAAGCAGTTTCAGAGTTCATTTTGTTTTGTTTCCTTTATATACGCACCGTTTCTGGGTACATATGATTGTGGAGCACAATGAACGGAAGGGAATTCGGCGACGGCTCAAGTGAGATTGTACCCGCGTATGCTCTCACTTTAGGTAGGTGGTTGCAGACAGAGCGGCTCAAAACCATCAACGTCTGCCAAAGTGAGACCCAATTGAGTAAACAAGTGAGCATGCCGGCGATACGGGTTTCTATAATCCAAAGTGTGTTATCCACTATGCTGGTCAGTGGCCAGTGGCCACTTTCTTCTATGGGCTTCCCGGCCTTACTGAGACCATGTTTGGATCATTAAATTTCTGGATTAAAATTAGTATCCGGAAAAAAAAATTAGTCCGATCCATAGACTAAAAGGGACTAAATACACGTGGACCGAGAGAAATAAGAGATAGACTGTCACTTTAATCCCTATAAGTATCTCCAAGAGGGACTAACGGATTTTAGTCCCAATATATACTTTTAGTCCCTTTTAATCACCCGTGTTTAAATTATTACTCCATCCGTCTCATTTTAAGTGCAATCATAAGTTTCCGTGCCCAACTTTGATCGTCCGTCTTATTTAAATTTTTTTTATAATTAGTATTGTTGTTATTATGAGATGATAAAATATGAATAGTACTTTACTCGTGACTTATGTTTTTAAATTTTTTTAAAAAAAAGTTTAAATAAGATGGACGGTCAAAGTTGAGCGCGGAAAACCATGGCTATACTTAAAATGGGATGGAGAGAGTCCTCTAATATAAGGGATTTTAATTTTTTTTCTTGCACTATTTAACCATTAGTCCTATTAAAAAAATTGGAATAATTATTTATTTTTTTACTTACTTTTTTATCCAAAGTATTTTAAGCACAACTTTTCGTTTTTTATATTTGCACAATTTTTTTTTAAATAAGATGAGTGGACAAATATAATAAGCAAAATGTTAAAATACCTTATATTATAGGAAGTAAAAGGGAGTAAAATAGAGCGACTAATAGATTAGACCCACGAAGCAAACAGGTTCTGAATCTTCGGATTAATAAAGTACTGGTCGTGTTTGTCTTTGAGGGGCTCGAGCAGTCGAGTAGCGTTCACTTTTGGGTGCGCACCATGACACGCTGCTAACCGACAGTGAAATTCAGATATCGAAGTGAGGGTGTGGGACGACCGGGCGGGGTGGAACGCTGCTGCACAGTGCACAGACACACACAGCTACACACCGACACAATTTCTCGGCGCTCACATTTTCACAGCGGTCGGTGAAACTTGGTCAGTACTACGCGTAGAGAACGCGTCGTCGATTCCACATTTCTACTCTACTGAGCCAGGCAGATGATGCAAAATGCCGTATTAAATCAATCGCAAGTCAGCAGATCCGAGCAGTGAAGTCGGTTTATCTGTGTGGACCAACCTATGCGTGTACATCATGCTGTGCAGGATACAAGATATCATACACTATCGAGGATCTCAGGACACACCGTAGCAAAAAAAAACTTACTCCTGGTTCCAGTAAAATGAGTAGACTTCACGCCAATACAAAATGCAAAAGGGAACTAGTGTTACTCCTACTTCATGCCAAATTGGCAATACAAATTACAAAACTACTGCAAAGGTCCAGGGTGAGAATGAAAACGCGTACCGTAATAAACTGTTACGGTAAAAGCCAGGCGTGATTCGTGAAAGCGCGATAGACAAGACAAAGCTAGCCGGCAGAAATTCCTTGGTAGCCGCTACCGACGTGCAACGCATGGACAAAGCTGGCCATGCGTCGAGAGTTGGCGTGTACCCCCATACCCCTGTACCCATACGGGCCACACACGTACCACGCCATGATACTTACCATCGCAGGCAGGCAGGTCCACTCGTGATCTGCGACCCGAGAGACCGAGCCTGTGCAGATCCACCGTCGTCATCCGGTGGATTTTCCGCAATGCCGCGCTCTCTCCGAAGTTACGACGTTACGTAGTACCACGACGTACCGCGGCCGCGATAAAGGATCGCCGGCTGGTTGGGCGGGAGCCTTTACGAGTGGCCGGACCGACGCACGTTGCGGCGGTGCACGCTACCGGAGAATTCGGCGCTCGTTTGCGTCCCCATTGATTTGGTCGGTTTTCCCTGCACCGTTTTTCTGTCGTGGTAGGTGCCCGTACCACCGGCAGCCGGAGCCCAATCTGTTCCAGGATCAGATCGATCGAGACCCGAGTTCCGACTTCCCCCCACGCCAGCGTGCGGTGCGGAAATGCTGCGTTGTAATGCTTGCTGTCTCTGAAACCAAACAAAGACCATCCTGAAATGATCTGAAACACAACGGAGAATGCCCCGTCACCTTTTGCGCCAACTTTGTAGGCTTTTTTTGAGGTTTTTCTGTGGAAAAGGCAGGGATTTCTCCGGTTTTCCCGACACAAAGGTTTCTTCACTTGCAAGACTACCTTCTGTCTACGCACCGGTTCCAGCATACTGATTCTGTCTGTTCCATATTGCTCACTAGACAACACTACTATCAGTCGAGATGGCATATGAGCTTGTTAATTAAGAAGTATACTTTTGCCAAAGAAACAGAACACCGGGGTATCCTTCAACAGGGGAAAAAAAAGGAAAAGCAAAGCTCAAGTGGAACATGATGTTGCATCTCTCTGGTAGTTGAGATTTGAGAGTCGAATTAGAGGACATCAAGCGTCGCCGATGGCGCGGGCGCTGGGCGATGCCACGTTGGATTGCAATAGTGCGCGGGGTGGAATTTTTGCGAAAAAGTCCTTCGCTTTTGGTGTAATTCGATACATGTCCTTCACGAATAGTACTTCTGAGAGGATGTTTTACGTGGAGACCCTTATAAAAACCGGATATTTTCATGCAAAGGAGAGAAAAAACGTAAATTTGGACTGAACTGTAAAAATCATAAGACGAGGGGCTTTTTCGCAAAACGACGCCCACTAACACTAACCACCCAAAACCCTAGCCGCCGCCACCCCCTCATCCCTCTCGTCTCTCTCTCACCTCTCTCACTGCCGCCGCCTTGCTCCGCCTCCCGCTTGCGCCGCCGCCTCCGCCTCCCGCTTGCGCCGCCTCCACCTCCGCCTTCCCCTCGCGCCGCCGCCGCCGCCGTCGCGTCAGCATCTCCGAGAGCCTCCCCCTCGCGCCGTCGCCATCGCCGAGCGCGAGCTTTGAGGCGGACACGGAGAAAGTGAGGAGGCAAGCACTCCTCTCCTCTTCCCCTCTCGTCCCTCCTCTGCATGTGTCGTCAACCTGCCGTCATCGTCGCTGCCTGCATCAACTTGCCTCGGGTTTCGTATTGGGGAGAAAGAGGGGAAAGGGGTTGCCGGCGGCCGTATGGGGGAGAAGCGCCGCCGTAGCCCGCTTCCCCTCCTCTCGAGTCTCGATCCTTGTTCTCCCACCTGTACTAGTCATATGCACGTGCTAACACTACGTCAATATTTAGTAATACGGATGAAATAATAAAAAACGATGTATGTTTTCACAATTAAACATATAATAAGATAGATATATAATTTAAAAAAAAGTTGGGTACACAGATCTTTGGTTGAATAATCTTTAGTAGTTTAGTTGGATCACATAAAGCAATCCATGTGACCTTTTGTAGAAATTGAAAGCAAACATGTAAGCTTAAACTCTTTTGTAGCAATTCTAATTCTAATGTTATATGTTCACTCTCTAATCCACGCGCATAATATAGTCGTAGATAAATAATAGCCGAGGGAAAAAAACAAAGATAGTACACCACATCACATAAAACAGAATAAGTAGTTAAGCCTTCTAAATTAAAATCTTAGATGCAGGTTGCTGATATTTATGAGAATATAATTATTCAACTATTAGAAACAAAATCTAATATAATGCAAGATTCCCCTTCTATCTATGAAGGTTTCCCTGAAATTACAGAACTCAGATGTTTTACACTTTTTTTTTTCAAAACCATGCAAATGTACTGCATGTCGTTTACATAAAGAAGGAAGATATATATGCAAATATACAGCAACAAATACTAAAACATCAGAATGATAAAAAATATTCTATTGAAATGCTCACATTTTCCGAAAAGGAAAAGCTAATTGATTGAAAATAAATTAACGATATATAAATCCTAGAACAATTGTGCCCATGCCAATTCTGGACACATCAACTAGTATAGCGACTTGATGAGGTGAAACCTAGCCAAACAAAAAAAAATCAATAATATTCACAGGGGCATGGTAACAGTATTTTTGGGACCTCAACTCATTACAACAATGGGCCAAACCATAAAATTTAAACAGTGATAAAATAATACTCGCCTTGCTTTCTTAATCTCTTTCACAAAAATATTTTCATATCCACCAATCGTGATTAGAGTTAAACCATAACAAATTGCTTCCATATGCATCTCCAGTCCAGAGTGCAGTTAACAGACAGACTTTCAATAGCTAGTCAGTTAGAAGCTATATATGCTGCATCACTCCAAGAGAAAATGGCGTTTATATATCCACAAAATTTTGTAATTGAGTGATTTCAAAATGACTATTCATCATAGCTCCCATCCATACCAACTCACATCAATCCAAATTGAGCATGCAAAAGCACAAACTAAAATACACTATAGCATATAAAAACAGATCATTGAAGGGATTAAATCAACATCTCTTTGCCTCTATTTCCATGGAACAACAAAATATCTAGCATTTTCATGAAGTAACAAGAATCAAATTTTCTAACCAAAAATGATCAGTTGAATTTGCTTTGCTCTGTCTGTCAAAACTTAATAATTGATCGAGAATAGAGGCCAATCTAGCTGCCATACAACTTGGAACTGCACATATATCAAGTTCGGATCCAAATTACAGCTAGTGAAGCAACAATAATAATGTGATAAGAAAGTGATCTAGCTAGTTGCATACAACTTCCAACATCTAATAAGGACTGAATAAATATGTAGCCCTCTTTTCAGTTTTGTCAAGATACTTCCCTTCAAAAAAAAAAATCCCTTCAAAAAAGGTTTGTCAAGATACATGCATGAAGAGATTGAATGTTACATGGTACAAGATGATTTAGGCTTTTGTTAAAAGTGTATTATTTTTTTGTGTTAGTTCATGATACCTTGTCAGGTTTCTGAATTTGCATTCGTCAGTAATTCAGTTCATGCGTGTCTGAAGTTAATGAATTATTCATCTTTAGCTTGATCTCATTTATGGTCTTTAGGTAGCACCATAGGCTGCTGCTCCTCTGTGCCCTCCCAACAGTGGAACCATGACGAAATGTTCGGGTCACTTTTTGGTTTTAGTGGGAGTTGCATGTTGTTCTGGAACTGAATTTGGCAAGTGCACTATTTTGGTCAGATATATAAACCTGAGACTTGTTTCTAATTTGGCCAGATATATGAACCTCAAAAATGCACATCTGATAAATATGATTGAATGGTGGTGAGCAGTGGAGGACTTCTGAGACACAGCATTATAAGGCATGAAGCAAATGGATGCATGGCTGCAGTTGGCAGATTCCTCACTTCTCTGAGCGCATCACTGGCTAAGAAGCAAGATCACCTGAAATGACAAACACTAAATCAGACTATACTCAGAGAAAGAAATCATTTAGTGCACCAACTACATGTTATGCACTTTTGCCTCTTTTGATTCCAACCAGAAATAAATCATTATGCAATTGCCATAACATAGTGCTCTTAATGGGCCAGTGATGTAAGCGAAATATTTGCTACTCGGGATTTATTCATTCAAACCTAATGTCCATGGTACCACTAAACACAATAAATCTGCATCTCTTATGATCAATATAATAGGCTACATGGCTGGAGAAACCACGATTAGGAAACTCCAATTGACCTTGATGACGAGGTTCTCACCGATAGCGCCTAGGGCCTAGGCCATGGATCGTCGGGGGAGGGTATGGGTGATGGCAATCTCGACGACGTTGACAGGGACATGGACGCGGCGAGACGGACGGATGTGATGAGGGCGTGGGGAAGGAAGAAGGACACGGAAGGGGGATCGATGGCGATTAGGGCTGGGCAGGGAGAGGGAGGAAGCGCGTGGCGGCGTGGTTTGGGTTGGGGGCGATTTGCGTGGGGAGGTGGGGGCAAATATGGGACGTTGGATCATAGGGAGACAATCTGAATCGTTCCATGAGGAATGAAAGAACGAGTGATGAGTGATGAGTGAAACTATTTGTTTAACTATAAAATAGATAGATGATGATCGATGAGTGAAACTATTTGTTCAGCTGTAGGGTAGACTAATCATTCGCTGCGAGAGAGAGGAAATCGTGAATTTCTTCGACTTAACGCGACGAAAGGAATTAAATTACCATGCCTCCAGTCCAGAGCCCACAAACGCGTTGTCGCCCGCGGCTACAGGCGAAAGAAAGATTGACGCCCGTTAGGCCCATTAGTGGCTAGCCCGTCTAATGCGGTAGAGTATACAGCCCGTCTTGCCGCCCACGATGCGGACTCGAGCACGCAGTCGCACCTCCCACCCACCCGCAGCCGCCGGTGAGTTCGAGCGGCGGCCACCGGGCGGGCGGCGGGGCGGCGGCTCGGCTCCCCTGATCTCCCTCCCCTGCGCCGCTGCGCGGCATGGACCTCCAGGATCCAGCCGCGGACGCCGTCGCGGCCGAGCCACTCACCGTCGCCGAGACCGACGACCAGCCGCCGCCGCCGCCGCCGCCAGCGCCGCCTCTGGAGGCGGAGGGTGTTGTCGTCGCGGAGGAAGACCCGCTGCCGCAGCCGCCCCTTGAGGTGGTGGAGGAGGATGTGGCCCCCGTCGTCGCAGAAGCTGGCGCCGCTGCCGTACCTATGGAGCCCTCCGAGGCTGGCGCGGGTGGTGTCGTGCTCACCGACGAGCTCTGCGACCGGATCGTCAAACAGGTACACCAGTTTCCGGTCCTTCCCTCTGTTGGCTATCAGATGTTCTGTTGTGTGCTCCTGCAAAGACGACGGATATTTTGAAATGTTGTGCTTATCCAGACGTCAAATGTTCCATCCTTGCAGGTGGAGTACTACTTCAGCGATGAGAATCTTCCTACGGATGAGTTCCTGATTAAATTCGTGAAGAAGAACAAGCAGGGGTTTGGTAAGTGGCATGCTTTTGCTTCATGTAGCGAAACCTCTATATATTGTGATGCTAAGTTTAGATGGTTTAGTCTGGTAGTTTAGAAACATATGTATTTGAGACAGGAGCCATGCCAAGTGTGTAGTATCTTTTCTCCCCATTCCGAACTGCTTGTGATGCGCCTTATTATTATTTGCCTGATATTATTTTGCCACCGAGATAATTGTACTTAGGTTTATGACAGGTTCGTTTTTCGCATAAATTGCATTCTAGAAGTCTAGAAATAGATGTGGTAATTGGTCAGTAATATGTATATGATTCAAGTTCTGAAAGCTCTTTTATATCTCTTCTCTCTCTCTTTTAATATGTATTCTATCCTCCGTGAGACAAGGTGTGACTCTTCTAGCTCCTATGTTTCTGCATTATTTTGCCTTGCCGATCATACATTAGTGGAATGGAGATGAAAATGATGAAATGTGACAGGTACTTATGAGAGGCATTTACATAGGTACTCCTGGTGCAGCTTTCTTTAGTTGTGCCGAGAAGCTAGTTTAGGCCTCTGTGAATACTGGTTTAGTGTTGTCTGATTCACTCCATTATGTTTTGAAATTATAATCAGGGGGGGCTTTTTAATTAATAAACCATGGGGGCTGGCTATTTACCTTTTTTTTTTGTTTCTCTCTTTTCATGGTTTCTGTAGTCAGTTAGATTTCCTCACATTTAGTTTGACTGTCCGGCCATGAGGATGCATGAAACTTGATCCCATAACCGACTGATGTTGCCTGGTATTCTGCCATGGTAGCTGAGTCAAGCTGTTGCAGTGGGAACTGATATGCTCCTTACTCATCTGAGCTGCCCCTTTTTATTTGAGCTTCACAATTAAAGTAGGATGGATTAGTTTTGAACTCTTTGATTGATCATTTACAGCAATAGTTTGCTGCCCTCATTCATAGATTGGGACAAGAGCTGCAATCGTTTTGCGAGACATGGACCTTTTTTTTTTTTCTTTTTAGCAGCCTGATGTTCTGTATGTATCATATGCGCTGGATTTTGTACATGCTTGGGAAGTAGCCTGTAAACAATGATCCATGTAGCACTCCTTATTGCATGACAACTCAGTGGCATGGTGTGGAATTATACTTTTTATCTTTTGTTGATTTTCAGGTATTAAACTCTTTCTAAATTTCTAGGCTGTAACTGGTATATCATAAGTGACTCGTTAGATACAGGGTACTCTTCTGTCATGAATCACAAAATATATTTACATTAGGTCGGGTGAATTAAGTGTTGCTTAGCGAGTTTATAGTACTCAAGTCTATATGGATTGATGTTCATTAGGGTTAACTTTCATCAAATATTATGTATTATATGAAGTAAAATCTCAAAGGTTCTTCTAATGATGTGTTATCTTTGATAATAGTTCCTATTGGAGTTATTGCCTCATTCAGAAGAATGAAGAAACTCAGTCAGGATCTCTCTATAATTGAAGCTGCACTTAGGACATCATCTAAGCTGGTAATATATTGCCCATTTATTATCTATGCTTTGGAAGTGGTGCTTTTGGTCAGTGGGAGATAGCTATGGTTGCTATGTTAATAGTTATAATTTAAATGTATATCACTATATGCTGTTATTTTGTTCTTAACTTTCAGGTCGTGAGTCCAGATGGGAAAAGGGTCAGGAGGTTACATCCATTGCCAAATAATGAATTGAAAGATGTTAAGGTCAATTTCCAGCCCACTCCTTGCTGAAATGCATTATTTATATGTATTGTGGAATATCTGTGTTCTAAGTTTTAACTTTAACTTGCACACAGAAAAGGATAGTCGTGGTGGAAAATCTGCCTTCTGATTTCTCCATGGAGAGCATACATGCGAAATTTGAAACAGTTGGGAAGTATGTTGTTTGCTTGTGTTTGTGATGCTATATTGTTCTGAGAACACTTAATAATTGATGCTCATGCTATATTGTTTTGGAACTGTACTTTATCTTCATATGTACCAGAATTGCGAAGATAACCATTCATGATCAACATTCAGTGGGAGAATCTGCAACAATTAAGAACCATGACATCATGCTAAGTAACAAGGTGTGTATCAGTTATTACTCAGCGATATTTTTTTAAAAGATCTTATAGATGCCCAAACTACAGCCCTTTTGATTTTACTACCTACTGATTGTAGTCATAGGTTCATAATCGAGAAAATAAGTATTGTAGTCATGGGTTATTTCTGATTGACCCGTCATACAAACTACCACTCGTTGCTAGTCACTGAATGGAAAATATATTTGATAAATTTAGTCATCTCTAGTTGCTTTTACGTCTCCTGGATAAAATTGGATATATCCTTTCCTTCACCCAGTATTCAAGTTGGTAATAGGTCAGGGTTGTGCAGGTGCATGCTCTTGTTGAATATGAAACAGCAGAGGCAGCTGAGAAGGCTGTGAGTTCCCTTATCTCACATTTAATGGCCCATTTGATTCCCAGCGTATGAATACATCTTAAAGATTGTTGTTTTTGTGTGATCAAATTAGGCTATCACCTTAAACGATGGGAGCAATTGGAGGACTGGAATGAAAGTCAGGCTGGCTAAGCGAAGCGTAGGATCAGGAAAGCATAACCAGTCTTCAAAAGAAAATCATGCCATCCAGGGCCAGCCTTCAAAAGTAGAGCAGCAGATGGTATCAGAAAAGAATGGTGGTACTGATTCAGTGGAGAGTTTCGACAATGAGAATGTGAACTCTAATATTGCCCATGAGGTTTGATTTATTTCATACACCTATCGTTTTTTTCAATTATCCACTTGGCACAATTATGTTTCACTTTCTCTTACGTCCGTCTTCACCCTTTGCATTTCCTTACTGAACTGCACACATGATACAAGCATGAAATTCAAATGTATTATTCTATTTAGTTTTTTTTTCATATTTAGATGCTATGATCAGGAGGTTGTGTCATTGTTCTGCAAGTGTCTTTGCTCATAGGTCATTTGTGCATATCTTTAGGACATGCACCAACACCAAAAAGCAAATGCTAAAGGAGGACGAAAAGGTCGATATAAATCTCAAGGAAGAGGTCAGATTCAGCAAAATACAAGTGGGCAAGGTAAACTGTTTACACTGTTTTGACCCTACTAAATTTGTAGATTATTTGGGTGATACATTTTATGCCACTGAGTTTCATCCAATATCCACAATATCAATTTGTTTTGCACTGAGTGAAATGTTTCTCGGATGAACTCCATTTGCACATACAACTTAAGTTAATTCCCATGTCTGTGCATGATGGAGGCAGGAGGCTTCATGGTCAACATGTTACTCTGCTTCTTTATGGAAAAAAAATTGAACAATATTTATTATCTTAGGCAACTAATACCATTGTACACATCTCCTCACCTAGTTTTTGCACAATGATATCCTTGTTCATTTCCAAAGCTAAGTCTGTTTTCATCTTGATGACAGTAGGTTTAGGTTCACCAGACTTACATTGCTGCAACTATTTTTTTTCCCTACGGGTATCTTTTAACAAGAGCTGAAGAATTCAATCCTGACAGTTCTTGCTTGTAAACACTTGATATTCCAAATGAACACGCAGAAGGAAATCAAGATTGATTTGTAGTTCTCTTAGTTTTTGTACTAATGAAAAATCAAATACCTGTGATTATTTCTCCACATATGTATTTTTTAACTCTATCTGGAATATGCATACTGATGATTTTTCATATCAGGCCATGTCTCATCCCCTGCCACTTCTGGTTCTGATCATGTGAACAAGCCTATTCCTGGACCGAGAATGCCAGATGGGACAAGGGGCTTTACTATGGGGCGTGGTAAATCTCCTACATTCCAGAAAGGGGATGATGCTGAAGAATAGTGCTTTTGTCCCAAAAGGCCTGGTAAAAATCTAACCGCGTGAAAAACATAATTCTGCTGTTATGCATAAGCTGTCTTGCTTCGTGTAAGAATGTAGGGACATGTCACTGATATAGAAAAGGCTCTTGTTTTTTATGTAGTGTCTTTTCTGAATTAACTGGTGCTTTAGTAGGTCTGGTAAAAATTTAACTGCATGAAAGACATAGTACTGCTGTTATGCTATTGTTCTCTGGGTATAAGAACATCGGCACACGACGTTTACAGAAAAGGTCCTTTCTTTATGTAGTGTATTTTGTGAATTCAATTTTCGAAAGTACTTCAGCTGACTAGTAAGGTTTTAAGCCGTTGTACCATCTTATTATATCTGATGTTCTAGGTTTTGGCTACCATCTTGTCCTGATTAATACGAAAACTGGATAGAATATTAGAGCAAGAAATAGATGCTTGAAGTGTATGTTTAAACTATTTAGGATGCACAAAGGGTAAACACTAAACAGATCGAGATCCGAAACGCTTTCAGTGGACTTGAGGCTTGATTTTTGGAGCATACTGTGCACCGTGTTGATATCTCGTGGTGAATGGTCCTCTGAACTCTGAAGTGAGGAGCCAGTAGTTACAGTCTAGCTTGTATATCTAAGGTTAATCGGCTGCCGAACAGGCAGAAAACTATACAGTCAGCGCTTGTTCAGTTGATCCCTCTCCCATGGGGATTGAAGGAATTAATCTCAGTTCTCTTCAATCCCCTTTCTCACGGAGATTAACCGAGCAAGTCCTTGTGGGGCTGTAGTAACATATCTTCGAAGTCTTGCTCTCCTGTCTCCAGTCAATTGAACTGTGCTGTCCCGGTCCAGTGGTGCTGTGTAGTTACTGTTATGTGTTAAGTTCGTGAAAAGAAAATTTTTAAGTGTCACATCGAAAGTTTGACCGGATATCGGAAGGGTTTTTGGATACGAATGAAAAAACTAATTTCATAACTCGTCTGGAAACCGTGAGATGAATTTATTAAGTCTAATTAATTTGTCATTATAATATGTGGGCTACTGCAGTACTTATGGCTAATTATGGGCTAGTTAGGCTAAAAAAATTCATCTCGTGATTTCCATGTAAAATGTGTAATTAGATTTTTTATCTATATTTAATGCTTTATAATTGTGTTAAAGATTTGATGTGATGTTTTGGGGCAAAATTTTTTATGAACTAAACAGGCCCTGAGTAAGAATGAACAGGTCAGATCCGCTGAAACAAGCCTCATTTTCATGACCAGACTAGTGTCGCAGCGATTTTACTGCGATCTGTCACCAACTTAATACGATGTTGGATCTCGGTTCCTATTCAGGGTTGGGATTCCAAGAGGGCCACTCAGGCAGGAACAAAGCACTTGATGCCTGCGCGCAGGCAGGAGCAGAAACAGGACCAATCCACTCATTGGTGCCGCAGCTGCGTAGCCATGCGCTCCAACCATGTGACAACGACACGAGGCGTCCGCGTGCGGCATGCATGCGTGTTCGGTTCATGGCCAGAGGAAACCAAGCCCGGTCTCTGGTATCCGGCCGAAAGAGTCGGCCAAAGCCCGTGGTTTGGCTACGGCGCCATCTCACGCAAATCGTGCAGAACGGTGGGCGAATCGTGGCGGCACGGCTGCCCGGGCGCCGTTCGCCTCGCCTGGTTTTCGAAGCAGTGACCGGCATGCAGATGAAAGGGGCCCTGCCGGCTGCGTGCTGGCGGCGGCGGAGATTGGGAGGTGGTCGAACCTGAGGTTTTTTTGCCCAAGCGGACCGTATCCAAACCGCCGGCAAGCGGGCAAGGCCCAAGCAAGCCATGTGCTCCACCAGGCCATATTCCTCTCTGGTGACGGCAACCTCGCTGCGTAGGCCGGTAGGCGTAGCTAAGACGATCAACTACCGTGCAACTGTCGCCGGCGAGTTGGCGAGGTAGGGCTGCACTTACGGTGAAGTAACGTACACCGGTCGGATCGTGTCCCAATGTAACAGGAGATTGCAGCCTGCTCCCTGCAATCTACAGTTTCTCGTTTGCACTCCTGTTGGAAGGTACTTAAATGCAATCTCTCCCTTCCTGGCTCCTAGTCTAGGTGTAACTAGCTGGGTGGCCCGCGTAATTGCGCGGCTAGCACCTAAACAAAATCATATAATTTTTAGTATGATTTTACTTAAAATTTATAAAATAGCTATCTCATTGTCTTAAGAGTTTGAAAAATCAAACCTTATCATCCCTGTGTTTCTACGAAAAAAAATATATATTTTTTTAAAAGTCATACCAGTTGCTACCCCTTATGTCATCTCTTTTTTATTTGCTTGCTCGATCTACCACTATTTCTATTCATTCTCCTTGTAACCTTTAAAAATTGGATCTTATAATTTTTAGAGTTTATTGTCACGTTGGGTTCTTTTTTTTTATAATTTCTAGACGTCCCATCAAACGTTGCCATTATACTTCTCTATGTCCCGTCCACTGTCTCTTCTCTTTATTGTCATTGAGACTTTAAAAATCGAACATAACTATCGTTTGGGTTCATTTTTACTTTCTAGAAGTCCCGTCAAACCATCAGCAGCTTTGCCATTATACTTCTCTACGGCTCGCCCGCTGGCTCCCTTCTTTATTATCATTGAGATTTTAAAATCGAATATGATTATCATTATTTTTTTTTTACTTTTTAGAAGTTCCGAACCTTTAAAAATTGAACCTGGTAGTTTTTAGAGATTATTGTCTTGTTGGGTTTTATTTTTTATAATTTTTAGAAGTCTCGTCAAACATGCCACTATGCTCCTCTACGGCCCGTCCGCCACCTACTTTTTATTGCCATTGTGATTCTAAAAATCGAACATAACTATCGTTGGAATTCATTTTTATTTTCTAAAAGTCCCGTCAACTGTCGGCGGCTCAGCAACTATACTCCTATACACCCTGCTCGCCGCTTCTCCTTTTTATCGTCATTGAGATTTTAAAAATTGAATATAATTATCAATTGCTTTTCTTTTTTACTTTCTAGAAGTCCCGGGAATCGCCTTGCTCGTTTGCTTCACGGCCTCCCTGTCGTCTCTCCTTTTAATCGTCATTAGGATTCTATTTGGTGTTTTATTAACAATTTTTATATATTGTATCAACAGCCACCACTCTAATCCTTTATAGGCATGTTACTTAATTTATCTCGTCATATATTTTAGATGGTCTTTTCTTTCAATAGTCTTTATTTTTATCACAAATTTTAGTTATTTATAAATTGTATTCCTAATTGAAATCTTATTTTTATTTTTCTAATTTTAGAATTTATTTTTTTCAAATTTTAATTAATATCATATTGTGTTATTTTAATATTTTTATTTTTTATTTTAAATTTCAGTTGTTTCAAAATTGTATTCCTACTTGAACTCTCTTTTAATTTTTCTATTTTTTGGATATTATTTTATTTTTTATTCTAAATTTTAATTAATCTCGTATTGGGTTATTATATGGATTCTTGTTTCAATATTGCTTATTTTTAATTCAGAATTTTAGCTAATTTTAAATTATATTTCTACTTGAACTCTTCTTTTATTTCTTTTTGCTAATTTCGGATTTTATTTTTATTTTTATTTTTATTCCCAATTTTAATTAATATTGTATTGGGTTCTTATATGGGCTCTTCTTTTAATATTCCTTATTTTTAATTCCGAATTTCAGCTATTTTTAAGTTATATTCCTACTTGTACTATCCTTTTCTTTTCTAATTTTGGATTTTATTTTATTTTTATTTCGAATTTTGATTAATCTCGTATTGGGTTCTTATATGGAAACTTCTTTCAATATTGCTTTTTTTTAATTCCGAATTTCAGCTATTTTTAAATTGTATATCTACTTGGACTCTCCTTTTTTTTTCTAATTTTTGTATTTTATTTTATTTTTATTTCGAATTTTGATTAATCTCGTATTGGGTTATTATATGAAATCTTCTTTCAATATAGCTTATTTTTTATTCCGAATTTCAGCTATTTTTAAATTGTATTTCTACTTGGACTCTCCTTTTCCTTTTTTTTTCTTTTTCTCCAATTACTGTGGGAATTTCTAGCCCCACAACGAACGTGGTGCACTGGTGCCTCCTTTCAAAGCTGTTTTAATAATATAATAGATAGATTTTACGTTGTTCTTCAAAATAGTGGGTATTTGATAGCAGAGAGGTTGAGAGGGGAAAGAGCATAGTCAAAGAGGCACCATGATACTACTCTCTCCGTTTTTATGTTTTTGGTTTGTGCTAGTTCAAACATTTTTAAATTTAACTAGATTTATAAAAAAAGTAACAATATTTTTAACATCAAACACGTATTACTCTCACCGTTTCAGAATATAGTAAGATGTTTTTGTTTTGTGCCAGGCTAAACATCTTCGAGTTTTGACCAAATTTATAAAATAACGTAGCAATATTTCTAAATAATAAATATATACTATAAAAGTATATTTAACGGTGGATTTAACAAAATTAATTTGATATTATAAATGTTGCTACGTTCTTTTACATGCTTCATTAAATTTAAATAAGTTTAATTTAGAATAAAATCAAAATATCTTAAAAATAAAACGGAAGGAATACAAGTAAGGAGGATGCGAGGCGAGAATATGTTGTTTGAGAAATGGTATATGTATGTATCACATGTACCCCCGTCTAAATATATGATTGTCTAGATTTGTATCTAGTATTTTTTGAATGAACCTGAACATATAAGTATCTAGGTTCGGATCTAGCAATTTTTTTTTACAAAGTACTATCTCCGTCATAAAATATAATAACTTTTGGCTATAAATTTAGACGTACAGTTGTACATAGCTAATTTTAGGATGGAGTGCGTAGTACGTTTGATCAAGAGTGACCATACAGTTTGACTGAAATTCCCTTAGAGTTTTTATTTGACTAGTGTACAGACAGTCCAATAAAAAAAAATATAGTTTTAACTTAGTGCTAGACCGCTTACACTGCTGTCCAAAAATATAGTTTTGACTAGTATACGCAGCCAGCAGAGAATACCGTCACATGCCATGCTCAGGTTGGCCCTGCTGCTGTCAGTGTGTCTTATGGTGGACTAGTCGATGGAAGTGTGGAGCATCTAGACTGCTCCCTCTTTTTTTACCGTCGGCGGTTTTGCTACCGTTCCACTTCCACCTTCTTGTTTTTTTTTTCTTTACAGAACAAAATCGGGCACACCGCACACGAGATACTACAAATATATCCTCAGGGGTGTCGTAGGTGCTGAGAAAAGCGGCGCCACTGGACACTGGAGTGAGTTGGAGTCTCGTGCAGAGGCTATGCACCTGTGCGGCCGGCTGTGCGATGGATATGGACCGAATCTCGTCACGACGTCTTCAAGGGCTGCACCCAAGCGTCGCTAGCTTGGCTTTGCCACACACATTAGTGTTGAACAGGCAGGCCTTTGGAGCTAGCAGGCACCTACTGCGTACCGCGTCCCCTTATCTGCTTTGGACTCTGCTACCGCACAAACTTGGTGAGAGGAACGTCTCGTCAATTCGTCATAGTGGTACCATGTTTAATTTGTGCCACACAGTAATTCATATTTTTGCTCTATTCCCGTCACTGCATCCGTTCTACTAATAGTACTCCTACTCCCTACATCCGTTATACCGTCCCAGTAAAAACCAACTTAGGATTAAATTACCAACTTAGAATTGCTCATGCCAAGATTCGTTATATTAGATTATATCAAATACAATGCTAAGTTGGTTTTTATTGGAACGGTATAACGAATTCGGACAAAGTCATCTTTAGGTTTATTGTAGTAGTTAATAAGTCCAATCCAATATACTACTAAGTTGGACTTTTTTAAGGAGCCATGGATGGAGTGTATGCTAATTTGATTGTATGTGTCATACATGGTGACAGCTGGAGCACTGGGTGAAATGATTATATCGAGGGTTTGCTCGCGCGAAAAGCAATCCACAATTCGATCGGGGCAAAACGGCAGCACTAACCCATCAATGCTCGCGAGTGGCGTCCGCCCCACATGCCGCTTAGGTGCGAGACCGGCTTAGGTCACTCGGCAGTCGGCTCCCTGTAGAGATGGTACCGTGCCACGACGTCGTCCCGTCCCACCTCTCGTGCGCTATAAAGCTCGCGCGCCCTCTCCTCATCATACGCCATGATCACAGCCACGTACACAAACAAACGCGGCCGGCCTCCTCACGCACAGTTAAATCTTGATCAGCATATCAATCGCAGTATCCACAGCTCCCCATGGACAGCATCCACGAGGAGCAGCGGCCGCGGCGGCGGCAGCAGCAGCAGCAAGAAGGAGGAGGAGAAGAAACGGTCGTGGAGGTGCCGGAGATGGACGGCGAGCTGCTCGTCGAGCTCCTGGAAGCGTCCCTCGCCGCGGAGGAGGATGAGGAGGCTGTAGCGCAGAGGAAGCAGCAGCTGGGCTTCTTCACGGCCGACGTCGGCGACGGCTGGGACGGGCAGGAGCTGATGAACTCCATCCACCCGCACCAGGAAGAAGAAGGCTGCGAGGACTGCGGCCTCGACGACATCCTCTCCGACTTCGACGGCGGCGGGTACCCGCCGGCGTCGTCGCCACCGTACCTCTCCGAGTTCTGGATGGAGGAGATGGACCACGCCACCGCTGGCTCGTTCGCCGTCGCCGGCGAGTGCCCGGGGGAGGAGTGGTACATGGACGGCATGGCCATGGAGTGGGAGGACGGGAGGAGCTACTACTCGTTCCACTACCCGTCCTACGGCGCCGACGCCGCCTGCACGGATCAACTGTACAGTAGCCCGTTGTGGGAGTGATCAGTGAACTCCGGCTAGCTAGTAGCCCCTACGTGACGCGTTAGCGATTAGTGCATGGCCTTCGCTTAGACTCCAAGTGACTAGTACCACCACCAAGGTTCCAGTTTGGTAGTTTGATCTGCGTATTTTGCCTCAGTTTTGCAAATTTAGCGCGCTCTGAATTTGCTGGAGAGAGCATGAGTCCATGAGTTTTTTTTTGTGTTATGGTTTTTACCGGGCAATTCATGCCCTGTTTTTGGGGAGTATTTTCGCACGGTCGTCCTGAGTGTTGGTGTATATAGATGTGTTGAGCTTTGAACAAGTGATGTTTGGCAGTTTGGGTGTTGCTGTTCCTGTGCCGATGCCTCAGTCTGTTAGTTAAAGTTGGTAATCTGTCTAGCACTTCCTCTGGTCTAAAAAAGCAAGTCAGTTTTAAATACGTGCAGTCAGCACGAGTTAAATTTGATTATAAAAACATTTGAAGTACATGTTTTGGGTATAGGAAAATGATATATTCTACACCTATGTAACTTTTGAAGTCCTTTTAAAATTTATGCTAATAGTAAAAGTTGTATAATTTTGTTTTAAAAGATCCAAAACGACTCGTTATTTAAGACCAGAGGGAGTAGTTCCCATCGGAAATATGAAGATTAGGCAGAAGAACTATAATGCGGGAAAGTTTTTTTTTCTTTTCTTGATACATTTATATGTGAAGAACATCTATAGTGTAGTTTCTATTAATTTCAATCTAGAAATTGTACACCAAAAATTTCAGAGTACTATCTCCTTGGATAATATAGAGAGTCCTGAGGCTCTTCGGCCATCTGGCTTCGAAGATATTACACGGAGATTTCAGATTTCTACAAAGCGAAGCGCATCAGCTCACTAGTCACCGGTCACACTGTCACAGTTTGTTGGAACAAAAAAGATCGCTTAGTGAAAAGCGTAGTATAACACACGTACAACGAGAAAAATTAGGGCATGCAAAAACAAGAAAACTATTAGCGTATGATTAATTGAATTATAATTATTACAAACTTGAAAAATAAGTTTATTTGATATTTTAAAGCAACTTGTACAGATGACAAAATTTTGGCAAGATGGCAATATTGGCAGGATTTCTTATGTATTGATCAAATTTGGCAACAAACTAAAAGTAGATATTTTTTTGGCACTTTTATAAAAAATGGTATGGTTGAAAATGGTATCAAAGTGAACATGCCCCAACTCTCTTCAAATATTTAACTAATGACTATTTTATTATAATTAAATTTTATTTGATGAAAATAATATTATTTGATTGTCATTTTATATGATTATGATTTTATTGCTAGAAAATTGTAATACTCGAGAAATTTAAAGTCAGTGATCAGTTTTCAAAATTGTGCTAATTTTTCCACGTCTGAGTGAGTAGGATGGAGGAAGTAGAAAGTTTTTCTTGCACGAAACATGCCGTTTATCAATCTTAAAAAACGTGCAAACGAAAATTGAGGAAAAATCAGTATCTTGAGACAAGAACACCACATGTAGCATGGTTAATCATTGCTGATCCAGATCCATATACTGCAAATTCTGAAAAATGCAGATGTTGTATTGCACGCTGTGCGACTTGTCCTTGAAACTGGAGCAGTAACGGTGTTCCACGATAACGATATGCTGCGCACGTTTTTCGCCTCCGGTGGTTTCTTTCACCGAGAAGCGGGAACCAAATCATGCACAAGAGGTCAGGTGCCGTCAGCCTGTAACAGGCAGGCTAGGACAGCCTGAAGCCATTGTCGTCGTAGTAGGTTCATTTCTTCAAATGTTCAGCAATTTAATTTCAGTTCTGTTCAACCGTCACATTACAGATATTCACGAGCGATCATCTACAGGTGAAGCACTGCTTTCAAAAATCACAGTTAATCTTATTGCAGTTCACATTTTCTTATTGACATCTCCCACAAATCCCATTGTAAACCAGAACTCCAATCAACATAAGAATCAAGAATACACAAGTCAATGTAAAAGAATAAAAAAAACAAAAAAAGAAGAAGAAGAAAACATCCACAGGTTCATGATGCAATGTTCCCTCCAAAGTTAATGCTAAGGCAGACTGCACAGGGGACAGTAGGCAAATTGATCAGCTAGCTCATGAGCTCCTTCTCTGCTCGCACAGGCGGCGGGCCGCCATGGACATGTGCGTGGTCAGCGGCCAGACCACCGGACAACTTGGTGTTCTGCTGCTGGTATACCTGCCTCAGCCTCTCGATCTCCTTCCTCAACGCCTCCTGATGAGCTGCACATGCAGGTTATTGATTAATCCTCATGAGTGGTTTCTTTTTTCAGATAATGGAAAGTAAAGAGATGCTCCTTCAGGCATGATGGGAAGCAGCAGCAACAGAAAATGCACAGCATGTTGCAGAGAAGTAAAAAATGTTACAAATTTAACTCACCATCCTTGAAAATCTTGTCCTGTGCTAGAGCCGCGATCCGCTGCTTGAGGTGGCTGTTGCCGACGGTCAGGATCGTCCGCTGCTGATCCAGAAACGCCACCCGAGGGGACAGCACGGAGACCTCGTTCTGCAAAACATCTCACATTTTACACAAACCGAAATGGCGACGTTTAATTTTGGAATAATCCAAACTGATGCCTGCTTGTCAAAGAAGATCTAGCCGTAGTGGTCAGACACTAATGGCATCCTGAATTACCCTGCATCTAGCTTGTTCGGATACGCTACTGATACACATTTGATTTGTAACTGTCTCGACCGATCCCTCCATGTGCACCCGCGATCAGAGCGCTCTATATGACCCAACGTACTGTGCACACAAACGGAGCATGTTACATGGAGTACACTACACAACAGTTGTTAAATGCTAGTACTACTACTTGCACAAACAGTAGTACTACCACACATCTCTTAATAGGGCACTAATTTAATCAGATGTCGCGCAAGCAAGCTAAGCTAGCTAGGAAAGGGACCACGCACAACACACCACTGCCCACTGGCCAATCCATCCATGCAGAAGCAGAACCATGTGCGTCTGGATCGTGGCATGACATGCCATTGCCACTACGTCTACGTGGGCTGGTTGGTGCCGTACGGGGGGGGGTGAGGTGAAGTAAGACATCCGCAGGCGTGCATATGCACGAGGGTGGGGGCTCACGCTCTCGCTCATCTCCTCGCCACATTGTGTGCTATTGCCAGCCAACCAGTGTGGCTGTGTCCATCGGTCGGTCTCAAACTGGCGCCACTTCTGTCCGTGAAACTCATCGACAGGTCGCTTATTACATCGCACAGATTGCACAGCCACGAACAGTTCATCTGACGTGAGAGTTTGTAGAATTGAGGTAGGGTGTCCGGTTTTCAGTCCGGTTTCCTAGCTAGGACTCAGAATTGTGCCGCGTTTCGAAACGAGCGTCAACTCGGCTTGCTAGAGCTCGAAGAGCGGATTGGTATAGGGTGTGATAACTAGTTTTGAGTTTGGTGTTGTCGTCGTTGATATGTTCGTATTGCACGTATATGTATGTATACCTGCAGGGTTGTGACGCTGCGCTCGAGCTCGGAGATGTACTGAAGCTTCCTCACTCGCGACCTCTGGGCCGACTGCCGATTAGCCAGTATCCTGAAGACATTTCCAAAGAAGAGAACACGGTAATTAATATCGAGGAATTTATAGTGTCGTAAAGTGATTTGTAATTGAGGAGGTTAATGCATTCCACTAGATGCATGCATGGACGCAGTGCCCAACCGGGCGCGTTCGCTCGCTTACCTCTTGACCCTCTTGGGGTCCCGGATCAGCTCCGTCGGCGAGGTGGCCGCTGCCTGCTCCTGCGTCGGCTCCCCGGCGGCGTGCTGCCCGTCGTCGCTCTGCGCCGCGGCGTGCTTGTCGCCGCCGCCGTCGCTGTCGCTGCCGCCGTTGTCGGACCCCGGGGCCGACGACCCGCCCTCGTCGGGGAACATGGACATGAGCTGGTCGTCGTCGAGCCTGTCGAACTCGCCGCCCGCCCCGCACCCCGCCGGCGCCACCTCGACGAACGCCACGGAGTCGCTCAGCGACCGGCGGTGCGCGCCCCGGCGCGACGCCGCGAACTCGGCGAACTCATCCGCCCACGCCGCGTCCCCGGCTCCCCCGGCCGAGGCCCAGTGCTGGTGGTGCCCCGGCGCCGCCACCGGGATCTTGGGCGGGAGCTGAGCCATGTACGTGTCCTTAGCCTATACTAGCGATCGATCTCGCGAGCTTGGGCTAACCACCTAGCTCTGGCGCGCGCGTTGGACGGCGCCGCAACATGGATCTGCCGGTTTTGTTTTATACTAGCATGCTAGTACTACTACAATATGCTAGCTGCAAAGCGCTATAGCCACAACGCCACATTGTTACTACGACGGACGGAATTGGAGGGTCACATGGGACGAGACTTTTGGAACATGACGACAGCCTGAGCCAGCTAGCAGCAGCTCTCGTTAATTAGGCTTCGTCGAACGCGACTCGATCGATCCATCCATCCCCGTCCATGGATGGATGCATCCATCGGTTTGCATGCGGCGCCCGCGCGGGAACAAAGTTGGTGGAGGGGGATCAACGGTTTTTAAGGCAGTTATGTAGGTGGGCAGGAATCCCCCCATCCACGTGCCGCTGTCGATCCATCCATCCAACCGGCCGGCCGCGGATCTCTCCTCCTCTCGTCGTCGTCGTCATCATCATCGACCGATCGGCTATCATCAACAAGTTGCAGCTCGATCGAGCGATCGCGTACAGTGACAGGCTTCAATTAGCCCTCGTTGTCACCCCGGGATGGACCGGTAGTATGGCCGATTGCGTGCGCGTCGATCGATCGGCATTCGGCACGCGACTGACTGCGATGGCCGGTGCCCTCGAAAGCAAGCAGTCGAGCGCGGTGCCGGTCACCTCGGTTCGTTCAGTTATGCCGATCGCGCGCCTGAGACGAGCACGAAATTTTGTGGGAGATCGATGGTTGGAGGCGCGCGGCATGCCGTCATTGCATCTGAGTTTGTGCTGCGGCGCAGTGACTAGAATATGCATCGCGTGTCAGACCGTGTCAGAGATAGAATATACTGTCAGGATCGCGTGCGTTTCACCGGGGAAATAGTATCGGGAGCAGCATGTTCGCAAATCCATTGGGATCAGAGATCTCGCCGCGCTTTTGCTTGCTTCCACAATACTACTACTGTACACGGGAATCTTCCGCAACTTGGATCCAGTTAGCACAGGCTTTTCTCACGGCCTCTGTACGGACGACGTGTTGGATCGGTTCTCTCCGTTATTAATCTTGCAAACGAAAAGCGACTAGTTTTGCCCAATGAAGGCTCAGCAATCAACACAAGAAACGCACTTTTGCCAACGCCAAGGCCCAAACACCACGGCAGCAGCTTCATCAACTAGGCCTGGTATTCTATTGGGCTGGGTTTAGCAGTAAGGATGGCCTGATACAGTACGATTGGACTGCCTTGTATTCTTATGTGCTTTCCCAATGGAAAAAGTACATCGAAGGCCCCTCAACTTGTCATTGAGTTATAAAATTGTTCCTCAACCGTAAAACCAGATATATGACATCTCCCAACTTACAAAGCCGTTCACTTTAGATCCTTCGGTGGATTTTGCTATGGAATATTATCTCCTGGGGAGATAAGATCCTTTCTTGTAAACCAATCCGAACCGGAGTAGAGATAATATCTATCTCCTCCTAAGACCCCTATATATAGGGGCAGGGTGTAACATCTAAGGTTGGCTTGTACTCCAGATCAGATCTATAATGAAGAGAGAGCTCCACCATATATCTGTGTTCATTGTCTACTTCTGCAATGTTCTTGAGGGCAAAGGAATGGACGCGGGTGTTTTACATCATCTCACGTCTTTATTGCTGTGGGAGGGACAGGGAACGGATCCGGTGATCCGCTAATAGGCGCGTTGGTTTACAACACAGCTCTCCGTTCACCGGTTTGTCGTTCCAATCTGTTCTTGTTATTAGATTGATTTCTAAATTACAGATTGATGTGCTGGTATTTCTTGCTCTCATGTCCCGACGATCTAGTGAGGCTTGCGATGCAACTCGCCGGGAAGCTACGGCGCGGCTGCGCATAGGCGTCGATGAGACCGCCGTCGGCCACGCGAACGCCAGCGTTTCGCTCGTGTCCGAAAGCTTCTGGAGATCGGCGTGCCGGCGCACCACTGCAGTGCGATCCATCGCCTAGCCAGCGCCTGCATGCCTGCATGCATCACGAGGGGAAGCGCCGCCAAGGCTGGCCGCCTCACACACCCTCAACGGGCCGGCGTGGAGCCGCCGCGCATGCGCGCGCGACTCGTGCTCCCGCATGGCGTCGCCGCGTCGGTCGCACCGCAGGCCACGGAGATCACGGCTCCACGGGCGTACAATGCTGGCTGCCGACTCAGTAGTCGGCCTGATCTCCGTTGCTCCTCTCTCTCTCTCTCTCACTTCTCTGCGCAGGCTGGCGGCTGGCCGGCGGGTGGAGAGAAGGCCTGCGGGGCCAGGCGGGAGAGAAGGAGGGCGTCGGTGGCTGGCGACGCGGCCACAGGCAACCGCGCGGAGTGAGGAGGCCGGCGGGGCCCATGTTCATCCCGTCGAGGATCTTGTCACCGTGCTCGAGCAGCTTGTTGGAGTACCACGTGAGGAAGAACCTCCCCGCCTCGGTGAGGTACGTGCCGCCGTCCGCGGTGAAGAAAAACGTGTCCTCCGGCGTGTCGTTGTACTCTCCGGCGGCCACTTCGGGTGCCCGGCTTCTGTCGCCGCCGCTCTGAAGTCCTCCTCGAGGTATTTGTCCGATGCCGGGGAATTCCCAACCTTGGCTGGGTAGGATGGGTATCTTAGCTCACTTGCAGGCCAAGCCCAACCTCTATGTCCACAATCAGGCCAGAGTCCAAGAAGCCGGCCATGTTCTCTCTGAATCGCTTCATGAAATCGGCATACAACTAGTATCGCAGATAAACAATCTATCAAGTCGATTAGATTATCCTAAATTTGATCATGGTTGTGATATGTAAATTTGCAATCTCAATGTCAGTATGTCACAAATTATGAAATCGGTGTACCTGGATGGGAGTTCTGCCGTGGAACAGAGGCCGGTCATCCACGCCGATGGTGAGGTACTCCTGGTTCCTCGCGCCATTAGGGCTCGTGTAGTGCACGTCGGGGTCGTCGTCGCCGACGTCGCGGACTCAACGCGGCAGCGGGATGGCTCCCTGTACGCGCGCCACTCGTACCGCGCCGGCCCGGCGCCCTCGACGATGCCCCACTACACGTCCGCCATGACACCGTCGACACCGGCCTCCCGCCGCAGCCGCGTCCTCTAGCTCGTTCTCCGCGGTGACCACGCCCAACTGCACGTCTGCACGCCACGCCACGGCGCAGCGCCGCTCGACACGATCAATTCGAACGAAAGCTTGGAGAGATTGCGTGAGCTCGGAGCTTACCGGCAGCAGGCCTCCTCCCCACCCGGTGCGGTGGCCTGCTGCCGCGTCGCCGCCCGTCTCCGGCCACTGATGTCCTCCTCTCCCGCATCGCCCCGCAGGCCTTCTCCCCACCCGCCGGCCAGCCGCCAGCCTGCACACAGAAGTGTGAGAGAGAGAGAGGATGAAGGGAGAGAAGAGGGGTAAGAAACAAAGTGCTGACATGACATGGACACCCTGACATGTGGCTCCCACGCTGACTCAGCCGCAACGTCAGATAAAACCGGGGTCAAAACCACCGAAGGATATAAAGTGAACGGTTTTGTAAGTTGAGGGATGTCATATATCTGGTTTGCGGTTGGGGGGACGATTTTGTAACTCGATGGCAAGTTGAGGGACCTTCGGTGTACTTTTTCCTTTCCCAATTTATCTCCAACTTTTCACATGCACGTTTCCTAAACTGCTAAACGGTGTGTCTTTTGTAAAAGTTTTCTATAGGAAAGTTGTTTTAAAAAACATTGTTGGCTTGATCACCCGGTATGATCGCGAACAGACTTTTGATATGCTTGTAAGTTGAGCATGTGTTGCTATTTCTCAATGGCATTAGTAGAAATATAATTCCCAGCAACGACGTATAAACACTCTTGGTATATTATGGTTACAGACTTTATCCGCAAGCTCACGGATATACCATTGTAGCATTTCACCCGAGAGTATTCCAAGGGTATCGTATTTATTTAATCCCGTGGGAAGATTATAATAGGGAGAACTATACTAATAATTTATATATTACTTGTAATAATCAAAGTTTAAACATGGGTTAAGATTATTAATAGGGTAGAATGACACACAACAAGAGAATTATAAACTCTCCCTCATTATAAATTATCTAAGCTTAGTGGGAAGAAAATATAAATAATCTATTCCTACACTTCTAATATACATACATATTATACATACATCCAAGATATATGATTACTTAGCTAATACCCTCTTTCCAATGCGCTCTTGGTGCTTCGAGAAGCCACCCCTAATTGCCAAGTTTCTTACGACAATCCATCATGACCATCCAACCGGGGCTAAATACAGAGGAGTACCCTCCCCAGGAAAGTAACTTAGGATTATATACACGTGTGGAGGAATACCCGAACTGAGCTGTCACCATCAGCGGCCCACCTCAACGTATCCGCAGCATATAACCCCAAATAATGATATCCAGTAATCTAAACACCACTCTTAAATTACCAAATACTACTCTAATATCATCATCATGACATAGAGCAATCGTATGCACGATTATTATACCCACACCATTGCATTTCCCAGATAAGCTAGCAGCATAATCAATATAGTTTGAATGTATGATAAAGTTGGTACTCATGTACTCGGAAAGTAGTACAGTACTAGAGTAGTATTTCTACTACTTAAAAAGTCCGTAGTGGTGGTGGTGAAGCCATTCCTGGCAGACACGCGGAATATGAACCATTCGATTGTCAAATCCATCGGTTCAGAATAGGCAGATGTGCTTCTCTCCGCATTCTTATCGAGTGACGCCTCCCATCGCGACTCAACTCCCCCTCTCCTTTTCCTCCGCCTCTGCCGCCCACTCCACCTCGCGCCGCTTGACGCCAACGCTTGTCACCCGAACTAGCCGCCAACCCCCGCCCTTTGCGCTACTCCGCCACGCATCGCCTGCCGCCGATGATCGTCGCCATCGCGCCCTGCCATCGGCGACCGCCCTGCCCCGCCTGCAGCAGAATCCCTGCCTCCTCCGCTCGTCACCCTCGTGCCCGGCCGCCTGCCGCATCCGCCCGTCACCCTCACGCCTGGGGGGCTACTCCGCCCCGCATTGCTTGCCACTGTTGCCCGCGCCCAGCCATCGTCTGCCGCCTCTGCCCGTCGCCCTCGAGCCATGCCACCGGCGGCCGCAAACACCTGCCCCCAGCCTCTCTGCATCTTCTGGATTTCTTCATCGCGGCCGCCACCATGCAGATCAATCGATCCACCCACCGTTCGGTCTCCCTCACACCATCATGCATTCACGCCTCCTCGTCCTCATGATTCACACCTCCTCTTGACGCCGCCGCCGGATTCGGGAGCTACAATGCGACGATGACCTGCGGCTGCAAGCTCCCCTTGGATTTGGCTGCATCGACAAGGAAGAATTGAGGGTGCCTGGGAAGAAGAGGGGCATCGTCGATCGGAGCCTTGCCACTGGATCTAGTGGCCTGGCATGGGTCCATGAAACTTAAGAATGCACAACGATCCTGAAAGCTTCAATTGGGCAATGAGGAGGCTTAAATCTTTTCTTGGATTAGTCATTTAGTATTTATGCCTGTAACGTCCCGCCTCTCCTAGGGCGGGCCCGCTTACATCTGGCAGTTTTCATAGGTCATAGACTGCCCTCACAGACCAACACAAGTCTTTTCTGCACACTTTATCCTCACTCATGCGCACCCGGGAAGAATTTCCCACTCGTGCGCACCCGGGAAGAATTTCCCGATCGGTCACCTATCCCTAAATTGCTCCAGGCCAAGCATGCTTAACCCTGGAGTTCTTTGGAGATCGGCTTCCAGAAAAGAAGTTGCAACTTGTTGATATGAGTATTCTATTAATCCTATTAAGCTCTAGGCTGGGATGTCACATCCTCAGCCCCTTAGGAGATCGACGTCCTTGTCGATCAACCCCAAGCTAGGAACGTCCCCTCTTGGCCATGTCCGTGTGTCGAGTGCCAGTGCATGTGCCATGCTGTGTGACCACTCCGGGTCCACACCAGCCATGCGCACCATGCCTACGCAACTGCGACACACGCGCCCGTGAAACTGCGAGAGTCGGCTCTGGTGTAACATCCCGACCTAGGGCTTAATAGGATTAATAGAATACTCATATCAACAAGTTGCAACTTCTTTTCCGGAAGCCGATCTCTAAAGAAGATGGGTGACTGATCGGGAAATTCTTCCCGAGTGCGCACGAGTGAGGACAAAGTGTAAAGAAAAGACGTGTTGGTCTGTGAGGACAACCTATGACCTATGAAAGCTGCCAGATGTAAGCAGGCCCGGCCTAGGAGAGGCGGGACGTTACAAAATGGTATCATAGCCGACTCTCGCGGTTTTATGGGCGCGTGTGTCGCAGTTGCACAGGCATGGTGCGCATGGCTGGTGTGGACCGGGAGTGGACACACAGTATGGCACATGCACGGACACTGGACACACGGACGTGGCCAAGAGGGGACGTTCCTAGCCTGGGGTTGATCGACGGGGACGTCGATCTCTTTAAGGGGGTGAGGGTGTAACATCCCGGCCTAGGGCTTAATAGAATTAATAGAATACTCATATGAACAAGTTGCAACTTTTTTTTCGGAAGCCGATCTCTAAAGAACTTTAAGGTTAAACGTGCTTGGCCTGGAGCAATTTAGGGATGGGTGATTGATCGGGAAATTCTTCCCGAGTGTGCAGGGATGGGTGACTGATCGGGAAATTCTTCCCGAGTGCGCACGAGTGATGACAAAGTGTGAAGAAAAGACATGTGTTGGTCTGTGGGGACAGTCTTATGACCTATGAAAGCTGCCAGATATAAGCAGGCCCGGCCTGGGAGAGGCGGGACGTTACAATGCCCATCCTAATCCTAATTTGAACATGGCTAAGACAGTTTTTCTTTGTATGCCATCACTTTATATTTTCTCCATTTCAGTTGACTGTAAAATGGTGATAGCACACGGTGACATTTCATTAGAGATAACTAAAAGGGACATAAGAGAGATTCAACTGGTCTATATATGACCAATATACATTATTAGAATATCTGTATATACTTGTGAAAGTTTAGTATGGTATTATGGTTGAACATTGCATATTGATATTTTTCTCATCACTGCATAAATTCAATACAGTAAAACTAATGGTATTCGACACTGCTCCCTACGCTAACATTCCTACGAAAGCCTTTATGGCATTCTGGCGAGACTGTAAATTTGGTGGAGTTAGTTGGCTGCTAAGATTGCCAGAAAGGCGTGTTTTGCCTCATTTGTTAATTTTGTCAAATCTAAATCCGGGTTTCACGCTGATTTTCTGCAGATGCAACAGGATGCTCAGCTTGCTGGCTGCAGCTGCGCTACAGCAGCCAGCACAAACGATCGAAGCCATTGTATTTTCAGGTCACCGGGTGGAGAAGCCATCCATGTGCTCAATAGGTCTCAAGATAGGTGGACAACAGGTTTGGTTTAGACCGTTGACCATAAAAAAGCACTGGAGAAATCTATCAAATAATATCTGAATTGCATCTGAATTCATAAGGTATATACAATTTTTCAACCTTCTGATTATCTTTGGATGATCTTGTTGCCTGATTCACTACATAATATCTGGAGTGTTGATGCCAACTCATATATATAGTGCTATTTTCTCACTATTTCAGTAGTACATGTACTATTACTCAAAATAATTCCATTTTGTAACCTGTATATATACCACTGTAGCTCTATACTGGAACTTTGCAAAACAACATCTGATGGGCCTACAATGTGTTGCTGCTTAGGTAAGAAGTACTATCCTTGACAAATTCAGTTCTAGAATGGCATGTAGCTCCAAATGGTCATCGTAAAGCTTGTGTCATGTATGTTGCCTTGGCTGCTGCAATCTAAATTTAAGAGGCTATTTCCATCACATTTTAAATAAAACAGTAGGTTGTTTACTATGGCATTCTGAATATATCTATGGGCTATATATGCTCAGCAGAGTGAGAGCGAAGTATATTACATCCCAACACTAAATTTGATCATATATGTATTTGGTGACCTGCTGACCACTGTTTCTTTGGAGTTTATCACATTAGATTTTTTTTCCCTCTGCTAAACAACCTCAAATGGAAACTTTAGTGAAGAAATAACAGATCTCATAGCTAGACTTTTTTTTAGCTAGAACTAACCATCACTACTGATTGTACTTTAATTGTACTTAAATTGATCTTTGTGTTCTACTTTAATTGTACTTTTTATTGGAAAGAACATGCTACCACAATGTAGATCTAAAATTTTGAGCGCTATTAAATCGTGCTACAGATATTGGCCTTCATAGAGCTCTTGTTTTCCAATGTTACTGATGGCAAATTTTTCCTTGGCAGGAACTCTGCAAACCATTTTCAAGTTTCAGATGCTTCTGAAGATATCATTGTGCACAGATCGACACCTGAGCACTCTTATCATCTAAACTAAGATTTGGTACTACTCTAATCCCATGATAAATACTTATATGCAATACTTAACCTAAGGTTCTTTGGGCTGAGAACGTTATACTGAAAATTATGATCGGGCAAACCCTAAAAAAAACAATGAAACTTTACATGTTGTGGTGTTTCTGAAATTCTGGGAGCTGATTGCATTGGCTGATGTAGTTGGTACGAAGGCATTGTTTGCTCATACGCTTGTAGGCTCCGGCAGCAGCGTGGTTTAGGCGTTCAGTTACGCATGGCTACGTTGAGTTAGTACTGTGCGATATCAACTAGTGCCTTTGATCTGTCACGTTTTGATCAGTGGTGTTCATTTAGTGAGTTCTTAGCTGTGCTAGAATGCTAAATGGTAATTTTTCAGTCTTGATAGCTACAACACCTAAACCAGGTCTATATCATCACTGGGTAATGCATTTTGTATGTTGATAACTCAAAATTTTAAGGCCACATACTTATCTTACCAAAACAAAAGTACATGATAGAGAGACCATTTCTGAATTTAACAAATTTAGAAACCAATATAGCCCTGCTTCAGAATAACTAAAAGGGTGCAAAATTTACTATATCGAGGTGTCGATGGGATCATATTTACCCATTTTCATCATGTATGTTGTAAGGATGTAATTAGGATGCTAAGCCTAATTTTGCAACCAGCAACTACATGTTTTCTTTTTCTTAGGGATTTCTACTACTCTCTATAAATCTGTCAAAGCATTCAATCGCTGAGGGGTTTGGCTACCATACAATAGCCTAGCAATTAAATCGGGTTAGTGGAGTGCATTTGGATTTTCCATTGTGCTCCGATTTAATCTGCAGCAATAGCTTCAATTTTGCCCTTCTGAACTTCTCTAGAAAATTGTTTGTTTTCATGCTTTAATGTATAATTGGACCCATATTAATTAACCATTGAATTTGTGCCGAAAGTACATTGCGCAGATTGTGAAAGGCAAATGGAGTAGTACTATTGGTAGATTTACAAATATATATATTTATTAAGTAGTAAAGATAAACAATTCATACTTAATATTTATTAAGTAGTATAGATAAACAATTCATATGTAGCCTCTGTAAGTTGGTTTTCTTCTGAATTCAGGTAAGGTTCATCTCTCCAGTCCTAGCCATCATTTTTGCTACAGTACAATGTATTATTTCTAATGGTATAGATTCCAATTGTCCACCAACATTACGACGGTGCCATATTCAAGATGTTTTGAGGAGAGAACTGAGAGAACCCAAAGGATCCTGATAAAGTACGTACGTGTACGTGGCATATTGCAAAGAAGATTCATCAGGGTTCCTTTTTTTTTAAAAGAAAATATTACGATGGACAAATTGGCTTGTTTGGTAGTGATGCTGGTTTTGATGGGTAGGTTTTCCTAAGATGGAAGACATTCATGCTCCATTAGCGTGATGCAATAGTATCATAGCTAATTTAGTTTTTAACAACGATGTTGATGCTAAGGCTCCAGAACATAATTTTTTTTTGTTTCTTTTGTGGTTTTTGGGATTGATACTTGTGGTCTTGTTTGAACATGGAGTCAGAAACTTTTTGAGCAATTGCTTGTTACCTTTTAGTTGTTTGCTTTGCGTTACCAAATAACTCCGTAGCATTAGTACGGGCATATTACTAGTAAAGAAGAATATTCTAATAAAAGTATAAGTGTTACAAAAGAAAGTAAAGCTACTAGAGCCATACTCGAATTCCTCCAAAGACTTCTCGAACTAAGACTCCTATTCTATTCCTACTCCACTAGCTTGAGAACACTACTAAACTAGAGAGAAAGCTTGATTCTTCTTGCTTGAGGTGTGTGTTGGAGGGAGTGAGGTGAGGGCTTTATATAGCTTGAGAATGACGGTTACGATGGTTGGAAAGGTCGGTAATACCCTCCAACCGTCATTAGGGAGTCATCTCAACCGTCCAGCCAAAACCTGGATCCAACAAAGCCACGGCTGGTTCGGCCGAACCCTGGGCTGGCCCAACCAGCCCACGGTTTGGCAGGCCTCCAATTTGTCCTCTCCTATCTTCAGACTTGTGAATTTTGGCCATTTTTAGTCATGTCAATTTTGTGTTCTTGATCCATTTGTTCATAAGTCTAATCTTTGACAGCGTCCGTGATTGATCGTCCATTTTGTTGTCGAATCGCCTCTATTTTATGTTTATTCTCTGCAAAAGGTTAGGAAGCCTAGTGCTAGTGGAATATATCTTATTTGGACACAATATGCATTGCAAGTATAACTCATTTCTCCTTTATTTTTGGTAATATTGATGGGCGAAATTGATCGATAACGACCGTCAACTAAACCCCCCAAGCTTGAACTTTTGCTTGTCCCGAGTGAAGGACTCACAAGAATAAAAACTTGGTTGCTGATCAGGAGTTGCTTCCATGCTGTATATCTCAAATGTACAGGTGCAAGGTATGCATACTCTCTCAAATCAAATAAATTTGACGCGGTGGTTTACCCTTACCCCTGATTCCCACGAGACACTACCCTTCCTTGTCTTCAGAAGTTGAGAGACATTACAACAATTAGAGCTCTAGTCACCCAATCTTCACTTAAGTTTGGATGTGTTTAGTTCAACGCCAAAATTGGAAGTTTGATTGAAATTGGAATGATGTGACAAAAAAGTTGAAAGTTTATGTGTGTAGGAAAGTTTTAGGCCGAGTTTAGATCCAAAGTTTTTCTTCAAACTTCCAACTTTTCTACACACATAAACTTCCAACTTTTCCGTCACATCGTTCCAATTTCAACCAAACTTCCAATTTTAACATGAACTAAACACACTCTTGATGTGATGGAAAAGTTGGAAGTTTGAAGAAAAATTTTGGAACTAAACTCGGCCTTTATGTGCAAATGATAGTGACTGTGCTTTGGAATGGGGGTTATACGAAAATGTTCTTCCTAGAAACGGGCTGTATTTAGTTTCTGAAATTGGGGAGAAGTTTGGGAAAAGTTAGTACTACCTCCGTCCAAAATAAGTGCAGCCGTGAAACTCCGTGTCCAACGTTTGACCGTCCGTCTTTTTTGAAAAAATTTATGATTTTTTTTTAAAAAATAGTCATACATAAAGTACTATTCATGTTTTATCATCTATAACAATAAAAATAGTAATCATAGAAATTTTTCAAATAAGATGAACGGTTAAGTGTTAGAAGATGAATAGTGCAAAACTGTACTTATTTTGGAACGGAGGGAGTAGTTTGAAAAAAAAAGTTGGAAGTTTATGTGTGTAGGAAAGTTTTGGATGTAATGTGATATGATGGAAAATTAAGAGTTGGGGAGAAGTTTGGTGTGAACTGAACTCACCTACTTGTACTGACACTTTTGATACTGATAGCGTGTAATGTACTCCAGGTCTCCATGTGTGTGGGCCCGGTCAATTGCACCTTCGTCTCTTCGGCTTCCATCTTCGTACTTCATCTGATCATCTCCTTTTCCCATCAGAATTCAGAAGCCTTTCGCACCTCGCCACGCACCAGTGTGCTCTCACGCGGGTGTACTCGCCGACTTCCTGGGCGCCACAGACGGAGGCCCCCACACACCAGCCGCACACAGCATCACGAGAAGCAGTAGCGTCCTGATTCCCCCAAATCTCGGAGCGCACATGGACGTTACCTACCGCAAGTCACTGATACGTGGGCCCGTGGTTAACGTGGATCCCACATGTCAGTGGCGTACGAGTTGTGAAGGGGGCGTGGCTGCAAACTTCCCTCTCGTTCAAATCAATCCACGAACCAAACTCCTCTCCCTTTCTCTCTCTCTCTCTCTCTCTGCTCGTCTCGTCGCCCACTCCCACCCCTTCCCCTCCCCTTTCAGGAAAAACCCCAACTCCAACCAGTCTTAACTCAAGCTCCACTCAACCCCAGCCTCATCAAACCCTAACCCCAGCGTGTCCCCAATGGCGACCCTCCGCGCGCGCAAGCGGGGGTGTGGCGGCGGCGGCGGCGGCGGCGCGGTGGCGGTGCTCGGGGCGCTCGGGCTCGGGGGCTTCGCGGGGCTCGACCTCCACCGCGCGGCGCCCGCGGGCGAGGCCGAGCTCGAGCAGCTCGCCGCGGCGTACGACCGCGCCTCGGGCCGCATTTCCGTCTCCATCCGCGGCGCGGGCGTCTCCACCTCGCCCGCGGACCTCGCGGCCGCCCTCGGGCTGCCGCTCGGCCCGGCCGCGCTGGGCCCCGAGGTGGACGCGTCCGTGTTCCGCTCCGAGGAGGCGATCGCCGCCGTGAGGGGGTTCCTCCGCGATCGCGTGCTGCTGGGAGGCGGTGGTGGTGGTGGCCGGGAGTTGCCGGGGGAGGCTGCGGTGGCGCTGCGGCTGGTGGAGGAGGGGAAGGCTTACGCGGTGGATTGGTGCCGGTTGTTTTGGGAGTTGCTGAAGATGGATTTGGTGAGCGGGAAGCCACGGCGCTACGCGCCGCACCTCCTCCGTCTGATCGAGTACCAAAGGCCCGAGCTTTTCGCCGAGGTTGATGGGAGTTCGCCTCTTGGGAAAAGAAGGAAAAGCGCGGCGTTTTCGCGGCAATGCCAGTGGGAAGATGAAAAGGAGACGGCCTTGATTGACGCAGAGTGTGGAGATTCTCGTACCCAGGCGGCTGAAGCAGAGGTGGAGAGGAGCAGCCAGAGCATTGGAGACTTGGAGGAGATGCCAGTTTTTGGAGAGCGCAAGCAATTCAATGCTGTTGATCTTGTGGGTTACAAAAGTTCAATTGTTGGTTTGGGGGAATGGATCCATGGAGTGAACGAGGGAAATGCGGAGCTTGGATCTCAGAAAAGCTTGCCTTCAGAAATCGAGGTTTCGGGCTGTGAGATGGGAGGTAATGCTGCTGCTGGTTTGACCGCCAAAGATCAGAGCTCGGATGATTCGTCTCTCCTTAGCCTTCTTCGCACAATGGATGAGCAAGATGACTCCTCAAGCCATCAGAATGTGATCTCCGGGGCCAAGCCCCAACCAGGGCCAAATCAGCAGAGCATAATTGAGATCGAAGATGAAGAGGATGACGATGATGATCAGGTGGGTGTTGGTCATGTCCCTCCCAACATTCAAAATGGACATTTTGGCCTCAACAATTATTTTGTGCAACAGAGGGCAACAGAAGGCTTTCAAAATGATCAAACGCTTCCATCTTTCCTTGCCTGCACACAGCAAATTAAAGCTTGCATGGATGACAACTTCTTGGATAAGATGAAGGCTCTCATGGATGCTCGAGCTGCTAACCAGCGCATGATTAACATGATAACACAAAAGGATTATATGATTGCAGCCACCAAGAGGGACATACTGGAGGATCTTGGAGCAAGGCACGTTATGATCAGTCAATTCGAACATGACATTGAATTGATGCGTCTCACCATTCAACAATACCGAAAGTTGTTTGAGAACACTTCTGCTGCATATCTAGAGTATAGGAACAGGATGTCACGTGGGGAGGGTGATGGTTCATCTCTGGAAGTTATTGGCATAGCTGATGAGACGGAGCAATTTGTTAGGATGCAGCAACTGGACATTTATCAGAGGCTTAATAAGTTTCAAAAGCTTTGGCTCACGAAATATTCAGATCTTGTTGGGCATTTGACAAGAGTAGCAGAATGCATGACATACCTCAGTAATGGACTGCAAAGACTGAAAGATTCAACAACAATTCCCGACCTTAACAATGGCAAGCCTCAACTATGAATTATGTCTTCATATTTCCATTATCCTAAAAACTTTAGTAAACCAACTCATTTTTGTTCTATCCGCAGGCTTGGAAGGCGAAGAATTGGGCAAAGAATTGCTGAGTAAGACAAAAGATGCAGAGCGGGAAGGTGAAGGGGATCATTGCAGTAGCGCTGTAGTGGTGAGTTTAGGTCTTGTGCTGCTGAATTTTAAAGTACATTGAACGATTGCTGTTTGAGCAATTTGTTTAGCCAACGCAACAAATATTTGCCACGACTTGGAAATTTGCCATAAAATTGCTTGCTACTTCCATCAAAAGTAGATGGCCCTGAGGTTTTTTATCCAATATGACACTCTAGCTAATTGCACTGAAGCTTCGAAGCCCAATTACTATCAACCCCCTCGTTTAGCCTCAGCTTATAAGCATAAGCGCAGATTTAAATTTTAAAACTTAATTTTAGAGTTGATTTTAGGGTTTTCCATATAAATTATTTTTAATGGCTAATAAGCCATTTCGCTAATATTAAGTTAGTATAAGCCAAACGTGTGTTTCGTATCTTTCTTCAGTTTTTCTTTGGCACAATGCCGGAGCATAACATGTCATGAAGCTACGGTGCTGGAAGGAAAGCAGACATATTCAGATCCTGACATTGCACTTACTTTGCAGATAGATGAATTAGCACAACCTGATCAGAGGAATGATAAGGAGAGCATGATTGTCAATGGAGTTTCTGGAATCTGCAACGAAGATGAGGTGTAGCTTCACAGGGCACAAGTTAGACAAGAATGTTCTGTTGATGGGTTTAACCTAGAGTCAGTTAATTGTCTTGGGTTTGGTCATTTGGGCCTCAACAGTTGCCCTAGTTAATTACTATGTTAAAATGGTTTAGCCGTGGATATTGGATGGTACTGTGACTATGGTCAACAACTTTGTGCATGAATGACTTCTGGCACCTTGCTATTTTTATCTGTTTCGAGTCCTGTGGACAAGTTCCTCTGCATGCTGGATAAACACGCACGCCGTTGATTTTTCTGTCCCTAGGAATCACTGTGGGATCTCTTCGAGACCTCATAAACAGTCACTCTTGTCTTGCTCGGTGATTCCTTTAGAAGATATTTTCTCTTAGGCCATTCACAGTGCAAGCATCGGTGGTAGGGTCTTAGCCCAAAAAAATTAGCCCAAAGACACCATTCCCCACGGTACAAGGATCCTATTTTACGTGACCTAGTTGGATTTGGGCACTGTACAAGGAAACCGGCGCCCACAACGCTCGTGACTTGGTGGAGGGTAGCGAGGGGACCGAAGGAAATTAATTTCCTCACCTACCCCCGTCTTCTCCTCTCTTTCTCCTCCTCCTTCGTCTTCTCCGCTGCCTCCTCCCACTTCGCCTCATCGCCTCCTTCTCCTCTCCCACACCACCGCGCCTCCTCGCCTCCCACGCCGCCGTGCCGCCTCCTCCTATCCTCCCAAGCTGGCGTGCCGCCTCCTCCTATCCTCCCAAGCAGTAGTCGGCGGCGTGGTCTTCCAGAGTTGCGGCGGTCATCGGTGGCGACTTCGGTGGTCTTCTGGAGGCTCGACGGCACCTCCTCTCCCTCGATCTTAGCGGCGGCTCGCCGGTGCACGAGCGGCCACCGGTTCTTGGAGGCGCACGGACGCCGGTGCGCGGGCGGCCGCCGGTTCTTGGCTCATCCGGATCCAAGTTGTGGTGGCGGTCGTCGGCACGGGGCCTCAGATTTGCCGCCGGATTTAGGGGTCGTGGTGGCGGATGTGGTGGCCGCGGCGGGGGCAACGGCGGGAACGGACGTCGCAACGCCGACGGGAAACCGTGACGAGGAGGAAGCGGGCGCGCGGCGGCGAGATTGTTGATTGTTGATTGTTGTTTTTGTACATGTGAGATGTGATGCTTCTTGGTGATTCCTCTTGTGTTCTTGGGACGGATCGAGTTCTTTTTTCTGCGTTCTTGCTTGGGGTGTTTCGGTGGCGGGAGGAATCGTGGGCGAATCAGGGTTTTCTTCACTCGATGCGGCACGAGGGCACGGCGCGGCCAAGAACCGCACCCCACAGCGCGCGCGCCTCATGTCTTCCTCTCCTTCTCGCGCCTTTGTTTTGGCGAGGTTTCGCGCGGCTCTGCTTGGGGGCGAGGAGGTCTGCTAGGGTGCGATTCCTTCTGCCATGTATGCTTCAATCCGAGCTGGCACCGTGTAGCACCGGTCCAGCTCACCACACTGTGAGAGGCCTTACACTGCAGGTAGTAGTATCAATTGGTTGACTATGGAAGAAAACCGTCTTCTTCAGACGTCAATGGCCTGCCTGTGGTTCCCTTCATGCGGGACCCCTTGTAGGCCTATATCTTCTTACTTCTCCCTCCATCCCCTAGTATAATAGATTTTGATATTTTGTTTGCACTGTTTGACTACTCATCTTATTAAAAAAAAAATTTGAAATTATTATTTATTTTATTTGTGACTTACTTTATTATCCAAAGTACTTTAAGTATAACTTTTCGTTTTCTATATTTGTATAAATTTTTTGAATAAAATGAGTGGTCAAACGTTAAAAAATAGTAAATATCCCTTATACTGGAGGACGGAGATAGTACGAGTTGCTGATACACCAGATGAGATGAGGATCATGTTCTCTGTAAAGAGAAAACGAGCATACATGGTTTGGAAAATGGCATGAATTTTGATGTCATCCATTGGGCACACCTTTTTTTAAAAAAGAACAAGCCTAATCATATCAGATTTTTTTTAATAAGTTTACTTTAGGTTACTTAATTTATCGTCAAGATAAAAATTCGTCCGTAAACCGTGATATCTGATATGACACGTTCTTAGAATCAATGCAAATGAGGTCGCAAGGCAGTTTTGACGGCAATTTGATTGACGCGATGCCTATGTGGTGCTGACAAAATCAGAAAAAACCATGGGACCCACATAGGACCCACATGTTAGTAAATGTTTGGCTAAAAATAAAAAATTACAATGTGACCCATGTCATCAACCCTCTACAGAGAAATATGTCATAACATGGGTCTGACTGTAATTTTTTTTACTTTTAATCGGATACTCCTTGACATGTCAGTCCCATGTTTTTTTTCTGAATTTATCAACTCCACGTAGACGTAGACATTAAGTTAGCTAAAACCGGCTTAAGATCTTATTGCCGTTTATGGACGAACTTATTCCTTTTTTTTTCCCCTTGCAAGGGTTACCGGGAAAAAATGTTGGACTGGGCTTTGGCATCAGCTTCAACTGGCGGCTTGGGCCTGGCCTGTGCTTAGGTTGGCATGCATTTTGGCAAAATTTTGAGCAAGGTTCCATTTGATATTTTGGTGATTCATTTCTTGCGATGAATCTTATGACTTTGTTTGATAGCTAATTTTAAATCTTTCCAGTTTGGAAAATTGTTTTTCTTCAATTGTAGGTTGAAATGATGTCAACATTGTGTTTGAAAAACATGAAACTACTGTGAGAGAATTAACAGTTAGATAGCATATAATGTGATGTCTAAAGATAATTTGATTTCTTAAATAAGTTATTATACTCCGTAATGATTACAAATTCATTTTTCAACAACTTTAGAAATAAACAAATCACAACACAACATGATAATTGCCAACTAGGCCCAAGTGCCCAAGTTGAATTTTGGATTCTCTGGCCCACTTTTTTCCAATATACATTTGGATTCTCTGTCTTGCAAGAGGCGAGTCAAAGAAGCATGATATGGTAACTCTCAGCTAATCTTGGCCATCCAATTAAAGATGAACGGACAAGATAATACTCCTCTGTGTTCAGGTGCATAACCAGCAGGAGATAGTAGAATCAATATAGGTCGAATACTTTTCTTGTCAAATGTATCACGTCTATTTGTAGTATTATCTATAAACAATTGATTATTGATAGTAGAAACATTTTTTTTCTACTAGCAGTAGAATTATAATAAATATCTCAAATCATTTTTTTTACTGGTGATAGTACACTGGTGGAGAAACCGTTTGTAGTCCCGGTTCGTAACCCCCCTGTAGCCCCGGTTGTCCAACCGGGACTACGAATCCGAGCCAAAAGATCGCTATCTTTAGTCCCGAGTGAAATAACCGGGACTCAAGATGGCTCAGCCACGTGGCCGGCTAAGCCATCTTTAGTCCCGGTTGTGTTACCAACCGGGACTAAAAATCGAGCTGCCATTTTTTTTTATTTGCATGGCCCGGCCTGTTGTTGCATGCATGCATTTTATATACATACATACATATATATATATATATACATATATATATATATATATTACATATATAATGCATGTATATAATATGAAATACATATATATACATGCATAATATATATATATATATATATATATATATATATATATATTAAAGCACTTAACATTTTATGTGCATATATGACCAAAATATATATTTACACTAAAGTAAATGTGTACATATATAAAAATAAACATGTATTAATTATAATTTATTATGTCCTAGCTAGCTACGACTTTGACGTAGTAGTCGTTATCTCTGAAGCTAAGGACTTATGAATTGTATTTCCGTCGTAGTAGAATTCACCCTCGGGATCAAGGACTTGTTCGTTGATGAATCCTATGAGTTGTTCTTGAACCGCCGCGATGAATTCCTTGTGTGTCAGGTTATCCCTCATGTGAATAACCTATATATGAATGTATGAAATTAATTAGTAATGAACAAATTGATACGTACGCAATGAAAGTTGCAATTTATTTATACGTACATCGAGCTCTCTTGTGGTGTATATTTGGGTTGTAAGGCAGTGGCAATACTCGCATACATAGTAGCCACACAAGTTAGTACCCTTGTCTTGCTTTGCACACTACATATATATACATGACAAACAGCGAGAGATTTAATTAATGTACACTTATATTTGAATTAGAGATTCAATATAAATGTAGAGCATGTACTCACAGGAAATTTGAACCTCCGCCTAAGTTTTTCTTTCCAATTGCCGCGGACCAAATGACGGAACCGATACCAAGCCCTACATGGAGTTTAAAGCTATGATTCGTAGTAGCAATTAATAGCAAAATTCGTAATAACATTGGAATTTATGACATTACCTGTCTATCAGTTCAAAAACCTGGTCAAAAGTAGACTCATCTTTATTCATTGAGTCATAGACATTGATGGTACAGGCCTCCATGTCAAAGAATAAAAGGACCCAGTGCAATCTGCAATATATGTGAGGTGATATATGAAAAACTGTAGATCTATATATGTACAGGAACGAACTTTGTTCGGAAGACAGTAAAAATTAACGTTGTGTTGTACGGCAATAGTATGAACGTCTTGTGACGCTGCTCCTTCAGGAGATTGACGAGATTGTCCTCTGTGGCTTGCGGATAGTCGGTGACCATTTTGACGTTTACTTTCCGAGGGTCGATGAATCCAGTATCGAAAACCCCCCGCCGTCGGGCCCTTTGAATCTCCATTCTACAACGATATAAAGGAATTGTTATATATACGGTGTACATATATATACAAGGAGCTAATTAAAGGAACGTAAGAAATATAACTCAACGATACGTACAAAATCCATGCACTAAGAATAGATATGTCGAGGGCGTCCAGCTGGTATAGGTCGTAGATATCCTTGAAATTGATCCAGAGAACATCTTCCCCTTGTAAGAAGTCGGAGCTCTTGATCCTCGCTCTGATAATCTTCCTGCCGCTTGCGCTCATCTCCATGTACCGTTGATGGAATTTGTACATCCGTGTCGGTAGGGACTGCAGCTGCTCAGGCTTGACAAGCGGTTTACCGAGTTCGTACTTATGTCTCACTTCTGCCTTTGGGATTGGTGCGCCTTTAAGCAACTGATCCATAGTTAGCCCGGTGTCAGAAATGAATTCTTTTATTCCAATTTGTTGCCCTGTCACCAACGGCCCGACCTCCTGGTTTGGTTGCTCTCTAAGCTGAGGGACTTGTTTGTACTTTCCATAATATGTTTTCTTAAGTGTTCGCTCATAGTCCGTTAGCTTGATGGCCTCCTTGGCTGCTGCCGACATACTCCTGAAGAACTTCTTGGCACTCGGGTCTACAGGAATCTTCTTTTCTGGACTCCGAGGCTTCAATTGCCTCTTCACTTCTGCTGCCACGCAAGCGTCAAGCTCCTGTTGCGTGCAATCGTACGGTGGCTCCTTGTTCTCGGCGGCGTCAACTTTCGCCTTCTTCGTTGCCCTTGTGCGGGCAAGCGGTGGTGCTTGGTGAGTTCTTGATTTGGAAGGTGCTGGAGGACACGGCGCAGGAGCCTGAGGAGGAGCCGGTGCATGAGCCTGAGAAGGAGTCTGAGCAAGATCCTGAGGAGGAGTCGGTGCAGGAGCCTGAGGAGGAGTTTGTGCAGGATCCTGAGGAGTCGGTGCAGGAGCTTGAGGAGGAGTCTGTGCAGGAGCCTGAGGAGGAGTCGGTGCAGGAGACTGGTGAGGAGGAGACGGTGCAGGAGCCTGAGGAGGAGACGGTGGAGGAGCCGGAGGGGATGGTGCATGAGACGCCGCTTGTCGCCCAGGGAGGATGATGTAGCGCTTGCGCCATAGTATAATGGCGTGGCTCGTATCGCGTAGATGCGTCTCACCGTCTCCTCCAGGGTAGTCCAACTCGAGGTCCTCGTACGCGGCTCCACCAGCTCAACTTCGACCCTCGAGTATCCTGCTGGAATCGGCCTGCAGTGGTAAGTCCCTGAAGGGTCCGTTGGGATGGCCATTCCTGACGCAACCTTCACGTGATGAGAGGTTATCTATTAGTAATCAACATAAGCAGAAACTTGCAAAATGTACAAGTCCAAAAAACATAGAACTACCTTGATTGATAAGTTCTTGAAGGGAATATACAGCTCACATGGTGTCCGCTGCGTGATCTCCTCAACGGGGCAGGTGATTTCGTCCTGGGTTTGCATGGCATCCATGCTCTGTGATCCTACCTGCCCCGTTGAGGCGCAGCTGCTACGATTGCCTAAGGGGCTGACCATTGCAGGAGGAATGTACGGCTGGGGATCCTGGCACCGATGTGCGGCCATGCGTTCATGCACCTTCCGTGCCACCTCCTCTTGAATGCTGAGCTCGTAGCTCGATACCCTGTACTCAAGATCTGCAATCTTCGCATCGGTATCTCTCTTGCTCCTCATCCGACTCCTGTAAGTGTGGATGTCCTCCTTGAATCCAATCTTCCAAGGAACAACGCCTTTCCCACGTGTTCTTCCTGGATGCTCGGGAGTCTGCAGGGCGAGCGACAGCTCGTCCTTCTCTCTGTCGGGTCGGAACGTGCCCTGCGTAGAGGCTTCCACTAAAGATATCTTTACTCTCGGTTGTTGAGAACAACCGGGACTAAAGATCTCTTTCTGGTTGTTGAGAACAACCGGGACTAAAGATCTCTTTAGTCCCGGTTGTTCTCAACAACCGCGAGTAAAGATATCTTTAGTCCCGGTTGTTCTTATGAACCGGGACTAAAGATTTTTTTCCCGCTATTTCCAAATTCTTTTTAAACCCAGTTAGGGTTAAGAACCGGGACTACTGATAAACGCACTGAATATTGATTTTGGAGTAAATTAATGACAATTACTTCGAAAAATTATTGTTGTCTGTAGTAAATTAAGTGGATAAAACGTAATAAGCAAATATATGATTTAAAATTAATAAAAATTCTAATAATCATATATAATTAGCATATGAATGATATTAAATTGTTAAAAACTATAATTAACATATGTACATACCACATGTATGATTTAAAATTAATAAAAATTCTAATAATCATATATAATTAGCATGTGCATGATATTAAATTGTTAAAAACTCTAATTAACATATGTAAATGCCACATGCATGACTTAAAACTTTTAAAAATTCTAATTATCGCATATAACTAGCATATGCATGATTTAAAATTGTTAAAAACTCTAATTAACATATGTAAATGCCACATGCATGATTTAAAACTTTTAAAAATTCTAATTATCGCATATAACTAGCATATGCATGATTTAAAATTGTTAAAAATTCTAATAATCGTACGTAATTAACATATGCCATACAACAATTGATTTATATGGATAATCAATACATCCAAAATAGTTTACATCGTGTACACAATAATTAAGGCAGTACATCGGCGGTGACGGTTGACCGCACGTACTTTCTCCTAACTATTGTTCCCTCCTTGTGATCGCTACGTGAGTAAGGGGTGTCTTCATTTGATAGGAGGATGCTAGGGTCAATCGTCACCGTGAAAGGGGGTTGCCCATCCAACTGATCGTAATCCTCGTCAGTCTTGTTCTCAACTCCGACGATTTTTCTTTTGCCTGGGAGAACCACGTGACGCTTCGGCTCGTCAGGCCCTCTGCCCTTCTTTTCTTTGCTAGACATGTCCTTCACGTAAAAGACTTGCATTACATCATTGGCAAGGACAAAAGGTTCGTCCGAGTATCCAACCTTGTTAAGGTCAACCGTTGTCATCCCACTGTCATCAATCGTTACGCCTCCACCAGTCAACCTAACCCATTGGCACCAGAATAGAGGGACCTTGAGAGGACCATAGTCAAGTTCCCATATGTCCTCGATGGCACCGTAATACGTGCCAGTTGTTCCATCGTGTCCCATGGCATCGATACGAACAACGCTGTTTTGGTTCGTGCTCTTCATGTCTTGGGCTCTCGTGTAGAATGTGTACCCATTGATTTCATATCCCTGGAATGTCGCGATCGAGCCAGATGGTCCCCTCGCCAGGAAGGCCAGTTGTTGGTTAATCGTCTCGTTACCCATGAGATGTTGTCGCAGCCACGCGGAGAAAGTATCAATGTGATGCCGTGTAATCCATGCATCAGACTTACCGATGTTTCTGGCACGAACTAGAGCCAAGTGCTCCTCGATGTAAGGAGCCACTAATGAAGATTGTTGCAGAACCGTGAAATGCGCTTTACGAAATAAATTGTTGTCTACCGTCATTATTGCTTTCCTTCCGAGAGTCCCCTTTCCCCGTAGTCTCCCTTCATGGCGTGATTCAGATACCCCGATTGGGCGAAGGTCTTCAATAAATTCTACGCAAAATTCAATGACCTCCTCTGTTCCATACCCCTTGGCGATGCTTGCCTCTGGACAAGCACGGTTACGAACATACTTCTTCAGAACGCCCATGTACCTCTCGAAAGGAAACATGTTGTGTAGGTACACAGGGCCGAGAATACCGATCTCTTTGACAAGGTGACAAAGCAGATGCGTCATTATATTGAAAAATGAAGGTGGAAATATCAACTCAAAGCTGACAAGACATTGCACCACATCATTCTGAAGGGCTTCTAATGTATCCGGATTGATGACCTTCTGCGAAATTGCGTTCATGAAAGCACATAGCTTTGTTATTATTGCCCGGACATTGTCTGGGAGGATACCCCTTATTACAACTGGTAGCAGCTGTGTCATCAACACGTGACAGTCATGAGACTTTAGGTTTGTGAACTTCTTCTCCTTCGTGCTTATTATTCGCTTTATATTCGTGGAGTATCCTGACGGTACCTTGATGCTCTCCAAGCATTCAAACATATTGTCCTTCTCTGCCTTGCTAAGAGTGTAGCTGGCTGGACTCAAGTAATGGCTTCCTTTCTCCTTTGGTTCCGGGTGAAGGTCGCCGCGTTGTTCCATATGCTTCAGATCGTTACGTGCTTCCAGTGTATCTTTTGACTTTCCATATATACCTAGAAAGCCAAGAAGGTTTACGCAAAGGTTCTTAGCGAGGTACATCACGTCGATTGCGTGGCGGACATCCAAGAATTCCCAATAGGGTAACTCCCAAAATATGGAGTTTTTTTTCCACATCACCGTGTGACCATCTTCGCTCTCTATAGGCTGGCTGCCAGGCCCCTTTCCAAACACCACTTTAAGATCTTTCACCATAGCAAACACTGTTTTAACGCTGCGATGTTTTGGCTTCGTACAGTGGTCCGCCGTATGTTCAAAGTGCTTGCCTTTCTTCTGTACTGGGTGGTTTGCTGCAAGGAATCGACGATGACCCATGTACACAACCTTCCGACAGTGCTTAAGATACGTACTTTCTGTTTCATCCATACAGTGTGTGCAAGCCTTGTACCCCTTGTTGGACTGCCCGGATAGGTTGCTAAGTACAGGCCAATCGTTGATGGTTACGAACAGCAGCGCTCGTAGGTTAAACTCCTCCTATTTGTCCTCGTCCCACACGGAGAGACCTTCCTTCTTCCACAACAATTTAAGATCTTCGACCAGTGGTCTTAGGTACACGTCGATGTCGTTACCAGGTTGCTTGGGGCCTTGAATAATAATCGGCATCATTATGTACTTCCTCTTCATGCATAGCCAAGGGAGGAGGTTGTAGATACACATCGTAACGGGGCAAGTGCTATAGCCGCTGCTTATCTCTCCAAAAGGATTCATGCCATCCGTACTTAAACCAAACCGTATGTTTCGTGCATCCTTTCCAAAGTCTTTAAATTTTCTGTCGATGTTTCGCCACTGCGAACCATCGGCGGGGTGTCTCAGCATCCCGTCCTGTTGACGTTCTTCAGCGTGCCAACGCATCATTCTAGCATTCCCCTTGTTCTTGAACAAATGCCTTAGCCGTGGTATTATAGGGAAATACCACATCACCTTAGCAGTAATTCTCTTCTTCGTTAGCTGCCCGTCAACCTCACCTGGATCATCTCGTCTAATCTTGTATCGTAGTGCTTTACAAACAGGGCATGCTTCTAGGCTCTCGTACTCCTCACCGCGATATAGGATACAATCATTCGGACATGCGTGAATCTTCTGAACTTCCAGTCCTAGAGGGCAGACTATCTTCTTAGCCTCGTACGTTGTCTCGGGCAATTTGTTTTCCTCCGGAAGAATGTTCTTGACGAGTTTCAATAAATCGCCAAATGCCTTGTCACTAACACCATTTTTTGCCTTCCATTGCAAGAACTCCAAAGTGGTATCCAACTTTTTGTGCCCCTGCTCGCAACCTGGGTACAACGACGTTCTGTAGTCCTCTAACATCCGCTCCAATTTATGGGACCCCTTTTCACTTTCACAGTCCTCCTTTGCGTCCTGCAACATCTGACCAAGATCATCCGCAGCGTCGTTATCGCCAGCATCCCTGTCCACCTCGCCCGTTTGATTTCCTTCAAATCCAGCGTACTGAGCCCAGTCGGGAATGTTCTCGTCCTCTACTTCACCTTCTTCCATTTCAACCCCTTACTCACCGTGGGATGTCCAACAATTATAGCTTAGCATGAACCCCGACTCAAACAAGTGGAAATGAATAGTCCTGGATGCAGAATATTCCTTCTGGTTCTTACACTTATTGCATGGACAACAAATAAAACCGTTACGCTTGTTAGCTTCGGCCACTCTCAAAAAATAATGCACGCCCTCGATAAACTCTTTGGACCGCCGGTCAGCGTACATCCATTGCCGATTCATCTACATGAAATGAAAAAAATCGTACATAAATAAATTTTTGTACAATAATGACAGTCAAACAGTAATGATAAAATAATTAAAAACTCTTTCGACAAGCAATTTTTATTAACAATTTTTGAAGTTCTAAACTAATATTAATGTTGTACTTATCTTAATTTTCAATTTAGTTTATTTTCTATTTTTTAAGATTAATGTTCATCATATTTTAAACTATGAGAATAAAATTTCTATATATTGTTCTTCCCCACACAAATTTTCTCTCTCATCAACTTACAACAAAGTTTTGGAGAAAATAAAATGTGTGAAACATAGCTCCAAAAGTAATATAACAACAAAAAAAAACCTTGTATATAATCACTAAAAAAATTTCACAAGAAATTTTGGCATGACCTCCCCTCTTTCTTTGAGAAATTTTGAAGCTTGCTCTCGGGCTGGAGGAGGAAGAAGGCATATATAAAGAGGGGGGATCTTTAGTCCCGGTTGATAACCGGGGCTAAAGATCGCCGTGATCTTTAGTCCCGGTTGGTAACACCAACCGGGATTAAAGATCCCGAGGGCCCTGACAACGTCTGACATCTCTACAACCGGGACTAAAGATGATATTTAGTCCCGGTTTTAAATGGATCCGGGACTATTGTGGATTTCGGCCGACCGACCAAAGATGGTTTCTCCACCAGTGGTACCATAGTAGAATATTACTGCTAACTGTAAAAGTACTACGGTCATTCTTGTTAAAATTAAGTACCCGCTTAAGGATTGTATGTGGTCAGACTTTTTAGACCTGCGCTACAACAACTTTATAAATATGTAAACTACACTTATCAAATGATATGTTAGCCGTCTGAACTTTCGTAGGAAAAAGTGCGTGTACGAGCGTGTTCGCTTGATGCAAACATTGTCTCTGGATAGGGAGTGAGGGGTTATCCAGAATCAGATCATCGCCCATAGATAAGCAAATCTCTTCTGATGGTGAAAAAGATGTCTGAAAGGACCTAGTCGGCTACTCCAAATGTGGTACTATCATTATCCTCAACCGTGCTATCCTATGGCTTCGTAGCAGTAGCACTGATTAATCACACGATGCTTCTATCGAATAACCTTATCCTGTTGCTTTTGATCATCCACCTATGGGCGAATCAATTCCCTCTAAAGTCCTATTGCCTAGTGCCCTCGATTGGCCCAAGCTGCAGCATCTTAGTATAATCATGATCATAGTTGGGAGCATGTTTGGTAAGGTTCTGCACTCACTCTTGATGCCCCTGAAACTTGTATAATCCACAAAGCTCAATTACCAGCCATCCAATTTAATATGTGAGTGCGATGCTAGCGACATCGGCATGTTTATCTCGCCCCCAACACATGGATTTGGGACTACCCTATATTCAAAGGCACTGGAGGAGGTCATAAGCACTTATATGCACACATGTAACTCGAGCTGAATCGCCTGTCTCTCGGGTTGGTGCTTGCTTGCTCATCCATGGCCGGAGTCAGGCAGCGATCCAACCAACCACCGCTCGGTTAATCAGTCGGCTCGACGGATTGCTAGCTTGTGTGTGTATGTGTGTGTGCACGATCTTTTTCCGGCCATCCAACCGGATTCGCCAGGCCGGCCGGTACGGCAGGCGTCACCGGCGACTTTCCAAGTCACAGATCGCTGCTTTCGAGTTGGAGAACAAATCTGTGCTCCCACTTTTCCAAGCTTTTGAGTAGGAAGACCACTCACTCTCTCCCTCCCCTCGCGCGCTCTGCTCCCTTTTGTTTTCTTTCTTTCTTTCTTTCTTTCTTGGCAGCGTGACTGCGCAAAGAGGCGAGGCGAGAAGAACCGATGCGCTCCTGCAATGCAAGACCTGGCACGATCGCGATGGCGACGCCAGTGAGAGCGAGACCTTGACTGTAAATATATACTACTATATATTTCCTCTCCTCGCGCCAGTGAGTAGCTAGCTGGAGCAGTGGAGTGTGGAGCTGACTGGTGCTTGCATTTGACTCGCGCGCTTCGGGTGCGTGCGTGCGTAACTGAGCAGTGAAGAGCACTGTTGTTGTTTTCTGCGTTGATTGGGAGCACTTGCGATCGCCACGGCGCACTGGTACCACGTTGAATTTTGAAATAGTAGAGAAATGTTTGGGTATTGATCGGTTGACTTGGAGATGTAGATGCATGCCATATTGCCATGCCATCCCTACACATATGTAGTGCACTAGTGCGTACAGCGTACCTACCGTGACCCAAAAATGTTTGTTCGTCCGAAAATGACATATTAGAGCTTGTAAAAATCGTTCTAGTCCAAAAATGTGCGATTTTGTTCCTGTTGGTATTTATGAACATGGTAATTGGGGTAGAATATTGTAGCAGAAGTCAATAGACTGGCCCATTTGATCTGTATGAAAAGTATAAGAAATTTGAAGAATTTCCATCCTATAGAAGAAAATCCTAAGAAATCTTTGAAATAAAGGATTAAATCATATTCTCCCCATTGAAAACAAGCAAGAGACTCTACCACGTATTTTCATCTTCTTATGGTTGTTAATTCCTATGTTACTCCTACGTGTTTATCAAACTACTACTACAATACAATTTTAAAGCTTTTCTGTGTTTTTAATTTTATTTCTAGAGTTTTTCTATTCTTATGTTTTTTACAATTATGTGTTTCGAAGAGAGTTTAAAACTAAAATGCGGGGACACGTCTTTTAGTCTAAAAATCATAAAGATGTCAATGACAAAGAAAATATAAACTTTGCACTCTTTTCAGTGTCCCAAAAGATAAAGGTATTCCCAGGTCCAACTTTGTAAATCTGGGAGTACTTTATCTTTTCAGTGCCGTCTTGTTTGCTCGTCCTCTTCTTTCATCTCCCTAAATGACAGGATTACCTAGTGTAATTAAGGCGTCGTCACCGTGATCATGCTGTTTGCAGTTCAAAAATATACTACTAGGATTTGTCTCCCTTAAATTGATTGAACAGCCGTTGAACTACAAAATCCTATTTAAATCATCCTCATCCAAACAAGCACTGAAAAGGGGAACACTTGGGCAAAAAAAAATCTATGGGTCTCAACCGCAACTCCCACTTTGCCTAGAGAAATTCCATCAGAGCTTTATCCACTTTCCCTTCTTTGTACAAATACAAGAGACGGGTCTGCTCCTTTCCTTTGACAGCTACAAGCACCAAACACCAAATGGAGAACTTTCGTTCTCCTAATAAAGAAAAACACTTACACACTTATGTAGTTCATACTGAACCAACATGGAACGCTTGATGTATAATATAAACGAAGCGAAAAATGAAACAAAAAATGGCTTAAAAATGGCCGCTGATTATTCGCAGCATATGCTACTGCTGTTGCGGCCGCGGCAGCTGGCTTTCCAAGTCTTCCATTTCCACGGCGTGGACTCCCGGCTGCCTCCTCGGCGACGGTCTCTCCCTGCTCAGCATCTTCATTAGCGACGCGCCGAGCACCCGCACCGGCGCCGAGCTACCGGCGGCCGCCTCCTCCTTCTCCGCGTCCTGCTTCTCGTGCACGCACCTCGCCGCCGCCGTTGACGGAGGCGGCGGCGGCGGCTCCACCCCGGCGCGGCAAACCGGGCACGACGAGTTGGACGCGAGCCACTTGTCGATGCAGGCGACGTGGAACACGTGGCGGCAGGCCGGCAGCACGCGCACCTCGTCCGCCTCCTGCATGGCGCCGAGGCAGATGGCGCACTCGGTGGTGCCGCCCGCCGCGTCGCCGCCCGCCACCTTCCCGTACGCCGCGGTCGGCAGCGCCGCGATGGCCGTTGGGTCCAGCCCGACCTGCTTGGGCGGCGCCCCCGCGTTCGCGATCGCCAGCGCGGCCGCTTCCGCCGCGCGCCTGCGGTTCCGGCGGCGTACGTGGCAGACGTAGAGGTGGAGGAACAGGGCCAGCCCGAGCACGGACACGAACGCGGCGACGGCAGTGGCGATGAGCCGCACGTTGCGCCCCGGCCCGGACGACGAGCTCCTCTCGCCGCCGCCGAACCACGCGGACCCCGGGTCGCTCACTCTCCCCGGCACGGCCGACGTCCGATCCATCGATCGATACTCCGCTTATCCGCTACACGCGAGCGCGAGCTAGTTGGAGGAGCTAAGCTTCTCGCTTGGTTTGTTGAGATGGCGCGCGGTTTGGGCGTGCTAAGCTGAGTAGTACTATCTGGTCTCTTTATAAGCTAAGCAGCCGCGCCTGCTTGGCCTTGGCTAATGATTTGATTTGGGAGGGTTTAGTGGTGGCAGGTTTAGGTTTATAGGCCTCGGACGTGTGCGACTGACCGTGACGCTCGCGTTGGGCGCAGCGGGTTGGTGAGTGCTCGGCCGGTTCGTGTGCCTGTCAGGTTCGCGGTTGTGGGGGCAAAGGCGGGGCCTCGACGGTGCGGGTGTTTGAGTTTCCGACGTGGCCATTAGTCCCCCATGTCCCCACGACAAGATGCGACTTGATGGCGACTCGAATCGCCGCGGAACACGTCGGTTGCTCGGTGCGGATTTTCCCCGGGATTTCTTAGCCCCGGAGGGAAGCGCGCGTCGCGCGAGTGCGGCACGGCACGGCAGCCGCGGGCCATGCAGCCAGGTGTTGGCCTTTGTAGGCGGCCGACGGTGCGCCGACGCAGCAAATAGCCCCCGCGACCGCGATGGAGAGACAAGGAAGAGGATTTCCTGCGAGATCTTGCGCTGGTTGGTTGGTGGTGACACTCGGCAGCTGTTTGGTTGGCTGGTTCGTGAAGGTTTGTTTATTCATTGTTCACGATGGTTACGGGAGTAATCGCAGCAGGGTGAACTGAGCTTTTGTGAACTGATTGGCTCTCCTTGTATGGCAACACGGCTGACAAGTGCCTCTATGTCTTGTCAACTATCAAGTTCGTTGATGTGGAGGAGTAGTACTTGATTGGAGTACACTTTACTTCTGTACTAAGGTTGGATCAACAGAACACATATCCGTATTCCAAAGGCTTGTTCACTTGTTTCGAGTGGTTTCATTCACAGCCTGATACGAAATTCAAGGCTTCGGCGCTGTACCGACGAGTACGAAGGAATCCACCAGTGAGCAGTCGTAGGATGGTGCCCCAGGTGGCCCATGGCCAGGTAGGATAGGAGTATGCCTCAGTTGATGCCAATTTCTGGCGTCGAGAGCACTAGTAGAGCAGTGATGAAAACCTGCTCTCATTCATCCAGAGTCCGCGGACGAGTCCGAAGGAAAAGAGACATCAGACATCAGTGTGACTGTGTGAGTGATCCTGGGATGGCATGCATGCAGCATGGCAGTGCTGCAGTGGCAATGCCCTCCTTTTTGGTTCAAGCTACAGAGAGATGGAGTACTCCTAGTAGTACGTTCAGAATTGAAGACACCGTACACTAAAGTTGGTGCTGCTGCCGCAGAGCTGCTTGTATAGTTAAGCAGCAGAAGATTCTTCGGCTACAATACTCGACAACAAAATTTCATCGGGTATATCTGCACCTTGATTGCCTCAAAACTCTAGCGGGAATGGCCAAATTGTTTGAGCTCCCTTTTATCAGGTGTAAAGACCGGAGAGATCGAGCCAGAGAGGTTCATGCACTTGCACTTTCTTTAGTTTCCCCGTTGTTGATGCTTAGCCAAAGGAATGATAACGATATCTGTTTCTCGAACTTTTAGCATGCGAACGACTGAACGAGACATGGCTGTACTGTATGGCCCAATGTTTAACTTAAGAATTAAGCTTTTAATTACTATAGTTGGCCCAAGGTATAGCTTTGCAGGGTTATTCTTTGATTTGGCCCATATACAAGTATACAACATCGCGTGGTCCAAGCAAACTCCATCCGGTCGGCTTAGCTTCGTTTAATTAGGCCCGACAATCGCCCTGCCTGCTGGGCCGAATAACGGCACAGGCGCCGCCTCAGGCCTCACCCAAACTAAACCAGCATGTTTCATCACGGGCAGGCATCGATACAGCATGATTCAGGCTCTGTTTTTTTTTATTATTATAATCCAGATTATTAGGAGTAAACTGAAAAAAACAAATAACTTATTGAAGTAGTTTATTATAATCTGGAGCCCAGCTTATTATAATCTGATAAGCTCATTTAGGTGAGCTTTTTCCAGATTATTGGGTGAAAAATTACCCACCATACCACCCCACTCCCTCTTTAGATTTGCAAACCCAATAATCTAGGCTCTAATAATTTAGGAAAGAAACAACTAACCACTTATTCTACTACGATTATAACAATCTAGATTATAGTAATCTGACTCAATAATCTAGATTATAATAATCCCAAACTAAAAGAAAGAGAGCCTCAGTTCTCAACAACAACAACAATAACAAAAAAAGGATACAGCATGATTCTTCGCAAAGGGGAGAGAAGAGAAAGCAATGCCGCATGACCGCGGGAATGCCATCTTTTGGCGCCTTTGGCACGAGCATCCGTCATGCATGGACTCCATCGTCGACATGCGCCGTCTTGGCGATCGACGTTGCAAGCGCGCGCTCATCTCTACGTGTACGTACGTGTTGCGAATCCCCCAAAACGACGCGACGCGATCGATCTGGTTACGCCGCGAACGTTGAGGCGGTGATGTGATATGCATCGTGGTTGGTTATAATAAGGTGCAGGTTTCCTCTCGTCTCGGAATGGCTATAAACTGGCTTGGCCGCTAGGGCGAACCGGCGAAGGATCGATCTCGATTGAAACCTAGCGCGTCGCCCATGTCTTGTATAGTCATCGTGGCCACGGGCGCGCGCAACGCGGATATATGGTGGCGACGGCTGGGCAAGCTGAGGCGATCGAGAGACCGGCCGGATGCGCGCGAGCGCGGGGGAGAAGCACAGATACGTTTTTGCGGCGACGGGGCGAATGCGACGTGTGCTGCAGGGCGCGGACTTTTCTCATCGCGTTGGGCGAGCAAAGCAAAGGATACCAGTGAGGGAGGGCGAGAAAGGTTTTGCCTTTGAGTCGGCTAAATCTGCGGGGGGCAACGGGAGTCCGGAAGAGTGGCGATCGAGAGAGATCTTCTCGTTCCCGGCCGGAAAAGCCATAGCCCATCATGCCTCCTTGAATTCAGAGCTGCATCTCATCAAAGTACTAATTAATTTATTACTTAATTAGTTAATTACTACCTCCGCCCCCCAGAATAAATACAGTCGTGGGTATTTGTGTCTAACGTTTGACCGTTAGTCTTATTTAAAAATTTTATATTTTTAAAAAAATAGTCTCACATAAGGTATTGTTCATGTTTTATCATCCAATAACAATAAAAATACTAATTATAATTTTTTTCAAATAAGACGAACGGTCAAGCGTTAGATATGAACAGTGCAAAACTGTACTTATTTTAGGACGGAGGAATAATTAATCTCTCGTATCATCGATTAATTAAGGTATAGTACTTCCATCTAGCTAAGCTCTCGTTCCAAATGAATATAGTGACCTAGATCACATACATATACTTCAACAGAGAGCTACATATCGGATGGCCGATTCCCATAAAAAAAATCGGGCGGTCAAATCTTTCTTTCAGTTGACCATCGGATTAAACATTAAGTCATACAAGGTGAAAAAAAAATTAACAATTGAAAAAATTTTGTGAAACATGGTGAAAACACACAATGAAACATGTCGCTATAGCGTATGAAACATTAAGTTTCAACGGTTTAAAACACGTGTTTTTTTATTAGAATATAATCATGTGATATCTTGTTATAAAAATTTAATTACAATGAATATAGTGATGTAATCGGATCGTAGATCGGATAAATAGTTTTTGAGAAAAAATATTTTAAAAAATGATAATATGTGTGTGTGATAGCGTGGGGAGAGAAGCATGTAGTTGGCTGGGAAATTGAAGCGTCCGATATTTTTCTTTTGATCGCTATACCAATAAGAAGTGTTCTACATGTAACAAACCGATAGGTACATATGAGCATTTCGTCTAAAATGAGAGAGCACTTCAAGGAAGAAAAATGTGGGAGATCGACGGTGATATTCTTTTGCATCTTTATTTCGTTTATTTTTCTAGCTACTCCACTAGCCATAAGATAGAGGTAGAAAGTACAACGGTCTGTGAGCACTATATGCAAAAGAGCGTGGCCTAGCTGGCTACTGGGGATCTGCTCCTATGGCAGTAGAAAGTGACCTATCCTCAGCATCTTCAAATGGGAAAGAGAGCCTGCAATCATTGTGTGCCATGCCATACTTTACCTATCATGTTTGCTGTCTGATCGAGCAAGCTGATGACTGATGAGCTGAGCTGAGCTCACTACCAATGCACTCTGCATTTCTGCAATGCACAGGGGGGAGAGGGAGAGATCAGAGATAGATAGAGAGAGAACTAACTTTTTTACCCCTAATGGCAGCTTTTCCGTTCTGCGCTTTTACTTCCTTTAACGACGTAACAGAAACAATCTGTCTCTACTGATTAATTTTTCTTCTTACGAACTTATGATCAGTAATGATTTCCTGCTACGAGATTAGAGATGTCAACCAAAAGCCCACTTAATTTCATAATTATTGAAGGCACAAAACTGCGCACGTTGCGTACCAAACATGATTTGTCATGAGAGCATGAGAGTTGGCAGGGGAGATCTAGGAGCATGCAAAAACAAGAGCATCTCATGACAAATCATTCTGTGAAATGAGTGAAAGAATATCGTTTTGGGTTATTCATGGCATATTGTACCTCTGTGTACTGTGGTACATTTAGGGTTTATACATTGTCAATTGTGGTGGAAAACGAAGAATTGAGCAAGGTGGTATTATTTCCCCAAGCGTGCCTCCTGCTTCTTTGTTCAACCAAGAACCGTTTGTTGCCCCACCCCACAAAAATAAAACTAATTAAGGCGCACACAAATCACTACCACCTCTATCCCCTCCACCGTGTTATATATATATGGTCAAGGTTGACATGATAACAATCCTATCGCCCTTATCCTAATCCTCTCTTGGTTAAGATTGGTTGGATTATATAGGCTTCTTTTGCAGCAATAACCATATCGAATTCTCTGTTTGGATAGAGCACATGCCATCCGTTTGTTTGATCATTGTAGTCAATGCTCTACATATTTGACAGAAAACTCCACGACAACCCTTTATTGAATACTTGTGTCTAGTAAAGCTTACACAAAATCTACAGTCCATCAACAAACCTCAAATTATGCACTTTCAGTGAAGGTAGCTGAAGGGTCACTGGTTTACAAACAGTATACATGCTAGTAGCACAGACCATTGGATGTAGTCGATGCGGTAATATTGCAACTCTGACCCCTGCTGGGGCATGCCCAACTCAATCCATTGGTATTTGGATGAATATCCAAGATTTATTTTTTACAAAAAAATATATACGGTATGTAATGCGTATGTGTATGAAAAAAAGTTGTATTTAACCTAAGAGCCCATATTCATATTCAGTACATAATATGTATGCTATATATTCCATTAATACTATGTGATTCTATACATGCCAAATACTAGGGCTTTTACCTATAAATATTTATTTTTACCCTATTATATTTCGTCAAAAAATCCTAGGCCCACCCTTGGCTCGACCTTATACTTAGTATGGTCCTGTGTGCTATAAGATGTTCTATCCAAATGATGTACCGGGGATTAATTATTTCCCTGAACTTGGTCTTTAATCCACCATATAATAACTTTAAGTCTTAAAAAAGATAATCATGCTTTTTGGCAAAATTTATGTTTTTCCTCCCTGTGGAGAAGTGGTCCTACGGCTACAGCGCTAGGCCTCAAGCTACGATCGAGCTGATGATCGCAAGACCAGTCTCAAATTAAGTCTAGAGACTTGGCAGCTTTAAGCTCAAGCTAATCGATCCTACCTAGGATAGACTAGGTTTGTTTGAGCCTAGCTCATCAACATACTCACTTTGTCAAATAAAAATAATAGTGATATGTGACACATCATATATAGTACTATCAATATGGATAAATATTAAATTTATTTTATATGGTACATATGGGATATATGACATAGACTCCCTATATTTCATACATATGACTTGCGTATATTATCATTAAGGATTCTGCTGGCTTGATTTTTGAAACAAATGAGGTTCAATTCTCAGACATCTCTTGCAGTTTAGCTATAATAATCATCAATCTCAAGCAATAAAGACATGTTATTTTCTGAATTAGTGGGGATCATATTAAAAGAAAAGATCCATATTAGTAATTAGTTACAACTCAATTACTACGTACCGATTTTCGATTTTAAAACTATAAGCTAATAAAGTGCTACATCGAGAATCCAAGATGGAAGTATCTAAAAAAATACCACAAGTCTTTTGAGTAAAAAAACTTTCAGATATAACTATAGTATAATTGAAGTGTAACTGCATTGTAACTACACTGTAACAGTATAACTGCACTGTAACTACTATATAATTTATGTAAAACTTGCATTCAACTATGGTTTGATTAGCTAGCACTAAATTCTTACACGTGGCATGTGTGAAAATTTATTTCTTGCATTTTTTTCCCTTCATGCACAAATCTTGAGACGATCCGATGGTCACAAATCTGAAAGTTTTTTGGGGGCAAAAAACTTACGAAAGTTTTCTAGCAAATCCAATCCAAGATAGGTTCAACTCCATATCGATCTATCAATATCAAATTTTAGAGTTAGGAAATAAAATAAATCTAAATAGTCCAAGGTACCTCCTAGAAATCACATGTTTTGTTTAATACAGATTCTCAATAAAATCTACGGCCATGATAAAATGACCTACATTTAAAACCTAAATATTCTGTGATCATATATACTTATATAGTTCATCCCCACTAAGTGTAGTTAATGATATTTCTCTCTTCTCTCATTAAGCCACATCACCCTAATTATTTCTAGCCTTTAGATGATAGATCTATGGTCTAAATTATCTCTTCTTTCTTAAAAATATGCAATCTCAATTATTTTTAGACTCAAAATTGTATCAAATTGTTCTAGTATTGACAATCAAATTACATCTTATTTGTATATATTATGCAACTTAATTTTTCGCAGCAACACGGCGGTGTATTCATCTAGTTAATATGGGAGTTTTCTCAGAGCGTCCATTTAGTAAAGGTATGTATATATAGATAGATTGTCATACAAAACTAACATTAGTTCCAACCATGACATGCAGAAAATTATATAATAACTTATGTAAATAAGAAATAATTATTTATCTAAAAGTTGAGGAGGGAGGGGGATGGGGGCATGGGGCCGGGAGTCAGCTGGTAGCTAGCCTGGTACCCATTTGGTAAAAATCCATAGTTTTTGCTTTCAACCACACAAAATTGTTTCTCTGCAAAATAATAGCAATCTTCCTTTATTGAACCATCAAGTGCATTTTTTTAAAAATGTTACTATATATAGATCCTCGAGTCATATTTGGCCACAACATATATAGCAAAAGTCAATATGCTAAAATGAACAATGTACTCAAACGGTAGCCCTTCTTTAATTTTTTAGAGAAAAGAACATTTTAATTAATGGTCCGGCTATGGGGAGAAAGTTCGAACACAAACATATGCTGCTGCAGCTAGCCCTTTAAAAGGAGTAAATATTATCGTCAATGATATGCATGCATGTAATATTTTCATGAATCCGCAAGCAAATTCAGAGAATATGGAGGCTTACATGCAAAACAAGGAAAGTCCCAGCGTAGAAACAAGAAGAAACAAACATGACAAGCTGCTGCACTACTCTCTCCGTCTCACAATATAAAAGATTTTGAGTTTTTATTTGCAACATTTGACCACTTATCTTATTCAATTTTTTTTTGCAAATATAAAAAACGAAAAGTTGTGCTTAAAATACTGTAGATAATATAGTAAGCCATAAATAAAATAAATAATAATTTCAAAATTTTTTAAATAAGACGAGTGGTCAAACGTTACAAACAAAAAATCAAAATCCCTTATATTATGGGACGAAGAGAGTACTAGCCACTGCCGAATTAGATGGTAGGATGTTGATACGTTGTTGTCCTCAGCCTCTTTCATACTACAATTGTCAGAAGTACGGTATGACATTCAATTTCAGAAGATTCAGTCTGTGAATGAAAAGGATCTATACCCAAAGCAGTGAAAGAAAAAGAAAGAGGAAAGGTAGAGATAAAAATACCATTCACTCTTCCAATAATAGAGGAGCATAGAGTGATAGTTATAGTAGAGAGCAGATGCCCCCCTTGTGTTCCTGCCCTGCTCCTATCATTATCACCATGGAAATACAACAGAAGCAACAGCTGCAGTGGTCTAAATTCTTTCTTAATTAGCCAAACTTTTTTCTTAATCTGAATCCCTTTTACTGCTTTCATCCTCCTGTACCTCCCATATTGCCGATATATTATTGCAAAAAAAATTGGCGCCTTTATGGAATCAGGATCTAGGACAACCTTCGAATTGGCTAAAGGCCGGAATCTTCTTCAGAATAATCAGATATAAGAAACATTAAAAGATCCAAAGGGGGGAAAAGCCATCAAGATCATAGACCATATCATCTCTTCATCATCACATCTTGTCCATGCCGAGAATAAAGGGGAAAACAGCAATAGCAACTAATGCAACAGTAACAGCTGCCTAGTTCCAAGGGAACGTACTCTTAATAATTAATTAAGCCTTGGTTACACATGAATGAAGACAGCAGCTAATAATGAGGGAAATTTCATCAGCCAAAATCCTACATGAAATGACATACACGTACCCTTAAGCAGATCAGTGAAGTGTGTTAATTAATAGACAGCACACACCTCCTGCATGCGCGCCATGCATCAACAATTCTTCAGTCTCTTCTCATCACTTCACTTCCGTGCTCCTCCTCGCCCTCAAGCCGCTGCGCCGCCGGCGCGAGAAACCCCATAAACCCGCCGCCGCCACCGGCGCCGCCAACGAGATGGCCGAAGCCGACCTGTCCGGCAGCCATTGTCGACGGCTGGTGGTGGATGGCTGCGACTGCGAGGGGGTCTAGCCATGCGCGGGCTGACGCCCACCCGCTACCGCTGGACTGAAGGGGTTCCCCATGCGAGAAGAGCTGGCTCTGGTCCAGCCCTTGCCGCGACGGCATGGCGAACATGTAGCCGTCGCCATTGCCGCCGCCGCGGCCGTCTCCTGTGCTGTTCTCCGGGGCATGCCATGCCTGCATTCTCTGGCTGTGGTCGGGCCAACCTGGAACGCCTGCACTCGAGATCATACCGTGGTGGTTCGACGAGACATGGCTGAAGATCTGGTGCTGGTTCGACTGTAGGGTGAGGCACAGCTCCTGGGGCTGCTGGTTGCTTGTCGTGCGCGACAGGAGGTCCGGCGGGGATCCCCTGTAATCGTCGTGTCCGGCGGAGGCGGCGCCGCTGGCTGTGGACGAGGAGGGGAACAGGGACTTGACGCTGTCGGAGACTCGATCTGCGCCCAGCGAATGTGGAAGGAAGGAGCCACCAGCGGCCGACGCGGCGCTGGTCATGGCGCCGCCGGTGTTGCCGAACCCGTAGGACGTCGAGGTCGCCTGCTCGGTGGCCTCGGGCTGCTCCGCCGACGCCGCGGCGGGCGGCGGCGGGGCCTCGGCGCGGTCGGGGAGCTCGTCGATGGCGGCCTTGGCGTTGCGCATGAGCCAGTCGACGGCCTTGCTGGGCCGGTCGTAGCCGAGGCGGTCCTGCACGTCGTAGAACCGGATGGCGGTGTGCGCGGCGAGGCGGACGCGCCGGTCCCGCAGCCCGCGCGCCGTGCACACCTTGCTGTGCCGGTCCTTGCGCCCGGCCGCGGACCGCACGATGCGGCCGGCCCCGAATGCAGTGGCCAGCGCATCGACGGGCGTCGACTCGCCGCTGCTGCCGCCACCATCGCCGCCGCCGCCTCCTCCCGGCCCCCGGCTCGCCGGCTGCCTGATCCGGTGTTGCAGGAAGCTGCCGAATCCCTGCTGCTGCTGGTAGATCTGAAGCTGCTCATGCGCTTGCTGCGCCCTCTCCTTCTCCTGGAGCAGGTAGTGCAAGGTGCTCGCGCTGGCGGTAGGGTTGCTCGTCCAAGGGTCTAAGCCCTTGGACAACTGGTTCTTGTCTTCCTCCAGCTTGAGCTCCCTCTCACCCACAATTAACCGGAAAGGAGAAGAGCAAAAATAAAAACAAGAAGCTAAATTCTATTCCTGCATGGGGTTTGCCAAGCTCAGCTCAGCTCGCCATCCTGATGAGAGGGAAAAAAGATACAGTGGCCATGGGAACCCCACAGCTCCATGGGCAGAGCAAGCACGCACACACACAGTCGCAGCAGCTTAATAGCTATAGCGGCGCCCAGTGCAGCCGCCCGGCCGGCCTCTCTTTTGTGAAAGTGACAAGAAAAGAGGGCAGCGCAGCGTAGCGCAGCTAGCCCAGTGCAGATCTTATCTTGGCAATCTAGCGCTTTGTGCTTGTGCGCAGCTCGCTCTTGCTAGCTCAGCTCGCAGTACTGGCTACCCTTAGAGAGAGTGCCAAAAGAAGATCAAGAAAAAAAAAAGAGCTCCCAAAAGGCAAGATAATTGTTAGAAAGCATGTGTGTTTTTTGCTTAATTATCACTATTCAAGCGATCATATATATATATAGCTGTACTCATTTTTTTGTTCTCTCTTTTTTTTTCTCCTTCGTGAGTAAAGTGGAGGAAGAGAGAGATTAGTAGGGTGGGGCTATGGAAGTATAGATCGATAGGATGATGCAGGGAGAGGGGGGCGCCGCAGACAGGCTCACAGGGGCAGCAGGAGTCAGGGTGCAGGAGCAGCAGGACAGAAGCTAGCTCTGGTGAGATCACGCCCCCATCTCTCCAATTTCCCTCAAATTTCCCCAACCTTAATTGCGTGGGAGAAGCCCACATTGAATTCCTCCTCTCAGGGCATTTCCAACCCAATGACTAGGATAGTGTCTATAGCATTAAATAAGTTGTCACCTAGAACAAAAAATGACGTGGCAAGTGAATAAATGAGGAAAGAGAAAGAAACCATGTCTTGCATGAGACATGGTTTCTACACAACATCCAAGACATCATGTGAGATAAGTAGCATTAAATTGAAGTATGGAATAGTGGTGTTTGCATTGAAGAGTAGTGTCTAGTACTAGTTTCTTGATGATGTGGAGTTTATAGAAACCATATCTAGTATTATGGGTTGGGACTGCCCTTATCACTCGACTCTTTCTCGAGAAGACTGTGCTACACCAATAGGAGAAGCCCACGCATGCATAGTATCGATAGATCACCCACCCGCTGATTGTGTACTGTTTCGTTGTGTCTATTCAGTTGCAAAGCTGAGCGCAACTGTGATGGAGAATAACTATAGTGATGGTCATGCATCACATCTTTTTTGGGTGGGTTTCATCTTCGTTAAGCTAGCTAGCATATATTCGGATTCAGTAGATACACTGCACCTTTTAATATTTTTGTACTATGAAACTTAGGAATGGAAAAGCTTCAAATACGCGAGAGTTAATTGTTTTTCATGTGAAATTCCTGAGCAAAATACTGTCAATTCTAGACAGGATGGAGCACAGGACCTAATGTTTGGAGTTACTGACTATATAAAAGTTTTTCATGTGTACAATACGTTCAGTTATTTAGCACTTCTATTTGTAGGTCTATGTTACTCTATTTATTTTTTTAGACAATAGATGAAATAAAACCCGGACTCTACATCCCAGAGGATGTACACAGCCAATGTTACTCTATTTATACTCATCTAGAGTTGAAGTGTTCCCTTTGAACGCAGGGATTTAACGGAATCTATTTCAATTTCAGTTTTGTAGGCCTAGCGTTGGATCTTCATAGGAATTTTATAGGAAGTAGTTTAATTCCAACAAAATAAAAAGCAAATCCAGCATTCCAAACATGGCCTATAGTGTTCATATAAATATATATGATGGAATTAATTTCCATTTGCGTGGATTTGTTTTTTACTCCCTCCATTTCATATTATAAGTCGTTTGACTTTTTTTTAATCAAAGTCTTTTAGGTTTGACCAACTTTATAGGAAAAAAATAGCAACATTTAGAACACCAAGTTAGTTTCATTAAATTTAACATTGAATATATTTTGATAATATGTTTGTTTTGTATTGAAAATGTTAGTATATTTTTCTAAAAACTTAGTCAAACTTAAAAAGAAAAAAGTCAAACAACGTGTAATATGAAACAAAGTATTATATTTGATTGCACCTTAAGTAACGGGTCTGTATATATCTATATATGTACAAAAATGCAGACTTGTGTAGTAGCAAGTCTTCAAAAGAAATATTATGATGTAAAAAAAAACGTTTGTAACATTTTGTCGGTTGATTTGTAACTATTTTTTTACACATACTATATCCATGCTGAAAAGCTTTTATTTCGAGCTACAAACCTGGACATATGGACCTAGATAACTAGTTAGAATTAGAGCCTTTTTGATGAAGGTAGTATAAAATTACATTCAGTTTCAGGTTGGCTGGGCATCTAGGGTTTTGTTAGTTGTTACTTATAGTATGCTATACAGTGTGGCAGGCAATTAGGCGGTAGAGGATAGTATCGCAGCCAACATAGGAGATATTTAAGGCAATTTTGAGGAAAGAAGACATATATACTCTCCCTTCCAAAATATAAGCATTTTTTGCTATGAATCTGAATAACTGTTTGTCTAGATTCATAGCTAAAAATTGCTATATTTTAGGATAGAGGCATTTTATAGTAATTAATTTAGCTATAAATATGTTTTTGTCCTTTTGACTCCGCAATATATACAGAAATGTGGCTGGATTTTCCAAATGAAGTTAGTTAGTTCGGTATTGACTATTCATGTGAAAACTAACCAGCTCCTACTAACAATGTTACGCTCGACTTTTTACACATGATGACATGAACATAGTATTACTATGGGCAGATCATCCCCAGTACTTATATTAAAGACTCCTTATATATAGAACTTATACTAGCTACCTGCCTGCCATCTTTGTTAGTAAATCCGACATCGCAATCACACAGGTACAGTCTTTTTCTTTCTCCAATAACCACTACAAGTAGCAGGCTGCAACGTGTGCTAGATCCATCAACTCTTGCCCGCGTGCACTGAATGCATACGCACCAATTATTTGGACCAGACAATTGGTTTTATTGGGGGTGTCCTCTGTGTTGGCCGGGTTGGTTTAGGGTCCAGGGCGTGTCCGGTTTGCTAAACTGGGTTAATCTCTCCTTGCCAGATATAAAACGTGTCCCATGATCGGTTTTCCCTTCGGCCTTATCCTCCCATTTACGATGATCAGACACATCTATCGTCCTCTGAAGATCGAACACATGTACACTTGCCCATCCGTCTCTGTCCTGGCATCAATGCAAAATATGATTGATGAGGACATGCCTACTGAAACCAGATAAACGTGGTTAGTTGCATATCAGCATATGCATGGCACGAATTAATGAAGGGTTTCCTCTCGCCGTGCAGGTACATATATATATTAACTGTGTCTGGATTAAGGGGGTCATACCTTTAATTAATTTATTGGTTTTGAATTGATAGATCTTGAAACGACTGTACTCTCCAAAAGGCCGGAGGAAAAAAGGATCTTTGTGTTGATAGATCAGTATCGTTTTCTTTTGTGGCGTGGTTGTGTTTACTGTGGCGGAATTGGAGCTTTTGTGTCGGGTGTGGCTAGCCGAACAACGATAACCTATAACACCTTCATGTCCGTTGTTGCACATGTGATTGTTGGTTGACGGAGCTATGGGCGAAAGCCTTGCCCCCGATTTCTGACTGGTGTTGCCATGTTGGTGATATTGGTGCTTGTGGGCGTCGTCTTCCTCCTTGAAGGCATCATTAAGTGGCTCTCTCTTTATCCAGGTAAAAATCTAGTCCAGTGTTCTTAATGGGTGTTGGCATCATTCTAGATGTTTGTTTTGCTTCTTCGAGGCTTCATGCCGGGTTTTCTAACAAAATGGACCACTGTTGAAGAAAAAATCAAACACACTGGCCTGGGAGATCTGCTTAGCTCCAGTGCAGGTCCAAATATGATGAGATGCGGGCGTGCCAGTCAGTTTGATCCTGCAACTGACAAGATATGCAAATAGTAGATCAAAACAGCCGATCGGCTGATAAGCCGATGGAGTAGTTCCAGTCGATAGCCGATAATAGCCGATGCCGATACCAGCCAATGGCGATAGGGTTTAAGCAATCGGCTATATGTCCAATGTAGATAATGATATAGAGGCAATCGGCTGATGATAATATAATATAGCAATATAATCCAGTAGAAACCAATCGGCTAACAATATGATATAGTAGAACAAGTATTGATCCGAAGGTTAAAGCATACATTGGCTGGAGGTCCGATGTCATGAAATCCACAAGATTAGATTAAACAGTGCAACCTTTGTTGTCATCGGCTAAATCTAACTTGTATATATATGTAATCCTTATGAGCCGATGCAACGTCCAGATAACTTATCGGCTAGCACCCCGATAAAACATTAGTATGAACCTATCGGCTTCACAAGACTTATATTATCAACAACAATCTAGTAGGTCGAACCTAACCGATGCATCACGAGATTGTATATGATAATCTAATACTCGATGAGCCGATAGATCTGTCTAATGTGATGGATATAACAAATCTATTTATAACAGCATTGCGATTATAGAGATATATCGACTAAGATAGAAGATCAGACCTAACCGAGACAGTTCCAACTAAACCGATGTGTCTCTAAATACAATGCAACTAGAGATAGAATTGAGATATCAGATAGGCAAATATATCAACTAAACCAGAGCGATCCAAGAGATCGAAGCGATGCAGCCTTGAACAACACCAACGTAGCCGACAGATTCACCAGGGCCCGACGGAACGTAGGACTTACCCATTCGCTAGAGATCGAAAGCCGATGCATCCCCGCGTCAGGTGCCCAAATCCCGCCGGAAGATAAGTAAAAACCTTGGTAAAGAGGGTGGCGATGTGCCGAGAGTATTGTTGATCGATAGATTGATAGATTACAATGACCCCGGGTGTACATATTTATACCCATAGGGAGATACTAGTCCTTGTCGGACAAGAAAGAAACTAAAAAGGAAAAGATAAAGTCCTTATCGGACACTAAACACACTTTCCTAAAAATAAAAGGAAACTAACAAACTATGCCTAATTAATAGATAACTGTCATGTCGCATCCTTCTTGAACTCAAACTTCTCTAGATAAGCTTCCTTTGATTGATCCGACTCCACTAAGAACACGACATCGTGGCGACTTGACTCCCATCGGCCGATTCTAGAACTTTGAAGCCGATACGGACTCTAAGCCGATGTTAACTTTGGACTTACCAAATTTTACTGTTAACAACCACCTATTTTTTTTTCTTAATTTAAAATAGAAAAACTCCATATCCTATTTCTCGAGGTTTACCTTAAAAAAGAAAAGAAATAAGATCTTGGAATCACTTTGGTCTTAAATTGCATCATTCGTAGGTTCATGATCGATATCGTGTCCTCCACTGCTTAAATAAGCGTAGGTTATCCGCCCAAATCATCAAGTCCTTGGCAAAAAAATATTTGTGCCTTGATCTTTTTGTTCATTAAGGACTACAATCGGCTGGATCTACCATGCACGTACAGGTGATTTATGACACGGCAGTCCCTAACTAGTTGGTACCCGGATTATACATATATTATTACTTACAAGTTATTATTTGTGCAGCTATATTTATGACACCATATTTTTTTAAAAAAAATAGTCAGCTTGTATTTATATTGTAAGTTTCTAAATTACATATATAATTTTAATGCATTTACAATGTAAGTTACTAAATTACATATGTAAGTATGATGAAATTTTACATGAAGATAGCAAAGGGATGTGATCAGAAAAAATCACAGCAAGCAGCACAACTGCATGTGTATGTAGGAGTACGAACTAAGCACGCGTGCATGCATAAGTACGAACTAGTGTTTGCACGCACGATGGCGAAGCAGTCATGCACAAATCTATAAGGAAATTAGAGAGCTAAAACTTTAATCAGAGAAGATTTATAGCGATATAACTATAGCAAAACCGTATTCTTTTTGCGAAATGGACGAATCCGAGCTAGTCGCCCCACATGCGTAGGCCCGTAATATAGCGGCTGGGTTTAATATTGTAATTTGCAAGAAACGATATGATTTAACACGTGCTGAAATCGCAGCGCTTCGATGCTTATAATTCTCGCGAGAGGACAAAAGTTCAAACAAATATATGTGAAGATGATTGTTTTTTTTCCTCCCTGTAGATCAGAAATTATTACCTCTCGGTATACGGTAAACAGTTATCCCGATCTCGGCCTTGTCTGCATCTCAATGTCTGTATATATAGTCGCTGTAGCTGTAAATGCTGATCACATGAATCCCGAGCAAGCAAATGGCTCACTTTCATCATACCGATCGATTAATTATCAGGCGACCTAGACATACATTGAAGCTATACACCTACAGAAGGAATGACAGGATTTCAGAATTTAATGCCACTGATGATACCTTTGGTTGCAGAATTGAATATACGGTTAACATAAGTATGGAAGCCGGCCAACAGTTAGGATAGCAGCCAACCCCCCTGACTGGTACGTAGCTTGCTAGATGTGGTTGTGTATACGTATGTAGTACAAGTCTCGACATGATTAATTAATCGCATGGTCAGTATAAGCTTAATCGTTCTCAAAATTTCCATTGCGTTAACACGTACAGTGCCCAACAGGTAGAAAACGTACCAGCCGTGTTGATCCGTTATACTAGTACTACTACTAGCTTCGGTGGGCCGGCCGGCCTCCTGCGCCGCGTTTCTTTTCAGCCTTTTCCTGGTCTCCAACTGTCCCGCCGGGCTTGCGGGGCCGCGCGGCTAGCTGCAGGATGGCAAAGCGCGCGCGCGCTCGCTGCCACTGCGAGCTCCTGCTCGCTCGGTCGGCCGGCCCGTCGCTACTCGCTAGGCGTCACTAGCGCCAACGCGCCACGCCAGCTCGTACGTTCGTACTGCTGCTCCCCCAAAACCCAATGCAACGAACCTTTCTACTAGCTCCGCCTCCGCGACCGGCCGCACGCCTCGCGCTCATGTGACGTGTCACCCTCCCTGTGTACTACGCTGTTGGCTCGCTCGATCGATCGTCATGCATGCGCGCAGCAGCAGCTGCAGCCGCAGCCGCGCGCGGCCGAGGAAGAAAGGACACATGCATGTGTCCAATTATTGAGGCTTTGAGGCGGGGAAAGCGCGCGCGGACACGCCGGACAGCGCCCCGGGCAGGCACGAGGTAGGCCGCGACAATTCGGCACGAAAGAGGTGGCCGATGGGGTGAGAGAGGGTGAGGCCGGCGGCTGTCCCACGCCACGGCACAGTAGCGCGCGCGCGCGCGCGCGAGTACGTCGTCGTCGAGGCGGATGAAAGCCCCAGATCGACTGGAGCCGGGCGGGGGCGCGTGACACCGGCCGGCCCGGAGGCGGGGCGATACCGTACAGTACCGACACCGAGTGCGACGCGTCACGGCCGCGTCTGCATGCATGCCTGCGCAGAGACCGGGCCGGGCGCGGCTGGGAGGAGTTTTTTTGGAAACGCATGCCGATTTACGGATCTGGGGGCGCTGGGCCCGCCCGCCCTTTTCCCTGAAGCTCTGTAGCGACGCATGAGCGAGCAGAGACGGTGTGGGGGTGATGGCGATGGATGCGCGCGCGGCCACCGCCGCTCGTCGCTTCGCTGGTGGCGTGCAGGCAGGCGCACCGCGCACCGGCAACATCCGCAGACGCGGATAGCAACGGGCGTGCATGCGGCGCGGCGCGGCGCGGATAAAAAGGTTGTTGCCGCCTTGCCGAGGGCCCGGCGGTGATGGATGAGTGTGGATGTCGGGCTTCTCGGCCTTTTGCGTGCAGGAGGCGCCACACCATGGAGCCCAGCATGGACAGAAGAGGCTGGGCCTGGCCCGTTTGAACTTCTCACAGCCCAGGAGGCAGGAGCAACGGGCCCTACCCCATTGTGTGCTCCACGCACCGCAACAAGGCCGAGCTCCTGAAAGGGAAAAGGAAAAAGAGGGAGCTCAACCTCAAACTACTACAACCTCTGTCCTAAAATATAATAATAGCATAAGGGACTACTTATATATTTGTCGACAAATTTTTCCCCAAAAATTTGACAGATGTAATTAGAGTACAATCGTAGTGTAATTATACTGTAACTTGCATATAACTATAGTGTAACTTATATGTAAGTTTCACATAATTTTGAATCGTTAGATCTATTACAAGATTTGTTTTGGTGAGGAAGAAAACAAATCATAGCACACATATATGTGAAAGAATTTGTTCCCACGACCTCCATTTTACCGAAATAACATGTTATGGAGAGATTTTTGAAAGTTACATATAAGTTACACTATAGTTACAGTGTAATTACATGCAAGTTACAGTGTAATTACACTACGATTGTACTGTAATTACGTCTGTCAAATTTTTGGGAAAAATTTGTCGACAAATATATAGCAAAATCGTAGCATAATACTATAAGCATTACAAATTATAATATTAGATTGTATCTAATCCATATAAGATTATAATATTTTAGGATGGAGGTACTTTTTTACAGGGCCAGCGAATAATGTCCTAACCAAATTTACTAAGAGCGAGTGGAGTTTTATATATGAAAAAGTACGAATTACCCCCCGAACTATCGCGGTCGACCGAATTACCCCCTAAACCTGAAAACCGAACATTCTTCACCCCCAACTATGCAAACCGGACGAATTACCCCCTCGACCCAATCTGCGGTGGTTTTGGTCTATGTAGCGTACGCGTGGCAGTCCAATCAGCATTCTGTTTATAAAAAAATTGTGGGACTCACCTGTCATACTCCTCTTCCACTCTTCCTCTCTCTCACCCTTCCTCTCTCTCACGGGTGGTAGGCAGGGGACAGAGCAGCGGCGGCGGCAGCAGGGGATGAGGGTGACGCGGACGAGGATGGCGACGGAGGAGTGGAGGACGACGCTCGGGCACTGGCGGCGGTGGCCATGGTGGAGAGGCGGTGGCGCACGTGGAACGGATGGCGGCGGGGCGGATGGAGCTTGGGACGGCGGGATGGCGGCGGGCGGTGGCGAAGGCCGCTCAGGACATCGAGGACAGAGGCGGGCGGTGGCTGAGGAGTGGGGGCGACGCAGTAGGCGGTGGCGAGGGGAGGAGGAGCTCGTCCTCGGCCACCGCGCTCGCCTCCTCCGCCGCACCCCGCCGCCGCTCACCTCCTCCATCGCCGCTCGCGCCCGCCCCCTGCGCCGCCCTGCCTCGCCTCCTCCAACGTCGCGCTTGTCTCGCCTCCTCCGCTGCCGCCGCCTCGCCTCACCTCCTCCTCCGCCGCACTCGCCTCACCTCACCGTTGCCTCTGCCGTCGCCCGTGATGGAGAAGAGAGAGAGAGTGAGAGATTGGGAAAGAGATAGAAGAGAGAGAGACTGGTAGGTAGGGTCCACCTACTTTTTTATAAAATAATTGTTGACTGGACTGCCACGTAGATCAAAACCATCGCGGATTAGGTCAAGGGGATAATTCATCCGGTTTGCATAGTTGAGGGTGAAGGATGTCCGGTTTTCGAATTTAGGGGGTAATTTGGTCGACCACGATAGTTGGGGAGGGTAATTCATACTTTTTCCTTTTATACGTAGTAGTAGTACATTTACCAACAAACATGGTTTGTGGGAAAAAATACTGCGACATGATCGACGTCTATCACGCATTGTTGGTCCGGATATAATGATGCTAGTTCCTATGCCGAGGTGCTCAACGAGGGGTTAAATGCCCTCTCTTTCAGAAAGAAAATGCTACACATACCATGTTTTCTTACCACTTTTGCTACGCACACCCGTGAATTTCATATATTTATACTATAATTTTGCTTGCTTTTGGTTTTGGCACATTTCATGTAATGGGTATGTATGGTTTTGGGATACAGGTGCCCGATCCTTATGGAATAACTGGAAACGTAAGCTGTAAATCCGACGTGGGGTGCAGAAGGTTTTGATTCTTTTTTGTCTTAGATCATATTTTTTCAATGCTTGCCGTATAGGAACCATGAAAAAATAATTACCTATTCGATTAAAAAAATATTAGTTTAAATAACATTAAGTAAAAAGGAAAAATAATTAAAAAAATTATAAAATGGATCAATATTTCATATCTCTGGTTGACCAAGTACCCTTGCGTAATGCCTAAGAAGCAAAAGAAAATCATCGTACTGGATATCTCGAGGATATTTCCTGTTCGCTCGGCCGCGACTCCGACTCCTTATGTGGTGTGGACCTGTGGATCCCTCGGAGTTGTTCCTAGAACCATTTAGTGTAATTGTAAAATATCAACCATCCCTTTATTTCTACCGGCTGATATTAATTTCTCCTAATTAACTCTCTTAAGCAGTGTTGATATGGTGAGAAAATATTTTCATTTTCACCAATGAGATAAGCATCACATATGTGTATATCCCCGTAAGATCGGTTTATACTTATTGGGTATGTGGTATCTATATCCCTGACAAACATCACATATGTGTATATCCCCATAAGATCGGTTTATCCTCATTATGTATTTTGAAAATATTTTTTTTGTCTCGGACAATGCTACTTGAAATCGATTTAATAAAAACAAGAAGAATTGGATATGTGTTCTAGATTACATTGTGCTTGCATGTTATTTTGGGAAATAAGTATGTTATTTTCTTTTATGTTAGTTGGAGTACAATCGCTACTATGGAAGGAAATATCTTTAAAAAATAGTTTCCCTTCTAATGAAATTAATTAAGTGTGACCGAGGTGTCTTAATTGATCTCATATGTAGAAATAGAAGAATGGCTATGAGTTTGCTAAATCCTCCTATAGATTGTTAAATGGGTTGTGTATTTTCGTGCCCGCCCGAGCACGCGTGTATAGTTCATGCCCCAGTAACAACACGACCCATTTAGTTGTGGGTCGTGCTGGCACGACTAGTCTAATCATGCTGTGCTTGGGTTGCTACCAGGCTAGCGTACCAACACGACAATTACATGTAGCAAACCAGCACACACATGGTCTAGGAATGGTAGGACGCAACCTGGCCCTTGTAACATGATGGCGACCAACGACTGGTGAACAACTGCTAGTTGAGCAACTATCGTCCGAGCAAGAGCTAGAAAGAAAGGAAAACGAAAGAATTGAGAAAGCTAGGGCTTGTGTTAGAGGAAGCAATGGTGTGAGCTTGCCGACGTAGGCCTACGCGACAACGTGGTGACACGGTCTACCCCTTTCGCGAGCACAACCACTAAGCGTGTCAGCCGTTGAGAGCTCACTAGTTCGGGGTGAAGGAAATAGCAAGTGAAGGGAGCTTGACGAGGAGGAAGATGAATGTGCTATTGGTGAGCGAAGGACCTTACCATAGTTTTGTTGAAGTTTATGCGATAGGATGCAAGAAACTCTTTCATAGTTTTTTCCTTGGTATATATCAATTTTTTGCTAACGGGTCTTCACACAGCCCACGCACCCAAATGATATCTCACAAGATTGTGCCTGGGCTCCAGCTTCAGCACGTGGGTCAACACAGTATGGCCGTTCGCTGAGTCGTGCTACTGCTTAATAGGGCATTGCCCAAACGTATCTATTTATCCACCATCTCAACCTTATAAAATAATAAAAATAAAATTCACCGTCTTAAAAATTCAACTTGGAAGTTCCGTTTGAAAAGAAGAGAAAAAGGGAAAATTGAAACCATACCATTATAATTTTGTAAAATTTGAGATATGCCATCCTGACCCACATGTCATTAACTCATGTGGGTTCTACATGTCATTGAGATACCGATGGTATATCTCAAACTTTGTAAAATTATAATGGCATGGTTCCAATTTACCCGAGAAAAATGGGATTATTTCCATTTTTTAAATTTCACCGTTTGGTAGTGTGGGGATGGGATGTGCAATCCGGGTGGCGGAATTACTAAATTACCTTCGCCATTTTTATGTATAGTTGGCCTCTGTCGTCAGTTTGCCCGCCGCCGCCGCCGCCGCTGCCGCCGCCGCCTCCGCCTCCGCCGCCTCCGCCTCCGCCTCCGCCGACCGCGAGCGAGCAGGGCGCCGTCGTTCGTCCTGTTGCTTCCGCGGTTCCGCCGCATCCTGGTGACTACATCCTCCGCCACCGCCGTCTGCGCCGATCCCCATCCATCGCGCGAGCGAGCGAGCAGGGTCGCCGTCGTTCATCCTGCTGCTTCCGCCGCATCCGTTATGCACATCCTCTTTCCCATCTCCCTCTACCCACGCACTTTTTTTCTCGAATTTGCGTTAACCCTAGCTTCTGTTCTAGAAATTTGCTTTAACCTTAATACTCATAACAGTTTGTTTGTTCCCCAAAAGTTTGGGGGTTTAACTGAACCACGATGTCCCATGTTAGATCCGCCACTGCATGCAGACACCTTCCCTGATGTTTCTCTGAGAAACTACCCCCCTCCCTCTGTTCTCCAGAGCTACATAGTGTTATCTGAATAGAAGTATTGTTCTAGAGAGAAGGTTCTATTGAAAATTTGATCATCTATAATTCATATTGTTCTAGAGAGAAGAAGGTTTCATTGAAAATTTGATCTATAATTCATCTGTGATTTGTCAAGTTTTAAGTGACGTGTAGGTGGATATAGTTTCATCAACATGTACATTTTTTTTTTTGGACGTTCTGCATGTATCTAACGATCATATAACTACCAAATTGAATCTATAGTCACACTTCTGTTTTGTGTTATTAGTGGTTACTTATATCCTTTCCTATTGCATGCAGCCCAAGCTTGTTGGCACCATGGATGAATCACGAAAAAGAGCCGCATCTACTGCAAATGCTAAAAGTTCATCCCTTGGTATGATACAATAGAGCATCATATGCCTTGTTGCTTTTATGTTGCACCTTAATCAAATTTATCTGATTCATATAAGATGAATACTCCTGGTATGTAACTGTTTTTGAATCAAGTTCATTGTACTTGCATATGACTGCCTGCAGGAAATTACATATGTTGCTCATGAAATGCATATTTTTTTTTAATTTTGTGCAGTAGGGTAGGAAATATTTCTTCCTTTTCCATCGTAACAACTTGAAATGGTGAATGCTTTTTAATGTCCGCAGGTGAAGATTTTGGCAATGATTTTCTTTCATCTTGGAAATTACCAAAATCAGGAAATGACACGATTGACTTTGACGTTGAGTCAGTTCCGAAGAATAGCAAGAAATTCAGCTTTGACAACCTGTGAGTATTAGGCTTGAAAGTTTCCTTAAGCATATGATGCCGCAGTAATTGGGAATGACAGTATGTTTCTTTTATCAGGGATGATTTTGGGCTTGATGGAGCCTTCGACAAATTGTCGTCATTTAAAATGGGCATGTCTGATCTAGATTTCTCCGGTCCTCTCAAGAAAAAGGTGAAGCCCAACAACTCAAATGGCAACGATCTTTCTGAAGGGATAAAAGGGACTGAAAAGGACAACTTCTCCTTTTCCTTTGATTTCAATGAGTAAGTTTTTCAGTGAATAATTTTAATGAGTAAGTTATATTGGTGAAGACCAATAAATATGACACAAAATCATGAATTTAGTTGCTTCATTTTCTTTGTTTTGTTTACTTGAAGGCTGGGCAAGTTCAATCTTGATGCTAACTTGGGAATTGAGGAGAATTGTATGAGTAAATTTGTAGAAAAGGTCAACCCTGTCTCTTCAGAGGGTGACAAGGATCCAAGAAAAGGTCTTTCAGTTAAGGGCTCTGATGTTCTGGGAGGTAACATTAGTAAGGAACAAAAGCAAACACACGATGCTTGTACTCTGAGGCCTACTCATTTGAGAAGGTAGGGTAATGTAAAGAACGATAACTGTGCAGCTTCAAACATTATTCCTCTAACTCATTTGACGGTATGCATGATTTTTTCAGCTTTAGCCCTGCAAGAATGGACCAAAATAAAGTAGATTTGCTCTCAACTGATACACATGAAGAGAAATCTAATGAGACACACCCATCAAGAGCAGCTGTTAACAAGCCTTCTCAGAATCTTCCTTGCAGTTCTACACCTGGTGAAGATCCTACACACGTGACTACAACAGCAGTTGCTGAGAACTGTAGAGAAGCTCCTTTGGTGGAACTTAGTAAAGTTCATATATCAAGGGGGAATAATGATAGTGGGCAATCAGTTAGTTCACAATTCATGAACACCAGCACCACGTGCCCCTCCATCTCAAGAAAATTGACGGCCCAATCAGATTCCCAAAATGACCAGAATGAGATTGTGGGGGAAAGTGCATGTCTTAATGCACAAAGTCCTGATAACCAAAGGTTTAGAGGAACTTCAATGAAGCTTCTGAAGAAAACATCATGTGAAACAAAGAAGGCTGAAAAGGGGACTTCAGGTCCAAAGAGTCTCTCTTCATCAATGCAGAGGTTTGTCTCTGCTATAAGTTTCTTTATTAACAACATAAGACCTTTATTCTTCCATTCAGTGCTTACCCAGTGATTATTTTCATTAACAGATAATGTATCTTAAATCAGATATCAGTAATGTAGGATTAAGTGTAGCATATCATAATTCTGCTTATACAAGGGAGTTCTTTTCCTTTGTGTGAGCTGAGATGTAATTTTGTACAGTGATTTGTTACCATGTGACACTATTATGATAAATATCATGCAGGGATATGAGAAATGTCAAACCCGCATCATTGAATGAAGCAGGGAGTTTCTCTCTTCCGCCCCAGTCTTCAATTGTTAAAGCAAGCAGGCCTCCTCAACTAACTTCTGAAACAACCTTAAATCAATTAAGTAGTGCCAATAACATGGTAAAAAAGATGAATACACATTCTACTGAGTTGAAAAGGTACTAGTAGACTGTAGATAGATTGATGGCTAGCATGTACTCATAAAATGTTAATACTGTATCAAATAATGAATGTGCTTTATAAAATGCAGGGAAAGCACACAAGCTAATGCAAGATCTGAAAGGCCTAAAATTGCTTCGTCAAAAACATTCTGCAAGCCAGCATTACATGAGCTGTTGACCACCTCCATGAATGCCAAAGATCATAAGAATTCCAAACTTAGGTAAGAAACTGCTGCCCTTCAACCTTGCAACATCATGAATGTGTCGGTTCAAAAACTTTATTCTAATGGTGTTTACTTAATGTATGCACAATACTGCTATGTTTTCTTCATAATTCTGATCTAACATTTTAACATGGACATGATAGTTCCTTGATAATTTTTGTGTCCCGTCTAGTATAAACTTGAGTAAAATCAATTCACAAGAAACCCACTATAAAGGTTTGGTGTGTTTGTTAGCGTGTTTCATGGAAACTGTAAATACCTCAGATACTTTTAGTATGTTTTCATGGTGGATGTGTTTGCACTTGGAATAGGTGTATTGAATAGAATGCATGCGCACTGCATCCATTCTACTTGTTTTCTTGTTTCCAGTACAGCAGAATGCTCTATATTTACCGTATTTTATCCCCTTGATCCTTCCACTGCATTGATGGTTAACAAGCTTCCTTTTCCCAGACTTGAGTCTCCTAGCACAGGCAATGTTTCTACACTGAATGCTCCTAGCAGCCCAGCACATAGCAATGGACATAAGACCGTTGCGAGTCGGTCACTCTTGGGAAGTACCAATGTTTTTGATGCAGGAAAAGGCACTCCTAAAGCTGACAATAGACCACTTTCTCAACTGAAAGCAGCAAAGTATAGTATCTCTACCATATTGCATAAATTAGGAATTTGAACTATTATCTGTGTTTTTCTAAACATATTGCATAAGAAGTGACTGAAATCATCTATATGAATGTAGAATTACTAAAGCAGGCACCATAAGTTCAAAGTCTGACTTGCTTCTGGAGAAGGATATGATGGAAACGAGCGGGACGAAGGGTTCCCCTGTAACAACATCCAATAACCCAAAGTCCTATGGTGAAGGAAAATATGTGTTGCCTAGCCCATCCATGATGCAAAAGATTCCTAAGGTTATTCACTGGTGCAACATTATGTTTTAAAAAATCATTTCCTTTTTCTCCTATTGCTTGTATCCCTGTGTGGTTTAACCCTCATTGTCTTCATCTGAGGATTGCAACTAATACTTTTTCTTAAGCTTACATTTTCCAGACTCAAAAATTTGATTTGTCAATTCATATCAAGTTTGTTGTTTGCAACTTTGTATGTGCTTATTTCATATCAAAGTTTGTGAGGAATGTTATGCCCTTCCACGGCATAAAAATTCACCCTGGATATACCAAGTGTTAAAAAGTACATGCAGAAGACGATATCCACTCATGGTAAGAGTGGTAGACCATATGTAATAGCTCAAATTCCTAATTTATGAAATTCCATATCATACTGAAGAAATCCATCATGCCCTTATAGAAAATTTCTATGACGTCTACTGACTTCTGTCATCAACTAATCTATCAAGTTAACAGACGTGTTAAAATTGTCCAATCCTAAAAGCATGAAGCATTAATCCACAGATGTAACATTTAAGTTGTACTGTTTTGAGTCAGTGATTATATTACGGGTGGTAGTTTTTTTACTTGTTCATCTTTAAGCACAGTTTCACAGGGTTTTAATGGACTGATTTGATAAATGAAATATCCTGCAAAAGTCAGTTTTTAAGCAAGGTTTTTATCTGCAGCAAATTTACTAAGCTATTGATAAAAGAATACAATTTTTTATGTACATTTTTTTAGGAGAATTCGCTATTGTTAGTTTTTCGTAGTTTGTTCATATTGTTAATTTGCCTTCTCAGGAATCAGCTTCAGATCCAAAAGCTCCTGCTATGCTGAAGCACATCATGAAATCTCCAGTTGTGAGGTTGTTGTTTCGATTGCATTTTAATGCATAAAAATGTATCTTGAATATTCTAGTTCTCTCTTTTGGAAGTAATAGATTTATTTTACCATGCAGAACATCACCAGAAACTGTTTCAGAGTTGGGAAATAAAACAGTAAGTGCCATGAATATATCTGATTACTGCATATATTTTGTTTCGCCATAACTGAATTTATGAAGGCTGATGTGTTATGCAGTCAACCATTCTATAAGTTATCTAAATCAGAAACAAAAACAATGTCAATGGTTATGCTTCACCTTGAGACCATGGAAAGATGAAATGACTTGCCATTGAAACCAGGTTGTATTGAGCTGTTCTCATATCCTTACTTTCTTGATTTCACTTATTAGATTCCAGGAAGTGGAACTCCAAAAGCACGCATGGATAATGCCATTGCTTCAGCAATATCATGTGAGATGGGGGAAATTTCTGAACTAGAGTTGCCTGCGCTGTTAGAAAATGATGTAAATGTACAAAAAGCTGAGGCTTGTAGAAAGGAGCTTGAAGATGTGAGTAAATCTGTCCAATGCTTTATTATCCTTATTTGAATGTTCGCACCGTAATGCAGCGATTATTCTGCAGAAAGGAAAAAAAGAGGTGGGGCTGCATGGTGCTCATATTAGACTTGATGAAATCAGATGGCACTAGCTTGAATCCAGTTCTTATAGTTCCTTATAGTTTTGTCAAAGTAGCACTTCACAGCTATGCCATCTAAATCAAGTGGCAATATATATGGGCAGATTGTGTCTTATTGTTGTCAACATGATTCTCTTTAAGTTTGCTCAGAGGCTTATGCACCTTTTAACTGATATATGCGTAATTCAAATTTGGATTTTGGATCACTTAAGTTTTTCACACAAACCTATGAAATAATGCTTTACTGTTGTAGCCAGAACTCTTTAGATGTAATTTCCTGGTCTGGAGCGGCTGCCTTTTATTTTATTTTCCTTTAGCTGACCTGTTTTTTTTTACCATAATGCTGATATACATATGTCATCATGTAGGCAGTCTAAATTAAGTCACCACCTGATGGCATGAGAAATATTCTAACTTGCTTGTCTTACTCTGCAGTTATGCATTTCGTTGAAAAGGAAACATGAAGAAGCCAAAGAGCTAGCAGTGCGGGCTATTGTTAACAACAATACAATGCTGATGTTAAACCATCCAATGTTTGAGGATAAAATATCCTACTGCTTATTTTTTTTAGCAGTTAATCACTGCACTTTCACATATATTAACATTAAACTTTTTATTCCTTAACCATAATTAACATTTGTGCTCTTCAGAAATTTGCTAGCAATCTGAGATCCAAGAAGGTTTTATTCGAGGATATTAGTGCCATTGATGCTGTAAGTTATCAATCTCATCCCATTTCTCGATCTCTGTGACTGACCTTAACATAATTATTCCCACATGAAGATAAAAGAGGAAGTGATATTTTCTAAATTAACTGTGTTGAAAATCCTATTAGTAAAACCTACTATGATTTGCATTAGTTATTTACTGTAGAGAGAGTTTTCAGATGGCAATTGAAAAACAATACCTAATCACTTGAAGAAGATAAGGTGATGGATAGTAATGCCCTATCTTGGTGTGGAGATTGCTGCATTTCATTATCTGCATGGAGATTATTATGAGCATCACACCTACCGCTCATAACAGAGATACTCTTGATTTTCAATAATAGTCATCTCTGAAGGGGCCATTGTGTATGATGATTCCTGAGTGTCTGAGCAAAATGATTGAATGACTGTCTTAGAGGCCTTCAAATTCCCTCTTTTCAGTATCTCATTCAGGATCCTTCGTTCCTATATTCAATCCATTCAACCAAACAATTTACCTTGCACCAGCTCCTCCAGAGAATTAAGTGTGAAAATTCTTGTATTATAAGCCCATCCTAAAAAGGCTTTAGTGGAATAGTGGGTTAGATGGTTTGAGATATAGAACACTCAGATATAGAACAAATGGTATATTCAGATTCATGTTCTACAATAAGATTCAGGGTACTATCCATGTTTGTATTCAAGTAGCCATACAGGGAAGATTATATTCATGTAATTACCGGGAAGTGATTAGTGTAGTAAATGCATGATTTTTGTCTACATTAGTAGTGCAATGCTAATTTCCTATGCTTTTAGAAAAAAAAAGATTTGGATTTTTACATTATTCAGTTCTAAGTCCAATGGAAGCATCAGAACTGAAAATAAAGGTGGATACATTAGCATGAAACACTGTGCTTTCCTCAGTTAAATATTCTTGTAATTTGTCTTAGATGATCTATCTGTCATATTTCATAAGAGGTGATAGACCTTTATAGTGTGATCAACTACCATAAGGATTATGGCACCATCTCTTGTTCTATTTCCCCATTGGCCATTCCCATGTCTCCTATATATGTATGCATTGTATATTAGTTTCTTATCATCTCTGATTGAACAGTGAGTGTTTTCAGTGTTATATTAGTGCCACCTAACTTCGTATTACCCAACTTGTCATATTTCTCATCGACTGGGATATATTTTTTTTTTTCAAAAGACAAGATAGTCTCATTGACTACAAGAATAAAATGAAACACATGATGGCTTTTATTTGTATGTGCATTTTTTTAATTGAGCAACAGCATGGTTTGTGAGCTATTAGCCTCATAGAAGTTTTGTCAACGCCAGCATATGTTGACACTTCTGTTTCCGGATTCTTAAGTCAACACACTTCTCTATCTGACTTGCTCATTTAGTTTAGCATTTCAGGATTTCGTACAGAAGGATATTATTTTATTTAGTAGAATTGTGTGTGCTACATGCAAAGTGATTTTTTATAATTCCTGTGTTGGACAGCATTTGGATGTTCCTTGCATGCACCCTTTATCACTTTATCAGACTACTTTATTTTCTTGTTTAAGATGGAAAAGGTTAAATATTGATTGGCTGGAGTCCCAGGACATCTTTATGGTTGCTGTTAGCTCTAACTACTTACTCGTCGATATTGTCTTTCATGGAGCTAGTTGTACAAGATGGAGTTATCATCAGGACCGATCAATTCATAAGGCTCGAAATTTTTGCCAAATTTTCCTTGTATACTCACTTTGGATTGATTCAGTGCTTCTTATGTTGCTCCAAATGGATGCACAACTTTTGATAAATTTTATCAAAATTGCATCCTCGTAGAAGTAGTTACACTCTGTTAGTTCAAGCAACGAATTTCTGAACCAAACCAGTATTTTTCATGACTGAAGTTTTCTTCAACCTCATCATTCATAGCTAACTCAATTTCTTTTTATCTTGTTGCAGCATTAATGTGAGACTAAAATGGAGTGACTGTGCTTCACCCAGGAAGAACACCGGTACTGTAAATGCAATGTAAGAACGTACGATCCATGATTTGCTCCTGTGAAGGCATTTGCTTAGTTAGTCCAGCGGGTTGTGAAATATCCTTCCTAGTTGCTACTCACCTGTTATTCTGGGAAGTATGCGGAATTCGTACTCAGGAATTTGGGATGACTCCACTGGACCAAGAGCAGAGAAAAAGAAACACGGTTCAAGGGGGGCATGTGCGCATACTTTAGTTCGTAATTGTGTGGATATTGCTCGTAGCGTCGTGAACTGTGTCCTTGTGGACCGAACGACTAGAGTAACCCTTGTTGTTGATCCCTGGTGCTCTATAGTCTGTCCTGGGCAAAATGCGATTGAAGAAGTGCTATTGCATACGGTTTTATGCCATGGACAAAAATTACTCAGTAATGGTGAGTTTAGACAATGATGCTGGATGACTAGCGTCCCATTTCATCGTAGCCTAGATTTGTAGGATTTAAAGTCGGTTAGCTTTGTTGCTTATGCCTTTTAGTACGTTAGTGCCACGAACTGGTATATTTAGGCATTTTAGTAGTCTACCTTTAAACAAAGGAAAGAGAGAGAAAGAACACCCAGGCTTTAGTTCGTTTTTTTACTCAACCATGAAACTGTAAGCATGTGTTTGGTTGGAGGGATGAGATGGATTGGGTTGGGTCGAACCTAGTTTATACAAAGGATCTTGGAAATTTTCCTTGGAGTTTATCTCTCTTGTCCGATTCCTATGTTTTTTTTTTGGGTCCAATCAAACGTTCATTCTTATGTTGTGTTTTTTTTTGTTTTTTTTACAATCCTTTGTTTTACACTTCCATTCCTATTAGAATCATATGTTTTTTCTATTGTCCTTTTTCATTCATGCAATTAATTTGGGCTAGGTATTGTCCCCTTAACTCTCAAAATCATCAAAATCATGCATATTTCATATTTACCTCAAGTAAGGACGAAGTTTTAGTGCTCATTCGGTTTAGAGGATTTTTCATAAGATTATTGTAGGAATTGAATCCTTAGGATTTTTTTTCTATATGTATTATTCGTTTCATAGGAATGGATCTACCCAAATTCCTAAGGATTGTAGTCTTACAAACTAAGTTCATATGATTCTTAGCATGAAGTAAAACCTCTTGGGAAAACTCATAAGGAATGGAATGCACGTGACATTCTATCTTTATTTTTCTTATTTTTTATATGAAAATCCTATTTACCGAATAAGCCCTTATTACGCCGGTTTTGTATTCTATTGGAGGATGAAAATAATGCCCGATTCTTGTTAGCATATTTTTGCATGTGGCTGAGTTGGCTAACATTGAAATCTGCTCATCAGCCCATATATCTTGCAATGCCCTTTCTTTCTTTCTATATTTGGCAGGTGGCAGGCCTTATTCTCCCCTTATTTAATATAATCTGAATTGTTTTGGGAAACATAAGAGCCAAAGCTGACAACGTTCTTTTATTTAATATTACTAGAAAAAATGCCCGTGCGTAGCAACGGGTGAAATCTATTTTAATCTTATTATTATTATATAGTTTAGTTAAGATGAAATTCACTGTGAGATCTCTTGGATATATATATATATTTCGAAAATCATGAGCTGCAGTTAGGAGTCTGATTGTCTCAAGTTATCATACGAGTTTTTTTAAACGGATTTCTTATATGATTCCTTCTGTATTACCAAAAGTGAATATCTTATAAATTGACTCAAATACGGATATGTATTTTCAAAAGCAAACAAACTTAAAAACCGACTCATACACGGATGACGTATCAAAATACCGGTAAAAACATCTTCAATTTTTATGATAGTAGAGATAAAAACAAAAGGGGAGAGAATTAAGTGGAAGACAGGTTATGGATATTTACGGAGGCTTAGGCTGGACAACCAGATACACACTAACAGCACTACCAATCGAAATATCGAATGGTCCACTAAAGCTATACTTACGCTGGCAATCTTCTCGTGGATCGAAAGTCGAATCTGCTTGAGTTACAACCTGCAGCAACTGATGCTGCGTGCATGATCTGATCTCAAATCTGTCCACATTTCTCAACGGAATACTCCCATTGCCCCCTCCTGATGCATTGTGGAAGCCAACGCCCAAGCAACCTGCCTCGTACGTTACGTCCAACGTTGGACTCTCCTTTATGTTAGATTTGATGGATGAAAGGAAATAAAGTTTTTGGGTCATTATCGGTGAGTATAAGAGGCATACTACACCACAACACCTAATAGAAGAAGGTTGTTTTCTGACGGTAAAAATAAAAATAAAAATGGCGCCACTCAATCTGCTGAAAAGATCTTCAATACACCGTTGTTGGCAAAAATCGATGGCAGATTATCGATTGATATATAGTTGTATTTACTGAAGATCTGAGTGTTGTAGGTCGTAGTGTAGTGGTACTAGCAAGGTTAACAAAACCGTACGGTCATTGTGGTTATTATATGTGATAACCTTTTCAGTTTTTAAAATTACGGTATACCTCGCCATAACCGTGTGGTTTTCACGGTTACCGTGATAACCGTCAAACTGTGAGGTGACGGTAACTCTATCCAAAACGGTTTATTAAACCCTGTGTTATAGTACTTGATGGTGCCAATGGTAACCGCCAAACCGTGGGGTGGTGGTAACCCCATCTAAAACGGTTTATTAAACCCTGGGTACTAGTACTCGATGGTGCCAATTGTTGGGACTTGGTAGGTACTGTGTGAAAGAACTCACGTTATTAGCTAGTCATAAACATTAGATGATTAAGATTTGATTTAAAATTTGAAACTTTGATAATTAGTACTTTCTCAAATGGCGTAGTTTTAATAGAAAATATGCGCATAAATTTGTGTTGAAGAATACTATCACAACTTATTAAACTTTATAAGCTTATTCTGATATAAAATTGTATGTTAAGTTTTACAATTTTGACCAAATTTTGTTCCAAACACAAATGTTTATGACGAAAATGTAGTATAACGTATATACTCCCCTATTCTCTTTTTACGTATCATTTAGGATATCGACATAATCTATAATGTACATATTTGATTGTCCTGGGTTCGACTCCCTATGGAAACGGATTTTTCAGGCTTTAACGGCTTTGTGCTTTCAGTGGTAGATGATGTACCCGTCGACAGCAAGACGCCTGTGTTGGCTTCATCAATCTACAGGATGGATTTGCCGGCCCAGTCTTCGAAGATACTCATAGAGGTAGAGTTTGCGTACGTTCATAGGGGTGAGTGTGTGTGCGTTGTGAGTGTCTGCATTGTACTGTGTAATTCTAAAAAAAAAGTTTATAGAAGAATCTAAAATATCAAATTAGTTTTATTAAATCTAACATTGACTATAATTTCATAAGTTTGTCTTGTATTGAAAAATACTATATTTTTCTATAAGTTTGGTTTGACTAGGAAAAAAAGTCAAATGATTTATAATATGAAACGGAGTATTTTATAAGCAAATTTATCGTAAAACTACAAACTTAGAAGAAAGTATATCACAAAACCATATCTTTAAAAGTAAATTTATTACAAGATTACACATGAAAATATCGGTTAAAGAAACTACATATTTAATTAGTGATAATTTTTTCACAAAACTACATATATATTTTAAAAGTTCCATCAGAACAACAATGCCAAAGATCTAATATCTAAAATATGCAGTTCTCTCATAGCTAAATTGACAATCAAATCTTTAGTTGTATGCTATTTTGCGATACATATGTCATGTAGTTTTGGAAATTTGCTAGATTTAAATATATAAATTACTTGTATAACATTTTTTTTCAATTTATACAAAGAATTATGCAGTCAAAGTTATATCTTCCAGTTGGTTTACTCTCCCCTAATGCTTCCTTTTTGAATTGCTTCTTATTTACTGCAGTGTAAGGTTTTAGGGCGTGCTGAAGAAGCTGACAGGATGATGGATTTAGCAGAGAAGATGAAGATCGTTGCTGCTAATACTGGAAGTAATAGATTGGGGATAGGTTGATTCCTGGTTTTTAGAGTTGTCTTGGTTGCCGCAGTTATGCTTGTCTTCTGTCTTGGTTGTGTGTTTCTTATCTGATGTCTGCTATGTTTAGCAGCAGTCCCTACTGTCTCTTTTGTCTTAGAGTTGGTCTTAGAGGTGGTAGCTTACTCTTGAGTCCTTTTGCACTTTGTTAGAGGTCTCGCCCTCCCTATGTTGTAAACTGATGTCTAGATTTCCCAGCACAACCTTCGGGCTTTCACTAGAAGCCGGGTCTCTGACCTTTTTCTATTAAAAAAAGCAACTTATGACTAAATGATCAGACTTTACAACATCGATATGGCGTGGATGCCTATGCTAGAACGACAGCTAAATAAACTACATGCAGGTTTCCTAAAAAGATATTTTAAATCCTGTTTCTCTTATACATTGTGTATTAGAAAAAAAACACAATGCAATGTAAAAGTGTTTTTTAACAATGTACAATGGTTTAATGATTATTATGAAAAGTATGACGTAAAAGAAAATACCTTGGTCCCCAAAACTATAGCTACTTATCGTCGGCGTGAGTATTTATCCACTCTAACCATTGGGGTTTGCTCTGCTAGATCATACTCCATCCTTCCCCAATTGATCATCATATAATGAAATCCAAAATTTCTCAAATTAATCATCATATAACCGCATGGATACGGATTTCATTGGATTGCAATTAATATAGCAATGGAGAATGTGTATGCTAAAGGTGTAATTGACATGGTGTTTTAATTGATACATGCATCATTGGAGAATGTGTGTGCATGATGTATTGATTGATGTCATTTAAATTATCATTGGTCTTGATGCATAAGTATATGGCAAAATCTAAACCGAGAGGCTTCTCGGTTTAGTGTTAACCAGCGACGAACGAATTGTGAGAAGAAGTACTGCTACACGTGCTGACGTGCATGCTTGTTTTTCCTCTTAGACATGCATGTCTTTTTCTTCCTTCTTATAAAGTTTTCTCTCAAATTACTTATCCGATCTACAATCCGATTGTACCATTGTGTTCGTTACAATTAAATCTTCACAACAAGATCTTAAATGATTATATTACGATGAAAAAATATTTATATTTGTAAATTACTTTTATTATATACGTAAGTTACTTTTAGATTTGACTAATTTACTTCTTAGACATATAAAAGTAAATTCAATAAAGTCTAAAAGGTATTTACATGTATTATAAAAGTATGTTAAAACAAAACGGAAATAACTTTGTCACGACATTAGAAGTAAATTCATTAAAGTTCATTTCTTTTTGTTATAAGTTACTTCTATAATATATGTAAATTACTTTTAAGTTTTATTGAATTTGCTTTTATATGTCGAAGAAGTAATTTAGTGAAATCTAAAAGTAATTTAGATTTATTATAAAAGTAATTTATAATTTTTCATCAAAATATAATCATGTGAGATTTTGTTATAAAGATTTAATTGTTATGAATATAACGGTGTAATCGGATCGTAGATCGGATGAGTAGTTTAAGAGAAAATTTTATTTGAAGTATAGGTAGATAGAGTCTTTTATAGGTGGAGTGGTAGACTAGCTGTGTAGTTACGTTCTAAGTATATATAATGATCAATTTAGGACAGAGGGAGTACTTTTCGATCCATGCATAAATACGTGCTTACCTAAGAACACACGGATATATTTAGCTTTATGCGTGCATACCCTGCGTATAGCTAATATCATAGTCGGAATACACTTTGGCCGCCGCCCCTAATAAACCGAGAAGACAATTCGTTGTAGCCTCTCTCTCTCTCTCTCTCTCTCTCTAATTAGTGGCTGAGCATATAGAAGAGGTGGCAAAGTTAACATACTTTTGTCTTAATTTGCATGGTTTCTTAGTCAGCTTGCCCTCGACTGTAGAGATCATGTCCGTTACTAGCTTATAGCTACACACTCATCATATCTATCTTACGTGGACGCCACAAGGTTCTATAGGCTATATAAGACGATGCAGGCCTAGATGTGTAGCTCCGCACAAACCCATCATCACCTTCAACCTAACGATCGACCTGTACGTAGAACTAGCTTTGTCCCAAACCCAAGTCTCGAGCTCCAGTTAGAATCCATCAGCTTTAATTTCCTCCCAAAAAGAGGCCATCTCAGCAGGCGACCACCACACTGTACATGGCGGCACGTACGTACCTGGCCGTGTTCGCTTTCTGCGTCATCTTGATGCTTTCTGCCGTGGCGCGCTCGGCCTCGGCCAGGGCTTTGAGAGAACGGGCGCCGGAGGAGGCGGCCGTTGTCGCCGGCCGCGCAGGCGGCGTGGCCGGCATGATGAAGGTGCCCGCCGCGGCGGCCGGCGAGGCCGCAGGGCGGAGGAGCGGCGGCGGCGCGGTCGTCGTCGTCGTCGGCGCGGCGGCGCACGAGTCCAAGCGCCTGAGCCCCGGAGGGCCGGATCCCCAGCACCATTGATCTCTCTCAGTCGTAGGTAGTCGTCGCCTCGTCTGCATCAACACAAATTAAGGAGGTTTTTTTTGTATGGTCGTCGATCGCCCAGTGCTGCATGTTTCAGTGTTCGATCTTGCGGTTAATTTTGTTTACCACTTCTGTTTCTTCGTCTTAATTTGTTTCTGTTTTTCGCTTTGTACGGCATGTGTTCTTGTCCATGATCAGACCATGTGTAGTGTAGAACTGTAGAACTCGACTAATTAATCGTTCTGCACTGTATGTTGTCAGATAGATGGACAATATAGACGAGTTCATTTCGATGCATATGCATGCATACCTGTGAAACACCATCGGAAGGGAATAATATAGTGATTTCACTTTGATTTTCTATTTCTAGTACAAATCTACTCGACAAAGCGCACAAGCTTAGTTTTAGTAACATTGATCGGATCCGCTCTGTACGTACCATCATATAGATCAATAAGATCAGCGGTCGGTCAGTGGAGTATGTACTCGTACAGCTTTTCTCAAGAAACCAACTTAATTAAAAGGACAGTGCTAGAGTTTAAATTAGGCTGCAAATTGAAGCAGCTAAATATAATCATTCGTCAACGATATATATATCCTGAGCTAACAATGATACAATTAACATGCATTGACTGTATACATTGAAAATGAACGTACAACACTATATTCCTTTGTGTCCTGTGAAAGGAGTGGCTGTTTGGTTGGTGACTAATTTTGCCACAACTAACCTTAGCTAAAGTGTGATCATGGTAAAAAAAAATATGTCCATGAATTATTATGTCACAAGTGTGGTATGGTTCGAAAAAAAATAAATGATTTAGGAGTTTAAAGTATAAGAAAGTACGGTAAATCTAAGTTGTGGCAGCAAAATAAATACCTATCTAACAATTGTGATATGATTAAGATGTGGCTTGATAAAGTGAAGTAGTGAACTAAACAACCCGACACATTAATAAGCAAATTAATAAAGTATAGGAAACAATTTATACACGCAGCTTCAGACTTCGGCTGTGTACGAAGGGATGCACCTGCTGCAACTTTAGTTATGACCTGTATAGCTGTAAGGCCGAAAGGCACCGTTCTGCGCATATATATCGCGGCCCCATATATGCATAGAAAATCGGCATCAATGATGAGCCTATAATATTGCTGCATGCTTGACCATAACGTGAATGTATTTCTTAGTGATGAACTTTTCAGAAAGAAACATTGACATGGCACTAGTCAATGAAGCACTAGGTATAGCGGCTCATCCAATAAAGACGTGAATACTAAAAAATGATCTATTATGCAAATAATTAGAAGGGGTGAGTCTTTGAATCCAGATCGTCCACCACCTTATGAAGTTAGCTGGAAGAACCGGCTCTTCGTACCCGAGCAGCTCATCAAATCGTTGAGTAACTCCAAATAACTTCTCAAGTTTTAGCTAGTGACCAGCAGTCCAATATATACGCTTGAGTAAATCACTAAACTGTATTTTCTACTGACAACAAATACTATATCTGTTTTTAAATATATGGTGCTATTGTCTTTTGAACTTGATGTCGCGTTTGATTATTCATTTTATTTAAAGTTTTATATAAATGTGAGAAATATGATATGAATGCTTGAAATACCTTCACTGACAAAAGTAAATCATAACAAAATAAATAATACTTACTACATATTTTTTTTAATAAAACTAGGATGGTTACACACAATGTCTAAAAGCCTACAATAAATTGTTGATTGATCTTGGCTAACCAGGCCAAAAACCGGGAAGTGCTCAGTTCATCCAAGCCCACAGGCACAGCTTAGGACGAGTCTCCATGTTCGTGTGCATACATCCTCTAGTTTCTTTTGTTGCGTATTCTTTAGAGGGTAATTTTACTATCATTAAAAAAATACCGGAAGGTATCACGTTTTCTAATGTAAAATTTAGTAGCAACGTCGCATTACCAAGGCCACCCCATAAAAAAGGTTCACTCTTTGGGCTCGAGAACAGAACTGCAATTTACAAAATTCAACAAAGTGATTAAAGTTATTCATCATGATGCCATCATTACAAAGTTTATCATCTATATCTAACAATTAATGCTTCATGTAAATTCTCGTAGCAACGTCGTATTATAAGTATATCATCCAGTAAAACGTGAAATGAAAAGCTCATCTCCGTACGTGTGGCCTTGCAAGACTCGACAGACGATTATCGCAGTAGGTCTAAAAAGAAAGACCTCGACCGATGCCAAGAATAACGGAGGAAAAAAAAAGGTAGCTCTGGACTCACACTGCTCTGACAACAGTCACTCAAGCATTAATTAGTTTCTTGTTTTCAATTAAGGAAAAGAGCATTAACTCTTTAATTAGTCTGCTCTTCTCCTATCTACCGATCGAGCTAAGCAACTTTTCATTTTTTGTCATTGCTTGACGACGTGCCTTGTCACGATCTTCTCATTCTATAGGTTCTTAACGAATAGGGTAATCAAAGAGATCAAAAGCTAGTCCATGCCTTAAAAAAACCCTTTGCGATTAAAAGACCCAGGAACTTTTTGGATATGATATGCCATCGTCAGAAAATTGCTGGTATCTACACAAGTTGCATTGCTTTAACTATTTTTTTCAGGTCTTAAACCAAATTAAATCGATTGTGCTCGATGGATCGAGCTGCCGTACGTCACGGCTAAACCTTTTAATTTTCTGCTCTGTTCATAGTTTCATATGCTTTTCGATGGGGCCTGGTATCAGACGCAGCCTATCGACGAACAGGTTCGTCGAGCGGTTGTTGGGTTGGCCGGTTAGGATGGTGTAATTAAAATACAGGCAGGTAAGTTTAGTTTTGCCTCTTCAGGGTTCAGAAAGCGTAATACTAGACTAGAGGTTGACGGTCGACTGAATATTATATGACGTGTGCTAGCCAGAGCTTCGGTCACTAGCTAGCTATTCTGCAAATCGTCGAAGCGATTGGCTTTCTTGTTTCTTATTTTCAATCTCCATTAATCTCATTGGCGGCAGGTGCGCGTGTGTATACTAATCCGGTTAATTTGGTCCTGCCTTTTTATGTTTCTCTTAATTTTTCGCTGAGATTTGGTGGTTGGATCGAGCAATTCAAGATGAGTGCGCAATTAGAATTTTTCCATTGTAGTGATCGAGCAATTCAGATTCAGTGCATTGTACTGGAAATATTCATGAAACCACGCTCCACTCGACCACTCCGGGCTCCCGGAGGCTCCACTAACGATTCTCATGTGTCAGGATTTCAATTAAAAGTTTATTATTTCCAATTAAAGGATCACACAATTGATTAACTTTCAGCTCAAGATTGAAGAATCTTTCAGCTAAATTTTGCAACTGTAATTTAAATGGGAAACGCTTTTTTTTTCCTAAAATGAGGGACAAGTCCTTCATTGCACAAAGATTCTTGGAGAGAAACCTTTAGACTCAAATCGTCCATGGTATTAGTTTGAGAAAAGGTCGGTGCAGGCACGGGCAGAATGCTTACTGTCAAGAGGAGAAGATAAGCAAGGCATGCACCGCCACACCGGCAATATGCAGGCCTCGATCGGTCTGCCGGCCACCAGAAAATATGTTGAGGTTATAGGCATATAATGATTTAATATATTTCATAAATAAATCATGACATTGCAGATATAAACTAGTATGAACGTATCATTAACGTATCATTAGATCTACACATGTAAACTAAGCAGTAAAACATGAACATATCAAATATGCGCAACATATCGAATATATACCGAGGTGGCGGAAAGACCGGTTACTTGGCAGGAACTATTCGCGGTTGCACGCGTTGACGAAGGCGCGCAGCACGCGAGCGGAGAGGAAGGCGAGCCATCGCGGAGGAACAGGGAGCCGTCGCGCGAAGCGCTTCCCAAAAACATTATTGCCGCCTTCTCCTAGTGCAGGACGTCGAAGGCAGAGGTTCCGGAGACCTGCTCTCCCGATCGCCGGTGCACGCCGGCGAGTGGGATGGAGTAGTCTACGAGCGACGGTGCAGCACAGAGGAGGAGGCAAACCCTAGATTGATTTCGCGTGTGTTGCGTGAAGGTGGCGGCTCGGTTTATATAGAGATAGGTCGCTTGATCAGGGCGTCCGCACGATCTCCACTCCGCGTAACCGATCGCGCGTAACTTATCTGGACTCCACGCCGTTTTCACGCACCGGATTTTTCGGAATGTTTCCAAAACAAAACAAATCCGAATTTCCCGCAGCAAAACAAAACTGCAAAAGGAGGTTGCATCTGCGCAAGGGTGAGAAGCCAATTTTGCGGACCATTCGACACGTACGTGGTGCACGCGCGCCGCCTGCCCTGCCAGGCCAGGCCAGGCGAGCGAGCGCGCGCGCTTCAAATGGCTAGGAGGGCATCCTCCCTTTTAAGGAGGTCCCCCTCTCCTAGAATAAGCAAGGTGGTACTAAACTCCACATGCATGCCATCCCATGAGGTGGGCTTTTGTGATTTTCCGAAGAATTAATCCTTGAATGGGCCTTAGCCCATCTATTAATTCCAACAATCTCCCACCAAATCTCAAAATCCCACTGAGATTTATCTTTTCCAATGTACTGTTTAGATATCAGCGGTTCGATGGAGACCGATTAAGGTTGAACATCCATCTAGAACTCCAAGCTACACTTACTCACAACTTAAACAATGGACTACGCCTTGAATTGCAAGTCTTGTGCAAGCAAGTTTCACTCAGAGTCTTATCTGGTACTAGACCGTCTGTAGACTACCCCTCGGGTGGAGCGTATAGATCATACTCCTAGGTCTTTAGTAAGCTTCCTAGAAGATTCACCCAAAATCTTCATAGACTGCGACCAACAATCAAGCTCACAAAGGTGAGTTCTTTCAAGAATGCTCTGCAGGACAGCATCTTTGCTAATTAAAGCCAACAGAACTCATTAAGGCATAGCCAACCTACCTTGCAGCTCACGAGAGTACATGCATCTTCACTTAGAGAGGGTATATATTGGTACTCTCCTCTAGTTTACTGATGGTTTGTTCTTCCCAGGTTCTAATTCACGGGATCTCCGATCACATAGAATAGGTTACCACCATAGTATAACTCACATGGGTCTCAAACCCATCTCCTTCGATGCATTATCTATCACATTTCGTGATAGTCCCTTCGTGAAGGGATCTGCCAGGTTTCTAGCTGTTTGGATGTAATCCAACGTTATAACTCCGGAGTTTCTCAATTTCCTAACAGATTTCAATCGTCTTTTCACATGTCTAGACGGTTTCATATTATCTTTAGAACTATTCACTTTGACAATTACCGTTTGATTGTCACAGTTCATAAGAATAACCGGCACCGTTTTTCAACAATAGGCAGATCCATTAATAGATCACGCAGCCATTCTGCCTCAACAGTAGCAATATCCAGTGCCGTCAACTCTGCTTCCATGGTTGACCTCGTCAAAATGGTCTGTTTGCAAGACCTCCACGAAACAGCACCACCACCCAGTGTCAAGACATATCCACTAGTGGCTTTGATCTCATCCACATCAGAGATCCAGTTAGAATCACTATAACCCTCTAGTACCGCAGGATACCTAGTATAGTGAAGCCCTAATTCCATAGTACCTTTCAGATAGCGCATTACTCGCTCAAGCGCACGCCAGTGATCATCTCCCGGATTAGAGGTAAACCGGCTCAACTTGCTCATAGCAAAGGAGATATCAGGCCTAGTTGCACTAGCCAGGTACATCAGTGAGCCAATGATTTGGGAATATTCCAGTTGATTCCTAGCAATTCTCTTGTTCTTGCGAAGCAACAAGCTAGAATCATAAGGTGTTGGAGAAGGCTTACTATCAATGTAGCCAAAGCGATTCAAGATCTTCTCCACATAATGGGATTGCAAGAGTGTAATCCCATTCTCACCTCTAATTAGCTTAATGTTTAAGATAACATCAGTTACTCCCAAATCCTTCATATCAAAATTTTGAGACAAGAATGATTTAACCTCATTTATCACCTCAAGGTTTATCCCAAATATCAGTATGTCATCAACATACAACCACATAATAACTCCCTCACCCCCACCATGGCGATAGTACACACAATTATCTGCCTCATTGACTGCAAAGCCTGCGGATGTCAATGTTTTGTCAAATTTCTCATGCCATTGCTTAGGAACTTGTTTCAGACCATACAAAGACTTCAACAATTTGCACACTTTGCCTTCTTGACCTTCAACTACAAACCCATCAGGTTGATCTATATAGATCTCCTCATCCAGCTCTCCATTAAGAAAAGCTGTCTTAACGTCCATTTGATGAACGAGAAGACCATGTGAGGCTGCTAGGGAAAGTAGCACACGAATTGTGGTCAATCTAGAACCAGGTGAGTAAGTGTCAAAGAAATCTTCGCCTTCTTTCTGAGTATAGCCCTTAGCAACAAGCCGAGCCTTATACTTTTCAATAGTACCGTCAGGCCTAAGTTTCTTCTTGAACACCCACTTGCACCCCACAGGTTTGCACTCATAGGGTCGCTCTGTCACCTCCCAAGTCCCGTTAGCGATAATGGAATCCATTTCACTACGGACAGCCTCCTTCCAGTAGTCTGCATCAGGAGATGCATATGCTTCTGAAATTGACTTAGGAGTGTTATCCACGAGGTACACCGTGAAATCATCACCAAAGGACTTAGCCGTCCTTTGTCTCTTACTCCTTCGAGGAGCTTCATTGTCATCCTCCTCAGTGACATGTTCATGTGTATGTTCATTTTGTTCTGGTGATGTGATTGAACTGGGAATTATTTCAGGAGGTTGGCTAGAATACTATGTGTATCCTTCATTGGGAAAAAACTCTCAAAGAAGGTAGCATCACGAGACTCCATAATTGTACCAACATGCATGTCAGGTACCTCAAATTTAACTATTAAAAATCTATAGGCAATGCTGTGATGAGCATATCCCAGAAAGACACAGTCCACAGTCTTAGGTCCAAGTTTGCGCTTCTTCGTTATTGGTACATTGACTTTCGCCAAGCATCCTCATGTGCGCAAATAAGAAAGTGATGGTTTTCTCCCAATCCATATCTCATATGGTGTTTTGTCCTTATTTCTGTTAGGAACTCTGTTTAACACATGATTCGAGGTCAAAAATGCCTCCCCCCACCATGCCTTAGGTAGTCCCGCGGTGTCCAACATGGCATTCACCAAGTTAGTCAGTGTGCGGTTCTTCCTTTCAGCAATCCCATTAGACTCGGGAGAATAGGGAGGCGTCCTCTCATGTATGATGCCATGTTCCTCACAGAATAAGTCAAACTTGTTTGAGAAAAACTCTCCACCACGATCAGACCTGAGTCTTTTTATCTTTCTGTCAAGTTGATTTTCAACTTCTGCCTTATAAATTTTAAAATAGTCTAGAGCCTCGTCTTTCGTTTTCAACAAGTACACATAGCAAAATCTAGTAGCATCATCAATCAACGTCATGAAATATCGTTTTCCACCCTTCGTCAACACCCTATTCATTTCACAAAGATCTGAATGTAGGAGTTCTAGTGGTGCCAAGTTTCTCTCCTCGGTAGCCTTGTGAGGCTTGCGAGGTTGCTTCGATTGCACACAACTATGGCACTTAGAACCTTTGACAATAGAAAACTTAGGAATTAAACACATGCTGGAAGGCCGAGACATCAAGCCAAAATTAATATGACATAAACGTGAGTGCCAAACATTAGCCTCATCATCCACACTGCCACAAATATGGTTCACAGACTTATTGCAGAAATCAGAAAGGGAAAAACGGAACAAGCCTCCGCACTCATAACATTTACCAATAAAATATCCATGTTAGACACGACTACTTTATTAGACACAAAAACCAACTTAAATCCGTCTCTAGTCAGACGGGAGCCACTAACAAGATTTCTGTCGATAGAAGGGACATGCTGCACGTTCTTCAGCTGCACGATCTTTCCCGAAGTAAACTTCAGATCTACCGTGCCAACACTATGAACAGAAGCATGTGACCCATTCCCAATTAGGACGGTGGAACCCCGTGCGACCTGATAAGAAGAAAACAATGAGATGTCAGCACAAACATGTACATTGGCCCCAGTATCAACCCACCAATTAGTAGACTGATTAACTGAAAAAACAATAGGTAAATTACCATACCCGCTTCCATCTCTAGTGTTGCCAATGGTCACATTAGCAGACTTAGAAGTCTACCCTGCAAGTGCCTTCATCCCCTTGCGCTGTGGACACTTCCTAGCCAGATGACCAGGTTGGCCACACATAAAGCAAGTCCTCTCATCCTGATTAGAATTATTGTTGTTCTTCTTCTGCTTCTTGAAGTTGGTGGTCTGTTGAGCTTTGTATTTCCCCTTGCTCTTGTTCTGGGCCTTGTGCACAACATTAGCACTGGACTGCCCACCATCACCCTTAGACACGGCGTCCTTTTCCCGAGCTTTCTCCTCAACATCAAGAGACGCTATCAACCCCTCAACGGAGTATTCCTGTCTCTTGTGTTTGAGTGCAGTACCGAAACTTCTCCAAGATGGAGGTAGTTTCGCAATAATGCACCCGGCCACAAATTTGTCGGGTAAGACACACTTAAGGAGTTCGAGTTCCTTAGCCATGGTTTGTATCTCATGAGCCTGTTCGACTACAGAACGGTTGTCGGCCATCCTGTAGTCATGAAATTGCTCCATAATGTACAGATCATTGCTAGCATCAGTAGCACCGAATTTAGTATTCAGTGCATCCCACAACTCCTTAGCGTCGGTCATGTGCATATACACCTCGACCAGACGATCGCCAAGAACGCTAAGAATGCATCCCACAAAGAGAGTAGTGGCTTCCTCGAATTGCTTCTGCTGTTGAGCAGTAAGAATTCCTTCAGGTTTGCTAGTACTCACCCAGAAGCATTTCATAGTTGTCAGTCACAGAGTGACCCTGATCTGCCATCTCTTAAAGTGCACACCGGTGAATTTATCCGGCCTCAGTGCATCAGCAAAACCAGCCATAGTAAAATCACAGCGCCTATAATAAGGTTTTCGGATTGTTGAGATTATAGGTATATAATGATTTAATATATTCCATAAATAAATCATGACATTGCAGATGTAAACTAGCATGAACGCATCATTAGATCTACACATGTAAACTAAGCAGTAAAACATGAACATATCAAATATGCGCAACATGTCGAACACGTACCGAGGTGGCGGAAAGACCGGTTGCTTGGCAGGAACTATTCGCGGTTGCGCGTGTTGACGAAGGCGCGCAGCACGCGAGCGGAGAGGAAGGCGAGCTGCCGCGGAGGAACAGGGAGCAGTCGCGCGAAGCGCTTCCCAAAAACCTTATTGCCGCCTTTTCCCAGTGCAGGATTGATTTCACGTGTGTTGCGTGAAGGCGGCGGCTCGGTTTATATAGAGATAGGTCGCTTGATCAGGGCGGCTCGGTTTATATAGAGATAGGTCGCTTGATCAGGGCGCCCGCACGATCTCCACTCCGCGTAACCGAACCGAATAAGTCCGCGGCAATGTTTCAAAAACAAAACAAATCCGAATTTCCCGCAGCAAAACAAAACTGTAAAAGGAGGCTGCATCTGCGTAAGGGTGAGAAGCCAATTTTGCGGACCATTCGACGCAAGGGTGAGCGAGCGCACGCGCTTCAAGTGGCTAGGAGGGCATCCTCCCTTTTAAGGAGGTCCCCCTCTCCTAGAATAAGCAAGGTGGTACTAAACACCACATACATGCTATCCCATGAGGTGGGTTTTTGTGATTTTCCAAAGAATTAATCCTTGAATGGGCCTTAGCTCATCTATTAATTCCAACAAATTAAAGATATTACTAATTAATCAATACTCTGGCTAGCATGTTATCGATATTCTGGTATAGTTAGCTAATGCTAATGATCCAAGTCAGACATGATCATGGTCCAACGCAGCAGATGCATTGCATATGCATGAGGAGAAACGCCAATGCCTTATCAACTGGTACCTACCGCTAACGATTCCAACATTGCCGCGGCCGGCCGCCGCCCTGTACCTTCCATGTCGGCCAAAAGAACACTTGGTATATATATCAAGCAAAAGGAGATCGATCGGCCGGTCAGTGCATGGCTATATATGCCGGTTTGCCGAAGAAACACTCTCTTTTTGATATGCATGGTGCGTGATCTCTTATACAAGGTCGGCTTCAACTTAGATATACAATAATAATAACTATATAGGTAACTATCTTCAGAGTTAAAGGGGATATGCACGATGGATCGATTAGGCGTGAGAGCTGATTTTGAATGGTTGAACAGTGGCCGCCACACCAGCGTCGTCCTTGCATATATTGATATATATGAGCATATATCCAACCATGCACATGAGGCGCCATAGATATAGCTAGCTAGCTAGGTTTGGTGAGGAGGATTGATCTGGATAATAAAGCAATTAAGCTATCGACACAGCTTATTAAGCCGGCGTACCGGGACCTCTGCACTTTTAGTCTTTTACCTCCGCCTAGCTAGCTATACTATATTATCCAGGGCGGCATTTTATAGTACACTAATTAGTCTGCATGTGGTACATATGTCCAAGAATTCGAGATACTGATGATCGATTAAAATGCTAACCCGGATATGACGAAGATACTGAAGATCATTTAAAATGCTCTGCGCAATATGGTGACAGATAAAGAGAAGATATGCAATGCAAAAAAAAAAAAAACGTTTTTTATGTTGCAAATTGCAGGAAAACTGGCCCGGTCTATCGTGACGCACAGCCTGCTCAGCGGAAGCCGTCGCGCGCTTGCAGTTTCGGCCCGATGCACCACCACGCGTATTTCCGGCCCAAACCAGCCCAACTGCAAGCGCGCTCGGGCAGATACACCCCGGTGAGGAGCCCATCGCAACGTCGCCGCGCGCTGGCTTGCGATTCTTCCTTCCCCTCTGCTGCCGCTGCTGCCACGCGCGCCGCCTCGACGCCGCCCCGCCTGCTACGGCGCCGCCGGTCGCCGGGGCGCGCGATTAGCTGTGCGCACCGCGAGCATCTCCGGCACGCCTTTGGCCTTCGCCGGCGCGCCAGGAGTGACTTGCCGCTGTCCCCCCCATGCCGCACCCGGCACCCGCTCGACGGAATGCCGAGCCCGAGTCCGAGCGCGCCGCCCTCCGCTTCCCTCTTCAACTCCCTCATCGCGTCCCGCGCCCGCGCCGGCCGCGCCGCCGAGGCCTTCGCGCTCCTCGCGCGCATGCTCGCCGCGGGCGTCGCCCCGACGGCGTTCACCTTCGCACCGATCCTATCCTCGCATTCGGCCAGCGCCCGCTGCGCGGCGCAGCTGCACCCTAACATCCTCAAGAGCGGGCTGCTCCACAGCGACCCCTACTCCGGGACATCGCTGGTGGGGTTCTTTGGGCGGAATGGCCGGTTTGATGATGCACTCAGGTTGTTCGGCGAAATGCCTGTGCGGAGCGTCGTCACCTGGAACTGTCTCATCTCTTCGTTTGCGCAGCATGGACGTGCCTGCGATGCTGTGATCTGGTTCAGGGCACTGGTTCGAAGCGGTGACAGCGTGTCTGATGGCTCTCTTGTGGCAGTACTTCCTGCTTTTGACACACCAGAGCAAGTTCATGGGCTTGTGAAGAAAATTGCGATGGATTCCTTCTCAACAGTTGCAAACTCATTGCTGAATTCGTACTGTACTCACAGTTCCACGTCTTTGGCAGAGAATCTGTTTAGTGAGTTCATGTTCAGAGACGTGGTTTCTTGGAATACAATGATCATTGCCTTCGCTAGGAGAAGCTTGCCTCAGAGAGCCCTTGAATTTTTCTGGATGATGGAAGGTCGGAGTGTTTTGCCCAATGAAATAACAGTTAGCAGTGTAATTTATGCCTGCACCAGTATAAATGGACATGAACATGGGAAGTCCATTCATGCAAAAGTTATCAAACACAATCTCAATACGAGACCATTTGTGAACACTTCGCTGTTTGATTTCTATTCAAAATGTGGTTGTAGGAAGGATGCTCACAAAGTTCTTGAAGAAGCTCCTGAGGATAGCACCACACGTTGGAATGGACTGATTTCTTGTCACTCAGATACTGATGTTCCAACGTCGTTTTTTATTCTGAGAGAGATGTTGCGATCTGGTGTTATGCCAAACGAGGTTAGTTTGTCTTCTTTGCTCAAGGACCCACCAGTATTCGATCTGTTGCAGATTCACTCGTTGGTAACAAGATTGGGTTATGACGGCTATGACTATGTCTCAAGTGCCGTTATATCTTCATATGCTTCACATGAAATGGTTTCTGATGCTTTGGCTTATGGGGGTATGTTAGATCCTGACTCCTGTGCTGTCTCCATGAATGTTTTAGCTGGGGTATATAACAGAGTTCGCATGTACGACGAAGCGAAGAAGCTACTTTTACATCAGGGATGTAATGACACTGTTTCATGGAGCATACTTATCACTGCTTGTGCAAGGAATGGTGATTATGCTGAAGCTCTTAAATTTTTCAAACTGATGAGAATTTTGCGGCATCATTTTGATAGCTATGTATCTGTGAGCCTGCTAAGCATTTGTACAAAGTCTAATAGCCTTGTTCTTGGTAGGTTGCTTCATGGGCTTATCATCAAGACCAATTCTGGTTGCTTAGATACTTATGTTCATAATATGTTGTTAGATATGTATGCTAAGTGCGGTAGAATTGAAGAATGTCTGAAAGCCTTTAAGGAAATGGAAGATAGGAACATTATCTCCTGGACAGCTATAATTTCTGGCCTTGCACTTAATGGTTTTTCTCGTAAGGCCCTGGCATGGTTTAAAGCCATGGAAGAGGATGGCTTCAAACCTGACAAGGTAGCAATTACAGCAGTCCTTTCAGCTTGTAGGCATGGTGGACTGGTGCATGAAGGAATGAATATATTCAGACTTATGAAGTCTGAATATTCAATCGAGCCTGAGATGGAGCATTACATTTGTGTGGTGGACATGCTATGCAAGTGTGGTCATTTGAAGGAAGCTGAGGTTGTGATTAGAAGCATGCCTTTCCAACCAAGTGCTGTCATATGGCGCACATTCCTCCAAGGTTGCCAGACATACGGTATGATAGATACTCAAGTACTTAGCTAGCAAATCTGTCATACAAAGTTTGGTTATTTAAAGGAAGCTGAAATTGTTTGTAAAGGCATGCATTTCCAACCAAGGCCTGTCATATGGTCGCATTTCTCCAAGGTTGCCAAACAGATTCACAAATATTTAGCTAGCAATGTTTCAGGTGAAAGTTGCATTTGATAAACAATGGAGGTGCGCCTTTTCTTTTTTACATTGACTCGCCAGTTTACCGTATATCACTTCAATATTTGGATCATGGTGGATATCAAATTAGTTTTGGTTGATCCTGTACAAAATAGTTAGTTTGGTTTGTCCTGCAGATTCTTTGTTTATATGATCTTGTAATAGATGGTACATAACTACTGGGCATCTTCATTGATCACTCTGCTTCTGTTCCCTTCATCTGCTATGCAAATGAAAATGAGAACTGAGTTGGAAATATCCTAAGCGATTGTTCAGTCACTTATATTCAGGTAATAGATGTAATGTAAAAAAATATGAAGAATAACGTCATCGCTTGAAGTTCTAGGTGGATCAATATTTTTACTATTATCTGAAAAAGGTTGCTTTCATCCAGAGAGTGGCAAAAGGTGTGGTGTAAAAGGAGCAGCATTGTCGTTTTCGAAACAGATTGCATCTAGTCACTTAACACAGTATGTAGAAAGATTGTTGACTGGAATGATTTCAGTAACTTTTTCCTCTATATTACCATGGAATCTGCTGATTGTGACGTACAACCGACACAGTTAATTAATATGGCTTCTCTGGTGCGAGTATTTCATCGTGAGATTATTTCATGGTTTTGACGGAATAAAGAGAATTCCTAATTTTTGTCAGTAACCATATGTTTTGACTTTTTGAGGGACGAAGGTAAGGATGGATCACTCCATTTCGTATCTCAAACCAAGCAAGTCATACAGGATCGAATTAATAGTCAAATGACCGTATCATTTCTCAGCTAAACAGACACTTAGAACCCGAAACGTGGACTCTGTGTTAACAATCAAGTGGTTCTTATTTGTAATCTCTTGGGTTTGATTTCAACCATTTATCTTATAAAATTCTGCAAGTTGCCTTCTTGCATTATGAGGAGTTCAGACAGCCGTTACATGCAGAGGATGTGGCTAATCGGTTGCAAAGATATAAAGAGCAAATCTGCAACCGAAACATTAACTAACCTTTCGAGGTACTACAGCCTTTTGACGAAGCAGGCACATAGATGAGCAAAATGACATATTGACATATAAATTACACCCAAGCATTGGATTTTATTGGCTACTCGTTTTCCTTTCCACTAAGCACTGTCTACATAGCTACGTAGCGGGCTCGTATACTAATGGTTGGTGATCGGGCATATTTGTTTTGATGCTACAAAGTGATTTGGTCAAAGAATTCTTTTGAATTTTCATATTTTACAATTGCCTTCCATATTACCTATTGTAATGTCTGGTGGCACTAAAAGGTATGGATATCAGTAGCTTCGTATCAAAGTCGAGATTGCAAATGTTGATAGCCAGGGGACCCAGTTATACTGAATGCAGGATTGCAATTCTGAACCCGATTGATTCGCCTTAATTGGTTTCATCTCAATATCTCATGCTGTACTTAGGAATTTATCCAGGTAATTTGGCGCCGTACGTGCTGGCGGTACTGCATTCGGCGCATAGCCAGTTCAGCTACACTACAAGTCTTGTCCTTGGCTTTGATTCTACTCAATGTTTACTGCGTGTTTAATTAATTTCTTCCATCTTACCTGTGACATTTGTGAATCGACAACTCCAAGCACTCGTTGTCTAGGATGCCTAGCTAGCTGACAGTTTCATCCAACAGCAACCTACATGTAGTACAGCCATTGCAATTAGCATACCTCACACTCTAATGCCTAATGCAAAAGCCAAAAGGGGCGTTGCAGAATCATATCGATCGGACCACGTACGCATGCATATATATATCCTCCTCGTCGCAGAAAGTGGCAATGGTGTGCATCATGGTACTGATCTATTACTAGTAGCAGCACCAGCAATTGTGGTGGTGGTGGCCAGTGGCCACTCGGACGAGGCCAGAAGAAAGGCTACGTAGAATGCGCCAATGCGGTGGTAGTTGAGATTACCGAACTTATCCAAGAAAACGCCCCCCGGCCGGCGCCCTTGGCCCCCACACTTATATGTTTCTTTTGTAACCGTCGCTGCACTAGTTCCACCATCTCCTCTACACCCCTATATAAACAGCCTCGCGCCGGCACCTGGCCATGACAACACAAACGAACCTAAGCTAGCTAGCTTTAGCTCATCGACACACACACACACACGTACGTACGGTGAATAATTTCATCGATCAATTGAGATATGGCTATTCGTAGTCGCGTCTGCATTGTGCTCTGCCTGGTCTTGGTGGTCGTCGTGGGGCTCGCGGCCACGCAGGCCGAGGCGGCCCGTGTCTTGGCAGAGTACGCCGCTCCCCCGCCGGGCGGCGACTACGACGACGTGGCTGGCGGCGGCGGCGGCTTTGGTATCCGTGGACGTCGTCGGCCGGGGAGGTGGAACGTGAGGAGCCTACAGGGCGGCAAGCGGGAAGTGCCGGGCGGCCCGGACCCTCAGCACCATTACTAGACGACGATCCGATATATCGAGCATTATTCGTGAAATAATCTCGTTTGTGGCTATTATGATCTCAAAGAAATAATCTCTCTGAGAGGCTTAGGTTGATCGACTGGTGCTCAATAGTTGTACTACTAAACCCTTGTAACTAAGGGTGGCAGCAGGTAGCGAGCAACTTGTGTAGCGGCCGAGTTATTCTTTTGGCAGCAAATAATGTTTTCTCTGCAGCTAGCTATATATATCGTCGTAGCATATCCATCCGGCCATCCGGGGAGTATAGTAGCCATGCATATGTATACGTACGCTAGCCGCTGCAGCTAGCTAGCATATATATTTTGTATACGCTGTAGTTTGAATTGTATTGTTATTACCAACATTGTTGTGACAAAGCTAGCTTCAGCAAATATTTATATATGAATTACGAACGAATGTCAAATGCTAATTGCTGCTTTCGATGTCCCTGCATTGATACTTTACCATCGAAGATTTGCCAATCCGAATATAATCATCCGTACGGGTGACATATATATATACACGACACCGACTATGTGGCCATATAAAGGTTCCTTTTAGATAACTTTTTCATCAAAAATTAAGAAAAATATGCGCAACTTTACATAGGTCATGAATCATGATTGTGCCACATTGCAAATAATTAACAAATGGACGACCAGCACGTCATCTGACTGAGAAAAGGGATGAGAAATAATGACTAGCTCGGTGGAAAAGGCTCTTGACAAGATCAAGGGAGAGCGTATAGCTTGTTCTGACGCGGGCCATCGTTACGGCCTAATGGTTGTGGGCTTCTTCTGTGATGAGGCCCTTCGGGCTTAAATCAGTTAACGTCGTTTCGGACTTTCGATTTGCCACGGGAGGCCTTGCTTGGGCCCAATTATGGATGTTAGCCTGTGAGCTGACAGTCTTCCGTCTTTCAATAACTTAAAAAAAATGGACTGCCTATACATCACGCGATAGATTTTTTAGCTTCCTATCATACAGATTTATTACCCTTTAGATGAACATCTGACGAATAACATTAATATACACAAACAAAATACAAAACAACAAACAAATGGGCCACGTGGACAATATGAAGCTCACGTGGGCCCAAATAGGCTAAGTAGATTTCAGACTTACATCGTAAATACACTAAAATTACATATGTAATTTTCATACTTATACCGTAAATACACTAAAATTATATTTGTAATTAATATATAATTATAGTGTAAGTATGATGCAATTAGTACGCGTGGGATCATAAACGAATTAGCATTGAAAAACACGGCTCAAATCAATAATGATGGAGTCAGCAAGAATGCAATACGAATCTTGACACCATCCAACATACATAAATCTGCAAGATATGTGACTTAAAAATCTATCGCCAGACAGATAGCAATTCCATAAAAAAATACCTGTGCGTTGTAACGATGAATGTTATTTTATTCATATTATTGTTAGTAAAAGTATATAGGATTTTTTATTTTGATAGTATTGATATATAATTAGAAACTTCTATTGGGATGATAGATATATCTTATACGTTGTTTTCTTATGGGATAGCGAGAATTGTGAAGCAAATAGGAGTCCGACTCTTGTCCCAAGTTAACATGAATTTCTTACACGACTCCTTCTGTATTTCCAAAAGTGAACGAACTTAAAAACTAACTCAAATACGAACGACATACCAAAGAATCAGCGGAAACATCTTCAGTTTTTACAGTAACTAGAAAAAAATGTTCGTGCATTGCAATGGGTGAAGGCTATTTTAATCTTATTATTGTTATATGGTTTAGTTAAGGTGAAATTCACCATGGGTATTCGCTTGAATATATATTTTTTAGAAAATCATGAGCTGCAGTTAGGAGTTCGATCGTCTCAAATAATCTGCTTGGATATATTTTTTTTAGAAAATCGAATCATGAGCTACAGTTAGTAGTCTGATTGTCTCAATTTAGCATGCGAGTTTTTTTAAAAGAGATCATTTTGTATTTCCCAAAGCAAACAAACTTAAAAACCGACTCAAATAAGAATATGTATTTCCAAAAGTGAATGAACTTAAAAACCGACTCATACATGGATGACGTACCGGCAAAAACATTTTTATTTTTTATAATAGTAGAGATAGATATAGAAGGAATAAGTTCACCTTGACTCCCTTAACTAGTGGTTGTATTGGATTCGTATCCTTAAACCACAATACTGATATCCCAAAGTTATGTAACAATAGTAACAATAGTGATAAAATATATTTATATTTTGTATATCTAACGGTGAAGCCAATACCTATATTACAGTTTAGCAGTTACCTAAACTCTATTGGTGTTATAGGTGTTACCAACATAGTTTAGGTAACCGCTGAATTGTAATATAAGTATTGGCTTCACCGTTAGATATATAAAATATAAAAAGATTTTCTTTAAAAATAACGGTAAGTGAATATTTGTACTTAGCATGAATATACAACTGATTTTTATAGGCTGATTTAACGATAGTAAACATTTGCAGAGAAAACAATGATTATAGCTTAGGCCTGGTTTAGTTCCCAAAATTTTTTCTCAAAAACATTATATCGAATCTTTAGACAAATACATAGAACATTAAAATAGATAAGATGAAAAACTAATTGCACAGTTAGGAGGAAATCGCGAGACGAATCTTTTGAGCCTAATTAGCCCATGATTAACGATAATTGCTACAGTAATCCACATGTGCTAATAATGGATTAATCAGGCTTAATAAATTCATCTTGCGGTTTTCAGGTGAGTTATAAAATTATTTTTTTAATTCGTGTCAAAAACCCCTTTTGACATCCGGTCAAACATCTGATGTGACACCCAAAATTTTTTTTTTTCACCAACTAAAGAGGCCCTTAAGCATGAATACCAAGGATAGATTTTTTTCAAAAGAGGCGCTGCAGGTCTCCGTCAATGTGAGCGTCCATCTTAACAAGCAACCGGGACGGCGACGCCTTTGCTTGATTAACACCCAGGCGGCCGCAGACCAAACCAACCACCAAGTCGTCATCCACCTCCCTCCTCTTCCTTCCAGTGCCAATCAACCCAACCCCCGCTTCCCTCCCCCTTCCCCTCCCTTTCCTTCCCCTCCAAGGAAGCTACCCCCGTCTGGCCTAAACCCTAGCGCGCCGCGATGTCCGGCTCCGGCGCCCCCGCCGGCCGCGGCTCCCGCAGCTTCGACTTCGGCGCCGACGACGTGCTCTGCTCCTACGACGACTTCGCCGCCCCCTCCGAGCCCAAGCGGCCCGATCCGACCGACAAGGTATTACTTCCTCCCCTCCCAACCCCCCCCCCCCCCCCCGCCCCCCCCCCCCTCTCTCTCTCTCTCTCGGCGGCAACCCACCTTTGATCCCTCGTGAATCGTGGGGCGTGATGATCGCGTGCAGAGCTCTGACCGAGGCTTATTGCCGCACGATTTCGCCTCAGTGGTGTCGTATTCCCGTGAATCTATTTGTTCGACTGAATAGTGTGGAAACGGTCCGATGAAAATTGGCTGAACAGCACTGAATAGTTTCAGTTTTTTTGGCCCAAATGTAACGTTCACCTCGATTTGGTTATAGGCTCGTTGGTACTATGCAGCCATCGCTTGCTATTTCATTTTCTTCCTGACGAATGTGTTATTCCAGCTATGCCTATCTGTTGTAATTCAGAGAATATCATGGATTTATTTCATTTTGTGCATCAAGGTTTATATGGTACCTGCTATACTTGGGATTTTCAGGTCTTATTTTGATTAAACCCACACTGAATTCCTGATGTGCAGTGTAGGTTTGTCTTGAATGGTCAATATAGGCTGGAGATAGTCAATGAGAAATTCACTTTATAAGCTATCAATTGAACTATTCAGTGGGTTATTTCTGTGAGGGCCACTGCACGAGGGAGAAAGATGCCTATAGGATATAGTTTTCAGATAATTTTTTCTGACATTCTGTTGAATAAGATTTATGCAAGTCATGACTATTTGATTTACACGTAACATTAGTACTGCCTATAGTTTTCATGTTCAGTAAAATTTCTGTTACATATATATTAGTGACCATGTGTCCAGGACATTGCTATTCTAGGTAAGGAAAACAATCTAATGTTTAGAGAAAAGGTGGATTGCCGTTGATTTTGTACTTGATAAGTTTACCTACATGTTCAGTCTGTTTAGGGATTATTGTCTTGCTTATCTATTTGTTCAGTCCATTTATGTTTAGAGATTATTGTCTTTATGGATGAATGTTGAAAGTCCATTGTAGCATTCTGGAAACTTCTGATGACACCCTTGGTGTTGCTGGAGGATGGTATTCTATGTTCTAACTGGTGAAATATAAATAATCACCTGTGGGTTGGTGTGTTTTGGGATGTGTTCTTGGTAGGAGGGACTCCTTGATCCCTCCTATGTAAATATTTATTTCTTCTTAATGAAATGAAGCGCAGTTCTCCTGCATCATCCAAAATTATATAAATAATCAAATTAAGCTATTAGTGATATAGTTGGAGAGAGCATTACAAAAAACTGATGTATTTGTTTCTTAAAAGATGAAATTTGTCAAAGATATCTGCATTTTTACAAGCAAAATTAATTTAATGATTATAATAGTAGAAATCCTTGTGCTATATCCATCCCTCATTCTTGTACTTGTGGAGCAGGACTTCCATGACAGTAGATTGGGGAGACCATTTGGAAAAGCTTATGAACAAGAGAGTTACGGCAAGGAGGATGTACTTTTTGCTGTTGAGAAATGCATGAAGAAATATGCTGATAATTTGCTGCGATCGCTTGAGGGAATTACTAGTCGTCTTTCACAACTGGAGATCTATTGCTATAAGCTTGAGAGATCCATGGGTGAACTTCGAAGTGATGTGCTCCGTGATGAGACTGATCAAAGATTGAAGTCTCTTGAGAAGCATCTTCATGAAGTAAGTAAATCACTATTTTAAGAAAAAAAAATTTTGAGACTAGATCCAGTATTTCACATTTTCCACCCTTTCAGTTTCTGCACTGAAGGGGGACAGTTCTTTTGCATCCACTGTAATTATGACCATGTCATATACTCATCCATATATTATACCCCCTCCATTCCAAAATATGAGGATTTCTGCTCGTATTTCAAAATTTATATGCCTATTTGGACATCCCCGCGTCCAGACAAAAATGATTATATTTTGGAACGGATGGAGTAGCCTTTTATGTTGATTGACATGTATAGTACATGTTTTCTTTATTTGTTGTGACAACTTGCCTTTTCTTTGTACTGTGTATGTTATTTTGCTCCTTTGCTTTAAATGCATGCTCCAATTCTTATATGTATTTAAAATATCATCTAGTAAATATTAGTCCATACCAGTGAAAGGTGTCAACATAGGGAAATATTAGGCTTATGTATGTTTAGCCTAGAGGCCCTGATCTCCTAAGTTGTTGTGGTTTTTGTGGGCTATGGTTCTTTAGTATTTTGGGCTGTGATTGTTGTTTTTTTCCTTTGAACAAAAAGTACACCATTTCCAATCTCTAAGAAATGTGATGGTGCTATACCACCGTCCGTTTCAGACAAAGGGATAGATGTCTTCCTGGTCTCTCAAAAGCTGCTCCCTACTGACCTGCTCAGAGGTTAATGCACATAAATGTCCTTCTTGTTTTGTACTTTCTTCTGATAAACTAGTCTTGTTGCCTGTTGTGCACTCGAAGCCTGGAATCCACTCTTAAATATACTTAGTATGTCTAATGTATACCCTGTGACTCAACCAGGATTGACAACACTCCTCTGTATTTAAATTGGCAACTGTGGTTGATGCATAAGTGATCCCTGTGATGGATCTGTTCTAACATCTTATAAGTTCAGAGTGCACAAATGCAAAGGGTATACATCATCTCATATGTTCCATGCCAGACATGCATCTGTTGAGCCATAATGGCCATTTGGAGTCTTAGGTGCTACCACGAGCTTCAAGATGACACTTATTTAGAATTTGGAGATTAAGGCCTGACCACAAACTTCGAGTATTTCTAGCAAACAGAATGTTTAAGTATAGTTCATTCTTGGTATTCATCGAGATTGTCCTGCAGTCTAAAATGACATGCGCGTTGCAAAGCATTTTGGCTATCACAGAGCTGTTGATGGGCACATGACCGTATCCAAGTTCAGAAGATGTGACAATTTATTACCAATCATTCAATCTCCAAATGTTTAATTTCTTTACTGTTTATGTACTGTATTTTATATCTTTGAGCATTAATTCTCTGTTGAGAAGTTTTCAAGTTTCAACTCTAATCAAATTTTCAAATGATGCAGGTGCACAGATCTATTCAAATCCTTAGGGACAAGCAAGAGTTAGCTGAAACTCAGAAAGAATTAGCCAAATTTCAACTTACACATGACACATCTAAAAAGAAGGAAGATATGCCAACACCATCTTTCCCTGAGCAAAAGACGCTTGAAGAGAAGGCAGATGCACCTGGTCAGCAGCTGGCGATTGTTTTGCCTCATCAGGTGAACTCATCCCTTGCACCTAGAGCTTCTGAACCAGTCCAACAGTACAAAGATCAGACAGTGCAGCAGCCACCTAGCTCTTCTGTACCACAGCAGGACCGTTATGTCCTTAGCCAAGCCATTGTTTACTACCCACAGCGTCAAGCTCCAGGCATTCAGGATACACAGGGGCAGCAAGTACAACCAGAGGTGCAATACTTGCCAGTAAGGCCTTCAGCAACGCAAGATGTTCCTGTCCATGCTTCATCTCAACAGTCTCAGGTAGCAAATCAAACCCAGCCTCAGTCTTTCCCTCCCTACCAGCAGCAGTGGCCCCAGCAATCTTCCCAGCCGGCTCCTGCACCAGTGGCCCAGCCATTTTCTCCACCTGTGCAGCAGCCCCAATTATCTAACACTCAGCAGTTTCCTCCACAACCAATGCAGCAGCCCCAACTATCTAACACTCAGCAGTTTGCTCCTCAACCAGTGCAGCAGCCTAATGCTCAACAGTTTCCTCCGCCACCAGTGCAACCGCAGCAATCTAACCCTCAGCTTCCTCCTCAGGCAATGCAACCACAACAACATCCTCCTGTACAAAATCAGATGAGGCCTCAAACTCCACCAAACTACCCTCATTATCAACCCCACCAGTCCTTGAACCCTCCCCCCGAAACTCTACCTGGCAGCATGGCTATGCAAGGACCATACAACACGGTTGCTCCGTCAGGGGGGAGCCGTTCTGAAGTGCCATATTCATACGGAGGACCTGGCATGCCACCACCGCAGCACAACATGCAAAGGCAGCAGCTACCTCCTCCAAGCCAGGGCTCTTTCGGACCTCCTCCAAGTAAGGGGGGCTATGCCGGCCCGCCACAATATGCGCCGCAGGGAAGCTCACATGGCTACAACACTGCATATGGCTACCCCCCAAGTGGTCCTTCAGCAGCCCAGGCACCTCAGATGCCTCCAGCTCCAGGTAATGTTGGTATGAGTCACCCAGGTTCGCATCAGATGATGCGCGGCCATCCTTATGGGGAAATGATTGAGAAGGCAATCACCATGGGATATACCAGGGAGCAGGTGATGAATGTTATTCAGAGGATGACCGAGAGTGGCCAGCCGATGGATTTCAACACATTGCTGGACCGGCTGAACGAAGCAGGGTCCGGAGCACCCCCTCGTGCGTGGTGATTTCGTCCTGGGTTGGGTTTGGACCTCTCTCCATCTCGGCACAGCGCTCATACGTGTGCAAAGAGTGGTACTATCGTGTGGTAGTTGAATAAACAAGATTTGAAGTGATGCCATCTGTTGACTGTTGCGTATTTGTACGATGTACATATTATACATTGATCTTAATCTTCATGTACTTCCTGCACGTGTACCACCAACTTCTTTGCAATTGGACCATTTCAGCAGATCTGTGCTAATCCAAATTATTGCCAGGTATATTGTCATTTTGCGGTGTGAAATGTCAGGTGATTGTTGCCAGTTGCTACTTGTGTTTTTACCGTTGCATGTAAATTGTTCCAACTTGAGCGGGCATCTTTTACCTGCAGAAGTGCAGATACGGTATTTTCTGATAGTATATGGGTATTTCCTCTTTTACAGTTTTCACTTTGCTCAATCAAGTTGCGTGACTATGTGACTAATAAAAAAAAGGAAAAATACGAGAACACCCGAGTATGGGTGTCGTGACAGCATTTTCCACACGTCAGCAAGCGTGCGGATATGCACTGAACGGGCTAGAAATTGGAATTTGGATTGACGCATGTGTGAGTTGGAACTTGAGCTCACGAGTAAAATAAACGGGCCTACGATCCTGAGCGCGGCCTGGCCAGAAAAAAGAGAAAGAGTGTGGTATCTGTGCTCCACCTCCACGGCGAAACCATCTCAAATGCGCTAACACCTGGGAGGCCGAGCAGCGAGGAGCGAGTTGCAGGGAGGTCACCGAAAAACTCAATAAAGGTAATCTCTTTCTACCTATCTACTAATACCTTGTATTGCATAGCAATCTCACTGTATGAATCTGTTCTTCCTGTTTCTCAGCGTCTCGATTCTCTTACAATTCCGATCAGGTTTTAGGAAGAGATCGAGGAGCAGCTGAGCCAAGCTGAGACGCCGCGGCGGCGGCGGCGGCGGCGGCCAACCCATCCGGTGAGACCCTTCCCCTCTCCGTTTCGCTAGCTCGTCACCGCTGCCTCTGCCATAGATTCGCCAGCTCGAGCTTCTCCGGCTCAGGGGATTTCCTCTCCCACGGCCACCGGAACCGACGATTTCGATTCGATTCCGAGCCGACGACGACGAGGCCAGTGGCGGTTCACGCAGCTGCCTCCGCCGCTGCGGCGATTGACGTGTTCCTCCTCCTCCTCCTCCCCCCGAATATGCCGGCGCCATCTCTCTCTCTCTCTCTGCCGGTTTCCGCCGCGCCTGACAGGTGGGCCCACGTTCCAGTCCCGCGGGTCAAACCCCTTGGTCTCAGTAGCGAAACTGCCCGGTCCCACTTTCCAGTGGCAGATTTCCTCGAGCCGTGCGGCTACCCGCACACCAAGTGTCCCCGTTCTTTATTGGCAAAATTTGTTATAGGACATCTGAAAAACGTGTAATTAGCTAGGGGATATCGTAAGAACGTATATTTGCTGTAGGGCATCGTAAAAAACTGGTAATTAGCTACTGGATACTGGCAGGATTATTTTATTATCTTTAGAGGAATAGGAGAGAGAAACAATCATTAAAGACTAGTTTGCCCTTGGCTCAAGTTAATCCAACGTGGGCCGCTAAACATTTCTTTAGTTAGTCTTCACTAATCACGGGCTTAAACACATCTTACATTCTCATCACCAAGCAAAGAGCAAGAGAGGAGAAGAAACGATGGTGGATGTGAAGCACACGGTCTCATTTTTACAGGATCAAACTCTCACTCTCACAATCTCTGAACCTTTTGTCGAATATATGAATAGTTAACTGAAGAACAGAGTAGAACGAGCAGAGTTTTGGCACAGCGAAGTACCTTGCTGCTTTTCTGGTTTTCTAATTATTCTCCTCAATTACAGAGTTTGTTACATGCATAACAGAAAAAACACCCGATTGATCTGGATCCACTACTGACCGTGCCATCCCACAATCCAATTCAGTCCAACCGAAAAACTAGCTAGAAAACAACTACATGCTTACTTTCGACAGATTCTAACACAGCCAACCATATGCAATGCAACAACAGAAACTAGATGCACAAGATTGCATTATTTAGCTAACATCGCAGGCCGCCGCTGACTGCTCGTTCGGCACCGCGTTCGCGCCAATGGTCGCCGTCGGCTACTGATGAGCGGCTGAGCGCGTTCATGTCTACATCACCGTACTGGGCATAAAGGACATGAAGCCATGGAGCAGTAGCACCGGCGACAGTGGGCGAGCGAAGGAGGAGCGGCAACGGCAGGCGAGCCTGGGAGGAGCGGCGACAGCAAGCGAGCGCGGTGGGCGGAGCGACGACGGTGGGCGAGCATAGGAGGAGCGGCGGCGGCCGCGGGCGAGGTTGAAGGCGACGGTTGAGAGCAGAGAGAGAAAGAGAGAAAGAACGAGAGGGGGAGAAAAGGATAAGGAAGAAAAAAAGAAAAAGAAAAAAATCAAAGGGTAGATCTGTACTTACACAGCTGTTTCTCTCTCCAATTCTTTCAGATATAATAAAATAATCCCGCCGGTATCCAGTAGCTAATTACCATTTTTTACGATGCCCTATAACAAAAACACGTTCTTGCGGTATCTACTAGCTAATTACATATTTTTTGAATGTCATATAGCAAATTTTACCTTCTTTATTCAGAGTGCAGTGCAGTGGAGTGTGGTGGATCTCCTCCTGCATGCTTTGCTTGAGCCTTTTTGCTTCTGGCGTCAACCTCTCAACCCAGATAATAAAACGCGAGCAATAGCGTTTAGCGTGTGCGGTCGCTTAAATAATTGGCACTTTGGCAGCAACATATGGTTTGTTTAGGGGTTCATCAAATTCAAATCATGGGTAGAACTAGCCGGGAACACCCAGTGGTAGTTGTTTTCTTACTACCGCCGATTTTATATAGAGTTTTTTTTTTTATCTTCGCTTCTGGGTGAATAGACCTTACCGTTTACGAGCTCCATAGTCCGTATTTCTAATTCTCCATCCACATCCAGAGAGATTCAGATTGCGGTGTGATAGAAATAGGCTGTGAGGTGTCGCTCTTTTGTGACTAGTGCCTACTCTAGTGCACCGAACGCTGGCGGTGCAAGCTCAATAAAAGCTTAGCCAGAAAAGCGTCTTAGAGGCGTAACACAGAAGGATTTAGCACCAAATATGCCATGCGACAAGTGTTCCTGGGTCACAACGACAAGTCCTCAAAGGAAGATGATAGTTGCTGTCAGTGACATCATAAAAATTTGATGCTCCTAGCAAAAGAAGAATAAAATCACCGTTTTATAACATTTTATTCAGTGTGGTCAAGGTATCGATTCCCGTCCGAGGTTCAAGAACTGATACGCCATTCACCATCTTTGAAACTTGTACTTAACTGCTGTAATTTTTTTCCCCTGTTATTTTATCCAGATCTGACGCCTAGTAGTTCTTTCAGTTTTTTAGGGGGACACCGCACGTGAATAGCATGTAAGCAATAGTATCCAATTGTTTCTCTCTCAAAAGAAAAGGTTTCCAAATGTAGAAAAGATGTTTAAAAAAAAGTGAGAGACCCTTATGCCATATGACCACCAATATTAAAAGTTATGCTCTTGTCACTCCCTAATTCAAAAGTTTCTCATGCATCGACCACTTTTTGTTTCATCTCCTGAAAATGGAGTGAATGTAAGGCTAGACCACACTCATCTGCACAAAATTCATTCCTGGTTTCTCAAAGCAACACCTTTGCTCACCTAAATTCCGTAGCATGAGCACTTTACATATAGGGTGTATATACTAGTATGGTCTTACCTTTATCTTCTTTCATCGATTCCTACCACACCAGATGCCATACAGCACAAGCTAACAAAACCTGAGTGCGAGTGGACGGTGAAATTTACTCCGGATCATTACACCAATCTGTCCCATTCACTTGTAGACTTGCTTTGCTGACCTCCCCTTCTTTTTTCCTTACAGTGCATCAGTAATCCATAGCGTACTAGTAGATCATATCCATTGCATATCCCTCCTCCGAAAAAGGAGTCACATCTTCTCATCGCCATCATCATTAGTTCATTTTGCCCCCACCGGAAAATCCAGCGCACAGAAACACTAGCGGCATGGTTAGAAACCCCACAAGCAAAGCAACCAAACCAAGCCCCAAACCCACACCCGCCTGCTAGGCTGCTATGATGCAAACTGTTGAAGCGATCACGCACGCCTCGCTTCCGCCTAATCCGAAGGAGACAAGCAAATCAAACAAGCGAACAAAAGCGGCAGCCCGAATAAACCAGCTGCGCAGCATGTGATTCCCACCTAGGCTCCTCCCATCATCCCGTGTACTTCTTCGCTTCAAGGGCTCACACTCGTCGAGTGATTTTTTTGCAGCTGGCTGCGTGAGACGGGGAGATGAGCTTGCTGCGGAACCGCCGCGCCGCGGCGGCGGCGGCGGTGGCGGCGGCGGCGGGTTCGGGGGAGCAGACGGTGGTGCAGGCGGCGTACAACATCATCCCGATCCAGGACGTGGTGATGCACGGGGACCACCCGTCGCTGCAGGTGCCGGAGGTGCGGGCGGCGGTGGAGGCGCTGTCGCACGTGTCGGACTTCCCGGCGCCGCCGCTGGCCCGCGTCTGGGACCCACACCGCGCCGACATCTTCGACTGGCTCGGCGCCACCTTCGGGTTCCAGGCGGACAACGTCCACAACCAGCGGGAGCACCTGGTGCTCCTCCTCGCCAACGCGCAGCTCCGCGCCGCACCGGGATTCCCCAAGGACCACCCCATCGACGTCCTCCACCTCACCGTCGCCCGCGGCATCCGCAGGAAGCTCCTCAAGAACTACACCTCCTGGTGCGCCTACCTCGGCCAGAAGCGCCACTTCCGCGTGCCCAGCGGCGGCGGCGGCGGCCGCCGCACCGGCGCGGCCACCGGCAACGACGTCCGCATGGACCTCCTCTACACGGCGCTGTACCTGCTCATCTGGGGGGAGGCCGCCAACCTGAGGTTCATGCCGGAGTGCCTCTGCTACATCTTCCACTACATGGCCCTCGACCTCCACCACGTCGTCGAGCAGTCCATCGACATCGAGACAGGGCGGCCTGCGATGCCCGCCGTGTGCGGCGAGGACGCCTTCCTCATCCGCGTGGTGACGCCGATTTACAACGTCCTCAAGAACGAGGTGGAGGCCAGCCGGAACGGGACCAAGCCGCACTCGGCGTGGAGGAATTACGACGATGTCAACGAGTACTTCTGGAGCCGACGAGTTTTCAAGCGGCTCCGGTGGCCGCTGGATCCATCGAGGAGCTTCTTTGTGGAGCCTGGAAAGACTGGGCGTATTGGCAAGACTGGCTTTGTTGAGCAGCGGTCATTCTGGAATGTCTACCGAAGTTTCGATAGGGTATGGGTGATGCATATTCTGTTCTTTCAAGCTGCGATGATTGTTGCATGGGATGGTAAAACCCCATGGGTTAGCCTCAGATTCCGGGACATCCAGGTCCGGGTGCTGTCTGTGTTCATCACTTGGGGTGGACTGCGCTTTGTTCAGGCAATGCTTGATGCGGGTACTCAGTACAGTCTCGTGTCGAGGGAGACAAAAACAGTGGCTATTCGGATGGTGCTCAAGGTGCTTGTTGCTGCAGGGTGGACAATCACATTCAGTGTGCTCTATAAGCGAATGTGGGATCAACGGTGGCGAGATCGCAGGTGGTCCTTTGCTGCCAATACCAGAGTGTTGAATTACCTTGAGGCAGCTGCTGTGTTTGTCATCCCGCAAGTGCTTGCGATTGTGCTCTTCATCATCCCTTGGATTCGAAATTTTCTGGAGAAAACCAATTGGAAAATTCTATATGTGCTGACCTGGTGGTTCCAAACACGTACATTTGTTGGCCGTGGTCTGAGGGAAGGTCTCATTGATAACATCAAGTACTCCATATTCTGGGTGTGCCTCCTTGTTTCTAAGTTTAGCTTCAGCTACTTTCTCCAGATTAAGCCAATGGTGGGGCCAACAAAGGTAATCTTCAAACTCCATGACATCAAGCGTAACTGGTTTGAGTTCATGCCTCACACAGAGCGCCTTGCAGTAATCATCCTGTGGCTCCCAGTTATTATCATTTACCTCATGGATATCCAGATATGGTATGCAGTCTTCTCATCACTAACAGGGGCGCTTATCGGCCTTTTCTCACATCTGGGGGAGATTCGCAGTGTTGAGCAGCTGCGCTTGAGGTTCCAGTTCTTTGCAAGTGCAATGCAGTTCAATTTAATGCCAGAGGAGCACCTGGATACCGTTCATGGTGGCATCCGCAGCAAGTTCTATGATGCAATCAATCGGCTGAAGCTGAGATATGGGTTTGGCCGTCCATATAGGAAGATTGAAGCAAACGAGGTGGAAGCTAAGAGGTTTGCACTGGTTTGGAATGAGATAATCCAAACGTTTAGGGAAGAGGACATCATTAGTGATAAAGAGCTTGAGCTTCTTGAGCTGCCGGCAGTTGTGTGGAGAATTCGTGTGGTACGGTGGCCTTGTTTGCTGCTAAAAAATGAGCTTCTTCTTGCTCTCAGTCAGGCAGCAGAGCTGGTGGCTGATGACAGGACACATTGGAACAAGATATGTAACAACGAGTACAGGCGATGTGCAGTAATTGAAGCATATGACAGCATACGCCACTTGCTGCTGGAAATAATCAAGGAGAGAACTAATGAACACATTATTGTCAATCAGCTATTCCTTGCATTTGATGGTGCAATGGAATATGGAAAGTTCACTGAAGAATATAGGCTAACCTTATTACCTCAAATTCATAAGTATTTAATCTCCTTAGTGGATCTTCTACTGAAGGAAAAAAAGGATCAGATCAAGATAGTTCGTACCTTGCAGGATCTGTATGATCTTGCAGTGCATGATTTTCCAAAAATCAAGAAGGACTTTGAACAGCTGAGGCGAGAGGGGCTAGCACTATCGAGACCAACCGAATCTCAGCTGCTTTTTCAGGATGCCATAAAATGCCCAGATGACATTGATGTTAGCTTCTATAAGCAGGTGAGAAGACTCTATACGATTCTCACATCCAGGGATTCTATGGACGATGTTCCAAAGAATCCTGAGGCTCGTCGGCGCATAACTTTCTTCAGCAACTCCCTGTTCATGAACATGCCTCGTGCTCCCACCGTTCAGAGGATGATGGCATTCAGTGTTTTAACCCCATATTACAATGAAGATGTTCTGTACAACAAGGACCAGCTTCGTCGTGAGAATGAAGATGGCATCTCAATCTTGTTTTATCTTCAAAAGATTTATGAAGATGATTGGAGTAACTTTTTAGAGCGCATGCGGAGGGAAGGAATGGCTAGTGATGATGGCATTTGGGCTGGAAAATTCCAGGATCTCCGACTTTGGGCCTCGTACAGGGGGCAGACCTTAGCACGGACTGTGAGGGGAATGATGTACTACTACAGGGCTCTCAAGATGCTTGCTTTTCTCGATAATGCATCTGAGGTAGAAATTACAGAGGGAACAAAACAGCTGGCTTCTTTTGGTTCAGTTCGGTATGAGAATGATGTATATCCCATGAACGGGGGTTTACAACAACGACCTCAAAGGAGTTTAGGCAGAGGAACAAGTACTGTAAGTCAATTGTTTAAAGGCCAGGAAGATGGTGCTGCTATCATGAAGTACACCTATGTGGTCGCTTGCCAAATATATGGAAACCAGAAAAAGGCGAAAGATCAACGTGCTGAAGATATCCTAACTCTTATGAAGAGAAATGAGGCCCTCCGTGTTGCTTATGTCGATGAGGTCCATCCTGAGATTGGTGATACACAATACTATTCTGTCCTTGTTAAATTTGATCCTGTCTTGCAGAGAGAGGTTGAGATATACCGTATTAGGTTGCCAGGTCAACTGAAACTTGGGGAGGGAAAACCTGAAAACCAGAACCATGCCATCATATTCACACGAGGTGATGCTGTGCAAACGATTGACATGAACCAGGATAATTATTTTGAGGAGGCCCTCAAGATGCGTAACCTACTAGAACAGTACAACTATTATCATGGAAGCCAGAAACCAACACTTTTGGGTGTCCGGGAGCATGTTTTTACTGGATCGGTGTCTTCACTTGCTTGGTTCATGTCTGCACAAGAAACAAGCTTTGTTACCCTTGGACAGCGAGTTCTAGCTAATCCGTTGAAGGTTCGGATGCATTATGGGCATCCTGATGTATTTGATCGCCTTTGGTTTTTTACTCGAGGTGGTATAAGTAAGGCATCCAGAGTAATCAATATCAGCGAGGACATATTTGCAGGTTTCAACTGTACCCTACGCGGTGGCAATGTTAGCCACCATGAGTATATCCAGGTTGGTAAGGGACGTGATGTTGGGCTCAATCAGATATCGATGTTTGAAGCAAAGGTTTCTAGTGGCAATGGTGAACAGACCCTAAGTAGGGATATCTACAGACTTGGTCATAGGCTGGATTTCTTTAGGAGTCTTTCTGTGTTCTATACAACAGTAGGATTCTACTTCAACACAATGATGGTGGTCTTGACAGTTTATACATTTGTTTGGGGACGCCTCTATCTAGCTCTGAGTGGTCTTGAGGCTGGAATTCAGGGTAGCGCTAATGCTACCAACAATAAAGCCTTGGGTGCCGTTCTGAATCAGCAATTTGTCATACAGCTTGGTCTCTTCACTGCCTTGCCAATGATTATAGAGAACTCTCTTGAACAGGGTTTTCTGCCTGCTGTCTGGGATTTTTTCACTATGCAAATGATGTTTTCGTCCGTGTTCTACACATTTTCCATGGGGACGAAAAGCCATTACTATGGCCGGACAATTCTTCATGGCGGTGCTAAGTATCGTGCTACTGGCCGTGGTTTTGTTGTGCAGCATAAGAGTTTTGCTGAAAATTACAGGCTGTATGCTAGGAGCCACTTCATAAAGGCAATAGAACTTGGAATAGTATTGACTGTGTATGCAGCTCACAGTGTGATTGCAAGGGATACACTTGTTTACATAATCATGATGATATCTAGCTGGTTTCTAGTGGTATCATGGATCATGGCTCCATTTGCTTTTAATCCATCTGGCTTTGATTGGTTGAAAACAGTGTATGACTTCGATGATTTCATGAACTGGATCTGGTACCCTGGTAGTATCTTTTCTAAGGCTGAACACAGCTGGGAAGTTTGGTGGTTCGAGGAGCAGGATCATCTACGAACAACTGGTCTTTGGGGAAAGATTTTAGAAATATTGTTAGATCTCAGATACTTCTTTTTTCAGTATGGGGTTGTATACCAGCTGAAGATCGCAAATGAAAGCAGAAGTATTGCTGTTTATCTGCTTTCCTGGATTTGTGTGGCTGTGATTTTCGGCATTTTTGTCCTAATGTCATATGCTCGAGACAAGTATGCTGCAAAACAACACCTTTACTACCGGGTCATCCAATCTGGTGTCATTATTCTTGCAGTGCTAGTGCTGATAATATTTCTGAAATTTACTAAATTTCAAATCATTGACATCTTCACAAGCCTTTTGGCATTCATTCCTACTGGTTGGGGCTTGATTTCCATTGCTCAAGTGATTAGACCATTCATTGAGTCTACTGTGGTCTGGGCCAGTGTTGTTTCTGTGGCACGTTTGTATGAGATACTGCTTGGGGTGTTTGTTATGGCGCCAGTTGCATTCTTTTCCTGGTTGCCTGGATTTCAGGAAATGCAGACAAGGGTACTTTTCAATGAAGCTTTCAGCAGAGGCCTCCAGATATCCCGCATTCTTGCTGGCAAGAAAACAATTGCAGTTTGAGGTACAGTACAATAAGCCTTGATGAATTATTTGGCCTGTTTAGAATTTTTTTTGGTGAGAAGCCTATTTAGATTTTCTTTAGCATTAAATTGGATTAACAGATATATCTTTATATTTTAAACTGTTTGCATTTTGCTATGGAAATTTGATGCTCACATAAGAACTAAAAAGACAAATTTTAGTTTCTATTTGGATCTGGTTGTATCTCCTTTCGTTACGGGCGGGGGGACAAAAACTTATCGGTCTGAGAAAAGAGCCTATTGTCCAATAAGAGCTTTCAGTAAATAGCTCTTACCTTCCCTGTCAAACAGAAACCTAAGTGTGCATCAAAGAAAGTGTGGTCACTTTGATAAAATTTTACTTATTAAAATTAACAAAATACTGTCGTTACATAGGTACTCCCTCCGTCCCTAAATATTTGACGCTGTTAACTTTTTTAAACATGTTTGACCGTTCGTCTTATTAAAAAAATTTAAGTAATTATTAATTCTTTTCCTATCATTTGATTCATTGTTAAATATACTTTTATGTATACATATAGTTTTACATATTCCACAAAAGTTTTTGAATAAGACGAACAGTCAAACATGTTTAAAAAAGTCAACGGCGTCAAATATTTAGGGACGGAGGGAGTATAAAAGTCTCATGTTTATCCTCTACCTGCTTTTTATGTACTTGCACGAAACCTTTTGATGCTTCTAATGAAGAAATCAGCTGGCCCTTGTATTTCCATCTGTTATTGGTTATAGTCACAGACTCACAGATGATACCTTCTTAACACTACCACCATACCTGTACCAATCAAAGCTGAACTGTGATTTTTATGAAAATTGTGTAAAACGTATACCTCTGTTTTATGGCAGTACACTAACCATCTGCTGTAACACAAGATAACGATAGCAGGGGCTTAACTTGGTCGTATTTCTTGCAATTGTAAAGATCAAACTGTGCATTTTCAGTCACATACTTCCGATGATTCTGACTGCTGATTTTCTTTTGCCAGGCTCTAACAAGGTTATCGCAGTTAGGCTGTCCTCCGTCACCTCTGTACAGCTTCTTATGCAATGTGGAAGGCTTTTCTGTTTACTGATATAGCTTAGATCCGTATTGACCCTTTTAGATGGCTGATTAGCTTCAGCCATCTCTACTCTAGATGTTCAGATTTGTACTGGGTAATTTAGGCCTCTCCAGTTTTGCACCTTCTTAGAGCTAGTTGTATGTAGATGATTCTGTTGCAGCATTACCCGTGAACTCTAATGGCTTGTTTGTTAACCTGGCTGGATGTTCCATTTTTTGCGCCTGGAAAATCAAAGTGCAATTGCCCTCCTTCTGAAGGTTCACCTTTGGGTGTCATTTCTCTCATTTCCTGGGAAGATGTTGGAATGATGCTGCCTGGTGGTGTTAGCCAACGTTGGCCTGAAAGATTTGCCTCATTGGCAGAATGCAGCGAGTATTCTATCGTCTGTAACTGTAAGCACAAATGCTTCGAAGTATTGCTTTAAGTGAAAATTAGTAGAGGCACAATTGGTGCTTCGATGGGCAACCTTGGACTTTCAGTGCAGCTTGGTGCCTTGGTCGAGCATAATAACAACACGTAAGGTACGGGTTTAGGTTGATTGCCCTTCCCTTGCACGCAAAGATGCTAATAAGAGTTAATGATGGCTATGAAGATAAGTTTATGTGATGGATGCTTTTAGAAGTGGTGCTCGAAAACTATATTCGAAAGTGTCGTCCTATCATATCCAACTCGAATCAAATAATCACATCATTATTCGCGAGGTGAGCATAGCTCAGTTTGTTTTTATCTGGTGGAATTCCGTCTCATTTTAATTACAACCATAAGTTTCTATGTATAATTTTAATCATTCATCATATTTATTTTTTTAATTAGTATTTTTATTAGTACTTTGTGCGTAACTTATGTTTTTAATTTTTTTTAAATAAGACGGATGATTAAAGTTGAGCACGAAAAAATCATAGATACACTTAAAATAAGACGGATAAAGTAGTATTTATATTGAGTTATTGATAGGTCTAATATTTCAACGATGCTCATGTAAACGGTGGCGTATGTGAGTGTCTTTTTTTACTGTTTTTTAATAACAAATACTCAGGTTATTCCCTAAATAACTACTACTCTACTCAGGCATAGTAGCATAGCATAGGGTATCACTCATGGCGGCCAAATTCCCACCGAACTGAACCTCTTCATTTTTTTTTCTTGACCTTTTGGCAAAGGAGAAGCGGATAATACTCCTTTTGATCCATCCTACTGGACCCGGTAATGATAGCGTCTGGTTTTAACAAGTCACCGCCGCGCGCGTCGTTAGTGGTGGCCTCCTCCTCGATCGCCTATTAAATTCTCTCCCCGCCTCATCTAGGGTTTGGCCCTCCGTGTAATCCTATTCCTATCTCTATCCATTACTACTCTCCAGTGTTCTTTTTTCCGTACCCATGGCGGCGGCGGCGGCGAAGAGGAAGCCGGTGTTCGTCAAGGTGGACCAGCTCAAGCCCGGGACGGGCGGCCACACGCTCGTCGCCAAGGTGCTCAGCTCCAAGACCGTGGTCCAGAAGGGCCGCGCCGCCTCGGGCGCGGGCCCGGCGGCGCGTCCCACGAGGATCGCCGAGTGCCTCATCGGCGACGAGACCGGCTGCATCCTGTTCACCGCCCGCAACGAGCAGGGTACGATCTGTGTCCCCATTCTGTGCATAGTATTCAGTTTCCGTTACCACGTTTGCTTCCTTTGACGAGGCTGGTTTTGAAGTCGCATGCTTAGTGTTAAATTGGTACAATAATGTGCGATAGTTTGTACTTGTATGTGTTTATCTGATATCAGGCAAGAGTGTACTACCGTGTTCCATGTAATGCAGCATGTGGTTTTTAGCACAACCAAAGTGAGATTAACGTTTGGTTCCGAAAATTTTGAGATGTTAATGTATCATATAGTTGTAGTTGTTGGCTTTGTGTTATCCTTGGTTTATGCGAAGTTAAATGGTATTGTCCATGAATTTGGATTTAAATGTAAAATATCGTTGGCTGCTGGCTGGTGTATCCAGTTGGTAAGATTGAGGCTATTTTTATCCTGTAACCCAAATGGTACAGGTGTCACTTTCTATATTTATCTGTGTAAGGTTATGTAAGTACCTGTACGTCTGTACTTGTGCATCACTGCATGTTTTAGTTGATTGCCTTTTGTCTAGTTCTTAATATCTCTGTAGAAATATTTGCTTGGAAACTCTGGGTGTATGAAACTGCAATGGCATTTGATAGATTATTCCTTCTGTTGCCCAAGTTCAACCTCTGTCTCATTAGTTTCTTTTTTTTTTGGACCGGTGCCTAATTAGTGTACTGGATTAGTTCATATATGCATGACAGTATATGCTTTTGAGCACATCATTTCTGAAGCTGGTTGGATGATTGTCATTTTTTTTATCGGTGATAGATTTTAACATGCCTTGCTCGTATATGCACATATCTAATTTTACTTTGCTTATTATCGTAAGTGTAATTCATAAATGATACTCCAAAATGATAAGTACATGTCCTATGCATGATTATTCACATGAATGGATAATTAGATTCATAACATGCCCAGTCCCTGACCTTTTGCATATTATAGTACAAATGTAATGCAAGAATATCTTCTCAACTTATTTAGTCAAGTTTTTACTTGGGTGATGTCTAACAATTGTATCCTATTACAGTTGACCTGATGAAGGCTGACAGCACTGTTATTATCCGCAATGCAAAAATTGATATGTTCAAAGGATCAATGAGGCTTGCTGTCGACAAATGGGGCCGCATTGAAGTGACTGAACCGGCAAGTTTCAACGTAAAGGAGGACAACAATCTCTCACTTGTGGAGTATGAACTTGTCAATGTTGAAGGGTGAGATCGTGTTTGGTTTCGTTGTTATTCAGAAGTTATGTGTTCCGAGCCTATTTGGTCAAATTGTACCTTTTGAGTTGGCTCAAGAAAGTGAAAGATGAAGGAGATTCTGAGGTTAGGTTGTAGCAGTTGGTCTGAACTGCCTCATGTCCTCCTATCGAGCATTTCTATGTATGGATGGGTATTAGGTGCTGCAGCAGTTGTGGTTGTAAGAACAGATGTGATGTGAGATGATCAGTCAATTTGCTGCTGCACTTTGAGCCTCTAAAAGGATATGATTTCTAGGAGATAAATTGTCTGCAGTGCTTCTGATTCGAACCGTAGTAATCTTATGTTTGAACCTCTTGTCCATATGGGCAAAAATTGTTTCTTGGATGCTGAGTGTTTCCATACATCGTTGTTTGTTATATATGGCACCGCCTTCCCCTCTAGAAAGAAGCTAGCTTGAATTACAATGCTCTAACAGTTGGGACGCGATGGCCACCATGGAGATAGAGGCCTCTGATACTGCTCGTCAACGGAAGTACGGAACAGAGAGTGACGGTGTATCCAGCTTAATACAACACGATAATACTGTACTGCAGTAGTAATAAGGTACGAAACTGTCGCTGTACATAATACAGTAACAGTGCAGATAGAAGCAAAACAATGTAGAATTAGAAAATTTCCAACTCAGCATTATTTTCTCAGCGGGACTTAATCAGTAGTAGGCCATCAATAGTAAAATCAGTTGGACAACCGGAGGTAAGCGTTGCAACGATCAGGTAACAATCTTGTAGACGCTTACACAGACCAAAATCCCAGAATACTGAACATGTCGCTCAGAAGACGCTGACGGAAAGTACTTTAAATTGAATAGGAGGTATCTCGTAGCAGCTATCGTCACATCAGGCTCCGATAACAACAAATCATCCATCTACAAATAGAAACGCAACAATCTAAGATCCAATTTTTAACTGACAGCGTAAACAGCCAAAGAAATAAATTTTCTTTTTGTTTTAATTCCACGAATTACAAAGTGATAAAACATGAGCAACAGAAATGACAAAGTAAATACTAGCATGTCTTCATCTCAGACACCCTCCATTGTCACTAATCACAGACCTATAGAGATATATAATGTGTCAAAAAACAAGTATATACAAGAACTAAAAACATAATCATGGTTTCATTGTAGCTTATTATAATTCCAATAGCATGATAGCAGGACAAACAAACTGCATACATCATTAGCTAAGGTCCAAGGACATCGATTAGCATGGTCCCGAATGATCACAAAGAACAAACATAATCATGTAGTTCCTAGTTAATTAAAAGGAGAAACAAGTACCCTGGCAGAGATTTATATGCGTCTTCATCTTTCATTTTTTGTGCAAACCGTGGCAGGAAAATTAATAGAACATGACTATGAATATATGCTAACATGGATGCTCCTTAAAACCTTGCCAGACCTGTAGATTTGAGTTGACGGGACTATAATCTGCTACATTCCACCTAGAGTTTGTCACACGTCATCATTGCCAGCTGGGCCAATACAAAAGAATCAGTGTCCCTTTTGCCTCAAATTTGTAATTCATGATGATTAGCACATTATTATAAATTGAAACTCTACTTCAATATTAAACCTACAAATTACAAACAGTTTCAATAAAACCTAAGGGGGTAAACGATCGAGCTAAAATGGTCTACAATTTGAAAATGTCGCTCTTGGGAGAGTTTTGATCCGGCAACACAAAAGGTCTAAATGTATGCTTGTGACATAACACGAGAAGAAACAACAAAAGGATAACTCTAAATTATCCGGACTGTGGAATAGCACGATGAAACATAGTTTAGTTTTCATTTCCTGCACTCCAGCTACATGTTTACTTATTAATGATGAAGCGTACAACAATGCATTCCTTTAAATAAAGGTATCTTGTCTCCGTAAATCCTTCAGAGCCATAAATTAGTGATGGGAACTATCCATCAACAGTTATTAGTATGTGAATCCTTAAGGTTTATTCACCTTTGGTGCTTGGTGTTCATCTAGTTTCGTCTTGACCTACAACAAGGGCCATGCGAAAATATAAGATTGGTTTCAACATGACAAACTTCAGGACTACTACATTTTAACTTTAATCTAGGAGAATGCTATATAGTTTGCATAAGGTTTGTCATCACACTCATTCCCTACAACAAGGGCCATGCGAAAATATAAGATGGTTTCAACATGGCAAACTTCAGGACTATTACATTTTAACTTTAATCTAGGAGAGTGCTATATAGTTTGCATAAGGTTTGTCATCACACTCATTCCTTGATGTTATTATAGGATGGGGCTATTAAATTTGTGCATTGAAGACACTTAACAAACATAATGCCAAAAGCCTAAGGAATGTGTCACGTTATATTAGCAAGGTTTTGTCCGTATAGAATGTAAAGGAGTTGAAACATAAGAAATCCAACATGTTTGGAATTGTTCATCTAACAAACAAGTGTCCAAAATGACCAGGGAACAATGAAAAATATTCTCTAAAGGAGTTGGAAACAAGGACTACAAGTCTGCAATAAACATGGATTAAAGCTGTAAGCAGAATGCCCACTGCAGCAAAGATGAATTGAAATAAATAATGTGGGACAGTCCATTTGGTAGACAAAGGAATGCGAATTCATAATTTCAGTTGAACCGATTGTTTTCATGTAGGACTCTAAATTAGAGCCTGGTCCTCAACTTATTATACTTAGCTGTTGATGAACAATAATACATCTCTTGGTAGCACAGCTACAACTAACAAACATCTCATCCTATTACCACTTAATAGTGCTCGATGTCTTTCTGATCTGTCCAAACCAGCACCTAATCTACTCTACTCTACAGTCCAGCAACAAACAAATACGCTCCATAACTCAAAGCCAATGTACCACCATTGGAAAAGCAGCTAATGGGATTGAGATCAGGGAGAAATTATTACCTTCGGAGAGCCAGCCAAAGCTCCTGCACGCAGGGGCAGCGAGGAGCGACGTCATGAGCGCCGACGCCGTGGCGCTGTGCAGAGGCATCAGCGTCTCCAAGCAGACGCTGCTCATCTCCACCGGCGACCTGCAGAATCCAAAAGGAAACAAAAAAAAAACACAAGCACTAAACTCCCCATCCAGATCAAGGAAAGCAAACAAAAATTCCTAGTGAACCAGAAGTCCTTAACTCCGAGATCTCGCGCGTACCTCGAGATGAGACGGGGAGCAGCGGCGGGCAGCCTCCTCGGGAGCGGAGCCGGCCCGGCTCGGGATGCGGCTCTCGCGGCCGCGCCGCGGATGGACGAGGAGGAGGCGGCTCCCGATCGGAGGAACGATCTCGCGGCGGCGGCGGCGGCGGCGGCCATTGCGGCGGGGCGGGTGCGCAGTGCGGTGGCGCTACGCCGGCAGAGGACGGGGCGAGACGCTAAAACCCTACGGTTAGCTGGGCCTGGGAAACGTGAACGCGTACTTCGTTTTTGTAACCCGCGGCCCATTTCACAGCGTCCAGCTTGGGTAAGCATCGCCACGGCCCGCGAGTGTCTCAGCCCGCCGGTCCGCGCCGTGCGCCGTGATACGCACGCGTGACTCGGCGTGCGTGCGTGCGTGGGGCGAGCAAGAGCCGGGCAGCAATTATCTGGGCGAGACGCGCTGGCGCGCGGGGGATTAGTGTGGAAGGAGAAGCGCGGCAGTGGCACCCGCTAGCCACCTCCACCTACCTTGCGGTCCAGCCAATGCCAATCAGCGTCCTAACAAAAAGGCGGGGTCGTTAATGCTAGCGGACGCGGAACAAAAGAGGTTTGGTGGGCTTTTCCTACGGAGGCGCACGGTCAACTTATGTAGCGGTACACCGTGGTGCATACAGCCTGCCGATTCATTATTACTGTACTCGTGTACGAGATGCCGCTGGGACACTGCGCCCGTTGCCCCGTGCTCCTATTCTCTCTGCCTTGGAAGCATTTTTCAGCCGAGTCTGGAAATATAGCTCAATGGCTGCTACGTTCATTAATGACCGACGGGGTTGGTTGTATCGTACGCAGCGTTTGCAATGCCCCGGTAGGTACGTGGCTTCGGTTCGTTGTTTGGTGCAGACAGCAGGATCCGGATCATCCAATCCAAGTGGGGGCAATACTTCCGTGACTTTCGTTATGCATGCGCCTCGATCGGGGAGAACAGATCATGGCCTACATAGAGTTAGTTCGTCAAAATGGCCCAAATTATAGTGTGCACTACCCAGCGGGAGTCCACGATATATAGAATACTGACTCCAGCGATGTTCTGCAAAAATGGTACAACTCCTATTTTTCACAGTTTACTGCAGAGATGTTACCAGCAAAAATGGCATTGCTACTGAAAGAGCAATCACGTGCTACAAGCAGGGCTGTCTGTCTAACCCAACAAAACAGAGACAAACAAGATGCTCCTAATCAATCATCGTTTGCGTAGTGGGGCCTAATTTTTACTCTTACCCATAGTAGCAGGCAGAAGCGCCTCTTGCACCGACGATGAACAGCAATGGCAAAAAAGTTGTAGTGACATATAGTACTGTAGCATGCATTATTTCTTGTACAGTGAGACGAGTACATTCCACTAGTTATCCGACAAAAGTGATTCATCCCTTCAATCACCCCATAACAAGCGCACGTACGAGCGGGCGAGCGACCAGCTCGATCTACCTTCGAAGTAACGTAACATAACTTACTTCCAGCATACAAGGAGGTGAGCGCGAGTACAACCACTGTACTACAAACGCTTCGCGGTAACATCATTGAGATCTTACTCATGGAATGTACTGCCTGTTCGCGTCGTAGTACACTGCAGCCGCATTGTCATACCTCCTCCCCGTCTGCACGCCGGCGCGCTGCCCGATGCCAAACTCCTCGTGATCGTTGACGTTTGCGTATTCTTGCCCGGCCACATTGCCATTGCCATACCTCCTCACCTGCTCGCCGGCACGGTGGCCGACGCCGAACTCCTCCTGATAGTTGCCGTTCGCGTACTCTTGCCCGCCGGCCGCATTGCCGCCAAACTTCCTCCCGCCGTCGAACTCCTCGGGCCGCGTCCGCACCGGGTTGGACTCGCGGCCATAGCCGTACTTGCCGGTGTTCACGTCGTAGTAGTACCGGCCGTTCTGGTACCGCCTCGTGTCGCTCATCCCGTATTGCTGCTGCTGCTGTCCGCCGCGCATGCGCGCGTACGACATCGGCCGCCCCCTGCCGCTGCCGTCTTCGCTGTACCCAAGCCCGGCGCCGTCGCGTGCCGGCGCCGCGTCCTCCTGCTCGGCCGTGGCCACCGCCGCATTGGTGGTGGTCGTTTGCTGCTGCTGTCCGCGCGGGTACGGCCGCGGCCGCCCCCTGCCGCTGCCGTCTGCGGGGTACCCAAGCCAGGCGTCGTCGTCGCCTGCCGGTGTCGCTTCCTCCTCTTTCTCTTGCTCGGCCGTGGCCGCCGCCGCGCTGGTGGTCATCAGCTTATCGGCGTCGTGGTGCACGCCGCGGCGGAAGTAGGCCTCCGGGTAGCTCTCCTCCGGGCGGCCGTAGAGGCCGTACCCGCGGTTGTGGCTTCCGCCGCTGGACGGCCGAGAAAACTCATCCGACGCGCGGTTGGAGTTGGTAGCATCCGGCGCCGCTGCCGCTGCCGGTGTCGCTACCGCCACCTTGTCAAGCTCGACGGCTTCGGGGCGCGTCGCCTTGCTGAAGAACATGCGGCCATTGCCCCACGCCGGCCACGCGTCGGCGGCGCCAGCTGCGAGGAACGCGAGCGCGAAAAGGAAGAGGTGGCGAGGAGGGGAGGAGGAGGAAGCCATGGAAGCGTCGGTGGGTTGGCAGCTAGCTAGCCCACAGCGCTGCAGCTCGTACTACTACTGTCTATTGTTTCCGTGCGCACTCACTGATATATAGCCGGGCCGATCTGTGCCCACTAGCGGTGTGGTACAATTGCAGTGAGGAGCACTGGTTTCGCAGCAGTGTGCGTAGAAAGGGAATGGGAACAGAGAGGCAATCAGGCAAACTCGGGCAGGTTAGATCAAAAGGCGCCACTCGCCAGCGCGTGAAGGGGCGGGGATTGTGGGGAGAGCGTGCGTGCGTGCGTGCATGGCGCCGCTGTGCGCGATGGTAATTGTGACACGCTGCTGCCTGCATGCGAGATCTATGAGGAATTAGCGTAGGCATCGGCCTCGCAGTGATGGAAGTCATGAGCTACGAACAAGGACGAGCAACAAGTGATAAGTTCAGCACTGGGCCACTGAGCATTTTGGCAGCGTGAGTTTTTAAATGTCTCCCATGATATGAGCCGTGAGTTGCAAGCACACGATGCGAAGTGTTGATGCGAGCCTGAGTTATTACTACTATCACCTTGTTCGCACTGGTTAATTGATATATATTGTACTCGTGTGGATACATCATCGCGCACTTGTAAAACTTTCCTCGGGTGCCGATTTGGTGGGATATGCTGAGGGAAAAACAATGTATAGTAGTAACAAACTTGAATATCCTAGCTATGATGGTTGGAGTGGTAGAAATGCCAGCCCTGATTTGAACCTCTATAATGCTCGATAAAAGATTGTGTTCGCGAGAAGAAATAAGCTAACCGACCAATGGCCAAAACGGCATATTTGCAAAAAAAAAAAATTCTTGTCTTGTGGTGGGTGACCGACTTTATTTGTTTGTTTTTGTCGGGTTGAGTCGAAGTTATTTCGTTGTTGGAGTGCAACGAAGCTTAGCAAAAATATTTATACGTTGCAATCTTTTTTATGGGTCCTGTTGCTATTCGTGTGTAGGAAGTGGTGCTTTGCTGGCTTGGGTTGATATCCACCATGGGAAGTCGATGTTGGTTGTTCGTTTTGGCAACAAGTTTGGCAATGATGACACGATCATAGTGAAATGGTCACTTCGCCAATCTCAGGATATGCCGATCCAGTCTTTTAGAGGTGCTCATATGGATAGGGTATGCGTGTGTTTCATAGGGATGAGTGCACACGCATTGTGAGCGCCTATGTTTGTAATGTATTTCTTAAAGAAAAACTTGGGCATTTTGCTAGTCTGTCTTATAATTTTGAAAGTACATCACCCTTTTTGTACATGTTGGATCGTCGTTGCCATCAGCTGGTGCTGAAATTTTTTTATTTTTAAATTTTAATAAAAATATTTTAAAAGTAATTTTTTGTTTTGAAAAATTACAACTTTAGACACTTCACGCTCTCATAGAGAGTTTTTTCAAAAACGCCCATCCAAAGGGCGTTAGGGGGTCTAAATGTAAAATTTCCAGTATAGCTTATTAACTCTATGAATTTGCAATTTTAAAGTGTATCATATAAAGTTGTATGAAATCAAACTTTATATTATAATTTTATAGCTCAAGGAGATCTACCACTTCGTAGTTAACAACTTTTTCATTTAAAATCATTAGTTGCCCAAATGTTCATTACAAAATATAAAACCTATTTTTAACAAAATCTCAAATCTACAATACAAACGACATCAGACGGAGATGAACTTTATATAAAATTTATAGATATCGATGAGATCTACAAATTTATAATTTATTACCTTTTCATTTAAAATCATTTATAATGTCGAATAAGCATTAAAGCAATTAAAACCAACGGAAAGGGTTTGAACACAAATAAAAACTTTACATTCAGGTCTCTTAATGCCCTCTGGAAGAGCCATTTTAAAAAACCGTCAAGGTGTGAGGTATCTGTATTTGTAAATTTTGCAACACAAATTTTTTTTAAAAAATATTTTAATAAAAATGTAAAAATAAAAAAAAATTCCTGGTGCTGAACATCGTGCAAAACTGCAAAGCCACATACCAGGTTTGTCGCGGCCCATGTCTTCATCTCAACCTCAGTACTCTCAGGCTCTCAGCCTCGTCAGGAGAGTTAGAGGGGCAAGAGCCCAAGACGTACTCAAATAAGAAGCTTGGATCTTGGGCCTTCTCTGAATTAGGCACATATACGGGCCATGAACAAATAGGAATTTATGAACTCGACCGTGTCCATGTGGATTTTTTTCTCTTGCAATCCAGCAAGTCCCTCGCGTGGAAACGACGAAGTGCATGCGCGAGCAGCCCGAGATTTCGCAATCGTATGAAATCTTCCCAGCGAGGCAGCGGCCCAGCGTCGCGCCGCTCAAAGCATAGGACTACTTCACCAATCACAGCCACCTGGGAGCTGGGAAGCTTTGGCATTCCCAAGAGGCCCTGGATCTGTTTGAGTAGTTTAAGATTCTAAAAAGCTGAGAATCTGAAGAAGTTAGAAAAACCCGCTTCTACCTTTTAGTTTATTTTTCAGATTCTATAACTGCAGATTCTTAGAATCTGGATAAAAAGTTGAGCTGTTTGAGTGAGCTTCTAGCAACTGGATATTCTTGGATAAGCTGCCTCCCCCAAATAGACCAGCAAAGCTCTATTTGAGTAGTGCGTAATTCGAAATCGATTTTGCTACTCCAAAAATATAGCAACTTTTAATTATAATTTTGAAGCTCTGGACAATAAGTACTGCTATACGTATGATCTGATTATATAACTAGAGACATATACTCATAAATCAATCAAAGGATATCATATTACAACCGTTAATCAAATTTAGTCAGGCAGATGTATGATATGCATAACAATTTTCATGAACAATACATTTAGGATGATGGTAACACTACATTTTTTTTTGTCGCCATGTTTCTTGGTCAGTTACAGTTAATTTGTAGGCCATTTAGGATGCAGGTGCAGCTCAGCAAATTAGACAACACGTCCACTCTAGTTCAAGCAATTAGAAGCAACGTTCGTGACAACAAGTTGGCTAGTTAATGGTTGTGTTTTTCCCTCCTTGTAGCACATGCTCACTTTGAGCACAAGAATAAGGGGATGTTAAAATTTTAGCCAAAATAAGCCTTATCAAAATTTTAGTAGGATTTCTTAAGTGTTTATTGAAGTTTAGCAAAAAAACTAAATGTAGACATAACTTTAACAACTTTACTAAATAATGGTATGGTTGAAAATGATATTAATTCTCTAAAATTTAGAGTGTAAATTTGAGAATTTACGATGCAAGTTTTGAAAACTGATTTATGTACTTAAAAATATAACGACGCCATAAATATAGTAATCTCGTTGGAAAATTAGAATGAGCCATATTTTTTATGGGAAAATTAAATATGCATTAAGTATGAAAAAAAGAACAATATCTAGACAATCAAACCGCTGGAAGTTTTATAAAGTGGTAGATATCCTATATAATCTAAGTCAACATCGATGTCTAACCTAATCGGCTGCTCTCTACCGACAGACGTTAGCCGATTGTAGGTTAGATAGCGATACTGCCAGAGATTACGTAAGATATATGATAACTCGACGAATTACATAAACAAGATCAGAGTATCATAAAGATGGAAGCACTAATCCCGAGAACGCAAGCCGCCATAACAAGTTTTATCTCTTATTGAAGATCAAAATCGATTCAGCTCAACCCGAAAGCAAGAACTCGTCAAAATAAAACGAAAGTAAAAGGGTGGCGATGCGCCGAGATTGTATTGAACGTGTGTGTTGAATAATTACATGGGGTTCGGGGTCTATTTATACCCGAGAATTACAAACTATGTCCATATCGGACACGACTCTTATCTCTAACAAACTCTAAGATACCATAAGTCTTTGCAGCAGACTTTTGCCCAAACATATCTTTAAGGAAATTACATAAAATATCATAATTAATAGATACAATTGCCTTCCCAAGACTCTATCTATGCGTGACAATCATCTTGAAGCATATCAACTCAACCCGATGTTGTACACCAAGTCGTATTGTCGGAATCGGCTGCATCACGAAACCAAGTCTGACTCGATTTTAGCCGATCCAATCGTAGCCGATCCGGACTCTAGCCGATTCTTACTCTATTTCCACGATAATCCTTATTTTTGATTCCGCTTCGATCTAATCTTCCTTTTCGATGCTGATATTACCAAATTTGGTCGTTAACACATGCCCCCCAAGTCCGGAATATTTGGTAACGTTTCGGATTTGCCATACATCGACTCCGAGCAAGATTCACACTTTGCCGTTTCCCGACCGTTATTCCAGTGCTTTAAATACTAACCGTTGCACCCGAGAAACTCACACCGTTTTCTTCCGTTTTCATCGCTGAAGTTAACTTTGCCCTCTCTCTCTCCGGCGATTCCTCCGACGCACAAGGCGATCCCTAGGCGATTTCGTCTCCGGTTAGATCCCCGCCCACGGCGATGTCATCCTCCGCCAATCCATCCGCCACGCCATCGGCCGAATACGCAGAGGTAAGCACCCATCGGCTAGATCTCTTTCTTTCGCAGCAGATTGATTTTCTCTTGTCTCATCTTGTTTTCTTCTTCTCTATCCCTATTTGCATCTGTAGCATATGTCCAATCTGGTTGCGGTTCCAAGCCTTTCGCACGAAAACCACTACTTTCTCGGCCCAGTTGGTAATCCCGATCCTACCGAATTCATTATTGGTGAAACAAATAAGGTTCCTTTCAGATTAGCCAACCCAGATCTAGGTCATTGGAAGAATACCTTCAAATCTTGGCCATCTCTTGAGAAAACCCCACCCGAGAAGAGCTGGATTACATGGTTCAAGCGCATGTCAGCTAGCAAAAAAGTTCATTGGGACGAAATCGGAATCGGCCAAGCACTTGATCTTACTATAGCCAACTCAGCCAAAGACGAACCCTTAATGGCAACTGCTTCTTATTTTTGGTCCAACACTATCAACGCCTTCTTGTTCAACCAAGGGCCGATGACCCCAACTCTAGTAGACATCACCATGATCACCAGTTTAGATGTTACTTCATCAGCTAACCCCATGAGTTTGAACACGAAGAATCAGTATAACTTCAGGACCAAAAGCATAGGCAGTTGGTCAGGCTATGTGGCAGCATATATGGGCAAAGGGCCTGTCAGTCCTCGAGAGCATGTAGCCTTTTTGCTGATGTGGCTGGCTGGAGAAATTTCTCTTTTGCGGGTCAAGTTGTGGTCCCACAACCAACTGGCAGTTCTTAATCGAAGCCCTAGAAACAAAGAAGCAATTTCCCTTAGGCAAAATCCTCCTCGGCTACTTGTATCAAACACTGAACAACGCGTCGGCCAAGATTGCTGTCGGCTCAGTTGTCAGTGCAGGCGGGCCATGGTGGTTGTTGTAAACCTGGCTAAATCTAGTAGTCATGAAAGCTGTCAATCGGCCATCCATGACAGAAGCTGAATTTCCAAGATTAGAGCCGATTACAGATGATGACAGAGAAGAGCGCACCCACCGCAGGTGTACGTCCTATGAGGAATATGCATCCACACCAGCCGATGCAGGAGCAGAGTTATCGGCTGAGCTGCTCAAGGACTGGTTCTACAGCTTTTATGAAGGCTTCCAGAAAGATGCCCGTGTTTGGTTCTTCTATGAAGATTCATTACTTCTAGAAAATTCATCGGACTTCAGATTTGAAGACATTAACCATAGAAGATAACAAAAGTCTAGGGAAGTTTTCTCAACTGCAATCAACCCATGCATCTTATCCGTCGGCATCCACCAAGGGAGAAACATCCAAGTCTCCTATGAATTCTACCACCCAATGAGTTCAGCTAGACAACTTGGAATGGGCCAACTCCCAATCGGCTTATTCTTTGTCGACAAGATCTAGTGCCGAGGAGAAATCTCATCAACTCTGATGATGGATCGGCTACTCAACATCCCAGGACCTCCCTTGGGCAGTATTGAGAACATAGAGCTGGCAACCTTCAGGAGCAAAGCATGTGACAGATGGTGGGGCGAGTGGAAACTGCATCTATTCCATCAATCGGCTTCTATGTATATGACATATCTCTTTCCCGATGTTATACCTCAGGTAAACCTTGATCTCATTAATTCCGTTTGAACAATTATCAGCCGATTCATAACTTGACTAACATTCTCTTCTTTTTTGTAGACAACGGAATCTTCCCCTCCACATCAAAGCAATAGTGGCAGAGATATCAAATATGCCCCAGGTTTAATTCCAAATGGAGGTGGACCATCTCCTCCTATCATCGGCTATAATGCCCCCAAAACTTCAACTTTTCTTCAAGGGCTCATCAGAGAACCAGCCGATGCCGGTAAAAAGAGAAGAACCAGGTCATCGGCTGTGGACACATTGGCTCTAGCTCCAAAGAAGAAGGCCAAACTCAGGAAGCCTAAACCAACAGATGACCTGCCTGCCCTAGATCCATCCATTGAACAAGCTCTGGATGAAGAAGACATTGAAGACGATGTTGATCAAGCTGCAGCCGAAGTGAGCGATACAAAAAGAACACCATCGGCTTCGCCCAAGCAAACTCCTCCAACTCCTCCTGCTCCGGCTCATTTCTCAAGAGTAAGCAGCTCTCTTGGATCCTTTTCGTAATCATTTCACTTATAGCCGATTGCTCACTGATTTTATAGTTGCAGAAGAAGAAAACTGCTGTGAAGAAGAAATCGGCAGTACCAACTCTCAAACCGGCTCCACCAGTAAGACATTCTCAATTATCTCATTAATTGACCTTAGCCGATTATGCCTAACATTTGTCTCTTTTACAGCCTCCTCCTCCTCCTTCACCTCCTGTGCAACTAGAATCAAGCAACCGTACTCCATCGGCAGCAGACAGTCATAATGTCGAAGAGGAAGAACAGCCAGCTGCTCCTGCTATTCCAGTAAGTTTTTGTTGACACAAATCTGAGATCGGCCAATCATGTTTTGACCCTTAACCATTCATAATATTATCTCTTGCAGGTCTTAGCCGATCTGTTTTCCTTCGACATCAAGGATTATCTCGATGAAACAGAGGAAGACACTACCAGTAAAGCCATAGCTCCTCTGTTTGATGATGTGAAGAGAATGCTTGAGGATATCTCTCATCGGCTAGAAGCATCACTAGACAACTTGGTGACCAACTGTGGCTCGATCCGGGCAAGGTTCACAGATATCCAAGCTCTACTCCCAGATGAACTAGCCGATGCCCTTACTCCAGCCGTCTACCTTGAGCAACACCAATTCAAGCTGGAAAAGGCCAGGCAAAGATTAGCCGATCACCGGGAGCGTAAAGATATTGAAGCTACAATCCAGCACAATCAGCCGCTTGTGCATGAAGAGAAGTCCAAGCTTGATCAGCTGTCTGAGGGCCCGATCAAGTCCAATATCGATCGGCTTGAAGCTCGTAAGATTGAACTCATAGCACAACTTCAAGAATGCAACGCTGAGCTGGATATGGAGCACAAGAAGCTAGCCGATCTCCCGCAAGCTGTCGAAGAACAGAAGGCAAGGTTGAAATCGGCTATTAAGAATGTCACTGATATGACCAAGTCCTTTAAAGTCATCCCTGGAAGCGACGCTCAAGATGTCCAAGCCATAGAAGAAGTAGAATAAATTAGGCAGAAGGCTATATCGGCTATCCAACGATATTTGTCTCAGTGACATTCTGTATAATAGACCTTAAGAGTTTTTTGTAATCGGCTAAGATACTCTAGTACTTTACTTGTCTTGACAATCCTTCATACCGATTAACATAACTTCTAAGTACGCTCAAAAATTTGTAATTTTCTATGTATGTGTCCCCTAATTTTACAATATCAAAAACATAAAATTATAAAGTATGAGCCATATTTTCGACCGTTTCTTTGTAAAACTATGGTGCCGTGCCGTGCCATAATGTATGTCTGTACTCCCAGTATCTTTGTGTTAGACAAAAAGACGCTCCGGTAAAAGATAGTAGTACCCCTCTGAAAGGAAAGATGTACAGTACTTTAATATGCTTTCTCATCGCACGTGAACTCGTGACTCAACCAGAGTCAAGAGGTAGCGAGGCCAAAGCAGCAGTACTTGTAATCGAAGAAGGCTGCTAGCGCAGGTCCACCCGGGACGTCGCATACGCAGCGAAGAGCCAAACGTATTCGGTCGACGACCAGCACGGCAGCAACGGGCCGGGCCCGTCGTCGCGAAAGCAGAACGGCTCTAATGTCTTGTCACCCGACGTGCCATGCCACCCCGTGTACTGCCCCCATTCCATCACCCATCCCATCCACATCCCACAACGGGGAGGGGAGGAGGAACACGCCTGAGAAAAAGGCGGATCTGGGCCCGCGCGCCCGTCTCCCTGCTTGGCTGCTTCCCTCTCGTTCCAAAAGACGAGCAAAGGGAAGAGGGCAGAGGAGTACTACTACTCCTGCAGTCCTGCGGTGCGTGAGCTGTGCGTGGGCCACGGCCACGGACACAGCAGCGGAGCGGGGGGCGTTCCCCCGGGATAGTAGCCGAGCGCGCCGCCTCGTCTCATCACTCGGCCGGCCCGCGCGAGATTGGCTGACGAACAGTGGCTCGCGGCCGTGCACCGCATGCATGCAGTGGCGCGCTGGGCTGGCGGCATCGGCTGCCGCGTCGTCACCCATCGCTAGGTAGGCAGGCAGGCACGCGTGGGGGGAAACGGGTGGACTCTGGTAAAGCCGCACGTTGCCTCACGGGCTCACGGCACGTCGGGTACGTTACCGAGTAGGAGTACCACTGTACCAGCAAGGCAGGGATCGGCGCGGCGGTAGTTGGTTTCGTTGCTCCTGCATGCTGTGCGAGTAGCCTGCGACTCGCGAACTCGCGATTTCGCGAGTGGTCGCCCGGAGGGGCCCTGTCGGATACTCATCGATTATTGATTGCACGGTGAGTATTAAAAATCTCTGAAAAGAGTATACTGTTAGTAAAAAAACAAGAGAGGGTATCGTGACAGAGCAGGTCAGACCCGTCGACAGCGTCGCATTGAAGGGCATCGTGCAAACGTTGTATATGCTCGCAGCCTGGGCATTAATAACGTGCAGAAGTACAACACTGGTCGTGACGGCCAAGAGCATCAATTCATCACAGTTGGGTAGGCTGTCCCGTAAAACAGAGAGCGTCAAATGAGACGCAATCAACACAAGATGCTTCCACTGTATGCTTGTTTCATCAGTTTCGCAGATGAAGCACACCCAGGTACCAACGCATGTACTAAGCTTCACTTTACCACCATGTGTTGATGAAAAGGGTCGGAATCGCACCGTTCTGAATCCATCCAAAGCGGAACTGTGCCAAGAACAGATGACGGCACTGTGCTTCCTTTTCTTTCCACGAGGCGCTGGCGGTGGCATTGGCATCCTGGTGGGGGAACAGTGACCCCCAAAGTTGCAGCAGCCAGCACTACGGCCGCCCCACAGTAGCCAGTAAACGCGCTGCAGCTGCAGCACGCCCCCGCACCGCGCCAAGGGCTAAAACCGAAGTGAAAAAGGAAACCGCGACCAACCCGTCGCCTCTTCACCCGCACCCGCGCTCCGCACCGTTGCAGCCCGCCCACTCGCTGACTCGCTCCAGCCAGCAGCAGCAGCAGCAGCCACTGCTCGCGACGGAACAGACGACACCACCACGACGCCCGCGTCATAAAGGCATGGGCATTGTCGCGGGCTAGCCACAGCGACGGGGTAGCAGCAGCATCAGCAGCAGCAGCGGCAACAGCGACCGGCATCGATAGCGGCAGCTGAGGAAGGAAGAGGGCGCGCGGTCGCCGCAGGAGCGGAGCAGGGGGGGGCATGGGCTGGGCGGGCTGAGCGCTGAGCAGGAGATGGCTGGAGAGAGACGCCCTCGGAGGCATTAATGGCGTCGTCCGCATCCTCCTCCTCCTCCTCCCCATCCTCGCGGCCGCCGCTGATGGCTCTCCCCTCTTTTTACCGGCCCCATTGGCCGTCCGAGAGGGGCGGCGAGCAGCGAGCCACCGACTGTTGGGCCGGATCCCCAGCGGCGGGAGGCGGCCGGGCGCGTGCCACCGCCATGGGCATCGACCTCAACAACACCGCGAGCGGCGGCGAGGAGGACGCGCCGGCGCCGGCGCCGGTGTGCCGGGATCTGTGGCACGCGTGCGCTGGGCCGGTGGTGTCGCTGCCGCGGCGGGGCAGCGCGGTCGTGTACCTGCCGCAGGGGCACCTCTCCGCGGCCGGCGCCGGCGGCGGGATCCGCGGGGAGGTGGCGGTTGCCCTCCCTCCCCACGTGGCGTGCCGCGTCGTGGACGCCGAGCTATGCGTGAGTGAACCGCTGTCGCTCGTGGTAGGGTTTTCGCTGTGAGGCCGCGCATGGTGGGCTGCATTTACATGCTGGACTTTGTGCAGGCGGATGCAGCGACGGACGAGGTGTACGCGCGACTGGCGCTGGTGGCGGAGGGCGAGGTGCAACGCTGCTTCAATTATCTTATTGATTCATGTGCTTCCGGGATTGGGGATTGGATGAGATTCTTGGGGGCGTCAAATGTTGGTTGCCTGCATCCTCTTTTCAGCTTTGGGCGTGGCATAAGCTGCAATGTGATGGGTGTTGAATGAGCTTTGATTTTTATTGGATGTCTAAATAGACATTGTTGGTTCATTCTAATTTTAGTGAGCCACATCATTTGGGACTTGCTAGATCTACTTGGTCAGCTTGATATAGTATGAGTGCCGTTTTCTCTGCACAATGTAGCTTCATTTAGCACATCTATCATGCCTCTAATTTGTGTATTGTACCGAATTGTTTTGGCATAACAAATTCTATTAACAGATTTGATTTATCAATGGTACATTTGGTTGGTTCAGGTATTTGAGAGGAATTTGCATGGTGGTGGAATCGAAAGGGAGGATGACATGGAGGATGGTGATGAGGAAAGGAAGTCCAGGATGCTGCACATGTTCTGCAAAACGCTAACGGCCTCTGATACAAGCACACATGGAGGGTTCTCTGTTCCTCGTCGGGCTGCTGAGGATTGCTTTCCACCTCTGGTGATGAGATTAGAAGTTTGATTTGTTTCCTATTGACTCTTCAAGTGACTGCTTGTCTTGTGATGTAACTCTAACGAAGTTTGTTTTCTTTCGTGCCTTAATAGGACCACAAACAGCTAAGGCCTTCTCAAGAGCTTGTTGCCAAGGATTTGCATGGAGCAAAGTGGAGGTTCCGCCATATTTATAGAGGTGACATCCGAGTACTTGATAAGGGATATGCAATGCCCTTGTTACACAATCTATTTATTTAATTGCTAGTAAATGTTTGATTTGATATCTTTGTATCGGAAACTTGTACATCATACTCATGTTTGATGATCGGGCATATACAGAGCATTGCTAAATTATGTGTGACTGTTTTAGCTTTGAAAGAGGTCAGGAAATATTTTAGTCAATGCTACAAAATATATGGCAGGTGTAGCTTTTCAACTCTTTGAATGTTTGACATTCTAAGTGGTCAGTAGTTTTGCCTGTCTGAACTGCGCGTTCAGTCTTCTTTGCCATTCCCTAGGATGCAAATTATTTCCTTTCTAGTTCATCTTCTGATACAATTTATGTTATTCTTTTGTGACTTCCATCATTTTGTTATATATGGTGTGTTATCTCTGCAGTGAAAATTACTTCTGTTAATAAAACTGTACAATTTTACTCAGATAGTAGTGTCCTTGAAACAGTGGATAGAGGATGCTCTCCGATCTTATTGTTGTCCAAGCCAATGTCTCCATTTTGATTACAAGGGAAATGCACAAGTTATCTTGTAGTTATAGCATGTGATGGAGCAAAGTATGACATTATGAATTTTTAACATCCTTTTCATTCCAGGTCAACCTCGCAGGCATCTTCTAACAACTGGATGGAGCTCATTTGTTAATAAAAAGAAACTGGTCTCAGGGGACGCGGTGTTATTTCTCCGGTAATCACTTGATCCAGGTGTTAACCATAAAGCTAATGCTTTCTTGTCTGTATTTTCTAACGAAGCATTTTATGCGTTTGCAGGGGTGATGATGGTGAGCTAAGATTGGGTGTTCGAAGAGCTACTCAGCTTAAAAATGAAGCGATTTTCAAAGCTTTTAGTAGCGAAAGTTCAAAGATGCGCACACTGTCGGCTGTGGCTGATTCCTTGAAACATGGAAGTGTTTTTCACATTTGTTACAACCCAAGGTCTGCTGAATAAAACATATAGTGTTTCGTTTTGTGTGGTCCAACTCAATACAATGTCATTTTCTCTGGGGCAGTTGGACTATATAGTATATCATATATCCATTCACATATTGTAATCATTGGACTTTGTAGGGCTACTGCTTCTGAGTACGTTGTTCCATATTGGAAGTTCGTGAAAAGCTTCAACCATCCAGTTTGTATTGGAATGAGGTTCAAGTTTCATTTTGAGAGTGAAGATGTTAATCAGAGGTTTGCATTTTTCAGTTGAACTATCTTTTTTGTTTTGCATAATACTTTCTTGGGTCTTACTATCTGTGTTGTAGGCGTTCTGGAATGATTGCCGGTGTTAGTGAAGTAGACCCCATCAGATGGCCTGGTTCAAAGTGGAGAAGCCTTCTGGTATGCATTTGAGCTGCTTTTTTATTAAGCTTGTCGACTACGGAACATTTACTTTTGGCTACCTGCCAAGTCTTTGAAACATATATTAGGGCACCACATATAGTCACTTTCAGTTACTGTTTTGTCTATCGGATTAAATGTGAGGTTATTTCACACATTAAAATAAATTCATCAAGTTAGCTGAAGTGCTGAACTCTTGAATATGGGTGCAACATCCTTCTTGTCAAACTCAAATTTTGAATCCAAGCCTGATTTTGTGGAGTAGAGAGATTACTTAGGATGTTCTATGATCTTCTGTTTGTGGGTAAATATGTGCAAACATTAATAAATGCTCAAGTGAGAACTGAGAAGTTGTCGAAATAAATTCAATATGTAATAAAAATGGTGTGCTATAAAAATGATTAGATGATTTGTATCACTTTGATTCCTACATTTTGCAGTCTCTTGCTTAGCCCACATTAGTGGTTGGGACAAATCATATTAGTCAATTGGGATGATATATCAAGAATAAAATGCCAACCCATCTAAAGGGAATCAGAACAGATGGTCTTGTAAGTCCTTGAGGCACCTTAAGACAAATGGTCCTCGCATGCATTTCTTTTTCACACTTCTGATCCCAAGATTCCCATGTAGGTTTACCATTAGCAGATGTCAGATAGAGAATTGTTTCTGCTGGAGTAAAATTTCTTAAGTATCTAGGCTTTTGTAGTTTGAGAACTTTGTAGTTCCTGCATTTCTATTAATAGAAATGGGGAGTTTGGCCCCTTGATAAAAAATAAGATAGAGAATTGTTTCACGCATATTTGGATTGAAAAGGACAATAATGATGTAGGATGTGTACAATCTGTTTATCCGTTTTGCTGTTTATAACATCTGGTTGGCAGCTAAAAAAACTCTCTTGATGAGGAATTTCGTTGGTCTTCTGCCAGTTGCCAATGTTTGTCACCCTATGCCGCCCAATGAAGCTCATTGAGCACACAGGAGAAACAAAACAGTGAAGAGAATACTAGAGGCATGTTATTATTGCTTGCTAATATGGGCTGGAACTTGTTTGCCTTCGTAATGTAAGCTGTAAGGATCATCAAAGTTGTGCAAAACCAATTATTTAGAGGATTTACTAACTGTAACCATATACATCTTAATGCTATCAACACCTTTCATGATGGCATCCATGTCTGTTTAGGTAGGTCTAAATATTTTTTATTGGATTGGACCAAGACCACATTATCAAGGCCCCATAGGAAGCCTAACAGCTTAGAATTTTTATAGATTTTGATTTGTCCATTATAAATCGTTTATGGTGAATCTATTGTCAATACTACCCAAATTCGCTAATGTTAGCAATTTGATTTGCTGTCTTTTCATACAGGTTCGATGGGAGGATGCTACTGACTGCAACAGCCAAAATAGAGTATCTCCATGGGAGATTGAGATAGTTGGTGGTTCAGTCTCTGTTGCTCATTCTCTGTCGGCATCCAGTTCTAAAAGAACCAAATTATGCCCTCAGGGCAATTTGGACGTGCCAGCTCTGTGTGAGTTCCAAGAGCATGAGGTCAATACTTGGATCTATAAATTCTTTAACCCTATATGCTTATTGGTTTTTGTGTTAATTCTGTAGATGGAAATGGTCGTCCAGACTCGGTGGAAACTGAAAAGTTCCCCAGGGTCTTGCAAGGTCAAGAATTGATGGGTTCTAGGACCCATCGTGTTACTTGTTCTCCTCAGTCAATCGACATTACAAAAAGTAAGTCTTTTGATGCTTGGAGATTCCTTACTGATGCACGAAGCTGCATGTTGGGCAGTTCAACAAGCAGACTTCCAGTGCAGTACTCTGGCTATACCCACCAATCTGTAAGCTTCGGTGAATCTATTGGATTCCCAGAGGTCTTGCAAGGTCAAGAAATTTCTCAGACAGTTCCTCCGTTTCAAGGCATGTTGCCTGATGCATGTTCAGCGAAAAGCAGATATGAATTAAAGAATTATGTGTGCACCCCAGCTACCATGAATGGACTATCATCTGCAAATGAAGGATATTGTCTCTCCCTGTCAACTGTGCCACCTTCTCCACCTTCCAGTCTTATGTTATACCAAACAGGGGTACCACAGCTTGAATTGGCAAGCAAGAATAATGACAAAAGTGGAAATGACAGCCAACCAGCCTTGCGACAGCACAAGTTGCTCAGTGAAACTAGCTGGGACCAGTTTAAAATTGGAAAGGCTTCAACACCTGGGAATGCTACTAAGCCTGGTAATGGTGGAAGGGAGGTTGACAGAACTAGTTGCCGCCTTTTTGGTTTTTCCTTGACCGAGAAGATTATCCCAACAGACAAAGATGGTGAAAAGGAAGGGAGTTATGAAACTGATTGCCAAAATCCACGGATGCTAGACTTGTTTGGGTACAATTGCAGTACGCCTGGTGCTCTTCATGCCCTTTGTGCTGCTCCTTTGGGAATATGATGCTACTTGAGTAACTGGTATGCTCTAGTTCTTCCTTACTGCTGAAAATTCACTTCTCCTGTACCTTTGGACCTCGTACTCTACCATTATCCAAAAGCTAATTTGGTCACTGACATTTACACAGGGAGGGATACGTACATGTGGAGACGCAGCAGCCACTCCACGCTTCATCCCAGATGTAAACGGCATCGGTGTGGTTATAGTCCCACCGTTCCTGATACTTTGCATGTTGGTATTGCTGCCTCACGCCTGAATACCTACGTGCGGTCAGGCGAATAAAGCGACTCGATTGTATGTTTGACTGCAGCTCTAGCTGTCGAGTCGGAAGGGCGATGATGTTTATCGTCGTTAATGTACCATCGCACCCTGTTTATGCAGAATTGTAGACCTAATTATTATGAACCTATTTCCTTAGTTCTATGTATGGTTAGCTTCTGATCTAGACCTAGTTATGAGCCTATTTCAGAAGTGCTATGTATGGTTTGCTTGTCAACATTTGTTTCTGTATCGGTACAAATCACTATGTTTGTATGTTAATTATGCACTTCTTTTGTGTTTTAACATCAGATGCGTTCCATATGGATTTCGTTTACCTTTTTCGCCATTGTGATGTATACCCGGCACAGGATCCATAATAGAGGGGGAATCATGGGTTAGAATCATGAGTTAGCTTCTGATCTAGACCTAGTTACGAGCCTAGTTCAGAAGTGCTATGTATGGTTTGCTCATCGACATTTGATTCTGTATCGGTACAAATCACTATGTTTTGTATGTTTATTATGCACTTCTTCTGTGTTTTTACATCAGATGCATTCCATATGGATTTTTCGTTTACCTATTTCACCGTTGTGATGTACCCGTCACAAGATCCATAATAGAGAGGGAATCATGGGTAAACCTCGATGACGGATCGGATGCCCAGGACGTGCAGGATCTTGTAGCCGCTGAAGCCCGCGTCGTGGAATATCTTGCGCCACTCCCGCTCGTCGCGCTCGGGGCTCCCCACCACCCCCATCATCATCACGTCCCACAGCAGCTGCGTCTCCGTGTCCCTCGCGCCATCGCCCGAGCTCGACGACGATCCCACCACCAGGTCCATCACGATCACCCTCCCGCCGCCCTCCCTCGCCGGCACCGCCTCCCTGCACCGCCGCAGTATCCGCACGCACTCCTCGTCCCCCCACCCATGCAGGATCCACTGCAAAAATAGATGTCATACTCTGTACTTTTCTTCCACAAAAGTTTTTTTTGATAAACTTTTGGATACTCGTCGTATATTTTTCAAACTGCTAAATAGTACGTTTCGTGCGAAAACTTTCTATATGATTCTAAATAGTATAAGATTAATCTATAAATAAATATATAAAAGTTTTACATAATAATTATTTTTTATTTTTTAATAAATCGTTTTGGTTTATTGGAATATAGGCAATCGATATGGCTCTCGGAAGCAACCGCCAGGATTAGAGGAGAAGGCGCCTGTGATGGTGTGACCTTGAGGAGGACGGCGTCGGCCTTGGGGACGTGGTCGAACATGTCCCCGGCGACGAACTCGACGCCTCCGTCGCCTGGTGGGACGGTCGCGACGACTTGCGGTAGTTCGAGGACGGTGCACCTGACGTGAGGGAACGCGGCGGCGATGGCCTTGGCGGCGCCGCCGGACCCGCCGCCGACGTCCACCAGCGAGGTGATCCCCCGGAACAGCTGCGCGCCGCCATGGTGGTGGCCGTGCAGGAGCACGTCCATCACGAAGCGGCCGTCGCACGCCATGGCGTCGTTGAACGCCGCGCCGAACCCCGGGTCGTCCTTCGCCACCGCCCAGAGCTCGCGCCCGCCGTGGACGGCGGCGAACGGCACGCGCGGAGCGTCCGCCCCGTCGTCGTCGGCGGCTTCGGCGCGGAACCACGAGGCCAGAGACATGGACGGCGACACGATGATGGGGTGCAGCATGGCGCGCGCGAACGGCGAGAGCCCCCTCCCCGTCCCGGGCGCGGAGACGAGCAGACGCGAGACCGCGGTGAGCCCGTAGGCGTCCTCCGCACCCGCGGCCGCGTCGAAGATGCCGGCGTGCGCGAGCAGCCGCATGAGGCGGCGCAGGAAGGGCTCCCTGGAGCGCGGCAGCGCGAGCTCCGCGACGAGCTCGGGAACCGTAACGGCGCCGCCACGGCGGTGGACGGCGTCAGGGATGCCGAGCTCGACGGCGCAGCGGAGGGACATGGACTTGGTGTACGCGAAGATATGGTTCCACAGCTCGGCCTGGGCCCGGAGGAGCTCGTCGGCGGCGAGGTCGGAGTTGCGGCCGGCGTCCATGGCTCAGCTGCTCAGTGTTTGGCCCGAGTGATTAATTAGCTTTTGGTTCCGAAGTCAAACATGAGGCCAACTTTAGGATACTACGAAATTATGAAGAATCCTATATTCTTGCCTCCTTCAAGTTGTTGGGTTTTGTCTTCATTGTGAAATCGCATTTCGCATGCATTTACAAGCAGAAGATGCTGCCGAAATCCACAGTACTTAACATGCAAGTGCAGATAAAAAATTGTTACTAGTAGATTAGCTCTGAGTGATCAAGTCAGAAGTCAAAAGGTTGTTAGTGATCGATGTATATATTAATTCAAGTTGTTTTTCTTTACTACTCCCTAATATTAATCGTTTTGAATAAGGGCAAAGTCAAACTTTAAAATATTTGACTACAAATAAGTTCTAAAATATTTATCTTAAAAAATATGAAAATCATATATGTAGATTAGTTTAAAAAGTACTTCAATAAAATCATATATTTGTTTATATTTCTATATATATTATAATAGAAAATAGTTGTCAAATTTACTTTTTGAGACTGTATTCTTGTTCAAAACGACAAGTATTATCAATTCGGAGTGAGTAAAGTCTGTATGATAAGTCGCGGTCAAAATTTAAATTTTAAAACTTAAATTTTAAGTTGATTTTAATTTTTTTTTCATCATAGTTTATTTCTAGCCTGAACTTTTAAGTTGCTCAAAATACATGTATAAAAGTTTTTCGTACAAATCAGTTTTGAGTAAATTTTATTTTGGTTTAACTTTTACTGCTGATATTTCATTTTGAATCACCATAATATTTTTACTTTGAACGGTTACTTCTTAAGTTTATGATACTTTGGATCACTCTTAACTATTTGATTCTTTTTTAAAAAAACTTGTGTATAAAATCCTTTTTTATAGTACGCACCATTTAACAATTTTAAAAATATGCTAATGAAAAATAATAAATTTGAAGTTTGAAATTAAAGAAAATAACATAGCCATCTTTCGGTAAAAGTACATTGGGAGGACGCTTTCAGTAATATACTTATTTTTTTAGTAAGTTACATTTATATACTTCCATGAGAAAGATAAAAAATATATCAATCTCGCGGGGTGGAAGCGCGGGACCGCGATGGTCACGCATGACCAAAATACGGCACCGCGATAGCAGCAATTTTTATCACTGTGTTGACACTGTTTGGTAATGTTCATACACTATTTGGCACTGTTCGCATGCCGGTTCCGCATAATGGAGCTGCAGGACCGTTGCAGTCCCGCGGAACCGTCGTGGTGCCGCGCTACACTGCGGGACCGTCGTAGGATGGGTATTGTCGAGGAGTGATCCTCTCTAGCGGGAGATCGTGGGATCCCCTTTTGTGAGTTTGGCCGGGGGCAGCGGGTGAGATCCGAGATTTTCGAGACAAAAGAGATGCAAGGGATTTATACAAGTTCGGGCCACCATGAAGCGTAATACCCTACTCCTGTGCTATGCTCCTTGAGTGAAGGATTACAAGATCCCCTTATTGGAGTAAAATGTGGTGTTGATCATCCAGGACTAGAGACTGCTCTAGAGCGTCAAATGGATCGTCCCGGATCCATCCCCCCTCCTTTTACTAGGCCTGGACCTCCTTTTATACCTCAAGGGGTTACCACATGGGCCCAAAAACCTAGCTCCGGTGGAGAAGTGTTTTGCATTAAATGCTTGTCTTGTCTCTTGACTTGGGAAGCAAGCGCACGTCATCTTGATGATGGGGCCTGTCAAATCTTGCCGCCTAACACGAGGAGCGCCCATGTCAGCTGCTTTTAATGGGTGAAGACTTCTGGGCTCCTATTACACCGGGAAACGGGAGCCTAGCTTTCACCAGAGCGGGAGGACCGACTCCGGTTAGGATAAGAGGATGAGAACCTCTCACCATCATTATTTGATGGGACATGTCAGGCTGCATGCCGCCTGACACACGAGCAGCGCACAGGCGCACTACCCAGTCCCATCGGTCATTCGACCGGTCACAGACCGGTTGAGTACACTACACGCCGCATTAAATGCGGCGTAGCGCGACCGCTCGGGTCGCCATAAATGCGGGTAGGTGGGCACCTGTAAGCGGACACCTAACCCACCGTACGTGGTGACCTAGAGAGGGGGTCGGGGGAGCCCGACCCCAAGTCACGGGAGAGGGCGGTCGCCGCCCGACCTCGGGCCCGATCCTCCCTCGGGGGAGGGCCACGTGGCGCTTGGGGCAGCCTTCTCCCTCTAGTCTCGGCCAGGGAGTGGCCGCCGCCCTACCTCTGGCCCGACCCCTCTCGGGGGAGGGCCACGTGGCATTGGGGGGCATCTTCCTCCGTCCAATCTCTGGGAGGGAGTGGCCGCCACCCCACCTCGGGCCTGACTCTCCTCGGGGGAGGGCCACATGGCATTGGGGGGCAGCCTCCTCCGACTAATCTTTAGGAAGGAGTGGCCGCCACCCCACCTCGGGCCTCACTCCCCTCGGGGGAGGGCCACGTGGCATTGGGGGCAGCCTCCTTCGACTAGTCTTTAGGAAGGAGTGGCCGCCACCCCTCCTCGGGCCTCACTCCCCTCGGGGGAGGGCCACGTGGCATTGGGGGGCAGCCTCCTCCGTCCAGTCTCTGGGAGGGAGTGGCCGCCACCCCACCTCAGTCCTGACTCCCCTCGGGGGAGGGCCACGTGGCATTGGGGGGCAGCCTCCTCCGTCCAATCTCTGGGAGGGAGTGGCCGCCACCCCACCTCGGGCCTCACTCCCCTCGGGGGAGGGCCACGTGGCATTTTGGGGCAGCCTCCTCCGACTAGTCTTTGGGAAGGAGTGGCCGCCACCCCACCTCAGGCCTGACTCCCCTCGGGGGAGGGCCACGTGGCATTGGGGGCAGCCTCCTCCGACTAGTCTTTGGGAAGGAGTGGCCGTCACCCCACCTCGGGCCTCACTCCCCTCGGGGGAGGGCCACGTGGCATTGGGGACAGCCTCCTCCGACTAGACTTTGGGAAGGAGTGGCTGCCACCCCTCCTCAGGCCTCACTCCCCTCGGGGGAGGGCCACGTGGCATTGGGGGGCAGCCTCCTCCGACTAAACATGATACCCCTGGGCCCATATCACCGACAGTAGCCCCCGGCGTTAGCCCTGACCAAAACCTTTCCCAGGTGGTCAGGGTTGACGCCAATCTGCTAGTCAGCTGACATGTGGGCCCAATCTTCTGTCCTATCATTCTGGGAGTTGGACGGTGGGAGTTTAGTCACGTTCATACGTCGTCTTAACTTCCCGCATCATTTCCGGTTTCCGAGGCGCCCTGGGCTCAGGAGTTTAGCCCGTACCTTAGGCCGTGAACTTATTTCCTATATATACTCAGCAAACGTTATTAGATTCTCTCAGGCCCGTGACCTTACGCCGCGTACCCCGCTTGCCCCTGCCTCTTGTTAACCTCTGTTCGTGTTCTACTTCATCTATTCAAACGATTATTTTCGCGTGAGTGTGAGGACTCAACTTTCCATAGCCAGCAATCTTCACCCGCGATCAAGCCAAGCTGGGCGCCGTAGCCAGCCGGCGGGGCCAGAGCCAGCTGCTACGGAAGAGCCAGCACAGGGGGCCCCGGGCGTCGACGGCATCCAGAGCTCAACGCAGGGCTAGGATAGAGCTAGGAATCGTAGCCCCCACGCTTTTAGCAAAGAATCGTTTGAATGGATGAAGCGAATACAAACTTTTTATTACCAAGGGAGGCAAGCCAGCGCACGACACGTGGGTACCGCGGGACCGCGAGGAAGAGATGGGCGAGAGATAAATATAAGCAATAATAATTCTATGCAAACAATTATCTTCGCGCGAGTGCGGGGACTAAATTTTCCATAGCCAACAATCTTCACCCACGATCAAGCCAAGCTGGGCGCTGTAGCCAGCCGGCGGGGCCAAAGCCAGCCGCTATGGAAGAGCCAGCACAGGGGGCCCCGGACGTCGACGGCGCCCAGAGCTCGACGCAGGGCTAGGATAGAGCTAGGAATCGTAGCCCCCGCACTTATAGCAAAGAATCGCTTGTATGAATGAAGCAAACACAAACCTTACTTGCATGTCGCGACCTTTCAAACCTTTAGCTCGAAGAGGGCCTCCCATCATGGGTTCCTAACCATTTTGGGAAGCCTGTGACCACTTAGCAAACGAGGTGAGGTTCCCACGAGCCTGTGTCCCCACGCTACACATTCTGTTTACTCTTTCCTTTCGGTGGCCTCCTTCCAATGTCTCTCTCTTTTACACGGACGACTACTTTCGCACGAGTGTGAGAGCCGAAAAACTCTAGAGCCAACAATCCCTGTCCACAGTTGAGCCAGGTCGGGCACCGTAGCCAGCCGGCGGGACCAAAGCTAGCTGCTACGGAAGAGCCAGCACAGGGGGTCCCGGGCTTCGACGGCACCCGGTGTCACACCCTAAAAATCTTAAATATATAAATTGTTGTTTAATTGGAATTATTAGAAATGATTATAAAAGCCTAGAAGAGAAGATCTAATTTGAAATAATAAATTCCAATATAAAATTGGGCCAGATAAAATTTTATTAAATACTTTGCTTGATTCTATAATTCCTAGATTTTTCTGGGATTTATTTGAGCTAAGGAAGTATTTTTAACAAATGAAATTGCATTTCATGAATAATTTAAATTGAAAAAGGCTTTAAAAATTCTCTTTTGGCTTTGGGCCGAAAGTCGGCCCAAAACCCTCTCTATCTCCTCCCCGGCCCAAGTCGGCCCAGTCGGCCCAGTCAGCCGCCGCGTGCGTGCGCCCTCAGCCGCTGACAGATGGGGCCCGCCTGTCGGACTCGTCGTCTTCCTTCGGCCGTCGCCTGCCCGAACCCTAGCCGAGCCGCGCCGCCGCCGCCCTTCCAAATTCGGCCGCGTCTTTCCTTCTCCGGTCGAATCAATAGAGGGGAATTGATCCTCGGGATCCCCTCTTCCTTTTTTCTTTTGGAATCGTCGGCTTTCATCGTTTGGAAATCCGTGGATTCGAGTTCGAATCGGATTCGATTTTTTTCGCCGAACCCTAGACTTTCCTTCTCGTCGCCAGTCGCCGTGGGCCTTCGCCGCCGCCCCCTAGCCCCTATAAAAGGACCCCCGGTGTCTCCGCTACCCGCTGCCACCCTCGCTTTCGTCTCTCGTCGCCGGTAGAGCCCTAGCGCCGTGCCGCTTAGCGCCGCCGTCGCCGCCGCTTGTCCAGCCGTGCGCCGCCGCCGCTCCGGTCGTCGTCGTCGCTCAGGAAGGTCACCGTCGTGATCGCCAAGTCGTCGCCGATCTCGTCCGTCCCTCCGTCGTCGCTGAAGATCGCCGGAGCATCGCCGTCGTCGTCGAGCCGAAGGTCGTCGCCGCTTCTTCCTCGTCGCCGTCGCCGTCCGTTGATCTTCCGCCGCCGTTTTGGTCACCGGTGAGTTCGCCGCATTGCCCGTAATCCATTGGTGCCCTCCGTTTGCGCCGCCGCGCCGTCGTTGCCGGCGAGCATGCGCCGCCCGAGCCGTCGCCGGTGATAACATCATCGCTGACGTCATCGTTGCCGTCCGCCGTAGACCGGTCGTAGACCGTTAGATCTTGGCCGTTCGTTTGGATAGGATTAGATCTCGGCCGCCCAATCCGTAGACCGTCGCCGTGCACCCGGTCCACCGTGAACCCGAGCCCGACGCAATAATCCTCTTTTTCTTTTCAAAAATAATTCATTATTGCGTCATAATTCAATTAAAATCTATATAAATGGTTTAATCCGATTTAATCTTTAAAAATTCATAACTAATTCATCTTAGCTCGGATTTAGTTGGTTCAGGTCTCTAAATTTTTCTAAATTGAGATCTACATGTTAAAAATATCCACATGTACTGTTCATGCTTGTTTTTGTGCTGTTTTGGTGATTTTGCTCTTTTCTGTTTAGATTCCGTCGTTTCTGGAGAGTCCAATTTTGCAGGAGAAAATTTTGAAGAGTTCCAAGGCCAGCAAGGCAAGTCACACAGATCCCAAACAATCCTTTGAGCATGTTGATCCCGTTTAAAACTATTGTTTCTATTCAACTATTGCATTTATTTTCGAATGTCATTGGGTGGAATTAACCTATTGTTTCTTATAGCCCTTTTGTTCTTGATTACTTTATTCCTTGATACCTTGGGTTATTGTAACTGGACTAGTTGAGCTTTATATATTGGTTCAGCTAGATGATTAGATATAATTGGTTAGCCATACTTAGAAACCTTAGCATACCATTGGGATAACTTATGAATCACTATTATTTAATGATGGCATAATAATAGCTCACGATGGTCAATCGTGATTGGTTAATTAATTAATTTGCCAACTAAAACCTGATAATGGTGGGTTGTGAGTACATGGTTTTGATGGTCGTGCTCATGACAATTAAGGACCGGTTCACGATTTTCGGTTGTGAAACATTTACCGTGCCAACCACAAGCCAGCGTGGGCAACGGCTTTATTTTCTGTATAGTATGTTTCCTAGTAGAGCACCAGACTGTGAAGTGGCGGAGATAAGCCCACGGGGGTCGCTGGGGAGTCCATGCCTTGTCTACAAGGGGGTGACTATGATCCGGGAACGGTGCACTGCTTTGAATTGTATTATATAGAGGGTATTGTCACAATCTCTATTCGGGTACTTGTTAAGTATCGCGACGCATGGTTGGCATGATGTTGAGGTTGTGTCTTGTGGGTATAGTGGTACACCTCTGGCCAGAGTGAAACTATTCGAATAGCCGTGCCCGCGGTAATGGGCGGGTCTAACAATGTCTTTCGTGATTAGTCTCATATCTCTCACCTTAATAAATGATGTTGGTAATAACTTGTTTAGCTCCTGGTTTGGAATGGTTAATTCCTGGTTTGGAGATAGAACTGTGCAGCCGGGATTGGTTGTTCAGAATGGTTGGGCCTATGCAATAGGGTATGTTGTATAGCGTTGGATTAATACTGCTCAATTAATACTCTACTGTTTTACTAAATTCTAAAATATTTATTAAATGCTATTTATGCAAAGAAGCCTATATTATGCCATCATTTGTTATCATGTGCACTTGCATATTTGCTGCGTAGCTTGCTGAGTATGTCATATACTCACCTTGCAATCATTCATCAGAGGTGTTCTACAGTGATGCTGATGGTGTTGAGGATTAGGCGTAGCCCTGGTCAAGCTGCCTGTGGAGTGGAGTCGTCTGCGCTGTTTCCTTTATTTTCCGTTGCTTAGATCTTTATTGATTGAGAGGAACTATCTACCTCTGTAATGACATTTTATTCGCTTATTAATTAGAGTAATAAATGTACTCTATTATCAATTTGTTATTGTGTGTCTCGGCTGATTCCTGGACGAGGGTTTACACACATGTAAGCGTTTGGAATTTTGGATAGAAATTCCGGGCGTGACAACCGGTACTCAACTTAAGGCTGGAATAGGGCTAGAAAAATTAGCCCCCACACTTAGCGAGGAAACGTTCATGTAGATGGGAGAGAGGTTGGGCTCTTACCACCGAGGGAGCAAACAAATGCGTAACACGCGAGCGTCACATGGCCATGAGAAAAGAACGGGGGGAAAATAAATATAAGACTTCAAGCTGTATTAAGCTTATGAATTGAAAAATTGAAAACACTTGAAGCTTGAAAGGACGATTAATTGAGCTGGGCCGGGCACCGTAGCCAGCCGGCGGGACCAAAGCTAGCCGCTACGGAAGAGCCAGCACAGGGGGTCCCGGGCTTCGACGGCACCCGGAGCTCAACTGCAAGAGCCCTCCCAGGAGTAGACCGAGGCGGGTGGCAGGTTCATGAGCGATCCCCGCGCTTGGCCCTAAAGGGCCATGGGGAAGAAATTCGCCTTGACCCGGTCATCACCCCACCTCGCCTCTATGATCGTCGTGTAGATCTGGAGGGACTCGGAGGGGTTGACGCTACCGTGGTACCTTTCGGTGAGGCTGGGCCGAAACTTTTGGGGGTCATCGGACATTCCGAAGACTCGCCATAAAGACCTGGCCGCCACCCTTACCCAGTGAAGATGCGGGGGGCCTAGCCCCCTGTCTGGGATGGCGCGGCACTCCTGAGGAGGCTGCGCCTTCCCCCGCATTGGCGGCGCGACGCTTATCACGCCGGCGCTCGAAAGAACCTCAAAAATCACGAACGCGCCCCCTACCTGGCGCGCCAGCTGTCGAGGAGTGATCCTCTCTAGCGGGAGATCGTGGGATCCCCCTTTTGTGAGTTCGGCCGGGGGCAGCGGGTGAGATCCGAGGTTTTCGAGACAAAAGAGACGCAAGGGATTTATACAGGTCCGGGCCGCCATGAAGCGTAATACCCTACTCTTGTGCTATGCTCCTTGAGTGAAGGATTACAAGATCCCCTTGTTGGAGTAAAATGTGGTATTGATCATCCAGGACTAGAGACTGCTCTAGAGCGTCAAATGGATCGTCCCGGATCCATCCCCCCTCCTTTTACTAGGCCTGGACCTCCTTTTATACCTCAAGGGGTTACCACATGGGCCCAAAAACCTAGCTCCGGTGGAGAAGTGTTTTGCATTAAATGCTTGTCTTGTCTCTTGACTTGGGAAGCAAGCGTACGTCATCTTGATGATGGGGCCTGTCAAATCTTGCCACCTGACACGAGGAGCGCCCATGTCAGCTGCTTTTAAGGGGTGAAGATTTCTGGGCTCCTATTACACCGGAAAACGGAGCCTAGCTTTGACCAAAGCGGGAGGACCGACTCCGGTTGGGATAAGAGGATGAGAACATCTCACCATCATTATTTGATGGGACATGTCAGGCTGCACGCCGCCTGACACACGAGCAGCGCACAGGCGCACTACCCAGTCTCATCGGTCATTCGACCGGTCACAGACCGGTTGAGTACACTGCACGCCGCATTAAATGCGGCGTGGCGCGACCGCTCGGGTCGCCATAAATGCGGGTAGGTGGGCACCTGTAGGCGGACACCTAACCCACCGTACGTGGTGACCCAGAGAGGGGGTCGGGGGAGCCCGACCGCTAGTCACGGAGGGGGCGGTCGCCGCCCGACCTCGGGCCCGATCCCCCCTCGGGGGAGGGCTACGTGGCGCCTGGGGCAGCCTTCTCCCTCTAGTCTTGGCCAGGGAGTGGCCGCCGCCCTACCTCGGGCCTCACTCCCCTCGGGGGAGGGCCACGTGGCATTGGGGGGCATTTTCCTCCGTCCAATCTCTGAGAGGGAGTGGCCGCCACCCCACCTCGGGCCTGACTCCCCTCGAGGGAGGGCCACGTGGCATTGGGGGGCAGCCTCCTCCGACTAGTCTTTGGGAAGGAGTGGCCGTCACCCCACCTCGGGCCTCACTCCCCTCGGGGGAGGGGCCACGTGGCATTGGGGGCAGCCTCCTCAGACTAGTCTTTGGGAAGGAGTGGCCGCCACCCCTCCTCGGGCCTCACTCCCCTCGGGGGAGGGCCACGTGGCATTGGGGGGCAGCCTCCTCCGACTAGTCTTTGGGAAGGAGTAGCCGCCACCCCTTCTCGGGTCTCACTCCCCTCGGGAGAGGGCCACATGGCATTGGGGGACAGCCTCCTCCGACTAGTCTTTGGGAAGGAGTGGCCGCCACCCCTCCTCGGGGGAGGGCCACGTGGCATTGGGGTGCAGCCTCCTCCGACTAAACATGATACCCCTGGGCCCATATCACCGACAGGTATATTTTTGTAATTTTTTTCCATACACGTATATAATGGTAAATTATTGAAAAAGTAAGTATATTTGCAAATTTTTTTCGTCAGTATTAGAGATCCAAACAACCACAAAATTAGAAATTAGTACTAGTAGTATACTAGTAGACCAGAAGAGGGAGTCAAAAGTGTATCAAGGATAAGCAGTCGAGGGAAGGTATTTGAGGGAAGCCTGCGATGTCTGCGGCGCCGGCTGCGAGCGGCTGGTCGCGGCCGTCCGCGACCGCGCGGCTCTGCGAGGCGGGGTTCTTCACCGATTACGCCAACCCCGCCACTGCGCGGATCTGCATCAGCCGGAGGCGGAGCGGTGCGCCGAGAAACTTGTGAGGCCCCCTTGTCTCTGAATCTCAGATTTTTGGGGGTCGATTGCTTGAACTCACGCCTGATGTACGCGCGCGGATTCAGTAGTGGTAACCCCACAAGTTCGATTTTGTTGGGGATTTTTGCTGTTCTCAAATGCCCCTTTCAAATTTCATCAGTTTTGGGAGTAATTTGTTGGATGGATGGGAGAGATCGTACGTTTAGATGAGGAAAATTGAACTACGCAGGTAATACGTGCTTGGTCAAATACGCGCTTAGGTAGATGCTAAGGACCGTATGATATTTGGTGAGGCCTATAGAAGTGAACTTTGTAGCTTGCAAATCAAATATCAGTTGTTAGTGCATATTCAGTTAGTTGTTCTAAATCCCAAGTTGCAACCTCCAGGTATTGAAGCTACTTGCTGAAATTCGAGGCTAGAAGAAAAGATCATGGATATTATTTGCATCATAGAATTTTTTTTCAGTTTTCACTATAAACAGGGAACCTGTGTTTTCTTCAGAATGTCTAATATGTTATCTTCAGTGCAGGGCTTCAAGTTGCATCATCCAATTTGGGCCGATGCAAAATTGGTCATGTTAAAAGTGGAGATGCTGATGGGTACCCAACGACTGAAGATTTGTCAGTTGACGAGGAAACCCTGCAGCGTAATTTACAGACAGCCATCCAGGAAGAAGATTATTCCCGGGCTGCAAAGATAAGGGATGATCTGCGCATCCTCCATGAAGATACCAAAGCTTCCCTCCTTGCAGCAAACGCACGGTTTTACAGTGCTTTCAAGAATGGCGATCTTGCAGCGATGTACTCTTTATGGGCTAAGGGTGACCATGTATATGTTATCCATCCTGCTGCGGGTCGGATATCAGGTTATGACGTGGTCATGCAAAGCTGGGAGATGGTATGTGGCGCAGATTATGAGTTCCCACTAAACATTGATCTGAAAAATGTAGAGGTTCATGTGCATGGTGACCTTGGTTACGTCACATGCTTGGAAGTGATTAAGACCAAAGGAAGAACATGGGGGAAGCAAGTCGCCACAAACGTCTTCGAGAAGGTTGATGGCACATGGCGCATGTGTGTTCACCATGCATCACACATAGAGGAATGAAAACCTTAGTTGATTTGACATGGAAATTTTGCAGAAAAGCTAGACAGGCAATACATGATTTCGAGATTTCTATCTTAGCAGCTGCATCATTAGTCTATGTTTTCTCGAGTCAATTGTATTGATGCTTAAGTTTTCAAACTGAATTTTTTGTGGTTTCGTTTGAGATTCCATAGTGGCTGGCATATTATGTCACTTGAGATTATATATGACTAGCTATTTTTCCATTTCTTTTTGGCGGCTAACTGGGAATGGACTTGATCTGCAAGTAACTCGTACCAGGCTACTTCACTGAAACAAAACCTGATTTGTCAATTGTCATGTACTCGTGCTTCTTGTTGTAAACTGAGTCGTCTGGTTTTTTATATGCTTTACTTTCTGCAGTAAATTATTAGCAATATATTTTACCAGATTCAGGAATTGACAACTTATCATTGGACAATTTCAGCAGTAACTTTGTATAGGACATCTGCTTGCGCTCCGGTCTACATGTTGCCCTTTGTTCTGCTGATTCCTGGTTATATGTGTAAAATCAAAAGTGTTTTTGATTATTATTCTGTGATGAACAATTGGCATTGGAGATTATTGGTTTTGTTATTTGGAATTTATTTATGAAGTGGTTTTGGAGATGATTGGATTTACAGGTGAATTACAGGTGATGTTATTTCATGTGACCGGTCAGACCGGCGGTGATCGAGCGGTCGGACCGGCCAGCCCGCGGTCTGACCGGCCGACACTGTGTCGGTTTCGGTTTCGAGTTGTTTGTTTGGATATCCGTGATTATTTCATGATTATAGCTTCTAGATGGATACTATACGTATATAATACTGTTGTTTACTACTAATGAGTCAAGTTGGAGATAGTTTGGTCTCGGAATATGGTTTCTTTGTTTATTTCATGTGTAGGTGACTCGATGCCTCGAGAGAGTATTTGCGGTGATAGACCGGGAGTCGGCTTGGAGATAAGACGACATCCGTGGTGGTCAGAGATCATGCGGGATACTTAGGCTAGATTTGATGCACGTGGTTGATGGAGATTACATATGGCATACGATGGAGGTATTGTGTGCGTATGGGATGCGGAGTCGAATTTGGAAGAGTCCAAATTTGATATGATTGGTTATGTAAAGTTTGTTTCTTGTACTAGAGGGTTTTCTAAGGTGTTTAGGACTTCTAGGATGAGTTTGGTTCGTGGCTTTAGGCTGCCTACCTCGAGTATAAATAGAGGGGGAGCGTGAGGCTTCCCAGTATCGCTTTTGAGAGCAATTGAGTTGAGTTTTGAGTTAGGGTTTCGAGTTTAGTCGAATTTTTTGTAAGGAGTGCTGTTGGTGCACTTTGTAAACACAGAGAGAATCAATAAAGTCGTCATCTACTTTAAAAGTTCTTCGATTTGTGTTTCACCGGGTTTTGGCAGTCTAACCGACGACTCACCGGCGGTCAGACCGGCGGCAAGGCGGCGATCAGACTGGTGGGAGCAAAGCGGTCAGACCGGCGGCGACATCAGGCGCGGCAGGGTGACTTCGACGGTCAGACCGGTTGATCTATACAGGTCAGACCGGTGGCATCCGAGCAGTCAGACCGGCAGATCAATCTCGGTCAGACCGAACTCCGTCGATTTCGAGGGTAACTTTTATTTCCGCTAAAAGTTTTCGGTTTTTGGGTATACCAACCGTTCACCCCCCTCTGGTTGGCTTAGTTATTGTAATTCGATCCTACAAGTGGTATCAGAGCCTTGTTTTCTTCTTTAGATTTTTATCGATCTAGAGTTTTCTTTGCCATGGCTACTCCTGTTAGGTTTTCAACTAAGCCTCATGTTTTCGATGGAACAGATTTTTCTCATTGGTGTAGTAGGATGCAATCTTACATTATGGCTGAAGATTATGATATTTGGAGAAAAGTTTCTCATCCTTATGTGATTCCTGAAGTTATTAATACTGCTGCTGCAAAAACTGAGTTTGAACAAAATTGCAAAGCTCGCAATATTCTTTTGAGTGGGATTTCTCGTTCGGATTATGATCGTGTTACGCATTTTCAAACTGCTCATGAGATTTGGAATGCTTTGAGTAACTTTCATCAAGGAACAAATAACATTAAAGAACTTCGTCATGATATTTTCAAAAAGGAGTATATTAAATTTGAGATGAAACCTGGAGAAGCTTTGGATGACTATCTTTCTAGGTTTAATAAAATTTTGAGTGATCTTAGACCTGTTGATTCTTCTTATGATGCTAATTATCCACAATCTGAGATTTCTCGTCACTTTTTGAATGGTCTTGACATGTCTATTTGGGAGATGAAAGTTACATCTACTCAGGAGTCTGTTAACATGTCTACTTTGACTTTAGATTCACTTTACACAAAATTGAAAACACATGAGATGAACGTTCTTTCTCGTAAAGTTGATTCTAAGTCGAGTGCTTTGGTTTTCTTCTACTTCTTCTGTGGATATTGATGCTTCTTCATCTAAGACTTCTTTTCTTGCTATTTTTAATGCCACATCCGATGATCAACTCGAACAGATCGAGGAGGAGGATTTGGCTTTGGTTGCTAACAAAATTGCTCGAGCTATGAATAATGCCAGGAACAGGAAAAGAGGTGGTCCAAATCGTTGCTTTGAATGTGATTCAATTGATCATCTTCATTCGCATTGTCCTAAGCTTGGGAGAGGCAAAAGAGAAGACAAAGATGGTGAGAAGACCAACGACAACAAGTCGAAGGGTACACACAAAGGAAGGAAGATCAAGGAGAATCTCAAGAAGGCTTTTGATCAAGTCTGTGCCGCGTTCGAGCCACTAAGCGACGTAGATGGTGATAGTGGAGATGAAGCTAAGGGAAAGAACATATCCGGTGTTTGCTTCATGGCACGTGGTGAATCTGATTCAGAGTGTGAGAACGATGTGGTAAGTGCTTTTGAGGAAGCTATTAATATTTTAAATGCAAAAAATAAGAAGTGTGAGAAGATGTATAGAAAATAGGAATTTATCATTTAATCTCTTAATTCTGAAATTGCTAGATTAAAATCTCTTATTCCTAATGATGATGATTGCAAAAGTTGTGAGGTTTTAATGAATGAAATTTCAAAAATTAGAGATGTCAATGCTGCACATGATTTGAAAAATAAATCTTCTCTTGCTCTTAGTTTTGCTTTGCGCACAAGTACTTTGGATGAGTTGTTTTTAACTAAAAAGTTGTTGCAAAAATATCAAATTGCTTTTCATGCTAGTTTGATGTTTAACATGATTTCTGCTAAAAAATTAAAACAACCTCATGATGTTTTGGATTGCTCAACATGTAATTTGAACAAGATGAAATTGAAAGATGCTTTAGGTCGTGTTGAGTACATGGAAGATGTTGTGAAAAATAATGAAGTGCTTTCTTGCTCCAAGTGTCGTAAAAGCAAATGTGTCATGGTAGATTGTGAAAATTGTACTAATTTGGAAAAAGAGGTTTCTTATTTGAAAAATTCTTTGCTAAGATTTTCTGATGGTAAAAAGAACATCAACATGATTTTAGATCAATCTAAGGTTAGCACACATAATCGTGGTTTAGGTTTTAATCATTATGCTCATAATCCTAGACATCCTCCTGTTGTGTTAGGTATTGGTGCTAGAAGTGGTGAGATTTTGGTTAGACCTGATACTAACAAAACTGTGTTTAAATCTGCTGGTATCATGTCTACCTTGAGTACATCTTCTTCAAAATCCAATGTTGTGCATGCAAAATCTCCTGTTGTTGCTTGTGTTGCTAAGTCTTCTAATTCTACCAACGTGTCTAATCATCATGAAAAATATACTTGTTCTTTTTGTGGAAAAGATGGACATATTGTTGGTTTTTGTTTCAGATTAGCTCATAAACAGAAAAAGGAAAGAGAGATTGCTTTTACAAAATCAAAGTGGCAAAAATCTGGTTTTCCCTCGAGGAAACCGGTCAGACCGCAGTGGGTCCCGCGGTCAGACCGGCTATTGATCGTCGGTCAGACCGGCGGTACAGAAGCGGTCAGACCGGCTACTGTACCTCGGTCAGACCGGCCTCGGAGAAATTTTTCTGAAAATTCTCAAACTAATTTCGCACGTGGATATATGCCTATTGGAACTTCTGGTCGTGTGTCTCAATACTGGATTCCTAAATTTTTATTATCATCTAACCCCAGTACTGAGGCATCGACTTCTGCTTGTGTGTAGGCTTTGGTGGCAAGGAAGGAGAACGTGTGGATCGTGGATTCCGGTTGTTCGCGGCACATGACCAGTGATAAAAATTGGTTCTCCTCTCTCAAAAAGGCATCCAAGACTGAATTGATTATTTTTGATGATGCTTCTACAAGTGCCGTTCTCGCTACAGGTTTGGTTAAGGTAAATGAAAATTTTGAATTGAAGAATGTAGCTTTGGTTGAGGACTTAAAATACAATTTGCTTTCAGTTTCACAAATTGTTGATGAGGATTTTGAAGTTCACTTTAAGAAAACTGGAAGTAAAGTTTTGATTCTTGTGGTGATTCTGTGTTGAATATTTCTCGCTATGGAAGAGTGTTTAAAGCTGATTTTGATAATCCTGTTTCACCTGTCATAACATGTTAGGTTGCTAAGTTTGATAAAGATGTGATATTTTCGCATCGTAGACTTGGACATGTTGGTTTTGATCATCTCACTAGGTTAAATGGTTTGGATCTTGTTCGTGGTTTGCCTAAACTTAAGAAAGATCTTGATTTGGTTTGTACACCGTGTCGTCATGCTAAGATGGTTGCTTCTTCACATGCTCCTATTGTTTCTGTGATGACGGATGCACCGGGACAGCTATTACACATGGACATTGTTGGTCCAGCTAGAGTTCTATCTGTTGGAGGAAAGTGGTATGTGTTGGTTATTGTTGACGATTTTTCTCGATATTCTTGGGTTTTCTTTATGGCAACTAAGGACGAAGCTTTTCAACACTTTCGTGAATTGTTTCTTCGATTGGATCTTGAATTTCCTGGTTCTTTGAAAAGAATTCGAAGTGATAATGGTGGTGAGTTTAAAAATGCTTCTTTTGAACAATTTTGCAATGAAAGAGGTCTTGAACATGAATTTTCTTCTCCTCGTGTTCCTCAACAAAACGGTGTTGTTGAAAGGAAAAATCGTGTTTTGGTTGAGATGGCTAGAACGATGTTGGATGAGTATAAAACTCCTAGGAAATTTTGGGCTGAGGCTATTAACACTGCTTGCTATATTTCAAATCGGGTTTTCTTGAGATCAAAACTTGGAAAAACTTCTTATGAACTTCGATTTGGACGTCAACCCGAAGTTTCACGTTTGTGTGTTTTTGGTTGCAAGTGTTTTGTCTTGAAGTGTGGAAATTTGGATAAGTTTGAGGCACGTTCTACCGATGGATTGTTTCTTGGTTACCCCGCACATACTCGTGGCTATCATGTACTTATTTTGGAGCCTAACAAAATCGTTGAGACTTGCGAAGTTTTTTTTGATGAGGCTAGTCCAGGTACTAGACCCGATATTGCAGGTACACTGTCACAGGTTTAGGGGAGGATGGTCGTATTTTTGAAGACGAGAGCGAAGACGACAACGACGACGAGGTCGACTCGGCCGGTCAGACCGGGCGCCAGGCCGGTCAGACCGCCGGCACAACTCCGGTCAGACCGGCACAGGAGGTGCGGTCAGACCGGCCAGAGACGTCGGGTTCCGGTACTGTTGATGCTAATCGAGATGGACCTCCAGAGATTACAACTTCGACCAGTACTGATACAGAACGTGGATCAACTTCAGAAGTCGCTGCTCCTTTGCACATTCAACGACGACATCCGCTGGAACAAATCATAGGTAATATAGGTGAGCGGACTACAAGGTCTAAGGTAACGTTTGTGCAAATTCTGCATTTGTTGCTTCTTTTGAATCCAAAGATGTGTCACATGCATTAATTGATGAATCGTGGATTAACGCCATGCATGAAGAACTTGAAAATTTTGAGGGGAACAAAGTTTGGACTTTAGTTGAACCACCTTCTGGACATAATATTATTGGAACCAAGTGGGTTTTCAAAAATAAACAAAATGAGGATGGTTTGATTGTGAGAAATAAAGCTAGACTTGTTGCTCAAGGTTTTACCCAGGTGGAAGGTTTGGATTTTGATGAAACTTTTGCTCCTGTTGCTATAATTGAGGCAATTAGACTTTTGTTGGCTTTTGCTGCTTCAAAAGGTTTTAAATTGTATCAAATGGATGTGAAAAGTGTTTTTCTAAATGGTTTTATATAGGAGGAAGTTTATGTCAAACAACCACCAGGTTTTGAAAATCTTGATTTTCCCAACCATGTTTTTAAATTGTCTAAAGCTTTGTATGGTTTGAAACAAGCTCCTAGAGCATGGTATGATAGGCTTAAGAACTTTTTGCTTGCGAAAGGTTTTACAATGGGAAAGTTTGACAAAACGCTTTTTGTTCTTTAAGCATGGTGATAATCAACTGTTCGTTCAGATTTATGTGGATGATATCATCTTTGGTTGTGGAGTTTGCTGAGACTATGCGCAGGGAATTTGAGATGAGCATGATGGGTGAGTTATCGTACTTTTTGGGATTGCAAATTAAGCAAACACCTTAAGGTACATTTGTGCATCAAACGAAGTATACAAAGGATCTTTTTGAGACGGTTCAAGATGGAGAATTGCAAGCCAATTTCAACACCAATTGGTTCTACAACCGTGTTGGATCCTAATGAAGATGGTGAAGCTGTTGATCAAAAGGAGTATAGAAGTATAATTGGATCTTTGTTGTATCTAACTGCTTCTAGGCCAGACATACAATTTGCTGTGTGTTTGTGTGCACGTTTTCAAGCTTCTCCTCGTGCTTCGCATCGTCAAGCGGTCAAGCGAATAATGAGGTATTTGAATCATACACTTGAGTTTGGAATTTGGTATTCTACTTCATCTTCTATATGCTTAAGTGGATATTCTGATGCTGATTTAGGTGGTTGTATAATTGATAGGAAAAGTACTAGTGGAACATGTCATTTTCTTGGTACATCATTGATTGCATGGTCTTTTAGGAAACAATCTAGTGTTGCTCAATCAACTGCTGAATCTGAATATGTTGCTGCTGCTAGTTGTTGTTCACAGATTCTTTGGCTTTTATCTACTTTGAAAGATTATGGTCTTACTTTTGAGAAAGTACCTCTCTTTTGTGATAATACTAGTGCTATCAATATTGCTAAGAATCCTGTTCAACACTCACGCACAAAGCACATTGATATTCGTTTTCACTTTTTGAGGGATCATGTTGAGAAGGGAGATGTTGAATTGCAGTTTTTGGACACAAAGTTGCAAATTGCTGATATTTTCACTAAACCTTTGGATTCTAATCGATTTGCTTTTCTTCGTGGTGAATTGGGCATAATTCATCCTTTTGGCATGGTTTGAGGGGGAGTTTGTACCTCATGGTTTTATCAAGTAATAATATGACAATGAGAAAAATTGAGAAAAGAGAGCTTTGTTTATACATATGGTATTTTCTTGTGCATGCTAGCAATATTTTGAATGTTTATTTGTCTCTAGCATAGCTTGTATGTATTCTAGTCTTTTTATGAGATTTAGATTTTGCTTTTAAGGGAGATGATGCATGACACTTAAATTCTATACTTGAATTAAGAAAATATGCAATGTTGATGCTAGCATATGGTTTGATTTATAAATGCTCTATATATATGCTTTATTGAATTGTTATTCCTCAAATAGCTTTAATTGCTCATTGTGAAAAAGAGAATAAAAATATAAAAAAAATGAATACCGAATCCTTGGAAACAGTCTTGACGACAAGGACGTATTCGATGTGAGCAAAATAATGGGTGCCGAATCCCTGAAAACAGTCTTGACGACAGGGACGTACCCGAAATAAAAGAGAAAAATATGAGCAAAAAGGCTCAAGAAAAGAAAAGGTTAAAAAATTCTCTTAGTTATTTGTGCTAAAGGCTATTTGAGAAAGAGTGATAAATGCAATAGGTATATGTGTTTAGTGTTTATTCTTCAACCTATGTGCTTGTTAAGATGTTGTATTATAAATCATATAAAATCATGAATTTTGATTGTTGATTCAAGCTTAATTGTAAAATCTTTGGTTCATGGTTATACTTTAATGCATGTTTGTTATATTATAGATGGGTTTATCTTCTTTTTATTGCAATACATGACATGATATGCTATATGTATGCTAAGCTCTTGAACATTAATGAACATAATTCCTATGCTTGATGAAATCATTCTCAAAAGGGGGAAAAGAGATGAGTTTTTGGAGATTTTTGGAGAAGCAAGGTGAAAATTTTCGAGTTGTTGAGAAGAGCATGTTGTTTTTGGTTCAATTAGGAATTTCTTTCTTTTTAAAAAAGGGGGAGAAGTTTTCTTTTGAATTTTCGAGCATGATGTGTACATTTGTACGAAGTGTGCTTTTTACCACTTTTGTTTTTATTTTTCCAAACACCAAAACATTTTTGATGGGTTTGCCAATGAGTTCATCAAGGGGGATATTGTAAAATCAAAAGTGTTTTTGATTATTATTCTGTGATGAACAATTGGCATTGGAGATTATTGGTTTTGTTATTTGGAATTTATTTATAAAGTGGTTTTGGAGATGATTGGATTTACAGGTGAATTACAGGTGCTGTTATTTCATGTGACCGGTCAGACCGGGCTGTGTATGCCGGTCAGACCGGCGGTGATCGAGCGGTCGGACCGGCCAGCCCGCGGTCTGACCGGCCGACACTGTGTCGGTTTCGATTTTGGGTTGTTTGTTTGGATATCTGTGATTATTTTATGATTATGGCTTCTAGATGGATACTATACGTATATAATACTGTTGTTTGCTACTAATGAGTCAAGTTGGAGATAGCTTGGTCTCGGAATATGGTTTCTTTGTTTATTTCATGTGTAGGTGACTCGATGCCTCGGGAGAGTATTTGCGGTGATGGACCGGGAGTCGGCTTGGGGATAAGACGACGTCCGTGGTGGTCAGAGATCATGCGGGATACTTAGGCTAGAGTTGATGCACATGGTTAATGGAGATTCCATATGGCATACGATGGAGGTATTGTGTGTGTATGGGATGCGGAGTCGAATTTGGAAGGAGTCCAAATTTAGTATGATTGGTTATGTAAAGTTTGTTTCTTGTACTAGAGAGTTTCCTAAGGTGTCTAGGACTTCTAGTATGAGTTTGTTTCGTGGCTTTAGGCTGCCTACCTCGGGTATAAATAGAGGGGGAGCATGAGGCTTCCCGATATCGCTTTTGAGAACAATTGAGTTGAGTTTTGAGTTAGGGTTTCGAGTTTAGTCGAAATTTTTGTAAGGAGTGCTGTTGGTGCACCTTGTAAACACAAAGAGAATCAATAAAGTCGTCATCTACTTTAAGAGTTCTTCGATATGTGTTTCACCGGGTTTCGGCGGTCTAACCGACGACTCACCAGCAGTCAGACCGGCGGCAAGGCGGCGATCAGACCAGCGGGAGCAAGGCGGTCAGACCGGCGGCGACATCAGGCGCGGCAGGGCGACTTCGGCGGTCAGACTGGTCGATCTATACCGGTCAGACCGGCGGCATCCGAGCAGTCAGACCGGCAGATCAATCTCGGTCAGACCGAACTCCGTCGATTTCGAAGGTAATTTTTATTTCCGCTAAAAGTTTTCGGTTTTTGGGTATACCAACCGTTCACCCCTCCTCTGGTTGGCTTAGTTATTTTGATTCGATGCTACAATATGGGATAACGTGAAGAAGTTTCCACGCTGACAAAATTTGAGACAACAAAATCAAAAAGACACAAAAAAAATACAGAAAGTACTTCCTCCGTCCCAAAATAAATCAACGAGTAGAGTCGAGGATTCCTCTCACTTTCTACGAAGTTGTTTGATCTTTGATCTTCTCTTTCTCTCTTTTTTTTTATTCCTCTCTTTCTGATTTAGGGCGAGATTATCACAAAAAGGACCAGACGCGATCACCAACTTGGCCAATAAGCCTGAAACTGAACGACCCCCCTGGCCCCTCCTGCTCGCTTCCCTCTTTCCTTCCTCTCCAAGAAAGAGCCAACTAGGCGAGCGGAGCGCAACAAACTCGCCAACCCGCGCCGCGCCCCCTCCCACCGATCACCACCGCCGCGTCTCCTCCTCCTCGTCGCAACCCGCAGCGCGAGCGCCTCCCACCGATCATACGAACCCCACCGCCACGTCTCCTCCCTCGCCGCAGCGCGAGAGAAGAAGCAAGCACAGAGAGAGAGAGGGAGGGAGGGGTGGCGCTGCGGCGAGAAGTGATGGTGCTGCCATTGGTGAAGCTCGGGTCGCTCGCGTTCCGGACGCTGAGCAAGCCCATCGCGGCCCGCCTCAAGCACAACGCCGGGATCCACCCCAAGTTCCGCGGCTTCATCATCGGCCTCGCCCAGGTGACGTCTCGTCTTCATCCCTGATCATCTCTCTCTCTCCGCGGCTCCGCCCTGTTGATGCTTGGATTCATAGATTGCCGCGTCGTCTGGGTGGATTGAACTGCTTGAGCGGTTTTTTTTTTTCCGTAAGGGCGGTTTGGACTTTGGAGATTTGAGGCTGTTCCTCCGAGACTCTTGGGTTTATTTTGTTGGGAACTAGCGAAGTGTAGGGATGTGTATGATGAAATGCAAATACGAAAGTACGACGAGCTAGTTCTGAACTTCTGATGCTTTTTGGTAATTAATGGGTTGTTTCGTTGGTATATCTATGCATTGGACGCTTGCGTTTATGCACAGTTGCTGGTTTGGTTGCAGTATTCTGTCATGGAGCTTTCAGGCCATGATCAGAACAGTGCTGTGTAATAGATCTCTCTGTTTTTGTAGTGAGTTCTGGATATATTTTTTTCTTGAGTCCTACAAGGTTTTGCATAACTCATAATGCCGCTTTGATCTCCTACAAATGTACATTCATCTCGATTGTTTCTGCAACATTTATCTGAGGTCAATTGTTTGATGTGGATAAATGCCAGAAGCACATGCTAGTAATTCAGGATTTTGGTGTTCATATGAAGTGGAATAGTCTGCAACATTTATCTGAGATTCTGAGGTCAATTGTTTGATGTGGATAAATGTCAGACAGTCAGAAACATATGTTAGTTATTAAGGATTTTGGTGTTCATATCAAGTGGAATAATCTGCAGCATTTACCTGAGGTCAATTCTTTGATGTCAGAATCACATGCTAGTAATTCATGGTTTTGATGTTCATAATAAGCAAGGACAGTTTAGCTTCAAGCTTTGAGCCAGATTATAATGATTCCTTACGTCTGTTATTCAGTAATACATGGCTTCTGCAACACTGAGGAAACAATAGCCATGATCCTTATCTGTTCAGAGCACCACCAATAATTCACATTACTTCACAAATCTAACCTTTAAAATGGCTTCTGCATATACTGATGATGGGTATATTTCAAATAAGATTGATCAGAAACTATGAATACATATGCATATACTGATGATGGGTATCTTCCAAATAAGATTGATCTGAAACTATGAATACATCTGCATATACTGATGATGGGTATCTTTCAAATAAGATTAATCTGAAACCATGAATAGATAATGCTGCTGCTCAATCCTTCTGTAGAACATCATAGAATTTTAGGCTGAGATTATTGGCGACCTGAGCACAGTAGAATGGATGAATTCTTCTTATCCTAATTCATGCATGCCTTTGTTTTAGTTTGAGCAGAAAAAAATTTTTACTACTGTACTGACAAGGTGTATGGCACATTATGTTCAGGTAAACCATCGTTTCACTACAAACATGCAGAGGCGGCTTTATGGCCGTGCAACTGACATTCACATTCGGCCCCTGAATGAGGAGAAGGCTATTCAAGCTGCCGCAGATCTTCTTGGTGAACTATTTGTTTTCTCGGCAAGTACTTTGATCTCAGTTATTCTAAATGAGTTTTTGTCTGTTAATACCAGAAAATTCTGAACATTTTACTCTGAAATGCTATAATTGAAGAGCCTGAAAACTGGTTCTTCCAGAATTCTTATTTTTCTCTAACTTCCTATGCTCGAGAAGTACTTGATTATGTCAAAAGATTACAGCTGACATGAATTGTCACATGATTTTTCAGGTCGCTGGTACTGCCATCATCTACGAGGTGCAGAGAAGTGCTAGGGCAGAAGCCAGAAAAGAGGAGATCCGTAAGCAGGAAATAGAGGTAACATGGTATCATGCGTAGTTCTTTACTGTAATTTTTGCAATACGCAAACGTTCTGCAGAGATTGTTAAACTGTCTCTGTTCTTGGAATGGCAGGCGAGAAAGCAGAGGATAGAGGAGCTAGCCAGTGAGGTGCAGATGATGAAGAAGAGGATCAGTGAGATCGAGCGGCAGCAAGACGAGAGACGGGCCCTTTCGAACTCGCGCGGTTTCACCACTGCCACTCCGACGCAGGCGGCTTCGGCGGCAGCGGCAGCAGCAGCACAGGCGAAGCATCAGCAGCCCACGGCTGCTGCTGCTTAGCTTCTCCAGTGGTACTGTCCATAGGCTGTCTCCCCTGCCCTGCATTTCGGAAGGACTAACGCAGATTGATTGCCCCCGTTTTCCTCCCATCCCGTAGCTCGATTCGATTGTAGTTGTTCGGCGAACGGCTGGACTTCTTGCTTGTTGCGCTCGTTCTGAGTTCTGACCTTGTGAATAGCATACGTGAGAGGTCGGTGTTTGCTCTGAGCTGAAGCTGTTGGTGGGCGGATCAGTGACCATCTGGCTCGAAGTTTTGATACTGTTTTCGGATATGCTATAGTCAAGTGTACATTGCAGTATTCTTGCTTTGCTTACTGATGTGTAAGACTAAGTACCTGCCATTAACATAGCTCAAAAGGAAAAATAGCCTGCATCCCCTCACTGTTATTTCACCACCTTTTGCATTTTCTAGCAAATGAAGTCTGCTTTATGTGATGTTTCATGTTTTCTTAACACTAGGAAACAAATCCCGGACAGCAGGAGTTCAGCGTTGTATTATACTCCTTGTCAACTTAGGCTTTTGCTGAATCAGTTAATAAATCTAACTTAAGTAATTATGACTAAATTATCATTCCCAAGCTCTTTTGTGCACTAGCGCTACCGGGATTGGTTCATGCCTTTCACCTTTCGTGTACTCCTAGGAGGGAAATAACTCTCAGCATAGATATATGTAGCAGAGTAAAAGATGAAATGAAAATTTCTTTCGGGCCTCACGTTATTGTTTACTGCATTTCCATGTATGACAAATGCATCTTGACAGGACGACCAAATTTCGTCAGGCCAACAAACCGATACATATTTCCAAAATAGAAGTAAAGGAAAAGGAGAAACTTCTTACGATTTACAGACAGGTGCGGTTCTTCTGTTCCTACCAGAGAAAAATCTTACTAAAACTAGTCAAATTCTAAAACCACCTTGCCAGGCACCAGCCTTTTCTCCTTGGCCTCGTGAGCTTCTCTTACTTGACTGATGGGAAAAGTTTTCTCCACCGGTATCTGCAATTTCCCAGCTCCAGACAGCCTCTGTATCTCATGAAGTCCTTCAGAGTCAGCTCTCATGTATGTCCACCAATAATCTGATATTATATTTGAAAGAAACATGAGAACGTCTTGTATAAACAATGGAATAGGTCGCATAGATAACCTCTGTAAAGTATTTCATTCCTAAATTAAATACAAAGGTATACATGAATACAATTATATATCATAAGATAGCAGATAGACACATCCTGATCGTATCTATTAAGAAACAAACAAATTATGTTGAACCCTTGTAGAATTAAGTCATTAACCAATCACTGACAAGCAGTTCACAAGCAATCGACACCAATGGTGACCAACACACTCAGTATTAATCACTCAAGTGCTGGATCTAAACTTTAAAGAGCAGGCGGCCCATTTGCTATCAGTCTCAACTCGCATGTGTATGTGCATGCCAATGCAGCCAAGAATTCAATGCATCACTAAATAAAAATGAAAATATTTTATATTGTCTACTTTTTCTTTGAGGGTTATTTTCAAAGCTACTGATAGTAGTTATTAAGTTGTTTTCTGCAGTTCTGGGAAATGGTTGGGATGTTTATCAGCGAAATCGAGAAAGGTTACATGGATTTGCGTATTGATCTAAAAAGCTATCTGAGAGACCAGGCCATGCTCGTTGGATTTTGGCTAAAGCAAGCATGCTCTTCGCCAGTTAGAGCAGGTACAATAGCAGGCTATAAGCCAGCTGCAAACATATTTTAAGCAGATAAATGAGAAGAGAGAAGGGCAGCGGGCTATAAATTTGTAGCCAGCTGTAGCACGGACTCCAAGACGCAGTGTGTGTATGACAGGTGAGACCAGATATTAATAGTGTAGTATGTAACTATTGTATAAATGAGCTATTAGATTGGCTATAGATCAATTGGAACTAGTAGTTGGCTATACTATTAAACTTGCTCTTAGTCAGGTACTGACCAAGTTCTAGTTGGTGGAAGCCCACATAAATAAAGTTTTAAAGTGCAAACTTAGATGGTCTATTAGTCTATGACCAGCTACTATAATTAAAGCATAATACATCCCCTCAAGACACAGTAAATTATCCAAAAAAGATTATATATGAATAGATACAAACCTATTCCATGAGAATAATGGTACTGCATTTGTTTCTTTAGTAAAACAGCAGTAGCAGCAGGAAGTCCCACAGCCAATCCATATCTATCTGCTAGGGCAGCCGCCTCTCCCTATCACACAGAAGGATGATACAATAATGAACAAATGGCAATCACAGCAGAAACACAGAAAAAATTAAAAGGGGCCGGTTGACGACCTGAAGGGTCATATAGTGTCCACCTCTCCTCAGAACATTAATACCAATTCTCTCAGTTTCAGGTACTCCTATGGTATCCAACACGGCATCGAACTTTCCTTTAACTGCTGATTCAGTATCCTGTAAGGTAAACCATAAAATATGAACATTATGGAGAAGATGGTACTCATCTAGGGAAATTTCTTAAAGAGAAAAAGAAAAGCAATCTACAGGACAACTAGAGAGTTAACAATTTTATCCAATTGCAGAAATGATCTGTGTCCCTGACACAAAATTTACTAATGTTTTCTCACTCATGGAGAATAATGGAAGACTTCAGTCCTCTCCTATATTTACCAGGCACAATGAATTACTTCCTCCGTCCCAAAATATAAGCATTTCTAGCATGAATCTAGACAACTGTGTCCAGATTTATAGCCAAAAGCTGTTATATTTTGGGACGGAGGTAGTACACAATAGCTCAGAGCCACATATAACTACTGAGCAATGGACTGTTCGTTCTGGGTTTCTCCCAACCCGTCTAAACTGTATTGTGTTGGCCACTGATGCTGCAGTTGTGTACCTGACACCACCAGCCACAAGCGGCAATGAGTTGCAAGTTTTGAATGATGTTGAAAACCGGTTCAAACACTCTTCTACTGTGCAGTTGTACTAATAGCATTCCCTGATAATCTATAAGTATAAAGTACTATGTTTTGTATTGATGCAAGAAGAAAAGAAAATAGTGACATTAGACCTAAGAAATAACATGTCAAGTGTAACATTGCATATGTGTAGCCTTGTAGGAGAAATGAGAGATTCCACAGCTAAGAAGATGAAAAACTGCTAGCTGCTATCAGTTCCGTGCACAGCTTCACAGCGCAAAGTCAATGAAAAATATGCGGTTCAGAGTTCATATGTCTCCATGTAAGCATGAGTTTATCAGATAATGTGGTAACCAAACTACAAGCCACAACAGCTAAACAGCATCTAAGGCACCATGGTACCATTAAATATCCATTCCTGCTGTGTAACAACCCTATCTTAGCAAAGACATAAATATATGCTCCCTCCGTTTCATATTATAAGTCGCTATGACTTTTTTCTAGTCAAAATTATTTAAGTTTGACCAAGTTTATAGAAAAATATAGTAGCATTTTCAACGCAAAACAAACATATTCAATATTAGATTTAACTAAACTAATTTGGTATTCTAGATATTGATAACTTTTTTCTATAAATTTGATTAAACTTAAAAGGTTTGACTAGAAAAAATGTCAAAGTGACTTATAATATGAAACGGATGGAATAGATAGCTAGACATATCAAGGATATGGCTTGCCTGTGTTGATACCTAAAATAGTGCAAGGGCAAAAGAATTCACTATATCATCATCATCGTAAAGAAAATATAAGGACAAGAATTTGGACTTCTGAAAGCATTTACCTCAGCAGTGTAATCGATAGCTTTTTCAGCACCAGCGGCCAACACTTGTTCAATACTTTTAGTTCCACAGGTTGCAGAAACACTACACCCTGCAGCTACTGCAAGCTGAACAGCAGCTAGCCCAACAGCCCCACCTCCACCAATCACAAGTACTCTTTGTCTAAAACAAAAATTAATTGCATTCAGTTCAAAAGGAAGGATGATCATAACTTCAATATGTAACCACTCAACCAGACATCAGACATGAAATAACATTTTACTGATAATGAAAAGCTTGTATTGTGAATTGGACCTAAATAATAGGGTTGGTTTTTGGATTGACAAAAAGAGATTACAACTTCCCTACATAATTTATGTTTATACAATAGAACCCGAAGAAAGGGAAGTGTAGTGCAGATCACCATTAAAATTAAGAATTTACATATGTACCTAGATTTATGTGAAAAAACCTGAAACTTTATGAAAGGATATGAACTTTTGGTAGTAGTATGCTTCTAGCGGTCTGCCACACAAGCAAACTATGAGGAGCACACTTTTAATACCAAATCCATTTAAAAGTCGCCAATTACGTACTTACCTACCATGCTAACTATCCAATAAATCAAAAGTAAAGGTAGATGCAAGTTATAGGAAACAGCAACAATGGCAACAAAAGAACTTGTTGTCTGTTTAGCAAACAGTGGCGTATAACCAGACATACCCTTCAGAAATTCGAGCTGTACCATGTAAAGCACGCCATGCAGTCAAAGCAGCAAATGGGATAGCACTAGCCTCCTGAAATGTAGCAAAACTTGATTCGATTAGCTTGCACGGTATCTTTTTCACATACAAGTAACATTGGAAACCAAATCCTGGGCTATCTAATTAAGAAGATGGAAATTGTTCTCTCCATCAATAAACAATAAACATGAACTAAAACCTTTTAGAACTTTCATTAGAAAGCTTTTAAAGGATGGGTTTTTGTTAAAATCTACACAAAGGTGTTCCTACTTCCAATCATCATCCATTAGCCGCAATACCTGTTAAATACAAAATATGATGCACTGTTGTACATTCCTGAAATGGAATAAACATATTGCATACATCCAGGGGAAAGGACCAGGTCTGTCCAGTTCATACTATGCCAAGATTAATGGTGAAAAAATTGGCGTGATCCTGAAATGATATTTTGAAAGATCAATGTTACGAAGAGAGGAGTTATCTGATGAATTCATACCACATGACTGAGTGTAGATGGTTTGGAAGTAAGCTCATCCTGTGAAAGAATTGCATAATCGGTGTATGTCCCTCTTATGGCTGTTGGATGCAAAGCACCAAACACTTCTTGCCCAATAGTAAAGGACGACACAGAAGTCCCTGTAGCTGCAACTTCACCACTTATATCCCGGCCAATGATCAGAGGTAGGACTGGCTCAAATATTGAACGCCCATAACCAGACCGCATCTGAGGACAGACATTTTCTTATGAGATGAATTAAATTTCACCAAAAGAACAATATATTCCATTTCACAATTTGGAAAGCACAAGAATATATGCATGTCCGATTGTTCACGTCAACTGCATTTTGCTTAATTCCGGGCTTCAAACAGAGTATAACTTAACTCAAAACTGTTGTAGACCTATGTGGTATCTAATTTCATGAAAGTTGGGACTGGGGTCACCTGGCCTTTTGTTTCCTAAAAGAAAATGAGAACACACCATTTCTCATCTGGGGATCACAAACTATAAACCTACTGCTGATTGCACTCCTTCCCTTCCTAGTTCATATAGCATTAAACAAGAATCCACCACTCTGTTGCATTAGCAGATATCACCAACTGATCAGTGACTACTACCTACAGTGCAAAGATTGACCCAAAACGTGCACCCTTGCCAATTTTTCTACCCGACATATCGAAAAAAATAATAATAAAAAGTTATCATTTCATCAGACGGTTCCCAAGGAGAGGGAGTCCAGAGCAGAGCGCTCACTCGCAGGTCCAGAGGGTTGATGGAGACGGCCCGCGCGCGCACGAGCACCTCCCCCGGCTTCAGATCGGGCACCGGCACCCCCTGCCTCACCTCCAGCACCTCCGGCCCTCCGAACCGAGGCACCACCACGGCGCGGCAGCTCTTCTCCCCCGCCGCCGCCGCCGCCGCCGCCCGCGCCCCGGCGATCCGCCGGCGAGCCCTCGCGGCCCTCCACAGCATCGCCGCGAGCTTCCTGAGCCCTAAGCCCTAATGGCGGCGGCGGCGGCGTTCCCGCGAGACGAGGAGCGAGGCGGCACGGCAATGGCGGCGAGCCCCTCTCGGGTTGGGAAACCGACCGGAGAAGGAGACAGGGAGGAGAGAGGGGGAGTGGCTATGTACATGAACGGTTCAGTCTATGACATGTGGGGACAGAAGGAGTGGGGGTTCAGCGTGTCCTGGAGCGAGCAGACGTGGCCCGCCCGAGGGGGTGCGAGGCGAGCTCGCGGCGACGGAGCGACGAGCGGGCGAGGTGGGGGCGATGTGTCCGGTTCCCAGCCACAGGAGGAGGGCACGAGAGATTCTGGGCCGTCGATCGGACGTGGCGTGAGAGGTTATTACCCGCTGATTCGATTACACGTATACCTTACGTGTAGCCATTTGGTATCAGTCCCTTGTTTCAGCGTTAAAAAGGTTCAGGTAGTGAGAGGTAGACACATGCTTTCATCGAGGAAACTACCGTCATCGGCGAAGACTGGAGGTGGTGCTTGCTCAGCTTGGCTGCTTGGGGCGTCGAGTCGAGATGGATCGGAAGATATAGCATGCAATTGTTGAGTTAGGGTTCAGGTTGAACCTCAGGCTATTACTAAGGCTGCGTTCGGTAGTAAGGATGAAAAGTAATCTCTCTGTACGAAAAATAGAGTGGCTCATTAGCGAATGAATAATTAAGTATTAGTTATTATTTTAAAAAAATAGATTAATATGATTTTTAAACATTTTTCGTATGGAAAATTTTTTTAACAAACACACCGTTTAACAGTTTAAAAAACTTGCGCGCGAAAAAAGAGTGGAGTGGATTCCCAACTACTCCTGCCGAACGCAGCGGCGAATCCAACGTGGGTGTTGGAGGGGACTCGAGTCCCCCCTATCTAGCTGGATCATCATTGATAGACGGAGAGATGAAAGGGGGTAAAGAAGGAGAAAATGAAGAGTAGGGGGATTGAAGAAGGAAGGAGATAAGTCCCCCCCTTCAATCTGGTTCTGGATCCGCCCTTGGCCGAACGCAACCTTAGTTGGAATAGATAGGGAAAGTTGGAATAGATATCCCTATTAGGGAATAGGGAGTTTGGCTAATCTCACGGACTTTCATTGTTTACATGGTGTAACGAGAAAGCCGATTGGGTGGTCAACTTCGGTTTTCATGGATATGGAGTTTGGTGTATTTTTCTTTCTTTCTTTTTTTACTGATGCAAAGTGGGCTTTTGAGATGTAAGCGTGCAACATATAAAAGCGTCACTTGATAGTTCATTTTCCAACAAGTACAATAGTTTTTTTAAATAACTAGATTTGTGATAAACGCGAGAAAAACATACTTGTTCATTTTAGTTGCATCCTAGTGGGTCTTGCACTATGTGAGATAGTATGTAAAGGAGGATGGACGAATGAAACTCCACCTTTTTTTAAAAAAAGTTAGAACCTTGGCTGACTGGATAATTCATTCGACCTTTATTTCTTCATGAAATCTGATCTTCCTTTGGATATCACGAGACACTTACATGCACTTGTATCTCAAAAGATTTATCTATGGCCAGAATCCAGATACCATGCATGTCCTTTTTCTGATCGCAATATCCAAACGCTCCACTCATAGAGACCGCGTATAGTCGTATACCCGCACCCTAAAATACGACTACAACTACAAGACGATCTTTCAAAAGGAAGACCGAAATCAGATGACGACTTTATTCGAGACTTCGAAGCAAAGCATAAACACAAGCCGGAGAGAGCGGCGGTGAGTATAGGATAGGCACAAACAGAAGTTTCTTCTTTTCAAGACTGCACGAACAAAAAAAAAAAGCCGTCCCGAGTCGACGAAGACGAGTTGTGTTGTGTTGTGCCGTGGCCGTTGCCGGGACGACTCTTTCGGCTTTTCACGACTCGTGGATTCCTCCCTCCTCCTAATCCATCCGCGGCGCGCGCGCGTCGCCCCCCCACCTCCCCTCCCTTTTTTTTTGCCGCCGCAGTCGAGAGGCGAGGCGGGCCCAGCAGCAGCAGCAGCAGCCCACTCTCCCACCCCCACCCAACAAAGTGGCAGCGGCCGCGGGCGGACCAAAAGCGGAAGAGCCGAACCAGCAACACGACATCACACGCCCATCTCCTCTCCTCTCCTCTCCTCTCCTCGTCGAGGAGGAGGAGATCAACGAAGAGCATCTCCCTCGCCTCGAACTCGCGAACCGCCGCGCGCGGGTGAGGAGGAGGAGGAGGAGGAGGGGATGGGGAGGGGCCCGGCGGCGGGGAGGTCGTCGGCGGGGGCGGCGCGGCACCAGCAGTTCAGGGCGCGCGCCAAGACCCGCGTCGACGACCTCCAGGAGATGTTCTCCGGGCTCCAGTCCGCGCGCAAGGAGGCCCGCTCCACCGACGCCGCCGTGCTCGAGGCGCAGCTCCACCAGATGCTCCGCGAGTGGCGCGCCGAGCTCAGCGTCTACTCCTCCCCGGCCTCCTCTCTCCAGGCAAGCGCATCACGCCCCCCCCCCCCCCTCCCCACCGTCCTCCATTTCTAGGCTTCTCCTCGGCTCACGCTTTCATTGGGGGGGGGGGGGGGGCGGATTTCGGTTAGCAGCAGGGGAACAACCGGGAGCTGTCGGATCCGCCGTCGGAGACGCTGCGGCTGCTGCAGCTGGCGGCGGCCGAGGAGGAGGAGGACGACGCCACCAGCAAGCTCGTCGAGCAGCAGCAGCAGCACCCGCCGTCGGCTAACCAGGCCCACGGCCACCCGCAGGCGCAGGGCGGCCAGGACATGAAGCCGGAGCCACCGGAGGAAGCGGTGGCCTCCCCGGCTGATCTGACGGTGCCGCAGCAGCCGCAGTCGCCAGGTCAGGGAGTTCTGGCGAGTGGTGGAGGGATGCTGGCACCTGCCGCTGCCGCGGTGTTCCATGATCAGGTATAAGATTTTTAACTTTTTATTACTAGTCTGTCGAACGGAAGCTCCAATCTTTATGCGAACTATGGTACAATGGCACCCTATTAGTAGGGTGGATGTGGATCCTTGGAAACGTGAGTGTTTCTTCAGAGATGTGAGCGGCTTGGCTTTTCGGTTCGGTGTGATTTTGTGCCTGTGGTGTGCTTTTCTGGTTTATCAATTATATTTGTCTACTTTGTTGTGTCTGTAGAGATGTTCAATGAAGTCCTTGTCGTGTGCGTTTAGTTGGATATAATGTGATCTGCAAAAACAGACCCGTTAAATCATTTTGTGGGAGTTTCTGCTTTCTTGTGTAGACAAACTTTATGTGCACTTGTGCTTGCCCTCTGTCGGTAATGCAATAGGCCTCACCGTAACCACAACAGGAAAGCTTTGGTTTCGCATTGTAATGGAGATTTCAAATGGACGGCGCTTTGATCTAGGTGTATTGACTATTTTTAGATAAAATTAAGCTTATTATATGTGCGACATAAGGTAGAAACTGAACGTTATATATGCGCTGTACCATTCAATTCACTTCTTTGAGGCATGGGCTACTTATGGCCTTCTTTCAGCCAACATCTTTTTTTGGGGGCGCTCCTATAGCTTGTTGATGTGGCGTTTATTGCTATCAGTAGGTTATTATGCTCCAATATAGCAACATATAGATGCACAGCTAGTGTGTCCAAAGCATTGTTGTTAATGTTCTTCTGCTCTTTGGGATACATATGACATGGGTTTTTGACATTGCTGCAATTTGCCACTCCCAAGTTAGTAATGTTTTGTTTACCTTTCTTTCCCCGCTGTTAAGTTTGCTGCTGCAATTGTTGAACAACTTTATCCCATCTTTCATATATCCAGGTATTCATTCTGCTGGAACTTTATTACACTTGTGGCGGGTGATTTTATCTCTAAACTTACGTGTATGGTGATTTTGGGATGATTGTGTTCTGAATTGAGGGTTTGCATATTGATTTGCTAGAATTAGGGTATTTTGTGAGGGATAAGGGACCGAGTGCATAAATTTAATACCAACAAAAGGTGTAACCAAAACTGGCAAGACATTGATCAAGCCAGTAAGACTGAAATTTCAGTTAAACAGGTGGGTTTCTGCCATCTTAGAATAAGGGGGTCAATGTGGAAGGGAAGGCCAGAAGCTCAATGTGCCTGGTCGTACAGATGCACACTCTATAGCCTTGGCATGCGTCTTGGACAATTTTAAGCAATGTATGCTTTATCATCTCAAAGTTGATGATTTCTAGTAATGCTGATTGGGTGAAGGAGTTACATGGGTTGAGAGAGCTCCTGGAGGTCTGCGAGGTTGAGAAAGAACATGAGCATGGGACTTGTCATGGTTGTGGTTGGGACGGGACCAAACAGGTTTTTGTGGCTGGCCCAGCCAAGCATTAGTCAACATGCATGCCCAGCCCTTGAAATTAAACTGTAGATGAGAACTTGTTAATTGTGAATTTGAAGAGTGTGAGCCAGTGATGCACTTAGCTGTAGATCATTGTGTTGGAGATTTGGTTTCCAGCGCATTCCATTTACAACTACCAAATGGCTGAATCTTCGATGTTTGTTTGAAATTTAAATTCAAGGATATCATTGTTTTGACGGCTCAAACTTCAAAGTAAACGTTTGCTGCTCATTGGATGCTGGTTATAAGTGACTAGCTGGATCTTCCAAAATTATCTTACAACGGTAAACTTGGACCGTGTAGTTAAGAAATCTGATGTTCGTTATATTGCTTATTGTAACTGGGATCTGCGTATTGGGTTAATTAAGCGAAGCTATAGTGTGTTTAATTGTGTGGGACACTTGGAGAAGAACAAAAAGCTTCTGTTTCTGTTCCTCTTGATTGGTACAAGGATTGTTCTTGTATTGGAATTGAACTAAGAAATTATCTGTGATTGCTTTCTTGTAGTTGTGATCTGAATCTTTCCTTTGCTAATGCAATTTTTGTGCACTCAATATGTGGTCAATAAATCTTATTTCTAGTGTATTCAGAGAATAAAACAAAGGACTTATGTATCTGCTCTTTCTGATGATAGATAATTCTTTTATCAGTATTGCATTTTAGATTTTAGGTTAAGACATTGCCCAGAACTTTTCTTTTGCCTATTTCTGAGCTCTGATGACCTCTTTGGCATTGTAATTGTCATGTGATCCTCCTAATGATGTTTTTTTTCTTTTGCTACAATGGATTGTCTTCATGTATTCGATGTGCATGCAATAGGCAAGAACACATATCATCATGTTACTTGCGATTTTGCCTTTCTGCCACATTTCTTAAATCTTGACTTTAAAGTTTGACAGAGGAGAGCTAATTTTAACAAGATTTTACCTTGTCCTTGCAGATGTATTATGTTAACCAGGAACTTACTGTTGAGGATTTCCTTTATGATGATAATTACAAGATGTATCTTCCTGGATACAATTCAGATGTTCTCAATAATCTGGAAAGTACTGGTCAGCTGGAATATCCACAGTTCAATTTGCCACAAGAGTTACCCCCTAATGCATATCTTGATACGAGTAACTGTGGACAAAATGCTGGAGATGTTTTCCTCCACATGTCAGACTTGCTCAATACAATGTCTCCAGTACCTGCTGCATTCCTGAGGCCCAAATGCGCTCTCTGGGACTGCCCTCGGCCTGCTCAAGGATCAGAAAGGTGGCAAGATTATTGCAGCATGTATCATGCTGATTTGGCCGTGAAGGAAGAGGGTCCACCAGGCACAATGCCTGTGATCCGTCCAAGAGGTATCGATTTAAAAGATGGCCCTCTGTTTGCTGCCCTTAGTGCAAAAATCCAAGGAAAGCATGTTGGTATTCCTGTCTGTGAAGGGGCTGCAACTGCGAAGTCCCCATGGAATGCACCTGGTAAGTTATTGCTACATAACTCCTCCCATTGTATTGGCATGGACAAGTGTTTGAATTAATCGCTGGTTCATTTCTATCATTGCAGAACTTTTTGATCTGTACATTTTTGAGGGTGAATCTATTAGAGAGTGGCTGTTCTTTGACAAGCCAAGACGAGCATTTGAGAGTGGAAATCGAAAGCAAAGGTCATTGCCAGATTACAATGGCCGTGGTTGGCATGAATCAAGGAAGCAAGTGATGAAAGACTTTGGGGGTCTGAAGAGGTCCTATTACATGGATCCACAACCATCTAACAGCTATGAATGGCACCTCTATGAGTATGAGATCAATGATTGTGATGCTTTTGCCCTATACAGGCTTGAATTCAAGTCCTCTGATGCAAAGAAAACTGCTAAATCAAAATTAGCTTGTAACCCACTGAATGAAATCCAGCAGCAAATGGTTAGGCTGAGTGCAGATAGCCCTGTGGAAAACAAACGGTCTGCCCGCAGCAGGACAAAGGCTAACCCAAATGATATCAATAGCAACATCTACGTAGTTCAGAACACTACAGTTCAAGGCAGTATTCCAAATGCTTATCGGGCAGTATCACAACCGGACCAGATGACATATTTGAATGGCAATGTTGTTTATGGGCCTCATCTCCCATACGGTTACTCAACTGAAGGAAGCGACTTCTATTGGAGCTCAAATGATGGAGCTTGAAGAAGGGTAACCATATTTTATCTACGGCATATTTGGCCTTCAAGTTCTAACAGCTCCAGCTATACTTATGGGGTCTAATCTTATTGGCATGGCCCCCATCATTCTAATTGTCATGGGTTGCATCTACATGGAACCTCTTCGAAAATGCCTGCGCTGCAGTCGTATTTGTGCGCAATAACTTCGACAATGTAATATAGCCTAGTGTCTTGACAATAGCATCTCCCTTGGTGCAGAGCATATGTAACATAAATTGCCAGGTTTGCTAGACTTGTAACCTTTTATGTGGGTCTATCAGCTATTTGATGGACCCGTTTATTTGTGACGCTGTATATGCATGAGGCTGTTCTGAATCTGGGAGCAATGTTGGTGGCCTTTGAAGGCACTAACCTGTTGATAAAATTGTGTTCTCTATGATTGAACCCCAATTACATGCTTGAGATGAAAGCATCTTGTAGCAATATTCAGCTGGTTCGTTATCTGTTCTGCTATGCTGTCGATGGCTACCACCATTTTTGCTACAGCAACGAGACTACTGGTACAACATAAGTTGATAGAACAGCAGATGCCTAAACTGATGAAAGTTGTCGATTGAAGTGGCATGGAGCCATCAATGGTTCGTTCTTGATGTCTGGTCTGGTACTCTGGTCCCAACTGTCTATCTCTGAAAGAGAAGTTATTCCTTTGCTGTCCAGCTCCTGACAAGCCTCCCAAGATTCCGATGGGGCCATTATGTTGCCAATGAAAATAGCGTCACTGGATGCTCGTTGATCGTGAATAGAGGCTTTATCGTTCCGTGAAAATGACAAATATCTGATGATATATCGGTACACATCAGGGATTCAGGGTCCATTTCTTATGAATGGAGGAAGAGTCATTATTTCGATAAACTTGATTCTAACATACACATCTCCCTTAATTTCCTAATCTTGGGCTGTGTAATAGACGGGAAGATCTTACGAATAAGACCTCTTTTAGACTCCTTTGGAACACATGAATTGAGAAAAAAATAAGAACGAGAAAAAAAATCATAAATTGGACGTCATGATATACACAATCTTGTAGGTATTGAAATCGCATTGAAATTAAACATATGTTTGAATATTCCACAAGAAATTGAATGAATTTTAGGGGAAAATATTATTAGAATAAAGTTAAGAGGAGAGATAAAGTGCCTTCTACTTTTCAAAGGAAATAAACACCAAGAGGTTTGAGCTCATATGTTTGAAATCTAAAAAAATGAGGGAAAAAATGATTCCAAATAAAGTTTGCTAGGCCAATATTTCGATGGGCCCTTATTGGTTGCCCATATTTTCTAATAAGTTGTTTAATGGCTTATTATTGAATAAAAGTCAATAAAAGTTTGTTTACAGGTAGGATTTGATATATGTGTTCTTTTAGCGACTTAAAAGCTAATGCTGAAAACAAAACTACGTTGAAAATATCTTAAAATCAACTCCAAAATTAAGTTTAAATTTTTAAATTTTAGCTTTGGTTTTTGGCTTATTAGGGCAACCAATGAGGCTTTGAGTTCTTTGCAAATCCAGTTCTTTAAAGAAAACTAAAAATAAGGGGTTTAAATTCTACAAGAATCATATAGAATAGCGATCATATCCTCGCCATTCCAACAGCAAAGGCAGAGAGCTACAATGCTCCATGCCATTAACTATTTGCCTATTTCCAGCCGTTGGATCAAACATGGCAGCACTAGATCAACCGCTACAATAGTCTACAGTAAACCAAAACATAACAAACCAACATTATTTTAGGGTAGCTATGGTAAAATACTGTAGCATACCTCATATTATAATGTTCAATTCTACCGTTCGCCCCCTAAGGGCAATAACAGTGTAAGCTATGGGGCTCATATCCCTAGCCCAAAGTCACAGCTCAAAAACACTCACCCCACAGTGCAAGCACCCATATATGTGTGGCTAAATGGGATGAAGGTACTATAGAAAGAAACCCAGCCTACAATGGGCGTTACCCGAGGCGAGTGGTCACTGGGAGCGGAACGAATTAATTCCTAACCTACCCTTTCAGCGACTCCTCTCCCAGCCCTTCGCCTCCTCCCAATCCGCTGCACCCACCGCTCCTCCTCCTCCCAATCCGCCGCACCCGCCGCTCCTCCTCCTCGTCCACCGCGGCGCTCTGCTCCGGCCGCCTCTTCTCCCGTCGACGGCGCCGCCTCATCCCGGTCAGCCGCGCCGCCTCGTCTCCCGTCGACCGTGCCGCCTCGCCGACTGGCAAGGGCGAGGTGGTGGAGGAGGAGGAGGAGGTAGGGGAGTAGATCCGGCGGGCCGCGAGGAGGAGGGCCGGCGGTTCTTGTCGGCCGCGCGAGCGGCCGCCGGTTCTTGGCGGCGGGAGGCGTCCCGGCTGCCATGGCGGCGTCAGCCACCACCACCCGCGCCGCCGCTCCTCCTCCCGGTCCGCCGCGCCTCCCACGCCGCGGGGAGGAGGGAGCAAGAAGGCGTCGCCACCCACTGCACACAGCGACGAGGAGGAGGAGGAGTAGGAGGTGGGGGAGTAGATCCGGCGGTCGGCCACCACCATCGGCCTCGCCGCTGCCCACCGCCGATCCTGACCCTGCCGGCGCCGCCGCTGTCAGCTCCGTCAAGAAATTAAGAAGCGAATCACTGTTCTTAATATCTTTCCATGTTATGTTCTCTAGTTCTTGATGAGAAAAATCAAGAACTGCTCTCCGGTTCTTATCTTTGCTTGTCATGTGTATCTTCAGTTCTTGTGATATTTGTTCCTCTGATCCTACTCCTATCTATATTTGCTTGTCATGTTCTTATCTTTGGTTCTTCGTTTTTCTTGCCTTTTCTTGACTAGGTGTATTGCTGCATTTTTCTATAAACTTGATCAACTTAAAAATCTTTGACTAGAAAAAAAAATCAAACAACTTATAATATGAAATAGGGAGTAGTTGTTAACAGGTGATGGTGTGAACATGGTAAGATACTTGCCTGTGGTCGGGTTTATAACCATACTTCTTACATATTTGGTGAATGTAACAAATTATCGAGTTAATCAAAGACGATATCATAATTTTAATTTGCTAGTCAAAATTCTCAAGTTTACTGATGTCACTAGTAATTTGCTAATCCTGTATAAAATTATATTTTATTTCATCCTATGCCATTTTTGTCTATGAGCAATTATTGGCCAGACTGTCAATTGAGTTCAAAGAGATCTTCTTGGCCCACGATTTTGAGCTGACCCCGGTGATCAAATAGATTAATGGAAATTAAAAGTTTTAAAAGAAGTGCTAGCTCTATTTTATATTATAAGATGACTGAATTTTTCTTATTCCAATTTATTTAAGTTTAATAAAATTTATAAAAAAAATAATAACATATACCATATCAAATTAGTTCCATCAAATATATTTTGATAGTACGTAGTAAGTTTGTTTTGTGTTAGAAATATTGTTAAGTATTTCTATAAGCACGATCAAATCTAAACAATTTTAACTTTAGAAAAATCAAAATGTCCATAATATTAAACGAGGGAGTAGGTTATTATAATGCTTATTCTAATAAAATTTAAATAAAAAATATTCTAAAGACAATAAAAATTCACCATGCGTGGCCTACATTTGACAAAGTGGGAGGAAGAATGGCTGTGGCGGGAGGGGAAATCGCTGGGGCAGGATGGGGTTTTTCGTGGGCGAATCAGGAATTTCTCCATTGGATGCGGCGCGAGGTCACGGTGCGGCGAAGAACCGAAGCCCACAGCACAGGCTCCTCTCGTTTTTTTTGGCCGCGCGTGGACTCGAGCAAACAAGGTTCTGCGTCGCTCAGTATGGACGCGAGGAGCCTAACTTGGTCGCGGGCGCTCGTTCCACGTCGGACAAAATCCTCCGTGGCACTCCATAGCACCTGGCCAGGGTGGAGCACTGTGAAAGGCCTAATGGCTAACAATGTGAATCTGCTTCTACCATTCGCCCCTTAGGCTGAGTTCTTATCTCCATTTTCCCAACTCACCTCTCTCGTTTTCCGCGGACACGCTTTTCAAACTACTAAACGGTGCGTTTTTTTAAAAAAAATTCTATATGAAAGTTGCTTTAAAAAAATCATATTAATTCATTTTTAAATTTATTTTAGCTAATACTTGATTAATTATGAGATAAACACTGCTTTGTTTTGCGTGCTAGGGAGTGAGGTTCCCAACCCTCACTCCCGAACACACCCTTAATAGCTTAGAATAAGTGACCTAAATAAATAGTTCAGGAAAGTTTCTGAGAAAAAAAAAACATATTTTTAGAAGCGTGTAGCAAATAATCCTCAATAATAATTCAACCAATAAATTTAAAAAGGGCTAACCATGTCATGAAAAAGTAGTACTCCTTAACACTCACTCACTCCTTTGAATTAGGAGAATCTCGGTTATTACTCCCTCTGTTTCACAATATAAGTCATTCTAGCATTTTCCATATTTATATTAATATTAATAAATCTAGATACTATCTATATGAATGTGAAAACTATCAGAATGACTTACATTATAAAACGGAGGAAGTAGGAATTATTTCATAAGGTTCTTCGGAACAGAGGATATGACTTTTTAGATTGTTTCCGTAAGTCCTAACAAAATGAATTTCTAGCTCACGTTTTTTATTTTTCTGAGAGGTCCAATGCACTTGCTCTCTTTATGTCCCTACAATTCCTGTGTTTTATTTTTGTTAACTATATAAAGTCATTAATTATAATATTTATGTGTTTTAAAAACTGCAGGATTCTATTATGGGTGCATTACATCGCTATATTTCTTTATTTTTAATGGTACTAAATAGTTAATACGGTGGAATAAGCTATTGGATTTAGCATTTCACATCTAGGACTTTGGTAAGAAAATTGCATATCCACCATCGCATGAGACTGAATTCACTGGAATGCCATCACTTAAATCGGCTTCGCTAAAATACTACTCTCAACCAAAGTGTCTTCATCAAAATACCAACCTAGACATAAATACCCTTGGCTTTTCTTTTTTTCCTTTCTCCAATATGGAAAGAGCTTGTTGGCGACCCTCCCTATTGTTCCCGCCTTCCATATTGGCCATAGCGTCACTGTCCTCGAGCCTTGATGTTGGCTAACACATCCAAATCCATATGTGATGTCCCTAACCTTCTTCAACTCTGGAGTGACGAGAGAATGGTGACGACTACAACGAGCGACAGCTAGCGGGCAAGACGAGGAACGGATGATGGCAACCTCCTTCAACTCCGGCGCGACGATGGAATGACGGTGGTGGCGAAGGCGCAACAGCCTGTGACAATACGTGGAGTAGGCGACAACAACCTCCTTTAACTCTGATTCGACAAGGGAACAACAATGACGATAGGGCGCAGCAGCTGGTAGGCAAGACGAGGAGCGGGTGACAGCAGCCTCCTTCAACTACGCGTGATGACGAAACGAAGGCAACGACAAGCCACGACAGTCGGCGGCAAGACAAGAAGGGCATAGTGATGGCCTCCTCTAGCTCGTGCGTCACTGATCTCCACTAACTTCTAGAGCGTTGCAGCCTTCTCAAACCGTGACACGGTGGCCGGGAATGGATGGAAGACAGGGACGACTGCCGACGAGCATTTCTAACATTGGAGGCAAGAAGAAGAGTAAAGAGTGTATTGTTCAGGATGGTATTTTAGTTTAGATATTCTGGTTGAAGTTGATATTCTAGCGAAGCTTATAAAACTAATACTCCTTCCATACGGAGTTGTTTAGGACAATGTTTAAGTCAAACTTTAGGAATATAAATCATGAATAACTCTCAAGTTGTTGAATTTGAAAATGTAAAAATTATATGAATAGATATGTCTTGAAAAATACTTTCATAAAAGTATACATATATCATTTTTCAATAAATATTTTTATAGAAATAAAAAGTTAAAGTTATGTTTGGAAGACCGTGTCGCTGTCAAAATGACTTCCTTTATAGTACAGAGGGAGTAGTATTTTAACAATTTAATCTTATACAATGGTGTACTACACGTGCAATTTTCTTGGGGGAACGGTTACCAGTACGTACGGTGCACGCACTCGCGCAGTCGGTCGCGTCGCACCCGATTCTCAGCAGCACTACCACCAGTCTCCATTTCCTCCCCAGATTTTCTCGTTCCTCAGCCCCCACCCCCCTGTAAAAAGCGGCCGCGGCGGCAGTAGGGTTTCGGATTCCCACCCCGCGTGCAGCTTAGGCGAACCCTCCTCCCTCCCTTCCACACGCCCCAGTTCCCCACTCTCTCCCCCTCACCTCCTCCTCCTCCTCCTCCTCCTCCGCCGCCGCCGCCATGGGCAGGGGGAAGTTCAAGGGCAAGCCCACCGGCCGCCGCAACTTCTCCACCCCCGAGGAGATCGGTACCGACGTCGCGCCCTTTCCTATTTTCGATTCGGCCCTGTTTCGTTTTCACTGAGAAATCTGTTGCCAGCCGTCAGCAGCAGCCGCCGTCGTCATGGGCGGGCTGCTCGATCTGATGCTGCGGCGGGGGGTTCGGGTTTCGCTAGGCTGGGATGTGCTCGTAGAACACGAGCGGCTGTGAATTTGACTTGAACGCGATGCATAGAGCGCTTTTTTTTTTGTGATGCTGTACGGGTTAGCATACAATTCGATGGTGTTTGATGATTTGGGTCGTGGAGGAGGGAGTGACTCGTTGATCTAACATGGGTCTTAGCTTCGGTGTTTATGTTGCCTGATTTTGATGCTCATGTAGTCAGGCACTTATCTGCACCTTTAGATGCTTGGCTCTATCCCATGATGCAGTAGTACAGCTCGATTCTGTTTCTTCGTTTTGATTTATTAGTTTTATAAATTCCAGTTCACTGTTTCAGATCTTCACGGAATAAGGGTTTGTGTGGAGTTTAAACGCAGTGAGAAATCGATTGCACCTCTGTCTTTATCTAGTCTCAGACAAAGGAACTCTGTTGAGACTGTATACAGGAGTGCAATAATATATTTAAGTTCTTGATGTACAATTGAAGACCATTTCCTTTTAGTTTGTGCTTCTGGATTTTGATTTCGTTTTTGATATCCTGCTAAGTGCAATATATATATTTTTACTTGCTTCTGATAATCTTTTCCATTCAAATAACTGCAGCTGCTGGTACTTCAGGTCGTCCACGCACATTTAAGAAGGTTCGTCCACATTTCTACCATGTGTCGCTCCTAGATGAACCAGAAAAAAATAACTTTTTTGTCAGTTACATGGTTTAGGATAATATTAAACTAAACTATTTTGCTTTTGGCATTTCGTATTTCACCATGAACAATCATTGTCTGAATGGATAAGAAGAACAACTATTTCATTGGTTAGTTTTGTTTGTTGTCAAAGCATCTGTTCCAGTGCAAAGAATAGCACATCTAATCGCTTGTATTTATTTATTTATATTCTGGGCGTTTCCAGTATCCACATGGATGAATATTGTTAATCCGTAGTACTGAAATCAAGAGCATTGCAATTGCAAATGTTTACTCAATTATTTGCACCAAACCTTGGTTTGTTTCAACACTACCTTGTCATATTCGTTCTAATGAATTAACTGAGTATCAAATAGAATTTAGCTGAGGAGGAAAAGGAGGAGGAAGAAGATGACATAGAAGAATCTGAAGAGGAAGAATCTGAAGATGAGTCTGAAGGGAAGGCTGTAAGTAATCTTACTCTCTGCAAGTATATATTCATAGTTCAGTTCCTTTTCTTACCTATCTGACATGTTGTGCAACAATTCCAGAAACATAAAGGAACTGAAGGTCTTATTCAGATTGAAAACCCGAACTTAGTGAAAGCAAAGAATATAAAAGCCAAGGAAGTTGATGTAAGTTGGTGACTACTGATAACATTTTGGACTATATTTTCTGTTTTCCCCCTTGATCTTCATACTATTTGATAGTTACGTCTGAATCTTTTTGTTCATGTGTACCAATTAGTATATTTTTCATGCGTTTGTCCAACTTACTTTGCATTTTACAGCTCGGAAAGACAACTGAGCTCTCGAGGCGTGAAAGGTACCTTTTCTTATTTCAGTCCATGCATTGTGTTTAGCTATTCAGGAAAATTTTAAGGTACAATACTTCAAATATGTTTGAATTATAGAGAGGAGATCGAGAAACAGAAAGCTCATGAGCGCTATATGAAGCTTCAGGAGCAAGGAAAAACAGAACAAGCTAGGAAAGATTTGGGTGAGAATTCTTATCTATATTATGTCCACCTCTTCCCTTCTTTTGGTGTTCCTTGTTGGTTGTAGTTACATATGTATTTATATCGCATGCGACCTATGAGCGTTCATTAAATCTGGTTCAGTGTACCTATAGAAACAGACACTGTAACAAAGGAAAATAGCATAACATGCTAGCATGATGTACAAAATTTAGTATCAGTAACAATGGATAAATCAGGACCCTTTAACCCAGTTGATATCTTTAATCAGATATAAACATCAGTGGGTTTAGATCTGACATCTTACTGGACATTGGATAGTACTGATTCAGTACCGATACTAGCATTATACTAAAAAAAACAAGTTATATGCCTAGTAGAGTAGTATATATATTATATATGGAGAATACCAAAAAGCTATCAATTACGCATAGGAGTTGATCCTACAATTCTTGCATATTTTTCAGCCGGCTTCACTGAGGTTATGGATGAAGTTTTTGCGTCTTGTTTAATGATTTTTAACCAAAAATCTTCTTGTATTCTTTCTGAACTTCGACCTGAAAATTTACTAATGCAATCCTCTTAGATGTCTCACAATAGTGCAAATGTTTTACTTTTACTCTTCAAGATAATTGTCTTTATAGAACAAAGAAGATTCTATTTTATATGTGAGACTCACATCTACCATTTAATGTCAGATTCAGTCAGAACTGTCCATTTGACATTATTATATATCTTTGTAGAATTGGCATTGTATATTTTTTTTTTGGGTGCGTTCAATATTGAAGAATTACTTGTGAATTGCCAACAGCCATGACCCTTTATAATTTTGCAAATGCAGAACGTCTTGCTTTAATAAGACAACAAAGAGCTGATGCTGCAAAGAAACGTGAAGAGGAGAAAGCTGGTACATCTCCCTTGCTATTTGTATATTGCTTCATGGTTTTGGTTTTCTTGTGTCATTCAGAATTGGTTGCAGACATATCATATACGAAAACATATTGTTTGATCATAGCATCATGAAGTGTATATTCAATTGCTTGTGAAATTTTGATGCCTTTGTTTACTAGTTTTGATAACATTCTGGGTGCATTTCGCAGGTAACTAAGTGTTTAGCACTGAGATGAAGTGATGCTCATTTTACACATTCAGTTAGTAACATGTTTTCTCAGATTGCAATATGTATACTGATGTTAATTTTATTCTTGGCAGCCAAAGAACAGAGGAAGGCTGAAGCACGCAAATAACTGCGGCAACCATGTGGACAATGAAGGCGTGAGCTGCGTCGGCTGGATATTTATTTCTTATATATATGCCCCTAGTATCTTTTAAACTCGGTCTCGATTTCGATATTTCCATAAAATTATGCATTGACTAACTGTAGTCTTGTCGACGTGGCTTGATGTAAACTTGAGCTTGGCAGGGTGCATATGTAGTATGATCAGTTTATGCAAAATTTGCGTTTAGTTACGTTGATATATAAATCAAGAACGTTGTGAATACTGGAGATAATCCATGGTCATGCTGCTTAACATTAAGATAACCTAGCTATCTTCTTTAGGAGAAAAATAAGACTAATCATCAATGAGAACCTGAAATTTCTCAATTATGCCCAACATCAAGAAGTCAGCTAGTGTCCATACATTTGGGCTTTGATCTTTGTTAAGGCAAGACCTGTAGGTCGTAGATTCATACTGAGGGGGTTGATCGTAGGCTCGTTGCAGTTACTCCATGCTTTCATTCAAAGATCGTAGGCTCGTAGCACAGTCACTCCAATCTTTTCACTCAAAATTGACTACTCCCTCCGTCTCAAAAAAAAAAAGGTAAACTATGGGTTTCCGTGCCAACGTTTGACTATCCTCTTATATAAAATTTTTTTATAATTAATATTTTTATTGTTGTTAGATGATAAAACATGATTAATACTTTATGCGTGACTTATTTTTTTAATTTTTTTTAAAATTCTTTTCAATAAGACGGACGGTTAAACATTGAATACGTAAACAAGGTTTGTCTTTTTTTTTTTTTGGACGGAGAGAGTATGCGCAAGCTGAAGCAGTGACATCCTGTGGTTGCTGATTTTGCTGATTGTGAATGATACTAGGCAGATCACGTGCATGGGGAACAGGAATTTGACCGAAGAAACTGCTCAGTGGCAGCCTGTACGCCCAAATGCCCAATCGAGGAGCCTCTCTCCTCAGTGTTTTACGTGTCGCACAGAACGAGGAGCCAAAAACAATTAAAAAAAAGAGAAAAACGGTACGGTTAGGGCTGTTATTGATTGATGATGTAGCGTCGTGCACTTCAGGAGTTCTTCGTGGGAATTAATGAGATATAAAATTAAACCAGATATGATTGTGATTGATTGACATGAGAAAGCAAGGAAAAAAAAAGGACTCCTTTGAAACACAAATGCAAACAGAAACACAAGGATAGGAAAATCGTAGTATTTAAGTGCCATGTCATCTTAAATTTATAGATGGAAAAACACATGAAAACAATAGAAATGATCGTTTGGATGGAGTGCAGGAAAAACAAAGGAATCAGAAGGAAAATGATCGTTTGGATGGGGCACGGTACAAACACATGAATGAAGAAAAATGGATGCAAATGAATTTTTTAAAGAGGTAGAACCTTATGTTGGGAATTCTCCAATATTCAGAATCCTCTAAAATTTTCTATGTTTGGAGGCAATCCTGATGAATTTGGTGAGGCCATTTCTATATTTCAAATGAATTCTTTTCATAGGAATCTAACCCTCCAAAATTCCTTTGCTCCAAAGGAGCCCTACATAAAATTTGGTTGCGATTAATTGAGAAAAGTAAGTAGATAGGAGTATATTTTATGACAATTTGAACTCCGTAAGTAGCTACTCCCACTGTTTCAAAATAAAATTCAAGCATTTCACATTTGATGACGCTTACCTTAGTTCTAAGAGAGTACATACTTATCACATCAGTCTTCTTCTTTTTTTCAATTTCCCTCCACCTCCATCAAGTATTTTCTCCTCAACCTTATTCCACCATCTCTTATTTAATACGCGACACAAAAGTCGTTTCTCCTCAACCTTATTTACTGCTATAACAACTTGGAAATACTTATATTAATATTATGTAATAGTAAGAATATTTTAAGAAGGGGAAGGGAGTATGTTGTGTATTAAAAAAATAAATTTCACAATGTCATATATATTTTAACCAAACTATTACAAAATTACATATTTAAATCGGTGTATCATAAAACTATAGATTTAACAATATAGTTATCACGAAATTATAGGTTTAAGACAAAGTATTGTAAAATTGCATATACAAACTTATTTAAAGCTTGAATCTAACTTCAGTGCCAAGGGTTTAAATTTTAAAATCTATAGTTTTGTGATAACAATCAATAATATTGTATGTTTTGTGATAACAATCAATATTGCACCAGTAGTTTCATGATATTTGGTATTAAATCTAAATCTATAGTTTTGTGAAAAAAAAAATGGTGCTAAATATACAGTTTTGCAATATAATGTCTTACATCATAGGTAGATCAAACTATATGTAGTTTTGTAAAATTTAGCTAAAAAAACTAGGAAACCCTACAAACTCATGTCAACCTGTCAACGATTTTATATCTCAGAAAAATATACGACGTACCAACGAGCGGTTTCATGATTTCATCAGAAAGCGAAATGTTCGAATATACGGCATTACGTGTAAAACAATGCTCATGACGACCTTCTGTACTTCTGTCTTAGTTCATGCATCATAGCGTTTCAAATGATTTCCTTTCATCTCTCAGTAACACATGCCCATACAAATGTGAACAAAAACAACCGGCATCAAAAGAGACTATAGCTGTCATTTTTTCAGCACTCAACTAGAAAAGAATACTATGACCTTCAAGGGCAATATCTATGGTCGTTCCAACAATTACTGTAAAAAGGCTATCAAAAGGTATAATCGCCTTCCAGAGTGTTCTGTATTTCTGTTATAGCAGTAGCTCCAATCACGGGCTTATCGTTCTTAGCATGCCGTGAATCATTATCATCCCACGGCTGAATAAAATTTTCATGCTGGGTCATGGTGAGGAACGCTGGCAGCACTTGAAAAAGTTATCCGCCAACCTATACATAAATAGGATGCATCTGCGCCTTTTGGATTATTATAGACTAATGTAGCAGCACTCACAAAACTTCGTTTAGTGTCACTGAAGCTTCAATCCATTGGTTTGTTTTTCATCATCTTACGTTTCGTGGCATCCAGATATTTCTTCCGAAGCCGAATGACCTTGGGAGTAACCTGATGAAGCTCAAATGTCAATATGAAACTCCAGGAGCAAACTGGAATAGGAGTTGGAACAGTTATGCGTAAATCAAGCAAGAATATTATTTTCTTTTGGTAAAAGATTGGGAGTAATATTCCACAAAATAAGATTATTTTCTTAGGATAATCTGCACTTCTAATAAAACAAAAAAAAGCTAGCAGCATGTAGAGTAACTTAAATTTGGATTTGGATGTGGACTAACATGCATATATTGTAGCATGCATTTTGTTTTGTAGGCTGCATTCCTACATTCCAACCCATGCACAGAGAACACATCTCTAATTTAGATTTCTGATAATCCTTTACAAATACCAGTAGCAAACTATATAGCAGAAACTGCAGGTGGATGCTTATTGATTGCTTTCTTTGTTTGGTTCTTAATATTGTTTGTAACATGCCATTGTATTATATGGTAGAAATAACAATGCACCCATTCATTAGCCTGCAGAATCTCCGTCTGGCAGAGGATTTTTTCTGAAATGTAAGCGGTTTTATACATTGGCAATAGTCGTCAACAAGTCATTTCAAAATCCAAAAAAATACCAGGAAATTTTTTTTTATTTCTAGAGCTAAAAGTAACAAGCCAAAAAAGAATCGGAATAAGAATCGGGAAAAATGGAAAGCTCATCTCTATGCGCTGCTTGTGCCACCTAGTCCTCACACAAGTACACAAGTAGAATCATCAATAGCAAATACAGAAAACTTGCCTCAATAAGCTCATCTGCAGCAACATATCCAATTGCCTCTTCCAAACTCATCTGCATGATTCAGTGCCTTTAGTTAAGATTATGTAACAATCATTTCCGAGGAAGCCAAAGGAAGGAAGCAAATGACATTTTTCAGCAAAGAATGCACATAATCTAGATTTATGGTCTCCTCAGTTCCCAAAACCCAAGGGAGAGTGTGACGCGAATATTATAAAGCTTGCAAGGCTTCCGTTGGTATTAAGTTGTTAACTAGTGTTTAAAGCAGCACCATTTAGTCTGTAGGGTGATAAAGTGATATCTCCTGAATGCTGATGTCTTGGTAAAAGTTAAAACACAGCATACCAATCGTGGTGGAGAAAGCCTGACATTTTCATCCTTTCCTGGAGCTCGAATGTTTGTAAGTTCTTTAGTTCTCACAGGATTGATCTGAACAACAGAAGAGTTATTTAGTTTGTGTATTAGAAGAGAAACCTAATTCATTGATAAGCATATAATCAACTTACATCAAGATCACTGTCACGTGAGTGCTCTCCAACAATCATGCCTTCGTACGCCTTAAAGAAAGGAGAAAGAAAGAGGAATAAGGAAACCCCCCTACCCTTAGATGGTAGATCATAGTAACAAATTAAATAAATGTCAATACCTCCATCCCAGGAGAAACAAACAGAATACCACGAGCTTCTAAACTCATAAGTGCATGTGAAGTGATAAGTCCCTTGCCGACAGATACCTACATATACACATAAGAGCACTTACATTTGTCATGTTGAGTTGAGCAGAATAAGGTGCAGTTCATCAAATCCTGCTTACATTTAATGACATATTCCTTCTTTTGTTTCATTTGCTTAATTCTTGGTTTAAAAATTCATTGCTGTCTATCATTGCAAAATAATGTAAAACTTGTTTGGTATGAAGACAGATAAGAGTAAACAGAAGAAATTATGAAACTGAAGGAATTGGCATTACCAGAACTCCTTTTCTAACATTGCCCAGCTGACCTCTGTATTTAGCATATGCTGCAATCATAGAGAAACCAAGGTCAAATACTCTCAATAAAATCTAGTTGGTGGCATCAATGGCGTGGTTTACTTCAAAAAAATGCATAGGCGAGTTAAGGATATCATCTAGGACTTAATAAGAAATAGCATACCCTGGAAAGCGCGATGCATAAACCCAGTTCCACGTGTAAAGCTGCTGAATATTCCTTTGAATCCCACCAAACCCCTGCATACATAATGCATCATTTCGTATCATAAAAAAATGAGAACCAGACTGAAATACATGGCAAAGGACAATTGAGTCCAAAATTGGCATCAACTATAATATGCTTTTGAAGGTGACACATCATGCAGCTGGTAATTATATGCACTAATTACCTAGATGGGCAGGTCAAAAATATCCGAGTTCTCCCAGTTGTCCCTGGAACAGGACCCATGTCCATTACTTCACCCTTCCTGTGTGTCAGGGTTTCCATGACAAATCCAACATGCTCCTCGTCTACCTACAATATGTTCAAACATTAACAGTTTATGAATACAAGTTTAGAACAAAGTAAACAACTAAAAACAAAGAAGTTCAAACAAGGTTCCATATTTCTACCTCAACAGTTACTTCTTCAATAGGCTCTAACCTTTCTCCACGGTCTGTTTTATACCTATTTCAATTAATACATAAATTAGTTAATAGTGGGAACAGTGCTGCCAAATTGCTCAGGTACAGAGTTCGATATCAGTGGAAAGTGTATTTCCACAGAACAGGGAATATAACTACTTCAGGGTGAAACAAAGTAAAGAACAAAATATCTAGCTACAAACGGTTAGCTTCTCTAATACTGTTGGAAAGAAAATTGAACTAAAGAACTTCAGGCTGAAGTGAAAACATAAGCATAGAAAGAGTATAATATGTGGAATATTGGTGCTCACATCACTTTTGGGGGTGAAACTGAAAGCTCAAATCCTTCACGGCGCATATTCTCAATCAAGATTCCTGGAAGTTATGCAGATCATCAAATGCTATAGTTGGCAGGAAACTTTTCATTATATTGTACACAAGGTTGACGTATGAAGTGCTCTCAAATAAATCAAGAAAAAAAAGCAGTCAAATAGCATATATCAGAAAAAGAAGGGATTTCATCAGTGGTACATTTACTTACCTAACTGAAGTTCTCCCCTTCCTTGAACTTCATAAGATTCTGATAATGGTCCAGGAAGAACATTAATTGCCAGGTTCGTTTCTGCTTCTGCCATTAGGCGGTTGCCTATTTTCGCTCCAGTTAGCTACAAAATTTTAGATGGACCTCAGACAAAGAGAGCAGCTATTATTGCTTGATTTATTGATTGGTAATTAGGCTCTTTCCAGACTATGTGTAGTCAGCATAGGCAACCTATGAAGTTGATTTAGAATAGCTGTGGTTGGATCTATCTATGTCATTCAAACAAAGGAGATCGAACGCTGGTGTGTTTTACTTAGAGGCACCAAGGCTTCCATACTTTGCATCGTTATATCCTAATTTAAATTTGACCGCACCATTCCTCAGAAACAAATGACATAAAACTTCACATTAAATAAAAGTATGTACATACTGCCCAAAAACCAGCCTGGATAGCATTGCAAAAACACCTAGGAGGCTAGTACCATACCTTGGATTTAGCCCTCCAAGACTAATGGTGTTAGCTTCTTAGTCCTTACTCTCACCTACCAATTTAAAACTTCATTCAGAGGACTAGCTCCACCGATAGATTTAGGAAAACCTATGCGCTAGTAACTGAATTCAGATGATTAAAAATGTATGGTATGTTTGCCTTCTGATTATTTTGACAGGAAAATTATGATCTAGTAGTATCATGCTCAGCAAGTCAACATTTGATATCTACCCATTATTTGTACTTCAAGACTTCAAGTAGTGACTATGAACAAGATCTAGTGACACAAGTTATATTGCAGTGAGCAAATGTTATATTCTCTTTTTCTTAAAAAGGAAAAGGTAAAATAACTAATATATTTCAGTCTGCAACAAATTTTCAGATCCAATATGAATTAACTAGTTCCTTAAATTTTAGAATCCTGCATATGACATCCCCAAATCCAGAGCAACATAGTGCTGTGGCAGTTATAACACCATCTGATTATCATGGTTCCATTAACATATTAGCAGCTCCTACAGGAATCTGAAATCTATCTTAAAATAATAGCCTAACTTTAAGCAAAAACAAAATAGGAACACTTTGATGTATAGGAAAACAAAACAAATATGCAGGAATTTTCATCAAAAGCAAAAAGGACAATGAAAACAATACGAGGAATAAATATGAACACTTTGATGTCTAGGTTAATTGTTTGCTACTTACATGAGTGCCATCGCGACCAGCCAGTGGTGAATCATTCACACCAAAAGTCATAGATATTGTGGGAGGGTCCAACTCAATTGTAGGAAGGGCAGTCAAAATCTATATTGTACAACCATTATTAGTACAAGGAATATCTGACAATAGAAACATGTTAGCAGCACGAATTAGCAACCTACATCTGAATTTGACACAGTATGCCCAATTGCTGGAGCAGCCAATCCAGCCATTGAAATTATGTCGCCAGCTCCTGCAGCCTCTACTATTACCATACTTGTTCCTTTCTTTTTCATGAGCTTGACAACCTAAATTTGTTTCAGTAGTTTGCAAAGGTCCTTAAGGCATTTAATGAATACAATAATTTAAACATATTGAATGAGAAAAAGTGTCTTCAGCGTTTAAGCATTGCCGAGAAGAAGTGCAAAAAATTCAGTTAAACCTTTCCATCTTCGATCTTCTGAACACCATCATCTGTGCTACGAAGACCATGCACTTTGTCACCAACACGGACAACCCCAGATCTTACTCGTCCAGTCAGTATTCGTCCTAGATAAAAATCGCGTTCCATCATGGAAACCTGTAGAAGACTATGAATTACTGGCTCCGCTTAAGAATTACCAGTACAACCTTACATAAATATCTTCAGAAGAGGTAAATTTAAGATAAATTCTAGGGTGGGGAATTAGAGAAAACTTGCCTGCAAAAGTTAAATAACACACATTTCGGAACAGGAAAAAGAAGAAGTGTGTGATGTCTTAAATTCTGAAAAGGAGGTGGAATCTTACAAATAGCTATTGACTAAGAGTGGAGAAAACTTGGCCAAAAATGAAGGCATCATTTTGTTTTGGTTGCTAAATCAAGTGGAACTCTATTACAAATAAACAAATCGCCATAATACTTAGTCGTTCACTCATTCTAATAAACATGTCGTTAGAGATAGATGGAGAATTACAAAAGAAATAGCAAGTTTTCCCTCGTCTAAATAAAATATCCATTTCAGATGCTGTGCAATACACTAACCAACATTTGGAATGGAGCCTCAAGGTCAGCTTTTGGAGAAGGCACATGCTGTAAAATGGAATCAAGCAATGCAGACATATTTTTCGCATTATCAGGAGGGCTCTTGGTGAATTCTAGAGAAGCCCAACCTTCTTTAGCCGATGCATAAAGAACTGGGAAGTCTAACTGTTCTTCTGCAAAACCCGAATAAAATAGTGTCACAAATTTATGAAAAAACTTCCAAGGCACCAAATTGAAGTACTAGAAATGCACCTGTAGCACCAAGATTTGCAAATAGATCAAACACCAAGCTCTCTACTTCATTGCAGGTCTCTTCCGAAACTGTTGGAGTATAATTGGTTAGTTAAAGAGCTATAGCAAACATAATATACTAGGGATATATATATGCCAAAAATAATGAATATAATGCTTTATCTATTTACTTTGTGGGAAGTGAATATATCGCAGTAGCTCATCTTTCAAACAAAATTATTGCTAACGCTAAAAAACATTCAATGCTAATAACAGGCTTCTCAAAAGGAAAGGCCTTCTAACTAAAAATTACATGACTGGATATTTCTCTTTTTCTGTAAACATAGAAAACAAAAGGTAGCCTAATTTTGTGATGGGAAATGGAATATAGTGTCATTTTGGATAAAAATCATTGTGTATTTACCCCCCAAAGTATATGTTTCTGTTTATCTGCTTAAACTAAATTACACATCAAAACTTCAAAATTGCTCAGCTTAAGATCGTAGCTTGATTCATATCTAAGAAAATTGAATCACTTTGTTATGTACATGCCATCCATTGCTCACAAAATACTGCCATAGTGAGCAGAGCATCTGAGAATAAGCAAACCTGATGGCCTGTCAACCTTGTTGAGAAGGAGAATTGGGCGCAAGCCATACTTCAAAGCCTTTGAAAGTACAAACTTGGTCTGCGCTAAAGGTCCCTCCCCAGCATCAACAACCAAGACCGCCCCTTCAACCATTCCAACAACTCTCTCGACCTGTCACATAATTGGTGAGGATCATGTCAGATACCATAGAAAAATCATCATTTCTTCTTGTTCTTAACTGTATGAAATTATAAAAGAGTGCTGAGTGTGTACTTCGCCACCAAAATCAGCGTGACCAGGTGTATCAACCATGTTGAGTTCATTCTCCTTCCAAGAGACAGAAGTGACCTACACAAATAGCCGAGCCAAAAAAAGTGAGATGCCACATAAAAAGTTACCATACTGAATGCTATGCAGCTATTGGACAGAAAGCATGTCGACCTTTGCCAACAAAATAATACTACTTCATTAGGACCATCAATGAAGAAGTTTCAACAAAAAAAAAATCAGAAGGATAAGATAATGATTATCTCAGCAGATCAGATTTCGGGAGTGATTTATTGAACTACAATAGATGTGCAGGCTTTACTGAGTACAGAATGAGCAGAGTAGTTGAACCATAAGCGACATAAATCCTCCCAGAAATTTACTTGCGCACTGAAATCTGCCAAGGTGCTCAGCGATGTATAACAGGGAAAAAAGCAGCGCAAGTTTGAGAATGGCCTTTGAAGCAGATCTCACTTCCTTCCCCAAGCCAACATTCTAATCCCTCACGTGATGCACGCAGTATGTTCGACGGAATGGACATCTAACCTCTCGTTTGCCCTCACTAACCACGCGGCGCGCGCGAGTGGTGGAAGGTGGGTTACCTTGGAGGCAATGGTGATGCCGCGCTCGCGCTCGAGGCTGATGGAGTCCATGGCGCGTTCGTGTGGGATGTCGGCGCCGCACTGCCGCAGGAGCCGGTCCATCAGCGTCGTCTTCCCGTGGTCGACGTGGGCTATCACCGCCACGTTGCGGATGCGGGACGGGTCGAGGGCGCCTCCGGGCCCCAGGGCCGGGGAGGCGGCTGCCGACGCGGCGGCGGCCGAGTAGAGGCGGCGGAGGAGCGGCGAGACGTAGGGCGCCGGGGACGAGGCGGAGGTCGGGAAGACAGGGCTCGTCCGGCTCGCCGCCGAGCGGAGGCCGCGGAGCAGCATGCCCGTGGCCATGGCGTTCGCGGCGGCGGCGGCGGCGGCGTGATATTTCGCGCGGCCGGGAGAAAGGGAGGCGGCTGCGGCCAAGGGTTTTATTCGGGCGTGTCACTGCGACAGTTTACAAATGTATAAAAGCCCATCTTACCACATGCCTGGGTAGTTTGTCCTGGGCTTCTTTCGGCCCAATCTCTATCCCGTCGAGCCGGCCGCCTCTGCCGTTGAGGCGTTCCACTTCCCGACGGGCGCCGGCGGCCGGCGACGACTCTCTCCTATCCATCACCATAGTTGTGGCGGCCGATGCTATCGTTAAGGATCGCGGCCGCCTCGCGCCTGCGAGGGCTGCTGGCCGGCGGCGCAGCGACCGGGGCGCGCGCACGCGCCTTCTCCTATGGGAGGGTGGTGGATGCCGCTGCCCGGGACGGCGAGCTCCGAGTGTTCGTGGTCGCCGGTGAGGTCTCAGGCGACTCGCTCGCCTCGCGCCTCATGGCGTCTCTCAGGGCGCTCTCACCGGTCCCCGTCCGTTTTGCTGGTGTTGGCGGGTCTGGTATCCCTCCCTTTCCCCCATTTTCGTTTCAGTACTTCTATGGAATCGATGTACTAGGGCATTATAACTTGAGTTTGTACATTAGTTTAGGTTGCTCTTAAATCGGACCAGCATAGTTTGATTTGATTTTTCATGTCATTTTTCATAGGTCCATTGCATGCTTATAGATTGTTTCGTTTCACATGAACATTGACAAAACTTCCATTGTTGCTATGCGTGGCATGCTCACAGTCAAAGGAAGAGTTATTTTGGAATCGCTTACTTAAAGTATTTTTCTGAATGTTGTTGGAAATTAAATTCTAATTGTATTGTACATAGAGCTAGATTCATCGATGCACACTTGAAATGCTCAAATTTGCATATGGAGAGCAAGACGGAGTTTCAGCCAATACCTTGAGACTTGCGCAAGGTGTCTAGCATTTAGTGGAGAGACAAGCAACAGATTTTTCATTGTAATTCTTGTTACAATAGTATGTGATACTCTTCTCTCTTGTAGTAGGTTTATTAGGTTGTAGCACATTGAAGAAACAGTAAATTTTTATTCTAAGCAATCCTCAATGCTTTGCATATAAGATTCGAAAAGATGAAGAGAAAAGAAAGAAAGTTGGGAGCGAAATGGAATTCCAGAGTTAGGGGATTGGATTGTTAGATGCTGACCTATATGAGGGTATTCGGCAAGTCGCTTGGATCTAAGCAACAAAGATCAATCTATAATATCCCCCCTAGTCCATCAACTCATCCTACAATCCACTTCTCATCCCTAGCAGCCGATGCCACCCAGCTATCCTTCTGGTGGTGTTTAATGCAATTACACCTTGCCCATAACAGTGTGTATCCATCTGTTTAATTGTGAAGAGAGTTAACTTTTTGTGTGGTCAACATTCCCATGTAATAATTAATTCAGCGTCATTGCATCATTTCACTTCTCCATCTATCTGAGTTAATCAAAATCCAATTTCAAGTTGGATTCCATGGTTTTACTGCAAGTATGATCCTTGAGTTTCTTGCCTCTTAAATGGAGCTCAATCCAAACTCAATTTCAAGTTGGATCCCATGGCTTTACTTCAACTCTGATCCTTGAGTTTCTTACCTCTTAAATGGAGCTATGGACTCCTTTCTTTGATGTAGGGAATTAATGCGCAATGAAGGCTTGCAGTCACTTTTTCCCATGGAGGAAATTTCCATAATGGGATTGTGGGAACTGCTGCCACACATATGTAATATCAAGGTGCAATGTTGTTCTGTCTCATACTCTCATGCTTTGCTTTTTGTTCATGTTCTCTGGACCTGTATTTTAATTATGCCCATTTTGGTTTTGCAGAGGAAGATTGAGGATACTGCAGATGCTGCTGTATTGTTTCAGCCTCATGCTGTAGTTACTGTTGATTCAAAGGGGTTCTCTTTTCGCCTTCTGAAGCAATTGAAATGTAAGTCTATTAACAGAAGCATTTTTTACAATACCATTCCTAATTTCTCGTGAGCAAATATGATAAACATTTTCTGTTGTCTAGGCAGATACAATCAAGTTGCCTGTCCTCTACATGTCCACTATGTTGCACCATCATTCTGGGCCTGGAAAGATGGTGAAAGAAGGCTTGCAAAGTTGCATAATTTTGTTGACCATTTGTTGTGTATCCTTCCATTTGAGGAAGAAATTTGCAGATTAAATGGGTTGCCTGCTACATATGTGGGCCATCCATTTTTGGATGATGCTAATGGCTTGAATATGGTATGGACTTATGTGCTTTGTTTCAACATCAGTGCCATCAGCCTAATATATTTTTGTTGAATTTTAAGACATTGCTGTCCAAATCTCTCATTCACAGTTTTACTGCACTTTCTTAAGTGCCTTCTCTATCCAGTTATCTCGTTAAGATTTCTTTGCATAAATGCTTTGCATTACACAATGAATGCACCATCTACTACTACCTCCGTTTTAGGTTATAAGACGTTTTAACTTTGGTCAAAGTCAAACTGTTTCAAGTTTGACTAAGTTTGTAGAAAAAAAAATAATATTTTCAACCCAAGACAAATTTATTATGAAAATATATTTAATTATTGATTTAATGAAACTAATTTGGTATTATAAATATTATATTACTATATTTGTTTATAAACTTAGTCTAATTTAAAGAAGTTTGACTTTGACTTTAGTCAAAGCGTCTTATAACCTGAAACGGAGGGAGTACATATAATGGCAATTTAATGTACCAGAATGTTTCTCTCCATAACTAGTAGCTATTAAATTACTACTGCCGATGCATAGCAGCAGTATAAGAGAATAAAGGTAAGGTTTCGTAATTTATTCATTTTATAAAGTGATCATTCTCATTGATGTATTAGCGATTAGTAGCTTCTTTTCTAGTTCAGTTGTTAAGATATGTGCACAAGCATCTAGTGTCTTCATGGGAATGAGATGAAGATGATTGTGCGAAGGATGTACTATTGTCTTTCTACTCTGTTAGGAAAAATGTTGACACGGATGGAATAACTAGTAATGGTTGTCTTATCGCAGGTGATTTAAATATTTCGCGTGATCATTTATCAACTAAGCATTTTGATCTGGATACTATTGTCTTTCTACTTTGTTTCGAAAACTGATGACATGGATGGAATAACTAGTAATGGTTGTCTTGTATTGTAGATGAAATATTTCACATTTTCATTTATAAACTAAGCATTTTGATCTGTAATCTGGAGATGCTCATGGCATGTATATAAATTGCTAGTATTAATCCACCAACTTGACTTGCATATTCTTTATGCTTGCCAAAATAATATAGGAGAAGGAACTATCTTCTGTCAATTCCATGCATCAACGAAGTGGTGAAGATTTTCGACAGGAGCATGCAATTTCCCCAGGTAGATTGTATGTGTAATTATTTGGGTGTGCTTCTTTTAGTGGCAATGCTTATGTTTTGTTTTTTGTTTTCTGCTCGTATTTATCAGTTCTATGAATTATATATCTGTTATGTGGTTTATCCATTTCTATGAACTTAGCCGAGGAAACAGACAGCATCACAGTTACATGTTATCTGTTAACAGTGCAACTTCAAATCTGCAAACTATTCGGCAGTTGCAACTGCCATTTAATTTTGGGCACACTTGTACACTATCACTTGTCAAGTGCTACTGTGCTATCTTTCTGGGTAATGTAGTATTGTATAAGTGAAAACTCATGGCTGCTGCATCAAGATTTAATAATTCCTATATAATTCGGTGCTGTTAGAGTAATCGTTGCAAAGTAATCTATTTTTTTAGCGAGTTCTAAGTAGCTTACTCATAATATGGTGCTACAATCAGATCAGCTTTCAATAATGAGATGCAAAGCATTTTTTTACGGGAAATGCAAAGCATATATTACACAGATATTTCAACTTTCTTGGGAATTGCATTTATCATAATTTTCACATGCAACTCTGGTGAAACATATAGTTAAACCTGAAAGCTCTGACTAAGAGATGGTGTAGCCAACTATTTTACATGTATAACTGAGCACATATTGTTTTCTTTTTATGCACTGCAAGTCTGCAGGACTATGCCTGGACCTGGATCATTTGCATTTATCATGTTATCTTGTGCATCTAGCCATTCACTGAAATCATATCTGGATATACTGCTCCAAATTGCATGTTATCTTGTGCATCAATAGCTAGTTAGTTCTCTATGAAGCTGCATCAATTTTTTGTTTCATAGGCTTAATCTTATTTGCATTTTTACTCTGTGTTATTGATATGTGCTTGTTTTCTAATGAGAAAATCCACCTTTGCTAGATTCCACAATCATAACGATACTGCCTGGAAGCAGGATGCAGGAGGTGGCCCGTATGCTTCCCATCTTCTTGCAAACTGTGCAACACCTAAGTCATACATTTAATGAACTGTCACTGGTCATCCCAGTTGCTCCTCATCGGGATGTGAGGGTATATGTTGATAATGTTGTTCGATCAGGGCCACTTCCAGTGGTACTGATACCTGGGGAAACACTAAAAGAAAGATATGATGCATTCAACGTAAGCTCACATGATTTTAGTTCTTGAGTGCCAATTCAATTTTTTGGTACTATTATTTTGAAATTTGGTTATGTTTCAAAGTATCTCTCCCTAATGCTTATATCATGGGCTTCTGTTTTTTTACGGAAGGTTTCATATCATGCACTGCACCTGTACCCTGTGCTTGCTCCAGAACAGTGTTAATTGACAAAGTTCCCTGAATTGCTAAGTCTGTATCTGAAGTACATTTTCTTGTTGCAATATGCAGACAAAAAGTTATCTAATCTAGAACACTGTTGATTACTGCAGCTAGTAGATTGTCCCATGCATGTTGTTTTAACATATTCTGTCCCTTTCTCTCAGGCAGTATATGAAACAATTCCTTAACCACAGTAAGATTCAGCATTATTATGAATGATTAGACTAGTTATACACATAAGAAAGATTGTGTCAGTACTAGTTCTTTGTTTTCTAGAGAAAAAACATATTTATTTCTTGTGAGGTACCATATTTTTGTTAAGGTGCATCTGCTACATCTTTTTTTTTTCTCGAATACGTATCTGCTACACCTCAAGCCAACATATCTTATAGTAGTTATTTCTACTAATGAAAGAGAAACATGAAATTTATATGATGTAATTGATAGTTAATATGTGAGACAGATAGCAACATAGGTGGGCTTCTTGTGCCAGCAGCCCAGTACTCCCATGAAATTTCATTGGTAATGTTATTGCGCGCTAAATACCGCAGGTCTGCAGTCGATTTTTTGCAGTTTCCAGAATTCATGTGAGTAAACTGCAGAGTGTTGTTTCGTCGTGCAGGCTAGTAGAGCAGCATTATGCACTTCAGGAACAGCTGTCATGGAGCTGATGTTAGCAAAGCTACCCTGCGTGGTAGCTTACCAGGCTCATTTCATCACGGAATGTTTGATTCGTCTGAGGAAAAAGATAGACTTTATTTCTCTACCCAACATTCTTTTAAACTCTCCAATTGTCCCTGAGATCCTTTTTCGGGCTTGCACAGCGGAAAATCTAGCTGCAAAACTAAGGTAATATCCCCCACCCAAAGAAAAAACTCATAGATATGAATATAGTTATCTCTCATGGATAGTATCCATATGGGTATAGGTATCAATATTCATATAGATTTGTATCATATGCCTTGACATGCCTGTTAGTTAACACAATTGCTTTAACTTGCTTCCATTGCTTCTTTTTTTCTGAATGATGTTCATTCTTCATTATTGAGAAATATTATGTATGTATTCGACACTTGGACCTGATCATATTTCATCCCATTTTGATCGGACCAGTGAGGTCATTTGTAATGATGAAGCCCGTCAGCTCCAAGTGGAATCAGCTGACCAGTTACTGGAGATGCTTTATGAACCTATCAAGCAACGAGGTGGCCTATTTCAAGAGGAGCTGCACAACTCGAGCTTGCCGTCAAATATCTACTCCCCAAGCACGATTGCAGCATTGACAGTGCTTTATACAGATAAGCATCAACAAGCGGTGCACCAGAATTGAGTGGATGCCCTCAGTAGCAGTAGCAGACATATTTTTATCAGCCGTGATGGTCGCTATTGCGTGCAATCTCATCTTCTCCGTCTGCTGTTCGTGATGAAGAATGTACTTTCTGCAGATCCTATTGGCTGCCCTAGGCCCACAATTGGAGAGGCAAAACGAGTTTTTAGGTAAAAAAAGGCTTTTCAGTTCTGGTTTCTGATTCTGAAGTGCCGCATGAAGTCAGGTCAGCATCGTATTATCATTATGGAGGATGGGAACGCATGTGTTCTGGTGGGTTTAGTGCGGGTCCTGGTCATCATTCTGCGATGATGCGTTTGGTGCAGATTCTTCCATGGTTAGAATTTCCTGGAGTGAACAGTTGGCAGTTGATATGTGAGAACAATTACAGGAGATTTTTCGGATGGTTTTGATACTTTCATGGTCATCGAAATTACGAGATGAACGGATGCACAGTGACGTCATCAGGTCTGGGCTTGCTTAATGACTGGTCTGGCCATAGAGGATCCTCGGTCAGTGAGAAAGCATAGATTCCCACGTAGCCGGCGATCACGTCACGGCTGAGCTCATCTAGGTGGTGGCCCATGCACGAGACGGCGAATCTTCCATGGAAAATATTTCGAAAATTGTTGCTTCGGTTTTAATTACAAGTTGCCGGCATTGCCAGTGTTCCACTTGGGAATATCTAACGCTTTTCTTATAACGATTTTACCTGCCAACTGCAGGATGGCATGGGGAAAAGTCTCGAGCCATCGTGTACTTAAATTGTGTAATCATCTGATGCCACTAGCTATCCGTGAACTTCAGGAGTTCGTTGATCTAGAATGGTGGTTGGTCAATGGAGGCCTTGTAAAACAATCTGATGATGTAACATCTCAAGGCAGTGTGGTCGCGGTGGATGGATTCGTTTCCCTGGCATCTCGGTAAGAAACAGTAATATTTCAGTATTTCACAGTGATTATTAGCATTGGACCCGATCACTCGGATTCTGTTCTTTTCAAGAGTTCATACATAGGTCATTTTTTTAAGGTGATTTAGGAAAATGGTCTTAAAAGTATTCCTTTTCTGATGAACTTGGCTTTAGACAGGCTAAACTGTCATCAATCTAGAACGCTGCACTTTGATGATATCTTGGACATATCACCACGTTACAATATTTTCTTCGTGCTTGGAAAGCACGATTGATGCCTTCAAGTGAAACTTTGCTCACGGAATTGGTATCACACCACGAAAGATATCATAAAAAATGTGAGCACTAAGCACAGGAGTAACAAACTACATGACATGCTCTTGGTACCACTGTACCAGCAATAAGGCAGAACATTGCCACACTAACACTCAGGCCAAGTGCCTACTGCAAATTAACCCTGGGTTTTGATCATCATCCTACGCGCTGTACATGTCAAACTGATCGTCATTTCATATCACGCACTCACCGTCGCTCATGCTGACCTGCTTCGCGGCCGCGGCCTCGGCGCCGCCGCGACGGATGCCGTCCCCGGCGACCGCCGGCGGGAAGTTGAGCAGCGCCTTGGCGCCCCGCATGCGGAACGCGGCACGGTCGTACGCCGCGGCGGCCTCCTCGGCCGTGCCGAAGGTGCCGAGCCACAGCCGCGCGCCGTGCCGCGTCGGGTCACGGATCTCCGCGGCGTACTTCCCCCACGGCCGCCGCCTCACCCCGCGGTAGTGACGCCCGCCAGCGGCGCCGCCCCTCGCCGCCGCTCCCCTGCCTCCGCCTCCGCCGCCGCCACCCTTGCGCCCGGCGGGGTGGCCGGCGACCACCGGCACCGTCGTCCGCGCGCCCAGCTCCGGCGACGACGACGACGACAGCGCCGCCACCGCGGAGGCCTCGCGGAGGACGTCGAAGAGGACCATGTCCAGCGAGTCGTTCTCGTTGAGCGGGAGGTACGACGACGGCTGCCCGTTGGCCGCGCGCGCCAGCGACAGAGACACGTCCACGTCCACGCGTGGCGGCAGAGCACCGGCGGCCTGGAGCGCGGGCGCGGCGGCGAGGCGATCAGCACCGACGCCGGCGCCGGCGCTAAACCCCAAGGAGAGAGACATGCGGGGCTGTACGCGCGGGGCGCGCTAGCTCATGAGACGATCGAGAGAGGTGGATGGATGCAGAGAGTGGTTTGCAGTGTGGTGTGTCAGGTAGGAGGCGATGCGTGATGTTGCCGCGCTATTTGAACCCGAGGAAGAGCGAGCACTGGAACTCTGGAAATGGAAGGATTAATTATTTTTAACTAAAGTGGGGCCATCATGTGTCATGCAAAATGTAATTTCGCAACCTCCTCGGGTGCAAATCATGTGGTTCGGTTCATGCGTGCTTTGGCCAATTACTCCCATTTTTCTACGTGGTTTTGCTGATGAAATCGACTAATCGGGGTAGGCCGGCCCATCCATGATCCATCCACCGTTGGAGCAGCCAGCTAGCGAGCAGTAGCAGATATTCTGTACGGAGAGGCACACGGCGAGCAAAGCTAGGCTTTTCGTGTGTAGCTAAATTGTAATATCCCAGTTGGATTCCTAGCATCTCACGTAGGCAAAGAGGTAATATAGTACTCTGTTTATTAATGCACGGATATGCATGTATGGTTACCTACTGTAGTGACCAATAGAAGAAGATCCTCCTCTAATGCTGTGTTCGGTACTCAGGGTCAGGAACACATGCTGTGCATGAAAAATGGAACAGTATATTAGCGCGTGATTAATTAAGTATTATATATTTTTTAAAAAATAAATCAATATATTTTTTTAAGCAACTTTCGTATAAAAACCTTTTGAAAATCCGTTTAGCAATTTGAAAAGCGTGCGTCCGGAGCTTAAGGGTATCGAACACGGCCTAACTCAACTGCACACGCAATTGAGTCACTGATATATAAGTCCTATTTTACTATGTTTCATATGTCAGTGGTTTAACTATACAGTAGTTAAGTTAGAGGATCCTTTCTACGGCGAATGTAAGGGTCCAAGGGATGGGAGGGGTTAATAGCAGTTGATTTCGAGTCGGCTCATGCTGTCTCGTTACTACTCCAGCTTTTAACTTTCTTTTCCTCCATTCTTTTTTTCGCTAGCGCTTAACTTTCTTTTCTTTCGTTGATTCACTCTTTTTTTTTCAGTAGCGCTTAATAGCTTTCTCGTGGGCGCATTGACAGGATGTGGAGACTGCGTGGACGCTTTTTAGCGCCATATGGTACACACACGTCTGAATTCTTGGGCAGAAAGGCAATACAACTAATTCTTGGCCATATACTCCAAAGAAAAGACCAGAGAAAGAACTTGGGAAAATTCACTGCAGAGCCGTGGCGTGATTTGGCACGTCTTCCACCTTTTCTGATCGGTTAATTGTTCTGGATCTTCTGTGACCGAGGCCATCGACGTCGTGACGGTGCGGCATTACGTACGCGCGCAAACGTAAACGAGAGAGAGTGGCCGAAGCGACGACGAGAGGATAGGGGCAGCGATCGACTGGGCCAGGCCAGTGGAACCTTCCAAAGCCACGTACGGAGAGAGCGGTCGTCGTCAGCTCGTGTTGTTCGCGAAGGGCCAAGAGCGCTTTCTAATGGCTACTACTTCTAGACACAGCGGGCGGGCTTGAGCTACCCGCTCCCTCGAAGATATCGGTCAAGGCCACAAGGGTCAAAGGAGCATTATTGATCCATCCGTTTCATAAAAGCAACATCTTAATATACTCCCTTTATTATAAATTAATCTACATATTACATATTTCATAGGTACACCAAAACCAAAAAAAACTAATAACTCTCCTATACTATATTTACTCTAGCAACAAACTCGATGCATGCACCTTCCCCACTATTTTCTAGCCAATAGCAAATCAAGATATTGCATGTGGGTTATAAATACTTATATGCATGGATACATGCATCAATGTCCATTTACTCCAATGCACAAATAACGAATAGACTTAGTGAATGAATAAATATGTAGATCATTTAGGAATAACCTAAAAAAATTATATGTAGATCAATTTGGAATGGAGGGAGTAGGGTGTAACACATTATTCAGATTTATAGATTCATAGCCGTAGAATGTGTTATAGTCTGATGTTTTGTTTTTTATAGGATGATGAAGGAGATATGTTTGACTGTCACTACCCGGGTCGACGTGCCCCTCTTTGATAATAGTCTGTCATAAATGCATCTAACAAGGTTATTCATGCATTATTGCATTCTCAAGAACGTGGCAAGTCGTTAGATTAAATTTAAGGTTATGCATGTGTCGCGCTATCAAAACTCAATGGGACGCGCAATCGGTAACAAGCTCTTCCCCCTCGGCCTGTTAGACCATTAACATTGGGAGCATCAATCAGTTCGACTCCTGATCGAAAGAACAAAAGAGAAAGGGGAAAAGGAAAAAGAAAAAAACACGTAGATTGCGCGACCATTGAGGATCTTCGGGGAGGAGATAGCACAATGGTGTTCCGAAAAGCGTGATTCATCGAGGTAGCAGTGTATGTTTATTTGTTTAACGATTCTCAAGAATAAGTCGTTGTCTTTGTGATACGTGCTTTGTTTTCTGAGATCGGATGAAGAAGGAAGAGGGGGGATGTGAGGGAGGGAAGACTTGTATTCGATTCTATCGGTGAATCGACAAGCTATGCTCGCACGGGAGGAGTCATCCATTTCATTGCGAGTACTGTCTTTTGCGTACTTTTTTCGTTTCAAAATATAAATGATTTATAGATTTGTATTAGGACGTATCTCATGTATTTAACATCTCTTATGTATTTTAGATAGACGTTAAAGCTCACTTCTGATAGTCTCTTAATTTTTCAGTAGGTATGGTTGACTTGACGGACGTATTGTTTGGTTCGGTCGGGATGGACCCGAACTCCTTGAGATCAGCACATCCGGGCGGACTGCGAGCGCATCCAACGGCGGATGACGACCCAACCACCAAGTCGTCGCCAAGTCTCCTCCTCCGCTCCCGCCACTCTCTTCCTCCTCCACCTCCTCGCCGCCGCCGCCGGCGCCGCACCACCGCTCGTCGGCGTTTCTCCTCAAGGTGACGGCAGAGCCGCATACCTAGGCGTTCGCTCCTTCATCTCTTTTCCTTACTCGACCTGACCAAATAGCCTCTGCAGACGAGGCGTACTTCGCTCCGGCGGTCATCGCCTGCAGGGACGGCTCGGGATCCTTCCCGAAGAGCCGCCTCAACGACGGGTACTGCGACTGCTCCGATGGAACCGACGAGCCAGGTCTCCCACCGCCTCGATCTCTTTTTCCGATTCGGCCCGACCTTTAACTGCGAAATGCGAACTTCGGGGTCTTGGGATCTGGTCGATTTCGCGTGTGTGACGAGATCTGATGGAATATTGCGTTGGATGTTAAAATTGGTGTGATGGGAATATTTATCTTTGTTACGGATTTACTTGCGATAGTACAATCCTTTATTTTCCCAATTCACCAAGGAGAAAAATGTGCGATTTTGTTAGTAAAAAAGGATGTGATTTTGATCTTTCAGAGGACATGAGGAATGTGCGATTTTTACAGTGCTTTCGAGGATTGCTTTTGCTGTGTTTTACGCCAACTCCGTGCTAAAGCAAATCATAGATTACTAACACATTTAGCTGCCAGCTACATTAAATCAAGTTTATTGATAGTATTGTGGCCTGCCGTTCGTATACACTCCCTCCGTCCCAAAATAAACCAGCCTCGTACCGGATGGAGGGAGTACAGCTGAGGTGAGCCAGTGACCGGTCACACCGCCACAACATTCATTTGTGACGTTCTGAATGCTAACATAGAAAATTCTTCCACATCTATGTGTTTTTCTGTTGCTTCATAGTAGTTGATAATAGCACCAATGCAAAAGATGTTCACTAATATAATGCTGTCCCTCACATTATTTGTGTCATCCAGGTACTTCGGCTTGTCCAGAGGGCAGGTTTTACTGTAGAAATGCTGGAGACACCCCTCGTTTGTTGTTCTCGTCTGTTGTGAATGATAAAATATGTGGTATGCTATTGCTTTTTTCACAAAAACAATGTTAATATCAAGAGAATACAGTTTTTTCATCCTATGTTCAAGTTCTCTGTTTCAAAAAATCCGCTTCCATTTACTTTCATCAGTAGCAAATTTTTTTTACTGTGTTTTGTTATGCTCTTATAGATTGTTGTGATGGAAGTGATGAGTATGAAAGTGGCATCCGTTGTCCGAACACTTGTAGGAACATAAATGATGTTAGAAAGGATGATGATGTTGGTATAAACAGAAAGGGTGTTATGAAGGATGACGGCGTTGGTATGAACATAAAGGATGTTGCAGAGGATGATCATCATGATAGGAAACGTACTCTAGATATAGAAGATCTCATCCAAAAGCTAAAAGGTATTATCTCTGTTCAGCATGCCACTTAGATGTAGCCATTCCAATGGATTTGCATTTTGTTAAATGTGATTTTAATTGTCCTGTTTGCAGGATTAAAAATGGCTGTAGTCATTGAGATAGGTCTTGTTATATGTACATTTGCAGTCTGCTTCGCTCGGCGGCGTACGAGAACACGGAGGAGACATTATATTTTGAAACGTAAGAAAACATCGCCCCCCTGCATATTAAATCATTTTGTCTTGTCTAGTAGGAATTTTGTAGATATCATTTTTTGAAGTAAAGGGCAGGAGCGCTGCCAAAGTGCCATTCAATGGAAGAATATGATTACAATAGCGACACACCAATGCCTGTCACAGAAGGGCCTGACCACTTAGGCCAGTGGTAAAACTATGATTACACTCGCTAGATAAGCTCATTTTGTAAACATCATATTCTATAACCTAATTTATAAGATCTTTACTTGCCAACGAACTTATGATTTTTGAAATTTTATTGGCATGTCTATTTCCTTGGCGTTTAACCCAGTGAGATGACCCTCTGTGTTTAACCTGTCCGTTTCTGATAACATAAATGGGAGAGGGTTCACCTCTCTTTCTCAAAAAGAAAGAAAATCAGTGTGTATTTATTGATAGTGTTATTTGTGTAATATTCCTACTTTGACCAGATTTCTTTGCCGCATAAGTATATGGTAAAAGTGTAGTTTTACAAATTAACCTTTCAGGACCATCAGCAGCTTTATCACCATGTGAAGCTGCTGTGAACACATAGCCCAATTTATTTTCAGTTTGTGATGAAGTATTCTCGGAAACAGAATAAACTCACCATATAATTTGTGTTTTATTTTCAGGATAGGTGAGCTGTCACTAGAAAGTCCAAAGATTGATATGGAGTACAATGATACTCATTTGCAATCCTCGAAGTCTCCAACTCTCCAAGGATGACGGGAAACTGGAGATAGAAGAAGGGATTTACACGCTTGCTCATCGAGACGTCTGGAACATCAAGTCGAGGAAAAAAGGCATCACGTTGTATGAGTACGATTATGTGTTATTTTTGCCCGTATTTTAGGTCTCCTCAGCAGAGTTGCTGGTTGACCAAGGCCAGGAGATGATGAAATCCATGTAGAGATGTAGGATAAATTACGTGAATATGGCATCAGCTGGCGACGCATTATTGCGAGGCCTTCCTAGAACTTCTGTGAAGTGCACTGCAATGATTTTAAGTTTTAAACAGCTAATAACATAGATATAAAAATTTTATTCATAAATTAATTTTCGTTGCTTTCTTCATTTTATTGTGGCTTATCAACAAGGCTCCTCAAATTGCACATGCTAAACTGCTGCTCCCTCGTTCTCGCCATAAGCTAATACTAAGGGCCTGTGGGAGAGTTTTTGCAGCTGCAACTTCTCTCAAAATTACCGCAACTTCTCTCAAAGTTAGAAACTCCTAACACAGTCTATTTTTTTATTCAGATTCTAAGAAGTGGTTGTAGAATCCAGAAAATGAATTATAAATTAGAAGAATCCAAATCCAGAAATGAATTATAAGCTAGAAGAATCCAAAAAATAAACTATAAGCCAGAAGCTAAAATCTCGCCTTCTCCATATTCTTAAAAGATCTCGGCTTCTCCATATTCTTAGAAGGGGTTACCAAACAGCTATTTGTCAAAATCTTAACATTACAAACCTCAAGAAGCTCAGTGTCACATCAGTTGGAATAAGTTCATCTGAGGTCCTTGAACTTGTCAACGAATCCGATTTTCGTCCTTGAACCCCAAAACCAGATACAACGGATCCCTCAACTATTAAAACCGGTGCAGATAAGGTCCCTCGGTGGTTTAGATGGCGGTTTTGGCTGACGTGGCGCCTACGTGGCTATTTTTGACTCAGTCTTCATCGGATGTGGCACTGACGTGACGCTTACGTGGCGTTTCGATCCAGAAAAATAATAAAACCCGTGGGACCCACATATCAGTTACACAAAAAATAATTAGAAATGGTGGGGCCCACCTTGGGCCCACATGTCATCCTCACCCTACCTTTTTCCTCCCCTCTCTTCAGGCGCCACGGGACGGGGAGGTTCGGCAGCCGGCGGCACAGCGGCGGCGGCGGACGGCTCTGCTCATTCAAGAAATGCATGCAATCACCAAAACCAATACATCAAAAGACACCTTTTTCACATTGTTCTAATTTGTAATCCAACATAAGAGAACAGGTCGATAAATCACCATGGTGCTGAGGCCGTGGTGCGGGGACGGGGACATGCGCTGGCGGAGGCCGCTCGTCCCCCGAGTCCAGTAAAAGCCCTAGCTTTTCCTCGGAGGCCGCTCGTCCCCATATCAAATCATGGGGGACATCCAATCCATCCATCAATCAATCGTTACCTGCGGTTAGATGCGAGGGGAGGCTGGCCGGAGGAGCCCCCGCCGCCCTGAAATCCAATCCGAAAGCAAAAAACAAAAAACAACACCACACTGAACCCTAATCCCGCGGCGTATCCCCGCGCCCTCGCCGGAGGGGATGGACGAGCGACACCTTCACCCAGCGCTCTTGCCGCCGCAGTCGTCGTCGTCGTCGCCGCCCTTGAGGAACCCGGCCGGCCGCCCCTTCTCTTGCGCCGCCGCCGCTGTGCCGCCGGCCGCCAAACCTCCCTGTCCCGTGGTGCCTGGAGGAATTAAATTTGAAAATATACAGTTGATTCGTTTATTTCTCACAAATATTCAGAATGTAAAGTTTTTAGCGGAAATATACCGTCGATCTCGTACAACCATTCCGCGAAAGTGATGTGGGAATGACGTCGCGAACGGTGTCGCGCGATGAAAGCGCGAGACCACACGGTGTCACGTGATGACAATGCGAGACCGCGCGGTCTCGCGCGACAAAACAGCGATACCGAATGATGAAATCGAGGATGTACGCGGCGGAGGTGTCAGACCACGCGGTCTCGCGCGGCCAAACCGCGAGACCAATAGAGATGGCAACGGGTATGGACCCGACGGGTTTCCACTCTCTGTACCCATACCCATTGAAACTAAATCTGCCCACTAAAAAACCCACACCCGCTCGCGGGTGAGAAATTCCCTCATACCCGCACCCGCACGGGTGATGGGTACCCACACCCGTTGCAATAATTTCAATTGTGCACAACAATAACTCAATAAGGTTATAGGCTGCAGTGATATGTACACAGTAAGATTGAAAAACTAAGGCTCAAACAAACCATACAAGATACATACAGCCCGCCACATTGCAAAATCAATAGCAAGCCATATCTACTCACGGTCATGGCCCCAGCCGGATCCAGTGACCTACCTCACTGCACCTGTGGCGGCGCTCTTGCCGATAGCTGACCGGCGGCGCGGCGTCCCTGCCCTCAAGCGGCGACTGACGCGGTGGCTATCCTGCCCCCAGGAGGCGGCGTCCCTGGCTCCCTGCACCCTACCCCAGGCGGCGCCCGACGCGGTGGATGTCCACCCCCACGCTAGTGGCTTCCCGCACGGCGGCGCGACCGAGACCGGCCGGCGGCTGGTGCTGCGGCCGTGCGCGCCTGCGCGGTGGCGTGCCGGCGTGTGGCGTGCGCCCGTGCGGTGCGGCTGTGGCTTGGCCGCTTGGGGGATGGGGGGCGGCGGAGAAACGGAGACAGGAGGGAGAGGAGAGGAGGAGAAGGGGAATAGGGTTTAGAGGAGTGAGGAAAAGAGGATTTATACCTAGGGTTTTGATAGTTGTGGGCCTTGGATCATCTACATATTGGGCTAGGCCTACGGTTATTTTCAACCCACGGGTTAATGGGTTTGGGTGACAGGAGAACGTATCCACACCCGTGTACCCGATGGGTGAAGGTTTTGCCCGTTAACGTACCCATGGATATGATGTTTGGAACGTTTATACACCCTAATAGAGTAAAAACCCAACGGGTTTCGGGTCGCGGGGGCGGTGGCCATCTCTAGACACCGAGCAGTCTCGCTCAATCAGTGAGCGATAGCGCCTGCCTCCGCCGATTGAATATTGTTAATTAACGATTAATTAATCGCTAATTAGATTAATTAATTACTAATTATTATTAATTAATCATTAATTAAGGTAATTAATGACTAATTAAGCAGCTCCGCTAGACAAGACGTTCGGTCTCGCTGCTTCATCACGCGATACCGCGCGGTCTCGTGCTCTCACCGTGCGACACCGTGTGCATCGTCACGCTCACACCACTTTTGCGTAACAGTTGTGCGAGATCGACGGTATATTTTTACAAAAAAGTGTACATCATGAATATTTTTAAGAAAAAAACTAAATCAATAGTATATTTTCAAATTTAATTCGCACCTGGAGAGAGAGGAGAGGGGAGAGAGATGAAGAGAGGGGAGGAAGAAGGGTAGGGTGTGGATGACATGTGGGGCTCACATGGGCCCCACCATTTTTTAATTTTTTTAATTGACACCTGGATCCCATGGGTTTTATATTTTTCTGCATCAAATTGCTACGTAAGCATCACGTTAGTGCCACGTCCGATGAAGACCGAGTCAAAATAGCCACGTAGACGCCACGTCACTGCCAAGGGACCTTATCTGCACCGGTTTTGATAGTTGAGTGACCTATTGTATCTGGTTTTGGAGTGTAAGGATGACAATCGGATTCGTTGACAAGTTCAGGGACCCCAGATGAACTTATTCCGCATCAGTTTGACTGCATTTGGCCCGTTTGGGGTTATTACATATGGGCTTCGGCCCATGATGGAAAGTCCAGCCCATATTCAACCATTCCGGCCGATTAGGGTTTTACACCACCCCTCTCCGTGCTCCTCCTCTCCACACTCGCCTCCCCTATAAAAGTCGTGGACGCCGCAAAACCTTCCGCGCCGCCGCCATCTCGGACCACCGTAGCACGCCGCCTCCCCGCCCAGCGACCTCGGCAACTCCGGCGAAGATGGGCGCCTTCAGGGTGAGCGCCATCTATCTCCGCCTCCTCCCCTCCACTTCGAGGCTGGCTTGATCTCGCGAGATCTGATCTGACGTTTGCTTCGTTCTTGGTTTTTTTTTTTCGCGGAGCAGTTCCACCAGTACCAGGTGGTGGGGAGGGGCCTGCCGACGCCGACCGACGAGCACCCCAAGATCTACCGCATGAAGCTCTGGGCCACCAACGAGGTCCGCGCCAAGTCCAAGTTCTGGTGAGGGTTCGGATCCCCCTCGCGAATGCGCCATCGCGTCGCGCTTGGTTTAGGTGTTTGGATGTCGTTCAGTGACGTTGGATATACTTTGGCTGCGTGCAGGTACTTCCTCCGCAAGCTGAAGAAGGTGAAGAAGAGCAACGGACAGATCCTTGCCATCAACGAGGTGACCTCTTCTTTCCCCGTTTCGCCTCAATCTCATGTGTGCATCTCGGTACTTGCATTTTTGCACAGTATACTGCCGTATTAATATCAGTGTCACGCGAACTACTTAGTTCTGCCCTTTTGACCGGAGAGTGTTCTTTTAATCGGTGAAATCAAATGTAGTACTGCTAGTCATTTGATGTGCCATACAATGTACTTACTAATTTTTACGCGAATGCTAGTCTATTTCACTGATGTCTTTTTTTTTTCCATTCTTGGTGATAGATTTGATTGTCTACTTCTATCTACTTAATTGTCTTATGTTTTTCTTATGTACAACTGTGTATACTTGTATTATGACTCTGGGACTATTCTGATTATTCTGCCGTACATTTACCTCTTGTAGTTTTATGATAAATTACGATTTTAGATGCGCAGATTTAAATTGCTCTCTGTCTCTCTGAGTTAGTGCACGCTGAGTTTATTATCAGCTTTTTCATAAGTTTACCTGATAATATTTCCTTTTGTTGTTTTATCTGCAGATTTTTGAGAAGAACCCAACGACTATCAAGAACTATGGCATCTGGCTGCGTTACCAGAGTAGGACTGGCTACCACAACATGTACAAGGAGTACCGTGATACCACCCTCAATGGTGCCGTTGAGCAGATGTACACTGAGATGGCTTCCCGCCACCGTGTCAGATTCCCTTGCATTCAGATCATCAAGACTGCTACTGTCCACTTTAAACTCTGCAAGCGTGACAACACTAAGCAGTTCCACAAGTCGGATATCAGGTTCCCACTGGTGTACAGGAAGGTCAGGCCCCCTACCAGGAGGCTGAAGACAACCTTCAAAGCTTCAAGGCCAAACTTGTTTATGTGATCCAAGTCGCCTTCCATGTCCTGTAAGATCTGCCAGTATGGTGTAGTCGTAGTTCAGAACTTAAGATGAATCTTATCCATATGAAGCCTGTTTTTGAAAAATTGTCTGGTTGGTCCATGCTGCGGTCTCTCTAGGTTCTCGTATCGTATCCTCGTATCCTTTTCTTTTGCTTTGTGATCATCTGATGCCTCATACTGACAATTCCCTGTTTGCGCTGATATTGGTTTACTGAAATATTATAACGTTGCTATTTTGCTCACTGCTTATGGTAGCCCAATTGAATAATCCGTAAAATCATGGTCTGATTGAATTGTGTTTCAATTTTCTTGCTGTATATGCTAATCTTAGTGACTTGCATCAATTGGGTGTTATGTGCTTATTACGTACTTCTGTAAAACGAAAAATACAAGTTAATTCTTCATGATTGTTTTTTGTTTCATGCTTTCATATTTCATTTGTTATTTGTTTGGCACAACCGCACAAAGCTTTAGCTATCTATTTTGGCTGATATTGGGTATGCATCATTTTACAGATAGGGATATTGATTGATGTTGGATAAAAATGATTTTGATTGATGTTGGATAAAAACGTTTTTCTTGCATCACATGCAAACTTTTGAGTGAGTAGTTAGGAGGCAACTTTGCCGAGGTTACCAACAGTTAATTTGGTTCCCTTTTTTTCACTGTTGCCAATATCTGATTAACTTTTGGGTGCTTTCTCTTTTCCATAAACCTAGTGGTTTATTGGATAAGCATCCTAGCTAACATCAGCTGCTAAAATAAAGTAGTTTTACTTTTTAAGTTCTCTTACTAGTCGCGTTGTGAAGTTTTGTTAGGCAACTTTGCCGAGGTTACCAACAGTTAATTTGGTTCCCTTTTTTTCCCTGTTGCCAATATCTGATTAGCTGTTAGGTGCTATTCTTCCATAAACCTAGTGGTTTAATGGATGAGCATCTTAGCTAACATCAGCTGCTAAAATAACGATGTACTTTTAAGTTCTCTGATCATACTTTCGTTTTGTTTTCATAATCTAATTCAATGTTCTGTGACTCCAAAAATCATTTTTTTTACTTGGGCTTTATATCTCTTCCTAATGCAAGACGGTATGCAAATTTTGGTCATTTCAATTATGTACAAACTCATCCTAGTTGCATTTGCTATCTGTGAAGTTGTTAGGCAACTTTGCCGAGGTTACCAAGACATGGTTTGGTTTCCTTTTTTTCCCTGTTGCCTATATCATTAGTTGCTTGGTTGCTTGAACTCCATTAACCTATTTGGTTTTTTGGGTATGTATCCATGCCAACATATAATATTTTAAATCAATCTTTTTACACCTAGAACTGCCCAAATGTTGGTTTGGTTCGTGGACTGAAATTGTCGGGAGGCTTTTATGTTTTTTGTTCGAATGGTTCGTGGTTTCTTTGCTGGTTTGTTTTTATTTTATCTTCTTGGCGTGTATACAACTGTCGAGATAATTGTGGCTGTAAATGCAGTCGTAAAGCTCTTAAGGGCCCTTTGAATCGTAGGGTAGAAAAAACAGAGGAATAGGAAAAACATATAATTCTGACAGGAATTGAAGTGTAAAACAGAGTAACATAGGATTCTGACAGGAATTGAAGTGTAAAACAGAGTATTGCAAAACACAGAAATGGTGGTTTTATTGGAGCACAGGAAAAACATATGAATCGGATGAGAGATATAGAGTCAAAGGAAATTTTTTAAGAGTTTGGAGCTCTTGCTAAATTTTCTCCAAAATCCACATGCAATGTGCCATTCCATAGGAATTTCATAGAATTTGAAAAGCCTCAATCCTTTGAATCAAATGGCCAAATAGGAAAATTTCTATAGGATTTGAATCCTATGAAATTCCTACCTAAAGTGGCCCTAAACGAACTCTACCAACAGCTCTTATTCCGAAAACGTAGCTAAACTCTGGTTGGGCGGCCGAGCACCTGCAGCATCGGCCACTGCCTTACGAGCACTTTCCGTCTGTGAGGTCGAATCACCCGTGGAATTCCGTCTGTGTGGTACATAGGATTTGTTATTTAGTAATTGTAACCATTCAAGTTATCTACTGCTATTCATTTCAAGTTTGCAATTTACTTAGGAAGTCTTTCTCGTGGCTCGTCAATCGTCATAGTAATAACGAATGCGCGTACAACCAACTGAAGCAGATGACACGGACGAAACTGCATCAGCTAGAATAGCTGTGTGTTCTAGCAGTGTTGTCTCATAGTAATACTGTACGTACCAGATCGTCCAATACATTCAAAATTTTCCCCAAGTGAAGAACTGAATTCTCAAATCGTGTGTGATTTGTATAGTTCGGAGATTGGTAGTAATATACATAACACATCATTCAAAAAGTTCCCGAAGTGAAAACCGATGAATTCTCAAGGAGGTGTGAATTAGAAGTCAAACCGCATCGACCCAGCTGTCCATGGTCTTCTTCCACTCGCGCTTGCTTTCTTCCCGCACCAACCCCACCTACCGCTCCACCACTGCTACTACACCATCCCCTCCACCGGCTCCCCCTCACCAAACTTCCCTCCACGCCTGCTTCGCCCAACCCGTTCTCTTGGAGCAGGCAGGCTCACCTAACTCGAGCTGAGCTCCCCTCCCGCGCGGAATTCGGTTCCCTCCCTGATGGCGGAGCAGCAGAAGCAGCAGGCGAATCTCGACGAGGTACCGATCAGCCCCACGCGAACGAGGCCATTTTCTTCTCTCTTGTAGTATGTGGTGTGGTGAGAGTGAGAACGCGCGGCGCCGTTTCTTTGTGCAGGTGGTGCTCGAGCAGGAGACCGGCGGCGCGAGGGTGGCGATCCTCAACCGGCCGCGCCAGCTGAACGTCATCTCCGATAGAGTGGTGCGATTTCTTTCGCTTCGTGCATTTTCCGATCTTATGCCGGAAGCAGCAGCTGGAAGCTGTAATTGGCTGCGCCGTGCTCGGTTTCTGGTTGCAGGTGTATCTCCTCGCCCAGTTCTTGGAGAGCTGGGAGAAAGATGAGGATGCCAAGCTGGTCATCTTCAAGGTGCGTGCACTGCTGGCCTCTTAGCACCCTGCATTGATAAAGCTTTAGGGCAGAACTGGTTATAATTCAGATAAGGACAGGTTTTAGCCTAGTGATGTCATGCGTGATTTGATACCAGGAGACAGCTCAAACAAATCATTTACCTTACTCTAGTTTGTTTCTTCAAAGTCCTTGCAATGCATGGGGCACTTGGCTAGTAGTACAAACTATGTAGAGAAACGTTTTGCTTGTTTAAGGATTCGGTGAAATACAAGGTGTGCCTGGCCAACATTTGAACTTTACTCAGTAGTTAGTACTGATACATAAGGTAGCGTTTTGATATGGATAAGTTTGGCAACAAGGCAGCGTTGAAATGAGGCGTATCATGTCACAAATGAAACTTTTTGTTATGACTTTGTATGATACCCATCGATTGGCCCAAGCATATGAATGTATGGTCTGCTGATGAACAGGGGGCTGGACGTGCATTTTCCGCTGGTGGGGATCTAAAGATGTTCTATGAAGGAAAATCAGGTATGAATATGATATGAATGTCAGTGTAGCAGTGGTACCACATCACATGACCTTACTGTATAATTTGATTTCCATCCCCAAGACTCACATTTGCGCACACTTGATGGCATTTAAACCTATTAACAGAACTCCTTTGCAGATGACTCCTGTCTCGAGGTTGTTTACAGGATGTATTGGCTTTGCTACCATATCCACACGTATAAGAAAACCGCGGTGATGCCCTCTTTTATGTTTGTGGGAGGACGGTTTTCTAACTTGGGGGCGAATTCTGTACTCAAATTCTATGGTTTTAATTCAATTAATGCAGGTGGCTCTTGTTAATGGACTTGTCATGGGTGGTGGTGCAGCCATGGTTGCTCCACTGAAGTTTGCAGTTGTCACAGAGAAAACAGTATGCAAACTAGTCCATAGCCCAGTTCTTTTAGAGGCCTTTTTAATGTCATATTGTGTTATATGTTTGTTTGTTGGTTTGCTGTATCATTATCTGTAAAAGTGTAAATCACCCCTCTACATGTCACTCTCTCTTCAATTCAGCTAGTATTATTATTTTATGAAAAAAATAGAAAGGAGAGAACACTCCTATTCTTGAAACGGACCCATTTGGTATCATGATTACTCTGTCTTGGAGTTTCATGGTGATGTTTTTTGTGTGTTTAGGTCTTCGCAACCCCTGAGGCTAGTGTTGGATTACACACAGACTGCAGCTTTTCTTATATCCATTCTAGACTCCCTGGATATTTAGGTAAGTACTGAATTGCATTTTCCATTCAGAGGTCAAACCATCACCTTACTACAGGCATATTGTCTCTTGAGATGTAATGAGAAATCTGATAGTGACTTGTGTGACAAATTAAACATATCTTAGGACAATATGGTTCTGTAATGTATCACTTGACATAGATATTTGTGCCAATATGCTTATTCTCTTTGAATAATTCTTAGGGGAGTACCTGGCTTTGACCGGTGCAAGGTTGAATGCAAAGGAAATGATTGCTGCCGGTCTTGCTACTCATTTTGTTCCTTCTGAAGTAAGGCATTCAGCACTTACCATTCATATTCACGATGGTTCCGGTGCATGATTTCCTCCTCAATTGTTCTACATGTAGCTCGACAAATCAAAATGTTTGTTGATATATTGTCTTTCTGTGGTTGGACTAACCAAAAATGATTATAATGTGAATGGCAGAAATTGGAAGAACTTGAAAAATGCCTGCTGAATTTAAACACAGGAGATGAGTCTGCTGTTCGAGCTGCTATTGAAGAGTTCTCAACTGATGTTCAACCTGATGAAGATAGTATTTTAAACAAGTTAAGAACGATGTCCTTTTCCAAATGTAACTTGCTGCGCATGCATTTCTTGTTCTATTATTGAAATAAATTGACACTGGAATGACAATCTTACTTCGATAGGCTCCCAACTATCAACAAATGTTTCTCTGCTGAGACTGTTGAGGACATCATAAAAGCTTTTGTAAGGATTCTTTCAATTACTTGTTTGATAAGTGTTGAGCTCCTCAGACTATAGAATATTCATCTTGGTTTCATGCTACAAAATAATCTAAACAACAATCAGTGGACGGTATTCATCTTATGCCCAAAATATATCATCGTCAACCAATAGCTTCTGGAAAAACTAGACACAGTACACTCACCAATCACCACCAGTCTTCACTGTCCTATAACAAGGCGATCAACCTTTTCCTGCAAATCATAAGCAGCGTCTTTTGTTGTTGTTTGTAGGAATCAGAAGGGAGCATTGATGGAAACCAATGGATCGCTACAGTACTGAAGGGCATGCGAAGATCATCTCCTACTTCACTGAAGATGACTCTTCGATCGGTACAAATTCTGATATCGTTTCTAATGTTGATGATTTTGTCTTGTCTTAATAATATTTGTGTGCTTCTTATGTATGGTGAATGCTTAAAAGCTATAGTAGCTGTCCGCTTCTCCTTGGTTAACAATTTATTTATATGTTGTGCAGTGTACTAATTTTGACATTTTGTTATGTATTGTGGTGCATTTACAGCTCCTTTTTGCACAAGGCAAGAATGTATTCTTAATATTAATGGTTGTTTTAATTCTTCAGATCAGAGAAGGTCGGAAGCAGAGCCTGCCGGAATGTTTGAAGAAGGAATTCCGACTTACAATGAACACTCTCCGATCTGTAGTTACTGGCGATGTCTATGAGGTACTGTGATTTGCCACTATATGAATAAGTAACGGTGATTCTTGATACAGGCAAGACTAAGATGCCATTCATCATAATATTTGCACCTAAAACTTGGCAGGGAATTAGAGCTCTCAGCATCGACAAAGACAATGCCCCTAAGGTTCTCTCATACACAGACACTTAAACATGTCTAGAAATTTTTATTTTTCATACTGTTTCTTAATTTTTGTTGCGATACAGTGGAGTCCTGCTACCCTTGAGGAGGTCAAGAACGAGGACATCGACCGTCTTTTCGAACCATTCAGTTCAGAAAAGGAGCTCCAAGTCCCATCTGACGATTCCAACAGGTGAACAATTGCTCCAAAATCCATTTCTTTTCTCTGCCCTTCACACAAACAACAGTGTATCCTAATCATCTGCACTATTTCCAATTTTGACATGGACAATGCACAGATGGAGTGGCAAATTTGAGCATACAGTCTATGGCAGAACTTCAGAGTAATTGGCAGCAGAAATAGATGTTCATCATCCTCACAAGCATGTTTTAAGTACTCGTAACCCCATGTATTCTCATACTTACCTGTATAACATTGTAACACAAAAAATTGAAAATTACGTGACGCACGAAGCAATAAAGCATCTCAAATGTTTTGTTACATCCTGAAGCCAATGAATAAGAACTTTTCCGGCGTGTGATCTCTGTAAAGAGAATTGCAACCTAAGGGTTAAAGTCTAGGGAGTGAATGTATGTCCAAGAGAGACCAGTCATGTAGCGACTTGAAAGCCCTATGAGCAGTTGGGCTCCACAGGATACTCTAACTCCAAGTAGTATTGTTTGTACTTGGTAGTTTTCTTCTGAGTGGGGGCTTTCCTCACTGACAAAATTCTCCTCACAGCAGCTTCTTGGTCTTTCGGGAACTCCACCGCCATCTTCTTCAGCTTCGTTGCTTGAGTTAGCAAAAAGATAAAGAGTTCCTTCTGGTACCGTTGAGGCCTGAATCCAAGAAACTTGAGCTGCTCCAAACTCTTAGTTAGGCATGATAACTTTGAAAGCCTCTCCTCATGATCAGCAAAATTTGGTAATGCAGTGTCGTCTTTTGCATCAACAGCCTAAGCATGAATGGCAGGTAGATAAATTAGTGGTAAACCTACTGATGAAACTCAATATAGTAAAGATGCTAATGTGAACGCAAGAGTGAATTGGTGATATTGCATACCGAAAGAGTCAACTGCTGCAGGTTGGGGCAACTCTCAAGCAGCTTCAGAAGGAAGATAAGTTCTCTTTCATTTGAGAAATCCAAGCTCACTGACAGTATTCTCAAGTCTTCAAATTGTACCGCCAAGTTTGGAGTGTCTTTATATTCAGATGACAACAACTACAAAATAAGACAAAGATAAATGACCTCCTGAAAGAGCAAGAGTTACACATGTTCGTGTCAGACCATATTTACATTCCGATGTTCAGTTGTGTGATTTACAATCCAGCTATCTGTGCTATAAGCATATAATGTTGACATATAAATTATCACTTCATGTTAATATCTATCAAAAACGCATTTTATCAACACCGTGTCATTTGAACAGTGCTTAAACATCAATGCAACATTGCAAATAGGAGAATATGAGTATTACTAACCTACTACAAAGCTCAATGTCTGAAAGTTATACAGAACAACACATTTCCTGATTAGCGGTTTCACTATGGCCCTGTCCAGAGAAAAGCAAATTATTCATGACAATGCGAAGCATTGCCAAGGAATATTTGGCCTAGATGACTCCTACATTAAATCATTCTATTATGGATGTAATCTAAGAACTGTTTTGCATTAATCACAACTTAAAGCACCACATCACAAACAGTTCCCTATTTCATCAGAACTACATAAACTAACATTTGTGTGAAACACATCAGAGCAGCTAATTAACCATAGGATGCAAGCAAAACATATACAAGGGAGAGCGCACCTTGATGGCCATGCCCCTGAGCGTGAGGCAGGTCAACCCCGTGCCAGCATCCAAGAATGGCCGTATCCTGAACTGCAGTTTGACGCGCGGCCTGGCGATGTGCAGGTATGCCTTCCTGATTTCCGGTGCAGGATCCAGCCGAACCGACTGCACCTTGGGGCGCGTGTACAGCGTGATCGTCCTCAGACCCGCCATTTTCACCGTGACCTCACGCTGCTCCAGAGCCGACTTAAACAGGAGGTTCCTCACCGCGGAGGACTCCATACTGCAGCTGCCGGCGAATCCCATGCAGTACACCATCTCCACCGTCTCGAGCACGGGCGCGGCCTTGAGGATGACGCTGATCATCCGCTGCGGGATGGCAACGTGGTGGAGCTTGAGCGTGCGGAGGCCAGGCCACGGGGCGGGGCACCATCGCGGCAGCGCGCATGAGTCGAGGGAGACCACGGTGAGGGAGCGGATGGAGAGGAGGTTCTGGGGAAGGAACCCGCTGCGGGGCAGGCGGACGGAGAGCTCGGAGAGGCCGCGGTCGGCGGCGGCGTCGAGGAGGCGGCCGAACGCGGAGGAGGAGAACCGGCGGGTCTGGGGGGCGAAGGCGAGGCGGCGGATGAAGGACGGCCGCGCGGGGAGCGACGGGAGCGGCAGGGCCGGGTCGGCGACGAGCGCCGAGTCGACGCGGCCGAACTGGGACGGGAGGACGCGGAAGCGGCGGGAGAGGGCGGAGAGCGTGACGGCCTGGCGGGTCGTGAGGCGGGAGAGGATGGCGAGGATGACGTCGTCGGGGAGGCCGGAGAGGTAGTCGTGGCCGCCTCCGCCGCCGCCGCCCGGGCGGCGGCGGCGGCGGCGCTTGCGTGGGGTTCGTGTCATCGGTGCGGCGCGGGGGAATCGGAGGGGGAGGAGGTTTTCGTGGATGGATCCGGGAGGGGAGGGGAGGGGGGCAAAAGAGTCAGGAGCTTCTGATTTCCGAACCGGTCGCACGCGCGATACGTTTTCCGGTTTCTCCTCTCTTTCTGTGTGTGTTTATTTACACGCACAAGGCAAGTTTGACTACACGTGAGACCACGGGAGTCCACCGGTGATACGAGCCCTATTGGTTCAGTGAGTGAGGGAGGGAGGTGATACAAGTTAAGGTCTCTCAACTTAACAATCAACTTAACAACAAGATATTTTAAAATCTCTTAACCATAAAATCAAAAATATATATCTTTAAACTTATACAAACCATACACTTAAGGTCCAATAGCAGTATAATGGGTGGTTTCGCTGACGTGACATCCTAGTTAGCAAAAAAAAAAATAAATAAATAAATACGTGGGGCCCACATATCAGTTGCACATTATTTTCCTTCTCCTTCTCTTCTCTTTTCTCTCTTCTCTTCTTCAGTGAGGGAGGCCGGCGAACTCCCCATCCCTCCCAAACCGCTCTACTCGCCACCCGGCACCTGCCGACCGCTGTCGTGCTCACATGCCGCCCACATCTGCACTCGCTCATCGCTGTTCCGCCCGCCGCCGGCCTCCCTAACTGAAGAAGAGGAGAGAAGAGAGAAAAGAGAAGAGAGGGTGAAGAACAGAGAAGAAAAGAGAAGAAAAAAGATGTGCAGCTGACATGTGGACCCCATGTTTTTTTTTCTAACTAGGATATCAGCAAAACCACCCATATATACTACTATAGGATCTTGAGTGCACGATTTATATGAGTTTAGGGATATACATTTCTGGTTTTGTGGTTAAGGAATCTTAAAAAAATCTCGTTGTTAAGTTGAGAGACCTCCAGTGAACTTATTCCTGCAGGGAGTGACAAGGCCCATTGTGCTTTTCGATCCTTTTTCCACAGCGAGGCCCACACAAAATAGGCCCTAATAATGAGTAGAGCAATCTCTTGAGTCTTGACACAGTTCTCCCTCACGAGTAAAATCATCTCTATGTGCTGAATGAAGGAAGTCTCATGTCGTGCATACACAAGTACTGTCTAGAGTTTGTCTTCTTGGAGAACACCCAGAAAAACCAACCTTTGTATACAAAAATGCTTAATAGACATAGTATAAGACACCCTTGGATACTATCCCATCGTCATGTGAAGTAGCAAACTATGTTATGATCCCCTTGATCTTGTTTACGCCTTTGGATTTAAGATATGTACTTAACTTTTTAGATTACATAGTTTTACCTTTGTGTTACCTTGGATACCCTAACTCTTTATCAAGTAATATTGATTACATCGGCTATCGCACACCAATGACCTCAAAAAGTAATGTGTAGATCACACATTCAATATAAGTAAGTTGTATGTGAATGTATAACAGAGTTGGAATAATTCATAGTACTAGTATCTATCTCCCCATAAATTATTTTATTGTAAATGCTCACTTACCTAACTTAGGTCCTATTTGTTTCAACTTAAGATTATTGTAATCTCTTATTAAATCAGATTACTCTAAACTAGATTATAATAAGCTGACATAGAATAAGCTGCCAATTGTTTGGTTTCTCTGGATTATTAGAGGCATCTAAGGCCCTATTTCTTTCAGCTTGGGATTATTATAATCCAGATTATTGGGAGTAAGCTGAAAGAAGCATACAACTTATTGAAGTAGCTTATTATAATCTGGAGCCCAGCTTATTATAATCTGATAAGCTCATTTAAGTGAGCTTTTTCCAGATTATTGGGTGAAAAATTACCCACCATGCCACCCCACTCCCCCTTTAGACTTGCAAACCCAATAATCTAGGCTCTAATAATCTAGAAAAGAAACAACTAACCGCTTATTCTACTACATATTATAACAATCTAGTTTATAGTAATCTGACTCAATAATCTAGAATATAATAATCTTAAGCTGAAAGAAATAGGGCCTAAGAGCAGTGGGTCTTTAGCCACTCAATTATCTGTAAAAAGCTCCTCTAGTGAAGATTATTGGATTATACTAATCTAGTTTATAGATTATAATAATCTAGCATAATAATCTACTTCTTTGTTTCAACTTACTCCTAATAATTCAGATTATAATAATCCTAGACTGAATCAAACAAGGTCTTAGTTTGTTGAAAAACCACCCATTACGTATATGCTTAACTGAATCAACATGTATTTTATAAAGTGTGAGCATTAATGTGGTCTTTACCAAAATTAAATACCTATAGTCTTGATACTTTTTTTTGGTAAGATTCCACAAACAAAATTACTGACAAGAGCTTAAACGTTCTCTCATTGAGTTTTGCCATATGCACAAAAAAGTTCAATCAAATATGAAAATAAGTCTAATGTAAGCACTTGGATAAGGTTGAATGGGTTTAGCTTAGCCTGGGGTAACTCTATATCAGTGCTAACAGGTTGATTCAGTTAAGCACGTACGTAGTGAGATGGTTTTGCAACGAAACTAAGTAGGGGTAGATATTTGCATAAAATTATTTATTATGGGGGTAGAATGTCATATGAGATGATTTTGGAATTTTTCTCTATTATATTTTAGAGCGGAGGGACCATGAGATTTAATTAAACACATCCACTATAAAACTCATAGGCACCAATGAGATTTAATTAAACACATCCACTAAACACATCCACTATCAAAAGCAAAACACCCACCTTTAGGTGACACAAACCCAGGGGCTACTGTAAACCGATGGATGGAGTAGAAGGCACAACCGCACAAGGCAGCAGCTGAAAATTGGGGGAGGAAGAAGAACACCAGGAAGGGAAAGCATTACTTCATCATTAACCCACTCGCCCAAGCATAAATCCCACCTCCAGTTCATATGCCCCTCTTGCCAAACATGACCGTTGGGCGCTGTCCCCTTCCAGATCCCAGATATACTACCACCCCTCTCTCCCCCCGCATCGCCCCCACGATTCGTCGCGTTCGCGTGCTGCCAAATCCTCCTCCCCCTCCTCCGTCCCCACAACATTCTCTCGCGCCGACTCGACCGTTGCCGCCTCGCCCGCTCCGCGCACGCGCTCTCGTTCCCCTCGCGCACGCGCGGGCCATGGTGATCGACCTGGCGCCGCCGCCGCCGCCGCCGCCGCTGGTTGGGGAGTTGGAGGTCGCGGGGGCGGCGGTTGGAGGGAAGAAAGAGGAGAGGGAGGGGGAGGGGGAGGGGGAGGAGGTCGGGGTTTGCGGCGGGGAGGCCGTGGTGGTGGCCGCGGCGGACGCGGAGGTGGAGGGCCACCCCTACGACTTCCACGTGTCCGGGCCGCGGAACCTGCCGCCGCCCAACTGGAGGGAGATCATCCGTTCGAGCTGGTTGGTTTCCGGTTACTCTCTCTCTCTCTCTGCATGTTTCCTTGCGAAATCTTAGTTAGTTAATTTGTTTGATATGCATTTTGGCGTTATGGAGATATCAGATATGGTCGTCATGGGCGTGAATCTGTGGGGGATCTACGCCGCGGGCACCCTTGGTTTGTTGCCTCTTCTGATTGATCGGAAAAGGGACTATGTTTTAGGAAGGGGATTGCCGTCCGGTTGCACCCGGCTCTCAGAATTGGAAGGGGAGGGATTATGCTAGATGAAAGGCGATAGCTTTGTTGGATTGTAAACAAGGAACCGAATTTACTGCTATTTTCAGGATTTTGTTGCAATCTGCACTGGCGCAAGGGTATAGCATGAATTAACATTTGGGGAAAAGATTAAAATCTCCAATCGATCACCTCACAAATGTCTGCACAACATTTAAACTTTTTTCAAATGTCTTTTCTGATGATCCTACGATTCGGCGTGTCAGCCTTGTGTTTAGTTGGTTAGTGTTGCGCTTGCGCGCCTACAAGTAATAACCTGCAAGTCAGGTTACAGCTACCATACCCAGAGTTTTGCCCTTCCTTCCATACACTGTTTCTTGAGGCATATGGCTATGGAAATGCACCTACCTTTTCTTATGGATTGAGTATTCTTCTTAAACAAGAAAGTGAAGAAGTAGATAACCAGTGATTGAAACCAAATTCCTGTGGCTGGTTCGTGGTATTTTCCTATGGGATATGTGTGGACTTACTTTTGTTGAAGAGGTGTATTTCTCATTCTCGCCCCTTGTTTTTATGACCTTCAATAATAATCAAATCTACAGTTCTACACGCTATTGCTCTAGTTTGTAGGCTATACCATTTCAATTGGACGGTACAAACTCTACTGGTTGAACTAGAGTTATCAGCACAGTTCCCTTCCTTCGTGCTATAGTACTTGGACGTAGTCTCTAAAGCATGGGCGGGAATGATCACAGAATTGGTATTCTGAAAAAGAAATATTCACAAAGTTGCATGGTTTGTTTTGAACATTATCAGTGCTCAGGATGTCAGTTCTTAGTAAATTCCAATCTGTAGCAAGCATACACCAGTATTCCTGTTAATAACCTGATTTCATAAGCGGATGAAATCTTTTCACGACTTTGGGTGAAAATGGAAACATGCAAATCTGATAATTTTAGCGGACAGGAGGTGCATTACCATACCAAAAAAAGAAAAAGAATTTGAACTATTTGGTTTCTTTTGTCAAAGTTTGTCAGTTAGTTATTACATCAAATATATTTCGATTTGACCTCATACATACAAGAACTTCTGGTAATGTAGTATATGCTTTGTGTGCTTAACCAAGTTTACTTCAATGTACCACACTTGTTAATTTGTGTCTGCTACCTTTAGTTTAATGCCATCAATGTTGATTTAAATTAATTGCAGGAAGGATCCAAATTACAAAAGGATGGTAATGGCCTGCTTCATTCAAGCAGTCTACCTGCTTGAACTGGACAGGCAAGATGAGAAAGGAGAAGAGGATGGCCTTGCTCCAAAATGGTGGAAACCCTTCAAATACAAGGTCACACAGACATTGGTCGATGAGAGAGATGGTTCCATCTATGGTGCCGTCCTTGAGTGGGATCGTTCTTCTGCTTTGTCTGACCTTATCCTCTTAAGACCAAGTGGCGCACCAAGGGCTGTGTTAGCTCTCCGAGGAACACTGCTTCAGAAGCCCACCATCAAGAGAGACCTGCAAGACGATCTTCGCTTCCTGGTGTGGGAGAGCTTAAAAGGATCAGTCAGATATATTGGCGCTTTAGAAGCACTGAAGACGGCAGTTGAGAGGTTTGGTAGTGCTAATGTCAGTGTTGCTGGGCATTCCTTGGGAGCTGGATTTGCTCTTCAGGTTTGCAAAGAGCTCGCTAAGCAAGGAGTCTTCGTGGAGTGTCATCTGTTCAATCCACCTTCTGTTTCACTTGCCATGGGTGTAAGGAGCATGAGTGAGAAGGCCAGCTACCTGTGGAAAAAAGTTAAGGCTAGTCTACCACTGACTGAAGAAGCATTGCCTGACAGTACCAAAGAGGAGGGAAGTGCAAAGAAGAAATTGCGTGCTGACAAGAAATGGGTGCCACATTTATATGTAAACAACAGTGACTACATCTGCTGTCACTACAATGCCCCTAATTGCTCCACCACCACCACCACCACTACCACCACTGATGGTGCTTCAGATGAGCAGCGCCAGCAACGAAAGGCAAGTGAGATCGCTGGTGATGTGGTCGCGAAGCTTTTTGTGACATCGAAAGGCCCACAGAAGTTTCTTGAAGCGCACGGGCTGGAACAATGGTGGTCGGATGGCATGGAGCTGCAGCTAGCAGTGTATGACAGCAAGCTTATACACAGGCAGTTGAAGTCCCTCTACACAGCAACTGCACCGTCACCCCCTGCAAAGTAGTAGAAACTGCTGAAATCGCTGTTTCAACTGGCGTTAGAAATACTCTTTCTAATCAGTTTCTGCCTCTATTAACATGATATGTTTCATTATGGTTGTGACTGTGAACTATTATACAGTAAAATATAATAAACGGACATGTGCTGATAAATACATTGATATTTTTTTCATGTCCCATCTTCTGTCAGAGTTTTTCAAGACTCCGAATTGTTAAAGGGATATTAGTTTTATAGTTCAAAGGGATCATAGGGGGCTGTTCAGATTACAGCCAAAATAAACCTAAGTTGGTAATATTGCTAAGTTTTGGTAGGATTCCTTATGTTTTACCAAAGTTTGGTAAAAAAAATAAATACATGCACATCTTTAACAATTTTATTAAAAAATAATATGATTTGAAATGAATCAACCTGAACAACCCCTAGTATGTCTGGGTACTCACTAGCATCCATGTTTATGATCTTTGGATGGTCCACTTAGCTGATGTTCGTAGGGTGCAACTGTGAAGCTTTTCCAGAACGAATGTAGCATGGCAAATTAGCATCCATGTTATGATCTTTCGTTGGTTCGCTTAGCTGAGGTCCGTTGGGTGCAGCTCCGAAGCTTTTTCCAGAATGGAATGTAGCATGGCAGATGATGAAGAAGACCACCAAAATTGTAGGGAGTAGTTCTGAACCTTTTCCTTTTCCATTTCCATCATGAATGTAGTATGACAAAATGATGAAGGGCCTCATCATTTGGCATATTCATATACTTATCAGCCAAAATTTGAAATTTTAACATTAAATTTGGAGCTGATTTTGGGGTTTTTTCATCGAACTTTATTTTTCAGCCTTTGCTTTTAGATCGCTAAGAACACATATATAAAAATTTTATTCACAAATTGATTTTCGTTAGCAAATATGCCATTTGGTATATTCAGAAAATATGCCAAAACGATGAGGCTGGAAAACGCCACCGGAATCTCGACCAAGAACGATAAAAGCTTATCGAGGGTAACATATTAAAATTGTAAAAAAAAATGCCAAACGATGAGGCTGGAAAACGCCACCGGAATATCGACCAAGAACGATAAAAGCTTATCGAGGGTAAAATATTCAAATTGTAAAAAAAAAAGCGACTCCGCTGGGGATCGAACCCAGAATCTCTGGTTCCGTAGACCAGCGCCTTATCCATTGGGCCACGGAGTCGTTGTTGAAGGTACTGAGAAAAAGTTATTTATCTATATACTGAGAGACGCAATTAAGCTGAAAATTTGCGAGAATATGTGAAATTTTTAAGGCTAAGAAGAAGTAATTAAGAACGATCGTCCAAGCTCTACGTAGGGCCAAATCTCCGAACACTGCAGCGGCCGCGCCCTTTTAAGGTCAGTACGGGAACAGCCCAAAATAGTTTTGGGCCTACTCTTCTGTACGCTGGAGACGAGCCTCTAGTAAGCTGGTCGATTTGCTGTACAGTTTCTCTTCGCCATCGTCGCTAGATTGTAGTACTTCTGATGACATCTACTGATGCACATTTTGGTAACGGTCCAGCAGTGCAGTCGTCGGTGAGCATCCATTATTCAGGTTCAGCGGATGCATCCTCTGACGGCGACCAGCTCTTTATATTGAGGTGACAGTGAAGGGGTCACTTTGGACCACAAAAATTTACAGCCTCCTCCTTGACAACGCATTGCTGAGCAGTGCCTATGCCTTGAGTTGAGCGATCGAGTGACCTCAATTATATGGAAGCATGTTGTTTGCTTCCCATTGATGATTCATGCGTCCCCGCAGACTGCAGAAACCACATGACAGACTGACAATGGCGACGGAATGCTAGCTCTCTCGTATGCACTCTCTATCAGTAGTATGCAGTAGCAGGGAATCAGGGATACCCCGATGCTAATAAATAACTTTTACAGTGGTCGCTACTGGTAGTAGAAAACAATTGATCAAGACTACTACAATATTTTACCGCGAGACCGATTTCTATGTGAGTTCAGTTCTAATAAATCCGATCCGTCTCATTGTGGCCTTCTTTCCTTTGTCAGAAACTCAGAAGGTGATTCTGATTTCTGACGCTGCAGATGGTAATTAGGAGGTGACAAAATTCAGTGAGCTTCGCATGCGCAGCAGAAACCTGCACAGGCTGCAGCTAGCACCCAAGGGAAGCTGCTGCCTTTCTGGCAACGGGGCCTTGTGTTGTTGTGCATAGCATAGACTTTGCTTTGCTTTTGGTATGGAGCCCAATCTTTGGTACATGTGTACGTACCGAATGGCGTTGCTCTTGCAGGAAGCAATGTTCCTGTCTCGTGGACAAAGCTAAATAGCTAATGCAGGCTGTACTGGTCATTAACTATACACAAACCCCATGATCCAGAACGCTTTATTTGGCAATTGAGTTGTAATAAGGGACTAATAGCTGATAAGAAATGCAGCAGCGTACCGTGATTTAGTCTAAAAGATAATGGCCTGGAATGCAGGATCATGACTACTGATTAAGCTGCTCCTATTAATGGTCAGTGTCCTCCTTCCTCTTTTGCCTCTCATTTTGTTCCTCGATAGTACATCATTGCACGATCTCTTTCCCTGAGGAAAGCTGATCTCTTTCCCTTCTTTTCTGGCTATCATTATTTGTATGGCAAATGCTAACACTTAACGCCTTGTTGATCTGAATAACAATAATGAAATCTCTACTTGTCATTCATAATTTTTCATCCATGAACCGAGAACAGTCAAATTCGTCTATCTTACAATCCAATTCCAATCGCACATGGAGTTTTTTTTTTACAAGATAATGGGCATAGGGAGAACAAGTGGCTTGTTTAAGCTCAGATCGAGACCTATCAAAAGACGAGAAGAATCACATTGGTGCCATGCAGATAAATCACAACATGAAATATGTGAATCATGCACATTCGGCGAAATTCCACTTATGTTATCTCCTTGCTATGTACAAATTACAAAAATACGTACCGACTATTGGTCAAGTCACTGCTGCAAAAACCAATATCATCGACAATAGAGTGCAAGAGAGAAGAGAACAAAAATAAAAGAGAGAGAAAAGGAAAAAAAAAAAAAGAAGGTGAAGAAAAAGGAATGCACATCGCTCAGCATTCAGCAACCACAAGACCCGGTCGAGATCAAACAGGCATTGAAGGCGATCAAGTCAGCGGCCGGCCGGCTCATGGTCGGCATTGGCGGCGCCGGCGGCGGGCGCGGGCGCGAGCGCGGCGTAGTGCGCGGCGGGGCGGCGGCCGTCGTCGAAGTTCTTGGCGTAGCTGGCGGCGTCGTAGCCGAACGTGATGGGCCTGGAGGAGGCGGAGCCCGACGGGGACGACGAGCTGCAGATGCACCTCGTCTCCTGCGCCAGGCGCCGGAGCAGCCGCCGCCACGCGCGGTGGCCGCACCACCCCGCGGCGGGGCTGACGTCGCGCACCACGAGCTGCAGGCTCCGGACCACGGCGGAGCCGCGCCGCCTGCCCGTGCCGCCGCCGCCGCCGCCGCCGCCGGACAGCGAAGGCCAAGAGGACGGCAGGCAGCCCGATGAGCCGCCGGAGACGACGTTGGCGGCGGGGTGGCGCGCCGCGGTTAGCTCGGTGGTGGTGGTGGTGGTGGTGCCCGCTCCCATGGTGGTTTGGAGAGGCGCGCAGGAAGGAAGAAGTGGGAGAGGTCTCTCTCGTGGCGGTTATACTTGTGGTTATATGGGAAGCGAGACGAATAATAGCAGTATTAGGTTATTAGCATGCCGAGATGAGAAAACAATGGTGGTTATTGGGCTGTGGAGTAGACAAGTGGTAGAGTGAGATCAGCTCATGGGTTTTTGTGGTGGTTACTTTTGGAGATGGAATAGACATGCATGGGAGCTTGTGCTATTTTTAGACACGAGGATGAGTGATCCTTGTGCAGTTGTGGAATGAGTAGTTAGTGGATTATAATTTATTTACTGTTAGTATCTTATATTCGATTGGGCTGTGTATAAGGTGTATAGGGCGGGTTAATATAATCCATTATCTTAAAAAAAATCTTATATTTGAGGGAATATGTTAGGAAAAATGTTAGTGAGTGATTTTCAAGGTGGATCTTGTACACTTTTTTTTTTTCAAAAAGATAGCGATTTGATGTTTGAGCCAACATATTTCCTAAACAGGGTACCTAACTAAAATTGCATTTCAAAGATTCTAAGGACGTCAAGCCGTCTTGTTGACCAGAAGAAACATTTCACCAGCACAAATTTTATGTGCAGCTTGATTAGGACCGTCGTCCAATTTACACTAGACAATGTATGCAATTGTTCCTTCAGATTTGTTTATAACGATCATGTAGTGGTCCTCTAATCCAAAACGAGATAGTGGTTGGTAGTACCCACACCACGAGAGATCATCCAGAAACTTTGTGTTCTGAAGCCATGCATACTAATCTTTTGAGCAAATCACACCCTATCTCATGAAATTTGATCCATCTGCAAGAGAATATGATATTATGATTACCTAAACAGTTAGTCTACACTATTCTTTGTTTAGATTATCCCGGTAACCCATCTCTAATCCATTTTTGGCCCAATCTCCAAGATCAAAAGAGTTTAAGTGCCGGGGTATCATGTACTGTACTACTCATGTAGTCATGTGGGTTGGGTTTGCCGACTGTACCAATTGCATACGTTGTCCAAAGCTCCTGCCGATCTGCGCCACTACAAAATGCCCTTGAAATCCTCGATTTTAGGTTCCTCCCGATGGATTTGGCTGCGTCTTTCCACCGCGATTTGCAGGTGCGAAGCCGCTAACGCACCGCCTCGCCTAAAATTGCGCTCTAAACTCGGCTAAAACTGCTATAGCACGAGCAACTATGGATTATTTAGTCGTGCATATCTTTCCGGTGATAATGGCAGTTTGCTCTCAAGTGGAGCAGTAACTAACAACCGATCGACTTTCTTTAGCAACTGAATGATGTAGCAAGCTGACAGGTTGAAGTCAGCATAGCGTGCCATGCCAGCTGCTAGGATCAGAACGCCCTTGAAACATTTTATGCATGATAAGAACGAGACAGAGTATCAACATGGAGAGATCTTCTCAAGGCAAAATCTCTTCTCATAGACAAGCTGAAACCTTACTTTGCCAATTCTATGAACTAAAATGAGTTGAGGAAGCCAATGTGACGGTGGGGAAAATCTGAATGAACAGCCAGCCAAACCATGAAAAACTCTCATTTCTATGGCTATTTACATTTGTTAATCCTTAAAGCCTTACCCAGAGTTAATTCTAATGGATAAACGCATATTGTGCACTCATTGGAGAACCATGCTACATTCACAGGTAATTCCCTTCTTTTCTGATCACTAAAGTTTCCTTGAAGTAGGAATTACATATCCATCTTTGTACCAACAACCTGTCAGAAAGCTACTAGATGCCAGTGCACAAATGACGCATTGGTAAAATTCTAGCAGATTAAACAGACTGAAGTTTCCACATCAACGGTTTGTCTTCTGGTTAAATAGGGCTTGACTTGAGGGCCTATACATCGATAGATTAGTAAAGTCAGTTTATTAGAAGTATGTAGAGGTAGAAACCTATGAATTTTAATTGAATAACGTAATACTGCAAGTACCTTGTTAGAGGATGTAACGGCAGTCCTCCATTGTGGATCCTGTGTAGGGGATGGTCTATCCCTGAACAAAGTAACAACTCTTGATTGTGTGGGCCTTTCTACTGTCTGCCGATGAGGAATATCTTTCATGACCCATAGAACAAATCCTGATGGTATGGATGATCCTGCAAGAGTATCCGAAGTAAAATTAACAAGCGGTTGTGCCATCTCTCTCTCTAAAAAAAAAAGAGGCTTGCCAAGTGCTTTCTTGAGAATGGAATATTATGTTTGCAATAAACATGAGAAAATATCAACAGAAAAAACTATTATACAACATGCATTCTGATTCCAGAATTATTTTGATTGATTGGATGCCTAGTAAAGAGCTAATTTTTGTGACTAGGCAATTCCACTGTTGAAGTTCAATGTGTGTCGTAAATACACCATGCAACTAATTATTTTTCTAAAATCATTCACTAGTTTGATGGTGTTGCTCCCTACAGTTGAGTTGCACAACATTCACTAAGTATCAGGTAAGGAGAACTAAGAATCCAACTTCAAAGTGGATATCATAAATATAAGAACAAAAAGAAATGTAAGTTCTGACATAATTGCAATATATCAACTAGCAGAGTTTGAGTATTTCAATCAGGTACTGCACGTAGAATCATTAGATCTAGACTAGCTTCACCCTGGGGGTATGAGAAATGAAAGGTTGGATAGATAATTTATCCACACCTACCACCACACTTACTCATTTCACTAACTTATTGTATTAATTCCCACATATGGTTCCATGTTGGAGCATGCTCACATGCATTCACCATCAGGCTTCGAAGCATGTGCACATAATAAGCCTGATGGCACACCACATCCTACCATGTTTTCCCATTGCAACATGAACTACATTTAATAAAATGTTATCATTCAATTTAAGAGGAGTTATTTCTAGCCATAGACGGTGGAGAGATACCTATGAAATAGTACATAAACAATATGATAGCATTGTTGATGATGTATTCATCTGCTGAGTACCAATACACAAGCACCTGCAACAAGAAGTATAGCAAATTGATATTTAGCAATTCAAGAACCAGCTAGTGGATATGTCAGCTACTCAGCTATTATTGTATAAATCAGACTTACTGGAACATTGGTAACAAGTGCTAGTATAGCGGACGACGAGAAACAAATCAGTGACACAGCAGCTAAACTTGCAACCTGCAGAGAAGCAAGCATTGATATAGAGAATTACAGATCCGAAATAATATATCCTTGAAGATTGAAGAAATTCAGATAGACTGAATGGTCCTCATAAAAACACATACTATTTTTCATAATTTATGCTACTATATATGAAATACTCCAGTATCCAGCCAATAGTAGAGCCCCGCATGGCCCATGGTGTGGTATTACTGCAACTAGTCCCACATCGAGAGTTTACATAAGTTGGGGCCAGCATATAAACCCGTACATTGCAATCATAACACTTCTGAGTTGACCCTTTTACACAAAAGGGGACGAAAGTGTAGGTGAGGTGCTCTTTATACATGGGCTCACTTCTCAGAAGAGCTGGGCTCATACAGATTATTGAAGCAGGATACGCATATAGGGGCATCCTGTTTTTTGTCATCTGGTTTTATAAGCACTATGACCATATTGGAATGATATCTTAAAGTATAGAATGCTGTGTCTATATCAGAACTGAAACCAAAAGTTGTATCTTTTGAATATATGACCATTTATTCAATTAATTTAATATTGTATATGATCATTATTAGTTTGCTTTCTCATGATTTTACAAAATACAATACATGCAGCAAATGATAAAGCAGTAGAGAGATGCAATCCACAAATTGAATGATACTGCAAGAGTTATACCTTCCGCTTCTCAGATGATCCAGTTTCAGAACGCACTTTGCTCATCTTTGAAAATAGTATTGCACCTTTAAATGATCATAAAAAAATAAAAGAAAAGGGCAAGTCAAGAACATGTTGAATGAGAGGATTACTGGTAGCAGATGAAGGTCAAATTATTTAGTAAGGCGGATGTGAAACTAGATATAAAGTGAAATAGGACTGTGAGACTCATTCAATATTTAATCTACTGCGAGGGATTAGAAACAAGATAATAAGAGTTTATCTTAGGTTGAAACAATTGACTAGAAAAAATCATGCCTAATATTGCGACATAATTAAGGTATGGTATAGATGAGTATACATAGGCTATGCTTACCATAACATGCCAGCGCACCACCAAGTACAAGAACAACTACTGAGAATACATCCAAGTAAACCTACAAAATAAAATATTTGGCTAAACAATCAAGTCACAACACAATAGGTGATTAAATAACTATTGATGAAATTGGTGAGCTTGTAAATTTATCAAGTAAACTAATGTGAAAACATGAATAAAAAGTGTGTGAAGAACATAAGATACAAGTCATAATGGAGACAATTGTACTTATAGCATCAAACTTATCACAAATAGAACACATAGGATTTTGTTACTATACTGGACCATCTCTAACAAAATTTCATGTTTGATCTGATGAATTTCACATTGTTGTGTCTACCTACCTAACCTTGCTGTGCATAGGTTTAGAATGCATTGGCCTGAATAGGATTGTTTACTCTGTGCCTACAAAACTTAGTCCACAATAATGACAGATTTGTGCAAACCACAACACATCACAGTGTTGGAACTTGGAAGACAAGTATCAGATTCCATCCATGTAAGATAAACATCTAGTATTTCTTCATTCTATTTCTTCACCGTAGTTGTTTATTTGAGTTTATAGTAATACAAAGGCTGTCTTCCAGCACTTGCAACACATCAATGCTATTATATTGAAAAATAAGTTGATATATCATAGGAAATGCAGCACATAAAAACATAAAGAATTTCTAATCCATCATACCCTTTTCAATAGAGATGAATCAATAGGATTTTCTCCTCTACCAATCCAGATGAGGATGGCGAAGGCGATTGTAACAACAAATGACAGTAGAAGCACCTGTATGGGAAATAAATATTAGGTCAGTTGTTAGTTCTATTTTCACAAATACTATATGATGGTAGGTGAACTACATGATTAAAGTTAATCAAACAAATCATTCTCAAGCAGTACAGTCTAAATAAAAGAAAGTGTCATAAAGGAATGTGTATTATGTGCATGAGCAAGGAATATGCCAACTAAAAAGATTACCAAAATCACAAATTTTTGCCGGCTTCCAAGCTGTACTCCTGGGCAACACCTCCGGCGAACATCAACAGCACAGATGCCAGGTTTATTTTTTGTTCTATCCAGTAAAGCCTCATGGTGACTCCTCGTATCCTCTTCATCTTCATCGTTTGTCTGGTGACACAGGTCAACCCTGTAAGACCATTATTTTAGAGAAATATAGAGTGAAAAAAGCAACTATGAAAAGGAAAAAGAAGGCAGAAAAACATATGCATAATAATAACACGATTCATGAGAAAGCAAAAAATTGACAATACAAGGTTCATGGCATATGTTATCTCATAGAAATCGTTAAATCATGACCATCATCTTCCCCCTTTTTGTTTCACCCTAACATCTCTAATGCAATCCTCTCAAACGTCGCGTGGTAAACCAATGCATAACACTGAGAACTTATACAGATTTGGTCCTCAAGATGAGACTTTACTATTTCTGATGCACCCCACCACCGATTTGTGGTTAGATACCTCAAGTGCAACCGTTGTGGCGAGTGCTACAAGACATGTTACAGCTTAGAACTTAGCTAAAGGCAGTACTAGTATGTCTTTCGCCTATACAAGGACAAGGAATGCACAAACCAGGTGTATGAAGCAAGGGAAACAAAGTCTTCTACAGTAATGAAAAACACTCTTCCCTTGCCCCTTCATGATTTGGAAGACTGTTATTAGGCCCCATTGGATGCTTGTTGGCATAGAAAGACCCTAACTCAGACTGGGGAGCAATATGTGGGTTACGTGATCACCTTCCATGTACCCTATCACCATGGTGAAGTGAGCAAAAGTAAAAGGAAAAGTGTAAAACCCAAACTTCATTGAGGGGTAGGGCTTATCTCCAATAAGTCCATACATGGAGAAGACTTTTCGCATAATACCACTTTGAGCAAAAGAACATTCTCTTATCACACTGAGATTGCAAGCATAGATCGCCATCAATAATAAATCATATGGTGATCATACCAATCAATCGTGGTCGTCATATGGTCATCCAATCAACTGGATAATGTCCATAACCACGAAAAAGAGGTGAGTAATGCGGCATGTATCAGAGATTATATACTAACGAGTAATAGTGTCATGTGGCCATCTTGTATTGATTATAAGAGGTCAATCTTAACAGGGTTACCCAGACAGTAAGTCAGTAAGATGATTTAAAATTATTGAAGTCCAAAGAAATTATAATGAGAAGATCCATCAGTTTTCTAATCAAGCATCAATTAGGAATGTTGTTTTCCTTTTATTCTCAGATGGTTTGACTGGTCATCATGCATGACATATTGACATAGCCTATGATGTAGTTGTAGAGGATATTTACTTGGTCTAGATTAGATAACTAAGAAATAAGAATTGGTGTAGTCCAATAAAAAAACTGGATATGTTCGTCAAGTGACAATTCTTTCAAGTGGATATATGAAACAGAGACATAGTAAACAAGAACGGGAATTCCAAACAAATCTTTATTACTCTCAAAATTATTAGCAAAGCTACATGAGAAATGCATTGTAAGAAACAAGTGCCGACTCACCAGAATGACAACAGCAACAGAAAAGAAGCAAGAAGCAATATCTGTGGACTAGCTGCAAAATATTGAGAATGCACAACTATTAGGTCTGGTCAGAAAAATAGCATACAATAAAAGGTCCTGTAGATAAGCAGGGAAAAAAACGAAAGGACAACAGCAAAGCTATATATCCAGTAAAATATACCCATGAGTACAAATCCACATCCATGGACCCAACAAAGCCATCTCTCACAGGTAGCGATGATGGTAGACACGAAATACACAAGGAATACTGCCATAGGATTGGGAAAATAAAAATCAGAGTTAGTAAAATGTTGGTAATCATAAAATATGCAAGGAATACTGTCAAAGGAATGGATAATGAAAGTACACATGATTGACCTGATTCACTAGTAGAGATAATACAAATACTTTATTTAGAAACTAGTCAACCTGAGAAGCTGTTAGTGAAGTAACAACATTTTTCTTCTTATAAAGTTAAACATCAGTATATTTGATTCATTAATTGTGCACAAATTAAGACAAGTGATCAGCAGTCATGTCATTTGGTGTAAATTGGACCTATTTAAGGAGAGAACTAGCATGTCCGTAATACAAAAATTGCAAACAAAAATGAGATCTATTTTCTATTTCTTGATCAAAGCTTCAAAACCAGAATATAAATGGTTCAACTATTCCTTGTGCACATGGTTCCTGAATGTCATAGTGGTTGCATTCCAGCATCGTAAAAGAGGAAGCTCGCTCAAAAACTTGAATTGTAACATTTTCCAATTGCCATTAGTTAAAAGTTTAAAACATGGATAGCAGGAACCATTCAGAACAATTAAGACAGTCATTAACTACTAACTACATTATGCAGAAATTTCCAGTGCACAAAAAATAATAAAGAAACCTCAAGCAAAATAAAGGGAAAAAGGTATTATCATAGCAATACAAATCTCACCTAAGTTGCATAGGCCAATCATAAAATGGAATATCTGCAAGAACGTAGGCATATAACATTAAAAATCTGGCAGCTGAGCTCACAGCACAAAGGGACGAAAAAAAAGTGAGGCACTAATTAGCATTATTTAATATCCTACTCTTGAGCTCTCATTCGAAAACCCTACAGCCCACGTATTGAAGTAAAATGTCCCATACCAAGGAAACTTGCTACTTCTGTCAAATAGATAGACTATAAAACACATTGTTGTTTTGATAATCTATAGTTATGTTTCATTCATGAGAAGGTCACATGATTACACATCATTAAAGGTATGCATAAATGAAATAACTTTTGGGGGTTAACACTTGTAAATATAATTATATAAACAAAGACTATATTGCAATTCATCCGAACCTTGGAATCAGACAAACTAAATAAATGCATACTGAACATGATATAAAGTGGTATGCCACAAATAGTACCATTAGTAATCTAAATTACTAAAGTGTAGAAAGATAACTGAAGGATGAAGACAAGCTACTCCCGTATTAACTATAAGAAAAGTATTATAGAGTAGATGAGGAAGCCTAGTATGAAGCTTGAGATATCCAAAGTAAAAAAAACAGGATAAGGAGGTTTTGCGCCTGGTTATTTTTTAGCCTCCAAACTGTCAATGTAAGTGACTAGCCACTAGATATAGAGGTAAGCAAAAGCTTCCAACCAGAGATAAAAACATATGGACCTAACCACCTAGCTAGAGCATCAGCCAATTAAGTATTTATCCATGATAACAATAGAGATATTATTTAGTGCAAGCATATGAACTCATTGCAAAACAACATATCAGACAGTTGGACAACATGAAAAATAGCACAAATAGGAATTGTGCATACCTTTTGCCGAGTCCATCCATGCTGCTGATCATGCCTGTGGATTCTTGCTAGCTGCAAAATTGGAAGTGCTTAATACCGAGTAAACGGATTTAAGAGATCAGATTAAGTAAAGGATTTAGGTCAATTTGCAACAGAGCTCATTGGTAATGAGTAATGACAACTACTACATAATTCACCGAGTAATATAAGTGCACTACATAACTAGGCTACACATTGTTCCACTATGATCGATCCACTATGACCAAAATATCACCAAATAGTAACATTATAGCAATACCAGAGTGCAATAACCTTGCAGGAATCCCTAGGTGAATGGCACATGACAATTTATGTGGCTGACTGATATCTAATTCTCGTAAAGAGCAAAATTATCATTCCAAAATCTGGCACTCCCCCATTCCCCGTCCCGCTAGCACACGACCGCCAACGCGCATGACATACCCGTCTCCCCACTCCCTGCCCCCGCCATCAGTCGCGAACGGAGCACCACCACGAGATAACCAGATCGAATTGCCCCCACACACGCACCTGCACGAAGGCGGCGACTGAAATGGAAGCGTCGATGACAGCGAGCGCGGCCTCCGCAGCGATAACAGGCATCGGCAGGCATCCCCCGCCGTCTCCGGCCGCGGCGCCGCGGGACATGCCGTGGCGGCCCATATGCCCGGGCAACGACGAGCGGCGGCGAAGGAGGAGAGAGAGGAGAAGGAGGAGGAGGGTGAGGATCAGGGGGCCAGAGGGCGGCGGCGCATCTCGCGGCGGGCAGGGGATGGCCCAGGGCTAGGGTTTGGTGCGGAGGCCGGAGCAGCGGGCGGGAGCGGAGGCGGAGGCGGAGGCGGAGGCGGAGGCGGCCGGAGGAGGGTCAGGGAGGAATTGACTGGAGGAGGCCGCGCCTGTTGGATTGGAAAGCGCCCCGAGACCTCGGTTTTTTAGTCGTGGTGGCCTCGGTTTCTAGTCGGGGTGTGGTGCCGGGGGTGCGTGGCTGCGTGCGTGAAGTGTGGTCCATGGTGATGCGCGGGGGGATCCCCACGTGAGGATGGGGGCGTGTAAACCGTGAATATGCGAACACGAAGGGCCCGGAATACCGGATTGATGGGCTGGATTCACGTTCACCGTCGGTACAACAGGAAGCTTACGTTGGCGTACACCTAGGCGCTTACGTTTGTTCGATGTAGATGTACAATGTAGAAAAAACTCGGAGTGCAAATGTACAATGTAGCATATAAAGTTGTTTGATTTTGTTTTTGAAACGAATGAAGTATAAGATAGACTATTTTTATTATGACTATTTTGTTTAAATTTCTAGATAGATATGATTAGTTTTCATTAAACTATTTTATTATGCAGTATATGTATATCTTCTTTTTAATATTTATGTTGAATTATCCATACTCCCATTATATAGAATGTTCTTGTTAGTGTCGTCCTTGTAGGGAAGCGATCTGATCGATCTTAGTACTTATAGGTTTTCTATAGGCTATTGACAATTGGTCTAGCAGCAATTAGAAGACAAGGAGTGTGGTTTTGTGTGGGGCGCAAGTGGAGCGGGAGCATGGATAGACGCGGAGGGGATTGTGAGGGCTTTATGCTAGTACGCCACAAGACATTTTCTTTGGTCATGGCTTAAATCAACTATTTTTTTTGTTTGGAGGAAACATTAGAGTAAACTAGATGAAACCCCACGCGTTGCACCGGGATATTTTGCTGAGATTGGTAGTTGAATTTGATAGGCTGAAGTGGTATAAAATTATTTAAAGAAATATTGAATTTGATCTAAGGCTCTTGATGTCATTGACTATCTTGCTAAAGTGGTCATACATACGTTGCTCGGGCTTTTAGCATCCATCACAACAAATCACTCGAATTGTCCCATCAAGATCTCCACATTTGACTCACGGACGCTATCAATTTAGTTTGTGGAAAAAAACCCAACATGACATATCAATTGTGGCTTCCAACTGGCTAATTTTTCATTATTATTACTATTATTATAAAGATGCACACACTGGCTCGAGTGCATCCCTTATCAAACTGTTAGAGAGATGGAGGCCAACCGTAAACCCCTAATTTCAAGGGGACCATAATTTGTAAGAAAAATAGACAGAGGCCCTGTTTAGATTCTAACTTTTTTCTTCAAACTTTTAACTTTTTTATCACATCGAACTTTTCTACACATAAATTTTTAATTTTTTCATCACATCGTTCTAATTTCTTCAAACTTCCAATTCTGGCGTGGAACTAAACACAGCCAGAGTAATGCGCCCACAAATGCCACAACTAGATCACTCATTCACTTGTGCTCACATTTTCAGAACCGTGCCAAAGCATGAAAGGGAATGATCAGCGTCTTGCTATGGACATGAGGTAAGCTGCAGCATCCATCTCATATCCCACAAAGTTTCTCCACCCATTGCAGTCGACACAGGTAGTCAACTTCTCGATTTTCTTTGTTCCGAGGTTAGGCGAAAAGGTCCCAGGACTACTGCTTCCTTTGCCGAGGGTGAACAAGAGGGTGCAACTCTTCTCGCAGAACCACCGCAGTTTAATGGCATCCGCACCCTTAATCTTGAAGTGGCGCAATTGTCCGATGCCACCTTTCCTCACCCATTCTCCGGCACCGCCACACATGTCATCTCCAGTGGTCTCAAAGACCATCGATGCCAAACCGACATATCCTGAGGAATCAGCTGCGTCGATGAAGCACAGCTTCCGTTCAGGTGTGACACCAAGCAGACGAAACTGCTGAATCGTGTTGATAATGCCGTCCGGCGGCATGCGCACCTGTGTCGGCTGCGGCGTGTCGAGGCGTACTGCTAGTGTCGTTCTTCTCAGCGGCCAGTAGGCGACGGCGTGGAGCACGATGCCCTGGCCTAGCTTGCCAAGGTCCCAGTTTGTGAGCTTGGGGCCTAGCGTCTTCTTCGCCTCCATGCTCCAGCTGCCGGTGTTTGATGAGTCAGGATGGGAATGGGTAGGATCGATCCATTTATCCACTGAACCTATCCGTAAATTTGTCATAACAGATTTTTAGGGTCGCTCCAGAAATATAAATAGACCTAACGGTTCAAACTATTAGAACCTAGGTTTAAGGCCGGTTCGAGCCAAAATGACTTCACATGTATAAATGTTTCAAAAATTTGTACAAAGTTGTTTCTCTATATAATAATCTATACCTACAAAATTCAACTAAATTTAACAAGTTTTTATAGTGTGAACACGAATTTAAAAATTTTAGGTCCGAGTTTTACGTATATGTAACTAGAATTTTTTGAATCTTAGTAATGCGTCTGGGCCCCGCATGTCTAAATGGCTTAAAATTTGTACAAAGCTGCTTCTCCATATAATAAATCATTTCTACAAAATTCAACTAAATTTGATAAGTTTTTAAAATGTGAAAACGAGTTTTAAAATTTTGGGCCCGAGTTTTACATACATATAATAAGAAATTTTTTTCTACTAGTAACATATATGATCCATTTGGATATCTATGGATACCCTATTGATATAATAGACGCATCATGAATTGACCCTATTAAACTATCGATCAATAAACTCATTTAAAACAGTTTAGGTTCAATTCATATCCTAACCATTCCCATGCTGACTGATGAGTAGGAACGGAACGCGGTGAACCTGTCACGGTTGCAGACGATGAGCACGCGGAAGAAGTTGGAGGACGGCGGCGGTTGGTCGATGTCGGCGTCAGTGAGCAATGTGCATGCGTACATCCTGGGCCCGTCTTTGCCAGATAGAGGCGGCAGCACGGCCACCGTCCCCCGTCATGGGGTTGCAGACGCACAGGTTGAGCTTGCCGTCGTTGACATGCTCCATGCTCTGGAGCTCGAGAACGAGGCGTCCGTTGCGGGAGGCCACTGGGCATGAGAGTGATAGATCCAGGAGGCCAAGGGCGTCGGTCTGGACGCCTGACGGCAGCGCGCTGGTGGAGGGGAGGTCGTAGCCGAGGAGGCGAGAGCCGAACGCCGTCGGGACGAAGCACGGGGGAGTCGAGTACTCGACGATGATGGGCCGGCGACCGGCGTTTCCGCTTGCGCGTGGTGGCCACGGCGGCCACCTGGTGGAAAAAGCCGAGGGCCCGGCCGGGGAGAAGAGGAAGCGCTCGTGACAGAGCGTCGGCCTCCTTGGCCACCACGCTGGCCCACCGCCTGCACGTGGCGGCGCAGCAGACTACGTCGGCCGTGTTCGGCAGCCGGGTGAAAGTGGCCGCAAGCGCGTCGTCCGTGAGAGACATCCTGTTGGCGTCGTACTCCCCCGTGTCGTGGTCGCCCCCGCTACTCCGGCATCGCTGTGACAGCCAGCCTCCGCGGTACGGCGAGGGACGGGCGGCAGCCCCGCGTGCTCGTCCTTGGCGCAACGGTGGCATCGTGCGCGCAACAGATTGGACTGAGGTAACGATCCAAGGGACAATTTAAGATGTCACTTAAGATGCTACTTAAAATTAAGATTTTTATGTGGTACTTATTTAAAGGGGTGGTACTAACTAAGGACAATTTGGCAAGACGAAATTGGAATGGCAGTCTAAGATGTAGTTTCTATATGAAAAATGAGACCATTAAACATCTTTTTCTTAACTGTCATTTTGCAAAATTTGTTTGGAGAGTAGTACGGTTTTCTTTTGGTTTAAACCTCTCTAGTACCATATCTAATATGTTTGATTGTTGGCTTTTAGGGGTTGACAAGAAGATGAGTAAACTCATACTTGTTGGAGCATCTGCCATTTGTTGGGCTCTGTGGTTGAGTAGGAATGATATAGTTTTTGACAAATCGCCATCTATCTCATATATGCAGGTAATATTCAAGGCAATATATTTGCTCCGGTTTTGAAAGCTGCAAAAGTGTGAAGATGATGGAGAGTTTATGAAGGTTGCATGCCGTAAACTGGAGACAACGGTTATGCAAATATTTACGAACTATGGATGGAGATTCACAAATAGACTTGAATAATGTGTGCTCCTTTTCTTGGTTTGGTTTTTTTTATCGTTGGGTGTGTTTAATTTTATTTGAACTTCACTCGTTGTTTGTGTGATTCCTTGTAATAATTGATTGTAGCTCTAATGAGTAAAGGCCGGGATATTTATTCCATTATCTAAAAAAACGATCCAAGGGATTTAGCGATCCCGTACTTATGGCCGGCGCGAAGTGCGAGTCCGACTCCCAAGTCCCAAGTGGAAACCGTCGCCCGTCGCTGCATCGGAATATCTGGTGCACCGGGCTTCTCGCACGGCCGTCGTATACTGTGTACCATTTAAAAAAAAGATGGTGGCTGTCTATGTGCCACTAAAATGTTTGAGCCTCCCTCTATGCTCTTTCTATGCTATCGTCAAACTTTATCATGCCCTCCACACCATTCCGTCGCTATTCTTTTTGGGTTTAACCGTTTGGCAGCTCTTGTTAGAGTGTGCAGCCCGGCCCACCAACCGTGGGCCACTCAGGTCACATTGGGCCTGCTCCACCACAGGTCCAACCGGAGCCACAACTTCAGGTCCTGAGCCTACACAACCCAAAAAACTAATCTGATGGGTGAGAACCGCCCCCACCTTTTTAAGTCGTGCTACCCCATCATCAATTACCGATGTGGGACTAAACCTAACAGCTCTGACACGTGGACCCGAGCAGGAAAAATGTTACTCTTGCCCTTTCAGTCTTTGCTTTTTTCGAGTGCGCCACAGAGAGAGCAGGCGAGGCGGTAAATTCAGAGAACGACAGAGGCGGCGTCGGTGGCCAGCCGAGGCGGCGCGACGCGTGGCGGCTAGCTGAGGCGGCGCTCGGTGGTGCGGCGCGGCGACCAGGAGGGGCAGGGTGGCGCGGCGGCCGACGCTGCCTCCTGCGCGGCGGCCGAACAGCTTGACGGTGATGCGAAGCTCCGGGAGAATGGCGACAGCTCAAACGTCTCCAAGATCTAGCATGCATGTGTGTCCACGAGGTTAGTGAGGTCACAGGGATGGTGTGTGCGCGAGGAATTGGACAAATGGCTCACCGGAGGAGGCGGAATCAACATTTGACGCCGGCGCCGGAGTTGGAGAAGATGATGCCGTTCTTCGTCCATGGTGCATCAATCTTGGGGTTCTTGAGGGGTTTTTGTCGTGGTGATGAAACGACGATGGTGGCATGGTCTAGACCGACGGGGAGGAAGTTGATGTCGTGGCGGCGTCACTCTGGTGCGCGTTCTAGAGCGCCGTGGGCAGGCTTGGCATGGCACGGCATTCCCGGGGCAGGCGTGTGGCATGGCGTGGCGGTCGGATGGTGTGCGGTGCGGTGCGGCGGCGGTGGCTCGGCGAGGAGAGGGAGGAACGGCGGCTCGGTGGCACAGAAGGAAACAAACTTGTTCAAATGGCATCTCAAGCCTACGGATAACAAAATTATTTGGCTGTGCATTACCCACCGTTACGATAAAAAACGGATGAAATAGTATAAAGGACACGATAAAATTCGACGATAGAATAGAGAGATGTTCGAACTTTTCAGTAACACACAGACCGGCATCATCTTTTTTCTGTCACACAAGCAAAAACCTCCCGTATCCTCTCCCTCCCGCGCCGCTTTTTATGGTTGAGCAGCCCGCCACGTCCGGCGCCGCCGAAAACGGCGTGCCGCCACGCTCGCACCCCGCTCGCATTCACCTGTGCACGGTCACGCTCTGCTCGGCTCCGCGCCGAGCCACTCCGCTGCCCCCATGGCGTTTCGGCCTAGCCGTCCCGCCGGCCGATGCCCCTAGGACCCATAAACCAATCCCCGCCAGCCTCACCGACGATTGCGCCTCGTCGCCGGTGCCCTGTGCGTGCCGCAGCGGACGGCCGCGCCACTAGCAGACCTCCCCAACCGCGCCAAGCAGGGGAATCGATCTCCCTTGCGGCGGTGATGCTCCTCGGAGCAACGTCCCGGCCATTTGCGCCTCAACCTCGATGAATTTGACCGGAGACCGAGCTCCTCTCCACCACCCCCATGCCGTCCCGAGCTCCCACCGCCGCCGCCCATCCCAGCCACCGGTCGCCTTCCCGCGTGCTTCGGCGAGCCCCACCGGTGCTCCTAGGCCCCGTCGCCGACCTCGGCTTCGCCGTTTCGCCGGTGTGCCTTGTGCCCGGAGACCGCCGCCGCCGCACCCAACCTCCACCGCCTCCACACCCGTCCCCAGCCTCCGTGGCGCCGCCCAGCGGTGGCAGTGATTCCCCTGGGCCTCCCATCGCCGGCCGCACCACCCTCCGGCCGGCGCCTCCCCGTGCTCGCGCGAGAGAAGAGAAAAGGGAGGAAGAAGAAAGTGAGAAGAGGGGTGATACTGACGTGTGTGGGTCCAGTGAAATCTGATTAGGTCTAATGGAGGAGTAGTTGTTAAGTTAATTAATGATCAGTCGTCCATTATGACAGGTGGGCCATGACTACTAATAAAAAGTATTTAAATAGTACATCCGTCCTAAAATGTAGCAACCTAAAATAGATAGGATGGGACTCATTATAAGAATATATCTAGACATGTTTTATTTTTAGATACATTGACCCATCCTAGATTGTTACATTATGGGATGGAGAAGTACTTATTTTTTTGTAAGTTTGTGATACCGACCTCCATACTCGCTGCCTCGATCGAGGAGGGAGGAGACGATAAGATGGATTGATCGGGAGGTAGAGAGATGGTGGAGAGAGATGGGAGAAAAGGAATAGGGGAGGATGGACGAATAAGATGAATTTGACGGATGGGTCTTACGTGTAGATGATGAAGATGGATGTGACGATAGTGGCACAATTCTAATTTTATAAAATTTTAATGGCACGACGATAAAATAAATAAATTGTAATGGCATTTATCTGAAATGACATATTTACAATGGCATGGATTGAATCAATCTATATAATTCATCATCCCCTTTTCGCGTAACATGTCTACATTATTGTCAATATCTCACAAACGAAACGATTGGAGTAGTAATATCAATGGATTAACAAAAGAAAAACAGAAGCAAGGTTTGGAGCTTGGGCTCCAAATCAGTGACGAAGGAGATACCCAAGATTACTAAATAATAATTTGTTATTCACAATTCCTAAATACCCCTAAAATTCCTTCAAAGAATCCAAGATTACTAAATGAAATAAAAAGTAGAATATATATATTTAGCTTGTTTAACATGTTTTTGAAACAAAAAACAAATTCCAAAAAAACCTAACAAATTTATGAAACCTGTTTATTTATTGAATGTATCACTTTGAAATTTAAGTGGAAAGCATGGAAACATTATAAATGCATTGGCTTGACCATTGTTTATTTTATCTATTAATCACCCTTATTTATTAAATGTAAAAACAATGTTCTTAAAAGTTTGTACATTTTTCTTGAAAAAACACCAAGAGGAGTTAATATGGTTAGTTTGGATAAACTACCAATAGTGAGGCAAATGAAGAGCCTACGTTGGGATGGAGGCTAACTTTGATATAACTTCATTTGTCATAAGTGTGACAAGTCACATAAAAATGTGCCTAATAATTTGTTATCCACATCCGTAGCTATGGCGTATGTGCTCATGTGCTAATAAAGTGACTTGTCTTATCTTTGTCACGCAACTAGCCTAAGAAATCACACCATATCTAACGCTTGGCAAACTTCAACCCCTAACCAAATAACCCAAAGTATTCTCACGTACTCCCGATAGTTTCGATAGTTTTTGGTAATTTATGTTGCCTCTCGCAAGATTGCGTGGAGCTATAGAGTGTATTGCAAAATTAACCTATTTCACCCATCTAAAAATATACTACTGTGTGCCTGTATTCATTAACACACATATATACATATACATATACATATATACATATATATATATATACATATATATATATATATATACATACATATATATATATATGAATGTGGGCAATATTAGAAAGTCTTATAACTTGAAATGAAGGTAGCACGTATTTTGTGTTGCAAAATTTATCTAATCACTCTATTTCAAAATATAATTTTTTTTATATGTTTTATCGAAAATTACTGTTAAGACGGGGAATAGTTGCGATTTGTAGATTTAGATAGGGAAGTAGGTACTCCCTCCATCCATTTTAAGCGCAGACATGATTTTATATGCCTAACTTTGATCGTCAATCTTATTTAATTTTTTTTTAAAAAAATTTGAAAATATAAATTACTATTCATATTTTATCATCTAATAACGATAAAAATACTAATCTTAAAAAAAACATCAAATAAGACGGACGATCAAAGTTGGGCATAAAAATTCATAGCTACACTTATAATAGGACGGAGGGAGTAGAAGAAAAGGTTTATATTTTAGTATATAATTGGAATCCCAGATATAATTATATTTTTCAACGAAGGAATACTATGGAATGCAAATCAATTTTCAAAACTTGAGATCACTTAACATTGGTCTTATTAAAAAGTCACAAAATGCTACTCTATCTCAAAATATAATAAGTAGTCTATGCCTAGATTAAACACAATTTAGTGTAATAACTCTTTGACAAACTAAATTATGGGTCTGTTTAGATCCCCAGTCAAAAAATTTCACCATGTCACATCGAATATTTGGACACATACATAGAGTATTAAATATAAACGAAAAAATAACTAATTACACAGATTGCGTGTAAATTACGAGACACATCTTTTAAGCTTAATTGTTTCATGATTTGACAATATGGTGCTACAGTAAACATTTGCTAATAACAAATCAATTAGTCTTAATAAATTCGTCTTGCAGTTTACAGGCGGAATATATAATTTGTTTTGTTATTAGTCTAGATTTAACATTTCAAATATGTGTCTGTATATATGATGTGACACGCCAAAAACTTTTCACCTCTGGATCTAAACACAGCCTATGTCTAATATGGAGGGAGTAAAAAGAAAAAAAAGTACTTCCTCCACTCCACAATTCTTTTTAGCATTAAAAATTGTCCCAGAATAGTTGTCACTTTGAAGAACTACTTGTCACATCAACCACTTTCACTTCAAATTTCTCCCCATTCTACCTCCAACCACCATCCCACATCCAACTATGTATTATTAATTAAAGGATATTATAGTTTTTATCTTCAAACCTTAGTACTCCCTCCGTCTCAAAAAGAATCAATTTAGGAGGGGATGGAGGAAATACATGCTAAATAACCTAGAACTACGAGTATTTTGGTATGGAGGTAGTGCTACTCAGCAGTCAGCACTCCCTTTTTTTTGACAAATTGGTCCTTGGAGAAAACTTATTTCGAAACTAGTCCCTACCAAAAACTATATCCAGAAATTGGCCGTCGGCTCAGCGCCAAAGAGGTTGGCGCTGAGGTTGTTCCTATCAGCGCCAAATGCATTGGCGTTGAGGCCCTGCCACATCGCGCCTCGCTCGTCACGCTGGCGCGATGTCAGCGCCAGTCCCGTTGGGGCTGATAAGAACAACCTCAGCGCCAACCGCTTTGGCGCTGAGCCGACGGACTATTTCTGGATATAGTTTTTGGTAGGGACTAGTTTCGAATTAAGTTTTCTACAAAGACCAATTTGTAAAAAAAAAAAGGGTCAGCACTCACTCATCCAGCGACACCTACGCATCTCTCTGGAGGAGTCGTGGTCAACATACAGCACGTCACTCCCGCGCTCCTCCACGCTTCTCCTCCTCCTCTGACTCTCGTGCACAGCGCCAGGCATCCATGTCCATGTCCATGTGCTGGACCTTGCCGTCCCATGCTTTCATTTACTTCTGGATGGCAGCAGCAGCAACGTGCCAGTGCCAGCATCCATCATGTGCTCAGCTGGGCGCTACGTGCTCTCGCCTTTGCGCGGATTGCGCCGGCCATAAATGAAAAACGGACGAGGAGTGCACCAGCGAATGCTGCGAGAACGAGTCATACTGGGAATTATCTAATCGAAATTCAAAAGTCACAAGCATTCTTGCGCAAAGATCACATGAAATGGCTTAGTTTCTTTCCTTTCGATGTTGTCGAGAGGTGATCCTCTCTAGCGGGAGATCGTGGGATCTCTCTTTCGTGAGTTCGGCCGGAGGCAGCGTGTGAGATCCGAGGTTTTTGAGACAAAAAAGACACAAGGGATTTATACAGGTTCGGGCAGCTATGAAGCGTAATACCCTACTGCTGTGTGTATGATGATTCTTCTGTGCTTGTGAAGCCTCTGAATCTCCGACGTACAAGCTAGGGTTAGAGAAGCTTTGGCTTGGGGATCCAGAGTTCGATCCCCCTTCCCGCTAGGTATGGTCCTCCTTTTATACTCTAAAGGGATACCACATGTGTTGCGAGTGCTACCTAGGGAGAAAGGAAAATATTCTCTATATTAATTACATATCTTGTGCCTTAGCTTGAAAGCCGCATACACGTCGTCTCGGTCATGGGGCCTACCACACCATGCCGCCTGACACGGGGGCGCCCATGTTATTCACCATTTACTGGGTGAAGACTTCCGGGTTCTCATTCGCATCAGAAAACGGGAACCCGGGTCAGTTCAGAGTGGTTGGACCAGCTCTGACCGGGGTAAGAGGCTATGAAGCCCCTCATTATTATGATGGGATAGGATGGAGCACGCCGCACGCCGCCTGACAAACTGACAGGGCGAGGATACACAGTCGCCGTCCCCATCGGTCATTCGACTGGTTATGGACCTGTCACAAATCGGTCACAGATCGGTTGAGTGCACTGCACGCAACATTAAATGCGGCGTGGCACAACCGCTCAGGTCGCCATAAAAGCGGGTAGGTGAGCGCCTGGAGACGGCCATCTAACCCATCGCACGTGGCGACCTAGAGAGGTGGTCGAGGGAACCCGACCCCTAGTCACAGGAGGGGGCGGCCGCCGCCCTACCTCGGGCCCGATTCCCCCTCGGGGGAGGGCCACGTGGCGCTGGACAGCCTCCTCCCTCTAGTCATGACCAGGGAATGGCTGCCGCCCTACCTCGTGCCCGACCCTCTCGGGGGAGGGCCACGTGGTATTGGAGGGCAGCCTCCTCCGACTAGTCTTTGGGAAGGAGTGGCCGCCACCCCACCTCGGGGCCTCACTCTCCTCGGGAGAGGGCCACGTGGCATTGGGGGGTAGCCTCCTCCGACTAGTCTTTGGGAAGGAGTTGCCGCCACCCCACCTCGGGCCTCACTCCCCTCGAGGGGGGGGGGGGGGCCACGTGGCATTAGGGGGCAGCCTCCTCCCTCTAAACATGATACCCCGGGTCCATATCACCAACAGATACAAACGAGGAAAGATGATTTCTTAGTTCTAACCAGAGTCAGGCATACCAGGAATTTGCAAGTGCATCAATTGCACAACGGAATACGATTAGAACGCTACACTGAAGCTCACAGCCGAATCGCACAAAATTGCGGAAATTATGAGATCATTTGCAGAACTTGAAAATTTCAGAACTTACTCGGAACTGAAAATTGCTATTATATCATCAGGAATTCAGAACGGGAACAGTGCGATACAAAAATTTTGCTCCAGGAGCAAAAGAAAAGAGGCAGCAGCAGGCCAGCAGCAACAAGCACTCCGGTCAGGTGCAACGTGCGTGCTCACAAAAGAACATCAAGCCAAACAGAACAGAACAGGCCACGCGACGGCCAACGCCGAAAAGGTTACATGCGATGCGAAGCTGTGCGAGGAGATGATGATACAGGCGCCGCCCTTTCACCAGGCTTCAGGTCGGACTAGGACGCCGGCCGCCGCCGCCGCCGCCGCCGCATCGAAGCAGAAGAGCACGCAGATCAGGTACCCATCAGGTATCGTCAGATGTTGCAGCCGCAGCAGAGGAAGAAGCTGCAGAGCGCGGCGGAGAGGACGACGGCCTCGGCGGCGTAGAGGACGTGGAAGAGCGCGTCGTCGAGGAGGGACACGACCAGGCCGGCCTTCTCCCCCCACCTCCACCCGTATCCGCCGCTGCCGCCGCCGCCGCCCCCCCGCGCCCCCTGCAAACTCACCATGCCTCCTCTCGGGAATTCCGGATCCGCGCGCCCAGATTGATGGATGGATGTGGATGGCTCTCCTCCTCACTGCAGTTGAAGCTCTTGATTCGACCGGGGAAGGTGGCAGATGCGTCAATCACCCAGCTGGTACCGGCCCGGATGGAGATTTTTTTGGTTTGAAATCTTGGAAGTGGAAGATGATGAGCAGCAGGAGGGGTGATGACTGAAGGGTTTTTGTACGCCATTTTCTGGACTTGATGGGTTAATTAGGCCCACGTTTTTCCGTTGTTTAGATTATTTCCTACTGGCCCAAGTTGCTTTCACGATTTCAGTACGGTTAATATAGTGATTAAATATAGTGACTCTCGTCTTCTCGAGCTGTTATCATGGGACCTAGTATGTGTGCTTAGTGCTTAGTGCTGAAGTATTTAAAAACGATTTGGGCTATTGGTAAATTAAAGAGAAATGTTCCTCGAGCGGTGAAACCTAATGGAAAAAATCATGGTTTCTTCTGAAGAGAGAAGTTTGTGTTTTTCAATCGGGAAGATATGAGGTTTTGCTTTTGGGTGTAAGATTACTTAAACCACAGATTTGGGCTTACTGTAGTTTCTGAGTTTAATGTTTAAATAGTATTGCGTGAGATATATACTGTGAATTTCACAATAAGGATACTGTTTTCGACTAACTGACAATATGTTTCAGTTTCTTCGCTTTTGACCACTAGTTTAGCTACTCTTAAATAATTAAATTTTGCTTATATTTATGGACACTAAACACTTCAACACCATGACATTTTACTAAGTATTTGCAAATATGTTACACGAGAGACAAGTGGTCAAAGTATGAAAATAAATAGTGTCGTATAATTTATTCAGAAGCAAAGGGAGATGTTTTTTTTTCCCACGAAGGGTCAAGGTGATATATCAAGGCAGTGTTCATTTCTGATTCCGAATTTTCATTTGCATGCTTCTTATGCTTCTAAACGGCGTGTGCTTAAAAACAAAATTTTATAAAATTTTATTTGAATACTTTTCTAAATATGACTTTTTAACTCTGTAGTAGTTAATTTATTTATTTATGTCCTCAGATAGTATAAAAAATAGATTAATCATTCTAGCTTTAACTCCATCTCTCGTAGAGTTGAAGGTTAGCCAAACAGTTTAATGTCTATTAAAAATAAAAGTGAAACTAGATCGAGCGCTTAAAAAAAATAAACTATAGAGATAAAACTAGTTTAGGTTGCTCCACAAAACATCTTTGAAATGTTTTGGCAACCGATCATCTGCAAGATTGTAAGCTTTTATTGTCAGCTCGTAATAGGACGCAACAGCAATAGATAGACAAATCCATTCAACACAAAATGCATATCTTTTCTTGGCACTCCAGGGCTTCCAAATTAATGGAGCAATTCCATGCTAGATTGACCCTAACGAAGACAAGAGTACAAAGACCAGTCTAAAAAAGAGAGCAGTACAAAGCTAAACTATTCCGAATAATCTCGCCAATGCAAACACTTGATCAACTCTTCCCCCTTAGCCCCATCTCAAATTCACAATCTTGTGAGCGAATTCGGAGGTGTTAATAGGAATATTGTGTACTTGTGTGAATACATATAAGTAAGTGCGTAAGCGTATGTGTTTATACAATTTTTTTAAGTATTGTGAGCGTATGTGTTTATACAGTGTTTTAAAAAAAAGATCATCTGAAAACACAAGTAGCAAAATTAGTTTCATCTACCTAATATAAATCCTTTTAGTTGTGAGGGCAGAACTAAAAATCCATATATATATATCGCCAAATTTTACAACCCAAATCACAAGGGAGAACAAATTGAAATTGCTCCACACTGTAGTTTTTGGCTAATGTTTCTTAATGTGTATGAAGTGTACTCCCTCCGTCACGTGAAAATAAATCTGTAGAACACTATGTGCAAATTCATCCTGTCAATTTGCTTTTTTATAGGATAGAGGAAGTACATAAAAACTATATATAACTACTCAAAACAACCCATAATGATCCTCCATTGATTTAAAATACAATGCTATTTATATTTCCTACGCATATTAAAAAAATTCAAACGAGAATCCAGCTGTTTGCAAGACGCAACTGCTTTATTTTCCGGACTAAATCTTTTCTGGATTCAACAAAGGCAACGTATTATGGAAACCCGTCTTCCCGAAGCTGACACGGGTTTCTGGGTGATGTGCATTCGTAACCCGCAAGTGTGAGCCCGGAAGTACGCTATCGTTCTCCGCATGCGGGTTGCAATCCTCGCGGCATCCTTGGTAATCCCCAAACGCCAGGGGCAGTAGCGACCTTGCGGCCGTCTCCCCAAACCAGATCGGCGTCGGGTCTTTTCCCCTTTTCGCGAGCCACCAGCGCATTCTCGCAGCCGGAGAGAGGAGGCGGCGGCGGCGGCGGCGGCGGATCGAGGAGAGGGAGCGGAGAAGATGGGGGGCGGCATGGAGGTGCACAAGAACAAGTGGATCGAGGAGTGGAACGCAGGCCGCGAGAACCTCGAGTTCAACTTCCGCTGGACCCGCCGCAGCCTCGCCGTCGTCGGCCTCTTCGGCCTCGCCGTCCCAATCCTCGTCTACAAGGGCATCGTCCGCGAATTCGTAATCCCCTCCTCCGAACCCCCCCCCCCCCCCTCTTCCTTGCCGTGTCCTCTTGGGTTATCCAGGTCCTAACGAAGAATCTCTCTCTGTGCGTGCTTGTTTGGTTGCAGCATATGCAAGACGAGGACGCCGGCCGGCCGTACAGGAAGTTTCTGTGAGTGTTGCCTCCGGTGGATGCCTCGAGACTGGGACCGGGAGAAGGACTCTCCGTTCGGTTTGTTCTCCATACTGTTTTAATTGGACAGAGAGTATTTTGGAGTGCTCAGACTGTTGCGTGGGATCTGTTTGTTGAATAAGCTGTAATGACTTGTTGTCTTTTCAATTGCTGAAATCTTGGAGATTTTATTCGGTTAATTCGGCTGAATAACAGTGTTGCAATGTTGTTTGTGCGTTCTTCAGGTACTAATTAGAACCGTAGTTTGCTTGTCTCATTTATTAAAATCTGAAATGGATTACAGTGAATGGTTTTAGCATGTCGTTTCTCTAGTGTGGCTTACGTAGTACGTGCTATTGGATTGGCTGAATAGATGCAGAAAATTGATAGCACCGATGCCCATGAGGCAAGGTATTGACCAAGAACTTTCTTACGATTAATTATGGCTTTGGGAGTTTGAGTGCATTGATGTTATACGGGCTGTTTCATAGCAACCCAATGTAGGCTCTAAATAAAATTGTATGGATTGGAAGCTGCACTGAGGCACTGATAAAGTAATAATGATCATTATTCCTATGTGGCTTGGATGAGATTTCATTTCTAGTCTCAAAATTATTGTACTTTACCACTCTTCAATTATACTTGTTCCTTGGCCACTATGCCCTGTGTATTTGCTATACATGAGTAGGTGTCTAGGACCTTTTCAGTTTTTGCCTATAAAAACATTAAGTTCCTTTTTCTTCAGCACTTGCTAGATATGATGGTCTGAGTCTGTGAACAGCCTAACTGGTTGATTAGTCTCAGTTGCCTGGCAAATGGTTCACAGCTTATTTGCATAACTTTACTGATATATTGTAGTATAGCTAGTTTTTTTTTTCTTCCGTAGTATTTTCATGTATAAAACTTCATATATTCACAGCGTTCAGTATAAGATGAAATTGTTAGTTACAATAGCTGTAACTCATCGACTACCAAAACAACAGGTAATGCTATTTGAGCAGACCTGGAGAGAGAACAGGATTGAATTACTTTTCTGATTCATGTTGATGGAAACGATAGGTAAGAGTATGAACAGTTTTCTGATAATAAGTTCTGTAGAGTTGGCATTCTTGAACTGCTACAGCAGAGTATGCCACTCCCTTTTTTGTGGAAAGGGCTAAGCTTCATGTTGATGGAAGTACAGTTGACTTTCATCTTGCTATATTATTATTGTATTGTCTGGTGAAGTCTTATGGAACATCTTGCATACTGATGAGCCATTGACTCCAGTTATCCACTGAACATTTTCAGCAAAGTAATAGATGAAACTGTGACCATAGGCCACATGGTATTAGATGTGTTGTGTTGCATACCTGTCCATACACTTCTATAACTGGGTTTTGTTTTCTATTGCACTGTTTCAATGAGATTTTTTTACTGTTAGTAAGAAAGGTAGATTTTGTGATTTTCTTTTGTTGGATATGTTAATGTAGTGTGGTTGGTTGAAAGGGCATGATTCTCCCTTTTACATACTAGGAACAGCAAACTAATTTAGCCTGTTCTCTATGGAAAAGATGGTATGCTAGCAACTTCAAAATCTTTGCTGCTTATATGTGGAGTATATATATTTGCATTTGACCACGCTGTCGATTTGCTGATGCACCATTATCATATCATATGTACCTATAGCCTCCTTCAAACTACTGGGTAAATATGTTAGATTAGACTTAATAAGGCTAGAGTATTGTTTTAAAACACCGTGTATTTGGATGTCACCCCATGCACCAATTATTAGAAAACCATTGTAACCATCTCAACTTGAACATTTGATATCTTTAATTTCTTTTATATAACTTAACTGTCACCGTCTCATCCACTCCAATAGCTACTGCGTTGTATGAAACTTGCTAGTTCTTGTTTAGTTTGTTGCTTCCAAGATGTGTTCCTGCTTTCTGCTGACGTGTGTAATGAAGTATGAACTCAAAAAGTCTATGGGTGATTGAGTGACCAAATTGCTATTTCAATTTACCAGTTGTGGATAACTTCACAGTGACCGTGTTTTATTTTAGTGCATTTTCTGCTTGATCTTTAGTTGTCTCTTCGAAGTTCTTAAGAACCTTCATCATTCATGGGCTGCCTCCTTTATTTTGTTCTGAGCTTCTAAAATGGAATTAACATAACTGATGTGGCTGGGTTTACTCTTTCCTTCTGATGTTACATGCGGTTCTTATGTTTAGTACCAAATAATCACATGAATTGCTTTTGACATGTCAGTCTAAGTTGATATGTCATCATAGTGGCACCCAAATGAAAATAAAATCTGCCCCATATGTCAAAATCCTGAATCTCTCTCTCATAGTGACGACTGACGAACTTCCGAGCAGAAAAAACATGAGCGGACACGTTGTTTCTGAATCTTGCAGGTTGATTGCTGGCCATTCTTGTCTAGTGATGAATGGTGATACAAGTATCGAAGCCACTGCCCAGAAATAAACAGAGGTCAGCCTCATTTTGTGTATTAAGCTGTCAACATATGTCATTGGCTCGCAAGTGCTCTGCCGGTATCTGACCAGGTCTACCTGGTTAATGCTACACTTGCATAAAAAAAATCCATGACTAAGTTCATGATTAGCGGTTTAGTGCCATTTCTATTCCTCGTGGTTAATGCTACACTTGCATAAAAAAAAAACCATGACTAAGTTCATGATTAGCAAGTTTAGTGCCATTTCTATTCCTCGCACAATCCAATCAAACTCTGACTTTGCACGGTCAATCTTATCTAACACTGATAGCTATTACGGCAAAAGAAATAAGAAGAGTAGCCTAGTCTTTTCATGGATACTACCAAGTTTCGCCTGTGCGTCTGTTGCTTACGTCGCTTGAAAATTGAAGCAAGCAAGCGACACGAAGATCTGCACGGCCAAAGAGAAAACCACCTCGTGGCGAACTGCGTCCAGCTCATAGGTATATATAAGCTCTTGATGCTCTCTCCTCTTCTTGCCCATTAGCATTGGACCTATTGGTCGTTTAGTGATCACGCTGGGAGCTGCACGTACGTTGCACTTGCACGCCGCGCAACCATGTCCAGCCCGTCGCCGACCCCTCCTGCTCCCCCTAATCGGCCTCCACAGCCACCTCCTTCAGCAAATCCGCCCCAATCGCCACCAGCTCCCCCTGATCGGCCTTCACAGCCACCTCCTTCAGCAAATCCGCCCCAATTGCCACCAACAACACCTCCGCCGTCTACTCCAACAACACCTCCACCGTCTCCTCCGGTTATTCCACCACAACCTCCTCCAGGGAACCCTCCACCTCCTCCTCCGGAGAACCCACCACCGCCTTCTCCAGGAGAGCCCCCTCCTCCTCCGGTGATTCCTCCTGTGCCTGCTCCAACTCCACGTCCTCAGCCTCCGGTGGATCCCCCTGTGCCTCCTCCAGTATTCCCACCACCACCTCCTCGTCCTCCACCACCTTTTCCACCACCGCCTCCTCCAGTGATTGCCCCAGTCCCAGCACCTGGTCCGGCCCCTACTCCGAATCCGGTATCTTCCCCGAATCCTAGGCCTAATCCGCAATTCCCACCTCCTCCTCCTCCTCCGGTGTTCCCCCCTCCACCTCCTCCCGTGACCCCCTCACCACCTCCTCCTGTGAACCCTCCACCACCACCACCACCACCACCACCACCATCCAGACCGAGGCCGAGTCCAACACCGTCTCCACCTCCACCTATTGCAAGCCCTCCACCACCCGAGGTCCAAAACTCTCCACCTCCGCCGCCATCACCCCCACCACCACAGTCTGCCGAAGCGCCAACTACGACACCCTCACCCCCATCATCCAAAAGTGGGACCGTAGTAGGTGTGAGCGTGGCTGTCGCCGCGGTGGTCGTGATCGGTCTCGCAGCCGGGCTGATCTACTTCTTCATTGGCAAGCGGCGCCGTCGCCAACAGCAGCCTCAGCAGTCGTTGCCAGGTACATATGATCGTATCACCTTTCCTGGGAAACAAATTCCTTGCCTTCGCGTTATAAAGGCACGACGCCATTTGAAATATGAACGGTTGGCTAAACGGACGGCATGGATATATTACGATGCTGTATCGACTGTTGAAGTAGGTGTGGCATTGCAGCTGGTTGGCTTGACTTGCTTCCTTCGTCTAACGGTTGAGATCGCCAGAACGACATGTCACCGTAGGTCACTGTCGTCGCAGTTGATAGATACGCTTTACGCTTACCCTTAACACACGCTTGCACGGCTGTTACATACCCACGTCCCAGTTTGTTTGTGGTGTGTTACAACAATTCCATATATTTACTTTTGATTATGCGGGCGTCGAGGATGATCATGGTCAATTAAAAGGCACGTCCACACCATTTTGAATATTTTGCTAGTGCTAACCATTTTCGAGTTAGCAGCGGTGTGGAATAAATCTATTTTACAACTTAGGGCCTGTTTGGCACAGCTCCAGCTCCAGCTCCACCCTTCTTGGAGCTGGAGCTCAGCCAAACAATTTCAACTCCACCAAAACTAGGAGTGAAGCTGGGTGGAGCTCTCTCACAAAATGAACTAGAGTTGTGGAGCTGGGTTTAGGCAGCTCCACAGCTCTACTCCAGACCCAACTCCTGGAGTTAAATTTAGGAGTTGGAGCTGATTGCAGGCCCTTAAAAGCACAATTACATGTTTCCCACATGCAACCAAATAGTTGCCAACGATTTTGAAATAATTTGAATACATCGAGTTGAACATGCCACTCACATAGGTTCTCAAGTTCAACTCGAGCTACAGAAACAAATAATTCGGCTGTGAATAGTGTCTATGCTGATTATTTGCACATTTCGGAGAAATGGGTAGAGCGCGAGGACACATACTATATATAATCACTTTCTTCTTTTTTAATAGATGACGTCGTTGACTTTTTGTCACTCGTTTGACCATTTATCTTATTTAAAAAATTATGTAATTATAATTTATTTTGTTGTGAGTTGTTTTATCACTCAAAGTACTTTAGGCATAATTTATATTTTATACATTTGTATAAATTTTTTGAATAAGATGAATGGTCAAACATGAGTTCAAAAGTCAACGACGTCATTTATTAAAAACAGAGGGAGTATATATATATGTTGCATATCTGCCAGTACCAAGATACTTTTTTTTATTTGTGCTCTATAAGTTTATGTGATCTCATAGAGGGATTGGCATACATTTTTTAAACCACCCCACCCTTCTTTTTTTGTGATGGTACGATCCAACTTCACCCTGTTAATCCCTCTTTTACGCTATACCAAAACTCAAGCACCGCAGGGGAGACCCCGTGGTTTAAAATTTAATAAACATAGTTATTTTTTAATTAAACTAGGACCATGACATGTAGATTGCCTTCGTAAAACAGAAATAGAAAGAGAAGAAGAAACAAAGAAGCGAAATAGCCATTTCATAGTTTTGAAATGGTACTCCTTTGATTCTGAAATATAACGACTTCTAGCATTTAAAATTTATCCTGAAATATATCAATTCTTCACCAATATTTTTTTCCTAACCAACCATAACCTTTCACCATTGAAATTCTCCACTTCATTTTCTTAAACAATCACAACATTCCCCATTCAAATCCACATACTTTCTTAATATCTATATCCAAGGTAAAAATTCTTATATTTTAGAAGGATTTAGTTTTTTGAATTCATTTTTTTTATATACGATGGCATTTGGTAGCTTCATGTAATGCCTCCTTTATTGTGTTCAAGCTTCTGGAATAAAAGTAATGTCTTAAAAAAATAGGGGGGGGGGGGGGGGGTTGAAGAGGCGGCCAATTGCTTTGTTAAGGATTGTTTACGCTTTGGTGTAAGTCATGGCTATCTTCGTTACTATATATGCTTCTTTAATTACCTTGCAACAGTTTGACTTATGCAACTTGTCATAAGGAATTACAATTATAAAAAAAAATGCAACCTTCTATCGTCAGTAATGATATGATTGGGATGAACCATTCATGCAAGCTAAAGCATTTGGACCTCGGACTAGTAGATTCAATATGACGATAACACTATATGCGACACATGCACTCACATGTTAAACAGATTGTTACATAGGTTAAGCATTGGTAGTCGTAAGAGAGAACGCTAGCTAAATGCAATATTCGATGAATTAGGTGATCACACTTTTAGAAATGTCAATTGTGGCGAGTATAACACGTAACTGTCCAACTTGCAATCATAGTAGAATATATGGGAACGTTTTTTACAATGCAAGATTCTTCTAGTGAACTATTATGAGCTACAACTACCTTTGTTCTTTTCTTCTTAAGCAAACGATGGAGCTGGTTCCTGGTAGTGCCACAACTTTGAAAAGCAAGTATTAAGTTAATCATTCATCTTGCAATATTTGTTCAAACTAGTTATACAAATTTCTTTAAACCCTATCTATTATGGTCCAAATTACACAAAACCACACTAATATTGACACATGACACATAACCCTGGTATTATGGTCCTAAAGTTTCACAAAACTACACTAGTATCCATTTTGTCTTCAGATCTACAATTTTTTTTATACAATCACATGTCAAATTTATGAATTTTTTATTCTAAATTTCGATATAAGAGTTTTTCAAAATGGTTAACAATGTTGTTTTGTGAAACTTTAAGACCATAATAATTGTGCTATATGCCACGTGTCAAAATCAATGTGATTTTGTGCAACTTGGACCGTAAAAGGTGGGGTTTTCTAAAATTTACTCCATTTTATTTTAGGCACACATATCTAGTCGAAGTAGCGAAGATAATATTTGTGCTCAACCTATATATAAGTGATGCCCAACTTGGTTTGACCCACCTAATGTGAACTTGAACTTGATTTGTATATCCAAATTAACATAGAGTGTGATGCGCAATCCATAAGATATATTGTAACACCTATCTTTCGGATTGCACAAATTACTTATGGATTATAGTTATAACAGTTCGTTTTACCTTTTTTATTAAAAAAAGTAATAAAGTCTAAATTGTCTTTAAACTATTGTGCTAGTCCGATTTACACTATATACAGTTGATAAATTGTGCATCATAATTAGAATGTGTTTACATCTGTTTTCGCATCTTAGAACGTGATTGATCCATTTATTCATAGCAACAGCATGCATCCAACCATCCCATATACTAGTATGGAAGTGATGAAATCACTTGATTAAACATCCGTTTCCTGGCCCCCTCATGAAACAGTCAAGGAAAAACTGTTGGCCTTGAGTTTGCGAAAGGCGGATGGATTCAATTAAGCCCAAAGCCCCAAACCGTTTTCAGCAAATTGCCCAAGAAAAATAATCTTACCTTGGCTTGACTTTAGACACTCGCAAAGCTTCATACTCGGAGCAGAAAAACTTACCACTCCAGATCGATCAACTCAGAACCCAGGTTGATCGATGGCGTACTTATATCTTCTGAGAGAACATGTACCGCAGCCACTGCTCAGGAAAAAAAAGAGTACAAGAAACGGCAACAGCTTCGTTTTTTTTTTCTCTTTTCTCGCCGGGCCAGCCTGAGCTTCATTTGTATTTACGGTCAAGCCTTCATTTGCTCATTTTAAGCCCTTGCGACCGAAGTTGGTGAGTATGCTAAGCTGCTGGCCGTCTGTATCTGACCGGTTCTGCTTGCCACGCTGGCATCAGAGTGCTCACGAGTCACGATTACGCACTGCGGCGGGGAAGCTATACATATGCCGTCGCTGTCGCTCGAGGCAAGCAACCAAAATCTCTTTTCTTGCCACCTCTGTACGGATCATACCGATACCTGCACCACGTTGCACTTGCACGCAGCGCAACCATGTCCGGTGCAGCGCCAACGCAGCCTACTCCGCAGCCGACCCCTGCCCCGTTGCCGCCGTCGCCGCCGCCTCCTCCTCCGCCGATTCCTGTCCCTTCGGCGACACCTCCTCCGCCACCCCCGATAGCTTCACCACCACCTCCACCGGTGTTTCCTCCGCCACCTCCAGTACCAGTACCAAAGCCGACACCAACCCCTACACCGGTGACGCCAACCCCAACTCCGCCGGTGGTGCCATCATCTCCTCCTCCACTTGTTCCAAGCCCGCCATCCCCCAAGGTCTCGCCGCCACCACCGAGCAACAACGTCTCGCCGCCGCAGCCACCCTCTAACAGCCTCCCATCTCCACCACCACCTCCACAGTCACCCGATGCAGGCAATGCCCCGTCTTCACCGGCGCCTCCGCAGGCGCTCATTAATTTATCTCCACCGCCGTCGCCGCCGCAGCCGGCGTCCTCGTCCGCCCCGTCGTCGTCCACCAACGGGACCGTGGCAGTAGCCGCGGGCGTGGTAGGCGCGGTCGTCCTGCTCGGTCTCGCCGCCGTGCTGATCTACTGCTTCGTCGCCAAGGGGCGGCGCCGCCGCCGCGGCCATCACCAGCCATCGCCGTACCCGGTGTTTCCAAGTAAGTTACGCGCCCTACGTACGTACTTTGCGTATTGACATTTGACGCGCGCGCGCGGCCGTTGCACGAGACAATGCTACGTCGCGGGCATGTCGAAGTACGTGCAATGACAACAACGCGCGCGCACGCATCGCCGCCAGCGCGACTGCGCGAGAACTTTAGTTTTTTGCGGTGTCAAGAAGCCCTGATAAAGTCAAGAAGCTCTTCAGTACTTCAGTGCAGGCGTCGCGGGTGATCAACAGTTCGATACCAAAACGGCGGCATTGCATAGCGTAGCGCGTTCGACCTCTTATGTCTAGCGGCGAGCGGTTCAAACCGTTCGCGCCATTCTGTACACACGTTAGGGCTAACAATGGGAACAGTACTTTAAACACCTTACGCATGTGCTATCTTTTCTTGCAAACGCTTGAAATAGTAGTAAAAAATCTTAAGAAACTAAGAACGTGTAAGAGTGAATTTGACGTCCACGCAAAAGAATCAATTTGTGAAAAAAAATGCAGTTGTTTCATACAATTAAATTTGTTTATCTATCACCATTTATAAATCTAATTTGACCTTACATATCTATAGAGTAATAATATTAGACCTTATGACCTTAGTTACATTTGGACAAGACAAAGTAAAATGCTAGGGACCAAAATTACTCCAACTCGGAGTAAGGGCATACATGCTCAAAGGTACAGTCCGATGCAAGCTTGTAGGTATTCCAAGTCGGAAAATTGCCCTTTCATATAACTATCGCTTGAAGTGACTATTCATTAATACATACTTCCTTTATCCCATAATATAAGGGATTTTAGGTTGTTCATATTTCAAAATCTCTTATATTATGTGACAATATTATGTGACAGAGAGAGTAGAAAGGAGTATTAATTAAATCGCTGCATGTGTCGTTAACTCTCGTTGAACGCTTGGTGTTATCTAGTCTTGGATTTGTACAATGCTTGGTGATATCTAGTCTCTTCACATTTTTTTTTTGGCTAAGAGTCGTTGAGCAATTGTTAAGCGAAACAACGATGTTTCCGTCTTCTCTCCTCTCCCTTAAGAGACTAAGGTAACTATTATTTCAATTTTCAAAGGGATTAATTAGCTGCCTCAAGTCACTTACCTTACCTTACGATGGTTAAGTCAACTTGCCACAAGGATTATCGATCCATCTGTCCATCCTTACCTATATATCTACACTAGCTAATTGGGAACATCGTGGTCGTGGGCCACTTATTATGATCATAGATATCTCTATGTTTTGTGTTATAAGTCATTTTAACTTTTCTTTAAATTAAAATTTTAAATTCTGATCAAGTTTATAGAAAAAACATAGCATTTCAACATAAAACAAATATATATCAAAATATGTTCAACGTTAGATTTAACTAGCTGGGTGGCCCGCGCAATTACGCGGCTAGCACCCAAACAAAATCATATATTTTTTAGTATGATTTTACTTAAAATTTATTAAATAGCTATCTCATTGTCTTAAGACTTTGAAAAACCAAACCTTATCATTCTCGTGTTTCTAATTATATAGTTTTAAAAGTCACACCAGTTGCTACTTCTTATATCATCTCCTTTTTAGAACCTTTAAAAATTGGATTTTATAGTTTTTAGAGTTTATTGTCACGTTGGGTTTCATTTTTATAATTTCTAGATGTCCCGTCAAACGTTGCCATTATACTCTTCTATTGACCGTCCACTGTCTCTTCTCTTTATTGTTATCGAGATTTTAAAAATCAAACAAAATTATCGTTTGGGTTCATTTTTACTTTCTAGAAGTTCCACCAAACCGTAAACGGCTTTGCCATTGTACTTCTCTACGGCTCGCCCGCTAACTCCCTTCTTTATTGTCATTGAGATTTAAAATCGAACATGATTATCATTGTTTTTTTTTACTTTTTAGAAGTTCCGAACCTTTAAAAATTAGACTTTTAGTTTTATTTTTTATAATTTTTAGAAGTCCCATCAAACGATGCCACTATGCCCTCTACAGCCCGTCCTCCGCCTTCTCTTTATTGTCATTGTGATTTTAAAAATCGAACATAACTTTCATTAGAATTCATTTTTTATTTTCTAGAAGTCCCGTCAACCGTCGGCTGTTCTGCAACTATACTCTTATACACCCCACCTGCTGCTTCTACTTTTTATTGTCATTGAGATTTTAAAAATCGAATATGATTATCAATGGGGTTTTTTTTATTATTTTCTAGAAGTCCCGCCAACCGCCTTACTCGTTTCCTTCACGGCCTGCCAGACGTCCCTCCTTTTAATCGTCATTAGGATTCTATTTGGTGTTTTATTAACAATTTTTATATGTCGTATCAACCGCCACCACTCTATTTCTTTATAGGCCTATTACTTAATTTATCTCGTCATGTGTTTTGGATGGTCTTTTCTTTCAATAATCTTTATTTTTATTAAAATTAATTTTAGTTATTTATAAATTGTATTCCTAATTGAAATCTTATTTTTATTTTTTGTAATTTTAGGTTATTTTTTAAAAAAATTTAGTTAATACCGTATTGTGTTCTTTTAATGTTTTTATTTTTTTTTCTATTTCAGTTGTTTCAAAATTGTATTCCTACTTGAACTCACTTTTAATTTTTCTAATTTTGGATATTATATTTTTTTTATTCTAAATTTTAATTAATCGCGTATCGGGTTCTTATATGGATTTTTCTTTCAATATTGCTTATTTTTAATTCCGAATTTCAGCTAATTTTAAATTGTATTCCTACTTGAACTCTTATTTTATTTTCTTTTGCTAATTTCGGATTTATTTATTTTTATTCCGAATTTTAATTAATCCCGTATTGGGTTCTTATATGGACTCTTCTTTTAATATTTCTTATTTTTAATTCCGAATTTTAGCTATTTTTAAATTGTATTCCTACTTAGACTCTCATTTCCTTTTCTAATTTCAGATTTTATTTTATTTTTATTTCGAATTCTGATTAATCTCGTATTGGGTTCTTATATGGAAACTTATATCAATATTGCTTATTTTTAATTCCGAATTTCAGCTATTTTTAAATTGTATTTCTACTTGGACTTTCCTTTCCTTTTCTAATTTTGGATTTTATTTTATTTTTTTTGAATTTTAATTAATCATGTATGGGGTTCTTAATAGAAACTTCTTTCAATATTGCTTATTTTTAATTCCGAATTTCAGCTATTTTTAAATTGTACTTCTACTTGGACTCACCTTTTCTTTTTTTTTCTTTTTATCGGATCAATGTGGGAATTTCTAGCCCCCACAACGAACGTGGTGTCTCCTTTTAAAGTTGTTTTAATAATATAATAGATAGATAGATAGATAGATAGATAAACTATTTTGGTGATGTAGATGTTCCTATATTTGTATAAACTTAATCAAATTTAAAATGTTTTGGCTAAGAAAAAAAAGTTAAAATACTTTATAATATAAATTGGGGTTAATAAAATATATGTGCATTTCACTTCACGGGCCACTTTTCAAGCCCATGTATGCGACCAAAACGTCATGGGCTACTTCTAAAGCCCATATAATCTACATGATAAAAAGCATACAATTGGAAATTATGTGTACCTTTTTAGCGTTTTTTTTACTTTAATTAAAAAACAGTACTCCAAACGAATGCAACTCATTGCTTATTAATTTCGATTTTTAGAATCATTAAATTATAAAGATAATACTAAATTGAGATCCCCACATAAGACCAAATATGTAGTGATTAAGTTCGAATTTTAGAATTATTAAACCAAAAAAAAGCTATAGTTGAAAATTGAAACCAAGCATTAGCTCAATATTTATTAATTACGAATTTATAACTATTGAATCAATACGATTTAATTGAAACTCCAAACTGAGTACAGCTTGATATATTTATTAATTATTAATTTTAAAATTATCATATCAAAAGGAGCTAAAATTTGAACTCCAAACTGAAAACAATTTGAAATTTATCGATTACGAATTTCAGAATTATATTGATACTCATGAAAAAGATGAAGTTGCATCTTCAAACCGAGTATAATTAGGTACTGATTTATTCCAAATACTATATCGATTATGTGCTGTTTATTGTTGATTTTTTTTTCTTGCGCGATGATTTGGGAATACTGGTGGGCATCGAAAACGTGCGTGCTGATCACCCCAGTTAGTTGCTTTCGCCTACCAGAACTTGATTGATGCATACACAGCAAAAACATGTATCCAACTTGCCAATATGTATAGACAGTATATAGTATAGAATTGGTCGTGACGCCGTGACGTAACCAATCTCTTGACAGCCCTTTCCCCTCATGAAACAGTCGAGGAAAATTTCTGGTTTTGCATGTGCGATAGGCGGCGGATTTTCTTAACCAAGACCACTTTTCGGCAAGTTGCCAAAAAGAACAATATTCTCCCCTCGATGGATCGGGACAGTCACAAAACTTTTTATCATTAGAGCAGAGTAGTGGATCAATCGTTTCACAAATCAGAATACTCTGAAGGCTGATCTGTGTCCGTACTTGTTCTGTTGTCTCCTGAGAAAACATAAAAACCGCAGCCACTGCTCAGAAGTAGTACAACTGTACAAGTCGGCAAGTGGTTTGTGTGATTATGTTTGTTACTTCACGCAATGAGCCGTCTAGCCTTGTCCTTGGCTCGCTGCTCGCATGTAACCGAAGTTGGTGAGGCTGCTAGCTGCTGGTGTCGCGCTGTCTGCCTGTATCTGACCAGGTCGATCTACCTGTCAAAGACTCACAGTTGCATCAAAATACTTGATTAAGTTCATGATTAGCAGTTTAGCGCCATTACTATTCCTAGCACAACGAAGCACAAATGCACAATACAACCGAACTCTGACTTCAGCACGGTCAATCTTATTTAACCACCCAGGCTAGCTAACTACCATCATACAAAGGACAGAAAGAGATTCTCGTTTTTTTTAAGAGAAGCCAAGTTATTGCTTTCGCTTGAACCAGGCGAGCAAGCAAGCAAAGCCGAAGAATTGTTACACGGCCAAAGTGGAAACCACCTCGTGGTGAACTGCAACCAGCTCATAGATATCTTGCACGTAGTCTTCCTAATTAGCTAGCCCATTGGTATTTGGTCGTGGTCGTTGAATCATACCGAGAGCCAAACGTTGCACCTGCGCCGCGTGCCACCATGTCATCTCAGGCGCCGTCGGCGCCGGTCACGCCGGCGGCTCCACCGCCGCAGACGCCACCCGTGACGCCTCCTCCGGTGACTGCTCCCCCGCCGGTCTCACCCCCTCCGGTGACGCCACCACCGGTGACTCCCCCGCCCGTGTCACCTCCTCCGGTGAGTCCCCCACCTGTGACACCTCCCCCGGTGAGCCCCCCACCTGTTACACCTCCCCCGGTGAGCCCCCCGCCGGTGACTCCTCCAACACCGGTGGCTCCTCCACCGGTGACACCGCCGTCACCGCCTCCACCGACGCCGACCCCAACGCCGGTGACGCCGTCCCCACCTCCGCCGGTGACGCCATCCCCTCCTCCGCCTGTCGCAAGCCCGCCGCCGCCCGATGTCCCAACCGCCCCGCCACCGAGTAACAATCCCCCGTCTGCACCACCGCCCCCCAGCAACGTCCCAGCCTCACCAGCGGCGCCACCGCCATCGCGAATTTCTTTATCCCCACCGCCACCGCCCTCGACGCCGACGCAGTCGGGTGCCTCCTCCGGCTCCAAGTCCTCCAACAACGGGACCGTGGTGGCCGTCGGCGTGGCCGTCGCGGCGGTGGTCGTGCTCGGCCTCGCCGCCGGTCTGATCTACTTCTTCGTTAGCAAGAGGCGCCGCCGGCACCCGCCGCCGCCGCCGCACCACCCGGGCTACCCACCCTTCCCAGGTACGTAAGCGCGTATTCCCCTCCCTTCATCGGCAGTGTTGGTCGCGCGAGATCATGCTACGTCGCGGCCACGTCGACGCGACAATGCGCGACGCGCCCCCCCCCCCCCCCCCCCCCCCCCAAAGCCTTTTTCGGTGTTAGCGCGATCCCATCCACGCCCTTCGCTGCGGTCGTCGCGGGTGACCGATGGTGGTGATAGCGACACATCGGCATCGCGTACAGTGCGACGTATTCCATCGCGTCCGGCTCGTGTCCGCGGTCTTCGCGGCGCACACTCGTTAAGCGTTTGACAATTTTGTATGGCATATGCTCGTGAAAATTTTCTCCAGGAATCATGTGTTTGGATGCGTCGATCTGTGCGCGGCGTTGAGCTGATCGAATGTTTTTTTTTTTCACTGTTTTGTTGCCGTGCCACCAGCCGAATTCTACGACCCGCACCGGCCGCCGTCGCAGCAGCAGTCACACGCGCTGTCGCCGAGCCCGTCGTCGACGCCGCCGCTGCTGCTGCAGCCGCACTCGTTCGTGAGCAGCGGCGGGGCGTCCGAGGCGGCGTCGGCGGTGCCGGGGATCGCGATGATGGGCGGCGCGTTCGGGTACGACGAGCTGGCGGCGGCAGCGGACGGGTTCTCGGAATCGAACCTGCTCGGGCAGGGCGGGTTCGGGCAGGTGTACAAGGGGACGGTGCGTGGGCAGGAGGTGGCCATCAAGAAGCTGCGGTCCGGCAGCGGGCAGGGCGAACGCGAGTTCCAGGCCGAGGTGGAGATCATCAGCCGCGTGCACCACAAGAACCTCGTCTCCCTCGTCGGCTACTGCATCTACGGCGAGCAGCGCCTTCTCGTCTACGAGTACGTCCCCAACAAGACGCTCGAGTTCCACCTGCACGGTAAGTACTTGCTGCCGAATGATGTACTGTGCCATTGCTGCGTGTAATGCTGGGGCTTGCTTGGCCTGATACGAGTGGCTGTGTTGGTTGGTTTCTGCAGGTAGCGGCCGGCCGGCGCTGGACTGGCCGCGGCGGTGGAAGATCGCGGTCGGCTCGGCCAAGGGCCTCGCGTATCTGCACGAGGACTGTGAGTTCCACCTTGTGTTTCCTCTGAAATCTAAACATATGCGGAATCTGTGAAGCTTTGTGGTTCTGACAAGATGGCCTGCTTTGACTGTTGTCAGGTCATCCTAAGATTATTCATAGAGACATCAAGGCAGCCAACATCCTGCTGGACTACACCTTCGAACCAAAGGTAAATCGCGAAAATTTGGAACCTGCAATAATTGACGTTATACGCGTATTTATCGCGAAGGTGCACACATGTTTGTACAGGTTGCAGATTTTGGGTTGGCCAAGTACCAAGCCACTGAGCAGACCGCTGTTTCGACGCGCGTAATGGGAACTTTTGGGTAAACACATCACCATCACAACCACAACAATCAATTACCCTTGCACTCGTACGTCAAAAGTTCTTCAGTGCACACGCACCACGCGGACTAAACTTTGTGCTGTCAAAAACTTGTGTCTCCAGATATTTAGCTCCAGAGTATGCTGCCACGGGCAAAGTGAACGACCGTTCCGACGTCTTCTCATTCGGCGTGATGCTCCTGGAGCTGATCACCGGGAAGAAGCCTATCATGGTGTCTCACGGTGACCAGCCTGACACATTGGTTTCTTGGGTGAGTGGGCTTCCGAGTCTTGAACCGAACACGTAGATTTCCATTTGCCACGGCCGGTGAAAGAAGTCATCTCTGTGTGTGTCCAACAGGCGAGACCCCTGCTGGTGAGAGCTGTGGAGGAGGAGAACTTCGAGGAGCTGGTCGATCCGAGGCTGGAGAACAACTACGACGCGTACGACATGGGGCGGCTGATCGCCTGCGCGGCCGCCGCCGTGCGCCACACCGCGCGGTCTCGCCCGCGGATGAGCCAGGTTCTTGCCAAACTCCTCACACCTTCACTCGACAAACACAAACACACAGCACACACCGCACGGCTTCTGGTTTCAGAAATTCCGTAGCTTGTACACTGAAAATGTGGACACTCGAATGGTCAGATCGTGCGTTACCTGGAGGGCGAGCTGGCGGCGGAGGACCTGAACGCCGGCGTGACGCCGGGGCAGAGTGCGATGCAGCGGACGAGCGGCGGCACGACGGACCAGATGAAGCGGCTCAGGAAGATGGCGTTCGGCTCGGCCACCGGTACGGGCACCGTCAGCGAGTACACGAGCAGCGAGTTCAGCGAGCCAACGAGCGAGTACGGGCTGAACCCGTCCACCGAGTACACCACCAGCGCAGCCGGCGGCGACACCGGGGAGGTGACGGTGGACGTGCAGATGACGGCCGGCGCCAGCGGCGAGGCGGCCGGCACGGAGAGGCTGAGCAGGCGGACCACCGCTAGACGTGGCGGGCGGGTGTGACAGTGCGACACCGGAATTTCGGTGCCCCGGCCGGCGAGCCCGGCGACTGTTAGCCGTACGTGATCGTCAAGGCTGCGATCGAATGAATTAAATCATTTTGTTCGTGTATATATACACGTAATGCTGTCACTGTAAATTAAACTACATTCCAAATCCTCGCGGTTGTTTCTTTGGTTTTCGAATTCATGCAATTTTTGTTGGAGTGGAAGTTTGTAAATTGTACCTACCTTCACTAACCACCCAGGTTAATAAACATCAAAGATGAGATTTGTTTGGAAGCTGGAATGATTCGTCTTCTCCTTCCCGCCCTGAATATATGTACTAAAGATTCTGACATGCTACAAGTTGACTGAAAGTTTCATGTTATGTTCAGATCCACAATCGTGCCATCCTATATTATCTTTTCGTTTTTGAAAACTAAGCTAGATTATGCTGGTGCTATATCATGTGCAGGTCGCAACTTGGAATGAAATGCTCGCTTGAGAGCCTATGTCGCCTGACACAGTCGATGGGCCGACCGATGTTGTGGGTGCCTGGGTGGCAAACGGACCCAAAGATCATAAGCCTATTGTTAAGTTTTTTTTTGATAGGCCAAGCCATAGCAACCATCAGTATGCAGTCCCTCGTACCCGTTTAGTGTCATATATGGATCTCTATTCATTTGTGACCATATCAATCGCCCTTTCAGTGTGGAAGTTTTTTTATGCCCTTTTTTTATTGAATTAATATAGGATGATAAAAATTGTGCAAAAGTCAAAACTTTACAGAAAAAGAAAAAACTATGGGATGATCTGTGCTAGGTATTTCACTCCTATCAAAGCATAAAGTTTTGACAGCCTCGCGTGGGTATCATGTTCCTTTCTTTCCATATCTCCCATATCGTAAGTAAGAGAAGAGTGTGGATTTCTTTTCTGGGTGTCCTAGGTTGCTAGCCATCGTTGTCCACCAGCTATGGACTAATGTGGCGGCGTTCTAGCTGGTCGGCTTGCTATGCTCATGTGCCGTCCAATTCATTAGGATGCCCCAAATTATCCTGGTGTATCCGTACTCCACAAGGAAATGGACCACCGTCTCAAAGGGTGTGTCTCTGCACAAGTACAGTATGCTATCCCCAAGTCATAGGCTTGTTTGAAGTTCAGACTATTTTGGATGGCCAGCCAAGCGAAAATTTTACATTTGTTTGGTCCCCATGGCTTCCAAATGTTCACATTGTAGTTCGTGTTGATGGCTTCGAGGAACTATGCTTTCTAGGCTGAGCCTACCATGTACTCTCCGAGGTGATTTCATCTACCACATCTAGGGTTAGCTACACACTATCCACTATTGTCTACAGGGTCACTAGCTAGTCCAGAAGCTCGGTTATCATTGCTCCTAGGATCAAGAGGTTTAGGTCTTGCGACTAGGTATCATCTGCAATCGCCTCTCTTAAGGTTTTGTTCTTTCTTTTGGAAATAGCGTAAACTTGTGGCAACACGTCCTTTGGTTGGCGTCCACGCATCGAGGTTGACTCCCAGAAGCGTGCTATTGCGCCATCCCCAATGGTTATCCGTGTCGCCACCCTGAAAAATATTTTTTTTTGTCAATCTGATCGCATGTGGAGTCTAAGCCGACCATTGTCTTCTCCAGTGATTTCCAGAAAATTATAGATTTTAGAGTTTAGATCCCTCTCACTTTTTTTTGGAGTTACATACATTATATTTCTATGATAAAATTAACGGTAAATTTGTAATTTTGGGATAAATTTTATGCTACATCTATACTTTTGTGATACAGCCCATCAAATTTTGTAGTTTTGTGAAATTTATTCTATGTTGAAATTGAAAATTAGCACATATGAAGCTATACACAAAATCCAACTCACATACCCTTTTTGTTATTTTCTGTACAAAATAAGTTTATACTCCTTTTGAAATCTTAAGTGTAGTTTCTACTAATTTAATAATTCCATTTTTTCAAAACATAATTGTTAACGGATGCGGATTCTTAATTCTAACATGGACTTTATCTAGATCAAAAACATGCATGGTGCTGTTGTATCCTTTCTTTTCCTTCTATAATGAAATTGGCAGAGCTCCTGCCCTTTCTTTAAAAAAAAAACTAACTTGAACTTTGAATTAATAATAAATAAAAAGTCATAATAGATTTGGACTAAAAACTAATAAATATGAGGAAAACTGTATTTGGTGTGCTCTTTAATTTCAACTTTTCTTGATAAGATAATTGGTATATTTCAAATAATTGATTGTTTGGTTGGCGGCCAAAGTTTGCCGTGCTAAACCTTAAGAGTGCCACACTTAATTAAGCTAAGTCATACTCTTATTTTCTAGCGAAAGTTTATCACAGTTAAGGCTAAAAAATATGGCTTGCTTCACTTATGGCTATAATGGAGTTGTAGCAAAGTTAGCCTCCAGCCAAGTAACCCTTTTTTATATCCTCCGTACAAATTTGTACTTGGCTTTAGACCCTTTTTTTAAAAAAAAAGTTTAAGATCAACCGTTAAGTTGTATGACTTTATATTTGGAACCTTACTAATTTAATCCCAAACTTTGTAATACTTCGCAGTAACTAGCCCTTTGCTAGTGGCATATACTATTCATCTAATCTAAGCCTTTGCAATTTGATCCCGCCTAAATAGATGACTAGATTTATTTATTTACTATTTATTTGATTAACATGGGGTTTTTTTACATAACTAGCATGGTGACCCGCGCAGATTGCGCGGCTAGCATCATTATATTTTCTCTCATATAATAGCATATATGTTTTCTCATTATATTATTCAAATATATTAAAATGACAATATAATTTTAAATTTTGCAATAACTTTACAAAATTACTAATGTGTAATATTCATATTGTATTTTATATACGTGTTAGTTATTAATTATTTTTAATATCAAATTTTAGTTATTTGTAAATTATGTATATTCCTATACGGACTCTAGACTCGTCTCTTAATATTTCTTTTTTTAATTCCGAATTTTATGTAATGTGTATTTCTATATAGACTCTATGCTCTTCTTCCAATATTATTTATTTTTATTTATGAATTTTATTATTTCTAATTGTATTTCTATGTGGACTCTAAACTCATCTTTTAATATTTTTTAATTTTTAATTTCGAATTTCAGTTACTTCTAAATTGTATTCCTATATTGACTTTAAACTCTTCTTCCCATGTTTTTCTTAATTTCGAATTGTAGTTATTTGTAAATTGTATTTTTGTACGGACTCTAAACTCTACTTTTAATTTTATTATGTTTATTTCGAATTTCATTTACTTCTAAATTGTATTCCTATATTGACTTTAAACTCTTCTTCCCATGTTTTTCTTAATTTCGAATTGTAGTTATTTGTAAATTGTATTTTTGTACGGACTCTAAACTCTACTTTTAATTTTATTATGTTTATTTCGAATTTTAGTTAGTTTTAAATTCTTATATGGACTCTATACTCTACTTCTAATATTCCTTATTTTCTAATTCCGAATTTCTATTTTTTCCTAATTGTATTTCTATATGGACTCTATACTCTACTTCTAATATTCCTTATTTTTAATTCCGAATTTCTATTATTTCCTAATTGTATTTCTATATGGACTCTATACTCTACTTTCTAATATTCCTTATTTTTAATTCCGAATTTCAGTTATTTCCTAATTGTATTTCTATATGGACTCTATACTCTACTTCTAATATTCTTTATTTTTAATTCCGAATTTCAGTTATTTCCTAATTGTATTTCTATATGGACTCTCTACTCCACTTCTAATATTCCTTATTTTTAATTCCGAATTTCAGTTATTTTCTAATTGTATTTCTATATAGACTCTAGTCTCCTCTTCTAATATTTCTTATTTTTTAATTCCGAATTTCAACTATTTCTAAATTGTATTTCTATATGGACTCTAGTATGCTCTTCTAATATTCCTTATTTTTTAATTCCGAATTTCAACTATTTCTAAATTGTATTTCTATATGAACTCTACCTTTTCATTTTCTTCGATTAATGTGAGAATTTCTAAGCCATGAGAGCGAACGTGTAGGCTCTTTTTTCTAAACACAGTCCCTAAATGGTTTTTGAGGGTTACGGGTAAAAAATTAAGTCTAGCAGAGCCCCTTCTAGAGGCCCCAAAATAAGAAGGCCCCCCATATCCTCCTCCACAACCCCCAGTCCTGGGGACTCGAGAACACAGCCCCTATCTATTTTCTATTGGCGCGAGAGAATTTTCACATCACGCGCGCTCTCTTTTCTCCTGCGCCCTAGGTGCGATCACCGCCGCAGTCTCTGAAACCTCCATCGCCACACCACCGAGATCACATTCTCCAGTTGTCGACCTCGCCGATGGTCTCCCGCGTAGTAGATCAATGGTGGCCGGCATCATCTGGCCACTGCCTTCCCCATAGCAAATCGGCTGGGAATTGGAGAAGCTCGGGTACCACCGTCATCAACAACTGCAACGCAAGACCATCACCCTCAACGACGTCCCGGGCCACGGCGATGTTGTCGTCCTTCGTCGTCAACTCCTGATCTACCCATCTAACAAAAATCTATACATCTGTATCTTGTTCACCAATGATGTGAGTCAATAGTCTTTGGTGCTTCTTATCCTCTGTGTTCTTTATTTCTCTAGCAGGGAAACCGAACTGAAACACCAACATGCCCAAAAAACTGAAACCTATAATGATCTTGTATATGCATTGCAATGGCAATTTATATAGTTTCTAGCTATGAGTTCTTTCCCAAATATAATATAGTTGATATGAATATTATCCTTTCTAGGAGATATGGCGCTTAATTTCAATGTTCAGATCACACACACATGAATGTAAGATATTTGGTTAGCTTAGAAGTGAATGAACTTTATTTAACTTGTAGGTGAATGAAGTTACTGTACTCTTTTTTTTCTGAATTCAATCGGCTGCGATATAGTAATATGACATCACATTATCTACATGTTGACTACATGAGGACCTATGGTAGAGAAGTTTCTAAAGATACATAAAAAAAATTGAAGACCGGCAGACACATGAGCAACTTCGAAATGATCTTGTGGAATATTTGTGGTCGCTTCATGGTGCTTGGTTGTTTGTTTCATTACATTTTCTATCAACTATGGGTTCTGTTCAATATTTGTTTGTAGGATATATCATTTTCATGTTGGAAAATTTTGAATTAAAATTTGAGTCGTGGTGTCTGAAATTGCAAATTTAAATATGGTTGAATTCCATGCGCTAGAATTTTATTTGTTTGAATTATTGTGGTATTAAACTAGATATAAACATATATTCTATACTATAATAAAAGAGAAAAGGAAATAGGGGCTAAGATATGGGGGCTACTGCTATAGTTAATGACATATTTAGAGTCCTAAAAATTTCAGGGCAGCTCCCATTTAACCATTAGGGGCTCTAGAGTAGGGGCTACTGCTGGAGATGCTCTAATAATATAATAGATGGCAATCAGTATAACTGTACAGATATCAATGTATATAAGTAAGAACAGTTCGAAGTTTCCCTGCATACGAAGGATCAAATTGACAAAATGACTTGAATTAGCATGAGTGTCCATGTCCTACTCTCCAAGTCTCCATTGCACTCGCAGAAGCTAATACTTTAGTATTATGCTGACTTTTGCAATAGCACGCAAAAAACATTGCTGTATTTTATCATGAGATATTATGTAATCACCGAATATGGGTTAAGATGCGACGCCATGGAAGCTCCACTGTATGTCACGATCATCGTCAGTTTGTCACTGATTGTGCTGGATCAGCAGCGCCAATGGATGAGGAGTCCATAATGGATTAGCTTTTGGCGCCCCCTCTTTGTCGCGATTGTTTCTCCTCTTTTCTGATTTTCCCCCCGTTGAACGTGGATCACGCAATTGATGACCGATCTTCTGAGCTACTGGCACGCGATTCTCTCGTCTTTCCCGTTCCCATAATTTTCCCACGACAGAAGAAAAATAAGGGCTTGTTTAGATCTATTTGAAATAGCAAATGACAAATGATAAAAGTTTTAGTGGCAAAAGTTTTGGTATTGTAAAAGTACTAGTTGGTATTTATGTGGTGTTTGGGAACGAAGGACTAAAATTTAGTCCCTCTCACAAAAACATAAGTCCCTCTTCTAGGGACTTCTACTTTTGCGAGAGAGACTAAAATAAGTCCCTCACCTCCCAAACATCACCTTAGATGTGTCCTAAAGTGAGAGAGAGAAAGAGAGAGGGAGCGGTCCCAAAGCATTTTTTGGCACAATTTGCTACTATAGACTAGCAAATGCCAAATGACAAATTATCAAGTTTTGCTACTAGTGTTTAGATCTAAAATAATAAAAAGTGTTTCAAAATAGTAAAACTTTTGTCATTTTAAAGGATCTAAACAGGACCTAAGTTATTGTCTTAAAAAAATGAGAAAAAGATGTTCTCTATTGACGAAGCTAAGCCTACCAGCGGATAAAGCAGCTCACACGGATCTAGGGGATATCAGCCGCTCGCGTAAAGACGGCCGGCCGGTGGTGTCCCGTTGCGTGCCGGTCGCCGCATGATGAGTCAGCTTCAGATAGATGATCCTCTCTCTCCTCGCCGTCTCCTCCTGTCCGGTCGTTTTTCTCCGCTTCGATACGCGGGCCGGGCCCCCGCTTTTCGCATGCATCTTTCGGCCGCGCTCGCGAGCGCACAGCCCAAATATTCCCGTGGCCCATCTCCTCCTCCGTGTCGGCGGCGGTCTCGCGCGAAAACCCGTCGTCACCTACAACGAACTAACCGCGACTTCCGCACGGAAAATCACCGAGAGAACAAAGAGCCGCGCGCACGCGACGGGTTTGGGTCGAAACGGACGTCGTTTTCGCAAAAGTACGGGGCTTTTCCGGCACCACCAATCGGGCGAGGCGGTGTGTTACAGGGGAATTACTCGGGTCAACACGATGTTGGGTACGAGCAGGAAAGTTATCGGTAGGATAGAGTGGTAATTAAATTGCCAATCCTTTTGCCGCGGCTGCCATGTCAGGGACAGATCGACTAGTAGTGAGTGGTTGAATTACCATGGGCTCTCTGATGATCCGCGCTAAGCAACAACAGGGGGATTCCCGTCACTTTCTTTCGTTGGCCCTGTTTGGATCCGGCCCATATAATCTTGCTATTTAGGAGTATTAAATATAAATTACTGACAAAAAAACCATTCTATAACTTCTAGGCTATTTTGTAAGATGAATCTAACGAGGTATATTAATCCATTATTTGCTACAGTGATGCTACAGTATCAGCCGCTAATTATAGATTAATATATATCATTAGATTTATCTCGCAAAATAACTTAGGGGTTATGGAATCGGTTTTATCGGTAATCTACGTTTAATACTACTAAATAGTAAGATTTTGGAGGGCTATTTAATAACTCGGAGGATCCAAACAAGGCCGTTGTTGTTGTTCTCGATAGGCTAATTAACAAGAATAGATTAGGCGAAAGAAAAAGCGCGAGTGGGGGCACAAAAGCGAGCCGGCGAGGATAAGGCCCCTCCACAGGCTCCCCAACCGCATTTGTTTAGTCCAATCCATCGTGTTTCCACGTGGCGACCCAACCCCTCGGAGTAGACCTGCGTTTCTAACCACGCGATCCAACAGTTTACAGGTCGTCTGCTCGCGGAGTCGCGGCTCGCCCCTCCCCCCCTCTTGATTTATATATACCCCCACCCGCCCGTGGCTCCGTCGCTGCTGCCGCGCGCCTCCGCTCCATTCCTGATTCCTCCTCCCCACTCTTGCTTCAGTTTCCGTGCCCCTCCTGCCGACAAGCCAACACCTGAATAGCTCATCCTCACCTGATCAGCTGAACCTGTTTTGAGAGAGAAGTTAGTTGGCCATCTCGCCCGCGCTCGCTAGAAAAGAGAAAAGAAGGAAGGAAAGGAGAAAGAGGAGGGAGCTTGCTTTGCTGCTGGGCTGTTGCTAATGGTGTTCTACTACAAGGCGAGGCCGGACGCCGGCGACTACACCATCTACATGGGCGCCGACAAGAACGAGAACGAGGAGCTCATCAAGTACGGCCTCCCCGAGGACGTCTGGTACGTACGTACGTGCATTCTCCGCACACGTACTGTAGTAGCTCGTCGTCGATCCTCGCGTAGCGGCATTGCACATTTGCGCTTGCGCTTCGCGCGCGTACACACGTACGATCGGCTAGTCGCACGCGTAGGCTCGCGATCGGCAGCTACATGAGAGGTGGAGAGGAGAGCTCGCCGGCGGCAGGTCGGCAGCTGCGAGGAGGAGGCGGATTGAGGCTTTGACGAGGCCATGACGAGGCGTGGTGGGGACATCCCAACGCCCCCAACGACCAAACTCTACTATAAAAGATGTCTACCAGATCGACCCCGTCTAGGAGGAGTACGTAACTGCTCATGCTCAGCAACAAGTTGCAACTCTGTCTGTAGTCATCGCCTGCCATCCGCGCTAGTACTACTACTACTGTGACCACTGCCACAGCCTTTTGTTTGCTTCCCCCATCTAGGGGACCTCACCTCGATCTCCTTGGGTTTCCAATGCTTAAAAGTACTTTACTGCTTAATTCGTCAAATTGCGCCTCATCTGAAACATGTAGAGATATTTATTCCGATCCATGTTAAGATGAACTATATAGTGCTGTAGGAATTTTCTTAGAAGTAAGAACAAAGATATATATTAATATATATACGTACGACGACTGGTTGTTTTAATGGAAAGGTCGGTTTAAAGTGGATTCTTCCCTTCTAATTTCGACAAGGAAAATTGCTTTTGTCCCGTCAGGTTCCATGTGGACAAGGTATCCTCGGCGCACGTCTATTTGAGGCTCAAGAAAGGCGAGTCGATAGATAGCATCTGCGACGGTCTGCTGGAGGACTGTGCACAGCTTGTAAAGGCTCATTCCATTCAAGGTACGCACTCATTTCAGACAACATTTGAGTGTAGACTGTAGAGGTAGCGCATAGCTTAATTAGCTTTCTTTTCCACCATCTGCTTTGTGTGCTTGTGGGCTGTGGCTAGATTCTTTTGGTTTCTAACGATCAACTAGTAAATTTTCACTCGTGCAAAAAAGTAGGGTAGATACAGTTTATCACACAAGATTCTGCAGTTACGAAGAATTTATCATGGATAGATGCAGGTTCTCAAAAGAAAAGGAAACGTTTACTTGCAAATAATGATAATCATTTGCACCTCCAATTATGTTATCCACGGATAGAGGAAATAGAGCATGGTGTGACCTGTCGGATATTCGTGTGGCCTACAATTCTACAAAGCTGCAGCATCACATTATATTGCTGGTTACAGACAGGAATCTTAATTTTGTTTTTGCTTTTCCACCCCGGCCTTTTTCTTTTCAGCAACTTTTAGCTTCTTGTATTATTGGCACTAGCTACAGTGGGCCCCTTGGATCAATTATCCGCTTGGGTTGATTTGGCCTATGTGAGGGGATTGTGTGATAATTGGAACGTGACGAGTATGTGTCTTGGGTCATTGGATGATATTTGCAGCTTGCATGTGCTTGTCGTGCAGGAAACAAGATGAACAATGTTGAGGTGGTCTACACGCCCTGGTCCAATCTCAAGAAGTCCCCATCCATGGATGTCGGTCAAGTTGGCTTCCATAATACCAGGATGGTAAGCTGCTAGGGTGGTCTAACATCCTCTTCTTTGTACATCAAGAATACAGCAGCATATATATGCTCGTAACAATGGCAGGTAATTGATTTCTATGAGGGGGTTACAAGGTTAGAAACTATTGGTAAAATAAACATGAAGGTCCATGTTGCAGAGAGACACACACAAATACCCCCTCCAATCAAACTTGCTCGAGTCAGAGCCATGAATTATCTACTTATGGATAAGTTAAATATCTTGAGAAGTAAACATAACTGATTGTTTAAAACAATTTATCCAAGCAATACAATAGAAGAAAATTTTACGAGAAAATGTATTTGTAGAGTCATATGGAGCAAATAACATGAGCAAGTTGGTTAGGTAGCTGAAAAGAATGCGGCACCCGTTTCCTACATTTTAGAACAGCATTTTAGTGACAAGGTAGTTATTTTAACCCAACATACAAGTGCATTATATGCAAGACATACTGTGTTCTTTCCAGGGGAAAAAATATTGTGGCACATTTTTTATAATTTAAATAAATCCAGGCTATATATATATATATATATATATATATATATATATATATATATATATATATATATATATATATATATATATATATCTGTGTGTACTAGCAAATATACCCGTGCGTTGCAACGGGTGAAAAAAACGTAATGATAATATACATTTTTCATACATAACCATATCGATGACAATCAGAAAATTAGAACATCTTAAATGTAATAGCCCAATCTCGATGATGGCAACCTTACGATGTTTGCTTTACTTAAAATAATTGGATTATTCATATGACAACATGCATATAATCTAAAATATTCTTTTAATCTCATTCTTACAACCAATCAAATCCTACATTGCCTCGTATGATCAAGTCTACACAAAATAGAGTCACTGTCCACTCTTCTCTGTATAACAATTAAAATATATTTATTTTCTAAGATTATTTCATATAATATGTTATCAAGAATAGTAGCTATACTTCACAAAAATAGTATGATAATTACCTACGAAGATGTGCAGGGTCTCCAGTACAGGAGAACAGATAACGAAATAAAAGTCGTGTAGGAGGTGGAAAAAAAGTCGATGGATCCTATCCGACCAAGTGTCCATCAATTTAGCGCTTTTTTCTAATAGTTTTATCCATGTATGCTTTTTTTTGCTTTTTTATAGACGATGGAAATATTTTTTTTCTCGTGTGTTTTTTTATGGACTACGGAACTTTTTTCTAGCGCGTTTTCTTTTGCGCTTTTTTCTGACATTTTTTCCTCACGCGGTTTTTAAACCGTTTTTATTTTCTCAGGCATTTATTTCTTTTTTAATATACGGTAGAAACTTCTCTTTTTAAATAGTTAGATTAGATTAGATTAGAGATAAAGAAGAGATACAAACGGACTACTAAAACGACGAATAGAAATTAGACTTTTTTCCACTTTTTTTTAGTACATTTTCTTTACGAACGGTTTTTTTTTCCACTTTCTTATAGTGTCGGACCTTTCTAGATATAAATTGGATTCTATTTTTTTACCGCGTCACATATAATTTCTTTTTATTTGGAATCAGACTTTTTTATATTTTTTTCACCCTTTGTTTTACCGAGTCGACGGAGTCGGATTCGTTTCGATTTTTTCCGGCTTTTTTTTTGGATCTTACATATTTGTTTTTCCCCCTTTTTTTGATTGGACTTTTTTCTATTTTTTTCGTCCAGTTTTTTTCGCCCGGTCGATTTTTTTTACCGTGTCACATATAATTCCTTTTTTCTTTGGAATCGGACAGTTTTTTAATTTTTTTGCCCTTTTTTTACCGATTCGTTTCGTTTTTTCTGTTTTTTTGCCCCGTATTTTTTGGATCGGACAAATTTGTTTTTTCTGGTCCAGTTTTTTGGATCGGATATTTTTTTCTCCCGGTTTTATTCTCCGTTTTTTGGATCAGACTCTTTTTTCCCTCGGTTTTTTTTCCGCTCCATTTTTTTGGATCTGACATTTTTTTTCTCCCGGCTTTTTCTCCTTTTTGGATCGGACTCTTTCGGCCCAGTTTTTTTCACTCGGTTTTTTCGCCTATTTTTTTTACGGACGATGGAAGCACCTGGATCGGACATTTTTTTCTCCCGGTTTTTTTCTCCTTTTTTGTTCGGACTCTGTTTTTCGCCCGGTTTTTTTCGCTGTTTTTTTGTCTAGTTTTTTTACGGACGATGGAAGCACCTCTTATTTTTTAAATAGTAGAGATCTGGCTAGGCTCGCTATCTACTATCATTATCTTTTTTAAAAAAAAATAGTACTACTACATTATTAAGAGCACCAACAAGCCATCATGACATATTACATCAATGGTAGGGGTCTATCCTCCAAAAATATATAGTTATGCGATAATTTGATTTCACCGACATGTTACAACATATTATGACTAGTGCCACTGTTTCATCAAACACAATTCAACAAAAATATCGCTTAAAATGCCATATACACGAAGTACTCATGGTACCGAAAATATTATTTGTCTGGAAAGGGAACAAAATGTAAACAGCAGAGTACTGTACAGGCTGTCTAGATATATATTTTTTATTAGGACCAAATTGCTTAAACCTGCATTATTGCGTTCAACTTGCTTTTGCATCATATTTTGATGGAGATACATTTTGGAACTAACAGTTGTTGATATCTTTTGGAGTTGGCGTACATTATCCTCCCCATATATTATAGAAAACGGGTTTTATTTTTCTGAAAAAGAAAAGAAAAAGAAGCTAGCGCCTCTTGTTTCCGAAGGGTCACTGGAAAAGGCCGCCAGCTGATTCGTCGAGGGGTTGGTGTGTCAATTCCGCAGATGCAATTTTGGGAGCATTTGCATAATCGATCTGCACGGGAACACTGACAGACAGAGAGTGACCAGCCTTGCAACTTGCAAATCCATCTCTTGTTAGCCAGCCACCGCAAGTTGTAGCTGCCGCCGATCGATCAGATGCCAGTGATCTCCTGTCATGCTTTCCTTTGGCATCTAATCGAGATCCACTCATCCACCAAACCAGCTGCATCTCATCAGCAATAATAGGATGTGTCACAACGCTGGCTGATCACTGATGCGTGGCAGGTTCACGTGGTGATCGTCGAGAAGCGCGTCAATGAGATCATCAACAGGTTGAACAAGACCAGGGTAGAGCGCCGGCCTGACCTGAAAGGTACACGCACGCACGGACGACACGCATCGATCGATCGATTGATCAGATATTCAGGCATTACACATACAATTAAAATCGACTAATCCCTTTGGCCTTTGTACGCCGCAGCCGAGAAGGACGCGTCGAACGCGGCGGAGAAGGCGGAGAGGAAGATGCAGCTGAAGGAGAAGAGGCGGCGGGAGGAGATGGAGAGGCTGGAGAAGGAAAGGCGGGCGGAGATACGGAGCTACAAGGGCCTCATGGTCGCCGAGAAGATGACCTCCAACCGCCAGATCGCCTCCGCCGGCAACTCCATGCAGGAGATGGAGGACGACTTCGTCTGATCCATCCGTCGGAAGCCAGCAACCGCTCCCGGGCATGCGTGCGTGCGTGCGTGCGTAACGTACGTGTGCGGCCGCGTGTTTCTCTGTACATCATCCATCCATATAAGCGTGCGTGATCGTCTCACCGGTCAGTCTCCCTGGAACGGTTTCTGCAGTTCTGCTATAGTAGTGGTAGTAGCACATCTCTGTACATACACATGGTCACTAACAATGGGCACGGATGAGAAAGAGGGCAACGCGATTTTCGGTACTTCGATCTTTCTACATGTCGTACTAGTATTTGGCGGGTGTGGCTGATCGGCGACCAGCCGCGCGGGGCTGCACCCGCGCGGTCAGTCCTGTCCTGCCTGACTCCATTAGTACTACTACTACATTATTACTACTACTAGTAATAGCTATAATTATTTTTATATGTATATATACACGTATACAAACTTTGTATATATGTATGTATAAAAATCGAAAAATACACACACATATATATAAACTTTATATACGTGTATAAACGTTGTATATGCGTATACAAAAGTTTTGGGTTTTTATATACGTGTATGTATAAAAAATAAAAAAAATACACATATATAAACTTTGTATACGCGTATACAAAGTTTGTATATGTATGTATAAAAACGAAAATAACTGAAAAAGATACGGAAAGAAAAAAAGAAAAAACCAAAAAAAGAAAGAAAAAACAGAAAAAAGAAAAAAGAAACCGTTCGACAAAAAAAAATTCCACGCGCCGTCCTCCGCCCTCTTCCCCGCGCGCGATACGTGTCCAGTCGCACGAGTTTGCATCGGCGCCGTCACGCGGCCCACCCAGCTGCCAAATACCGAGAACGTATTTGGCAGCTGGGTGGGCCGCGTGACGGCACCGATGCAAACTCTCGTTGATCTGACAGTATTACGTGATCAGTTACCGACTCCAATGAACGTCAAGTGGTCTTCAATAGGGCTGTCAAAAAAGCTCGGAGCTCGCAAGCTGCTCGAGCTTGATTCGAGCTCGACTCAAATACTTAGACAAGTCGAGCTCAAGCCTAGGCTGAGGCTCGCAAGCTTAGCAAGCTCGAGCTCGAATAGCTCGGCAGGGCTTGATTAGTATAAGATATATTGCATGTAGGAAGATGTTTTTGATGGGTCAATGTATACTTGTCATCGTGATTGACCTGCTCAAGTCTGAAGACCTCATCGATGCTTGTCAATAAAGCAATTATCGGCTGCTAGTAATAGTACTACTATTCCTATTAGATGTAATAGCTAGCTTTTGTTAATTGCAACGTTTTAAAGCCATGAATTCATGAGAAAAGCTGCAGAGGCTTCATTCAAGACAAGTAGCACCCATTAATTTTGATTACCGATAATTTGCATTAATATCTCTTATACAAGAGTAAATTTTTTTGGAGTTTCACCAAGTCAAGCTGTCAAGCTCGAGTAGGCTCGAAGCTCGCTCGAGCTTGAACTCGAGCTCACTCCCAAGCTCGACCAGTATCCAGGCTCGACTCGTGTTCATATCAAGCTCAAGCCTACGTCGCCAAACTCACTCGAGCTAGGCTCGTTGACAGCCCTAGTCTTCAACATATTTCGGATCACTTGTAGGTATTGCTACTCAGAAGTATATTTTCTCCTTCGACCAACAGGAACCAACTTTGTGTCGACTTTGTTCACTGCTGATACGTGAACACAACAGATGTTCAACAGTCATTTTATTCAGCGAATCAGAGAGGAGATAGCATTAACACTTAATTGCGATTCTGACTTTCTAAATCCACTTCGCCAGTTATCACGAGGGAAGAACGGGTAATTTTATCCGGGAAAAACAGGGGAGTACCAATTACCAAGTGTACAACAGAGGAAAACGGACGTGTATGAATGAAAGAGAAAAAAGCAAGGCTATACTGCCATAGGCCCACAATAGTTTTAGTCCTTTAGGCCCATGCTATTAGCTTCATAATCTCTTTAGAATAGGACGACAGCCTGCTTCATCAAGCTGGGCCAAAAATCTGAACAGCAGGACTGCGATAAGAACATGCTAACCGTATGGGCTTGTCTAGATGAATACAGCAGTGCAGCCTCCACGTTGTCAAGGAAAACTTCGCAAGAACATGTCGCGAAAACTGAACGGAATTTGTCATGGAGACGCCGGTCGCCAGGACGGGCACTGCCACGGTGAACGCAGTTCTGAGCGCCATTACTGGTCACCATTGATGCACCCAAGTGGGTAATCAAGAGAGAGAGATAAAGTCGTTAGTCGTGGCTTTCTATGGGCAGGCAAGGTGCATGCTCATGACGGTTGCTGTCGAGTCGCCTGGGCTAGGGTGTGCGCTCCGACAGTATGGCGACCTGGGAATACGAAACCGCGAACTAATGGGCATCGCACTCCGTTCGCGTTAGGCTGTGGCGGGTATCTTCGGATAAGTCCTAGCAAGGATTGAGCGTACCTTGTCCTCTTGGACCATTCACAGTGCAAGATCCAGCTAGGAAGGATCACAAGGTGACACATAGGATGAAGCCCTTCAAAAATATTTTCTCTACAGTGCAAGTTACCTTATAGTGAGACCCACAAATATTTTACTGCATTTCATTCTCTTTCAACAACGAATATCTCACCAAATCCCCTTCTTGCTCACTCGGGAGCACTCCCTTTGCCGAAGTCGACAGGCGGCGCGGCCAGCAAGCCTCTACCGGCGCAGATCGAGGGGCGGCGCGACCAGCTGTGCGACGCGGATTGGGGGGCGGCGTGGCCGGCGAGCTCTGACCAGCGTGGATCGAGGGGCATGCAGCCGGCAAGCCGCAGGCGGCACGGATCGAGGGCGGCGTGGCTGGCGAGCTGTTGGCGGCGCGGATCGAGAGGCAGCGCTACCCTGAGGTGGAGCCGACGAGCTCTACAGTTGCCGCTGCATCAAGTTTCCCAAGCGACGAATCGAGTAAGCTCGGTGGAGTGGGTCAACCTCCTCGCCATAGTCCTTACCTTGCTTATTCCTCTCCGCCCGCTTCTCCCTCGCCATCGCCGTGACCCGACCTACCCCACCGCTTTTTCCCGTCCTCCAGCTTCTCCCTTTTCCTCGTCAGTACTCGGCAGCGTTACCGGCGAGCTCCAAGCCTACTCGGATCTTGGCATGGCAGCGCGGGTTGGCGGGGAAGAATGGAAAAGATTTGGGAGCAGCAGTAGAGAGGGGACCGCGTTCGCACTTTCTTTTTCGGGTGTGAGGAATCCGGACCCTAGCTAGGAGCCGCAAACCTTGCGAGGGCATGGGATCCACCTCCTTTTCTCCTCACATCAACGTTCAGCAACGAGGTTACTCGCCACGTCGTCACACTGTGAAAGGCCTGAAGGAGCTAAGCTTCATGTCAATATCCATAGGTTGTTAGGTGGGCAATGGGACGGTTACAATATTCTAGGAGGACAACTGATTGCAGGGATTTGGTGTTCGTTCTTTTGCATTGGCTGTGCATGATCGGGTCCTCGCTCGCATTAGGAGGCGTAGGACGGTGGCAGAGGCGCTGCACGGTCACAAATGGATAAGGGACATCAACGGCGCTATGGGGATCCAAACCATCCTGGATTACCTCAATCTTTGGTCTCTCGTCCAATCGGTTGATCAATTAAGTAACCAACCAGACTCGATAATCTGGAAATGGGAAAGCTCAGGTGATTACTCTTCCAGATCAACCTACCAATCATTGTTTCTTGGTCGAATACCTTTCAATCCACGCTGATATGGAAATCACTTGCGCCACCTCGCGGCCGCTACTTTACATGGTTAATGGACAGCTGATCACTTGCGCAATCGTGGACTGCCACACCCAGATTGTTGTGTCATCTATGATCAACACGACAAGAGCATCGATCATTTGTTGGTCGCATGTCCGGAATCCATATAACTCTGATGGTGGGCACTCAGAGCAATTGGGCAGCCACATTCCATCTTTGGCTCTGCAGCAGTTGGAAGAAAATGGCGGGTGCTACCGAATTTACATATTCTTAAATGTAAAGCTTCATTTATGGTTAAACAGATCCATCATATTTATATGTAGGGTTCTTTTGATTTGGAGCCCTACCAAAAATTTGTTAGTGGCAAATAAGATTTGGCACTAATAAAATTTTGGTACGATTATGTTGTTAGAGCTATTGAATTGATAAGATTCGGTCTCTATCCAAATACTAGGTAACAAAAACTGTTCAATACTACCAAACAATTGATAGGAGAAGAATCTCCGGTAACAAATTGTAACTTTGATCGTTCGAAAGCCAAATCGAAGGGCGAAAGATGCTTCACAAACCGTCCAAACCGCTGACTCCTTGCTGCCTGCTCGCCCGTCACGGGCACGTACACGCTGTTCCGCTTGCTGAAAGACGGGAAGCACACCAAGTTTTCAGCGGCCGCTCACATGGAGAGTGGCAGGAGGCGCCAGGCCGCCGGCCACTGGACCAACACGAAATCTCCCTCGTTGGCGAGACAACTCTGACATGACATTGCTTAAGCACGCAGAGGTCCGTCCATGGCAGAGAGCTCGTTTGCACGGATACCCAGGCAGGCACGAGCTGCCGCAGCGCCGCGCCGCGCAGGGGTCACAGGCCCTCTCTTCTCCATCTCTCGTCGCGCACAGTTCTCCCGAAAGCGACCGCGCCGCCCGCGTCGCATCCGTCCGTCCGCATGCCAACCAACGGCCCAGGATATCGGCACGGCCCGGTCCATCCCGCGCTTCCGCAGGACAAAACATCGGAAACCGCGCGCACCCGCGCACCCACCCTTTGAAACCTTTCTCGGCGTGAAGCCCGTGCCTGCTCTTCGCCTCTGCGTCCAAGAGCATGGCCGCCACCACCACCACCACCACCGTCCTCGCCACGCACGACCTACTGCTACTACTACTACTACTCGTCGCCATCTCCTTGGCCGGAGCAGCGCCGCTGGACCCGGAGCAGCTCGTGGCGCTGCGGGCGCTCGGCCTCCGCCCGCACCGTCTCGACCCCTGCGACGACGCGGCCGGCGCCGTGGGCGTGGTCGCCGCGTCCTGCGACGCCGGGGTGCCGTTCCGGCGCGTGACGTCCCTCGTGATGGCCAACTGCTCGGCGACCACCTCCGTCTCGGCCGGGGCGCTCGAGGTGCTCGCGCCGTCCCTCCGGGCGCTCTCCTTCTCCGACTGCCCCGCGGCGCCGCCGCGGCTGCTTCCGCCGGAGCAGCTCGCGGCAGGGCTCCGGGCCTTCTCCTGCGTCGCCTCGCTCCACCGCCTCTCCGCCGTGTGGCTCTCGCACCTGGAGAACCTGACCGAGCTCACCGTGGCGGACACTCCCCTCGCCACCGGCTCCCCTTCGGAGCTCGCCGTCGTCGTCTCCCACATGGGCCACCTCACCAGCCTCACCCTCTCCAATGCCAACCTCTCCGGCTTCCTCCCGCACCACTGGCACTGCCCCAACCTCACCCACCTCGACCTTTCCGGGAACCGCATCACCGGCGCCATCCCCGACACCCTCACCCTCCTCAGCGCCATCATCCACCTCAACCTCAGCTCCAACGACCTCAACGGGAACATCCCCACCTCCATCGGCGACCTCATTTCGCTCACCACCATTGACCTGTCCAACAACTCCATCTCCGGCCGCATCCCGGACACCGTCTCCACGCTGCCCGAGCTCGAGGTCCTCAACCTGGGCTCGAACCGGCTCAATGGCAGCATACCTCAGTTCCTATCCGAGATGAGGGGTCTGAAGGAGCTCAACCTCGAGGGCAACGACTTCGACGGCATGGTGCCATTCACCGCCAAGTTCGTGTCGAGGCTGCGAGTGTTCAGGGCGGCCGGGAACCCCAAGCTGTGCTACAACCGGTCGGTGCTGTCCGCCGAGATCGCCGTCGGCGTGGCGCCGTGCGACAAGTACGGGTTCCCGGTGATGGCGCCGCCGGCGACGGCGCGGTCGGAGCGGAGCGCGGACTACGACGACGGCGCCAAGGACGGGGACGCGGACGAGGGCGCCGACGCGCGGGGCGGGCCCAGCGCGGCGGTGCTCGGGGTGGCCATCGGGCTGTCCTGCCTGGCGTTCGCCGTCATTCTGCTCGTCTGCCTCTGCAAGGTGTGCCGGTGAGGCGGCGCCGCGCGCGCGGCGAGCGAGCCGAGCAAGCGGGAAACGAGGGCTCCCCTCTCGTCGAATTCTTTTGCTTCTTTCGTGTTGAGTTGGCTGGTTGATCGGTGCCACCCGGTGTCCCGGTGAAATCGTGAATTATTCCCTAGCTAGCTCATGATCGATTGATATTCTTTCTCATGTAATTTTTGTTGCGGTTCTTTGCTCTTGATCGGGTTCAAGATCTTGGTTTGTGAGCTAAGAACAGCCATATACAAACGACAGCATCAGTTTGAGCATTCTGCAGAGGCAAGCAGGCATTGTTTTGGCAAATGTTGTTCCCCTGTGTCTGTCAACACCTGCACTAATGGCTCGTGTGCCACTGTTCGTATATGCTGTACTGACATTCCTGTAGACAAACTATTCTGAGTAGAGAAAATCCGTAAAAGTTCTAACCAATGTACGGCAATCTAGGATTTGTTACTGAAACTACGGAGGCTTGTTTGTCACATCGAATATTTCATCGGATGTTGGAAGTTCATAACTCGTTTAAACTGCGAGACGAATCTTTTGAGCCTAATTAATCCATCATTAGCACATGTAAGTTACTGTAGCATTTATGGCTAATCATGGACTAATTAGTCTTAAAAGATTTGTCTCGCGATTTCCCCATAGCTGTACAATTAGTTTTTTTTAATTTATATTTAATGTTTTATTTATATGTTAAAAGATTTGATGTAATGTTTTTAGAAATATTTTTTTTTGGAGAACTAAAAACCAGGCCGGAGTGATGTTACTGGTCCTTTTGGCTAGTATTGAGCACTGAACGAGAGATCAGTTCTTGTCTGTATAGCGTGTACTGCATGTTTAAGCACCAGTTGATGCGGCTGTGCAAAGAGATTAGAGATCAGGCCAGTATTTCCTTCCTTGCATTTGATTGTGGCACAAACACACAGGGGGTGCGTTGTTGGGTGGCCGTGTTCATTGCGTGAGGTGTAAATGTTGTCATGTGATGAAGAGGAAAGTCCATTTTCTGCTCCTTTCTGCTTGGACCTTTCGAGGCGGACTGCAATTTTCTACTAGCCTTTAACCTCACGTTGCCAACCGCGCGCAACTCGGATGAGCCGCACGGCTATCATGTACCCCTCGGTCCCGCCTCAGCGCAACCATCCAAAAAGACGGAACAGCTACGAAGCTACAGCATTGGTAAGCTTTTCAGTTGGGCTGCCAGTTTGGGCAAGCGCAGTGATCTCGCACGTACGCGTTGAACACTTTGCTTGCCACTCAAATGGTGGTACTAGTAATACTAGTAGTTTAGTAGTTTTCTGTATCTCTACACGTATTCTACTACTCGAATGGTATGATGTCCTGAAGACCCTGAAGTCAGATTTTCACTGCTTTGCCACGCTACACTTGTAGTACAAGTCACAACAGACGAGTGGACGACGACGATACATTGGTTATAGTAGTAGAGATACAATCGAGTACTGTGACGTACTGAGTGTGTCTTGAACTCTTGATATACCTCGGAAAATGAAGTTTCACAGTGTTGGTGCATAAGAGCAGATATAATAGCAGGCTATTAACATATTTTAATGAAATAAATGATAAGAGAGAATAGCAGCAGACTACAGATCTGTAGCCAGCTGCAGCACGGGCTCTAATACACAATATGTGTATTTCATGTGGGACCATATATTAATAGTATAGTAAGCAACTATTGTATTAATTGACTATTAGATTGGCAATAGATGAATTGAAGTTAGTAGTGGGCTATATTATTAAACTTGCTCTAAGTACATATACAGTTCACCACGCTTTGTGATGACAATTTTCCGATGTGATGATCGCCGCTAATGAGCATCCATGATTGCAACAGCATCATATGGAAGGTGTTGATTCCCTCCTCGATCGTGTCCCTACGTCTATGCAAGACAGCACGGGCCACCATGGGTTCCAACTAAAGTTAGTCAGGTCGAGACAGCAAACTATCATAAGCTTGCCCATGTAAACAATCAAATCTTATTTTACATGGTCATCATCCAGTCACACCTTGCACCACATTGCTGATTGGTAGATTAATTTATCTACGATCTTCTATCAGTAGGAGTAGTAGTACTAATTCGTGACAATTAGATCGTAGTATTGATTACTGTCAAGATGCAAAGGCAAGGAAGCGTGCTCGAATTAGCAGTCATTAGTGCTGTTTATCATGAAAGGATGCAGTACTAGCCGAAAAGGGTGTTGTTTATCATGAAAGAATACAGTACTAGCCGAAAAGCTGGTGCTGAAAAGTTAGTGCAAGATTATGGTAGCTTGTGTGTGGTAGTCAGTAGTCCAGAGAATTTTGAAGGCTAAGCAAAATCTTGTTTGCTATTATTCGCAAGACAATGGCGTACCTTTTTTCTCTTCTGCAGGAGGCTACGCATAAGATAAGATCAGTAGCATATAGTCATATAACATTACAAACTGATCAGTAGTCCAATTTCAACTTCACCGAAGAAAACCTTTTCTTTCCCCCTCTTTTTTCTACAAGTATGATTAAACGGATTTAACGGTGCCCTCTCATAGTTTCAGCGGCTTCAACATCAAAACTTCTTATATCACAGACAATAACAATACAATGAACATTTTCATGCGGACTACTAACCTACAACACCTCTCCGATCGAGGACAAAGCCCTGAGAGAGGAAACCACCCATCGTCTTCGTCGCATTACATACACACATTTGCAAAACCGGCAAAACACCGCCAAACGGGATGCTCCTGTCCTGGAGCACAAGTGTAGCTCAGCAGTCGAAGTTGGCGCAGCTGTTGGTGGTGGTAGTCTCGGAGCTGCCGATGAACGGGTCGATCTTGACCCAGAGGAGGGAGAAGACGGAGGCGAGCAGGACAGACCAGAGCACGACGATGGTGGGCGTCCGGTTCTGGCGACCCATGAGACCCTTGAGGAAGGGGTACAAGTGCATGATCACCCACATGGCGAAGAACACCTTGCCGAAGAGCGGGCCCCAGGACTCGTAGCCGCTGTTGAGCGCGTCGGAGAACCCGGCCACCACGCCGACGAGGTTGAGCACCAGGATGGAGGTCGGCGGGATCAGCACCGTCGTCCACTTGAACACGTACAGCTCGCCGAACTCGGTGTCGTCCGTCGCCTTGGCCGTAACGGTGAAGTTGGTGTCCAGCCCAGCAATCATCTTGAGGATACCCTGGAACACGGCGAAGAGGTGGGCGGAGACGCCACCGATGACCCAGAACTGCTCGTTGCGCCACCAGTCCTCGATGCCGATGCCACTCCACCGCAGCTCCAGGACGCTCGTCACGATGATGGAGATGAAGAGGCCAAGAAACCATATGGTTGCAGCGTTGGAGAGCTGAAATTAAGAACGACAAATGAATAATGTCACTAAGCAATGTTCAACATTAGAACTCAAACCAAAAACATGTATAGAGACGGGCATCTTACCGTGGGAATGATGAATTTGCCTGTGAGCAGGCAAATGGCGGGCAGGCAACAGTATGCAATGAGAGGAAGAGAGGTGAACGGGTAGACGATGGTGTTGATGTAGGACAATCTCTGGAGCCATTTCAGACGACCACCACCGTAGCCGTACCAGAGCGGGCAGTGCCGGCTGAGGAAGATCTCAACGGAACCGAGAGCCCACCGGAGAACCTGGTGGAGACGATCAGAAAGGTTGATTGGCGCTGATCCCTTGAACGCGGGTCTTATCGGCATGCAGTAGATGGATCGCCAGCCACGGCAGTGCATCTTAAACCCAGTCAGGATATCCTCTGTGACTGAACCGTAGATCCAGCCAATCTGTGACAGGACAGAACCAAGAAGTCACGCTTTGAGTTTTAGGAGGAATGAACTTCAACAAAGGAATAGATAATAAGGGGAGAATTCACACCTCTTTTCCCCATTCAGTTTTCTCTTCATATCCGCAGCTAATGACATGAATGGCCTCTTTGATCAGTGTAGATGGGTTTGCGGACTCAGGAACGCCTCCATTCTCCATAAGAGTTGATTCTATGAACACTGATGACAGTCCAAACGACTTCTCAAAGCTCATCTGGGAGATAAGCATCGAGCGTTCATACTCATCATAGTCTGCAAAACAAACCACATTATAATGAACACAAAATTCTTCAAATTTCGAACTACTTTTATCTCTCCATGTTTGTGCACTTACTGTCAATTTCCCGAAGATTGAAAATGGCGGACTCAAGGTCTTCACGTCGAGAGTCTCTATGCATTTCCTTCTCACTTTTTTCAGCTTTTTTCTTAGGACAGCAGCAGCAGCACCATGAACAGACTGAAGACTTTGGAAGCGCAGGCAGTGATGGTGGTCCATAACCATAGAGCGCTTGCCTATAGAAACAACAACCAGTTCCCACATAAACCGGCCCTTGGAGGCCATCAAGCCCTTTCATGTTAACCTGCAGATGATAAGTATGAATATATATATTGGGTAAAGATAACAGTCGTGCAATACATAGTCACTCTCTTAGTACTTACGTCAAAGAACACAACATTCCTATTGGCATAACGATCGCTGCGATCAATACCATCGAACCTCTGTGGGAATTGGACATAGCAGACATCTCTACCAACAGAAGGGTCCATCATGAAACACATCGCTTCACGAACAGCTTTGCTATTGTTAACATAGTGATCACAGTCGAGATTAAGAATGTAAGGGGCATTTGTCAGAACCGCGGATACTCGAACCTGCAAAATTAGAAAGGTGACCAAACTTTCAATTACTATATCCACATGATAAGTTTGCCATACTTTAAACTAATGCATATATGTGCAATTTTCTCTAGGAGCTATTTTTACCAAAGCGTTCATGGCCCCTGCTTTCTTGTGGTGTTGGTACCCTGGTCTTTTCTCTCTCGAAACATAGACTAGCCGAGGAAGCTCATTTCCATCGAAGTCCCGAGCACCGGTCTCACCAAGGAAAACCTGTTACAAAAAGCCAGTGGTATGCTAAGTGTAAGTTTGAAGAATAGGCTATTGTCTGCATGTTATCTATGTCTTGGCTTTGATGCAAGTATAAAAAGCCGTATGTGTGAGTGTGTGAGAGAGAGTGGGGTTCCACAAAACAAAGCATTTGAACCATTTTACTAATAAATCTGTAAAACCTTGAGTTACTCTAATGGCATAATTTTAATTAACTGCATCCTGAAGAGTAGGATAGAATTTATGCACAATCTCCTGGACAACAAGAACGAGCATATCGATAATCAATTGAAGTTGGTATGACATATATTATCTGCGAAAATCTTAAAGTGGAACTGCATAGGATTAGACTTTCTCTCCTGGTTTTCTGCATGCAAACAATAGTTAACACTTGACATATTTTGTTTCAAAGCAGAAGTCAATAGAATCTCTACTCCAAGTGGCAACCTAAACTTCATTTATTCTTAACTTTTGTACACCAGAAACAATCTCGTTTTCAGGTGAGAATTACAAACTTGCAAATCTGTAAAAGGTTGCCCGGTATGAATACAAGAACAAATATCCAAGATTGATGTTTTGGTAATGAAAACTGAATTACCTGGATCATTCCAGGGTGGTCACGAGGGTTGTTCCCAGGCCATGGTGTCCCATCTTGCATAATCCAGCCTTCCTCAGGTGTCTTCTGAGCCTTAGCAACCAAAGCATTTATCCTCACCTTGTATTCTTCGTAATCCCTCTGCACAAAATGTGATAGTTGCTTTAATATAAGCAAAAGTACAATATAACGTAAAGAGCACCATCAAACTGTATAAACTCCTATCTACCTTCATAGCCCGACGCTCCTTGACGAAAGATGGGTGTATCTTGTCCTTCAAGTAGTCAATCTTCTGTGAGAAGTAGAACTCAGGGGCGCGTGGCTCAATGGAGTACTTCTTGCAAAATGGAACCCATCTCCTAGCAAATTCTGCTGTTTCCGCAAGTGATTCAAATGTGAGCATAGCCGAACCATCGTCTGACACGTAACACGAAATCTTCTCAACTGGATAGTCCACGGCAAGAATGGACAGAACAGTATTCGCAGTGATTAGAGGAGGCTCTTTCAATGGATCCACTGTACTGACAAAGAAATCTACAGGTGCCAACCCAGAATCTTCTCCATCTCCATATCTGAAACAACACATAAGCAATGCAGCTTATGAGACACAAATTCTTAATGAATAGTAATGTATATAGTTTTCATATACAAATTAGGCTTTAGCGAACACACCGTGCAATCAGCCTATCAACATAAGTTTCGCGATTGATAGGACACCACTTGGGGAACTGATCCAGGATCCAGGAGAATCCAAACCAGATCTCACATATGACTGATGTCATCCAGAGACCAAAGGCGCTGTAAACAGGGTTGGTGATACGGTAGTGAAAGAAGAGCCCCAGAACTACCAGACGCATAATGATTACTGCCCTGTAAGGTGTGAGCTTGTTCTTCGATATAGGAATGATCCGAGAAAGTGGCTCATATGCATCTGTCAAGCTGCAAAAGTGCAAAATTGCTTGGTATTACAATGAATTCACCAAGTACAGTGTTATGTCAACAATCAGCATTTAAAACCTGAAGTAACAAGAGTTTCTGAAACTGAGACTTTACTGGCACATTATCAGGATATGAACACGAAGTTAAAAAGGTTGCATAATAGGCTAGGATAGTATACTGGAGGAACAAAGATGAACATGTACTGTTCGCATCACAAAATAAGAAGGCCTAGTGTTATACCAGAAAAAGATAAGCTGCACCTAAATGAAACCTTATTAATGAGGTACGGAATATGATGTGTTAAGATTGACTACATATGCTGATCTCGAAATTAGCTAAAGGGTTTTTCTGTAGTAATCCAATTGGACGTTTTATATTTTAGCATTGTGAGATACTATCTGCATTAGGGATTTATTAGTTCAGTTCTAAGCGAATAATGTCTGCATAAGACGACAAGTTCAGTTCTAAATGCACATGATCTGGCATCTAGTACATTCAAAGAAAAGGTTAGATATAGCCAGATTCTAAATTTACCCAAACCATAAAGTTTGTTTTTTTATATGTCAACAAGGATCAAGAGTATTCTTAGCATATTGATCTAATCAGATATATTTTAATATACACTAGAATTTTCATTTGTAACTGTAAATAATGTATATGAATCAAGAAACGTTAAGTTTTTGATGGATCACATGTATCTATGAAATGGTTCCATGTTCCTTACTCTTTTTCATCCATAATCTGTTCTTCGACAGGCGGAGCTTGAGCTTTTGCTGCAGCTTTCTTCGCTGAGGCTTTCTTCTCTTTCTTTTTCTCCTTCCAGCTCTCCACCCTGTTCTTCCAGATGGGCTTCCCAGATTCGTCATTCAATTCTTCAAATCCATAACAAGTGAAAAAAATATATATATCAGTACTCAGTTGGAATAATGCAAGGAAAAATATGACAGACAACGAGACGAGTTGCTTACCACTCCCAACTCCAGAGACACTGCTAATTGTCCTGGCATGGGTGCTCGTAGTCCTGGCATGAACTCCTTCATCCTGTTCCCACAAAATCCCACACAACATTGTCAACAACGTCGGAGCGCTCAAGCTGTTCTACCCAGAATTGCACGAGTTTATGGAGAGGGCTATTCACCTGGTGATCACTGAGTTGGCTGGCCATGGTGACCCTCTCGCGAACACCGCCGGCCGCCGGCTCGTGGCTCTCTTCCACTTCCTCCTCCACGACCGCCCCCTGGCCATGCGCTGTGACAGAGAACAACCTCGTCAGAAACTGCTACTTCATCCCCCGCATCGATCGAATCCCACGTAGGGCAAAACAGTAACCCGCAACGCGCGGGGGCACCTGGGTCGGGCGCGCCGTACTCCCCGCCGCAGCGCGCGCAGGTGGTGCGTCCCTCGGCGGCGTCCTCGTCGAGGCAGGCCTTGCAGAGCGCGTAACTGCAGGCGCGGCAGGCGGCGTGCGCGTCGTCCCCGCACGCGGCGCAGGGCGGGACCGCCGACTCCATCATGGCTCACCCCCTCCTCTCCTCCCCCAAAGGAGACGCTCCGCGCGCAGGAGAGCAATGCGCAGAATGGGAAGGAGGGAGAGAGAGAGAGAGAGAGAGAGAGGCTAAGCGTACCGGAGGTTGGAGGCATGGTGATATAGCCATAGCCGCAGAGGTGCGAGGTGGGGTGGCGCTGGCAGGCGGTGGGTGGGGTTGGGGCGTCGACATCGCGTCGATCGGCGGGTGGATGGAAAGAATGGAAGCAAGGTTGGGCGGACATGGAACGAGAGAGAGGAGGAGAGGCGGAGGAGGAGGAGGCGTGCGCGCGGCAGGTGTTCGGTGTTTTCTTCCATGGGGTTTTGCGGGGTTTCGAAGCGAAGGTGACGGGGGATTTTTGGTTTGGTTTGCGTTGGCCGCGGCGAGGCGCGTAACCTGCAAGGCGTAGGGGGGTCAGGGCCTCAGGGGGTGGGGGATCGGACTAGCGAACGGGCGGTTGGTGCGCGAGGTGAGAAGGGTGGGTCCGCCGGATCGGCGAGAGCGGAGCTGTAGATCGCTCGCGCTGCGGCGTCGTTTTTGACAGCCCGCTTGCTGCGACGGCGACGGGCCGGACGCGAGGTGGGAGGTCAGGTGCTCCGATCTCGCGCAAGAGTTCTTCGTGTTCCACATGTTCACGGCCACCGGCACGGCACAGCACGGCAAGAGCTTTTGGTTCACGGCGCTTTTGCGTACTCGTTAGCGAAGTTCCTGTTCTGAGATTGGTTGACAATGTTGTGGGGCTTTAACTTTACGTGTTTACGACCGACAAAGTGTTAAGCGTGGCCTCGCACCAGTTTTTTGCATGATGTGGCCAGTGGAGAGTGGAGTACTGGAGTCTAGTACTGTTTCATCCTTCACTCTTTTACGCATCGTGATTCGTAAATGTCGCGTATAACCGTACCGGCCAAGCCTCTGATAATGTAGTTCCGCGTCCTTACGGGGCAGATGCACCGTGCACTCCACTCAGTCTCTTACATCAAACACACGTATCGAACTATCAACTACCGTAGAAGAGAGAACAATAGCAATCGGATTGCGACTGCTCAATTCCCCTGTTTCATTTTCCTCCTTCGACCATAGAAACGGCACCTTGACAGACAAAACCAGTTCAGTTTAACTAACTCCCTCGTTTGCACTGACGCGGCGCTTACTTATAGTAGTACTATTAGAGAAAAATTAAAAAGTACAGTCTAATCCATCTTTTATTGTCTAAGTTTTACTTTGGACCATCCATAAACTATTTTTTTTTACTTTGGATCTGGGTAACTTTACCATATTTTCGATTTGGACCATCTAACTCTCTTTACTATATTTTTGAGTGAATATATGACCTGCATATAGGCGGGGAAGTTCACCGATGTATCAAAATCGATTTGATTGAGAGTCTCGATGAGTACCGAAGAAATTGTTTGGGGTGATCCAAACTCAAAAAATAACAAAGTTACTCGGTCTAAAGTGAAAAGATTGATTTACGGGTGGTATAAAGTGAAACTTGGGTAATAAAATATGGCCCAATTGCTATTCACTCAAAATAAAAAATGTTTGCAAGGCCCACATGTCAACGAGGGTTACTTCTTCCATCCCTTCCCTCTCTCTTTGTTTGCAGAGGAGTGTGCGAGGATAGTCATGACTCATGATTGGATGTGACTCTAGGCAACGCCGCTAAGAGGACAAAGGTCATGCATTGGGTAGTGGCGGCGGCAACGAACGATGTTATCTTGGGGACAAATAGGAGAAACAAATATTGTCGTTGCTAACACATGTGGATTCGAAGCCCGCTGACCTATCCATCTCACCGATATCTCTTTTGGTCCATGTTTGCTTGCACTTTGTCCAGGGATGCAACTCCATGGAGAAGGATAAGGAGTTCAAGCAAACGACAACAAAACTAAGTGTAGCCAGAGGCAGCGGTAGCTCTCGATGGAGGTAGAGACGCGGCAGCACACAATGAAGGTAGGGCTAGGTGATGACCCAGTGGCGCCAGCAACCTCCTTAGCTTCCTCTGCGCAGAGCTCCACATGCTCCACCACCGTCCCCCGAAGCAAATATGGAGGCCACCAGATAGCCCCATCCTCCTTTACCATCAAGATCCTCTCCATCATCACCATCGCTACCCACCACCTCTAGCTTGCCCCATCATCATCGCTATAGGTGGCACCGTCGTCTACCCCTCCTCCTGGTCCGTATGCGTCATCTCCTCCTCCTCCTCCTCCTCCTCCTATGATGTTCTTTCCCTCTCAGCACAACGCATTCCCCTTGCAGTCACTTGTTCACGTGTGCTAAAGCTCGAGCAACGTGCTCGACTTTTGGGGCGATGAAGGAGTGGGTCTCATTAACATGTGCACCCTACTAAATTATTATTTTATTAAGGGCACTCCCAGTGGGCGTTTCATTCTTATTAAATAGGGTGTCATGTTAGCATTTTTTTATGATGTGCCAAGAAATCAATGAATTGAGAGATTGAAATGACTTTTATCCAGTGGCGGATTAAACGTGAGGGGGGGGAGGGGGGGTCTTGAGACCACTACTGTCACTGGGACTATGAAGACCCTCCTAAGCCCCCACTAAAAAATATTTTCATAGATCCATGAGATACGGGGGCTGGAGGCTCTCCTAGTTTGTTCAACCCCACTATTAATTTTTTTGGATCCGCCCCTACTTTTATGTTACATTTTTTATAAAATCGTGTCTGCATTGTTTTCAATATAGTTTGTCTCTTACATGTACTACTTACAGAACAACAAAAATGAAACCATGTATTGTATGGGGTATTTTAATCATCAACTAAATATCATGCGCAATTATGTGATACCCTGGAAACATAAAAACAACATCTTTCACTGGGAATGGCCTAAGTGTAACGTCAGTTGGAACCACAATTAAAAACCACCTAGGAGATTGGGGGGGGGGCACAAAATTAACCGGTATTGACAATTGAGAAAGGCTTTGTATCTAGTTTTGTGGTTGGGAGGAATCAATCTCGGACCATAGTTTAGAGAAGCAATACAGACTTTTTGAAACATAATTGTGCTGTTTTATTTTGGACTTGAGAGCTGTCACGCCCAGAAATTCACTAGTAATTTCCAAACTAATTTGTGCATAAAATCCTCGTCTAGGAATCAGCCGAGGTACACAAACTGACAATTTAATATACAGATTCATCATAAAAATAACGTTACATACTTACAAAAGAAAAGAAAACAGCAGCGGAATTAACGATCTAGCGATGGCTTCAGCTCCACTCCCACAGGCAGCTCAACTGGGGTATAAGCCAAACGTCTTCTCCTTCGCAACTTGTCTTCAACTGAGGTTTGATTGATTATTGCAAGGTGAGCATATGACATACTCAGCAAGCCACGCAGCAAATATGCAAGTGCACAAGGATACCAAAGAATGGCATAATATAGGGCTCATTTGCGAAAGCAGCATTTAGCAAACAATTTAGAATTGTAAAACAGTAAAGTAAGTCATTATCAATTTTAATCAACACTGAACAGCACACCCATGCTGCTCAGGCCCAACCATCATACCCAGCTGCACAGATCTATCTCCAAACCAGGAGCTAAACAAATTATTACCAATTGTAGCATCAATAAACATTGTGAGAGGTGTGAGACTAATCATGAAAAACATTGCTCAACTCGCCCATAACCGCGGGCACGGCTATTCGAATAGTTTTACTCTGGCCAGAGGTGTACCGCTGTACCCACAAGACTCAGCCCCACAACATGTTACCATGCGCCTTGATACCACCACGGTACCTCGGAAAGGAGCTGTGACAGTACCCCTCGCACAACACAATCCACCACAGTGCACCGTTCCCGGATCATAGTCACCCCCTTATAAACAAGGCATGGACTCCCTAGCGACCCCCGTGGGCTTATCTCCGCCACTTCTCAGTCTGGTGCTCTGCAATGAACCATGCTATACGAAAGGTAAAGCCGTTGCCCATGCTGGCTTGTGGTTGGCACGGTTAATGTCTCACAACAGTAGTTCGCGAACCGGTCCATAATTGTCATGAGCACGACCATCAAAACCATGTACTCACAACCCACCATTATCAGGTTTTAATTGGCAAATTAATTACTAAACCAATCATGATTAACCATCATGAGCTATCATTAATCCATCATTAAATAATAGTGAATCATAAGTTATCCCAATAATGTGCTAAAGTTTCTAAGCATGGCTAAGCAATTATATCTAATATCTAGCTGAACCAATATATAAATCCAACTAGTCAAATTTTAACCCACGGTAATCAAGAAATAGGGTAGTCAAAGCAAAGTGGTCATAACAAAGGAATAGGTTCACACCACCCGGTGACATTCGAAAATAAATGCACAGTTGAAATAAATAGAGAATTTAAATATAGGATCAACATGCTCAAAGGAATTGTGTTTGGGATCTGTGTGACTTGCCTTGCAATAATCGGTCTTCAATCAATCTTCTTGAACACTTCCGGCGCTCTCACGAACCTTCGAAACGACGGAAACGACAAGCGAGCTCTTGGACGACGACAAACGACGACGGATGACGACGGTGGCGAGGCTGAGGCGGCGGCGGTCTTCGGGTCGACGGTGACGGCGATGCTCCGGCGTGCTACAGCGGCGGCGAAGCGGTGGACGGGGACGGCGACGACCTCGCGATCCCGATGGTGGCGACGGCGACCGACGACGGCGGCTGCAACGGCGGCGAGACGCGGCTGAACCGACGGCAACGACGGCGACGGCTAGGGCTACGCGGAGGCGGCGCTAGACGCGACGGCGGGCTAAGGCAAAGGTGGCGGCGGAAAGAGGAGGTCCCGGGGATGCTTTTATAGGGGCTAGCGAGCGGTGACGGAGGCCCACGGCGACCGGCGACGGGAAGGAAAGATTTTAGGGTTTGGAAAGAGAAGCTAACCAAATCGGCATTGAATCCGACGATTTCCAAACGAATTAGCTCGGGTTTCTTAAAGAGAAAGGAAGAGGAGATCGAGGAGATTATTTCCCCTCAATTGATTTCGCCGGAGAAGGAAAGGCGCGGCCGAATTTGGAAAGCGGCGGCGGCGAGAAGGAAAGTCTAGGGTTAGAGGAGAGAGATGAATCCAATTCGAGATCAAATCCACGGGTTTCCAAAGAAAATTAGCCGATGTTTCCAAAAGAGAAAAGGAAGAGGAGATCTCAAGGATCATTTGCCCTCAATCAATATGACCGGAAATAGAGAGGGGCGACGGAATTTGGAAGGGGCGGCGGCGGCTTCGCGCGGCTAGGGTTTCGGCGGCGACGGCGCGAGGAGGAAGACGACCCCGACATGCGGGTCCCACCTGTCAGAGGCAGACGCGCGCGCGCGGGCGGCTCGGGCCGACTTGGGCCGACTGGGCCGAGGGAGAGAGAGAAAGGGAGACTTGGGCCGACTTTCGGCCCAAAGCCAAAAGAGGATTTTAAAAACCTTTTTCAATTTAAATTATTCATTAAATGCAATTCCATTTATTAAAAATACTTCCTTAGCTCAAATAAATCCCAGAAAATTTCAGATAATTTAAGGATTTTTAAACAAGAAAAGCACTTAACACTTATAATTAGATCATTAATAATGAAATAATTACTGAACTGTTCTTTGTATCATTTGAGAATTGAGCTCTGAAAAATCCGAGAAAATTTCAGAGAGTATAATTAATCATGGAGAATTTAATAAAAATTAAATCCAACCATGCTTTATATTTAGGAAATTTTATAACTTCACTTATAAATTAATGAACATTTAATATAAATTCTATTAATAATTTATTAGATAATTTATAAATCCTAAAACAAAAATCAGGCTGTGACAAGAGCACAATGAAAAAGTACACCGAAGGTCCCTCAACTTGTCATCGGGATAAAAAACATCCTTGAACCGCAAAACCAGATATGCGGGGTCCCTTAACTATACAAAACCGGTCACCCGAGGTCCTTCGGTGGTTTTGACCCCGGTTTTGTTCTATGTGGCGGCTGAGTCACTGTGGATAACCCTGACATGTGGGACCCACGTGGGCCCCACATGTCAGGGTTATCCACATTAGCCTCCTCTCCCTCTTTCCCCTCTTCTCTCCCTTCCTCATCTCTCTCTCTCTCTCTCACTTCTCTACAAGCTGGCCTGGGCGAGGCGGGAGAGAAGGAGAGCGGAGCCACAATGGCGGCCAGCAGAGGCGGCGTGCGAGCGCGGCGGCCGGCGAAGCGGAGGCGCGGAGCGGCGGTGGCGGCAGGTCGGCGAGCGCGTGGTGGCCGGTGGATGGGGTGTGGCGGCCAGTAGGTGGCGGTGGCGGAGGCGGAGGCAGAGGCTGTGGAGGTGGCAGCCCCCTAGCGGCGGGCATGGTGGTCGTCGGCGTCGGTGTGCCTCGCTTCTCCCGGTGGTCATCGGCGTTGCCATGGTGGTCGTCGGCATCGGCGTGCCCCGCGCCTGCTCCTCCCAACGGGATCCTCTCCTCGTCAGCGTCGTCCCGCTGCAGCGCGGTGGCCGGCGTCCTCCTCCTCCGCCACCGCCACATCGACGGCGTGCCCGCTTCTCCCTCCCGGCCACCTCCGCGGCGTTGTCCATGCCAGGTCCATGAGCAGCCGGACCCCACTAGCGAGCTCCTGCATCAGCTCCTCCTCCCCCAGCCTCTTCGCCATCACCGGCAGCTTGTCGATCTCGGCGAGCTCGACGCACGCGTCGGCACCGCTGAGGTAGCGGCCCATGACAAAGAGGTGTGGCGGCGCTAGGCGGGGAGGTCCGCTGCGAGCACGTCATCGTGCTGGACCACGAGCCGGTGGAGGCTACTGCGGAATTTGTTCTCGGTGTCCCTCCCCGAGCGCGTGCGCCGCCTAGGAGAAGCTCGAGCCGCCCCAGGAGTCGCCATCGCTGACTGCACCATCCTCTGGTCGCGCGCGTCGCCGTCCGCGCCCTAGCGCCGGCATCCCCATGCCCTACGAGTGCGAGAGCAGAGAGCGGGAGGAAGGAAGGAGAGAGACAGAGAAAGAGAAAGGGGAAAGAAAGAGGGTGACGTGGACACCTGAGATGTGGGGGCCACGTGGGTCCCACGCTGACTCAGCCGCCACGCAGATCAAAACCAGGGTCATAACCACCGAAGGACCTCGGATGACCGGTTTTGTATAGTGAAGGGACCCTGCATATCTAGTTTTGCGGTTCGAGGACGTTATTGTATCCCGATGACAAGTTGAGGGACCTTCGGTGTACTTTTTCCGAGAGCACAAACGGTCAGCAAATCTAATGTGGCCCACCATAAAGTTGGGCTTATTTCTGTTGGCTGTGTTTGGACGCCCATTTTCCCAACCCATCACCCTCGTTTTCCGCGCGCACACTTTTCAAACTGTTAAACGGTGTGTTTTTGCAAAAAAGTTTCTATACGAAAGTTGCTTAAAAAATCAAATTAATCCATTTTTGGAAAAAAAAAATAGCTAATACTTAATTAATCACGCGCTAATGGACTGCTCTGTTTTCCGTGCTACTGTTCCAAGTTGGGAACAACCCATGGTGAACACAGCCGTAGTCTGGCGGAATAAGTTCACCGGCCATCCCTCAACTTAACACCGAGATTTTCTAAGGTCCCTTAACCACAAAACCAGAAATGTGCACCCCTAAACTATGTAAAACCGTGCATAAAAGGTCCCAAGGCATTATAGATGCCTGGTTTCGCTGACGTGGCATCCTAGTCAGCAAAAATAATTAAATTTAATATGTGGGGCCCACATGTAAGTGAGAGAAATGGTGTGGGTCCCACGTTTCTCTCTTTTTTTTTCTCTTTTCCTCTTCTCTTCTCTTCGGGTTCTCTCGAGCAGGCACCGTGGCAGCGAGGGAGAGAGAGCTAGTCGGCGGCGGAGCGGGGACAGCGGCGACGGGAGAGGAGGAGAGAGGCGACTGGTGCGACGGCAGCGGAGGAAGAGGTGTTGGGGCCGTGCAGCACGGCGTTGGGGGAGAGAGAGGAATCCGCCGCTGTAGCCTGCAACCGAGGCGGTAGCTTGAGCGGCGCGACGACGTGTCGCGCCTTGTCACCGTCGCCGCCGTGAGAAACTGGTGCCCTCTCTCGTCGGCAGCCAGAGCGCACGGCGGCGTCGCAACTCCTCCGACCAAGTCGTGAGGACGAGGCACGGTCACCACCGCCTTGGGCCTCCCGGGAGCCTCCTCCCAGAGGAACGGGACGCCGACGGAGGACCCGAGCGATGGTGCCGCCACGAGCGACGCGGCGGCGTCGAGGTCGATCAGCACCTTGCTCGTCCGCGACCACGCGCCGCGCGCTGCCTGCAAGCACAGCGCGGCTGGCTCCGCCCTGCCACTGTCGTTGCTCACCGTCGTTGTCGCCGCCGTAGCCTCCATCCCCATCATCTCCCGCACACACACAAACACTACAGTAGTTGTGATCTCACACATACTCACTCTCTCTCTCTCTCTGTGACTCGCGATGGAAACGGGTGTAGAGTGAAGCGCGAGACAAGAGATGGCGCAGTCAATATATCATCACAAGTGACTGGTTGCACTTGCACGAGACGAATGGTGCGGGGAGCTGGTGCGCCGCGCGCTGCTCCTCTCCGCCGTCGAGCTCGCCGTCGCGCCGGCCACCACCTCTCTTCCTCTCTCGCCGCCGCCGTCGCTCCGGCCGCCTCTCTCTCCCTCTCCCGCCGCCGTCGTCCCCGCTTCGCTGTCGCGCGGGCCTGCCGCAGCCCGCCGCCCGCCCATCGCCGCTCCACCCGATGGTCGCTGAAGAAGAGAAGAGAAGAGAAGGAGAAGAAAAGAAAGATGTGTAGCTGACAGGTGGGCCCCACGTATTTTTTTAATTTTTTTTGCTGGCTAGTATGCCACGTCAGCGAAACCATCCCTATATACTGCCTTAGGGCCTTATGATCACGGTTTATGTAAGTTTAGGGATACACATTTCTGGTTTTGTGGTTAAGGGATCTTAAAAAATTTCGCTGTTAAGTTGAGGGACCTCCGGTGAACTTATTCCTAGCCTGGCAACACTCGCGCCCGCGACCGAGCGGCCTAGCACACACACTACAGTCTGGCACGGGAATTTGGATCCTCTGCATTATAGGTACTAATGCAGAGGATAAACAGTACCGCACATTAAGATCACTGTGGACCGTCCGATTGAGAGCGAAAGGATCAGATTGTGCACTACAGTAAATTCAGCTACAGTAAATCAGCACTGTTCAAGGCATTGATTCACTGTTCCCCTCACATGAACAGTGCCCCTCTGCGGTACTGCCGCCGATCCGGATCCCTCGCACGGTGCTTGGGCCTGTTCCTGTTCGTTGGTTCGGCCTCCATCAACCCACAAGCGGAAAAGCCTACGTAGTTAAGGCCCAGAAGCTTCTTTTTCTGGAAGGAAAAAGTACACTTTAAGTGCCTCAACTATCGACCGAGTATGATTCATTTCCCCCAACCACAAAACCGGGTATATCGACTCCTCCAACTATCAAATCCGGTGCAAACAATGTCCCTCGGTAGTTTTAGATGTGGTTTTGGCTGACGTGATGCTTACATGATGGTCTTGACGTGGCATTAGAATAAAAAAATATATAGGACCCATATGTCATTAAAAAAAATATTGTGGGACCCACATATCATCCTCCTTCTCCTTCCCTTTTTCATCCCCCTCTCTCTCCCTTATCTCTCTCCCCCTCCCTCGGCCTTTCTCTTCACCTTGGCCGGAGGGACGGTGGGGAGCGGCGGTGGCGGTGGGGACGAGGCGGTGTGGAGCGGTGGCGGCGGCGGAGGTGGCGGTCGGGAGCGGCCAAAGCACGAGCTCCCCTCCGAAGCACGAAGCACGCCGTCCTCCTCCTCTCTCCTCCGCCGCATCCTCCCCGCAAAACCACCTCTTCCGCCTTCTCCTCCTCCCCATCGCCGGACGTTGCTTGGTTCTGGATGAGAGCGTGCACCACCACCGGATGCCGCCGCCGCTCCCTACCGTCGTCCCCACCGCCACCACCGCCGCTCCCCACCGATGTCCCCACCGCCGCTCCTGCCAAGGTGAAGAGCAAGGCTGGGGGAGAGAGAAAGAGGGGAGGAAGAAGGGAAGGAGAGGGAGGATGACACGTGGGTCCCATAATACTTTTCTTAAGGGAAAATTGGAACCATGCCATTATAATTTTGTAAAATTTGATATATGCCATCCTAACCCACATGTCATTGACTTATGTGGGTCCTACATGTCATTGAGATACCAATGATATATCTCAAATTTTGCAAAATTATAATGGCATGGTTCCAATTTATCCTTTTTTTAATGATGTACGGGTCCCATATTTTTTTTAATTTTTATTTTTATTCTAATGCCACATAAGTGTCACGTAGAACACTGACTCGGTTAAAACCGCCATATAGGCGACACGTCAGCCAAAACCATCAAGAAATATTGTTTGCACCAGTTTTGATAGTTGGAGAAGTTGATGCACCTATTTTCGTCGTTGGAGGATATGAATTATACTCGGTGATAGTTGAAGGAGTCATAGTATACTTTTTCCTTGCTGGAAAACAGAAAACACGCTTGGCCTGCTTGGCAAATGGCAACGAATGGATAGACTTTTCACAGTTGCTTGGTCGCTGCTTCCGCTTGTAGCTTCCATCATATAAACAGTGAGATGTTATGATCTCAACTTAATGAAATGAATGGATTGGCCAATTATTTTGTATTGTATACTGCATGGTTACCGTCACAAAAGATGCGTGACCCGCTGATCCGCATCATCCAGAGTTATATAATGGGAGACCAAATGGACCCTGAACAGGTAAAAGGAAGCATGTCGGGAGCTCCACAATATTTCTTCTCTCTCGTTCTCAAGCGCAATACACATCCGATTTGTGCTCTACCACTTACATCAATCATGCACACATTCATACGGGAAAAGGAAGGAATTGCTTCGACGAGCTTGAACATGCCTATAATATTCTCGTCACACAAACACAAAAGTCAATCATAGCGCCACTAATCGGAACAACGAGGAGCCGGATAAGATGACTTCTTCATCATTTCATAATAGCAAACAGGACGCCAGCCAGGCAACGTCAAAGAAATAAAAAACAGGAGCAGACAATATCGTGCATGCATGTCACTTTCAGTTTTGGCAGGCAGGCAGGCAAGTATTCCAGCCTTCCTTATTTCTCTTCGACCACAAAAACAAGCTCAGGTAACCGAAGCTAGCAAGCAACAGACACCTGATATTTCCTCCCTTTTATAAAAGCATTCGCACAATTATTCCTCGTTGCAGCCGGAGAAAAACGGGGCCAGAAAAATATCAGCCGCGCTACGGTACAAACCGGCCCAGGCCCGGCGGCCGCGAGAGAGGGTGACTGCCGCGTGACGCGCTCCCGCGTACGGAACGGAGCACGCGTGCGCGAAGTTTCCTCCTCATCTCATCCACCACCCCTCTCGCAACTCTCGCAAGTTGCGTGCGGCGGCCTCGCGTCGTCTCGGTACCCATCTCTCGTCCGTCCGGGAACACAGCGCGGTGATGTGAAATCTGGGCCTTTTGTCTCCGCCTGCAGCCGAAGCTTCGGTCGCTACACGGCTCACACGCGCACGCGCACGCGCTGCAAAGCTACCAGTTGGGGGGGCTCGCGCGGGCGCGGCGCCTGCCGCCTTTGCGGGTTTGCGGGCGGTGCGAGTTTTTGTCATCAACTTGAGCGTCGTAGCAGCGACTTCTCGGCTTGGGATTCGGCGGGGACGGGAAATCATTGGGGTTCCCTGAATTTGTCCTGGCAATGGCAACGCGAGGCCGCTGACTACTACTACTACGAAGGGGATGAATCATGGATCGATCGCTCCGATAAGAAAAAAAGACTTCCTGTTTGATCACTATCATGTCAACCTCTTTTTTCATGTACATGTGCGCCGTAGGCTGTAGCTTAAGATCTAAGTAGGTGCATCGTTTCAACGCCGCATGCCGTTTGTCAAAGCTGCGTAGTTCAGCAAGAGGAGAGATATTGTTTTCTTAGACGTCTCCCTCCTGATCAGCGAGGAGGAGGAGGATGAACGGGTCATCAATCGTAAACTAGCGCTAATAATTCGAGGGCCGTGACGCGAATTAAAGAGGCGCCTGATCCATCATCCATGACAGCCTCCCGAAACAATTTTTTTTTTTTGACAAGCCGAAACAATTATTTTTATCGCGAATGATTGAGATCGATGGATGGATCGAACGGCCGGTCGATCGATACCGACGCGCGCGACTGCTCTTCTCCGGTTCGTCGTCGTTTTTCGCCTCTAATCCCATCGCGAAATCCGGATTAAGAAATGGTCTACGCATATTTGGCACCGGCTTTCTCATGGTAGCTTGCTTGCATTAGCCGTTGCCCGTTGCATTTGTTGATAGAACTGCTCCAGCCACGCACATGACATCGTTAATCTGGACAGCACCGGCAGTGTCTTAGTACTATATAATCAGATTAGTTAACAGTTAACAACACGAATCACGAGGCTTTGGCACGTTGGTGCTGGCCGAAACCAAGGCGAGGGGGAGCTTTGCTTTGGGTTAAAACATAAAAGTACTCCAGTAGTAGGAACTTTGATGCTACTGGTACTATTTAGTTAGTGATCCGGATCAGTACTTCAGTAGGCCCCGCGTGACGGATCGAAGAAGATAAGGTGAAGCAGGTCCCGGCTGCCTCGACTGACTAATTAAAGAATTTGGCGTTTGGTTCGTGATTAAGGGTTTGGTTACATCGTGTCCCGCTCACGGATAGGCTGCTTAATTATCTTTTTTAAAAAAGGTTTTAGCTAGATGCACTGGTGCTGCTGCTGCTGCTTCTAGAATCCAAACTCATGAGCTTGACCAACTGAAAAGCCAATCCGTATCATCTCAATTACTACTCCTTACAAGTACTAGTACTAAATATGTACTGCTGTTAGTAGTACTGCTAAAAAGTCTAAAGTAGCACAAAATCAGAACACACATTTTCAGTATTGCAGGAGATAATGTTTCCAGCTAAAACACAGCTTCATCCTCAAGAAGCTTGTTTGCGCCAAAATAGCATTATTGGGCACAAGTTAGCGACTAGTGAGCCCCCTGAAAAGGAGCCCAAAATAGCGTTCTATAGATACCTTTTTAATTTCATCCTCCCGTTTGGACAAAAGGAAACAGGTCTTGGATTGGAGCACATCATGATCAACATCTCAAATCAGTGATGCCGAGATTTCTGCACGTGGGGAGCGTATTTCTATTCGTCAGAACAAAAATGAAAAAAAATAAATCCAGCTCGCACACAATACAGGGACCACTTCTCAGTAGCCCACCACAAAAAAAATCTAGTACTAGTATATGGATCGATCGATGCCCGCATCTTTCGTGCTTGCTGTACTCAGTTAATCATACTGGCTGCTAGCATTACAATATCCAGATGGAGAAGTTAATGTATAACACCATTTGTGTCAGACAGAGATATCAAAAATATTAGAGCGGTGTAAATTAAGCTAGATACCGTGCATGAGCCACTGACAGCATTTATACTAGTATAAGATCGAAACAAGTAATTAACAAGTACCCCAAACAAAGCCATCGTCTATGTTTTTTATTTTCAAGTGAGGCACATGGACCATTGATGGTTGGACACCTAGTTCGCATTTGAGGGGGAAAAAAAAGGAGCGCTTCGATACAACTTGCACCGGCTGTACCCTCTCCCAGGAGGCCGGCTTCTTGAGCACCACATGGAAAAGCTTAACTGCCGTAGTTTCAGATCGGGTTTGTACCCCTGTACGTGAACCCACGTGAGATGCGAGTGATTCGTGAGGTAGTATCATCGATCCAAGCTATCTCACGTGTACACCTGTAGTAGCGTATCCTCCACCGTTCGATCGAGATCCAACGCACCAGACGGATTGCTAGCAAACAATGCATAATCTTCTCTTTTTCTTTTTTTTGTTGTTGAGATATATATGATCACGTCACGGGGCGGCACTGGTTCTGGAGGTTCGTCTGTGAATTAAACCACGCTAAAGACAGGGTATCCGTATAGTATTCCTTCTCATGTACGATCTGGTGTGTATTGTGTTTCCACGGGGATAGCAGCAGAAGCACGGGGATGATTGGCCAGATCGGGTTAGGGAGGGGGTCGCCATCGCCGCCTGCACTAGATTAATCGCCCGCCCCGGCCCAGAACGTCGCTCTCTCCGTCCGTCCCCGGCTCGCCACCATCTCCTCCTCCAAGACGCAACAACGAGAGTGAGAGAGAGAGAGAGAATCGAGAGATCCAATCCAGTTTGCGCAACGAGTGGCATGGCATGCAACCGATCTAGAACGTCAAATAAAAACAACGCCATGCGTACATACACGTTCATGTGCCGCGCGCCGGTGTAGCGCAGCGTAGAGAGAGAGAGTATGGTAGTCTCCCTACGCTCGGTCAGTGACAGCGTCGCTGCGCATAAAGAAAGGCATCCACTAGCAGGAGCCAGCATACGCTGCCGCATATACAAACAAGCATGTAGCCAAGGCGAGGAGAGAGAGAAAGAGAGAAAGAGAGAAAGGGAGATCATTGAAAGCTGCACCCATCCGTTTGTTCGCCACCATTTCCATCCCCTCCATCATGAGCTCCAATTAGCCGCACACCGATCCCCTCCTCTTCTTCCCCCCTTCTCCTCTCTCCTCTTTTTTTCCGCATCCGTGCGCGATACTGCGCTTAGTTTGTGGGTGGGGGGAGTGATCATCACCAAAGCCACAAAGGGGGCGCGGAGAGATATTATATATTCTTTCGGAAAGCGTTGGATTAGTTTTTCTCGCTTTGGGCTTTTTATCCAGAGTTGGAGGGTGTGCGCGCCGGGAGTGGTGGTGGTGATGGCAGCCGGAGAGGAGGTGATGGATCGGTCGACGTCGGCCGAGGACGGGTACTGCAGCGCCGGCACGGACTCGCCGCGGGCGGAGTCCGTCGACGAGCAAGGGGCCGCCGAGGAGTCGTCCCCCCGGGGAGGGCAGAAGCGGGAGCTCCCCTCGCCGTCGGCTTCGCCGTCGTCCCCGCTGCCACCTGCCGCGAAGCGCAGGTACGGATAATATTATGGCTCGGTCTGCGATTGATTAAGCCCTAGTTAGTATTTAGGGATAGAGGATTGATTGGTGTTTGGTTGGTTTGAGCAGCCGGAGGTCAGTGGAGAAGCGGGTGGTGTCCGTGCCGATCGCGGAGTGCGGCGACCGGCCGAAGGGCGCCGGGGAGGGGCCGCCGCCGTCGGACTCGTGGGCCTGGCGCAAGTACGGCCAGAAGCCCATCAAGGGCTCTCCCTACCCAAGGTAATTAGGCTTTATATTCAGTTTAGTTGATATTCTTGAGCCTGTGATTAGTTGCCGTGGTGATTAATCGCTGCAATTAGATCAGTTAAACGGTTGTTGAAGTGGCAAGATTTAATTTGGGTTTGTTGCTTGTGTGTTTATTATGCTCAGGGGGTACTACAGGTGCAGTAGTTCCAAGGGGTGTCCGGCGAGGAAGCAGGTGGAGCGCAGCCGCGCCGACCCCACCGTGCTGCTCGTCACCTACTCCTTCGAGCACAACCACCCGTGGCCGCAGCCCAAGAGCAGCAGCTGCCACGCGAGCAAGTCGTCTCCCCGGTCGACGGCGCCAAAGCCTGAGCCGGCGGCTGACGGACAGCCCGAGCCAGCGGAGAACGAGTCGTCGGCGTCGGCGGAGCTGGAGGTACCGGAGCCGGAGCCGGAATCTGAGCCGGTTGTGAAGCAGGAGGAGGAGCAGAAGGAGGAACAGAAGGCTGTGGTTGAGCCGGCGGCGGTCACAACAACGGTGGCGCCGGCGCCGGCGGTCGAGGAGGAGGATGAGAACTTCGACTTCGGATGGATCGACCAGTACCACCCGACGTGGCACCGGTCGTACGCGCCGCTGCTGCCGCCGGAGGAGTGGGAGCGCGAGCTGCAAGGGGACGACGCGCTGTTCGCGGGGCTCGGCGAGCTCCCGGAGTGCGCCGTCGTGTTCGGCCGCCGGCGCGAGCTCGGCCTGGCGGCCACCGCGCCGTGCTCCTGATGATCACCTCCTCTTTTCTTTTTCCTCCCCTTTTACAATTTCCCTTTTTTTTTGCTTTTCTTTAGTTCTCCTTGGAGTAATTTGGATTGGAGGTTAGTACATAGCTTGGATGATCAATGGGAGTGGCTTAACTGTTCAAGAGAGCCTCCTACTCCCACTCTCCAAATTGCGTCGCGTGTTCGTCATCCAAAGCCCGTCGTGCCGTTTCCGAAGTGGTTGGCGACGTGATTCCAACGACAAAAAAGCAGCGAAAGGTGGGCATTTTCAGGCGTTTTTCCTCGCCGTCTGTGTCGAATAGACGCGCACATCGATCGTTCCAAGGCCCATCCCGCCGAGTGAGTGATGAGTGAGTTAGGTTTCTCCGCACGCACGCACGCAGGTCCCCACCGGCTGCGGCTTGCAAGTGGGGGCCTCTCGTCTCGTCCGATGCAGAATCCAACGGTAAGCGGCATTGGCATTAGCCGCGCAAGCGTTTTCGGCGTGGTAGTTGGAAGGATGCGCGCGCACGAGGCCACATGCCCGGGTAGTGTGGCGCTGCCACGGATCCACCCGCGGGACGCGTGCCTCGCCTTCCCGCCTTGCCGGCCACGGCCCACGGCCGGCTGCCGCCGCCCCGGTCCGCTTGGCGCTACGCTTACGCGCGGGCGGGGGCGGGCGGAGCAAAACCTCGGCGCAGCAAAAACCGCTTTCCCGCTGGCCGGCCGGAGGCGCGAGGCTAGCCCGGCTACGCTATACATGTTTGTACGCGCGCTGCCGCTTGGGACGTCGCCGAATTGGTCCCTATCGCGGCGCGATGCGTCGTGTTCGTGCCGTGTCGCGACGCCGTCCCTGTTACTACGAGAGATAGGGGCAAACGGATCGTTCGGCTCAGGGTTCCATGTATCTAGCCGGCCGGCTGTTCCGGCTCGCGTTCTGCGTGTGTATGCATGTATCCTGCGAGGCAGGGGTTGGGGAAGCGAATTCGCGGATTTCGGAATTCCTCGAGTGGTGTACTAGTACTGTTGGTGTTCGGAGAGGAGCTTTTGTTTAATTCGTTTCCAGAAGTAAATACAAGGGGACGATGCTCTAGATTCGTGATGCCATCTTCTCCATGTGGCGATTAATTTAGAACCATCTTATCTCAGCAGCAGTTAAGCACTACTCCCTCTATCTACTTTTGATAGACATATTTCATATTGGCACACATATCAATAATAAGTAATTCTACTTATCATCTATTTAAATATGCTACTAGTCATTCCTTGTAAACAAGCGATTCATTAATATTTACATTTCTCAATGCTCATTTAGCCAATCTTGTGTGGAAGAATGGAGAGTCACTCATTTAATCCGAGAAAGTCATTAAGATGATAGGTTGTTGGATTGAAATATGCCTATCAAAAATAAATTTTTCAGATTTAAAAATATGACTATCAAAAGTAGATGGAGGGAGTACTATGTATGTATAGGCACCTCTTTTAGATCATGAACACACTTTTTTTCAGGAGAGATTCTCACGTTGTGCTTGAAATAAATATTTCAACTTTCCACCAATGACACGACTAGGAAGTAGGTACCAAAGTTTCGTCACATTTTTGCTTAAGCAATTACTAGAACATTTATTTATTCGTCTGTTAGCTTCGATGCTAAGAGACAGGCTATACAGATGAAGAAAAAAACAAGCTTGCAGGACTTTCCGATATAATTTCCCCATGACTAAAAGGTAGAGATCGTAGAAAAACGCATGATCAGCCAACTTTACAAACAAAAGATAAAACATATGACTTTACTAGCCTATTTGGAGTCATTATCCACAGTCGAACATTTCACAATCTGACCACGTAAGAGTAGATAATAGGAATCAAATCGGCAGGAAAAGACAAAAAGAGTTGTTGTCAGTTTGTCACTGACGTAAGGGTGGCATCCTTGACAAACCTGGCTTTTGGGCTTGGCTTTGGCTACTTGCATGTACTTGGACCAGGCCTTGTTTGCTGATCTATTTTAGACAATGAATGGATAAGGCCTTGTTTGCTGATGATTACTGAGTTTACATAACAGAGCACACCTGCAGAAAATTTTAGCATCCATCAAGAAGGACACGCAACATGAACTTCTGTAAGATGGGAGGCCTACATTACTACTGTTGCATGTGCCACTCTTTTTCTTTTTTTTTTAGAAAATGGATTAAAATCCGGCCTCTACATCCATAATGGACGTACACAGCCCAACACGTGCCACTCTAAAGGATGCAGTTAAGCAACTCAGCACAAGCCATACTGTCAAAAACTCTAATTGTTCAAAATGCCCCGAAATATTGCCAAGTTCCCACTGTAAACAAATGTCTTGCAGAATTATGTCGAATACAGTAACCAATCTGACGAAAGGAGCTGTCTTGAGTTAAGACTTTCAAGAAATGGTATAACTGAAAGTTGGAACAATCTAACTCTCAATATGACCACAACAAAATGAAAATGAATGGACCTCTTTCAATAGAAGCAACATACAGCCGTACACCTAGTGGAAAAAATCAACAAGAAATGCATCTTTACCCTAATTTGAGCAACAGCCAATTCTCTTCAGTGCAGACACGTCATCTTTCACATTAATCTTCTCTCCTTTGATTGGAGCATTTGATCCATCATCTGATGCCTCAACCGTCTTCTTGCTGACAGTTTGGTATATCTGAGTCAAAACTTCTGCAAAAGCATTCTCTACATTTGTGGCGTCTAATGCAGATGTCTCCATGAAGTACAATGACTCAGCCTCAGCATATTCCTTTCCATCTTCAGTTGAAACAGCCACCAGATGGCGGAGATCGGATTTGTTGCCTACTAGCATGACAACAATACTAGGGTCAGTATGGTCTCTCAGCTCTTTTAGCCAGCGTGCCACATTATCGAAGGTAGCACGCCGAGTGACATCATAGACAAGCAGTGCACCTACTGCTCCTCTGTAATAGGCACTTGTAATAGCACGGTATCTGGCAACAGAAGGAAGATATATATTAGGTAATCATATATTTATGCTGTTTTGCACAAAAGAAAATCATAAAGAACTAAAGAAGGATCAACTACTCCCACCGTTCCACAAAGAGTTTACTTTTAGCATTCAAAATTTGTCCACGAACAATTTACCTTTAGCTATGACCCTACTCACTCCACAAATTAACATACTCTCTCTCACACACACATTCTCCAACTATTAATAACAAGGAACACCTAAGCCATTCCCTCACAGTACTAATCTGCAATCAGTGTGAGAACTGCTACAAATAAACTCTTTGTGGGACGGAGGTATTAATTCTGATTCCAATAGCAAACATGTTCAACATTATCCACAAACAACAGAAATAAAAACAATTGGCATGAAAGTTCAAAAAAAAAAGCAATTGGCATGAACATTTGATATTAGAAGGAACATTATGATGCCTTATTTGTTACTCCCTCCGTTTCACAATGTAAGTTATTCTAGCATTTCCCATATTCATATTAATGTTAATGAATCTAGACATATATATGTATCTAGATTCATTAACATCAATATGAATGTGGAAAATGCTAAAATGACTTACATTGTGAAATAGAGGAAGTATTTCCTAGGTTAAAAGGTGCTGCCAATTTGTTTCTACAGTAAGATGTGATAGACACATGGCATGCAGGCAGTGATTGATAATAAAGAAAAGGCCAAGCTATAAGGCCATAAAGGGCAGGCCATCTTTTCCCATTCCCCTTCGCCAAGTCCAGATCTAGGATTTAAGCTCTAGTTCATTCACATCAACATGGTGTGACTGTACAACACACCAAATTGCACGAGTGGGTAACAGATTACTGGAATGGAGCAAACAACCGCCAAACTCAGTCAACATCTCAGGTAGTCAGGTCAAGGTCAGTAAGCAAGGTTGCTTTTTGTGAATGTGTGATTGGCTTGGTTGCTGAGGCGTCTTTATGGTATAACAGGAATGTGGAATTTAGAAATATTAAGGATCCAAATAGAAACTATAGCAGAAAATAAGGCACTGGTATAGCACAAGTTATACATTATAAAATTTTCTGTGAAAGCTTTGTAATTTTGATGTTAAAATTACCAACCAATCCTAGTTCACCCCACGTCCCCACCCAAGTCAGTCTATGTGTATTTTGCATTCTATGATTGTCTCGGATATAGATTTACTAGTTTCTTAGACTTTAATTTACAACAGCATGCAAGGTGTTTTCTCAATATAAAATTGTATTCTTTTTTAGATGTGGAAATGGTTTAAATCTCTTGCCGCTGCTAACAAGCACATGGCCAATAAGTTTTATTGTTGTATAAAAATTGAGTGATGGGCCTCCCCCAACCTCTCTAAAGAAACCATATGGACCTATTTCTGACAGAACTATTCTTATCCATAATTCAGAGAGACTTATAATGAACCAAAAGTTTCTATATAGTACAAACAAAGCTTCAACCACTGTCCAATTAGGACGATCTTCTCGATTTATACTTCCCCTCCAAGGCTCCAAAGCAATAACAATAAAACTGTGTGGTATTGCAATGCAGTGTGTTAGGTAGTTAGGTATACACTACATAAGCTGGGAACGAAAGTATGCTTTTGATGCGTATTTATGCACTCCTCATGATGCAGAAATGTCGTGACCACAATGGCACTTTCTACTCTTGAGATCCATAGCAATAGAAGCCCTCAATAGCGACCATTTCGCCGCTGGGGCCGCACTAATCAATAAGTCCTCTAACACCTGTGAAACACCTGTCCCCCAGTTAATACTGAAGCTAAACTAGCATCACTGCATTTTTGACACATAGCATTTCCTCTGCTTCCTCTATAAACTTCGAATGGAAGACGACACGGCAACCACTTTCGCTAGAACACAACAACGATTTTTGGTGGTTTCACTCTCGAACCATTAATCTCGAATGAAACAGATACGGACGTCCCAACAGCCAAACCACGTGTCACCTCCCAATCTAGTAATAATCTACCCTCCAGAACCAGCCAGATGTGAATTGGCACTCACTACACTTTCGGTTCCATGCCAAATTCGTGCAGGAACTATCAAGGTCAAATTTACAATATTAATGCTCTAATATCATCAGCACCGAACTAGTTCAAACAAGAAATTAAAATCGACAACGACGACAACCAAAGTTCACTTTTTTTTTTAACCAAAACCAAGCAATAGCGAAGCGCCTACAAACAATCTGCAGGAAAATTATCGGCTACGTCGCACCCTAACTTCCAAGAGAAATCCATGAGCATGCGGCCAGCAGCAAATCTAGCAGAACACACTCGATGCACTACTCATTTGCGCACCAACGCGGGAAGCGGCTAGAGTAGGAGAGGAAGGGGGAGGCCGTATGTACCTCTCCTGGCCGGCGGTGTCCCAAATCTGGGCCTTGACGACCTTGCCGTCGACCTGGATGCTGCGGGTGGCGAACTCGACCCCGATGGTGGACTTGGACTCGAGGCAGAACTCGTTCTTGGTGAAACGCGACAGCAGGTTGGACTTGCCCACGCCGGAGTCGCCGATGAGCACCGTCTTGAACAGGTAGTCGTAGTCGTCCTCCGCCCTGTAGCCGCCGCCTACGCCCGCCGCCATTCCCGCGCACTAGCCCCCTCGCCGGCGCTTCTCTCTCAACTAGCTAGTGGCGTTCGGCTTTGGATCTCGCGGGCTTTGGAGGACGGAGCGAGCAGCTGTGGGCACTGACAGGTGACACCGTGACAGCTGAGCTGAGCTTGCTCGGTTTTCTTGCGCCAGTGGTCAGTGGGGTTTTAATTTGTCTGAACTCTGAAGAATTAATTTGCTGCTCTTCTTACGCAGAAAGTCCCCTCTACTTCTTTTTAGTCCTCTCTGGGCCTGTTTAGTTTCAAAGTTTTTTTCCAAACTTTTAACTTTTCATCACATCAAACCTTTCAAACACACACAACTTTTTTATCACATCATACCATTTTCAACTAAACTTTCAAACTTCAGTGTGAACTAAACACAGCCTCTGTTTTATTTAACCTATGGCTGATAAGATGTAAAATAAATTGAACGAAACCAGGTAGTAGGATTTTATTGTAGGGGCTATTCATATTAATGCCATTTCAAATAATACTATTTTTTAAAAGTTGCTAAATATTCGGATATATTTAATTTCTTGATAAACTTTGATAAATATATAAGAAATACTGCCATTGCTAAATTTTGGTAACATTTATTTTGGCTATAATTTAAACAACACCGTAGTCTGAACTAAAAATTAGTCTGTTGCTTTTTATAGGCAGAAAGTCCCCTGCACTTCTTTAATTTAGGCCTATGTTTGTACAAGCTACCGCCATGAAAATAATAAAAGAAATAACAAAAATCATTTCTAAGTAAAATAGTATTAATGATTTAGAAGTTAATATTAAAAAATATACTACGAGTCTACGATGAAATAACTCTAAAATCAACTTAAAACTAAGTTCTAAAATTTAAATTTTGTTGTGGTTCATAGGCTAATAAAGTATGACTCTTTGGTTTATATGAATTCTGTAGGAAAAGTAGATTAATTAAATTCTTCTAGGGTTGCACTATTCATTTTTTTTTGGATGGATGGAGCATAGGAAAAATAGGGAATATCTTTCCTTTGCCATAGATCAATATGAATTGAAACATTTACAAACATCTATTTTTTTCATTCCTTTTCTCAAGTAATAAAACAACAAATTGACACAAGTTAATGATACATTAACCAAATGAATTATAATTTAGGTTTGTTTTGTATGTTTCATGTGTTAACAACCCATCTTACATTTTCCTTATGTCTTAATCATCTGTGTTACACGTACACGTATGTTCCTATCATATTCATGCATGTTTCCTATTCCTATAGGTTTTCATTGTTGCGTTTTAAAGGTGTCCCTAAGCAAAAACTTTTTGTCAAGCTCCTATAGACAGCGGTGATGGCAAAGGGGTCAAATGGAATATTTTGATTGTAAAATTTGACGCTAGATTGAATTTAATCTAAATTTGAAAAAAAAAATAGTATATGCCTAAAGGTCGGTCAAACAAACATTCGTGCCACGGGCTAATTAGATCCCTTATGATTTGATCGCACCTAGTTGGACGGTCTAATCGGGCTAATTAGGTCCCTTAGAGCAAGTTTAATAGTACAGCCCACTACTAGCTCCAAATCATCTATAACCAATGTAATAGTCAATTTATACAATAGTTGCTTACTATACTATTAATACCTGATCCCACCTGTCATACACACATTACGCCTTGGAGTCCGTGCTGCAGCTGGCTACAGATTTATAGCCCGCTGCTCTTCTCTCTCTTTTTTTATCTTTTTAAAATATGTTTATAGCTGGTTTATAGCCTGCTATTGTACCTGCTCTTATGATTTGAGCTGTCTGATCAGCAGCCTAAAGTCTAGATCGAATTTAGTTTTTCCTTTTCGTGTGTATTTTCTTGCTCTAGGATCAAGGTTTCTTGAGTGCTATTGTATATCTATCCCAATAATACATGAAAAGTCTTTATTTTTACTAAGATTAATATCTTTATAAAGGTTATGCCGATTCAATTGAGACAATGCAATTCAATATACAAGGCTCGTCATTTACTTTAGATTTACTCTACTTTACCCCTAGCTCATCTGTTGGTTTGCACGGTAACCATTCACCTTCGCGGCTAAAATGCAAATTTTTTTAAAAAAATTATCCCAAAAACTTTCCAGTTCACTAGATAGGTGTTTATGCTCAGATCGGTCTAAATCGTCTTTGCTATTACTTGATATCATTATGAAAAAGATCAGAAGCTACATCACCGTGTACCCGTGGTTGGAGATCAAAGCGCCTCTACAGCTACTTCGTTTAAGCCAGTGGTAGGTGTTAATCATAAAAAGGCTACAAACAGCTCCGCTACCGGTTAACCGTAACCCAACCGACAGTTGGACGGCTCTCCTTATTTCTTGAACCGCGTTAACTACTCGAACTCTTGCGAGATCTCCTCTCGAACTCGTTAAAGAAAGGCGTGACGCCTCCTCGGGGGCTCGCTCGTGAACTCGTGAGGCGCGAAGTGCCGGCCGCCGGCACGGTAAGGCCCGAGACGCGCGCTCAGCTCGTGGGATGCCTTGAGGCCAGAACCCTCGCAGTTTTACGGCAGGAAGAGCGTTCGCTGAGATCCAGACGCGCGGTTTGAAGCTTGAAAGGCCAAGCGAAGGCCATCAAACGATGATACCGATCAGAGTGTGATCAGACGCCTTGTTGCCGCCGTCGTGCATGGTATAGTTTCAATACAAGTAGTTGGTAGATGCAGCGACAGAGGATATGCCAGCTCGCGGCGCGACTCAGATCCCGCAGGCCGGCTACGGCTCACACGCCGCACATGCACTCGTGTAGCGCGGCTGAGCCCACGTTGATGAAACAGCTAGCTAGTAGCCTAGTAGTACGTGCTTGTATACAGGTGGGTGACGGGTCCATTGCCAGTGTGACGTGCCCAGAGGCACCTACCGTCCGTCACCACTCACCACCCTTTACTACTCCAGTACCCAACAGAAGATGATGGCATGTAGGGTTTCATCTAGTTCCAGTCTACCCTTTGTACAAAGACCAACATGAGATGGGAGTCCACGAGCAGCCAAGTATCTGGCAGTATGGCAATCTCTATGCAATAACTGTTTGACATGAGGAATAATCCATAGGGATTGGGTACCATTCACTTCTAAATGATGCAAATCCATGTTTGAATACCGGCACAAAATGATGCAAATTATGCGAACTGCTTATGCGTATTTCCTTAAAAAAAAACACTATTGGCACAAAAAAAAAGTGATGTTCATATGGGAACTAAATTCATCCAAGTGAAAATACCGCAAAATTCCTACATTCTAGACGGAACACAAGGGTATGAATCGATTTGATTTTGTAAATTTCACAAAACCTCTAGTATTATGGTCCAAGTTAAAAAAAAATGAATTTGATACAACACATAACCCCAGATATTATTATGGTTTCATAGTTTGACAAACCCACACTGTTAATTAATTTGGTTCGCTACTGTACCAAATAAGAAATACTATACTTAATTTAGATGGATAAAAATTATTATAGATAGATCAAAGAATTCATAAATTTGAGATTTGATTTAGAACTTCTAAGTATGGAGAATCAAAGAACCATTGATTAACAGCATGGTTTTCTAAAACTCTAGGCCCATAATACCAGCGATCATGTGAGCCACATGCATTACCCGTATGTTTTTTGTTTTATTTTTTAAACAAGCTAGGACAATAATATCTGCAGTTATATGAAATTAACTCATTTAGGTATTACACATCCTGTTTTTATAGTTGATAAGTGTGCCTTTTGCCAAGTTTAGGGACTAAAAAGTGTTCTTTATGGAAGGTGAAAAGGCCTCATCTCAACATATAATAATCTCAAATTAAGGGGAAAAGAATTCTACTATCATGTAATATTTACACATTTCTATGCAGTTAATTTAGCTAAAAGTAAAGAAAATCATAAATTACAACATTGCTACATATAAACAATGTATTTTTCTATCGAAGAAAAAGGTGTCTCATGCTATTCTTCCGCGCACGTGCCAAAACTGGCCAAAACTGAGCTCTCTACTCTTCCAATTAAAGAAAAGCATTAGCAAATTCCTAAGTGGAGGAAAAGTATTATCAAATATAACAATACTATTTATGCACAGTTCTTGACAGATATCTGCACCTTTTTTGTTGACATGAAAATCTTTCTTCGGCGACTAGATTGTCTGCTGCTTGTGTAAATGTGTCTTCTTAATCAATGATATTGTTTGCGTCATGTTCATGTTCATGCTCATCCTCATGAATAACAACACAACTTCCCTAAGTCGTGGAAGCACAGAAAAGATAAAAAACGATGGCATCTGATACCAAGGCAAGATGTATAGATGGTAGTCACCTGTGAGGAGGCATAGGTAACTAAATTTCCAGAATACGAAAATCCATCAAATAGTCCACTCTCTGGGAAAAAAATGTGCCACTGTCAAGCCAATTGCCAACAATGAGAAATATAAAAAACTGAACAAACATTTTATCCATCATATTTTCTTACTCACCTGGTGACATCAGCCTGAATCACCCTGGTTTTCCATATCGTCATCATCAAGGATAACATATTTTGAAGCACCGCTAGAAGTTTGGGGGTTCTTGTCACAATTCTTATTACGATGGCCTTTCTTGAACCTATGATACCTTCGCATATCATGGGAGAAGAATGAGGAAATATTGTTCACTCGACACGGATGCATTAGAAAATAAAATTTTGCTTCTAGTTACATAGCAAACAGAGATGCTAAATGCTTGCTAATTATTGCTTTATACCCTCTCACACAAAGAGCTGACGTGCCAAACAAATATTGTTGAATAATGCGATAGGTAGTAATAAAGGTTCAAGTGAAAAGAAAGCACCAACATTATTAGAATTGTGGTACAGTTGATGACTTGAAGTTAATCTAGTGATTAGAAATATGAATAGGTTTCGAGGTAACATGAAAACAAAATTTCAACATAGAAAAGAGAACATCGACTTACTTGTATAAGTTGAATAGACTGACACCAAATATTATTATTCCCAGCCCAAGCCCCTTTAACCAGGTAAATGTATCATTGAAGAAAAGCACAGCAACCTGTCAGTTTTAATTGTTACAAGTTGACTCAAACTCACATGCATGAACATAGATGAATTATATACATAATGAATATTTAAAGTGAAATCAAGCTTTAGTTATACCAAAATAGTGACCGCTTCCTTCACAATCCCAGCTACGGTCACTGTTACAGCACTTGTTACAGAAACCAGAACATATTCTGTCAAAACCTGCAGGTGGAAAGGTCCTTGTCATCATCTTTTACGGATACATTTCATGATATGACAACTCACAACAAAAATAATCAGCAGGCGTGTCTAATAAAAACTGTTAGTGTATCCTGACTGAAGAAAAAAAGGACTCATTGCAGGTATTATTGGTGCATGGCGACAATCATCATTAGCAAGCTAATTCTGACAAGTGGGTACATGATCCATACCATGAAAAAGGCCAAAGCACCACCAAGAAGCATCAATAAGCTGCTCCTTATTATGTGAGTTGAATTATCAAAAAAGTGGCTTGCCCTGACGTCTTGCCATGGATCCATCGCAATAGAAAGAATTGCAGTTGTTATTGCCATAACCGGGGTAACATAACTCATCAAAGTAAAGGGATTTCTTAATCCTGTGAATCATAGAAAACAAAAAGGATGGCTGTTACATGGTGGTTCCTAGTTTAAAAACAAATGTATCTTCATGCGTATATATTAAGAACCTAATGCTACATAATACTTCTAGTTCATATAACCTTTTTTAATAAGGATTATAATTCATGTTACTGTTAAAGTCGAAGCAATAAGGGCAGTTTCCATGCATTGAGCTTCAGATATATGATAATCTATGAGTCATGTGGTTGCATTTCAGGCATGAGATGCAACACAAACAAATAGGATTAAGATAAATCCTCTCAATGGACAAAAAGGCTATGACAAAATGCATACCATATTCCTCTTTCTTCAGTAGATTCCATAGACACATAAGAGAATAACAAAAAAGAAAGTACAGTCAGTACATCGATGGAAATTAAAATATAAAATAGCTGTATATAATTAAGAGGACATAGTGACATGCCCAATCATCAACTTTGAATCATAACAGTAGTAAGACAAACTATTAAAGAACAAAGTATTAAACCTGGAGGAGAATCTGTGTCATGCACCAGCGGAAACCAGACATAACAGCAGCAAGCATAATAAATACAAATCCCCAAAGATTGAATTCTGTCTCTTTAGCAACTGTCCAGAAAGAATTTTTTTTACCATAGTTAAACAATGATGGAGCATAAGATAAGTACTAATAGGCATGCCAGTACGTGGTAGCATCAAGCAGTAACAATGCAACATCTAAGTGAAAAAATTGGAAATTACACCATAATCCCTTTAATAAAGCAACATATACAATTTGGAAGGTCATTTTGTCAGCGCTCTCTAAAAAGAACAAAAGAGAATTGTTTCAAATAAAAAGAGAACTGTTATTTCTTGATGAATTCAGTATTTCAGTACCTGTTAGTAGAACTCCAAAGGAAACAATCAGTATGATTCCAAGAAGGTTAAAGCTGGGCTTCTCTAGCCTTCCAAAGAAAGATGAAAAGTTTAGCTCTATAACATCAAAACGATTTACAAAAAAAACAGAAGCATATAAGAATATAATTCCTAGACAAAGCGGCAAGAAAAAAAAAGCGATTTGCATGAAAGAGAAATAGAACGATAAAAGAAACAGTTGTAAGAAGTAATGAATGGGCTACAACAGAACCAACATTAGCAGGTTGAAGCAAGATACCCACTCAAGGTTAGAAAAATAAAAATCAACAAAAGATACATTACATAAAAGTATAGATAGAAGCAAACATTTTAAATCTACCAACTTACTCGTATTGTTCATGTGAGAGTGCAGATGTGTCAGTGCGTGCTTTGAGTGCTTTGTGCTTGTGGGTGCATTCATTATAAAGATTAAAGCACTTAAGAGTTATTAAGGATGGAAAAATCAGATCGAGGCTCAATTTAAGGTTGCATAATTGGTATTTAAATCAACGAATAATGGAAGAAATCACTATAGAAGAAAACACATGTGTATACACTGTTGAAAAGAAATCAACAGCATAGCTTACCTAAACAAAAAGGCAAACAGAAGAATGAAAATTGGAGCTGCAGATTTACACTGCATAATAATTGAAAATAATGAATTAGAATTCCAAATTTGCTAACCAGTACTTAACTATGAAAAAACTAGGAAACAATGATTCATATAGGGTGAAATGTACCATTGTAGCAAATGTTACAGTGATGAAAACAAGTGAAATGTTGCTCAAATTTATGTCAAGAGCAGTAGCCAAAGCTGTTGGGACAACTGCAGAACAAATAATAAAATTACAATATATCATTTGTAAACAATGTTATTCAAATAAATATGATATACAAAAATACAAAACAATAAAAATGGAAAATATATATTTACAAATATTTTCAGGTAGTATAGATTCTGGTTTAACCTAATCTTTGTTGATTGACTCGGTTCAATCTATTAGAGCATTGATTGCATATCCACTAAGAAATGTGATATTGCTCAACATCATAAAAGATTCAGTAAGAGAAGTATACTAAGCTCCCTATTTGAGCCTGTGTGACGCATTAACCACTTTTATTTCTACATGCCACCAGCTCAAGTTTCATTTGAATAAGAGAGGAATAAATTTAGCATGTCATCTGCTCTATCATGGATTTAGCATGCCAATTGTCCTATCATAGATTTAGCATGTCAATTGTTCTATCATAATAGTCACTAGTTGCTTAAGGCTGCAAAAGCCAATATTGTTCATGCTGACTGGTCCTAAATCTGATCTTGTAACAGGCTAACTAAAGAGTACCCTTCTTCTTATGTCACTTATTAGTTGTGTGGCAAACATAGCAGTGTAAAACTAGCATTCAATTTATTTATCCCCTATAAGTCCAGTATACCCAAAGTTGATTTTACTAATTTGAGCGCCCAGCTACCCAATCCCATGACACTTCTCTGGCTAAATATGTGGAAGCATCAAGAGGCATAAAGTAAGCTACACTTTGGTCACCTCGCAGAAAGTAATCTCTCCATGTCATTGCACTAGCCGCTCCCTCCAGGCCCCGGTGCTGGAACCATACGATCACCCTCGATGCCACAGCCTGCATCGTGAAATGCACCGTGTTCATCAGGAATGGCGCTGGGAACTTCCACATGTGCTTCCCCAGCATCTCCTTGTTATACCTGAACACACGCCCCACGAGCACAAACAGAACACCAGCATCAAACATGTGCTCAAGCACATACTCCCCCTAATCATCCACACTCCAAAAAAAAGCGTGCTACTCACAGCGTCAAGCAGGTGCTCAGCGTGTACCAACTCGCAATTAGCGCAATAACCTTCGCGATCAACCACGGCGAAATCGGGAGGTCATCAGATCTCGCCGCTGCTCCCGCCTCAATATCCATGGGCAAGTGGCTGCCACCGCCGCCGCCACTATCGGAGGGCAGAAGCGGAAGCTCGAACTCCTCGGAGTCGTCGTCGCTGGCCGCCGAGGCAGGGGAGGCGCCCCCAGCGGGGGCATTGGACATGGCGGAGGGGTCCTTGCACCACCGCGAGAACGACGGCTCCCTGCGGATCCCGCCCTGTTTCCTCTGCCCTCTACTCCCCTCCTCCCGCGGCTTCCCGGCGCCATCCGGGAGGCGCTCCACGGCTACCGCCGGCGCGTCCTCCTCCTTCGGGACGGGGTGGCCATTCTCGACGACGACGCAGTCCCCCATGGACGCGGGTGGCGCTACGGCGATGAGGCCGGCTCTACAGCAATTTGGATCTAAGAGAGGCGTGGATGGATCTCATCGGCGACGGCGAGCGACCGCGGCGGCGGCCGACGAGAAGCCGCGGGAGATGGAGGTTTTGCTTTCAGCGAGGATTCCGGTAGCAAGTCAAAATCGGAACACCTCGTCTCGGCGACTTCCCGAGCGGTTAGCTTTGCAGCTTCGCGGCTGGTAGTGGTAGTTTCCCCTGCGGGCGAGGAGGACGCTGTTTTTCAGGGCTTTTTTTTTTACGGGATTTTCAGGGCATTTTTTTCTCACATGGAAAACCCTTTTCTTTCTCTCTGAGTTGATATACGTGCACTTGACTGTATCACATGATTTCGCTTGGAGATTTGTGCAGGTGCGCGGCCCAGCAGATGGAGTCATGGAGATAGCACCGGCCCATCCAGCGTTGTCGGTCAGTCGGTCCAAGTAGGTTGGCAATTTGGCACGACCTTTACCGCTGGTCTTCTCCAAAGCGTCCATTTTTGCGACTAGTTTAGACTTGATACTCATCATGCCTGATCTCCGGTCCTCTTATCAAGTCTGTACTCATGTTGCAACAGGCATATCTACTCACAGCACTTAAGGGCCTGCTCACTTTGATAAAAAAAAACCTTACTAATTTTAGCAACTTGCCAAAAATTTAGCAAGATTTCTTATATAGTTATCAAAATTTGGTAGCAAACTAAATATAGCAATTATTTTGGCAACTTTACCAAAATTTGGTAAGACTGAAAATGGCATCAAAGTGAACAGACCCTAAAAGTTAACAAGAAATGCTTAGAGATACAGATACTCGACGAGTAGTAGAGGAAATACTTCCTATGGGAATGCTCGAAAAACCTCGTTGGCGAAAAACACAAAGTCAACTGGATAAGAACATGCTCGCCAACAATCAATAGTGGTATAGGGATGCTGAACCTAAATAGATTTGTAAGAGCTCTAGGAGTAAGGTGGTTATTGCAAGAAAATAAAGCCCGGGAAAAGGCTCAATCGGGTGGGCCTTAATACCCCATGGGACAACTTGGTCAGATTATTTATTGTCGCAAACCACAACCCTATTAATTGGGACGGGTCCATAATCCACTTTTGTGACTCAGCCTAGATCTAAGGTAGACCATCAAAGGACTTAGCACCACTAGTCTACGCAATCTCTAAGAGAAAAAAAAGACCCTAAAGCATGCCATTGAGGAGAGCACGTGGATCCAAGACCTTAACTTCTCAAACATTGATGATGTGACGGTGGAGCTCATCGACAAGCTGGTCACTATCTGGAGCGTAGTGCAACAGATACAACTCGCTGACGACCGAGTAGATGAAATCACGTGGAAGCTCGCAAGCCGTGGAGACTCGAGAGTACACATTGGAATATACCTACAAGTACAGTTTCTCGATTCTATTTGCACAAATTACGAAATAATCATTGGGAAAACCTGGGGCCTGAAGAAATGCACTCTTTGCTTGCCTTATCGTGCATAATAGAGTGTGGATGCCAAATAGACTAGCAATCCAAAGCTGGCCAATAACCCCTATTGTCGTCGCCTATGCCAGGCATACCATGAGAATGGCCTACCACCTCCTCGTGGAATATAGATAAAAAAAGAAAATATGGAGCATGCTATCTCATGAGAAACTTAGACCAGGGAGGTGGTATGTGTCTACGTCGGTATACACCTAGTGGATAGCGCTAGCAATTGCCAAAGATCTATACCAAAGAATGGAGTTTGCTCGTTTATCCTCCTCATGGCTTGATAGGTGTGAAGGAAAGTAATCAAAGAGTCTTCGAGCATAAAGATCACTCTACAATAGCGGTGGTGGCAAAAATTAAGGAGGAAGCCAACACCGCTTTATAGCTCATCCCCTGATTTTACTTTTCTTTTTACAATTTCTCGCTTTTACTTGTACAAACTATTTACTCATGTTTTATTCAATGATATTGGCACACTTAGTACTAGTTCGTCAAAACATATATTTTTTTTGGGCTGATAATATATATCGTTTAAGAAAATAATTTTACCATGTTTTTAACCGCTCTCATCACTTAGACTAATGAACCAACATAGTTGTGAATTAATTAGTACAGCTATCTTTGCCGCACTTCATCATGTGATAGTTATTTGTTTCGCTGCCACTTGCTAATAAATTTTGAAAACCAATGATAAATTTGCATGCAACGTGAGCAGTGTGATCACAAAGCCTAACATTATGCACCTGACAGCATAAATCGCAGGAAAGAGTTTACTCCGAGCTAAAAACTGCGAACATATAAACAGTCAGATCCAAAAATCATTTCGTCATTAACCTTCCGTTCACTTCCATAGAAGCAATCGAGACGACCCCAAAATCAAAACCAGAGCACACGACAAAAACCCCCTCACAAAAAGCGTTTCTCTGAGTAGAAGTCAGACAACCATGCAGTCCTGCACCCTGGAGCCATTTGAATTCTGGAAACTGGGAAATTTGGAATCTTTCGCCAGATAAACCGCCAAATTATTGTGTTGGAGCCTTGTGGAGAGAAAACTAGCCAGCGTTGCTCCATGCATTTCTCTAGCTTACATAACAAAAGCACCATTACAAACAGCAAGAGTATAGTAATAAGCTCAAGCTTTACACGCCAGCATCCAATGCGCGCAAGTTAAACAAACACCTCAAAGCGTGCGCACTCTACTGCGTGACACAGCTTTTAGCAGCCACGCGTGCAAAGATCCACGTAGGCACGTCCGCTTCGAATGGAGCAAATGATTGGAATCAGCAGCATCCACGTCAACTAGCTAGGCAAGCACGCTCCGATGCTCCATGGTGCCGAGGAAGAAGAACGTGTCATCAGCTGCGCGGCGGCGCAACGGCGGCGGTGGCGGCGACGCGGGCGGGGTTGAGCTCGAACCAGACCTGCCGGAACACCTTGACGATGCAGTCGTGGTGCTCGTCGGCGTTGAGCGAGAGGTAGCACGCCAGGAGCGTCTCCAGCTCCTCCGGCCGGCCGATGCGCTTGCTCGCGATCATCTCCACCATCGACGCGCGGAACTCCCGCTGCGGGTCGCTCGTCCGGCGCACCACCGCGAACCGCTCCAGCTCCGACACCGCCGCTGCCGCCGACGCCACGCGCCGCGGGGACCGCACGCGCACGGCGGCAGCCACCCGCGCGCCCGGGGTCCTCCCGGAGAACGACCGCCGCCCGCCGCCACCGCTGCGGCGCCGGCGCCGGCGGCTCCGCGGCCGCTTCTCCTCGTCCGTGTCGGACGGCAGCGGCGGCGTCGTCTTCAGCGCCGGGACGAACGGAGCAGGCACCGGGATCGGAGAAGCGGCCCGGGAGAACGGGATGAGGTTGCGGAGGGTTTGGAGGTCCCGGTCGCCGCCGACCGAGTAATGGCGGCGGCGGTGGTACAGCTGCCGCGCGGCCGCAGCCTCTGCGGTGTCGCCGTCGTTGCCAACCGAGAGGCGGCGCGGCGCCTGGTGGTCAGCGGGCGAGGAATCCGCCAGGCTGCTCTGCGACGCCGCGCTCGAGCTCACGCTCACGCTCGTGCTCGTGCTCGAGCTCGCGCCCTTGAAGAAGCAAGAAGGGAATCCGCCAGTGGCGGCGACGGCGCTCTTGTCGGTCGGCGCGGCAGGCTTCGGCTTAGCGGCAGCGGCATTGTTCTTGGCCGTGAGCTTCGAGAGCCACGCGAGCGGCGAGAAGGACCGGAAGGCCGCCCTGCTCTTGTTGCCCTTGTCCTCTTGCTGCTCGTGCTTGTGCTCTTCCTCTTGTGTGCGCTGCTGCTTCTCTCTCTGGTTGTTTCTACTACTTCTAAGCCCCCACTTCATGGCTCGCTTGCTACCACCAGGTTCTTGGTGTGTCTGCCCGTGTGTGTGAGTGACCTTGGAGTGTGAGGAGAGACGAGGGAGTTGCAACGCTTTTAAAGTGGGGAGGGTTTTGGCGGCTAAGCGATGGACTGTGCAATGGTATGTCCGTATGTGAGGTTCCGTGGTGTGTGGTGTACATGTGCATGCAAATTCTTTTTTTTTTTTTTTGCCCCTTGTGCTTCTATTGGGACTTGGAGTTTGAACTTTGATGCTGGGGCCATAGAGGCGTAGTAGAGCTTTCCGGCATGCCGTAGCTAGGTGGGTGAAAAACTGAAGACAGCGGCTGCACTTTTCATGGCACTTCTTTCTGGTTTCTTTGTGTTCTCTGCCTGTGTGGGCTCTGGCTGATTGATTTCCGTGATTAGTGCTGATTTTTAAGCTCACGCTTGTGCGGTGCTGCCTATTTGCGACGTTTGATTGACGTCTCACTTTTTCTTAATTGGCCATCACAGATTAAAAAGTATGAATTACCCCCTCAACTATTGTGGTAGTACGATTTACCCCCTAAACTATAATACCGGATATTTGATACCCTAAACTCTTAAAACTGGATAAATTACTACCCTAACTCGATTCGAAGCGGTTTTTAGCCTACGTGCCACACACGTGGTGATACAGTCAGCAAAAACAAATAAAAACCAGTGGGGACCACCTATAAGTGTTTTTTTCTCTCTCCTTCTCTGCCCCTCTCTCTCTTTCTCTCAGGGTGAACAAAGGAGGTGGCTGGCGCCTGGTGAGCAGCAGGCGAGGAGCCAGGCCGGGGCAGGCGGGGGCGGAGGCGGTGGGCGGGGGTGGAGGCGGCTACCGGCGATAGGCGGGGGCGGAGGCGGCTGCGGGTGACGGGCGAGGAGCCAAGGCCGGTGGCGGGCGGGAGTGAGGGCGGAGGCGGAGGCGGGGCCCATGGTCCTACCTCACCCCTCTCTCTCTTTTCTCTCTCTGCCGCGGGGGGCGCGGTGGGCACAGCGGGGAGGGCAGGCGGCGACGGCGAACGCGACGCACGAGTGTCGGTGGCCGCGTCCATGGCGGCGACGCACGAGATGGAGTTGCACAGGAGGCGGATGGCAGTGAGGATCTCCACCTCCAACACTGGCCGCCCAATCGTGTTTCGCCTCAGCCGACTGTCGCCTAGGGGATCTCCGTCTCAGTCGCCTGCTGCCGGCCGCCCGGTCCATCTCATCCGCCGACGGTCGCCCGGGAGAGCTCCGCCTCAGCCGCCCGTGGCGCGAGCAATCTCCGCATCCGCAGTCGGACGCTCCGGTGAGCTCCGCCTCTGCCACCGGCCGTCGAGCGCATGCACCTCCTCCTCGGCAGTCGGCCGTCCAAGCGCGTGCGTGAGAGAGAGAGGATTGGGTTGAGGAATGGGCATGACAGGTGGGCCCCAGGGAGTTATTTATTTTATTTTTCTGACTGGAATGCCACATTGGTGCTACGTGTGCAAGCTCGAGTCAAAACCACTGAAAACAGTGTTGAGGGGGGTTATTTGTTCGGTATAAATAAATGAGGGTGTAAAATATCTGGTATTTCAGTTTAGGAGTATAATTCGATCGACCGCGATAGTTGAGAGGGTAATTTGTACTTTTCCTAGAAAGAACTACCGTAACTGCGTAACGCAGCCCTCCGCATACTCCTATTATCCTATAGTGGTGGTATAGTACAATTCCTTGTTGCAATGTTCCGAGATTTTTTATGTTTAGTACAGCTAGTACTCCTGGTAGGTACTGCCTAGTCTTTATAGCTCATCAGATCCACAAGACTGGATCGCTGCCCTCACTGGCTCGTCAGATCCACAAGTTGTCAGCGGTGCACTGTGGATTTCCACCAGAAATACAGTATCCAGAACCTCACGGAGTTCACAAACTAGGGAGGCACCGCGAGAGGAGGAACCTGCAGGCGTGAGCTTGAATGTGATCCGGCCTTTCTACGCGTATGCCATGGGTGCATTTTTCTCATGTGGCTCGACGGATTCACATCCTCTATCATAACAAATAATAACATCTAAATTAATAAAAAAAATAAGACCTACATACTTATAATTATAATGATATTGATATTATGGTAGAGAATCCTGCTCCGGCTCAGTAAAACAGCACGCAGGCAAAGTTCGCAAACTCACACGACGTTCCGTCTTTGCCCGCCCGCATGCTGGCGCTGCGACGCTGCGGCCTTTCCTTCACTCGTTCATCGCGAAGCGGCAGGCTCGCTCAGCGCAGGTCGGGGAATTGGGACGGCGACGAATATCGCAGTGGCACGATGAATTTCGCAGTAGCACAGACAGAGGCTTTCGCCAATTCGAGTGGGTAAAAAAGTCGCCGGTTGGCGGAAAGCTAGCTACGAGCGAACGAGGGAGAGGGAAAGAAGAAGAAAAAGGCCGTGATGGCACTGAGGTTGGTTGGTTGGTTTGGGGGCCCTTGTACGATCGTGCCAACTTTTCGCCTTTTTTTCATCTCTGCACGTTCACTGTTAACTTGTCCCTTTGCTGCCTCTCTGATGAGCAATTCAGCAGCAGCGGCAGCGAGCGATGTGCCTCTTTGTTTGAACGAGCTCCCGCCATCTTATGGCTTCCTTTTTGTACCGGCGTTTGATCTTTTGGTGCACTCTCCAGTAATTCTGTGTGGGAAGTGCAGTAAAGATTTTGCAATTTCCTGTGTTGCTTTCTTGCATGAAGACATGAATAATTCTGTACAAACCGTTGCCCGGACAGTAAAGGTATACAGTGCATGGACAGTGAGGCTCGAACCGATCGACGTGCTGCAAGCTGCATGAGGAATGTGTGCAGATATGCATCTTCGCCAGCTTGGTTCGGACTTCGGAGGGCATCATCGCATGTAGCTACCCCTGTTTCAGTCATAAGTTCAAAAAAACATCGTTGCTTTCTCCTCTCTTTTTTCTGGCGTAGCACGCTGTAGGCTCACTTTTAGCCATGTAGCGTGTCTGACGAAGAAAATGACTAAATGATGGGGGCCCTATCTAGAGTGTAGTACAACTTAAATTGCCGTCATAGCCAACTGTCCTTCCGTGTGTTTTTTACATGTTGAGAGCACAGTAGCATGCGCAGTTCAAAATTCACATATGGCACGTACTAGTAGGTTGGTCCTCTGACAGAATTAGGATGTACCCGCATTGCCTCTAGAGTTGCTAGCTGCTGTTCTTATCAAGAAGTTGAGGGTACGTGCAGACTCCAGAAAGCAACGAAGGACACGTGAATTTCACGTCTAATAAAAAAGAAAACAAACAAGTTGGGTCCATTAAACAAACGAGCTGCAAGGCCCAGTTTGTCAAATGGGCTAGATTTTAATTCACTAGTTCAGCCCATCTCCACCCAAGATTAGTAGAGTACTCCTATAATTAAGTACTACTCCGTACTAGTAGTCTAGTACACACATGTTGCCCACAAGGACCGAGAGATAATAATGTCAAGCCAACCCGACAAGGTAACAGATTAAAAAACAAGAAGGCTTTGCCCCTCAATAATACAGCCTCACCGACAAAATAATCCGGTCTTACCGAAGCCCTTACCGGAGATTTTGCTTTTAAAAGCACGCGTATCTTTGACGTTTCCGGGATATGCATGGAGATGGAACCATAAGCCCATGAACATGCATGCAGTCGTCAAGATCTGCAGGCGTTCGGGCATGTAGCATAGTGGTTACAACCGTCTTAGTATTATCTGAGGTCCTGGGTTCGATTTTTCATGGGAGCGAATTTTTCAGGATTTAACGGCGTTGTGCTTTCAGTGGTAGGCGACGAATTTAACGGCGTTGTGCTTTCAGTGGTAGGCGACGAAGATGCTCATAGGGGCAGGGTTTACGTGCGTGTGTTCACAGGGGTGAGTGCGTGTTTTCAGTGGTAGGCGACGAAGATGCTCATAGGGGCAGGGTTTGCGTGCATGTGTTCATAGGGGTGAGTACGCGTGCATTGTGAGTGTATATGTTGTACCGTGTAATTAAAAAAAAAGATATGCAGGCGTTCTAGACTGGGGAAGGCATGGCGTGCGGCCACGCCGTCACGTTTTTGGCACCTATGGGGGTGTTTATATAGGGGTGTAAAGTTTAGGCGTGTTACATCGAATATTATATAGGGTGTCGTATGGGGTGTTCGGTAAAAAAAAACTAATTATAGAATCCGTTAGTAAACCGCCGGTCAAAAAAAAAACTAATTACAGAATCCGTTAGTAAACCGCGAGATGAATTTATTAAGCCTAATTAATCCATCGTTAGCAAATATTTACTGTAGCAACACATTGTCAAATCATGGAGCAATTAGGCTCATAAGATTCGTCTCGCAAATTAGTCGCAATATGTGCAATTAGTTATTTTTTAGCCTATATTTAATACTTCATGCAGGTGTTCAAACGTTCGAAGTGACAATATGTAAAATTTTTACGTGGGATCTAAACAGTGCCTATATCTCTAGCGCGACATGTCGTGGCCCGTGGCTATTGTATCCCGTTTATTACAGCTTTTCTCTTATAGCGGGTTTAACAGTGTGGCCAACTACTAACTTTAATTCATTTGTAGTCAATTTAATAATTAATTTATGCAATACTCCCTCCATCTATTTTTGATAGGCATATTTTCAAATCTGAAAAATTTATTTTTAATAGTCATATTTTAATTCAACAACCTATCATCTTAATGACTTTCTCGGATTTAATGTATGACTCTCCATTCTTCCACACAAGATTGGTTACATGGGTATCGAGAAATGTAAATATTAATGAATTGCTTATTTACGAGGAATAATCAGTAGCATATTTAAATGGATAATAAGTAGAATTACTTATCCTTGGTCTATATGCTAAGATGAAATATTACTATCAAAAATAGATGGAGGGAGTAGTTAACTACAAATATATACTACATCATTAATAATTGGTCTCATATATCATATATACATAGCGTCTTAAAGTCTGTGCATTTGTAGCTCACTTCTCTTCTCTCTCCTCTCTTATCTTCTCCATGTATGTTTACAGCTACTTCCTCCGTTTCACAATATAAGTCATTCTAGCATTTCCCATATTCATATTGATGTTAATGAATCTAGATAGATATATATGTCTAGATTCATTAACATCAATATGAATATGGGAAATGCTAGAATGACTTATACTGTGAAACAGAGGGAGTAACTTATAGTTTGTTATTGTACCTAGGATAACCAGCTTACATAAGAGCCCCTTTTGTTATTGACTTTTGAGAAACCCTCATAAATTAATAGCTCCGTAAGGACTGGTGCACATCTTAATTTGACTTTACCGCCGGATAAAGAGACCTTTTGCTGTGACTTGTTTGGTTTTTTAAGATAATAGAATAATATTTTGGTTTTTCTCAACGATTAACAGCCAATTATTACAAAATCTACATATAAACAAATTCAGCACACACTAACATGATAAAAAGAAAACACAACCTAAAAGATACTAACACAAGATAAAAGAACCCTGAATTACTAAATTCTATTTGTGAATCTCTATTCAAAGTTGACAAACAGATGCATAATCGTCGACTCAAGTTTACGACATACATCATTTATTAGGATATCATCATCGTGCTTTTGTAGCTTGATATCATCATCATTTATTACTTGTTTGGTAGATGTGTTATGTTTCGTATTAGGTTTTTATTTTGGAATGAAAAAGTATTAAGGTAGTATACTTTTTTAAATATAACTTATAACGTTTTAGATTTATAATAATTTTTTTATTTAGATAGGAATGATCAAACATTCGAGTCAAAAGCTAACAGCGTCACGCATGTAAAACAACAGTGGGAGTAGTATTTCTTACTAGATAAATACACTGCCGTGTTGCTACGGGAAATTAAGTTAATAATATGTACAAATATGATGTAATATGATTATTAAAACTAAAACAAATTGATACTTATAAATTTTTAGCCTATAAATAATTGAGATTGCATGATACTATGAGAGAAGAAAGAAGAGACAATTTGAACCTAGATATATCATCCAATGGCTAGAAATAATTAGGGTGATGTGACTTAATGAGAGAAGAGAAAAATAGCAATAATTACACTTAGTGAGGATGAAACATATAAATAGATAGGATTCCTCTTGGATAACCGGATATATGAATGCAATACTCTGAACTTGCATCAAAAGCTAACAGCGTCACGCATGTAAAACAACGAGTAGTATTTCTTATTCCTCTTGGATAACCGGATATATGAATGCGATACCCTGAACTTGCATCATATAACTCCATGATGATGATGGTTTTTTTTTCGAGAAACCTTAAAAAAACAGCTCCATACGAGGCCATGTACAATGCGTGGCCTCGGACCTATGGTCTCAGCCTCCACGTAGACTCGGATGCCACCGTGGAGGGGAAGAGTGGTTTCACAGTGTGTCAGAAGAGCTTGTAGAGGAAACAATGGCTGAACCGCGCCTCAACTTAGAGCCACGGTCTAGGTCATGGATTGGGTGAATCAGTGGCCTCAGCAAGTAGCTCGGAGGAGGAGGAGAGAGGGACCTAGCAGATTTGAGTAGCCGGCGAGCTCCTCTGTGCCACCGGAGAGACATCACCTCCTCGAAGATCGTCGTCGTGCGCCGCCAATGCCTTTGAAAGGACCGGACCTTGATGTCGCCTAGAGAGAGGGGAGTGAATAGGCGGTTTTTAAAAATAAATGCGGAAGCTAAAACAAAATAGGGTCGGATTGTCTGATATCAGGTCGGATAGTCCTATGTGATCGGATAGTCTGAACTGAGATCAGACTGTCTGACCTGCACAACAACAATACAAACAAGAGAACAATCTAAGAGCTCTAGATTCAATCCACAAGCAAAGAGGTGAGCTCGACCAACAATAATATTAGCATAGCACAAAGCAATGGAACAAGAAGGTAAGGAGAGTGAGGATATCACCAAGGTTTACGCGCCGATGTATTTCCCGGAGTTCAAATCCTTGAGGGGATTCTAGTCTCCGTTGAGGGGCTTGCAAAGAGCCGGGTCTTTTTCAACCCTATCCTCGTGAGGTTGCACAAATGCACTTCTCCTTCCACTAAGGGTATCTCTTTCCTTGCGGAGGCGATATCCGGCCTTCACAAACTTCTCTTGGCCAACCACACGTAGATCGGTGGCCCAAGAACGACACCTAGCCGTCTAGGAGTCCTCAACCTCCAAGAGTAATAAACACCACACAACTCTTCAGCAAATCCTAGTGCTCAAGATCAAAAGAAACACACACTAGGCTCCCAAACTCCAAATCCACACACAAAGATCAAAGTCACAAAGAACAAGGGGGATTTGAGATAGAGAGGGAGAAAGCTTAAAAATCCAAAGCACTTAGCACAAAGCTCAACCCAAAGCAAGATTGGAAAGAAATCAGTTTGGGCAACCCTAGAAAAGGGTTGGTGGGGGGTTTATATAGATCCCCCAAAATGTGATTGTTGAAGGGGAATCTTTCAGCCCACGTCGGATAGTCCGATACAAGATCGGATAGTCCGATATTTTAAACCTCCAAGGCAACGAGAAACAGAGAACAAAGTTCCATGAAATTTCGGACTTTTTGAGACATCGGACTATCTGATGTTAAATCGGAGTATCTGATATTTTAGAAGCAAAAACTTCGTCCTGAAAGAGAGACTCAAGTTCCATGAAATTTCGGAGTCTCTATATCATCGGACTATCTGATCCAACATCGGATACTCCGACACTTAGAAAAACTCACTCGAAAGGATTTTTCAAACAAAGACAGAGAGTAAAGCTCTGTGAAAAAATCGGACTCTATGGAAAGGATTTTTCAAACAAAGGATTTTTCAAACAAGGACTCTATGGAAAGCTAGTTTCGTGGGCTATCAAACCCAACATAAAACATGGTCCAAAACCTTCAAGAGAATATGAAAAACTTGCAAAGAAACCCGGCATAAGTGTTGTGACAAGGGAAACAACTCGGGATTGAAATTTTGGCTTAGGTTTTTCAACTCACACAAAGATGAAGCATTTTGAGTACTAGTATTCAACCAATTACATGCATGTGGTATCCCTCTTAATAGTACGGCACCCTAAACTCAAATTTAAAAGGCAAAGTTATACCAATAGGAGTACCTTCACACCATATTGTTTCTTCACTTGGAGGGTTACCAACGTCAAGGTCATTTGATCATCGGGAAGATCTCATCTTCATGATCTTTGACATTTCATTTTCCATTTCTCAAATGATTAATGCGGATAATCCATGGCTTCAAATGGCCTCCCACGATTCATCACGACACAGTCTTCACTCGCCCTTCACCACCGGTTTCGGTTCGTCGGCGCCAAGCCCCTTGCTTGCCCTTCACCACCGCATGGTCCATTGCAGCTGAGCGTCGCTTGCGCTTCACCGTCTTGCCATAGGTAGTCACTTCATACCCGCATCTTCAATATCTTCTCTTTAATTCTCATCCATCTATAAGTCCATTTCCTAGCTTCTTCATTGGACTAATCACTTGCTTTTACACTCAATAAGTGCATTAGTCCCTTAATCGTTTGTCATCAATAAATCAAAACCCACTAGGGGCATAAATGCTCTTTCAGCCTCCGAGGAGTCCGACGAGTCGCCAGCGTCTAGATCCAGCGAGCCCGCGTCCGGATCCGACGAGAGCTCCTCCTCCCTACCGCCGCCGAGAACTCATCTGCGCTGTCACCGAGAACTCCACGCTGCTGCCGAGAACTCCTCCCCGCCACCACCCCGTCGTGTTGCTGCCAAGCTCACCATGACGTCGGCAAGCTCGTCCGCGCCGCTGTTGTGGCACGCCGAAGTGGGGGGTTAGGAGGGAGGCGGCGTCGAGCTCGCAGACAAATCTGCTGCCCCTCGCTTAGAATGGGAGGGGGAGAGGCCGGCAAGCCGGAAAAGGGGAACGAGAGAGAGAGAGAGAGATTAAAAGAGAGAGAGAGAGAGAGTGTGTGTGTGTGTGTGTGGAAGAGGTTGACAGTGGGTTCATATGGTGCTTAGGGTACATATGTACTTTTTTATATATATTGTTCAAAAATATAAAGTTTGATAATAAAATATAGTGTAAGGGCTGACATATAAATGGATATGGGCTGAAACGCAAAATATATTTTGGAGTGGTTTCCACTAATTAGTGTGACATTTGTGTGATTTTATCCTATTTAATATTTGTGAGTAGCAATAGTCTCCATTGTACATGCCTTGAGGACTGATGCGCATCTTTGACTTGTAGCCCCGATTTGATTTTCTCAGCAGTATATTTTTGGACAGGAAAAAGAGGCCAAGATTTCGAGCTAACTGTTAAATATGTGATCCGAATTTTGGGCCCACAATATATTCGGATTAGTTTTCTAGTAGGAGTTCCTATTAGGTGTCTTTCTTTTATCCCCTATATATACTCTTGTAAGACGTACGGGAAGGGGTGACGTTCCCATTGTGATTCCCCTACATTTGTAATCAACTCCTTTATAGTGATCATTGCCGGTCGGCGCCCGTGGTTTTTTCCCGCAAGGGTTTTAGTTTTTTTCCCGCAAGGGTTTTGCATGTAAAATTCGTGTCTCCGTTGTACATCTATTTTTATAATAAGTGGTATCAGAGCATTGGAGATCGATCTACTGCAGTCCCGGCCACCGGCGATTTTCCCGATCGAAGAAATCGATCTAACCGGCGGCATGTGTCGTCGTGTTTGTCGTTTCGCCGAATCAATCTGTTTCTGCACCCTACTACCTATCGACTCCGAGTCAGCCTCGTCCCACGCCTACGCGAGAAGATCAAAGCAGCAGCAGCTGCCCAGGCGAAGCAGAAAAGCAGGAGGAGCAGCCGAGCAGCACAGGATCCATCATCACTAGCGCACGCATCCCGAGGGAAATTAGGGCAGCAGTCTTGCCTGTTGGCCCTGTTCACGTGAATCCAATTCGCGTTGAAATTGCTACGCGTCCACCAAGCTTGTGTACCAAGAGGTTTCCAGATCTACACTACGTGCACACGAGAAGTGTACCAGGTTTCGTGATTTTGCTAGGTTTACATCAATTTCTTACTAGCAAATTCAGGATTAATTCCCATGGCGAGTTTAAAGTATGATCTACCGCTCCTGGACCGAGACACAAGATTCTCACTTTAGCAAGTGAAGATGCGAGCCGTTCTTGCACAGCAAGACCTCGATGATGCGCTTTCTGGATTTGACAAGAGGACACAGGATTAGTCCAATGATGAGAAGAAAAGGGATCGTAAGGCTATGTCATATATTCATCTTCATTTATCTAACAATATTTTGCAGGAGGTTCTTAAGGAGGAGACAGCCGCTAGGCTGTGGTTGAAGCTGGAACAGATATGCATGACTAAGGATCTGACCAGTAAGATGCACCTGAAGCAAAAGTTATTTTTGCACAAGTTGCAAGATGATGAATCCGTGATGGACCATCTCTCCACTTTCAAGGAAATTGTTGTTGACCTTGAGTCTATGGAGGTGAAGTATGATGAAGAGGATTTAGGCCTTATTCTATTGTGTTCATTGCCTAGCTCATATGCAAACTTCAAGGATACTATTCTTTATAGTCGTGATACTCTAACTTTTTGAAAGAAGTTTATGATGCTTTGCATGCCAAAGAAAAGATGAAGAAAATGGTACCTTCTGAAGGTTCAAATTCACAAGCAGAAGGCTTGGTTGTTCAGGGCAGGCAACAGGAGAAGAACACAAAGAACCAATCAAGAGATAAAAGCTCAAGTAGCTACCATAGGAGATCAAAGTCCAGAGGCAGGTATAAGTGATGCAAATACTGCAAGAGAGATGGACATGATATCTCTGAGTGTTGGAAGCTATAGGGCAAAGACAAGAGAACCGTAAAATATATACCAAAAGGTAAGAAAGAAGAGAAAGGTAAAGCCGCAGTTGTTATTGATGAGAAGTCTGATGCAGAATTGCTTGCTGCTTATGCTGGTTGTGCACAAACTAGTGACCTGTGGATTCTTGATACTGCATGCACCTATCACATGTGCCCGAATAGGGATTGGTTTGCCACCTATGAAGCTTTGCAAGGTGGTACTGTTTTGATGGGTGATGATACACCATGCGAGGTTGCAGGTATTGGAACAGTTCAGATCAAGATGTTTGATGGCTGTATCAGAACATTGTCAGATGTTCGGCATATTCCAAATTTGAAGAGAAGTCTCATCTCTTTATGTACTCTTGATCACAAAAGGTACAAATATTTCGGTGGAGACGGAATTTTGAAGGTAACTAAAGGCTCTCTTGTTGTGATGAAAGCTGATATTAAATTTGCCAACCTGTATCATCTGCGAGGTACAACTATATTAGGTAATGTTGCAGTAGTTTCTGATTCATTATCTAATTCCGATGCTACTAATCTTTGGCATATGCGTCTTGGGCATATGAGTGAAATTGGTTTGGCAGAATTGAGCAAGCGAGGATTGCTAGATGGACAAAGCATCGGGAAGCTCAAATTTTGTGAGCATTGCATCTTTGGCAAGCATAAGAGGGTGAAGTTCAACACATCTACACATACTACTGAAGGTATTCTTGATTATGTGCATTCTGATTTATGGGGGCCTGCTCGTAAGACATCCTTTGGAGGTGCTCGTTACATGATGACTATCGTTGATGATTATTCGCGAAAAGTTTGGCTTTATTTCTTGAAGCACAAATATCAAGCTTTTGATGTGTTTAAAGAGTGGAAAACTATGGTTGAAAGACAAACTGAAAGTAAGGTGAAAATCCTTCATACTGACAATGAGATGGAGTTCTGTTCTAAGATATTTAAATCATATTGCAAGTCTGAAGGCATTGTGCGTCACTACACCGTTCCTCACACACCTCAACAAAACGGCGTAGCTGAGCGTATGAACATGACAATTATATCAAAAGCCCGTTGTATGTTGTCTAATGCAGGTTTGCCTAAACAGTTTTGGGCGGAAGCCGTTTCCACTGCTTGTTATCTTATCAATCGATCACCCAGTTATGCCATTGATAAGAAGACTCCAATTAAGGTATGGTCTGCTTCCCCAGCAAATTACTCAGACTTAACAGTATTTGGTTGTACTGCTTATGCTCATGTTGATAATGGTAAATTGGAGCCTAGAACTATTAAGTGCCTTTTTCTTGGTTATCCGTCTAGTGTGAAAGGCTATAAGTTATGGTGTCTTGAAACCAAAAAGATTGTGATTAGTAGAAATGTTGTCTTCCATGAATTAGTTATGTTACATGACAAACCTTCTACTAATGTGCCTGTTGAGAGTCAGGAGAAAACAAGTGTGCAGGTGGAGCACTTGATTAGTTCAGGGCATGCACCAGAAAAAGAAGATGTTGCTATTAACCAAGATGTACCTGTTATTGAAGATTCAGATTCTTCTACTGTTCAGTAGTCTCCAAAACGTTCTATTGCAAAAGATAAGCCCAAAAGAAATACTAAACCTCCTCAAAGATATATTTAAAAAGCAAACATAGTTGCTTATGCTTTGAGTGTAGCAGAAGAAATTGAAGGTAATGCCGAACCTTCTACATATTCTGAGACTATTGTTTCTGATGATTGTAATAGATGGATAACTGCTTTGCATGATGAGATGGAGTCACTTGAAAAGAATCATACTTGGAAATTGGTGAAAATGCCAAAGGAGAAGAAATCTATCCGTTGCAAGTTGATCTTTAAAAGAAAGGAAGGTATATCTCCAAGTGATGAGGCAAGATACAAAACAAGGTTAGTTGCTAAAAGTTATAGCCAGATTCCAGGTATTGATTTTAATGATGTCTTTTCCCCTTTTGTGAAGCATAGTTCAATTCGCACTTTACTCAGTATTGTTACAATGCATGATTATGAACTAGAGCAAATGGATGTTAAGACTGCATTTTTACATAGGGAGTTAGAAGAGAACATTTATATGGAGCAACCTGAAGGTTTTGTTGTTCCTGGAAAAGAGAACCTAGTTTGTAGGTTAAAGAAATCTCTTTATGGGTTGAAGCAGTCACCTAGACAGTGGTATAAGATATTTGACTCTTTCATGCTTTCTCAGAAGTTTAGAAGATCCAATTATGATAGCTGTATTTATCTCAAAGTTGTTGATGGTTCAGCTATATATTTGTTTCTTTATGTCGATGATATGTTGATTGCTGCAAAAGACAAATCAAAGATAGCAAAGTTGAAGGCACAATTGAGTAGTAAATTTGAGATGAAGGATTTGGGTGCAGCGAGGAAAATTCTCGGTATGGAAATTACTAGAGAAAGACATTCTGGCAAGTTATATCTTAGGCAGAAAGGTTATATTGAAAAAGTTCTTCATCGTTTCAATATGCATGATGCAAAACCAGTGAGTACTCCTTTAGCTGCACATTTCAGATTATCTTTAGATTTATGTCCACAGTCAGATTATGATATTGAGTATATGTCTAGAGTTCCTTATTCAAGTGCAGTTGGTTCACTTATATATGCCATGGTATGTTCTCGTCCTGACTTATCACATGCATTGAGTGTTGTCAGTAGATACATGGCTAATCCTGGCAAAGAGCATTGGAAAGCTGTTCAATAAATTTTCAGATACCTACGTGGTACATCTAATGCTTGTTTGCAGTTTGGGAGATCTAGAGATGTACTTGTTGGTTATGTGGATTCAGATTTTGCTGGAGATTTGGATAGGAGAAGATCGCTCACAAGTTATGTTTTCACTATTGGAGGATGTGCTGTTAGTTGGAAAGCAAGTTTGCAAGCAGCTGTTGCCTTATCTACTACTGAAGCAGAGTATATGGCTATTTCTGAAGCTTGTAAAGAAGCTATTTGGCTTAGAGGTTTGTACACTAAGCTTTGTGAAGTTATATCTTGCATTAATATATTTTGTGATAGTCAAAGTGCAATATGCCTTACAAAGGATCAGATGTTCCATGAGGGAACAAAGCACATTGATGTGAGATATCACTTTATTCGAGGTGTGATTGCTGAAAGTGATGTCAAAGTATGCAAGATAAGTACTCATGATAACCCAGCTGATATGATGACAAAGCAGTTCTTGCTACTATGTTTGAGCTTTGCTCAAGCTTGGTGGGTGTTACAGTATAGTCCTAGAGACTATTTGGCGCACGGTGATTTTACCTACATGAGGTATTTTTTTGTGATTGATGTTTTTATGCTGCAAGAGGAAATTCGTCTCAAGGTGGAGATTGTTAAATATGTAATCTGAATTTTGGGCCCACAATATATTCGGATTAGTTTTCTAGTAGGAGTTCCTATTAGGTGTCTTTCTTTTATCCACTATATATACTCTTGTAGCCCGTACGGGAAGGGGTGACGTTCCCATTGTGATTCCCCTACGTTTGTAATCAACTTCTCTATAGTGATCATTGCCGGTCGGCGCCCGTGGTTTTTTCCCGCATGGGTTTTAGTTTTTTTCCCGCAAAGTTTTTCCACGTAAAATTCGTGTCTCCGTTGTGCATCTATTTTCATAACAGTAGCAACTTGCACGAACGAAATCATCAGGTGTAAACAAAATCTGCATTATACTCATTAAGAATCCGACCCGTCGAGCGGCGCCAATCCGCACCGCACCAGATGTGCGCGTCGCTGTCTTATCGCCGAGGCCGGGCGGCCCAAGTGAATCCCCATCCCCCAGAGCTGGCCGCTGAAGCCGTCGCGCGGGGGCCGGCTTGCCTGCCTCCCCTGCTCACTCGCGCCGCGACAGCCGCTGCTTTCCGCTGACGCCGACGGCGGCGACCGCGTTTTGGATAGACTAGCGTACGTACGCCGGTCTCCCAGAATCGCGATCTCTTAGCCGTATCCGCCATTCTTTGCCGGACGCCACAGATCGGTGAAGTGCGGGCCGCGGGGTATCGTGTTCGTTTGGGATCGAGCCAAAGCCAATCCATACTGGCGGCCGCAGCTGAGCTACTACTGCCGGTCAAGATCAGGAGTTCGGGGACACGAGTACACGACACGCAGGATCATCCAGCTGCGATCTGCCCGCGATCGTGTTTCGGATCTCACGTGATTTTACCGGTTTGGTGTGTGTGGCGTCGGCTTCTCCCGTCTCTCGCGGTGCTCATATATATGTAATGGAGGTTTGGAGTCGCAGTGATATTTGGTCTCATCAGTTGATGTGTGGCTGTCTGTAGTAGGTAGTGGTAGAAAAGTGCACGTATCTTTCTCCGAAAAGGTAAAGAGTGTGGCTCCTGCTGTCCTCTACTTATCCATTGATGATACAATACGAGATCATACGTCGATGGAGCCAGTTCAAAATTGGATTCGTTCGGATAACTATATCAGTTGGCGTCGGTTCCAAACCATTCAATCCATGATACATTTGATATCAATATATTAATTGATATCAGCAATGCACCAGTGACAACTAGGCAACATACAAACCAGTAAGCCATATGCAAAATCTGATTTATAAAACTTATTTTAAATCAATCTCGGTGTTTTTCATCGCTTCTTTTTGGAAAAAGTACGAATTACCCTCCGAACTATCGCGGTCGGCTGAATTACTCCCCTGAACCACGAAACCAGACATTTTACACCTTCAAGTATTCATACCGGACAAATTACCACCCCCCGAGCACTTCTAAAGTGGTTTTAATCCTACGTGACATACACGTGGCGTCAACGTGGAAATCCAATCAGCCAATTTTTTTTAGAAAATATAGAGCCCACATGTCATATTAAATCCCCTCATCCTCTTTCTTCTCTCTCTAGTGGGCGGCGAGCGGCAGTGGGTGTGGGCGCGTGGCTCCGACCGACGGCGAGACGGCGGCGCGCGACGCGCGGCGGCGGGCAGCGACAGCGACGGGACGTGGAGCAAGGCGGCGGTGGCGGCGCGGCGCCATCCGCCGCCCGAGCGAGCCCCGCCTCCCCTATCGTGCTCGTCGGGGCGGGGCGAGGCTGCAGCGGCGCGGCGGCAATGGCGGTGGTGGCGGCACATGGGGGCGTTCAGCAACGACGGGGAAGGCAGGGCTCGCTCGGGCAGTGGACGGCGGCGCGCAGGGGCGGGCGGCGGCGGCTGCGCGGGCTCGGGCAGCGGACAGCTCCGCGCAGGAAAGGGGAAGGGGGCGGTTGCCGCAGTGCCGGCGCGTACAAGCTCCGCGCCGCCGCGACGGTGAGGAAGGAGGATCCTGCTGCCGCTTTGCTCCACATCCCGCCGCCGCCGCCGCCTCGCTCACGTCCCGCCGCCCTCGCCGCCACCGGAGCCGGCCGAGCTCGTCGACCCACCGCCATCGCCCACCACCAGCCCCCGCGTGGCGCGTGCGCGCCGACCGGCCGCCGCCGCTCGCCCAACGGCCTGAGAGAGAGAATGTGTTATAGTATATATGACAGGTGGGCCTCACAGTAAAAAAAAAAGAAAATGCTGACTGGATTGCCACGTATACGCCACGTAGGACAAAACTGCTCTGGATTGGGTCGAGGGGGGTAATTTATCCGGTATTGAAAGTTCAGGGTTAACGATGTCCGGTTTCGTGGTTCGGCGGGTAATTCGGCCGACCGCGATAGTTAGGGGGGTAATTCGTATTGTTTCCCTTCTTTTTTAGCCATAGCTGGTAAGCCGCTAAGGATATAAGCATAAAAATCGTATGGCTCAAGATTATGGTATGTCAAAACAGTAAAATGATTTGTGATTATAAACGGATGGCTGCTATAGTGTGTTTTTTAAAAACAAACCACAAAACAGTGTGAGGTTTCATATTGATGTAGGAAGAAAAAACGTGGAAGACGATAACCCTAAAAGATTGTAATCATGAAAAAACAAACAAGCCACGCTATGTGTCTACAACACAAGCCCGTTGATGAGAAACAAAAGGAGTGCGACAACCCAACACACTCAACTCTATCCACAACTTTAGAATTGAGAGGGGGGGGGGGGGGGGGGGGGGGGGAGCAAGAGAAGAGAAAAAAATAGATCCACTATCTCCCGTGAAGCCCATCAACATGGTCATCTTACGTTGGTTATGACGCCGTCATACTTATGAGGCTACAACTGCACAACTGCTATAGGTTATATAGCTCATACTCTCTAATATAACATGCATAACCACATATTTCCTTTGCCTCTCATCACAAAATCAAAGAGAAATTTGTGATCTGTCCGTCGCTTATATGTGGTCCCAAATATACATATATTTTTGGTATAATTTGATATAAGATATCTATTTTTTATGTAATTTGTTGGGGGACATTACAAGATCGTGTCACCATTGAGAGACATCATAAAAATCGTATAATTGACGGGGGATACTTGATGCATTATTTTATTATATTTGGTAAAAAACAGAGAGAAATTAAAAAAAGACGATATTACCCCTATTTACCAAACACATCTAACCCGTATGTCCGATAAAAACAATGACAACTTAGCCATTCAAGACAAGGAGGGTTATGAGTTAGTTGTTCATGTTACGGAAGTAGAATACTTGGGTTACATGTTGCTTGCAACTACGGCCAATTTCATATTTAAATTTATTTCTTCACTCTTTTGTTCGGAAATGATAAAATGATGCCTCTAATGTCCTCCGGACAATTATACAATTTTTGAAGTCCCTTAACATTAACACGATCTTCCAATGTTTCAGCTAATTACATAAATTTTAAATTTCAGATAGTGAAATTTACTATTTTTCTATTATGATTCAATACATGTTTGGGACATGTAGATAGATAAAGAAAAGACCATATGCAAAAGAGCTGGTTCATGGAAACGGCGATCTTTCGGAAAAGGATGAGGCAACTACTTTGCCCAGATGCCAAAGTTTTCTTTTTTTACCAGACGCAGCTATGCAAGCGGATCCGCGGACCGCAGTCTCTCTCTCTCTCTCTCTCTGAGCTCTACTGTAGCTCTTGGGAGCAGCGAGAGCAAAATAAGGAGATATAATATACAACCTATTAAAAGTACAAATCGCACGAGGTGGTCAGGCCCGGCCTTATGTTACTTCGGGACCTGCAGGATTAGTGCAAATAGTGCTAGCACAGCTGATCAGCTCACAGCCGTAGATCAAATTCAAAGTCCCAAACTAATTAGCTAAAGTACATCATTTTTTGTAATTAAAACAGAAGAATCAACGTATGGACCCAAATGCAAAAGACCTCGCGAATGCGCTGCTGTCTGTTTGGTGGCGCACTGCTGTAGCGCAGTGTGTAGCACCACACACCGGCACGGGGAACGCAAAGCGCAACGGATCGAGCATGGGCGCCCAGCCGCCGAGATGCAACCGGCTGCTGCAACAAAGCGGCATCCACCGAACGAACCCAAATTCGATCCACCGCCGCACGGGAGCCCCGCGCCATGAGGATTGACGGCTCGAAAGCAGTAGCCCCCGGCCCGTGCTCTGGCGACAGAGATGTATTCCACGCCTCAGGAGAAAGCTAGCTAGATAAAACGTGCTACACGTACGAATCGCGTATCGAGTTGCTGTCAATTGGTCATAAGAATGCAGATTTGCCTGTCCCCGGTCGATTGGTACACGCCGGGCAAGAGGAAAAATCAAAAGCTGTGTAAAAATGCAAGTATGCAACTTTTTTTTTATAATGGAATATAACATTTTTTGACAGGAGGATACTAGTATGCAACTTAGCTTGGATTTGGCTACACAAGTTCGTCATTCTAGTCAATTTGCACCATTGATTAGGAGGCGGCGGGGGCAGGATGCATAAGACATGATTCGTCCATATCCGGATAATATCCAGGATATACCCCCAAATTGCTGGTAGTGGCATGCATTGCTTTTATATCTATTTCTCCCCATATTCCTCCAACATTTTGCTCCCTATGGTTGGATGTGTTTTTCCATGTTGTAATTTTCTTTGAAAAAAAAAACAGATACCAGTGCAGCTAGCTATGCTATCCAAGACAAAGCCAGCTATCCCAAATAGTAGCACCAAAATGGCAAAACCCCACCAGATACGCAATTAAATTAACCACCTCATTTCGTAAAAGTCGATTTCACCTTCGTGGCTTCGTGCACGCACGTGGAGTTATTTGCCACACCAAACAAGAAAAAGATCAACAAGGATGCCACTCCCACGACATGGCCAATTGAGCACGCTCCTATAGTTAATTTATTGCCTGACCCGAAAACAGCTCGAAGACACACGGACAGAGACCGACCGATCATCGCTCGCTAGCTGGACCACGCAACCTAACCGTCCTTTTACCCAGCACCCACGCAGCAGAAAGAAACATTGCTAAACACAGGCAGCTACTACCAGCCTGCTGGCTTTTTGCATATGTTTAATGCTTTCTTTCCTTCCGGATGAGGAGGGAGCTGACTCGGAGCCTACGCGACGCACCGCCGGTCTCCATTGACGCCTCGGCGCGCCGCGCGCGGCGAGGCGACTTGCCATGCACGTGGCGCGACTGTTCGCGGCCCAGGGCGGCTCGGCTGGAGCGGAGCCCTGGTCAACACGACGACGGTAGCTTGGGGGCGGGGCGTCCGGCGGCAACGACCGTGACCGTGTGACACCTTGCCGGATTGGTAGAAAACGCCGTCAAGCGTACGCGGCCCTTGGGTGGTAATGGACTAATAATATTGTCATTTGATTCCGGACAAGAAAAAAAATACTTGGAAAGGAGTGTTGCTTGGATTGCTCGCCTACTCGTTAACCGCTAGCGCTTGTTCTAGGATGACCACTTGGATAATAATTTTGTAGTAGATCGTACTGTTCGGGTATGAAGACAAAGACAACCTCCAACTTGTTCCTAAACAGCTACTTGCAGCTCGTTGGGTGTGGACGAGGGGGGCACTGGCTGCTACAGAATACAGAATCCGGTAAGCCTTTTGTCATCCGTAAGAAATCCAACTGAGTAAGACGTGCGAACACAAGTTTACAATTTTTAGTGTTTAGGCTCAAAATCTGTACGTACCGAGACATTTGTCTCATTTTCATACGCAAGCGTCTGCACTGTACAGTCGAGTTCATCTACAGTGCGACTGTTCAATCAGAAAATATTCCACCGTGTAATATCGGTGGAAAATTCATGACATTGGAGATTAGAATCACATCGACATATTCGTAGCAATCAGTTTCACATAAAATTGGTTAAGATCGTATGAAGACCCTATGTGGAACACAAAAATATCAGATAAATTTGAGTAGCAATCAGTTCATTTTTACTAATTAATAGTACTGCTTTGAGGTTGTTTGGACTGTCATATCGGATATTTGATACTAATTAGAAGTATTAAAACGTAGATTATTGGTAAAACTCATTCCATAACTCTGGAATAATTTGTGAGACGAATCTATTGAGTTTAATTAATTTATGATTAGTCTATGTGATGTTACAGTAAATATGTGCTAATTATGGATTAATTAGGCTTAAAAAAATTTGTCACACAAATTAACTCTTATTTATATAATTAGTTTATTAAGTAGTCTATATTTAATACTTTAAATTAATATATAAATATTCGATGTGATAGGGAGTCCCTACATCCATACCGACGGGATTAATGCTAGCTGAGGAGAATGCCCACGCACCAAACGAAGTCATTTCCCGCGCGTCAGACCTGACGTCAGACGACGATTATCCACGTGGCACACAGTGCACCCGACACGACGAAAACACGAGGGAAACATCCAAATGAACCCCCGGAACAGTTAGAATTCCCAACTGTTTTCAGAACAACCGATGGCCCCCATGAACCAGGCGCGGGGCAGCGGTCAAATCCTGTCCGTCCATCCAGCACGCGCAGCCGGGAAGAACCCTCATCCGAGCCGTTCATGACGTGGGCCCCGCAAAAGAAGGTGGGGCGCGTGACGCCAGCTGGCATCGGAGGGGGGCAAACCGCAACCTTATCCTCTCTGCCCGACGCGTCCTCGTCCCTGGACCAGGTCCACCAAGGCCCGCTCACACCGACAGTCCGGGGCCCATCTCTGTCAGTGGGCAGAGCGTCCACGGGAGGCGGAGCCCAACCCTGGAGAATATACGGGGCGTCTCCTCCCCAACCTCTCGCCTCCAGTTGCATTTCCCATTTCGATTCGGGACTCGAAAACCCACCACCCCTCTCTCCCTCCCTCTCGCTCGCTCGCTCGCCTCGGCTCGGCTCGCCGTCCGTCTCTCTCTCAGATCAGATCAAAGCGGGCACCAGCACCAGCACCAGCACCAACTCCTCTCTAGGGTTTGGTAAAAACCTCCATTTCCTCCGCGGATCGAAGGGAGGCTAGGGTTCCGATCGAGAGGGGAAGCTTTCGGGTACTCGTTTCAGCCATGATGTCGCGGTCGTACACCAACCTTCTCGATCTCGCGGAGGGGAACTTCGCGGCGCTGGGCCCGGGAGGCGGCGGCGGCGGGAGGCGGAGGTCGGGGTCGTTCGGGCTGAAGCGGATGTCGCGGGTGATGACGGTGCCCGGGACGCTGTCGGAGCTGGACGGGGAGGACGACTCGGAGCACGCGGCGACGAACAGCGTCGCCTCCGACGTGCCCTCGTCGGTGGCGGGGGATCGAGTCATAGTGGTCTCCAACCAGCTGCCCGTCGTCGCACGCCGCCGTCCCGACGGCCGCGGGTGGTCCTTCTCATGGGACGACGACTCGCTGCTCCTCCAGCTCCGCGACGGCATTCCCGATGAGATGGAGGTGTTCTTCGTCGGTTCCCTCCGCGCCGAAGTCCCCGTCGCCGACCAGGAAGAGGTCTCCCAGGCGCTGCTCGATCGCTTCCGATGTGCTCCGGTGTTCCTCCCCGACCCCCTCAACGAACGGTTTTACCACCGCTTCTGCAAGCGCCACCTATGGCCTCTGTTCCACTACATGCTCCCTTTCTCCTCTTCCGCATCCCCGAGTCCCTCCTCCTCCTCCTCCTCCTCCTCCTCCCCCTCATCCTCATCCGGCAGTGGCCGCTTCGACCGCGGCGCGTGGGAGGCCTACGTGCTCGCGAACAAGTTCTTCTTCGAGAAGGTCGTGGAGGTCATCAACCCAGAAGACGACTACGTATGGGTTCACGACTACCATCTCATGGCGCTGCCCACCTTCCTTCGCCGCCGCTTCAACCGCTTGCGCATCGGTTTCTTCCTCCACAGCCCCTTCCCCTCGTCGGAGATCTACCGGACCCTCCCTGTTCGCGAGGAGATCTTAAAGGCGCTGCTCAATTGTGACCTTATCGGATTCCACACTTTCGACTATGCCAGACATTTCCTCTCTTGTTGTAGTAGGATGCTGGGAATTGAATACCAGTCAAAGCGTGGATACATTGGGTTGGATTACTTTGGGCGTACCGTTGGGATCAAAATCATGCCGGTGGGAGTTCATATGGGTCAATTGAAGACGGTTCTGAGCTTGCCCGACAGGGAATGGAGGGTCTCCGAGCTGCAGCAGCAATTTGAGGGGAAGACTGTGTTGCTCGGTGTGGATGACATGGATATCTTCAAGGGTATCAACTTGAAGCTTCTTGCCTTCGAGAATATGTTGAGGACACATCCCAAGTGGCAGGGGCGGGCAGTGTTGGTGCAAATTGCTAATCCAGCCCGTGGAAAGGGTAAAGATCTTGAAGCCATCCAGGCTGAGATTCATGAGAGCTGCAAGAGGATTAATGGAGAGTTTGGCCAGTCAGGATACAGCCCTGTTGTCTTCATTGACCGTGATGTGTCAAGTGTGGAGAAGATTGCCTACTACACAATAGCAGAATGTGTGGTGGTGACTGCTGTGAGGGATGGGATGAACTTGACACCATATGAATATATTGTCTGTAGGCAGGGGTCTGACTCCACATCAGAAGTGAATGGACCAAAGAAGAGCATGCTGGTGGTATCAGAATTCATTGGGTGCTCACCATCTCTGAGTGGTGCTATCCGGGTTAACCCATGGAATATAGAGGCAACTGCAGAGGCACTGAATGAGGCCATATCAATGTCGGAACAGGAGAAGCAACTAAGGCATGAGAAACATTACCGTTATGTCAGCACCCATGATGTTGCTTATTGGTCGAAAAGTTTCATCCATGATTTGGAGAGGGCTTGCAAGGACCACTTCAGGAGGACATGTTGGGGCATCGGGTTGGGGTTTGGTTTTAGGGTGGTGGCCTTGGATCCCCATTTCACAAAGCTTAACATGGATTCAATTGTTATGGCTTATGAGCGGTCAGAGAGTAGGGCTATATTTCTTGATTATGATGGAACACTGGTGCCACAGACTTCCATCAGTAGGACACCTAGTGCGGAAGTTTTGAGGATCATCAATACCCTGTGCTCAGATAGGAGGAACAAAGTTTTTCTTGTCAGTGGGAGACGCAGGGACAAACTGGGAGAATGGTTTTCCTCTTGTCCAGATCTGGGCATTGCAGCAGAGCATGGTTACTTCTTAAGGTATGATATTTCATTTTGACATTTTTTTCGTCCTTAGTGCAAATGGTGGGAATAAGAGTGAATGTTTCTTACTAGCATGGCTTGTAAGGATAAACGATGCAATTTATGTTCTGATCTTGAAAGAAATACTGTTCATGCTAGTTTGATGATTAAGAGAGAGGCAGAATACAAAAAGATAAGAATACACCCTTAATAATATATGGATTGTGTGAAAAGTGTGGTTATACCTTGCTTTGTCTGTCTTACCATGCCTATTGTTGATGTTATGGGATTTCCTTTGCACCTGATGATTTTGTCTTGATAGTTTCCTCATATGGGACGATACAAATCATAACTCCAGCTCAACTTGAAGAGCTCAGTGGGCATGGAAATTTTTAGTTACACTGTCTCAGGAATGCAGAATAATGAAATGTGCTGTCTTCAATCATATGCAGGTGGACTAGAGACGAAGAGTGGCAAACATGTACCCAGACCTCTGACTTCGGGTGGATGGAAATGGCCAAGCCAGTGATGAATCTGTATACAGAAGCAACTGATGGATCTTACATTGATCCCAAGGATAGTGCTTTGGTGTGGCATCACCAGGATGCTGACCCAGGATTTGGATCCTCCCAGGCAAAGGAGTTACTTGATCATCTGGAAAGTGTATTAGCAAATGAACCGGTTTCTGTCAAAAGTGGCCAGTTCATTGTTGAAGTCAAACCTCAGGTTAGTTCATCTGTTTAATTTCTCAAATACCTTTCTCAACTTATATTCTATTGCTAAATATCTCTGAACGAATTTTTGTCTCGATCATAGAGGACACATTTTATATTTTATTTTAATTTGTCCATAAACTAAAGTTGTTCCATTACTATGTGTCCTCATTCCTGTCCCAGATAACTTTGCTGCATACTGAATATTTATTTCTTTTGTTTTCGTTATGTTAATACTGCAGGGAGTAAGCAAGGGAGTAGTAGCTGAGAAGATACTCGTCTCAATGAAGGAGAGAGGAAAGCAGGCTGACTTTGTATTATGCATTGGTGATGACAGGTCGGATGAGGACATGTTTGAAAACATTGCTGATACCATTAAAAAGGGTATGGTTGCTACAAACACATCATTGTTTGCTTGCACTGTGGGACAAAAACCAAGCAAGGCCAAATTTTACCTGGATGATACGTTTGAAGTGGTCACCATGCTGAGCGCACTGGCAGATGCTACTGAACCAGAACCTGAGACTGATCTTACCGATGAGTTTGATGAACTGGCCGTGTCTCTCCTCAGTTGATATTGATGATGAACAAACGCCCAGTGATAGACTGATCGGAGGATAGTAGTCAAGGTTGCTTATATCTGCAGATTGTCATGATTAATTCAACCATCTCTATACAATTTTTGATGAATGTGAAAGCTGGGTACTCAAAGAATGACTAACATCAGGCCCTACGAATGCTCTAGTGTGAAGTTAATACCGTGGAGTGCTCGATTCTCCACTGGGGGCAAAAGCCAATACAATCTTGTGCTGGAAAGTAGGTCCATATGTCCATAGCTGACTTCACTTTTCTTTGCACGTTTCTGTTTTAACTTTTTTCCATATCAAGTAAAATGGAAAGCTTCACGGAAGGCAAGTGAATGTATGTATGGCTTGCACATGAGAAAGTTTCCACGTGCAGCTTGTGATGATGTGATCCCCCCGCATTAACGCGTAACGCGGTGCATTCTTTTTTGAACTCTTGAGGTAGTAGCAAATGTGAATGAAGTTTGTTCTCGTTGTTTGATTAGCCTCGTTACGGCATCCTTAACTCATAGCGCTACTCCAGGCCATGGTTTGCCCTTTATTTTTGTTCTGTTCGGAAATGCTTATACTGAACATAGCATTGCACACGCAGTAACCCGTGTTGTGTCTTATTCGAAAAAAAGTAACCCGTGTTGTGCAACGCTTTTGAAAGACGAAGTGCTACTGCTTCAAAACACATGTATGTGGGTGGTGGCCGGTGGGTACGCGGACATCCTGATGGCAGTGTTTGTGTAGGTCCATTCGTAATTTCGTAGTACCACCTGGTCCACAGTGCAGGTAAACATTCAGTATCAGTCTTTCAGATCAGGTACAGAACTTTAGGATCACTTTCACCAGCCTCTCAGATCATGTGTGAGTGATCTTAAAAGATGATCTCTCAAAAGGCCTTTAAATTAGCTCCGATTTACCTACGAAATTAAGCCAACAAAGGCACAAACTGAGCACATATCGTAGCTACCACAAGGCATCAGGGAGGCTTTGTGTTGTAGAGGCGATAGGCGGAAATGTCGAGACAGAAAGCAGCTCAAGGACAAACAGAGGCACACATAATCCGGTTCAACGAAGGCGGCGGACCACAGGCAATTAGGACAAATATGGGACATAATACGAAGAGCGAAAAAACGAAGACCCTATCCTCGTGCACTTGACACAATGTATTGTAGCAAACAATCAAGCATAAATAGAATCTGTAACATTTAACCAAACTTGAGAATATTTTAGAAATCATGCACAATGATATCAGAAAGTGTCAATGGACCAAAGATGAATGTATGGCACTATGATACATTACGGTACATGATGGAAAAAATATGGTACACTGCGAAATAGATGTTAGTCAACATATCTCACTGAGGAAGGCACCAATGTCAGCGTTCCTGAATTAATAGTTTTTCATCTACAAAAAGAAAAACAAAATTATGTCAGGTTTTCTCCGTTGAGGTGAGATGTCCAAGTTTTTCTGTTATCTGCTCAACGTTCCTTTTGCCCCACCAAAGATGTTGTCGATCTCCTGATTTCATCTCATCCACCTTCTTTCCTCCATCTCGCCGTTCTGATTGAGCCTCCTGATGTGCATCTGATGATCCAGGCTGCTCGGTAAGAAACTGCTGCCAGAAGCCATCGTTTGCACCAGGTGTGACAGCAGGAGGCTCTTCAGCAGGTTGATCTCTTGATGGACCAGTTTCTGTAACAGCAGGTTCTGAATTAACATCTATTTCAGAAACCTTCGCTCGTGTATCTACACGAGAATGCATTTGAGGAATAGGAGGACTTTCTGCACAGCTGGTGGACTCTGCTACATCACGAGAGGAGTGCGAATCTCCTGCACCAGCTGACGAAGTACGCATCCTTGTTGGAGGTGATGAAACACGGGGATCACTTTCACCAGGTGAATGGAGCTCTGTGAGAACAACAGTTGAAGAAGGGCCTGGGACACCATCATCATATGAAATATCATTACCAAATTCTTCACTTGCTTCTCGAAGGAAATTTTCTAATGAGTTCAAGGATGATTCCATCTTGTCAAATGATTCTCTGTAAAATGTCTGAGCTGGTGAGTTGGTCAAGTCACAAGGCATGATCTGGTTCTCCTGAGTATTTGCATCCTCATGGAAGGAGATTGGTATTGGCAGTCTCCTCTTCTTCCTGTGATGATCTTGTTGCTGTACAAAGCTAGAAAGAAATCCTGGTGCCTTTACAATCTCTCTGACATATGATATCAGACTCCTCTGCTGATCTTCCACAACAAATAGCTTCTCTTCCAAAGCCTGCATTCGTTTCTCCATATTAAGTTTCTTCAACGTATTATTTTGAAGCTCTGAGGACAGTGCTGCATTATCGGATTTGAGCCTCTCGATTTCTTCCTCATAGTCCTTCCTTTCATTATCTGTTAATGGTCCAGCACCCTGACTCTGTGATGAATGGCTGAATATAGGTTTGCGTCTATGTATATTTTTCAACCGGTGCCGCTGTCCTTTTATGAAATCCTCATTTGCAAATTCCCATTGTTCTGGATCTACTTTCCTAAAGCCCTAAATGAGAACAAAAGGGGATCCTCATTAAAATAGCATAGCTCAAGCAGCCAAAAGGGGGAAAAAATCATACATGATCAAGGCTAAAAAAAACCATGCACTGCCACCACAAGGAATGAACTGTACCGGATAGCTTGCTTCAATTCTAAAACAGTTTGGAGCTTTGACATTGATGTGAACACACATCTATTTCAACCTCACTCACCATTATCAAACATTTTTGTACAACTTCAACCGGATGGAGAAGACAATAACATTGCAATAAGCTACTTGAATTTTCTTGGTAGAACAAGTGTTGACCTTGGTTATTCACAAGTACTGTCTTAAAATCCTAAAATGATCAGAATATGCTATACTAGCAATCAACGAAAACTTATAAAATATTTTGTGCTGAAAGTAATAAATCCTAAACAGGAGTAATTACAGCAAAGGACTCGCCCAATTCTAACAAATCCGGCATTCCTACCCAGCTCATAGGTCCCGGCGGGCGCGCATTACGACCAAGCCCCAATTCAAGCATCAGCGGCAGAGCAGAGGAAGACAGAAAGGCACACATGAGGTTAAGAGGCCAGCTCCCTTACATAGGTGTTGAGCTGTCGCACGAAGCTGGAGAAGTTGTTGTGCTTGAAGTACTTGGGGAGCAGATCCCGGCAGAACTCGGGCTGGTTGGCGACGACGAAGCTGGTGCCGGCGGGCGTCCACCCCACCACCGCGTCCGTCGACGGGTCGTCCACCATCTCGTACGTCTTGCTCAGGAACGGCGGCAGCGACCCGCCCCCGCCGCCCCCCTCCATCACCACCACCACCACCACCTCCTCCTCCTGCGGCGGCGGATCAGTCTCAGCGCCGGTGATCGGAGGGCTAGGATTGCCGTCAGGGTCGGGGCCCCCCCGGCGAAGGCGGCTTGCTCGCTTGGTTGGGGGTTTGGTTGGTTTGGTTGGTTGCGAGGAAAAATCCCTCTCGGATTGGCGGAATTTTCCAGAAGGCGTTTTTAGACGAGGCGGGCGGAGGATGGTACTGGAGGGTAACCGGCGGGAGGGGGAGGGATGACGGATGAGTTCTTCAGCTGTTCAGGTGGGGTCGCGGAGGACGAGCGACCGGACGGCGTCCGGTGCGCCGTGCGAGGTTCGGTTGGGGTGATTGGGTTGGGTTAGGTAAGCAGTGACGCGCTCTCGAATGAATCTCGCTGAATTTTATAGGCGACGACCCGGCCACTCCGGGATCTACTAATCTCACTGCCATGTCGCCTCTGTTTAATTGAACTTCAATCTATGTTCTCGCAACTACTCCCTCTCACACCTAATATGAGCTAATATGAGGGATTTTAATATTTTACTTGTACTGTTTAATTACTCGTCTTATTTAAAAAATTTATAAAAATATAAAAAATAAAACATTGTGCTTAAAGTACTTTGGATGGATAATAAAGTAAGTCATAAATAAAATAAATAATAATTCTAATTTTTTTAATAAGACGAATAGACAAACAGTACAAATAAAATGTCAAAATCCCTTATATTAGGGAAGGGAGGGAGTACTTTCTTCATAGAAAAAACTAACTTAGATAAAAATTTGATACCACCTAACATAATGAATCTAGATAACCTTCTAATCATTATTTTAGGTGATATCAAATCTTCATTTTTTTTTTTTTTACAGAATGAGTACATAGTACAATAGGTGTTACTTGAGCACATGATTGGTCAACTTTTTCGTTACATGGAAGATAAACACGGACGTGCAATTAATTAACAGATCTACATCAGGTATTAAGAGAATTTAGAAACACCTGATGCCCATTGAAAAAGGAGAACACTTTTGCCCCCAAACAATGACATATCAAGCTCATCTCAGGTCAAAATTGCTCTACTCAATTGGATATGGAAATATCGTATTGCTTAAAATCGTACGGTATTAGGTACATGATATGTAATCAACAAGAACTATGACTTAGAAACAAACTTTTGGAGGAAGTAAATTACAAAAAATTTTACACTCCATTCCCCAGACAGACGGATGCATCACATTCCAAAGATTGGACAAAATCCCGAGGGGAGGAATTTACGTGAGATTGTTGTGTCTTTCTGAGTCTCCACAGGAATTCTCTACTTCTCAGATTTTTGTATTCTTTTATCCTTGATAGGCAGTGGAACAGGTTTTTGAGCCTCATGGGGATGTTCTGCTCCCTTGTACACCTTGAGGTGGGTAAACAGTCTTCTTCCCAGCTGCAAAATGTTCAAAATGTTGAGAAGGCTACATAGAGCACGTACAACCGCTGTAGTTGGTCGGATTACATGTGTCAGTGTCACTAACATATGAGAACTTGAGAAGTTGACATAGTAAACGTTTTTTTTATAAATGAACTTTGGCATAAGTAAAAGGCTTTAGGCAATCATAAGATGTCTTACAGGCAACATACAAGTTTTGGGAGAATACATCCAGTACTTCGTTAGCCCATGCCGTTTCGGCATTCAATTAGAGCGAATATTTCCATGAACAGGGTATATAAAGTTGGGGAATTATACACAATAATGAAGTATAATGGAACAGAACGAGGATACCCATTTTCAGATATGTATTAGAAATTGACCAAAAATAAGGATAAGAACATATGTATACCCAGGTAGGCTGACTTAAGGTAAAAAAGACTTGGTGAAACCGACTAGATAAGAGCTCTAAGAGATGATGTCTTACTCTGCCCTTAGGAAGCATGCCACGCACTGCATGTTCAATAATTCTCTCCGGAATCCTTTTCTGTAGCTGATCAAAAGTTTCTTCTTTCATTCCACCAGGCCGTCCAGAGTGCCTCCTGTAGAGCTTCTGTGACCGCTTTTTGCCAGAAACAGCAACCTTCTCTGCATTAACCTATGTGAACATAGAGTTCAGCATGGTAGCTCAGGAACTTACAACAGTATATGCGTAGCAATTACTCTTCAGAGATGCATTAGTATTAAAAGCACACAGTAAAATAAATATATATACATGAAATCAGCTTCAAAATGATCTCAGCTTCCAGATACCTTCTGGTGCTTATTTGTATGCAAAATTTGCTACAGGACATATGAAAAACGTGTAATTAGCTAGGGGACATCGTAAGAACGTGTATTTGCTGTAGGGCATTGTAAAAAACTGGTAATTAGCTGCTGGACACTGGCGGGATTATTTTATTATTTTTGGAGGAATAGGAGAGAGAAACAATCATTAAAGACTAGTTTGCCCTTGGCTCAAGTTAATCCAACGTGGGCCGCTAAACATTTTCTTTAGTTAGTCTTCACTAATCACAGGCTTAAACACATCTTACATTCTCATCACCAAGCAAAGAGCAAGAGAGGAGAAGAAACGATGGTGGATGTGAAGCGCACGGTCTCATTTTTACAGGATCAAACTCTCACTCTCACAATCTCTGAACCTTTTGTCGAATATATGAATAGTTAACTGAAGAACAGAGTAGAACGAGCAGAGTTTTGGCACAGCGAAGTACCTTGCTGCTTTTCTGGTTTTCTAATTATTCTCCTCAATTACAGAGTTTGTTACATGCATAACAGAAAAAACACCCGATTGATCTGGATCCACTACTGACCGTGCCATCCCACAATCCAATTCAGTCCAACCGAAAAACTAGCTAGAAAACAGCTACATGCTAACTGAAAGTAAAACGGTTGCTGACAGATTCTAACACAGCCAACCATATGCAATGCAACAACAGAAACTAGATGCACAAGATTGCATTATTTAGCTAACATCGCAGGCCGCCGCTGACTGCTCGTTCGGCACCGCGTTCGCGCCAATGGTCGCCGTCGGCTACTGATGAGCGGCTGAGCGCGTTCATGTCTACATCACTGTACTGGGCATGAAGGACATGAAGCCATGGAGCAGTAGCACCGGCGACAGTGGGCGAGCGAAGGAGGAGCGGCAACGGCAGGCGAGCCTGGGAGGAGCGGCGACAGCAAGCGAGCACGGTGGGCGGAGCGGCGACGGTGGGCAAGCATAGGAGGAGCGGCAGCGGCCGCGGGCGAGGTTGAAGGCGACGGTTGAGAGCAGAGAGAGAGAGAGAAAGAACGAGAGAGGGAGAAAAGGATAAGGAAGAAAAAAGAAAAAGAAAAAAAAAATCAAAGGGTAGATTTGTACTTACACAGCTGTTTCTCTCTCCAATTCTTCCGGATATAATAAAATAATCCTGCGGGTGTCCAGTAGCTAATTACCAGTTTTTTACGGTGCCCTATAGCAAAAACGCGTTCTTGCGGTGTCTCCTAGCTAATTACACGTTTGCTAATTACACGTTTTTTGGATGTCCTATAGCAAATTTTGCCTTATTTGTATGTGCTGCTAAACCTCTTTGCCTTTTGGGGGACTACAGAGGATCTTCTTGTGTGCACTATTTAACTTAATAAATTAATTTCAAGAAACATACATACCACAACAACAAAAGCCCCCATGTCCACACTTGGAGTGTATGTGGCCTCATTCTTTCCTCTGATGTGTACTGCAATGGTGGATGCAAGCCTACCTAGAATCTTGTCTGTTGCATCAACAACATACCATGTCTTCTCAGTAGTTACATGATCTGCAGCCTTAGGGTACCATGTTGTGTTCCATATGTCCTGCAAATTAAATTCCTTGGTCTGATCACTACACAGAACAGGTTGCATAGAAAAGAGATAAAGAACACAAGAATGGTATCCGTACTGAATTCTAACTTCACGAACCTAAACATCCACAGATAAAAAGATGGTGCGAACACTGTTGAGTAATACAACACAATGTTAGCGACCAATTCAGAAAGACCAACGTTCCCTCCATGTTCTTTTCAGTTCATTTTATGGAATCCTCTTTCATAATAAATTACAACTAGATAACTTTAAATATGATGGTGGTCTATACGGTATAATAACATGTAAAAACATTGTATTTTCCCTAACATTATTCATGTAAAGAAAGGATTTGACCCAATAGAGCAAAATGAAGTGAGTCAAGTGACTTACGGATTTAGAAATGAATGGGCAGGAGAGCTACGCCTAAGAACTAATCTTGAGCTTTCCTAAATAAGCGGCAATCCTAAATCACGGTAAAATTTCCCTTTTTCCAAGGAATGTAGCATTACTATTCATTTTCTGAACTGGCTGAAGCGCGCGCTGAACTGAGAAAGAGAAGACTGTATACGGGAGAGAGAAAGAGAGGCGAGGGTTAGTACGGGGCCGCAGAGCTCGTCGCCTTCGAACATGAACCGCTGCTCGCGGGGGACGAGCGCGGAGAGCGGCTGCCTCTTCTGCTTCTCGCTCTGCTCGCACCGCACCGACAGGCCCCCCGCGGCGGCGCGGCGCGTCGCGGGCCTCGCCGCGCGCCGCTGGCGGGGGAGCGGCCTGTCCCTGGCGAAGGCGGAGGAGAGGAACGCGGAGGCTGCGATGGCCGTAGCCATTGCGACGGCGGCGCGGTGAGGAGGACGCGGCTGCGGAGGAGTCTTGTCTGTCTGGCTTTGGCTTGGTTCAGTGGGACGCCACTGCCATTTCGTTTCGGGGAGGCGAGGTGGAGAGAGCAGAGCGGATAAGAAGGGGATAGGGGAGAGAGGGAGCCAGAAGGGGAAGGGGAAGAGGAAGAGATGGGCCTTTTGCTTAGCTGGGCTTTGCAGCCCACAGATGCATCAAAGCAAGTAATTAACAGAACAAAATCAAATGTTCGTTCCTCTTTCTTTTTTTTAAAAAAAAATGCTGCTCGTCTTTTTTCAGAGAGAGAAACATGGCTGTGAAGCCTGTGATGAACTACAGGATTGCAGTAACAGCTAGAGAAACGCGTAGAAATTCCGATATTTTAATTGTCCACACACACACACACACACACAAGCAAGTCAGCACTACAGGTGATATAGGATCATATGCCCAAAATTAGGCTAAGTTTCTGGCGACAAATAAAGATAGATGAAAAAGTAAGATCATTGGAGAATTGGTGTCCATGTTTTCCTACGGTGCAAAGGACAGAAGATGATATCATTTTCATTGATAAGATTGCAGCACCGGGCGCATCACAAATTCATATGTTACACATTCATATATAGCAAATATAAAGGGTGAATATTGTTCCTTTGCACCAAATGAAAGAGAACTTTACAGGTACCATCAAGGTAGGATAGGTTGCCTCTTAACGTGTATCTATCGATAGGTTGCCTCTTAACGCGTATCTATCTGGTGAATGGTGCAAGTCCTTGTACATAGAGACCGTGACGATTTTTGAGGAATAATGAATGAATAATTTACAACAAAACTGTGGACCAAAGGGTGTGGCAGATCAGAACAATATAAATCAACGGTTAGTTGATTGTCAGCAGATAAACCAGAAAAAGGCTTCACATGGCAGATGACTCTGAATTGGTCTGAGTAAGAAGAGGTTTTACTTTTCTTGTGTGACCCAAACTGTTCACAAGATCCCTCCGAGTGCATACAGTAAACATGTTGATTCCTGGCATGTTTAGGCGCCACAAGACGTACGGAAAACTGAGTTGGTCTCGAGATGTGAAGCGAACAACTTCATTGAACCAGGCACACATGAAGTGGTTTGTCACTGGGGCCAGCTCCCTCACAATGACTGAAGCTTCAGATAAAGCTGAAAAATATAAGAGATATATTGATCATATCAACAATACTTAGCACATTAGCTATGGAACTTACAGAACTGGTTCCGTATATGCAATATGCAAAGTAGGCAACACTTCATTCCATTCTTTACAATCAAGCACTAACCTTTTAACCCATGTAATCTTTTTTCATCTGGCATCCCATCTTTACGATACTGAGTTAATTGAACTTCTACTTCTTCTGGAGTAGCCTTGTGCTTTTGAACAATAGCTTTACCCTCATCATAGATGTTACTCCGTGCTCCATGTTCAGAAATAGCAAAGGTAGAATTTGTTCTCCAAAGAAGTGCTTCAAGCACACCTATTGGATCCCTTCGGAATTGGTATTTGGAGTCCACCCATATGGAGTATCTTGCCTCTGGGAAAAGGCGATGAGTCAACATCTGCCAAAAATAAAATGGTATGAATTTTACTATCAGAAATATATATATACTATTTGTGCTATCCTTAAAAATATACTTGACAGGCAAAACTCATGGCAATAGTAGCAAATTTAACTTATGGCCGTGTCTCTCTATGAAATCTTAAGACAGCAAGAGAACAAGAATCAAAGGCACATTTTAGAAGGCCATGACACCCACAAGTCCATAAAGAATAGACTATGAAATATTTATATTATACCTTTGGTATCTTTCCATTTAACCGTTGATCAACAAATGGGAGGCTCCTGACAACAATTATGTGCCACCTTCCTATCATTCCATTGCCATCGACTACTTTTCCTTCAGATTCCTGAGTTGATAGTGTGACCTCATCCCAGAAAGCAACATAGCAGACCTGCTTATCCACAAGATCATTCAAATCCACAAAGAAAAATCTTCAAATGTGATGATTTACAAAGATTTGCACTTCAGAAAATCTTGCGTGATAATACCTTTCCAATTGAAGAATTGACCATTCCAATAGGCTGATATAGATCATCCCCACCACCAAACGCACAAGTAGATACCACAACTTTACAAGATCTCATATATCTCATGTCAATATCAGAAATTTTGAAACCACCATTGTCACTGTAGAAACCACAGTGCACATTAACAGTTTCATTCACCTGGAGAAGTAGTGGAAACAAATTAAATATATTTACAGAAAAAAGTTTTTTTAACAGCAAAGTAATGCAGGTTAGCCAGCATTAGAACCTTGAAGCTCTCCTCTCTCTCAGGAAGTGTCTGAAATCCTGTGAACAGATTGAACCTGGTAGCCTCAGCATGTTGCAGCAAATATGTTGAGTTTGCCTCAGAGTGGTATGTATCATAGTCGTTGTCATCAGATTTGTATATAATCCTCTTGACCACAGAATCAAGTTTTGTACCTCCAGGAAATACCAAGTCTTCTATACTTCTGGGACTAAGGAACTTCAAGCAAGCTGTCGACATCACATAGACAAAATAACCATGTCATTGCTTAGTTTATAAATGAGTTGTTGAGTCAAAATGATGGATTTGCTAAACCAAGAGAAACTTACTGAATAAAAAGAATAATAAAAGGTACTAACAGCTAGTAGGTAAACTTATTTGGAATGCAATTGCTCTCTGATCTGTTATGACTAATTCCCTTTGGACATGTGATTTGCCTTGACTAATGAAGTTCCAGACATTTGTAGTGCAGGAATTAAGAACGATCTCATACTTTCTCAGTGCGCAAGATCTAAAATGTTGGGTCCAAATGTCAACTGCCACGATATATCTAATGAATTGTGCAAAAACAGTAGTAAAGACTGCCAACATAAGCTCAATACGTTATGCAACATAGCACCCAGCCACCCACATTACCAATTTCTCAAACTCGTAGCAAATCCTCACTGGAAGTTGGGAGCCACTAGAGGAATTCGGGGGAAAGCCTACACTCAGATCGTAACAGGGGGAGAGAGAGGAGCACTCACGCTCGCGCACGCCATGGACGAGGCGGGTGGTCGGGTCGAGCCGGCCGAGGCTGGAGCTGGATACGTGCGGGGGTGGCCCGTCGGGGGAGGCGCCGCGGAGACGCGAGGCCTCGAAGAGGAGCAGCGCGACGGCCGGGAGGAGCAGGAGGACGGGCCACCACCGCGCCACCAGCCGCACGGCCCGCTGCCCCAGTCCGCGCGCCGCCTTCCTCCGGGCGGCTCGGGCCCGCCGGGGGGCCGTCGACGGCGCCCCAGCGGCGGCGTCGTCGTCGGATACTGTGATGGAGATGCTCCGGATCGTCGACGACGGCATCGGGGGAGAAGCGTTGGTGGGGGAAGTGGTGGGTTGGGCATTTACTCTGTGGGCTCGAACTCGTGTCACTCTGAGTTGGGCCTCGCTTGTGGTGGACCGTGGACATGTGCCTGAGCCCTGGACACATCATCTGGCCCATATAGGCCTTTCGACATCTCCTGGGTGGCTGGGCCTGGCTTAATCGTACGGAGAGATGAATGCGGGGCACATGATTCGTTCATTCGATATGAACATTTTTGGGATGAGCTAATAATACTTTAGGATCTCTGCTACTTAAAATTGTACTCGTAATGCTTACATCCCCTTCAAACCGTATGTCTTCCCTTCTCCCATAGCTATCCTTCCCTCCTTCCTCTCATACATGACGTCATCTCTACTACTTTAGCATCTCTGCTACTTCAAAATTGCAGCCGTACTTATTCCGTTCCCTACACATCATAAGCTTTAGAGTCGCTCACTAGTATAGGAAGAGTTTTTCCAGGCAGCCCAAGACCTATTTTCACATGTAAAAGACGGACCCGTCCGTCCCAAGTGGTCTATGATAATTTTTACGTGCGGGTGCTTATATCATCAGTATATAAAAGTAAAAAAGATAGCTTCAAAACCCTAGGAATCCCAACGACGGCGACGCGGATCCAGCGGTTACAGCACCGGCGTCGACGGATCGCACCGTCACGAGGTCGACGGAGGTGGATCCGGCCACCGTCGTCCACCAAGCCACCCGCCGCCAGTAGTTACAGGTCGAGCCTGCCCTGAGGAAGCCCAAGCCACCCGTCGCCCATTGCCGCCCGCCACGGGCCAAGCCCAAGCCTCCCACCACCCCCTTGTCACTCACCGCCGCCTGCTACCTCGCCAGAGGTGCCGTTTGCCGCCGCCGCGCTTGCTGTTGCCGGTCACCACCAACGCGTGCCGTGCTCGCGGGCGCAGCCTGTTAGTAGTGAGAAGAGAGGATAAAGATAAAATATTTAGGAGAGGAAGTGAGAGATGATAAAAGATAACAAAATTTGAAGTGTTGAGAGAAAAGACGAGGTAACTCAGACTTTAGCGGATCCTCTTAAGAGACCCGACCCTGCGACCCCCTTAAGATAAGGGATATGTTCTTAAGGGATCTGTCTATAAAAATAGACTTAGTTTTACTTGCGGGCCCTTAGAGCAAGTACAATAGCTCTATTAAGTCATTCCCAACCCATGACACTAGACATAGTTTTTATAAACTCCACATCATCAAGAAACTAGTACTAGATACCACTCTTCCAATACAAACACCACTATTTCATACTTAAATTCAATGCTAATTATGTCACATAATGTTTTGGATGTTGTGAAGAAACCGGTTTCCTTCTTTTTCCTCATTTATTCACTTGCCATATCACTTTTTATCCTATGTGGTAGCTTATTTAATGCTATGGACACCATCCTAGTCATTGGGTTAGGAATGACCTTAAGCCGGCTCTAAAACCTGCTAATCAGCTTAATCTGTGATTAAGGAAAGAAATTCGTCAATACTGAAACAAGCAGGCGCTTGTTTTACCGACAACACCCGAAACCATATACCCCGTATGCAGCCAGAAGAGGCAATAAAAAATACGTTATGTGAGACTCAATAACTGATGTATCTATATAAGTATTACAAGTATTTAATTACATCAGTACAATATATATATGCTTTAACAAAGGTAGCTTATAACTAACTTATAGTTTGCTTATTCTACTTGATATGATAAAATTTTAGAGATTACTACAAGCTGCACTATTGACCTTGCTCTTAGAAGATCCACGTGGGACGCGGCTAGCTACTATTCGTTTCGTCTCTATTATCTAAAGAGGCCACGTGGGACGCGGCTAGCTACTATTCGTTTCGTCTCTATTATCTAAAGAGAGTCTCGTTTTCTGTAGTACTGAAACAATAATTATCTAAAGAGGGTCTCGTTTTCGGTAGTACTGAGATTTATCTATTATCTATAAAGACTAATTTTCTGTAGTACTGAAATAATAATTATCTAAATAATAATTATCTAAAGAGGGTTTCGTTTTCTGTCGTACTGAGATAATAATTAACTGTAAAAAACTAGTACTGAGATAATAATTAACTGTAAAAACAAGTAAACGTGTTTAATCTGTTAAATCATGAACTGGTTTCAAAATAAATCCTCAAACCTAACAGTTGAGATTACTTCATTTTTTCTAGCTCAACTTCATTTTTTTAGACTCATGATTAAGCTTATGTTGAACTGGCTAAAAAAAACTGTCTGAAACCCAAGACATGAAAGTGCTCAACAGCTCAAGTTAAGTCACGCACCATTTTTTTGCCCAGAAGACGTTTTATTACACAGCGGTAGCGGTTGGTGTTACGAGTTTACGACACCGTACACGATACAACGACCCACGGTCGTTCCTACACTACGTTCACGTACACGAGTCCGTGTGCCACAGCTCTGCCAGCGTACTATTCACAGCTCACGGGAACGGCGCGTGGCACTTCATCTCGTGCGGCAAGACGTCCACGGCGAAGCCCTTGCGGTGGCGGAGCCAGTAGTCGGCCTGCCCCGGTCGCGGCTCCGCCGGCACCGCGACGTCGGCCCTCGCCGCCCGCAGCTCCGTCGTGGAGTAGCGGTACTTGTCGTCCCGGTTGCGCACGAGGTCGGGGCGCACGTCCGCCGCGGGGTCGTCCTGCGGCGACACCATCAGCGCCGGCGCGCCCAGCGGGAGGCGGTCGCCGCGGTCCACCTGCCAGGTGCACCAGAACTTGCCGAACGTGCCGGCCATCTTCTCCAGCTCCGCCTTCTCCAGCATCCCGGGAACGTGAGGGCTCACCCACAACCCCGCCTTGATCTCGTGCGCGTGCGAGTGCCACAGCCGCTGCTCCTCCGCCGGCAGCGAGTCGAAGATCTTCCGCGACACGATGTACTCCACTCCTGCACACACATGTACACATACACACGAACTCGTTAGCAGCTAGCTGTAATCATGCGGGGATGTAGCGTGTCGCGCGCGCGCGGCGTCGCACCGATGAGGCGGGCGTGCTTGTCGTCGGCGTCGTAGATGGCGCACTGGAGGACGTCCTGGTTGAGGCGGGAGACGAAGTGGTGGGTCTCCACCTGCCGGCGCGGGTCATGCGCGTACAGCGCGAACGTGCACACGTGCTGCTTGATATGCTTCACCGGGCGCAGCGCCTGCAGCATCGCCGCGCCCTTGTCCAGCAGCATCGAATCCACCGTCGTCGGCCTCCCCGGCGGCGCGTTGCCGCCGCTGCCGCCGGCGGCGGCAGAGATCGGTGTGGGCAGAGGCTTCTCGTCGCTGGACGCCATCCGATCCGACCACGCGCGCGTAGCTGCTGCTGCTGCCTGGTGGTGATTTTCCGTAATGCCGTCACATACGCGCATGCATCCGGTGGGTTTTGTAGGGCGCGACGCTGTCAAGTTGGCGCGCATGCTGCACGACACGAGGGGCACGGTGGGCTCGACGTGGCAGACGGCATGCGCCGTAGGTGGCACTGGCAGATGTGCAACGCATGCAGAGGCAACGACAGCTGGTGGCGCGCGCGGGCGCTTGGAGCCATTGGGCACTGACGGACGTTTCAGGGTCAGCGCTGGCTCGCTGCCCAACTATAATAACCCCATGAAAATTTGCGCTTCAAAATATCACATTTATACACACCGACGATGCAATTCCATAATCTTTGTTACTGAAACTGATTAGAATTAAGTTTCGTAAAACCTATTCTTCCCCTTATGGGAAACTCACGTTGCCACGTTGGTACTCCGTGTCACCCGGGAGGCAAAAATGGTAGTAACAGCTTCGCATTTTTATTACCAAGGCTCTCGAGACGCTGGATGATCATCATACTTTGTGCTCTGCTGGTACGTGGGCTGACTGCTGAGGCTTGTACTCGTACCAGCTGGCCCAGAAGAGGTAGTTGAGGAAGTTGAGGAAGCTGAGCACGGCGAGCAGCCAGAAGAAGAGGTCGAGGTGGTTCCGGTTGATGTTGTTGCCGGCCAACCAGCCGCCGCTGGCCGTGGCGCCCTTGGTGGCGGCGTTCACGGCCTTGACGATGATGGTGCTGAGGAAGTACCCGAGCGACATGGGGCACCACAGGAACGAGGATGACATGGACTTGAGCGCCGGCGGCGCCTGCGAGTAGAAGAACTCGAGGAGCCCGATGAAGGTGAACATGTCGGCGACGCCGAACACGGTGAACTGCGGCGCCAGCCAGAAGCAGGAGATGGGCAGCTGCTTCCCGAGCATGGGATTCGCGTCCAGCATCCCGTGCCTTGCTGCCACCCTCTTGCGGCGCACCTCCACGACGGCGGCGATGGCCATGGAGACGATGGAGAGCACGAGGCCGACGCCGACCCGCTGCAGGTGCGGGATGCCGTTGGGGTGGCCGGTGATGCGGCGGGCGAAGGGCACGAAGCCCCGCTCGTAGATGGGCACCGCGAACACGAGGACGATGAGCGGGATGATGGGCAGCGACGCCGGCGGCATCTTGAACGTGCCGATGGTCCTGTCCATGGTGACGCCCTGCTGGATGGAGAATGTCTGGAGCTGCGCGAGGCAGGTGCTCATGATGATGGCGCTGCAGAAGATGGGCACCATGGCGAGCACTGTCTTGGCGTGCTCCACCTGGGTCACCCGGCACTGCCGCCATGGGCTCGGCGCCTCATCCGTTGGCGCCTGTACTATCGCCGCCTTGTCAAGGAACCTGCACACACGCAGTACAACGCGCTAAGTGTCATGCGAATGCATAATCAAGCATCATAAAAAATGGCATGCATGATCAATTAACAACCTGAACGGTTTATCCCTGTGAGCCATGAAGTCCGTGTCAAGGGGAGCTTTGCTCTTGCTGATCTCGTACAGCTCGTCTGGGTTCTCAGGGAGCTTCATATTCCTGTTCCTGATGGCAGCAACATACACCTGAAAACAAAGCAGAGAAAAAAAAAAAGAACTTGTGAGTAACCGTGTCACACTGTCACTGGACAGTCGTTTCGATCGACCTGCAAGATTTCAAGAAGCGCGGTGCTGCCCTGCACGACGGAGATGCGGTACCCGGGGAGGCCGGCGATGAAGACGAGGAGGGCGAGGCCCATCACGCCGGTGGCGGCGCCGAACCCTTTGTCCCAGCCCTTGTAGTTCTGGATCCACACGAACACCGTGACGCTGATGGCGCCGCCGGCGCAGAGGCTGAGCAGCAGCCAGTTGAAGAAGCTGGACATCTGCAGCTTCTCCGTGGGGTGCTTCTCGTCGAACTGGTCGGCGCAGTGCGCCGGCAGCGCCGCCTTGATGCCCGCCGAACCGATCGCCACGAGGTACAGCCCCACGTAGAGGTGCGTCCTGCCGTCGCCGCTCACCGTCTCGCACTTGGGGTCGAACGGGAAGACGCAATACGGTGGCTTCAGCTTATTGGAGTGAGCTTGCAGGGTAAGAATCAGCAGGCCCTGCAGGAATGTTTTACTATTACAGTTTATTCCAATTGCTGCAGTAATTAAGCTGGAGAATTGTTGCAAAGAAGTACTGTATCATGCAGATGATGGTAAAAATTCGCACCACGAGCTCGATCACTGACGATATGATGACAGTCTTGTACCGGCCAATGAAAGTGTCCGCGAAGACGGAGATGAGCACTGCGACCATGTAGCTCGTGCCCATGTAGTTGGTCAGCAGGTTGGAGCCATCAGTCAGACCAATGTGCATGACCGTCATGAAGTAGATGATAAGGTTCACGGCTAGAGACAACGAGGCAAGGTTCTCGAGCCCAAAGTTCACTGCAATGGCCAATATAACCAACCAACAAAGATCACTCACCGGGCCGGTTTCAGTTCTTTTGCTTGCTAATTAGTGAGTTATAAAACTTCATTACACCATATCATGCGGCTACAGTACCATAATCAACAAAAATTGCTACAATCTGTCTCACGGATGACCCATAGTATATGCTAATTAACTACTCTCCGTCCTACATGTCACATCCTCCACCCAAAATCCCTTATATTATGAAAGCTCAACCTAAAATCCCTTATATTATGGAAGCGAGAGAGTATTATTACAAAGATAATTTACATATTAAACCCAGATCGATATTTATTTGATCATAGTTATAAATACCACTAGTTCGGTTGGTTATACACCACGACATGATATGATGATAAGTAAACTATATGGATTCTCATTTAGTTTTAAGAAGCACATTTCTGAAGACTGAAGTACTAAAAAACCTGAATGCAAATATATTTTTTGAACTGCAAAGACTTAACATGTCATTTTCTTTATCTTTATAAGAGAAGTGATAAGCGTGTATGGCAAAAATTACCAAGAATGAAGAAAGAATTGGCAACACCACCATGACGCCCTCTTATTGCAGGTCTTCCCCTCCAGTCAACCTTCCCTTCAACGACTTCACGAGTCTCTCCCTATTGATCATTTATTTATTTTAGTAACAAGTCAATTCCAATTTTCCTCAAAAAAAGAAAAAACAAGTCAAATCCAATCTACTACTCCCTCCGTTCCAAAAATATAACAACTTATACCCCTCAAGATTTGTCTCAAAATATAACAACTTCTTCACCAATATTTTCTTCTCAACCAATCACAGCCCTTCGCCATTCAATTTTCTCATCTACCTCCACTTCTCAACCAATCACAACATTCTCCTATTTATAATTCTACCTACTTTCTTAATATCCGTTCCAATCCTAAAAATCTTTATATTTTGAGACGGAGGGAGTAGATACGAAATAGTAAGCATTAGGTGAGTTTACTTTGCCGTTGGCTTCAACTGCTATGCTCTGCCCTTTGTGTTCCTGTCAAAATTTCAAGAATAGTACAAGAAATGAGAAAGACTGATATGATAAAGATTTAAGAAATAAGCAACCACTGAGAAAGAAACGATTCATCAATCCTCCTCTAAATATCTAATAAGCAACCATTGGCTTCGTACATGAGCTATATCCTAAAGAAGCCTGGTTCACGGGATATGGGATGGTTGTGGTATGTTTACATTTGGAGAAGGTGGTCAGGAAGTTTTTTACTCAGGGATATAAGCTGGCGATCAGTCTTAGAATTGTTAGCTCTTAATACTCTGTGTATTTGGAGAAGATGTTCAAGGAAGTGTTCACGGTTGACGACTTAGTGTTAGGACCGATGACCCTCAAAATTCCATGTTATCTTTTTATTTTCTTTTTTGAGTGTGGTTGTGTGTGTTCGGTTGTGTGCATTTTAACTATGCAGATGCTAGTGGTTGCAGTGACCTAAGTAGTACCCCAAGGTTCTGAGTTCAAATCTCCATATGAGTGAATTTCAGATTGGGTTATTTGAGGGCTAAGTTCCTTATTTGATAGGCTAAGTTTATAATTTAAAAAAAGCTGCATATATCCGGTTGGATGTAAAGACCGGGTGAAAATACTGTACCATTCTCAAAAAAAAAAAAAACTATGCGGATCTGGAAGTGTTCTCGGGAAAATTGTATCACCTTGATATAATTGATTAGGTTCAATAAAAACTTTCATTATCTAAAAGAATCTGAATATCTAATACTGCTCCGTGCAAAAACACACTTAACTTTGTATCGTTTATGTTCAGCTTTCATACAACTTATACATTGGATCAAAATGCAACAAGAAGGAAGTAGCAATCTATTTTCAAGCATAAATCTATTTAGATATTAGTTTATGTACTACATGCATGTAAATAGTAAGGACAGCATTTCCATGCTGTTACTACACTAAATGATAGGCACCGGCAATTTCAAATAAAAGATAATAGCTAAACCAAGAAAGATACCCTGGAGTCTATTCCATTAGCTTGAGTTACTTTGCTCATCTCCTCGTTTTCCTATTAAGATGTCATGAAAAACCACACATCAGTGAGAGTATCGACACAATGAGAAGATGGAAATGCTGGACAGTAAATGAGCGTACCATTTTGGCCAAGAACTCTAGGCGGATCGAGTGACAGACAGAAGGCGCATTTGCTTGGCCATATAAAGCATCTTGCTTGGTGAACGGGTCCTCCGAGGATTGTCTAATCTGGTTATAAAACTAATAAGAGAGGCCGCCATAGGATAGAGAAATCTTCTTTCTTTAACACAACTTGGTCGATGTGTATGATTTGCAGCTGTCAGATGACGTATCAGATTATCAGTTTCTTTAACATAACTTGGTCGATGTGTATGATTCAGTACATCAAAAAATTTCATTAGCTTCATCCGTTCACACTTGCATTTACCTTTGGTAGTTTGCCACTGGTTCCAGTTGGTTTTGCATGTACACATTAGGCCATCCAGAGAATCATTCATACAAATGTATTTCCAGGGACAAGATATTTCTCCTTGCAAAGAAAAAAGAAGATAAGATGATTTCATTTCTGATATCCTTTTTTTTAAAAAAAAAGTAAACGAAATTGTTTCCTTCTATGTTACATGTAACATATCAACTTCAGAATGAACGACAGAGTTGAAAATGACACTATCTATGGCAATGTCGTGTATTGCTATGGCTGATCAAACCAAAGCATTTTTAAGTTGTTCACATACAGTATCTGGGCAAATGATTTGAGCACTAGTGCACTACTTACCAGTTCCAACTTCCAACTAAGTCGCTGCTATGTTTGGATCTCCATCTCCTTCGACATCACCACTAAACTAATCAACATTCCACGGAGGCGCCAAGAATGTCCCTGCGGAAATACCAAGTCAGAGCACACAAGGGATCAGCGAATGGAATCACTTGATAACTGCCCCAACATGAACACAGCAGATGTTCTTAATTCCTAACAACCCTGGATAGTCAAGATGCTGATATTGGTATTCTCAAAAGAAATTCTGTTCGGGTTTCTACACGATTTTTTTAAAAAAAAAGGGATGGAGAAAGTATTTTGCAAATGGTTGCTTAGGAAAAAAATCCAAACGGGAGGAAAATGGAAAAGAAGTCGATTTTAATAGCTTCCATTCGTTCCACTTGGAAGCTGCCCTGATATCCACCGAATCATATACCATAATACCAAAAAGATTATTGCAATGGCAGAAGTAGAAGCCGCATCAGAATTCAGGAAGGAGCATGCGTCCTCGTATTTACGTCGATGGCGACCACTTCTTACTTTGTTCTCTTCCAGGACGAATGCATCGCAACAGACAGGTACAGGCTTCCAAATGAACGGGAGATAACATCAACAGCTTGTTTATGATCTACTAGGCTTGCTGACACAAGCACAAACGTACAAAAGATAGTGACGCATTTCTCGGTCCACGCTATAAATGGCAGAACAAATCTGGAGATCGATGCTCCATAACAGCTGCTGTGCCTCAACTTTGCCAAACATCTGCAGAATTCACAAAACTGTCATCATGTCCATCACAGTGTTTATGCCACGCAGTAGATAAAATTGGCTTAACTTCAAGAAATTTCTCACCCAGGATGCACAGATCACATAGAATTTGATAAACACCATAAACTGTTGATTGCATATCATGATATCACAATGGGAAAAAAAGCATTGCCCAGTTCAACTCCACTGGGTTAAACTTCGCATAACAAAATACCAATTCAAAAATTTATACTAATATACATCTTCTACTGCCACACAGAGATGATTTAACAGATCACTGAGACCAGGTCAAATATTTTGTAATCGGACACAAACATCTAGGCGCTAATCCCTCACAGAATCAACAAGAAGCACGAATCCATATGATGTTACATTAAAAACCATACATGATGAACAAAAGAACATATGCTATCTTTAAACAGGATGCTTCATAGCAGAGTGAATGAATGAATGCTTTCAACATTTGGTCAATAGTTTAATAACGAGTATTTTGCACGAACAACAATCTTGCCCTTCTCGACCCCCAACTTTGCTCCTGTTACCAGCCAATGGCCAGGTGCATCTTGTGGGCCCTTCAATGTCTCGGTCATGTCAACAATCTTCACAAGTTTAGCATTATCACTAGAGGATGATGAAGCTTCATCTGTCCTATGCACCAAAGAACTTGATGGACTATGGTCCCACACTGATCTCCTAATTGTGCATCCAGGAACTCTGGAGAATAAGAGTTTAAGATGGAGTACACTCTTCGCACCAAAATCCCACACGCCCAGTTGTGCTCCTGTTACAATATAAACACCAGATAGGTCTGTAATACTTGTTTCGGTGTACTCTATGGGCGCAGTGCTGACATGAGCAAAATTCCTCCACTTGATTGGTTCAAACCAGCGGCTATCCTGCTCTTCAGGGCCTTGCCACTTTGGCGGTCCAATTGTGATATGGGAATCCCAATGAGGTACGAATATTTTTGGCAATGAGCCAAGGTGCTGCAAATGAATAGCCAGACGATTCTGTTTGGCTCCTTCCAGGCATAGCTTCAGACCAGTGACTGGTCTACGCCCAACAGATATCTGCATATATTTCATTGGATGTTAGCATGTGCTACATTGGTTTCAGAATTTATTGTCTTAAAAACACTTTATTTTATCTTTTTCATAACTTCCAAGCAAAAGTATATTTCATCCAACGTAAATGTATAATCTTGAGGTTATAAGGCAATAAAGTAAAATTATGGTTGTCTTTGCCTCAGAGACTCAGTCAACAGGGTAGGAGCTGGTGAGAACATCAAATTAACCAACTTACAGCAAAACTAGAAAAGGAAATTATCACACTAATGTACTTGTGTAAAAGAAAGGGCCTGTGGGGTATCCTTTTACCTGTTCAGTGCTAACAAAGAGCTTTGGGCCCATCAAACTAAACTGAAGTGATGGACATACAGGCTCCTTTCTATGTTGACCAGCAATACCTGGTGGTACTGGAGCCCAAACTAGTTGAACTTGGAAATCCAAGAAATACTGCAACTCTTCAATTTGGGGCTTGTCTGTAGTGAAAAAAGAACAGCATGATTGAAGAGCCAACATGTAATATATTTATCCAGGAAAATATCTCAGTCCAACAGAAAGAAAAAAAAAGCAGGAAAACATTTATCCACAGTAACAGTACTGTCTTTGTGAAGCACCACTACCGTATGAACTTAGTCACACTAAACTTTGTCATTGTAGGGAAAAACTGTTGATCTTGATCACAGAAAAAAAAAAGATGATCATTACTAAAACACGAAGGCCAACTACAAAAGGGACTTTGATACAGAAATGATAGTGCTTTAGGAAAACAGCTCAGGGTGTTAAACTATATGTTAAAAGTAGGCAAAGCACACTATGAGCATACTGACAAAACAAGGGAACCAGAAGCGTGTCTTACATTTCAAATAAAGTTCAATTGCACGAGCGAGGTGCTTCTTTCCAGGCATATCACCGACAAGTGAGACGATAGGGAGAAATGTCATGCCTATGACATCTGGTGCTGACTGAACAGTTTTTATCCAATCATTAAAATTCTGAACAAGATCACAACCACCCCTCCTTCTGAAGATTACTGTCATATCCTGCATAAGGGATAAAAAAATGTTGATCAATTTTGCAGGCTGGAATTAGGATGTGTTGCCAGATAAAAAGCTAAAATTAGGATATCAAATTATCTAATTTCTCATTGCAGATGACTTCAGGTGGTTCTCAAAGATGTAGACAAAATAGCCACGACGCAGAAGGGATCATACAGCCTTCCAGGTAACTAATTAGGATATTCATGACTCATGACGATCTTCTATTATTATCAGCAATTACAGGTGGGCCATCTCCCTCTTTTATTTTAATTTAAATAGAAATATCAGTATGGAGCTAACCTTCTCACTGTAATTTATGGGAGTTGCATTTAACTTGCTATCCCCATCTGAGAATCTCTCGCTTCCAATTTCTTTGACGTAATTTCTGAACTCCAATTCTGATAATTGGGATGAGGAATGCTGCTTTATGTATACTTCATCCTTACCACCAACCGTAACAGAGGTAATAATATGGGTACCATAGTTCTCGATAAAGCTGAAGAGATATGAAACAAGAGGAGCTTGTTATTATATGACAATGGCAGCAGCATACACAGAACAATGTAAGATGCGAATGATCAGAACTGGACCCTGATATCAGTCAAATAAGATGATTACCTACTGACCTAGCCAATGCTGAAGGATCCCAACTATGTGGAATTGCGCGCTTAACGCTCTCATGCAGAAACAATTCACCACTCGTTATCTTAACTCTAAACAGAAGCACGGAGTAGCCATCAATCGCGAGGGATTTCGTCGCCGCTTCATCATTCTTCCAAGAACCAGTAAAGCTGAAGAGAGAGTTGAAGGAACCCAGCGGTACTGTTGTTTCCAGCAAGCCCGCCTTCCTGTTGAAGCACTCAGCCATCTAACCAAGCAAGCATAGCACAATCAGATACAGATGAAGCAAGAGAGGCTACTACGATTCGCATCTAGCGCCTTCAACAGAAGGCGGCAAAGGTACATGCCTACTCGATCCGATAAAAATTCCCCCAAATCGGGATTCGGGAGCAACTCCCCTCACCTTCGGGAAGCTGCAGACGACGGGCTCATCGGTTGGGGGTCCCGGGACCAGGTGGATGCGCTCGAGGATGCCGTGGCCCTCCTCCACCTGGACGTCGGGGGGCACCCCGCGGAGGACGCCGCCGTTGATGGTCAGGTCCCGCGCGCGGGACTCGTCGAGCATCAGGAGCCTCCCAGTGCCCTTGCAGTAGAGCAGCCGGTGGTCACCGGCGGCGTCGAGGCCGCGCCCCACCGCCTGCAGGGCCGCCTCCAGGGCGGAGCCAGCGAGGCTCATGCGGGCCGTCCTCTCCTCCTCCTCCTCCTCCTCGGGATCCTGGCCGATTCAGCTCCGTCGCATCGACCGGAGGAGGGGAAGGCGACTCTGCTGCCTGCGCGCGGAGACTACGAGGGCGGGTGGGGGAAGGTGGAGGGGGTCGTCGCGGGGGGAAAAGCTTTTGACCGCCGCTGTTGCTGTTGATCGGGAAGGGGAGGAGCGGGGGGGATGGGTAAGGTAGGGGAGGGACACGGTTTCTATGGAGAAGGGGGAGAACTGGGGGGGACGAAGGCGACCTTGAGGTAGTTTGGTTTGACTGGTTTTCTTTTCCTCCGGTTGCTGCTACTAACATTAATTTTACTGAAACCATTTTAAATGGTGGTCTTTCAGGATATTTCAAAGCTTGTACTAGTATTCAATATTGTCATGCTGTGTCCTTTGAACGTTTTGGAGTGGTTGAGATGAACAGCATTGAAAAAGGTAGTTGACTCAACGATTTAATTAGTCTAAAATTAGGGTTAATTCAATCCATATCATTGTAAATATGCTGTTTCAAATAAATGTCATTGCAATCGGTCTATATGTAGCCGTGCCACTGTCGTCACGTTTTCCATCCGTATCTTCTTCTTTTTTTCGTTTTCTTCCTTCTATCTCCCGTATTCTTCCCGCACCGACGAGTGACGAGTGGCGGCAGGATCGGTGAGTGATGGCGGGATCCTCGGCAACTCAGCGTGCACGCTGTCCCATGCACCGGTGGCCTCGACCACGTGCTCGTCGACACAGTCACCCACCACAAGGAGATAAACAGAGAAAGAGGATACAGAGAGGAGGGCGAGAAGAAGCATGGCTGGCGGTCGAAGGAGGTGAGGTAGGCGGCGACAGAAGAGTTTCTTTGCCATGGATCCCGCCGGAGCTCCATCGCCGATGGTGCCGCCTCGCCTGAGCTCCGCCCAGATCTGGTGAGAGAGAGGGCTATCAGCTTTGACGGTGACAGTTGTGGCGATGGCATGAAGAGGAGCAAAGTGGGGAGGGGGAAGACGAAGGCGAGAGCATCACGGAGACCTAGGAGAGCTCTCCCTCAGCTGCTTGACCTCCTCAGCCTCGTCGACTTACTCTACCATCATCGTCGCTTGACCTCCTAGGGGGAGACGACGACCAACATGCTTGCGCCGACGGGCCAGGTTTCCTCCCATCCCTTCCCCTTTCCCTTTCGCCTCCACCGCCACCACCTCCTTCAGCCTTTATCGGAACAAGAGCTTCGTCGCCTGCATCATCAAGGTGCTCTCCCCACGCTCCTCGCCATGACACTGAGATGGGGAAGGAAGAAGATAAGGGAGTGCGAAAGGAAGAAGATGAATCTGACAAGTGGGCCCCATGTTCAAATGAGGAAATGGATGAAAAATGTGACTGTAGTAGCACAGTTCCAATTTTGTAAAATTTCAGTGGCACAACTATGAATAAACGAATTATAATGACATTTATCTAAAATGGCATATTTGCAATGGCAAATCGAATTAACCCAAATTACAATGGATTTTTTTGAGATATTTAACTATTTGTTACTTTTAGGTGTGACCCACATATCATACGCACATGAGGACCCACATGTCATAAAATTTATCTCATAGGAACCATATTCCTTACAATGAGGTTGTTGGTGACCGAGGAACCGAGGTCCCCAAGGAGACGACGTGCACCATGAAGTTGCACGTGTCCTCTCATTCGGCTTGTTACCCATAATAGGAATCGATTTGGGGGTGGCACGTGTTCCATCCTAGATTATAAAGGACGGAACCCTCAAGACACCCCAAGGCCAGTTCCCAAACGGAGGTTAAACAATGTGCTTGGCTAGCTTCAAGTTCTTAACTCCTCTTCATTTATGCATGATCAGACGGTTATAAACCCCGAGGCAAAAAGCATGGAAGACATGGCGGCAACTGCGGCAGCTACCTCCCATCACTTCTGAAAGAGCATCTATGCCCCTAGTGGGTTTTGGTTTATTGATGACAAACGATTAAGGGACTAATGCACTTATTAAGTGTATAAGCAAGTGATTAGTCTGATGAAGAAGCTAGGAAATGGACTTATCGATGGATGAGAATTAAAGTGAAGATATTGAAGATGCGGGTATGAAGTGACTACCTATGGCAAGACGGTGAAGCTCAAGCGACGCTCAGCTGCGATGGACCATACGGTGGTGAAGGGCAAGCAAGGGGCTTGGCACCGATGAACCAAAACCGGTGGTGAAGGGCGAGTGAAGACTGTCGTGATGAATCGTGCAAGGCATTTGAAGACATGGATTATCCGCATTAATCATTTGAGAAATGGAAGATGAAATATCAAAGATCAAGAAGATGAGATCTTCCCGATGATAAAATGACCTTGACGTTGGTAACCCTCCAAGTGAAGAAACAATATGGTGTAAAGGTACTCCTATTGGTAAAACTTTGCTTTTTATATTTGAGTGTAGGATGCCGTACTATTAAGATGGATACCACATGCATATAATTGGTTGAATACTAGTGCTCAAAATGCTTCATCTTTGTGTGAGTTGAAAAACCTAAGCCAACATTTCAATCCCGAGTTGTTTCACTTGTTACAACACTTACACCGGGTTTCTTTGCAAGTTTTTCAACATCTTTTGAAGGTTTTGGACCATGTTTTATGTTGGGTTTGATAGCCCACGAAACTAGCTTTTCATAGAGTCCAAGATCTTCGAAATCGGAGTTCGGAGTAAAAAGTTATTGCTTTTTCCCTTGAGCAACATCAGACTATCCGATTTGAAATCAGACTATCCGATGTATCGGACTATCCGATTTTTCACAGAACTTCACTCTCTGTCTTGATTTGAAAAAATCCTATCGAGTGAGTTTTTCCAAGTATCGGAGTATCCGATGTCGGATCAGATAGTCCGATGATACAGAGACTCCGAAATTTCATGGAACTTGAGTCTCTGTTTGAGGATGAAGTTTTTGCTTCTAAAATATCGGATACTCCGATTTAACATCAGATAGTCCGATGTCTCGGAAAGTCCAAAATTTCATGGAACTTCATTCTCTGTTTCTCATTGACTTAGGAGGTTTAAAATATCGGACTATCCGATCTTGTATCAGACTATCCGACGTGGGCTGAAAGATTCCCCTCCAACGGTCACATTTTTGGGGGATCTATATAAACCCCCTACCAACCCTTTCCTAGGGTTGTCCAAACTGATTTCATTCCAATCTTGCTTTGGATTGAGCTTTGTGCTAAGTGCTTTGGATTTTTGAGCTCTCTCTCTATCTCAAATCCCCCTTATTCTTTGTGACTTGGATCTTTGTGTGTGGATTTGGAGTTTGGGAACCTAGTGTGTGTTTCTCTTGATCTTGAGCACTAGGATTTTTTCAAGAGTTGTGTGGTGTTTATTACTCTTGGAGGTTGAGGACTCCTAGACGGCTAGGTGTCGTTGTTGGGCCACCGATCTATGTGTGGTTGGCCAAGAGAAGTTTGTGAAGGCCGGATCTCGCCTCCACAAGGAAAGAGATACCCTTAGTGGAAGGAGGAGTGCATTTGTGCAACCTCACGAGGATAGGGTTGAAAAAGACCTGGCTCTTTGCGAGCCCCTCAACGGAGACTAGAATCCCCTCAAGGATTTGAACTCCGGGAAATACATTGGCGCGTAAACCTCGATGATATCCTCACTCTCTTTACCTTCTTGTTCCATTGCTTTGTGCCATGCTAATATTGTTGTTGGTCAAGCTCACCTCTTTGCTTGTGGATTGAATCTAGAGCTCTTAGGTTGTTCTCTTGTTTGTATTTTTGTTGTGCGGGTCAGATAGTCTGATCTCAGTTCAGACTATCCGATCACATAGGACTATCCGACCTGATATCAAACAATCCGACCATGTTTTTTTTAGCTTCCGCATTTATTTTTAAAACCGCCTATTCAACCCCCCCTCTAGGCGACATCAAGATCCTTTCAACTTCAACCGTGTCGGTCCTTGTATGGACATGGGAAACCGGAGGAGCGTGGTTGGCTACCGCGCTCTCACTGAGATCTACACCTTTACCGCCTCTCACCAGGCAATGGCAAGTGGGCCCACGCCCAACGAGGCACGGTGAACTTATTCATAGCAAGCCTGCGTGGATTAAGTGGGGTGTGTGGCAGCTGTTGTTGCACCCCACACGAAACGGACCCTGCTTGAAGTGGCCCTGAGTCCCCGATGGATTGGGCGAGTTAATGTGGCAAGCTCTCACCGTGCCCCACCCACGGTGTGCCCCTCTAGGGCCTACCCCAAGGCTGATGGAGTAGACGAGAAGATAAGCAGCTGACAAGACGTATTGTACCTAACGTTGATATGAACAAAATCTTCCTTTGAACTGCGATCATGTGGTATTCCCTGGAGAAGGTATAAGGGGAGAACTAGGACCATGGGAGGAGATGGGGTTTGAAGCTAGGTGGCTTAGTAGAGACTTCAACACATTTAATCAAACCAAGAAGAGAAAGGAAGCAGGACTACTCTGAGTAGTCGATAAATTTGTAAGATCCTTCAAGGACAAAGAGAGAGATCACAACAATGGGAGTAGAATATTACACCTCTGGGTGAACATGACCTGTATACAACTTTGTGTTAATCCATTCTAGTGCTCTAGAGGGGCCTGAGCCCCTTAGTCACACGTGACTAGCTCCAAAAGAGGGTCCTGTTAGATCCCCGCTATCGGGGTTCACACTCCAACATATGCTCCTCATTTTCTGTTGATTTCATCATCTTCTTTAAGATCTGAAAACGAGCCACCCCCTTTCCACTCAACTCTCATCTACCGAGCCTGTATTATGTATGCTTAATTACTAGAAGTGGCTTAGTGAATGGCATATATGTCATTTTTCAGTAATACTACTAATTGTTTCAAAACATTATTCTAAGAAACATACTTTTTTTTTCCAAAAACAACATCGTTTAAGAGATCGGGGATCATGCCCATAGCGGAAAAGAACTGAGCCTAGGGTTGGAGGTTATAATCCCCTTGTCACGGCCCCATTCTTTTCTGATTAAGATGCATATTTTACCTCAATTTCCACTCACGCTTTTCAAACTGCTAAACAGTAAATTTCATGCGAAAACTTTCTATATAGAAGTTGCTTTAAAATATTGAATATATCTATTTTTTCAAATTTGTAATAATTAAAACTCATTTAATCTATCTCAAACATCTGGTCCATTCTCCAATGCTTCTACATAAATTCATAGGGTGTGTTCTTTTCCTCGTTTTGCTTTTACAACTTCTTTGTTTACCATGCGCACGCCTCCCAAACTGCTAGATGGTGTGTTTTCGGGCGAAAACTTTCTATATAGAAGTTTCTTTTAAAATCAAATAAACCATATTTTCAAGTTTGTAATAGTTAATACTTAACTAATCATACACTAAAGGCTATTCTTGTTCCGTGTGCGGTGACAAAGCTAAGCCAATCTGCTTTCTCGAACGAAGCCTTAGGAATTAGATTAATGTCCTAATAAGTATATGCTAAATTACTGATTGGTTAGCCATATTCCCAAGGGAATGAAATAACTTGTCTTTATTTGACTAGAAAATTATTACTTGATGTTCATGCATATAGTACAGAAATTCATGATTTGCTCCTACCCAAATTGACCAAGAGTTTGACAAGCTTCTTGATGCGGGGATGAAGTGAATAATGTATTAACAATTACAACGGTTTTGTTCACACTCCAGAGGAGAAATTTATTTGTCTTATTGTGAACAATGATTTTTGCACAGAATGTTTGTGTTGCATCAAGTGGTATTTCTATCAAAATAAATAAACCAATCCTCCATTAATATTTGCTTTGTGAGGTCTATAGCACTTGTGTTATGATAATTGCTTTGTAATGAAAATTTCAGTCTGGATAAGCACATGTGATGTGGTGGTGGAGTTATGGGTGCATGATTCCACCCACCAGGGTTTAAACCGTGTTGCTTGCAAATAATACACACATGTGGGTCTACTTTCAATAGAAATTTAGTGAGATCGGAGATTTACCGCTAGCCTTAGTCTCTTTGAGCGTTTGTTAGAAACGCATACACGGGCATGTGAGTGTGATGTACATGTGTAGTTGTGTGCTCATGCGCACGTTTGCGTCTTCTATGTAATCAAAAAGATTCCGTCTCATCATCAAAAGCACATTTCTTTTTGACATTATATATAAGTATTCTTGGGTACATGTCATGGTAGTTAGAGCTATTTATCATGTTGCATATATAGATTTTTACGGTGCACTCAATACTATAGTGCATGTTATTTCGAAATTCCACTTCGTAAAGGCCATACAACAATCGATAGTCTCCAATTGTCCATTAAGAACTCTCGGGCCTGAACCTTCTTCCACCAGAGCCGGCTTCCCTTTGGCAGTTGAAATATGTAGCGGCCACAATGTCCAAATGGTATTGTTGCGCAAAGCTTCTGCAGTGGAAGTTGTGTCGTATCTCTGGTGCAAAAACGGTTCCCCTGCCAAGTTGTCGGAATAACACAAATACCATCCGGTGGATACCATATCTCGGTTCCGGTCTTTCGTAAAGCATGAGGTCTTGACCTGCAAGAGTTCTATGATATTTCATCTATATTCGAAATTAATTTGTATTTTTTTTCAATTGGCATAACTGCTATACACTAGGAGTACTATAGTATGCATATTCGTCTTTTCTTTAGGATCCCCCTATTTCATTTGTCAAATCATTTTGAAGTCTATCTGGGTGAACCTTAGCTTTTAAACCTTTACTATTTTAAATGTTCCATAATATGTCGTCCCCTCCCTATGAAACTTGAACTTCTATATGGAAGTTGGGCTTAGCCTAGCACAAAATATCTCAGGTGTTTGATTTAGCTATATTTAACTTATACTTTTAGTCTTAAGCTAAGGAATATGTAGCTCCTAGTTGTAACACTATGTTGATGCCACTACCCCTCAACAGTGTATATAAACTTGATAGATCAAGTGAATATGAAATATTAATCTCATTTAGTATGTGACTTTTCCGGGAGTTGTGTATGCCATTTTATCAACACACCATTCTGAATTTTTGTAGATAGTCATCTTTAGACCCCAAAAATCTGGGAATCGATATTAAGCTAAAAAAAGTGTGGTGGATAAAGCACTTACACGTTGAACATAGTCTTCTTTTTCTTCTTCTTGGGTTCAAGAATCAACTTGTTTCGATAATTGTTTTGTACTCTTCCTGCATATGGTAGCTTTTCACTTGTTTCCTTACGTTTAGGCTCGTTAATGGCTGCATCTTTTATGTTGTTTTTGGGGATGACTATTGACATAAGCGGCAAAGTTAATGACTTCATGTAACATATTTGCTAAACTGCAAAGCTCCGGTAGCTAGGCAGGGATTTAGCAAATATGTTACACATGCCAGGTAAGCTTTCCTATGCAAATAGCTAGCATTGTTGAATGTTGTAGCCTTGTAGGCATGGATTTAGTTTAAATTTGTTTCTAACCTTCTCCCTGATAGTTCATTTTAGCATTTCTTTTTAATATTCATGAACTCCATATCTCATGGGTACTATCCATTGGCTATAGAGTGCTTCTTCAACGATTTTTATTTCTTACCAAATTGCTATAAAGTCAGCTATCATATAGCAATTCAGTAAGATATGAACTATTTATTGTAACAATTAATATGTACTTTTGTTGATTATGGGGCAATGAACACATCTAAGAAAAATAGGAATTATTGTTTCCAATCTAAAAGATTCCGATGAAATTAAATTTGCTAACAGACGCTATGCATACCGAAGTTGACTCCGGTTGTTCCTGGGATATCTATCACCATCCTACACACAACATAAGATATGTTAAACAAGGACATCAATCAGTAGAGAGAGAGGGGGGGGTATAGAGGAAGGGGGACCAGGTCACTGAAGGGATTGAGATCCTCTTACGTAAATTAAGAGGGTCGTGGTCACTGACATGTGATCCCCACCACCTACGGGTCCACATGTCAGTGACCACGTTAGGTGGGACGTTGCGTCACAGGAACTCTGTCCCACCAAAAGATGTCTACAACCATGACCTCGGGGTGTCTATCTATCCCACTAAGACTGGAAAAGACAAATTTACAAATGGCTTACCAGTGCAAATACTCCCCTAGTGATGGGTTGCTTGGGCTTGGAGCATCTGGATCCACCAGTACCTTTTGCATATGTAAAAGTAGAAGAAACAAGTTTAGTATATTATTTTTTCTTGTGTAATGGAGTTGCATTATCAACATAAGTTTAGAACATGTTCCGACATGGAAGCATATAGGTCTTTTGCTTTACCAATGTGTAGAACACCCTAAGGTCAGTGCCACCAATATCTACTCTTGGTTTATGCACAGTTGCAGATGGTTTCAGCTCAGCACCTGCCAGAAGTAACCTATCGTTGTATGTTATTCTAAGGGGCATAGTTGGTCTAAATGGATCTAACACATCCTGTATGACATGAGCCAGAACCAAGGGCTCCACAGTTGGCACATCAGACATCTCTTGTGGAACTGGAACGTGTTATTACTTTGTTCAATGTGGACTTGGAGAAATTGAGTCCAGGCATTCAACTTCTTATAAAGAGGGAACGATGGTTGTCATAATCACTTTTTCCAAAGTTGGAAACTAATGTCATGCCATACTGCCATGGAGAGGATCTTGTTTGAGTTGTGCTAGCTTTTTTTTTTAGAGAGCTTTTGTTTTCTTAAAGTTCCTTCCCCCAAAGGCTTCCTACTGCTAGCATTGTTTTGGTTTTATGGAGGAAACCTAGAAATCAAATGCAATTTTCTGATTACTTGGCTCCTATCTTTGGATGTATAATCTTTCTATATTTGAGAATAATGTAGGTTGTGGTTATGTAGTTTGTACCTTTTATTTAGATTTATGTTTACATGACATACTTTTATCACCGCATTGTGTTAAGCATGACCTTTATTATTCTTTTTTTCATATGCTATATATGAAACTGAAGTGCATGTTATAGTATTCAGATTTTAGACGCTTAAATGAAAAGTATCTATGGAGAAGGGTGACTTGGATGGGTGTCCGATGGAAAACTAGACAGAACAGCACTCAGTCGGTATCATGAATAGTAATAGTTGTATAGTGGATTTCCAATCAGGCATATTTGCAATAGTATGGACCAATTAACCCTTTATTTTAATAAAAAAAATGCTTGTCTAAGATTAGATTTCATCTATATGTTTTCATTGGTGAACCTACAAATTTAGAAAAACTTCAACTAAGCTTGTCCAAAAATCTAGATTTTGAGAAAGAGAAACGGGACATGTTATTAAGAATGTTCCAGAAGTAGTTTCTAAAGCTAATATAGTTGGCACTAAAGTATTCTCAGCACAAGAGGACTTTTTTCTTCAACTAAGCTTGGTACCTTTTTTTTTACTTGAGGCTTGATGACTAATCTTGAATACTAGTGTGTATATTTTGGTGGGTAGCTAGTTGGATCCTGTAGAGAACCTTCTTTAAAAGAAAAAACCTGACTGTATATTAATATTAGTTCCACAATTTTTCAATACATATCCACAGGGCGAGGCCATGTATTTATTCCAAACTTACAGTAGCGGTTGTTCTCAAGTTGATGTTTATTTAATCTTAATTTGACCATGCCAAAAAACAGCTTACGAGTCATAAGCATACTACATCCGTCCCAAAATAAGTTAATCTAATATGGGATATAGCATTTTCTAGTATTACAAATCTAGACAGGCACATCCCGTACTAGATTAACTTATTTTAGAACGGAGGTAGTATATGGCAGCTTATCTTTTAGGCCATCTACACAAGTTTCTGGTACAATCATACATATTCTTCCTAGCACATGAAATTCTAGCCATGCAATCCAAATTCGTCTGTTACTTTCGTTTTTTTTTTACTTTCATTCTTTTTACGATAAGGATTCCTTGTTCTACCTGATGTTAGAGAAAGTAGAATCTAATAGCTCTTTCTTCACATGGAGGGTAATATGTGCATATATACCTTACAGTAGGAAGTGGCAACATCCAACACATCAGAGATGATGAGTGTCCATATTTTGTTACAGTACATGGCGTAGAGTTGAATACATATGTCAATTGAGCGCTCGCACGATTTTACAATTGAGGGTAGATAGTACCCAGTAGATCAGCAGTACACCCCCTGCCCTAGAAAAAACCAATTTCTAGCTATGTATCTGGACATGGACGGAGGGAGTATGTTTCAAGCACTAAATCTAACCTTCAGAAACAAAACTCATGTTTACATGAGAATGTTGCCACTATGTTTAACCATTGTATGTCAACTTTTGATCTCATCAGATTCATAAGCCGGTGGAATCGTAGATAAGATTTTACAGTTGTTCTGCCATTGATTCTCTTACAATCCCATCTTTTGGGACCTCTTCAGTGTGGTTGCAATGGTGTGATTGTGCCCAATATCTGATACGGTTAAACAATACTCAAAAAGGAACATCGACTCCTTGGCTGATACTAAAGTTGAAAGGGGAAGCATCTCCTAGTGAAGATAACAATGTTCTCCAAAAGGTAAGAGCTAAAACCTGAGAACAATTTAAACATCACTTTCCCTCCTTTTTTTTTTGTCATCCTTATTATTGAATGGACATCATTCATCTTCTGATTCTAGTTTGACGAGACACATGTTTCTTGACGATGTTGATAGATGAAAAATAATATACACAAATATCTATTGTATTAGTGTACGTGAATTCATAGGGACTACAAATTATCAATTGTTGCCAGTTATACATATCCAACAGGAAATTTGTTCGCTGCACACTTTACATGCTTGTTATATCATGAACTAAATAAAAGAGCATTAGTTTGCAAGAGTTTGTTTCATAAACTGGCTTAAGTACTACAAAGACTATTTGTTTAACTTCGTACCATATCATTTCTAAATTTTTCACTAGTGAAGATGACAACAAAGGATGATGGTGGCATATTGGTATGTTATTTATGTGCCTTCTGTGTTTCGAAGGAATAATATATTCGCCATTTCTGCTAATAACATGCATGCTATGGATTCTTCGACTTATTTTTCTCGGAAATAGCACCTGTAGCGTTGTGCGGTACAAGTTTTATGATGGAGCATCAACAATCGGGCTTTGCAAAAGAAGATTTATGTTGACTGAGACACATCTCGTGTTGTGAGGATGCAACCGGCTAGGGTGACACCCGACCTCTTTATTCTTCTATGAAGGAAACATCAGCGAGGATGCTCATCTCCTGAAACTGTAAGTAGTATTATGATTGCTGTTGTCTTCTAATTCATTATTCTTCATTGGCGTGCCGCATGCATAGTGTGTTCTGCAATGCGATAAACTTTTTCTTTTTTTACTAAAGGGGATGCACAGGCGCGCACACACCTGGACGTGGAGTGCAAATTACAAATATGCAATGAAAACTCCATTCATCCCTCCAGGGAATGTCCTTTTGTTTTTCTTGTCACTCAAAAAATCATCAATTTTTTTTAAAAAATAGTAAGATAGATCAATATGTAATATATCGTTTCACAAATATGTATAAATTTAACTTATATAAGTAGATAAAAAATAACAAATTTAACTTTGAATAGAACGTGTAATCTGTAGTAAAATTTGTTATTTTTGTTTCTAATTTTATAAATCAAATTTGAATTTGCATGTTTGTGGAAAGACATATCACATGTTTATCTACCTTACCAATTCTTTTTCAATTTTTTAATAAATTTGATGTATAAAATGAGGGGATGTCCTCTCGAGGGGTCAGAATCCGCTCCGACATAAAATAAATAGATCTCAATCTCTCCAGAATTTGTCGGCCCAGTATTCGAAGATGCTCATAGGGGTAGGGTTTGCGTGCGTGTGTTCATAGGGGTGAGTGCGCGTGCGTTATGAGTGTCTGCGTTGTACTGTGTAATTCAAAAAAAATAAAATAAAATATTCTAAGTGAGAATAAGGACAAAGAAAAAGCGAATAGAATAAAGTGATCTGAGTTTGTTTTTTCATTTTTGTTTTATCAGTAGCTGGTGGCCCCGGGTTGGCCCAATAACCTGTTACTGCTGAGATTTTGAACCCTGGTAGTTGGGCTGGGCCAACTAACCTGAGGTGGAAGGTGATCTCGGCTTGAACTCAGAACAGTCAGAACAACAGCCAACTCAAATCGAAGCCATACAATGGCCCAAGCTGACTGCTTTCTTTCCCCGTAAAACGCATCGGCATCGATCATTTACGTGTGTAAGGAGGAGACGCGGACGAAATCCATTTTGGCCGTCGTCTTATGGCCGTCTGGGCAACGGAAACAGTCACGCAGCTGAACTGCAGAAGCAGCTGGTCGGCTCGGCCGGTCCAGCGGGTACGCGCTTTCAGCTACGTTGAAAATGCGCTGGTGCCATGTATAATCGGAAAGAAGGCAATAAAACAGCGAGGAAAATGAAGAGAAAATGCAGCTCGACGATGTACGAAATGACTAGGTCATCGACGGCCTTTCAGCATCGGAGAGGATGCTTATCAGAATATGCGATCCTACTTTCGAATAAAGTAGACAAATATCAGGGGCATCTCCTCCTGAAAAAGTGGCAAACGTCAAATACTAAAGAAAAATTTAGATTCCTTTGCTGAGTTAGTCCCAGCGTTTAAAAGAACATTGAGATAAGTACAACTCATATTATACGCTTAATCCTCACTCGTCAGATCTTAGGCTGGATTGTACGCAGATGGAAGTTCAATGTTTTTAGTGGATAATACTTCCTCGTCAGCTCGTCTCCTAGCAACCATCAAGGACCAGAGACCTGTACTGTGTCTTCTTTTATTTATATATCTCCCGCCGAATGAACAAGAAGCAAAATGTCACTTTCGGATTTTTACGACAACAATTTCTTTAGGAGATCAAGGCGCCTTTGCTTCTAGACAGCATAGTGTTCGTCCATACCTACACGCTTTGCGATTCTTTTTATCCCCAATTGGTCTGTTCCGGCGTCACGATGACAACACCAAGGCCCCATTACATCATGCGAGTCCTTATCCGCAATGTGCATCTCCAGCCATCAACTATCTTACAACATATATAATGCTCGTTTCATTACCTAAAGCTCTTATCTTATTAGTAATTAGTATATACGTCATAAAGACGTGATGATATTGCTACTACTGGCTAGCAGTGTTTCCATCGCTAACCACCCCCGGGATTTGGACCGGACATCTGATGTCTCCTGCGAACAACATGCCTTTTTCTTATTAAGCAGCCGACATGTCTGGATCTAAACATTTACTTCCTACATTTAGGTTATAAGACGTTTGGTAAAAATCAAACTACTCTAAATTTAACTAACTCTATAAAAAAAATAATATTTATAACACCATCATATTTTCATTAAATATATAATTAAATAAATTTTCATAATATATTAGTATTGGATTAAAAATATTACTACTATAAAATTAGTCAAACTTAGAGTAGTTTGACTTTGACTAAAATCAAAACCTAAAACGAAGGGAGTATAACCTTTATTAGTTGATCAATTCCATCAGTGTTAGCATTCCTGGGTGTTCGCCATTTGGGTCTGGGTGGTCATATGCCTGGTTCTTTTTTTATTAATACATTTTACCTCGATTGTCATTAGCATATTTTTTGAACTAGATATTGTATTTAATACGAAAACTTTTTATATAAAAATTGTTTTAAAATAGTACATTTTTTATTTTAAATAATTAAAACTTAATTAATTATACTTCCTCCGTACTATAAAGGAAGTCGTTTTAGACAGTCGTTTTAGACAGCGACACGGTCTCCAAAACACAAGTTTGACTTCTTATTTCTATAAAAATATTTATTGAAAAGTGATATATGTATACTTTTATAAAATTATTTTTCAAGACAAATCTATTCATATATTTTTTACACTTTCAAATTTAACAACTTGAGAGTTATTCATGATTTATATTCCCAAGGTTTAACTTAAACATTATCCTAAACGACTTCCTTTACGAGTACGGAGGGAGTACTCTAATAGAATTATGGTTTTACATGTCCAACCTTAATAATCTTAGTCTACATCCAAAGCGTGTAAGGCTTTTAAGTTTTTTTTAGGATTTAAGCTAATTCGTACAATAATAATCCCGTAAAGTCCCTGTACTCCAAATGACCAAACACCATAATTGGAACACAAAACTGTTTCACTCCTGTCTTTCGAATAGAACGCTTTAACCAGCAAACAGCACTAACCGCAAAACTACCACATTAAGCAGCGGGGCCCAGCTGTCACCCGCACATCCGGGGATCCTGCGGCCGTTCTTTCCTTTTCGGTTTCATACGTGGGGTCTGTTGGTGGAGGTGTTGCCAGCTCAGCCACCCACCCACCCGTTTTTTCCCAACTCGGTTCCTCCTCCCCTCGCGCTGCTGCCTGCTAGTACTTCTCCCCTCCCCCTTCTCGCCGCTCTACTCAATTCCGCCGTCAAAGTCTTCGATTGATCCGATCTCTTGTCTCGTCTCGTCCTCCCCATCGGAACCCTAGCCGCCTCCCGCGCCCGCGCCGCCGCATGGAGCCGAAGCCAAGCACGCCGACGGCCGCGGCGACCCCGCGGTTTAAGCTGGGGAAGCAGTCGTCGATGGCGCCCGACCGCGGCGGTGCGGGGGAGAGCTCGGAGGAGGGGTCAAGCGAGGCGGTCGGGGTCATGGGCTTCCAGCTGATGTACATGGCCCACGAGGGCGACGCCGAGGGGATCCAGGAGCTCCTCGACGCCGGCGCCGACCCCAACTTCCGCGACTCCGACGGCCGCACGGCGATGCACATCGCCGCCTGCGAGGGGCAAGCCGAGGTCGTCGAGCTGCTCCTCCAGCGCGGGGCGGATGCTGTCGCCGAGGACCAGTGGGGCAGCACGGTGAGCCTCTCCGAACTTTTGTTTTGTTTTGCTCCTATTGGTGATTTGATTGCTCTGGCTGAAAAACCTCATGATTACTCGGGGATAATCTGAGTTGAATTGGGAACTCCCATGGAATGGTATTAGATGCAAGTTTTAGTCAGTAAGTACAATGATTGATTGACGCGAACATGGTCTTGGTCACCGAGGGAGATGGATTCGAGATAATACTTCTAATATACTCCCTCCATCTACTTTTGATAGTCAGGCAATGAAAAATAATAGCAATAGTCGTCTCGTAGGTGCAGGTGCTGGTGAAAGAATAGCTTATGGGGCTGGAGTATTTCATCTTGGCACACAGACCAATGATAAGTATTTCTACTTATCATCTATTTAAACATGCTACTAGTCATTCCTCGTAAACAAGCGATTCATTAATATTTACATTTCTCAATGCCCATATAGCCAATCTTGTGTGGAGGAAATGTCCATATAGCCAATCTTGTGTGGAGGAATGGAGAGTCACGCATTAAATCCGAGAAAGTCATTAAGATGATAGGTTGTTGGATTGAAATATGTCTATCAAAAATAAATTTTTCAGATTTGGAAATATGACTATCAAAAGTAGATGGAGGGAGTATATGTTTATTTCTAGGTTGCTATTTTAATATGCGAGTGTTGTATCATTTGTCTACCATCTGGCAGCCTTTGGCAGACGCATCGCATTACCAGAACCATGATGTGATCAAGATCTTGGAAAAGCATGGCTCCAAGCCTAAGGTACTTCCGAACTATTATGTACGGGCATTTTGTCTTCCTGATGTACTGCTATGTTCCAGTTTTCTGAATTTATTTCCTTTTTTTTTTTTGAAGATTGCTCCTATGCATGTTAAAAATGTCCGTGAGGTTCCTGAGTACGAGATTTCCCCGAACGAGCTAGATTTCACTAATGGAAATGGTATATCGAAGGTGTGTATATATGAATATGTTAGCCTTTCTTTCTTATTTGAAATTTTCAGTTAGAGACACAATCTGCCAGTCACAATGTTTCTAATTTGTTGACTTGCTGACCCCTACTTTCTGTACATAATTTTAAATATGTTAGGTTGCTCCATCAATTTTTGTCAATTATGTTTTATATCATTTTCATCTGTTTCTCAGGGTACATTTAGGAAAGCAACATGGAGGGGCATTCTGGTTGCTGTTAAGAAGCTTGATGACGATCTAATTATGGACGAGAACAAAGTGTGGGTTGGTTCCATTGAGTAGTATTCAGTTACTGTTTTACTCGTCTTTTTTCACTCAATTGTAGACTCTGTCTGAAAAATGTAGTTCCCTGACAGATTGGATTGGTTTGCATTGCAGACAAGCATTCAGAGATGAGCTTGATGTGCTACAACTAATACGGCATCCGAATGTCGTGCAATTTTTAGGTGCTGTAACACAAAGCAGCCCAATGATGATTGTAATGGAATTTATGCCCAAGGTTTGTCCTATAGGCAGCGCTTTTTTAAATTTGCATTATTCACATATCTGATCATCTTTAGATCTGAGACCTATTTGATAAACTGCAATAGGAGCTGCTGCTTTAGATGAACTTTTCTAGTTACCTGGTCATTCATAGTTCTGAGTGATAAAATGTTGTTGCCATTCTCAAGTGGCAATGCCAGATCTGTTTTTCCTTGTCTTAGCTGTTGCTTTTCTTTTGTTGGCAATATTTGGCCAACTGGTAATGCCAATTTAGCCTTCACTCTTTCCTTCTAGCTGCTAATATTTGGTCGCAAGCACAATAGATCAGTGCAAGCTGGATATATGTGTACCGAGCTTAACTTTGCTATTTTGGTCCACCAAAATATGTTCATAGACTAGATGGACTTTTCCGTAACTACTTTCTATTTCTAGCTTTTTTAGAAGGTGAGCCCCACTACAAAGACAGATCACTAGCTTTGTTAACTTCCTATTAGTATTCTGTTAATGTCAAATGGTCCATGACTATGCATGCACTTGAGTATGAAAACACCTTTTTTTAGTGAACTGATGAGAACTTTGGAATTTTTGTTCTCAGGGTGATTTGCGCAAGCACTTGAGTAGGAAAGGGGCTCTGGAACCGTCATATGCAGTGAAATTAGCTCTTGATATTGCAAGGTTCGCCTATCATGACCTGAATCTCTTGGTTCTACTTTTTTGTTGCTATAATAAAGACTGACTTGCAGTTCTCTCTGAAATCTAATAGAGGGATGAATTATTTACATGAGCATAAACCTCAAGCTATCATCCACCGCGACCTTGAGCCTTCGTGAGTACTACTTTTATATTATTTCTAGACCAGATGCTTTGAATACATGATTTGTAAAGGCTTCTTCTATCCATTGTGTAAGACAACAGAAACATATTGAGGGATGATACTGGACATCTGAAGGTGGCAGATTTCGATCTGTGTAAGATGCTAAAATGGAGAAGAAAAGTTAGAGAAGAGAAAGCCGTAACTTCTCCAGGCAATGCATGTAAGAAAATTCATACTGAATTTGAGCTATATATTAGTATCCATCTTACTGTTCCAAAATATCATCACTTACATTTGTTTACCTTCTTTCTGCACTGATAATTGACATGACAAATATGTTGCAGGTAGGTATGTAGCTCCAGAAGTCCTGCGAAATGAAGAATATGATACTAAAGTGGATGTCTTCTCATTTGCTTTGATACTTCAAGAGGTAAAAGTGTTGATATGCAACATTCTGTATTCCTGTGCCACTATGAACTGTAAAGTAAAACTGCTGAACCTACTCCCAGAGCCCCCTAGAAGACCAGTTTTTGTACTGATATTTCAAACATTTTCAGATGATTGAAGGATGTCTCCCTTTTTATGACAAGAAAAATAATGAAATTGAGAAGGCACATAATTCTAAAGAAAGGCCACCTTTCAGAGCTCCTCCAAAGCATTATGCTTACGGATTGAGAGAGTAAGCATTCCTTCTTTTGTTTTGCCTGTGGTAACTACTAAATTGTTTGGAGCACTATTATGACATATTGTCCATTGCAATCTTCTTGCGTACAAGCTTCCGCACTCTGTGTTCCATTTGCCTATCTGGAACTTTGAACTTTTATGTGCCACTATTTCACCCTAAACTGACCACTTTTCTGCTCCACACTATGATAGGTTGATTGAACAATGCTGGAGTGAAAATCCTGCTAGCAGGCCTGACTTTAGAACGATCATTGAACGATTGTCTTATATCCAGAATGAAATATCTCAGAGAAACCGTTGGAAGGTAACGGCTAATGTCTTTCCTGCTGTATTGCAATGGTCTTCTGAACATTCTGTCATAGTAATAGATAAATTGTTCAAGTAACAGATTGATTTACTTTGGCTGTGCCCTTGTCATGAACAGGTGAAACCTCTCAAATGCTTCCTGAGCTTTGAGGGCATGTGGAAGAAAGATCGAAATGAGGGCAGCACCACTCGTTCATCACGTTCATCGAGATCCTATTTTTAACAGTCAGTTGGGCCTGTTGTTGATTTCGTGTGGAGGATTGTATGCATGATTGATAGAAAATCAACTCATTATATACCATAGATTTGTGTTTCACTGGAAATAGTTTTGCAACTTGTTGCTTCACTGTCGATCACAATGCGGTTGTACATCAGACAGCATTGAAATCAATACAAACTGGAATATACAGACTGTTGTTTTTGTTGTCTTCTGTTTCTGGTTTCTCTTTCAGTAACATTGTAGCAACAGTTACAGTTGCACTGTAAAACGTCTGCAACTAGCATATACTGATATACTCCATACAGGTATAAGATGCCCACACATGTTCTGTAAGTTCTACACCATAGAAGCAAAACATATGAGACCTCCGGCGTCCTCCCGCGTATTAATTCCCGCACAATCACGAGAGAGAGGTCTTGATCCTGATCTTGGACAATTCTTGATGCGGCACGGCGTAGCCCGCAGGCACCTTAGCTAGAGCTGAGCGAGCGTGCTCAGGTCCACCGGGTAAACGTCGGACCGCATCGCCGCGCTGTAGGCCCTCCGGCCGACGAAGATATTGGCGGCCTCCGTCGGGTGGAACGCGTCCCAGAAGAGGTACTCGTCCCGGTTGGCGCACGGCGCCTGGTACGGCAGGCACGTCACCTGCCCGTTGTTCCTCCCCACCCCGCAGCACCCCCTGTTCGTCACCGCCAGCCCTGAAACCATCGGTACGTGAGCCAGCACACCGGCCCACCCGTCAAGATGACGTAGCAGTTCTAGGCACATCTCGTTTTGGGGCTTGCCTTGGAGTACGTACCGTGCTCCACCGGCGTGCGCATGATGCTCTCGAAGATGCCGTAGCAGTTGATGTAGGTGAACAGCGCGCCGGGCAACAAGCGGTTGAACTGGTTGACGAGGACGACCACCCTCCGGTTGAACATCCGGACTGCGCTGTTGATCCGCTCGATGCAGGTGACGCCGTTTCGGCTGTTCTGCGCCAGCTCGTTCGGGCTGCACCCCACCTGCCCCACCCCAAATACCGCCACCTTCCTGGCCCCGTAGCTGTACAGCGTCTGATCCAACACAGTGATGTACACAAGATTTGAGTTCCAATGTCATGTCGCATATATCGTCGATCATCACTACTGGTTTAATAAGCTGTAGGCTCGAGTGTAATCGATCCTGACCCTGAGCTGCTGCGCGTACTGGTTGATGAGCACGTCGGCGTACTGCTCCGGGGTGTACTGCCGGCTGGTGGGGTAGAACGCCGGCATGAAGTAGTTGTTGAGGTAATCGTTGCTGCCCATTCCGACGGTGAAGATGCACTGGCTCAGGCGGCTCGCCGCGGCGTCCTCGCCGCCCAGGATGCTCACCAGCTGCCGCACGGCCGCCTGGTAGTTCTGCAGCTGCGCGCTGAAGCTGATCCGTTCACCCTGTGTCGAACATACGTACATACATGTGGGCTATTTCCAGCGTGCAACGCGCGAAACACATTGTTCGAATAGTACATGTTGGTTTATGTGTGCGTGTGGTGTGTATAGCTGTGCGTGCGTACGTACCAGTTGCTGTCCAGTCTCGTCCCGGATTCCGGCCGCAGCAGAAGCGAAGTTGACGCCGGTGAGGAGCTGCTCACTGGTTGCGCCGGCGTACGGGGGAATGTAGTCATCGAAGCCTAGAAGCCGAGCTAACAAAATGGTGCGTGGCACGTACGTGTCGATCAACAAATGTGATGCTATATATTAGATCAACTGACCAACTAACCAACGGCAGTAAACACATCAGCTTACATATGGCATCGGCCGTGGTGAGGCCGTTGCTGAACCGGCCGGTCGCGCCGCCGGGGAAGTCGACGCCGTAGGGCGGGTAGTTGGCCCGCGCCATCGACGCGATGTTGTTGTTGTTCCCGTTGTCCACGAGCGAGTCCCCGAACACGAAGTAGCACGGCACCTGCGGCTCGGCGCCCGCGAGCCCGGCCGCGGCCAAGAGAAGCAGCCGCCGAAGCAGCGGCACGCACGACACCAGCTCCATTCCCAGCCGCTGCACTAGACGCGCGCGCTGGCCGGTTTTAGAAGGCGATCGACCTGCGCGCAGGCGCTGGCTTGGACAGTGTAAGATGCGCGGGCGCCGGCGAAACGAGACGCCGACCGGCCGACACGATACGCCAGGGGTCATCGGAGCTTCGTGTTTATAGGGCGACCAGATCGTGATCCATCGAGTCGGGTTGCTCGTGCAGCAGTCAGACCGGGAGTGCAGTGATCGACTGAACAGGACAGCGGCTGCCTGTACTGCACAGTGGGGAGGGATGCATGGATTGCACGTGCTCGTTGGAGTCACTAGTCACGGTTGATTGGTAGTATTGACTGATCACCAGTGTTGAATGTTGAGTGTCTTATTTAAAAGTTTTATAAAAAATTAAGAGGAGTTATACATAAAATATTGTTCATATTTTATCATCTAATAACAACAAAAATACTAATCATGAAAAAATTTAAATAAAATAAAAGGTTAAATGTTAAATATAAACAGTGGAATACTATATTTATTTTAAAACGGATGAAGTATTAACCATGTTCATCAGCGTAAAAATAAAGAAGTGTTAAAAACCCTACAGATGAGATTGTACGATGCGAAGGAGAATCTCCCGGACACGCCACATGCAGACATTTGAGAAATCTGTTCTCAGATCTCGCATGCAGCCCGACCGATTGGAGTATTTGAGTAACACCACTAGACCAGCTAGACCCACACCCTTTCATCAGAGTACGTTGAGACTGCTACATTTTGACTGGTTAGGCTGCCCCAATCTAGATTTATTGCACCGTTTTGGTAGGGATCATCTGCCCCTTTTTATACTACCTTTTTTTAGACCGATCGGCCGGAGCAAGGCCCGGCATGCAGAAAGCCATACGGCTAATGAGCAGTCACAACTCACACTCCACTTCACATGCTCACGCTTCTACAGTTTTGCTCTTCTACCTCGGTTTAAGGGAAGAGGATTTTGATCCCTTGAGGGGATATCCCCTCGTTGTTTGTATGTCACTCAAATGGTTATGAAAAAATTTAAGAAGATGTATTAATATGTGATATATCACTCCACAAACATGCAAGTAAAAATTCAACTTCTACATCTCGCAACGAAAAAAACAAATTTGACTCTGGGCTGCGGTTCAATTTGTTTTTTTCGTTGCGAGATGTAGAAGTTAAATTTGAACTTGCATGTTTGTGAAGTGTTATATCACATGTTAATACACCTTTCTATTTTTTTCAATTTTTTTATAACTATTTAAGTGACATGTAAATAACGAGGGGATATCCCCTTGAGGGATTAAAATAGTTTCCCCGGTTTAAGTCCATTGAATTCGGCGTGTCCAACCGCAGCCAGGGGCTCGATTATCCCTTCCCTTGAGGCGTTCACGCTTAGGGTAAAACGAGCGCGATGCTGCACGCGTGGAAGGTTTAATTTAGTGTAGCGCGCTAGCCGATCGATGAGAAACGCTGCTGGAGTGCTGGGGATACAGCGTTGCATGTGCTTGGTTGGCTCGGTTGGTGACCGGCGATTTTGGCCCAATCCGCTGTTGTTAACGAGCATTTTGTTTGAGACTGTTGACGAACTCTGTGCTGACTGTGCTATCCGTCGACCGTCGGAACTCGTGACGTGAGCGCCGTGAATTTTGAGTCGGCAGGTTTTGAGCCGTTTTGCTTCATGCTGTTCCGCTGGGAGAATCATGGCGCAAGCAGGAATCATGACATAATTCAGGGGGAAAAGTACACTGAATGTCCCTCAACTTGTCATCGAGTTACAAAATCGTCCCCCAACCGCTAAACCAGATATCCGATATCCCTTAACTAATCAAAACCGGTTACAATAGGTTCTTAGATAGTTTTGACTCCGGTTTTGACCTACGTGACGGCTGAGTCATCGTGGACCCTACGTGTCAGGATGCCACGTCATCTCTCTTTTCCCTCTTCTCTCCCTTCCTCAGATGGGGCCCACTTGTCAGGTGTCTCTTCTACCTTCTTCCTGCGCCAACACATAGAGGAGAGGGAGAGGTAGGGAAGGAGGGCGCGGCTCCAGCGGCAGCGGCCGGCCGGCGGTGGGGAGGACGTCGTCGGGGCGAGGAGGTCCGACGGCCGGCCGGACCAGCGGCCTGCGCCTCCCGCTGAGCCCGTTCGGGCTGCCCATCCTGGACGTGAGGCGGCATCGAGATGGGATGGAGATGAGGCGGCGCCATGCGTCCTCGCCGGATTGGCCGATGGCGCCATGCGTAACTGACGAACAAACCATTTAAAATTAGATTAAAGACATGATGCATGCTACTACAAATATTATCAAGCCAATGCATTGATCGATGATACTGCTACTCGTCTGCTCGTGCCATCGCGTCTCAGGAATGCAGCAACCAAACTCGCCGGATCATCACTCGTTCGTCCGCAGATGGTCGCCTGGTCGGTCGGTCGATCATGCAACAAAAAAACACGCGAGAATCGATCGATCGGTGCCTCAGTGGTGAGTGAAACATCGGTCGTGCAATGGAGCCATGGATGCAATGCAATGCAACGCACGTACCGTTGTTTGTGGTAGCGCGACGCGGCGCCGGCGACGGTTAGAACGGGAGACGAGGCGGCGGCGGTGGGGATGGAGATGGAGAGCTGCGTGCCATCCCACGGCGTCCTCTCGTCGTCGCTGCGCGGCCACTCGTCCAAGAATCGCCGCAGGGGCTTCTCCGTCGTCGTCACCGACGTGGCGTCGTGGTGGTGGTGGTCCGCCGGTTTGTCCAAGCTCAGGTCGGCGGCGCCGCCGAGGGTGAGGTAATGCTCCTTGGACGACGACCAGCCGTAGCCGCCGGATGCCGGGAAGAGCGGCGTGCTGGTGTGCGCGTATCTGTGGTAGGACGGCGGCGGCGACGTCGAGGCGTGGAGCTGGAGAGGAGCTCCGCCACCGCCGCCGCCGCTGTAGTTGGGCGCGTCGTCGTGAACCGGCGGCGAGATGGAGAGCGCGGACGGGCAGTAGACGGCGGCGGCGGAGGGCGCCATTTCCACAGGTTTTCTTGAACGGTTCTTGCCGCGGTGCATGTGCTTCTCGCAGTACTTGGACTCGCCGTACGCCTCCCTTGAGCACCGCCATCGACCTCCCGGCCCTCCATCGCCGTCCTAGCCAACCGAGCGCCGGGCCGTGGCGCGCGGCGAGGCGGTGGAGCGCATAGTGCGGTAGCGGCGTGAGCAGGTGGAGGTGGCCCAGGATGGGGAGCCCGAACGGGCTCGGCGGGAGGCGCAGGCCGCTGGTCCGGCCGGCCGTCGGACCTCCTCGCCCCGACGATGTCCTCCCCACCGCCGGCCGGCCGCTGCCGCTGGAGCCGCGCCCTCCTTCCCTACCTCTCCCTCTCCTCTGTGTGTTGGCGCAGGGAAGGAGGTAGGAGACACCTGACAAGTGGGCCCCATCTGAGGAAGGGAGAGAAGAAGGGAAAGAGAGATGACGTGGCATCCTGACACGTGGGGCCCATGCTGACTCAGCCGCCACATAGGCTAAAACCGGGTCAAAATCACCAAAGACCGATTTTAATTAGTTAAGTGACGTCGGATATGTTCGGTTAGGGGATGATTTTGTAACTCGATGACAAGTTGAGGGACCTTTGGTGTACTTTTTCCTAATTCAGGGGAGAACCATGACGTGCGGGCCGGCAATTAGGCCAGCAAAATATGGCCCATATATGTATGTAGGGACAAGAAGAGGTTACAACTCGTAGGCCACAAGCCCACGGATGTCCACGAGTGCCGGAATACAGGCCCAATTATTGTGGGCTCAACCTTCGGCCAGGAGACACTACCTTGTCACTCGGCTGCAAACTTCGGTTGCACCCAGCACGGAGCCACCGCCCAGCTACCACGGGCAGGGCAGCAGCCCGGACTCATCATCGAATACACTACACCATTAAAATTTTAATTTCCGAAAGGATTCTGTGGTAGAAATTTTGCAACAAATACTAGGAATATTTGAGTTTGTTTGGGCTCACCTATGCCACACTGACTTCCCCCCGCCGCTCTAAAAGCAGTTCTTGGGAACCGAAAATTTTCACCCAACAACCTATCCAGACATACGGCAGTACTAAAGAGATGGTTGTATCATCGAATAACTCACGTTCTAGATAGGTGGGAGCATGACCAAGAAATGTTCATCATATCTAAGACGATTTAGGACTTGATTTTACAGCCACAGAGAATCAGACCGGTGCCGGCCTCTTAATTAGCTGTAACTTTTATTTTAGGTAATTAATTAGCTGTAACTTAGGCAAGCTCAAGCTCTCACATTAAGGTGCTCCAGCAAGTAACCCCACATGAGTTGCTACCTCGCCAAGATTCCAAAATCAGCACCGGGGGGAAGAGTGCCCCCTACGTCACTTCGGGTCCCAAGCAATGCCGCTAGCAATAGCGTCGAAGACGAATAGTATAAGAGTGCAAACCGTTCACCGGCCGGCTCGCCGCGGCCACAGCTGAAAAAGGCTCCAGGTTAACCGGGAACGCGCGCTGGCCGGCCAGGCCGCCATGGAAGAGTTCCAAGAAGCGGACATCCTTTGGCCTGACACGGCGGCGGTGTCGTCACAGGAAGGCGCGCCGTCGTCGGGGATGCGCTACGAGCTGCAGGCGGCGGCGTCCTGCTGCTCCGCGTCGTCGAGCGGCGCGTCGTTGTTCGGCCCCTGCTCGCGATCGGAGGAGTTACTCTCCGGCGCCTTGTCCACGGCCGGCGCGAGCAACGACGACGAGGAGGAGGAGTTGATGGAGGCGGACGTGCTGTGGCCGGACACGGCGCCGCAGCCGGACGAGCAGCCGCGCTGGGGTGCGAGCGGTTATCACGGGTGGTCTCGCGGCGATCTTGGACTGGCCGGACGGCTCGCGGCCGCTAAGCGCGAGGGGTGGAGGCCGGCCGCGTCGTCTCCCATCGACATACCGGCCAAAGTCGCCGCACGTTGCCGCTAGCTTAGCATCGCGCTTCGCGCGCGCGCGCTGATCGATTTTTGGTCTCGCGGTAATTGCAACTGCTACTGGAGCTGGGAAGAAATGTTAGCAAAGTATGGATCATTTTAACGCTCATGAGCGAGAAGTTGGAGTTGTTTTTGGATATATTTTAAGTTGTTTTGTAAGGGTTTACTTATTTTAGGTAGAGATCATGACGTTTACATTGCATTCTATTAATTGAATTCCAATAGAACAAAACTGTGAGCAGTTGTTTTTTTTTTCCTTATGTTTTTCAGAACAGAGTTGGAATTGTAATTTAGACGGGTGTTGCTTTTCAATATAAGTACTACTCCTATCTTCTTTATTTGCTTTCCCTTTTTTCAGGGGATTGATGTAACTTCGTCTAATTGTAGAAAGATTATTGAGAGAATAGGACATTTGTCCAAACCGAAAGATACTCCCTCCGTCCCACAGTATAAGAAATTTTGAGTTTTTCTTGCAACGTTTGACCACTCGTCTTATTCAATTTTTTTTGCAAATATAAAAAATGAAAAGTTGTGTTTAAAGTACTGTAAATAATAAAGTAAGTCACAAATAAAATAAATAATAATTTAAAAAAATTTGAATAAGACGAGTGGTCAAACGTTGCAAGCAAAAACTCAAAATCCCTTATATTATAGGACGGAGGGAGTATATTCTTGCCTTCCTCGGGTTCTTTTGCAGGCAGGGAATCAGGAATTCAGGATAGGAGCCGCGCTTAGTTCGAGTACATTTGCAGCACAGAAAGCTAGATAGCTCCTTCAAGCCAACATCTCGAAAAGAAAAACAAGACTTGCTGAATTGGTTTTCGCCTAACAGTATAATTACAGTTGCTAGCTCCCAAATCTATTATGGTTGGATACACCCATGTTGGTGTGGAACCTGGGTTTTATAAATTCCTATTATTAACTTAAAAAAAGGCTCTCAAATCTATACTTAGTTGGCGAATAAGGTCGTCCCTATCAGACAATTTGGCCAACCTTTCTCCCAAAATGGCTTCTTCACGAAATCTGTAGCCAATCGTAGATATTCCGATATTTTACACGTATTTGCCGACTAGAGGTCACTTGAATCTGAGTATTGCATGATTCATGAGAAACATCACGGATTTCTATGAACCTATAACTTAAAACTGTTTTTTTCAACACAATCTTATGATTGTAAAAATCCTTATATACAAAGGTCGAAGACGTAAATCATCTTGCTTATAAAAATAAGTACAACCAAGAAGAAACTTGGTTATTAGAGAAAATTATAAGCGTGTCAAGAATTAAACATGAGATCTTAGTGTTACAATCACACCCCATGTATCATCTTTCTTATTAAAGAAACAATTAAAATACTTGTTATAGAAGAGTTTAAGCTAGATTGGCAACATTGATTATATGATGTCACAACTAATTAATATGCCAAGCTTAATTTGATATATAATTCCCTAATAAATATTGATAAATAATTAGAGAAAAATAATAAAATCTGACAGTAGACAATAGCCGCATAGTTGACACATAATTTGTTATTTCATCCGTCTCAAAATATAAATACTTTCATTTTTTTCACATGGATTATAGAAAGATATGAAATTAAATGGGAATCGCTGTCACTGATTTGAGATGAGAAGTAGCCAAGTAGGTAAAAATTAAATGATATATAGTTGTTATCAGGGTTTAATATTTTTCGGTTTGGGCGATTCTATCGGCAGTCACCGATATATCAAATTTTCTAAAACTTTGAAAAAATGTTGGTCAATTTTGAACAAAATATTACCAAATTAAAAAAAATCGGCCAAAATAATATCGTATCGTGGGGTAGGGGTGGGGGGTATGAAATTTTAGAAATTTCATTCCGGAATTTTGAACCCTAGTTATTATTGGTTAAGATGAGGCAGAAGACAAAGAATTTACTATATTTTAGAATGTAGGGTGTATTTTTGTTTCTCTAATTGTTACACTGAATTTACTCTTAGGGCATGTACAATGGTCTTTATTAGCGGTCTCTCTTTATTGTTATGCAAGCATATTTGATGACGTGGAAAAGAGAGGAAGAAGGAAAGAGAAAGATGGTTGCTACGCATGACAACGGCATTGAGTCGACTCTTAGCATTTTAGGAAATTTTTCGTTGCATTGAGTCTAATAAAGGAAAGATGACTAGTAAAAAAGTATTATAGTACATTAATGGTTAGAGACCGTATTGTCTTAACTATTGTAACGTGATAGCATCTAATTAACATGGAGAGCATACCAGTCTCTACCTTTGTACTTACCCTTACATACTCATGAAGTGACATAATAATCATAATCTATCTTTGTCATATCGCTTTCATACTATTTGGATTGCATGCAAGAATCTAATTTCATAAAATATTTCCTAATTAAGACAACTTGATCAATATTTGGATAGCTTAGTGGCGTCATCCTGTTTTCTCTATAATGTAAAAGAAGAATTTTATTTGAGAGGTACTTACCATAAAAAAATTTAGTATAAAATTTAATACTTTATTATTAAGAGTAGTGCTAAATTTTACACTAAAAAATATGGTAATCATGGTATCTCCGTTCCGCAAATTCCATAAATCATTCAATGTAAAATGTTGTATCTAAATCCGCTGTGTGTGTGACAAACCTCAGTTGATTCAACGTTATCCTTCAGATAACCTGAATCTGACTACATGTTCGTGATTCTTCTTATCCCAGAAGCAAAGATTAAACGCACTTACAGTACTGTTTTTATGGATTTTTTTAATTAAAAGAGCGCGCTGACCAGGAGCTTTAGGATTACACACCTAATAATTTGTATATATGTACCGTATGAGTAGTAGTATTAGCGCGCGTGATACATATACAGATATACTTTGTTTTTTTTGAGAGTGATTCCCACTGCTAGAGTAGTCCGCCGCCCTGCCGAACAATTGCACGCCAGGTCCAAGCACCGTTGATTGCTTCTGTGTCCGTCAAGGGCTTCCACTATGATCCATAACCCACGGCAGCGACCTATCATTTTGTCATTACTATTCCCTCCGTCCCACAATATAAGAAATATTGTGTTTTTCTTAACATTTGACCATTTGTCTTATTCAAAAAAATTTTACAAATATAAAAAACGAAAAGTTGTGCTTAAAATACTATAGATAATAAAGTAAATCACAAATAAAATAAATAATAATTTCAAAAAAATTTAAATAAGACGAGTGGTCAAATATTGTAAGAAAAACTTAAAATCCCTTGTGGGACGAAGGGAGTAGTAGTTTATTACCTTCTCGCTGTCTCTCAGCACCGGCGTATGTGTAAGTACGCCAGCTAAAATAATTCCAAGTCCATGATACCCATAAAAAAACATCAATCCACACTAAAAAAATGGCATGTTTGGATAATTGTATATACTATTGGCAACCCGGCCAAAAAATTGTATTGTTGGCGTCTAATTACAGGATTATTTATGATAATATTCGTCTTCTTCACTCTAGTCATTTAATTAGTCAAGTACTCAAGTACTGACATGAGAAAGGGAACATGCGTGCACCGCTGCATGCACGTCGGCGTCGACCATATTGCTCCTTTCCGATCCGGATCTGCACTGTCACGAAACCGCGAGCTACCCAGCCGCCGCCAGATGCTTACAGTCCACTCTCCACTGCGCCCGCATGACGCCATGCGCCGCGTCCCGCGCTTATAAATTAATCCCGGGCATGTACACGCGAGAACGGACACTAGCTAGTGCAGGCAAAAGGAGGATACGCATATATGGAAGAGCTGCAGGAAGCCGACGTGCTGTGGCCGGCGGAGCACCACCGCGACTACGAGCGCTGCCGCCACCATCACCATGCCGCGCAACCCGCGGTGTGCCCGGTGGCGCCGCTGCGGCCTTCATCGTCGTCGGCACCCGTGCGCATCCCCGCGCCGACGACGACGACGTTTGCGGGCGCGCGCAGAGGCTACGAGGACGACGGCACGAGGACGGACTACTCCGCGGGCGCCGGCGCGTCGTCGAGGATTGTGCCCCCTCACGTTTACGTCGCGGCGGCGAGGCGGGGCTCCGAGGGGAGGACGGTTGCCTCGTCGGTGTGCGTGGGGCACGGGCGCACGCTCAAGGGCCGCGACCTCCGCGCCGTCCGCAACGCCGTGCTCCACATGACCGGATTCCTCGGCGGAGGCCCCGACGAGTACTAGCTAGTTGAGCAGCGCGCGGCGGCATGTTTCGTTGCATCGTGTGGATCGATCGAGTTCGTTACTTTGTACTAGTGTATATCAGATTGTAAGTTTTTTTTTCTGACGGAATATCAGATTGTAAGTTGGTCAGAGATAAGGTGGTTAATTAAGACCCGAAATCATCGGCGTCAGAGAGATAAGGTGCATTGTAATTAAACATTAGAGGGGCCGCTATTATCTGGCCGACGTATGTCATGCTGATTGTGCCAAAAATAACGAAGGTCTGATTTCACTTACACCATTTCGATCTCATGGTGTTGTGCACTCTGCACTGTACTGTAATTCTGTAAGAGTTTTTCTTGAGACAGCAGATTTGTCGTTATTATTTGCCGACGGAGGCTTGTTTGATCATGAAAAGAAAAGGGTTAAGAAGCGACCAAACACAACAGGCGCTTGTAAAAAGAAGACACAGTAGTAGCAGAGCCGGTCTCCACTCTCCATCTTATCAATTTGGTCTCTACCATACCAATTTGGTCTCTACCATACCAATTTGTCGTCCTCAGATATATTGGACTACAAGTTGATCATTTGCACACCAACCACCACTGATTTTCTGGCGACTTTGCATGCACTCGGAATTTCCTGGTGGTTTACTGTCCCTTTCGACGATGACGAAATTTTGGTGATATACTAAAAAAGTTCAGACAAGGCAGGCACTCCAGAGACAGGATCGCAGGAAGTGGACTACTTGCATAAAATAGGCCGAATCCTCCTATGCAGCAGCTGGTTCGTGCACAAGACGGTGTGCTGATTAGTTCAAGTCCGGCAAACCGTGGGCTGGATAAAGCATATATATGTTGCACCAAATCTGCCCGTTATGTCTTATCTGGAAGATTGGAACACAAAACAATACTAGAAGAAAGCAGATATACCCTGAGGAGTAAAGGAGATAGACCTAGGATTAACTTTATGAAGCCTCTCGGAAGGATGTCCCCTCTAGAAAGCTAAACCGGCTCGATGATTTTGTCTCATCTGGTGGTCTAAGCTAATATTCGAGTTGGATTTTTTCCAAGCAAATGACACACTATATACTTGAAGCGTTTGTTTGGACCAAACAATCACAAACTATATATTTAATATTTAATGCATTTGAAGCCGTATTTACCTAAAACTACGTATTTAACGACAAAGCATCATAAAACTAGATGTAGTAATCTTATAAAATTATCATAAAACTACACACCTATAGAGTTTAGAGTTTACTAGCTCCGTCCAAAAAAAATCCACTCCCCTAACAGCTAGCACTACTATAGAGTTTAGAGTTTTGAACCTGTTTTTTTTAGCACAGAGCGAGTACATCCCTAGTGCTAGAGTTCCTACTGTTTGTATAATAGTATTAGCGCTGAATATGTAACCTATTTATGTGACAAATTTAATGCTAGATAGGTAGCTTCCTGTCATTAGCCTTTCGGCTTATAATCTGCTAAAAAAAGTTAAATTTTGAAGACTTAATTGTAGAGTTAATTTCGAGGGGTTTTTTAGTTGTAGTTTATATTCTGGTATTGTCTATTAAACCGCGAATAATACAAATATAAAAGTTTTATCTATGAATTAATTTTTTCTTATATGAAATTTTATTACTTATTCAGTCGTAGACCAAATGTTGTTTCATAGTTATGTGATATTATGGATTTAAATATATTGTTTTATGATAATTCTATTAAAATATACTTATGTAGTTTCTAAAATTTACTCAATTTTTTGTCGATCCATGCAAAGAGATCTTCGGCATTTTTATAAGAAACGGTAGTATATCTGAGGGCTGAGGTTCTACTCCTTGGGAAAAGTAACAGTGAGTTTCGGGCGGAAATCTGAGTGAAAAAAAAATACACAAGTGCCATATAGCAAAACGCAAAATTTACTACAGGACATGTAAAAATCATGTAATTAATTGAGGGACACCGTGAAAACGTGATACTGCTCTAAGACAGTAGAAAAATTGTGAAATTTGCCGTAGGACACCGACGTATTATTTTATCATTTTCCGATTAAAAGTGGTGAGAATTTTTTCGAAATGTCTAGATTGCCCCCGCGCGGCCCCATCTGTATCCTCAGTTCCTCGCTCAACACGATGTGGATCCTTTCACGGCAGTAGTTCGCCACCTGCACAGTAACACGAGGCCACGGAATCAGTCAAAATCCTGAGGTAGGCTGCGCCACCGGCCAGTGACCAATCCGGACGTTTCGGATCGTTCCGAGCACATGCTCACCTCGGCGCTGCCGTGGCCATCGAAAACGCTGAAGGGGTGGGCCGGCAGCCGGAGTGCGTCGGCGTCGAGGCCCAGCCCGTCCAGGTCGCGAGCAGCCGCACCGGCACGTCCGCGAACCGCGGCACGGCGGCGCACGCGTCCTCTATCTCCGCGCTGCGGCCGCGCGTCGACGCGTAGCCCCCACACCGGCGCGCAGTTCATCAAATAAACGCTCCTCTTCCCCGCTCCCGCCACCTCCTCCTTGCTCTCCCCAAGAACAACCCTCTCGATCCCGCCCACCCATTCCCCAGGACACGCCGCCCGCGCCGCAGCCTCATCGTCCCTACATATCGCTGCCGAGGGCGGAGCGCCCGCGCGCCGGCCGCCGCCACCAGTGTGGAGCGTCGTGTCGCCATCACCGGCTCGCCGCCGCGTGTGCAAGTCATCTCCAAGCTCCGTACAAATGGTGTCGCATAGGGGCAATCTGGGCATTCCGAAAAAATTCTCACCACTTTCAGCCGGGAAATAATAAAATAATACGTCCGATGTCCTAGGGCAAATTTCACAGTTTTTATAGTGTCTTAGTGTCACGTTTTCACGATGTCCCTTAGCTAATTACACGATTTTTGCGTGTCCTGTAGTAAATTTTGCCATAGCGAAAACCAAAATGATAAATCGAAGGCCCATATGGGTCTTTATCTATGAAGGCCGGAAATCACGGGGGCGCCTAGCTGGCGCATATGCGCCGCTAGCGCGCACCTTCCTCGCGTAACCACCTATACTAGTATTAGTTAACGCTACTTAACATTAATAGTAATTAGGAAATACTATTAGGAAATATATATTAAAGATTTTTTTAGATATTTTTACTAATAGATTGAAAATTTTTCAAGTTAGATTTAGAAATTTTCGATTTAAGATTTAAATGTTAAAGTCAAATTTCGAATACATTCAACTCAGATTTAAAAACTTTCAACTCAAATTCGAAAACTATCAATTCTAGATTTGAAAGTTTTGAAAACTTTCAACTTGAGATTCGATAACTTTCAACTCAGATTCGAAAACTTTCAACTCGATTCGAAAACTTTTAAGTCCAGATTTAAAAATTTTGAAACTTTCAACTTGAGATTTGAAAACTTTCATGTCTAAATTTGAAAATTTTAAAGTTAAGATTTAAAAATTAGTAGTAAACCAATCACTAGTAAAAATAGAAAACTAATCTAAACTAATTACGATTTTTTCTTTTATCCGTACGGCAGGAAGAACAAACGGCGGAAAAAAAGAAAAAAAAAGAAACGATGGCGTAAAAAAAGGAAAAAAGAGAGAGAAGCGCGAGCGCGCGTGCATGGGCCTTGTGGGCCGGCGTGCACGCTGGCAACACGCGCGCGAGTTAGCCTTTCCGGTTCCGGGAAATGACAGCCCAACCCACTGGGGCAACATAAGTGTCGTCCCCTTGGGCCAATTCCATACCCTCATGTAAGCCCATTAACTATCCTTTCAGGCTTAGCCCACCCCTCCACCCTTTTGCGGCTTGAGAATGTCAACACACCGTTCTCCCAGTGCCCCGGCGGCCAGATCTCATATTCTCATGCCACTCGTGCTCTTGCGCGACGCCTCCCCGTCCCGGCTCCAGAGAACCAGGCCCTCCGGTAAGCAGATGCGCGGCGCGGTTCACCTGCCGAGCCGGACGTCGTCGTCGTCGCCTCCGAGGAGATCAGCTCTGATCACCTCCGTCCCGGCGGTTCTTGCTCTGGCCTTCCTCCTGATCCTCGTCGCCGTCGTATTCCTCTACTCCGGCACCACCACCACGCCGTCCCGGGCCGTCACCTCCGCTGGCCGCGCAAGCGAAGCACGTGGCGGGGGCCATGCTCTGCTGTCCCCGACGGTGGGGTCCATAGGTGGTGCGCGCGCCATCTGGGAGCTCCCCGCCGCGCCGGCCAAGTCGGTCCTCTTCGTCGCCCACGGCTGCCACTGCCGCCCGGAGAACTTCTGGCCGCAGTCCCCGCGCTGCCCCGGGTGCGTCGGCCTGCCGGAGGACGTCGCCATCACGGAACGCGCGCTACGGAGGCGGTTCGCGGTGCTGGCCCTGGCGAGCGCGAGGGAGTGCTGGTCGATGGGGAAGGAGGTGAGCGCCGCGAAACGTGGGATCCGGTCCTGGGCCACCGAGAACGGCCTCGCGGACCTTCCGGTGGCCGCCCTCGGCGCGTCCTCCGGCGGGTACTTCGTCTCCAGGCTCGCGGCCGAGATGAAGCTCGCCGCCGTCGTGCTTATGATCGCCGAGGGCTCCTTCGGGACGGGCGGCGCGCCGGCCGGATACCCTCCCGCCATGTTCCTCCACATGCCCAAGGACCAGCGGAGGGCGGCATTGGTGGAGAGGAATTCCAAGATGCTGCAGAGCAATGGCGTTGAGGTGAAGGAGCTCCGGAGCCTGGAGCTCCCTCTAACCCCGACGATGCTGTCCGACAGGATCCCGGGGCTGAACCGGGGATTGTCCGAGAGGATCTGGAGGGTGTTCACGGAGGATGGATTCGTCGATGAGAGAGGGTTCATGAGGAAGGATGGCCGCGCAACGCCATGGATGGATGCAGTGGTGAAGAGGGGATTCTGGGAGGAGGTGTCTGGGTGGGCTGATCACATCCAGGAAGAACTTAATCTTGCCTATGGATACCATGAGATGACGAGCTTGCACAATGATGAAATGTTCGATTGGATTGAGGAGCACCTGAGATGAGGTTTATGGTTGATTACTCTTAACCCTTTCGTGATACTGGTTGGAGGATCGGAGAAGATGCTGCAATTTGTAGCTTGAGAAATTTCTGTCGCATGAATCAAGAGAGAAAAGGTGCCACGACAGTGTTTGTGAAGAATAGACTTCATGTTAACTGTTGTATGTTTCTTTCAGTTGGCTCTTCTGCAAATGGACTATAAGAAGCATAAACACTGACACAAATGTACTGTAGTTTAGTAGGGTTTTGCTCTGATCTGTAATAGTATAGTATCAGTTCTATGTGTATCTAGATAAATCTTTTCATGAATATTGTTGGCTTCTTGTCTCTGAACAGTCGCACTTTGGTGCTGAACCTAAATTGTTGCCATGGTTTTGTTACTAGCTAGCAGATGAAATATAAAGAGAATTATTATTTTCAACATTGCATTGACTCCTTGTTTTGTTGTTCATTTTATAGCAGATAAAACAGGCGTTCATTTTGAATATATAGAACTGTTTCATTCCTTTGTCCGTAATGTAAACATTTGGCGCCTCCCACTGTTTCATTCCTTTTGGTCAGGTTCATCCCATTCATATTGTCAGACATGAAATTTTAAGTTTGTCTGGTGCACTCTGTCTGTTCACCAAGCCAAAATTTCTTGATTGGCCTTCCAGATTTGCAGTCAGTGTGCACCATGCTGTTTCACTAATATTTTGTTATCCAGTGTTGACGATGGTTGGGGTAGGCATCTGAAGTTCTGAATTTGACCAATTCGATGAGCATCGGATGACAAACTGTATACGCCCAGACAATGCCAAGCATATCTGGCGCATCTCAAATTCTCCATACGAGTTCAATTTCTGAACTTCTGATTCAATTTCTGCAATCTGCACTCGTGTTTCACTTTCAGCTCGACGACTTCAAGGCCTTCAACTGAAAATGAGCCTGCTAGTTCCTGATGCGTACTTGTCCCTACAGTGAGTGAATCAGTGCCGCTGGCACAATTGGATGCTTGCACCTCGCATTTAGTTTCCTGCTTAATTCTTCAGTTCTTCACCCTCCAGCCAAATTAACAACATATATACTTTAACAAGCGACCATGTTAATGTGTACCTTGTCCAAAATTTCATCTATACAAATTAACAGCATTAATTGAAAAATATACAAATTAACAGTTTGGTCTGATCAGACCGAGAGAAGTTTAAGAAATGTCGTCTGTTTTTTTATTACAACGTTGCCCAGCCTGAAGTGTGCACACGTCAGAATTGGTAGCAGCCAATACAGATAGGGGAGAGGGAGGAATTCCCTTCCTCGGATTCTTGGCGCGCATGACGTCGTAGACCCGGAGAAGATTGAGCTCCGCAGCAACAACCCAAACACACAAAGCGGTGCGCTTCCACTTCCACAGCGGGCTCATGCGGAGTCATAGCACAGCCATTCTCGGGAGCCTCCACCTGTGCCCTCCCGTGGTCAGCAACCGTATCGCTACCTCCCCGCGCTATATATGCTACTCCCAGCCATACGCATACTCCCATCTTGGTGCACCTTAAGTGCTCTCTCTTCCGTAGCGTATCTGATCGATCGACCAAGATGGTGACCATGGAGGCTTCCAGGAGGTGGCCATATGCAGCTTGGTTTATGGCCGTTCTGGGTTTGGTCGCCGTGTTTTCATCGTCGGAGGCGTACGTCTTCTACGCCGGCGGCCGCGACGGCTGGGTCGTCGACCCCGCCGAGAGCTTCAACCACTGGGCCGAGCGCAACCGGTTCCAGGTGAACGACACCATTGGTACGTGTATCATCTCGATCATCCCCTCATCGATGTATAACTACGTGTTTTTTTTTTTTGGTTTAATCGTTCAAGTGTACGTGCGGCGCGTTTCTTGGCTCGCAGTGTTCTTGCACGACGACGAGGTTGGCGGCTCCGTGCTGCAGGTGACCGAGGCGGATTTCGACGCGTGCAGCACGGGCAACCCGGTCCGGCGGCTCGAGGATGTAGCGGCCGGCCGCTCGGTGTTCCGGTTCGACAGGTCCGGTCCTTTCTTCTTCATCAGCGGCGACGAGGACCGGTGCCAGAAGGGGCAGAAGCTGTACATCATCGTGATGGCGGTGCGCCCGACGAAGCCGTCCGAGGCGCCGGAGCCGGCCGTGGCGGCCGGGCCTGTCTCTTCCAAGTCGTGGTCCTGGCAGGCGTTCCCGCCAGCCGGTGCTACCACCCCGCCGCCGCTGCCGCCGTCCTGGGCCTCGGCGCCTGAGCACGCGCAGGCTCCGGGCAAGAGCTCGCTGGGTGGTTCTGGCGGCGGGGAAATGTCGCGCAGCAGCTCGCTTGGCGCGCCACCGCCGACGTCCGGCACGGCAGGGTTGGACGGAGTGCTTGCCAGTGTTGTGGTTGGGGTTTTAGGGGCTTTGTTGATGTTCTGAAATGTTGTACACTGCCACACTAGGACTGGGCAGGACGCCAGGACGTTCTACTTCCATGGCGATCATACAGGTCACAGTGGTCAGCGAGTTAGTCATAGTTAGTTTGGTAGTTAATTTAGTATAAGACTTAAGACTGATGCACAAAATAAAGAGAACGCTGTTACACGTACATGTATGGATAATGAAGGCACATGCTCGACTATAAATACCATTGGCCTTCATGGTTCAACGAGATGCATAATTTTGTACAATATTTTCTTCGGATACTGCCCTGTTTGGATCCAGGTCACATCGGATATTTATACACTGATAATTAGAAGTATTAAATGTAGACTAATAATAAAACCAATTTAATAAGCCGGACTAATTCGCGAGACGAATCTATTGAGCCTAATTAGACCATGATTAGCCTATATGATGCTACAATAAACGTGTGCTAATTATAGATTAATTAGGCTTAAAAATTTGTCTCATAAATTAACTCTTATTTATATAATTAGTTTTATTATTAGTCTATATTTAATACTTCTAATTAGTGTATAAACATCTTATCATTCACCCCATCATTCATCCCAAAGTGCTCAGTACATCTGAAGGAGTGACTTCAATTGGGCCATTCTAATAGCGGCCCAAGCTGGGCCTATAGAAGTTCTGGGCCGGTCTGCTCGGTGTGGCGTCGCGTCCTGGCAGTCGAGACGGGAGCGCGTCTGGAATCTGCGGAATCGCCGGGAGGGCGCGCCGTGCCGCTGCCGCCGAAGCCGCGGTGAGGTCAGTGCCCCGCTCTCCCCCTCCTCCTACTATTCCAGCGTCCCGTGCTCCGTGCCCCCCGTCGCCGTCAGCTCCACACGGCTCCGGCTCGGGCCGCGCGGTTGCGCCCGACGAGGCGACGACCGTTGCTACCGTCCGCCATGCTGCCCGCGAGGAGAGGGTAACTATTTCCCCTGGCTCGTTGCCCATTGATCTCGTCGACGGCCGCTGTCTCGTTGCCCACTTATTTCCTCCGGCTTGCCGCCGTTCTCCTGCCGCACGCGTCGCCACTCGCAAGTGCTCCACCTGCCGACCAAGCCAAGTTGTAGCTCCGCTCTTTGCCCAGCTTTGTTTTCCCTCCATCGCCCACTCGCGGAGACCCTATTGGGGATCTTCATATCAGCGATACAAAATAACTCATCGTCTATTCGTCTCTAACAATCCTTCCGCTCGTGCTCTATTGTTTTATATGATTTAGAAGGCCTGTTTTGCAATGGTGGACTGGTGGTACTAGCCTGCTAGTTTGTAGTTCCGAAGATCTAGGGTTTCATGTGCACAATGCTGCATTGGAGTAGTTTCTTTTTCCTGTGGTGCGAATTTACAGCATGGAATACAATGTTGGCGTGATTAATCAAACTCAGATCAGTCAGATGAATCAATTTCGGATCAGTCATAAATCAGATTTCACATCTGACTCTAATGATTTTTGTGTACTTATGGTCAGGATAAAATCTCAGGACATTCATTATCACCAATCAGAACAATCGATCATACTGATGGAAGTGCTTTTGATAGTGAGCCTAACGCAGAAAATTCGAATCTTGCATTTATGGTGATAGAGCTAGAGCAAGACATGGTGCTACCAGTTTCTAGTAAATGGCTACCAGTTTCTAGTAAATGGCAAGTTGAGCGTTTGAATTACAAAAAACTGTACGATGTATTTATCCTCATCCTGATTCTTCTATATAGTGAATTGGTTTTCTTTTATTAATGGTTGGTTAGTTTATATAGGAAATAAATGTAATTGGATAAGGAAATACATATGAAGTAAACAATTAGAGGGACAAATATATGGCTCATAATACTACATGTACAACTCACATAGCTTAGTTAAATAAACTTAGCTGATAAGCCATGCAGCATCTTGGGAGTAGTATGGTTGCTGCCTTGTTGTGAACAATGCATTGCATCCAAGTGGTTAGTATTTCAGATTTTCAGTTATGTTAACTTGCTGATAATATACGTCGCTGTTTTAATGGTGTTAAACCTGCTGCGTATTTCATATATCTAAACAAGAGATTATGTGCACGTGTGGATGTGTATTTACCCATGCATATCACTGGAATTATATAAAACACCCACTTTGCTCTCTTTTTAAAATAGCATATCCCTTGCTATTGATTTAGCACCCAACATGTCGTGCCTTTGACGCACTCTCCTTGTTTCCTTTGGGTTCACTGCAGCCAGTGAGCAGCCGAGCTCCACCTTAGTCGCATGTTCATACTGTTAGAGCTTCACTGCAGGCCAGTTGGAACCAGTACCAACATTCTCGGTGGCCCATCATACCCTAACCGAGAATAGGAACAAGCCTAAATTTCACAATAAGCATTGATGAACCAAATCCTAATTTATTTCTTCTCATTTTTTTTCTCCTGTGTTTCTTTTCAAGTTGTAGCCAGAGCATAAGACAGCACTTCCAATTAAAGAGTATTTGTTGATTCCAGGCTGGTGATGCTGTTTTGTACTAATGTTTGCCAATCTTTATGGGGGCTTTAAACCTGTAGCTTTTTAACGAGATTTGCAATTAGTAATGTTCAAACTGATGCATTCTTGAATAAGAAAATCGTTGGAATCCATTGCATAGATGATTGGATATTACTAACTACCATTCCATTTACTTCATATTTTCATGTTGGAATCTACAGGAGGCTTATGGAAAAGGATCATCTGATTCAAGTGATGATGAAGAGTGGTAGTACACCTCAAAAGGGAAATTTAGAAGACAGTGTGCTTAATCACCTCAGCATGGAAAATGATTATCTAGAAGAGCACCAATTGGGCACCAGAATAATGAACATACCCCACTGAATGTAAGGCTTTGTGGTTCAGTAAGTGAGCACAAAGTGAAGTGCTTTGCTCCAATAGCAATGGTAGCATAGCCAGAAATAGATACTTTGGTCCTGCAATTAATCAAGTATAAATAATTAAGTGTCGTTAATCTGAACTTCCCCACAACCACCACATGTTAACAATTAAACCAACTATCCTCTCCAGTTAACAAATAAGTGCTTCTTCAGGAAATGCACGGTGGAACTTTATGATTCTAACTTTTGATATCTCTTTGGATATTAGGTTGGATATGCATAATCTAAAATGTAGATTTGTCTCGAAAGTACTTTCGGAATATTATATTTTTATCATGCTTTATAAACACATCGTACAAAGAAACTAGCCGAATTCCTTGTGCAATTATGTGGGACTAAATTAAAGTTCCATCTTTACTTCGAATTATTGGTATGCAGATAATCGACTTCATAATTTGCATGGGAATCAGGTCGCTTATTTATTTTATTTTTGTTCTGAATTTCAATTATCTTGTATTATATTTAGAGTGAACTCTTCCAATATATTTTAATCCGAATTTAAGATATTTATGAGTTGCATTTTACATGAATTAGTCGTTTTAATCTAGAGTATTATAATCTGGACCCATACCATTCTCAACATAAAAGATTCTGTTTTTCTTTTTCTCCGATGACCTCATAATATCTAGGCCTTGATTCTCAAATTGTTTTAATAAACTATATAATAGATTGAAAATCAAAGTTGAGTTTTGGACAGTGTTAATGCCCAAACCATCCCGTATTCGTCACTAGAGTATATTCTTATGTTACAAATTATTTCATGGACAACCAATTTTTCTTGCAGGAACTGAAGGTATATTTCAAGGAAGATTCCTACCCTAGTTGTGCAACAAATAAAAATCTTGCACAAGAGCTAGGCCTCACATTCAATCAGGTTCTAAACTGTGATCTTTGTTCTTCCTCCCATGAGCACTTTTGCGGGGCCGTCACTGTATTTCTCCTCCTGAATAGAGTTTCTGTTGACAGGTCAGTAAATGGTTTTCCAGTACTTTGTCATTAATCAAGAGTAGCAGCCACCAAAAAAAGAGAACAACATTGAAAACCATACAGCTGAGAATAATAATACCTACACTTTTTTTGCGAACACGCAAAAGGATTGCACGTCAATATATTAGCAGGAAAAGAGTTTTTGTTACACAAAACAATTAGCCAGACTGGCTTATGACTAAAAGGGGGGGGGGGGGGACTTGAAGCTAGGAACTACTACGACGGTTAAAAACGCAACTCCAAACAGCGGGAGGGGGCAGAGCCGCGCTACACTCCCAAGAAATCTCCAAAAAAAGCAACGCCGGCTAAAGACCACAGCTGGCTCTCCGAGCGGATGGACTCCAGAACCACTGCGACCGAAGCGAGCGCAGAGTCGAATACCCTGGAGTTTCGTTCCTTCCACAGCTGCCAGGAGACTAGGAGTACCAAGGAGTCGAAGCCGCCGCGGAGGTGCTCAGGTAAACATACCCTGGAGGATGACCACCAATCCTGGAGCCAGTTGCCACGAGGGGGAGAGAGGGCAGCCCAGCCAGGAGGGGACAATACACGGAGCCAGACCTGTCGAGCGAACACACAATCGATGAGGATTTGTTTCGCTGTCTCAAGCTCCTGAGCGCAAAAGGGGCAAGCAGAGTGGCTATCGATACCACGCTTTTGGAGAAGATCGGCAGTCCAGCAGCGCTGCTGAAATGCAAACCAAAGGAAGAACTTGCATTTAGCAGGGCCCTTCGCGTGCCAGAGTAAGTCGGCACAGGCAAAAGAGTGCTGGTATTATGTTCTCTTCCTTTCGGCATAATACCTACACTGTTGATAGCATAGAGGATCCAATGAAATGGTGATGGAAAAAGTGAGTGTAGATAGAAATGAACTGATCTCTGAGGAAAGGATGGAACAAAATGATCTCAATGCAGGTATTCCATTAAGACATGATACGCACTGTGGGCAGAATGTGGTTGTGAATCCTAATGTGGTCAACTAAGATTGCTTTATTGTCTCCAAAGAAATCGACTTGCCAAAATGCGGTACTAGAGAAAACCAGGGCAAGTAATGCTGGATCACCAAAAGTTGAGTCCACTGAGAGAAAGGATCCCTAGACTTGAACATGCAGATGAGGCTAGGCAAAAGGCAGTACAGCGGGAGCTGAGAAAGATGAAGACGGCAGGTGAAACTCCCTAGTGTTCGGATTATTTGAGGACTCTCTTGTTCAGGCCAAGTTTTGGATGCTGCATGTATCGCTTAATGTCATAGTAACATGCTCATAAGTTGTAATGAGTCAGACCCATATAATTAGGAATGGGCTAGAAGGGTATTGAGTAACATTGGATCTGGTGGTTACATAAATAGAGTGGATGCGCTGCGCGCGGCTGGGGAGGGGGTGAAAGGAGACATGTGAGGGTGGCGTTCAGTCTGGAAGGACGAGGGCGGGCCAATTAGTTGTGGCGAAGCAAAGTTTTTTTTTTTTTTGGTTCATATTTATAGTCACAAAAGCCTGGTTGTTGTTGCTGTAAGAGCAGGTACAATAGCATGCTATAAGCCAGCTGCAAACATATTTTAAGGATATAAATGAGGAGAGATAAGGGCAGCGAGCTACAGATTTGTAGCTAGCTGTAGCACGGACTCCAAAACGCAGTGTGTGTATGACAGGTGGGACCATGTATTAATAGTATAGTATGTAACTATTGTATGAATGAGTTATTAGATTGACTATAGATGAATTGGAGGTAGTAGTTGGCTACACTATTAAACTTGCTCTGTTTGTTCCATTTGGAGCCTTGGCTGTTCATCCAGAGTTTCTGGTTGAATAACTCTTGGAAATTCATGCTGCCATACTCCGGTTACAGGAATGGTTAATCGACTGTAAAAGTGTTGACATAGTCTGTAGCAGACAGTAGATGTGTTGTTTGCCGTGCCCTGTAACATAGGAGTATTGAATTAAGAGTGCCAAGTGAACTGATGAGAAGTATTTGTAACTGAAATCTATACCTCTGTTTTTTCACCTCCAACTGTAGTAAGCCATTTCATTTCGCCCATCGCCAGAATGTTTGGATGATGTTATCTGCAGTATGCAACTGACGAATCTGCTTAATGCTGCATAACTGGTGGGTGCTGTGTATCAACTTTAACCCAAAAGTAAGCTTTCTAAAGAAATCCTTAAGCTATGTTAGTTACTCCATGAACTACTTGTGGTGTTGGTTTTAGTATCTTATTTAGAGATGAACTGCTAATTATAGTTCAAAAGAGAGTTCAAAACAAAAAGCTGTCCATAGATGGCTCATGGCTGGGCCGGAAATCTCAATGGTAGGCCAGTTTCTCTCTTCCCATGTGTGTACAGAACTATAGATAGGACCATCTGAAACGGCTCCCAGCCAGCCGCGGAGCCGCTTCTACTCCCACGCCTCTCCGCGTTTCAAATTCAAAATCCAAAGGGGACAGCGCCACTCGCACCACCCATCCTCCATGGCGGCCAACGCGTTCTCGTCGCCGGCGACGGGGAGGACACCGAACCCTAAGGTGGCGCCGTCCCCTTCCACCAGACGGGCCGCAGACTCCGCGGCGGCGGCGGCCGCCGCCGCCGCGGCGGCGTCGGACTCGAAGGCGCGGTTCGAGGCGTACAACCGGCTGCAGGCGGCGGCGGTGGCGTTCGGCGAGAAGCTCCCGATCCCGGAGATTGTGGCCATCGGCGGCCAGTCGGACGGGAAGAGCTCCCTCCTGGAGGCCCTCCTCGGCTTCCGCTTCAACGTCCGGGAGGTCGAGATGGGGACCCGCCGCCCCCTCGTCCTCCAGATGGTCCACGACCCCACCGCCCTCGATCCACGGTGCCGCTTCCAGGTGCGCGTCCCGCTTCTTCCCCTAGGGTTCGCAACCCTCCTCGCCTCTCTCTCTCTCTCTCTCTCTCTCTCTCTCTCTCTCTCTCTCTCTCTCGGATCAAGCCTAGCCGAGCCAAAAGCTCATCAGCCCTGTGTTTGTGCGGCGCGTTTCAGGAGGACGACTCGGAGGAGTACGGGAGCCCCATGGTTCTAGCCACGGCCATCGCCGACCTCATCAAGCAGCGGACTGAAGCGCACCTCAGGAAGATCCAGGCCGCAGTCTCGCCCAAGCCCATCGTCATGAGGGCCGAGTACGCCTACTGTCCCAACCTCACCATCATTGACACTCCAGGGTTCGTGCTTAAGGTAAGTACAGGTGAAATTAGGACTTCTCACACCTTAGTGAATATGGTTGCTTGTTAAATTGAGATTTGGCGTACCTCTATGGAGAAGATTGCTTGTTAGATTGTGACTTCTCATACCTGAATGAAGAAGATAGCGTTGGTTGGTCTGTCAGTTATGTTCTTAGTTGATAGAATTGTTGTGTTATTTTTGTAGGCTAAGAAAGGTGAGCCAGAGAGTACTCCAGAAGAGATCCTATCAATGGTGAAGTCGCTGGCGAGCCCACCTCATCGCCTCCTTCTGTTCCTCCAGCAAAGCAGCGTTGAGTGGTGTTCATCGCTCTGGTTGGATGCCATCAGAGATATTGATCCCACTTTCAGGCGCACGATGATCGTCATCTCCAAGTTTGATAACCGCCTCAAGGTATTCCTTCAGAACAATCAACATGTGTACATAGGGTTTGATTACGTCTTTTTTGTGAGCTATGATTTGTACTGGTGTTTGTGTCTTATGAAACTGCCTCTGTCTTGACCAATTGAAGGAATTTACTGAAAGTTGGGAAGTCGATAGTTACTTGAGCGCAAGCGGCTACCTTGGGGATAATATACACCCGTTCTTCGTGGCTCTTCCAAAGGATCGTGGAACAATCTCCAATGAAGAGTTCCGGAGGCAAATTTGCCAGGTTGATATCGATGTGTTGCGTCACTTGAGAGACAATGTTAAGGGTGGCTTCAATGAAGAGAAATATGGACCATACATTGGGTTCAGTTGTCTCAAGAAGTACCTGGAATCTGAACTTCAGAAGAGGTACAAAGAAGCAGCTCCAGCCACCCTGGCATTGTTAGAGCAGAGATGTAGTGAAGTCTCAATGGACCTATCCAGATTGGACTCCAAACTGCAAGCTACATCTGATGTCTCTCAGCTGAGAAGATCAGCTATGCTTCATGCTGCTAATATCTGCACGCATTTGGTATGCAAAGAAGACACATCCTATACTTACCGTTTCCATTCTAAAGGTTGTTGCTAATTTTTGTGCTGGAACTAATTGAAATTTTACTTTCTTACCATAGCGCTCACTACTTGATGGAGCAGCTGATCCAGCACCAGAGCTATGGGGGAAAACTACTGAAGAGGAACAGATGCATAGTGGTATAGGCAGCTGGCCTGGCATTAACGTGCCTGTAAAACCTCCCAACTCCAGTCTTAAATTATATGGTGGTGCAGCTTTTGAGAGAGTAATGCATGAATTCCGCTGTGCAACATACTCAATGGAGTGTCCACAGGTTTCAAGAGAGAAGGTACGTTTTAGATTCAAGCACATGTCTACAAAATTTTTTGTGAAAGTTTGCTTAATTTGTTGTACTGATATCATCAGGTTGCAAACATACTACTTGCACATGCTGGACGAGGTGGGAGTAATGGGCTGACTGAGGCAGCAGCTGAGATAGCACGTGCAGCTGCACGATCATGGCTTGCTCCCCTTATCGATACAGCATGTGATCGGCTTGCATTTGTTCTCCAAAGTCTATTTGACCTTGCAATGGAGCGATGCCGCTATCAAGACTCAAAATGTACGATCTGGATGCCTGTGGGGTTCATCTCACTTCCTACAATTACATGGTTACCATTAATCTTGAAACTGATTTTGACCATCTTTTATGATTAATAGAAATTATTTGTGCAGTGTGATACGAGCAGACAAAAGACTTGACTATTAGTAGTTTCTGTTAGCCAACACACACTACTGGCAAAATATATATTCCATTTTTTTTCACACCAATGGTCTGCAATTAATTTAGCTGCATTCCTCAACTCTGTGATGTGTTTTTGCTATTACTTGTGATCACGTTGTCCATGCAAAACTTCTATAGTCAATCATTTTTTATGGGCGTTTACTGGGGGGGTAGTATTTTGTTGATATTAATATGGATCACTTGTGTATATGTTTATCTATTCAAGCTTTTGATATTTAGCTAATATATCATCTTTTCATTTTTATGTTGTAAGAACTCAACAGTATCTCGTTAATTTCACCGTTTGCATGGAGTTATAGCTGAGCCTTAGCATATTTTAGAAGTCAATTGGAGTCCACCAATTTGTTCGGTGGTTCTCATACTTATTATATTTTCCTGGCAGATCATCAAAATGTTGAAGATATGGATGGATATGTTGGCTTCCTTGCTGCTCTCCGCTGTTCATATTATAAGTTTGTCAAGGAATTGTCCAAGCAATGCAAGCAGATAGTTAGACATCATCTTGATTCCGTTACAAGTCCCTACTCTCATATTTGTTACGAGAATGACTTCCTTAGTGGTGTCGGGTCTGTGGCAAACTCCATGCACAGGTTTAACCACTTCCCGGGAGTCACATCTTTTGACCTATCAGACAGCGGTTCTGCCCTTGAAGAAGCTCAGGAGAATGTGCCACCAAAGGATCGTCAACATATGACACCACCTGCTAAAGGAAATGAGTCAAAGGAAGTTCTTAGAGAAAGCCAGCTGACGGTTCCTGAGACACCTTCTCCTGATCTGCCAGTTGATATGAATGGTGGAAAGAAGAAAGACAACGGAAACTTGAATGATGGTGGTGCAAGAAAAAGACATGCAAGGATGGCAGCATATGCAAACAGGAATCATCATAACAATGTGATTGCTGGTGATGACCTGGGCTCAAAATCTGGATCATCATACTCCAGCATATGCTCAATATCTGCTCAGTATTTTGCCAAAATGCGGGAAGTCCTGATTGAAAGGAATGTACCCTCTGCACTGAACTCTGGATTCCTGACCCCATGGTATGCCTGATCTTTCAATTATGTTATACACACATTTTGTTGTTTTTCTTCTGTTCAGTTTGGTACTTGGTAGTTATTCGAAGTACTACAATTGATCTATTCGACCACCTTATCACATCCTTAACCCACTGACTGGTGAGTGTTTGCTGTCATTGATGTTTTTATCTTGCTGAGAACATATGACCACATTAAAGACTTTCCTTTGTGAGGTGTGCATCAAACACTTTCATAACTCAGAAATTCCATGTTCACCATGGTTCCTGTGACACAGTATATAGGCAGTAAATGAGTAAAATATTTGGATTTTCAAGAATAACCATCTGAATCACTATGTTGTTAAAATGTAGAATATTATAAGTCATAAGTACGGTAGATAGTCCATATTAGTTATTGACCGTATATATTTCTGGCATAGCTGCTAGCCTGCTACTGCACGTAGAATTGATAGCATGGTTGGTAGATGCTAGCCTTTTAAATTTGTGTGCCTGTCCAGTACACGTGAGTTTTGTCCTTCCCTGATATGTGTACTCCAACTTATGCAATGCAGTCGTGAGCGGTTGTTTTTGGCACTTGGCTTCGAGCTGTTTGCTGTCAATGACGATAGATTCATGGACATGTTCGTGGCACCTGGTGCTGTTGATGCTATCCAGAACGAGCGCCAGTCTCTGCTGAAACGTCAAAAGATTTTATTGTCCTGTTTGAATGAGTTCAAGAACATATCGCGGACCCTGTAACAAAGATTTTTCTGGTGCCTAGTCTACAGGCATGTATGATGTATCCAGGAGCTTCAGTATATCCGTAAAGATGATACATCGGAGTTCTTGGTGAGTTTCTACTGCTGTTTGGCATTTTTTAGCTCAATACTTCTGTTCTTAATGCAAGTAGTCTTTCTGTTGTCAAGTTCCTTATTGACATGTTGTACCACTTTTCATCTGTTCTGCATTGATAACCTCCTTGTTAAAAAAAATGGCTATGATTGAGAATTAGATTAAAAAGAGAACTTGTAGATGATTTGATGATCTCAAATCGTACCAGCGTGTGCACAGCTGCTACAGAACACTTATACAAATCATCTTAAGATACAACACCATCAATATTGCCCTTTTTACTCTGTTGTTTTGTCATTGTATATGCAACGTGTGGTCTGGTTGGGCTGTTTCTTAGTATTAATTTGAGTTGAGGTGTTTATGGGTGCACCATCGAACCGATTCAACAGATTCGGTCACGAGGTGAAGTGTGCAGGTGTGTACTTAATAAATTATACGCCGTTGTTAGTTGGAGTTGATGACTCCCTGTATCCGTCCATTTCACCGTATTTTCAACTGTCCTGTCATCTGCATGAAAAATCGCCGAGATCAGGCAACATCTTCTGCTTTCGTTCCCATTTCTCTTTCATGCTCTCCCACTTTCTCCCCTTTACCCACAACTGTATTTTCTTGTAACTTAAGCCATTGTCCTCTGTCATACTTCAAGTAGCTCGTTTGGGAGTAGCTGGTGTAAAGGTCTAGTTCTATTTGGTAAGAAGGACCTGCCTACTTGGCTCACTTGCCGCGGCAAGAGTGTTTGGCAGGGGCTGTGGACCACGGTGAGCCAGACCAGATCTGCTTATCATGTTCGTGCTCTACACTAGCGTTGCATAGCTTGTTGTAAATCTCAAGCACTCAACTACCCCGTTGATAACTTGATATACCTTTGCTTGTCCCTTTACGGATGTGGCCCTCGCCTGCCATTTTAATTTCCCTTCAAATCAAATCTTGCACAATTTTAGCAGCTATGCAAAAGGTAGATGTTAGTCCACTGGAAGCTCGTGTACCTGTCCGAAAGGAATGTCTTTCTGGGAATCGATGCCATTCTGAAGTGGCCAACAATTCCCTCTTCCCTCCTTCTCCCCTGGTCTATTCGTCTGGTCAATGGTTGGTGGTGTCGCCTGTTTTACCATTTTCGCAAATCATGGAGGAAGAAAACCAGTTGGCTAGAGATGTGCCCGTCTACTGTACGCCTCAGCTGCCCACCATGCTTTTCGATTCTGTCACGGTGGTGCCGTTAGGTCTCAGCCAGAGTACGGAATCCCGGTATTCCCGGAATTACCCCCCCCCCCCCCCCCCCCCCCAACACACACACACAAGAACAATAAAATTAAAAAATAAATTCTCGACTATTACCCGGGCAAAAAGTTCGATCTAAATATTATTTCATATACTTCCGACAGACAACGACCACAACCTTAGCTCATGTCATGTGACTATGTTATTAGGGGTTTATTTGGAACGTATGATTTAAAATAACGTAGAAACAGGAAAAACACATGAGACATTGTACTTCCTCTGTTTCATAATATAAAGACTTTCTAGCATTGCCCATATTTATATAGATGTTAATAAATCTAGATATATATATGTGTATAGATTCATTAACATCTATATGAATGTGGGCAATGGTAGAAAGTCTTACAATATGAAACGGATGGAGTATTTGGATTGTTCATAGGAATATAAGCATAGTAGTTTGATGGAATTGAGAGAGAGGAGAGATAAAAGAGAGAAAATGCATTGGACTTCTCAGAGGAAAATAAAAATAAGGTTTGAGCTCATGGTAAATTTTCCTATGGAATTGGTGCATTGGATAGCAATCCATAGGAAGCTCAAATTTGTTGTTCCAAAGAACATATCTCTACTATTATAAAAATTAAAGATGTTTCTGCCAGAATTTTGGTATGTCATCTGTGTTTGAATCGGTTTTAAATTTATGATTCTGTCAAATTCTTTCCTTTTTTTCTTACTCCAGAGTCTCTCTCTTATCCGAGACGCACGCAAATTAATTGGACCTGCACCTTTTCATGTGCCCCTTGCCACATACAGCAATCGAGCCCACGCCTGAATTCGTTTTCCACACGAGCCTTTGCCCGCCGCCGCGATTGGACCCGCGACGCTCTCGTGCGCACGATTTTATGCATGCCCGATTGGGCCTACGATGCTCACGCGCGGGTGATTTGCCCTCGCCGCATGTCTGATTGGGATTGCGTCACCTCGCACGTGATTCAAAAATTGAAGTTGTTTTTGTCAAAACTATGGTACGTCGTCCCTCGTCCGTATTCGATTTCCGCCACGCATAACATTCATTGCGAAGTCACGAACTGCGAAAGTGAGTCCGTGTGATGTTGATACCAAGCGAATGAAACTCACAAAGTCCGTGTAGATATCACATACGTCGTTGCCTAGATCATCTGATTTTATTCATATTATACGGTACAATTCCTGAGACATATTAGCATGATTTCAAGTCAGTCTCTACATATGCTCGTATGTATTACCAAGGATACCGTTACAATAATCCATAAGAATCAGTTTTACTTTCGAAAAGAGCATGCCAACCGAAATAAAGAATGATCAAAGTTGTTGATTCCGTCCGTCGTCAATTCCTGCCTGACTTGAGATAAAGGTGGACGACAAATCGAGCTCGTATTTGAAGGCCTCATTGTTTGTCTTATGCTTATTTCTATAAGCTAAATTTCAAATTTTAGAACTTAATTTTGAATTTGACTTTTTGGTTTTTTTTATCGTACTTTATTTTATAACATTTACTTTTGAGTCGTTAAGAAAATGTATATATAATAAAAGATTTGCACATAAATAGTCTTTTATTTAGTAATAAGTGATTCGGATAAGCACATGAATAAACCAAACAATGGGTTATGATTATTTATCCACCGACGCATATGTACAAAAATTAAATTGGCTCTACCCGTTGCAACGCACATGCATCTTTTCTAGTATAGGAAATATTCGTAAGGTTTAGGATCCTTTGAATTTTCTTCTATACAAAGGAGCCCTAGATGCGCGAAGATCTGACTTAATATCCTTGTCTTTGAAGCTCACATCTCATTTTCCGAAGCATAGACTCCTTGCTATCTAAAGCCATTCTGAACAAAACCTTACTTCAGAAATACTCCTGCTACATCCATCTATTTCTCATCTTCTAACAAAGAAAAACGGACACCTGCTACGTTGGATTCTACCCGTTCCATGCCTCACGGGGGACAGTGAGGTGATGGTGTCTGGTGAGTCCAACTGTGCGGGGGAGGGGAGTGAGTGAGTGACACAGAGTGGGCATAACTAAAAGACAGAAGAATTGGTGCTGGATTTTTGCAGTCACCAGATGGGCATCTCGTCTTCCACTTGGGTGGTCCTATGGATCGGCAGTGTGCAGCATGTGGAGCCGAAGAACCTGCAGTAGAGCCAACAGACCAACTGCTGGATTCTTTACCCGGTTGAGTTCTTGCCACAGTTCCTGAAGAACAATGACCTGTATTATTACTATACTGCAGATTCTGCACAGATATGGTGGCCGCTGAGACTTAAAAGAGGGAATGAATCCACCACACTAGGTAGATCTCTCCTCCCCATCTCTAAAATGGAAAGTGTGTAGGAGCTAAAAGTGATAGCAATTGTGGTCCATTGTGATGGGCCTTTCATGGCCAGTGTTGGATGTGGAATCGGTCGTCTACACACTTAATAGTTGGTCAAAGAAAGCTTAATGGTTCCAAACACAGAGAGGCCGGAGCTATCGACCGGAAACACCATCCCACAAAGCTCATCCACTTGCCAAGTTGCCATGGAGTAGTACTACTGAACCTGTTAAGAGTTCAGGACAGGAGAGGTGAGATCAAAATGAAAACAAGGACTCAACAACCAGAAGCTCATGCAATCATGCTCCGGTGGTCTCAGAAACAATCGGATAGAGACTGAAATACATTACTTCAATAGAGAGTTGATCTGAATTAACTAGCTGTAGTCCTCACTTATCCACATAGATCGATCCTTCAGCTATTGCGTTGGCCAAGCCACAAGGCCGGCCATGGCACTTGCGCGGTTGCGCCTTCGCACTCCTCGTCTCCTCCATCCGAGATTCCAAGTTAGTACTCTCTACTCCCTCCATCCAAAAAAAACCTAGCCTAGTTAGAGATGGTTTTTTTGACGAAAAGAGTAGGGAGTACGTTCTAAAATATGTAGGAAAATATAGCAAACCTACTCTATCTAGATTTGTGGTATTAGGTTTTTATTGGTTCCTGTGCAGGAACTAAGCTTCTAAGTGGCACATAAACCGGAGTAAGCAATTAATACATGATTAATTAATTATTAATTATTATAAACTTCAAAAATAGGTTCATTTAGATTTTTAAGAAACTTTTATATAACTTTTTTTTATTAAAAATGCATCGTCTACTAGTTTAGAAAACGTGCTAACGGAAAATGAGAATGTTGAAGTTTAGAGTTGGAGTTTAAAACGGGGCCTTTGATCATGTCTAATCTAATTTTAGATTGTTGATCCATCTTTTTTATATTATAAGTCGTCTTTTTTATCTAACTTTTTAAAATTTGTTCAAGTTTATAAAAATATCAGTAGCTTTTTAAAAAACAAAATATTGTCAAAATATATTGAATATTAGTTTTAACGAAACTAATTCAATATTATAGATTTTGTTTAAAAAAACTTGATTAGATTTAAAGAAATTTGATTAGAGAAAAATCAAAACGATTTACAGTACGATTGGAGGAAGTACATATTTTAGGAATAGTAAATTGACAAAGAACAAAGAAACTGGAGGTCGAGTGATCAAACTGCATGATTGCAAAGGGGTTGTGCTTTTGTAGGCTACACGGGGGTTTGACGCTGGAGTGCACTACGAGACCAAAAGCTGTGGCAAACAACAGTGCGGCCTACGTACATACGTGATGCTTGGACGGATGGATGCGTTGAGTGTTTGACCAGGGTTTCAGCTGGCACGTCTCGCTTCGCTGGCGGCAATGATTGGCTCGAGCTCTCGGAGTTGTGTGGTGGCGACGCCGCGAGCCCGCGATGCACCCCGCCCGCGCGCCGTGCCGAACCGAGCCTGGCTGATATCACCGTCGCCTCTGCCAATCGGCCACTGGGATGACGGGTCAATTTTTGGCCATGTCTGATGGTTGATGGACGCCGCGTGCTTGGCCGAATTGTACGAGGGGGAGAGAGGATGCACACTGGCGATAGTGGTGAATTGAAAATGCCCAGCGAAAGTGATCGGAATCGCGGAGCTAAGCTAGGCACCAGAGGGCGGTAGGAGTATCTTTGTGCTAACTTGAATCTTACGCACTCGCGTGTTAAGAAAAGTTTGGCCTATTCAAACAACATGAATGAATACCCAGAAAATCAGAAATCTTGAAGCTACATGGCCAACAGAAACACCGAATCCTGTTGGAAAGATGTCACCGAGTGGCTCAGCACGTAGGAGTACGCGTGCTTGATCCATTTTCAACTACGGCCGAAGTGGATCGACACTATCCTTACCAATTCTTCACATAAACCTTGTTCCAAAAAAAAAAACATAAACCTTGACCACGGTAGTCCCACTCCTGGTAGCAAATGTGGCCAGCAGCATCATTTCCCATGACCAAGCAGGCACTGACCGCCACTCGCCTCATGATGAGGAGCCGATGCGGCTCGGAAGAAATACTAGTCAACAGCGCCGGCCTCCCGTGGCCGTTAAAACGGGGAACCGGATTCTTCCCCAAGCTTTTTCTCTCCATCGTGGAGCTCAATTCTCGGATGCGATATTCCTCGCCCACGTTCCCCGGCCGTGACGACACATGTAAAACCTCGAACGGAAACGGATGCTCGGCGCAGAGCAAGCGCGCCTGACTCGGCTGTAGTAGTACTCCAGTTTCACTCTCACCGGTCGAAAAGCTGGTACGTACGCGTGGCCTTCCACTGCTTTGCCGGCTGTGCTGCTACCTGGAGTGGTGAAGTGACACTGAGCTGACTCTTCCTCGGACCATGGCAGGAGGAGGAGGGGGCGGGCAGAGAGAGAAATGTGGCGAGTGCGGAGCCCGAGAAACGTACGGTGCGAGGCTGGCAGGCGAGGAATCGTCGTCACCGGGGTGGTCCACATCCGTCATTTGTCCGTCATTTGGGGGGGTTGGCCTCGGCGAGTCAATGCGGCTGGCCCTTTTTTTATGGAGAGCATCTCTATCTTCTTCCTTGGACGCCTTCCGACCGGTCGAGCTCGCGACCGAATCACCGAAATGAACGACAGCGAGTACCAGAACGGGTAAAGCGCTCCTCGTGTTTCACCCGAAAAAAAACACCCCCTATCGCCGGGTTTAAACACTTGCAACTGCTCTCTGCGCTGCTGTGCTGCGTACTCATTTGCGTTTTCCACATTTTTTTTTCTGTTTTCCGTGTCTTCGCTTTATTTAGGATGTGTCTAAACTTCAATCCTTTTTCATCACATCAACCTGTCATATACACGTAACTTTTCAGTCACATCATCTTCAATTTCGATCAAAATCCAAACTTTACGCTGAACTAAACACAACCTTAGTCATTGTACTGCTATCCTTTTCATACCTACGCATCTTTACGAAAAGAGGCGCCAGTGTGCAGCCGTAGAAATGTCTTACTACTTTTTTTAATCTATTCTCCGATTTTCTAATACCAAATTATTCATTTATATCCTTAAACTACCATCTAAAATAAACTGGTTTCAGTTGCTTGTGAATAGCGAAGCATAATAATATTACTTATGCTTCGGCTTCACAAAGCAGATACCGGATTTCTCATATTTTGCAAAAACAGTTGGAAAATGGGGGGTTTGAATAAACTTTATTTAAAAATGCACTTTATTTTTTTTTTGAATTTAACTAATTTCAAAGAACAAGTTTTCATCTATTTTCTCTCATCCACTTTAACATTTAAACCTACGAGGCATCTAGAACCTTGTTCTTCTATGTTTACATTACTTGCTCTTGCGGTTTATCAACTCAATCTGACATAAAACATCTAAATTTTACAAAAGCCGAGAACTTATGATCGTCCTAAGTAATACGTACAAAAGTAGTAGCAAAAGGTGAATTATCCTATACATTTGAGATTTCATAATTTTACAGGCCATACTCTAATCCTCTTCCACGACTAACTGTAAGTTCGATTGGGCAATAGCATCTTTGATTGAGTAATAGATTTTACCACATTGATAGTATTGACCAACTAAGACTAGTGTTTGCTTCATGCTATGATTTTGAAGTATCCTACTTTTTCAACTAACAAATCCATCTAACTACGAACTTGCCATTTCCCCACAGTACATATAACTAGATATCTCTTGGTATCAAATTTCTATTCGTAGTTAGATATACCTAACATGGCAAATTTCTATACGAAATGAAACCGTCGTAAATTCCGTTTCTTACAAATTTGAATACCAAATCCAGTTTTCTTGTGGAAGTTTTTTCCTAAGGAATACATAATTTTAGCTCTTTTTCTTGGCAAAGGCAATGTATTTTCTCGAAGGTTTCTAAAAAAACAAAACCCATGAACAAACTGCAAACAGTGACCATGAATTCCTGTCTACCAGTAGACCCACTCCCCCAGCCCCACTTCCCTGCTACCAGTCTACCACACTATGACACTACCCAACACAGCCGAGTAAAAGAAAATGGAAAAAGACAAGGAAAATAAAATGAGAAAAACCCAACAAGAAAAGGAAATCAAAGCTGGGAAAGAAACAGACCCTGGAGAGAGAAAGCATCCATCCAAGGTCTCAGTCACACCTACAACAATGCATCTCTAACTCCCCCCTTCTCCCTCTTTTCCTCTCCATCTCTCTTCTTAACCTCCTCACCCTCTTCTTCCTCACCTCAAGTCGTCTCCTCTTCTTCTCTTCTTCCTTCCTCTCCCAACACCAAAACCCAAGAACCCCACAAGCGCGGGCGAGGAGGGGGAGGGAGGCATCAATGGAGCCCTCTACCAAGCAGCTCCTCCCCATGCCTCAGCAAGACCCCAACTCGCCGTCGTCTTCCACCTCCTCGTCGTCGTCGTCCTCCACCTCGCCGTCTCACCCGCACCACCGTGCACCACTTCCACCGTCGCCTAGGCCCGTCCCCCGCACCATCGAGACCACCCCCTTCCCCACCACCTTCGTGCAGGCCGACACCGCCTCCTTCAAGCAGGTCGTGCAGATGCTCACCGGCGCCGAGCAACCCTCCAAGAACGCCGCCACGGCGGCGACAGCGGGCGCGGGGAACAGCAGCGCCGCCGGGATTGGTGGCGGGCAGGGGGCGAACGGGCCGTGCCGTCCCAAGAAGCCGGCTTTCAAGCTGTACGAGCGGCGGAGCAGCCTCAAGAACCTCAAGATGATCGCGCCGCTGGCGATGGGGGCGCTGCCGTCGCCGACCGGCAGGAAGGTCGGCACGCCGGAGATCCTGTCGCCGAGCGTGCTGGACTTCCCGTCGCTCAAGCTCAGCCCGGTCACGCCGCTCACCGGCGAGCCCTTCAACCGCTCGCCGGCCTCGTCCTCCGAGGACGCCGAGCGCGCCGCCATATCCGAGAGGGGGTTCTTCCTCCACCCCTCGCCGCGTGGCGCCGAGCCACCGCGCCTCCTCCCGCTCTTCCCGGTCACCTCGCCAAGGATGGCCGCGCCTTCCGAGTGAGTGACCCAAAAGCTCCCGCCTTTGCGCGCGCCTCAACTATATCAAGTAATCGACGACGAGTACAACTACTGCTACTACCGCTCTCGCTGTACCGTTTCTCTTCGCAGTTTTAGTTTTGTGGTTGTTGTTCTTGATCTGCTGCTGCTGCTGCTGCTGTAATTTTTGCCCCCTTCTCGAAATGAAGAAGGGAGTTTCTTTTTTTCTTCTTTGGAGTAGCGACCAGTGAGCGATTGTACAATCCGAGCTCTTAGATTTCGGCTTCGGTTTCTTGATCGCTCGCTGGGGACTCCGAAAGGATGGATCAATCGATTAATTAAGCTTAATTTTGAGCTTGGTGTTCTAACTCCCTTCCTAATTCCGACCGGTTTACTGTTTCTCCTCTGATGTCATTCAGTTTGGCCTTCTCATCGGCAGCTATTCGGGGGTTGATTCCTTCTGATCCCAGGCTACTGTTCTTGCGTCAGCGCTCATAAATACGAGCCTTGTGATTTTGTATAGTACTCCTACAAGCAAAGATCTGAATTCTGAAGTTATAATTGTGGTCAAAGTTCTTTTGCAAGTCGCGCAATTCAAATAGGAGTATTTATACTGCTGCCACTACTCTCTCTCTCTCTCTGCCAAGTAGAATTTGATCATTTTAACAGAGTGAAAAGCACTTACAAAAGCTCAAACTACCCTGGCAAAATTCGCCGTCTTTTTTATCATTCCTACTACACTTGAATACTCCATTTCCCAGTAGGCAGTAGCAGTCCAAAGACATGTAAAAAATCGCTGTAGAGCCAGAGGCACCAACAGGAAGACTTGCGGTTGTGGGCGGCCACTTGCATGGGTGGACAGTAGAGACCAGTTGTCAGCGGCAAGCCGAAGCAGCTGCATCCATCCAGGCCCGGCGCCCCGGCGAATGCGCCCGCCCCACGCACCCACGCACGCATCTCTCCCGCTTCCGACTTCCAGCGGCCACCGAGCCGTCACACGCGTGCGCGCGCATGTGGCGGGGGCCATCGTCGATCGGGGGAAATGCATTGCATTTGCTTGTTTGCATGGTCGGTTAACATGTCCTCGTCTCGTCCCTCATCGCCGCGCGCGCGGGGTTAAAACTGGCTGTCACCCCCCGTTGATCGAGGTGATTGTACATGTGTCCCATGATAGGGTTTGCCAGGAAACTGGTACAGTACTTCGTATGGTTGAATGAGTTTTAGTTATTTTATATTTTAAAATGTATTTAAAATAGTTTTTATATAGAGAATGTTTACACAAAACATATTATTTAATAGTTTTAAAGGTGTGTTTGGATAATCGAGATAGAATTTGTATCTTAATCAGAAAAGAAAAGAACGAACATAAAACTTACACATTTTGGCCTGCACGTATGCACACGGCATTGTTTTGGCCGACGGAAGTACGGAACACGGAAATTTGTGATGCTATAGTTCGCGAGAAATTACGGCTGTGTTTAGATGGTGAAAAAGTCGAGAAGTTGAAAGAAAGTTAATGGCTTGAAGAAAAAATTGGTAGTTTATGTGTGTAGGAAAGTTTTCGATGTGATGTGATGTAATGAAAAGTTAAAAATTTGGAGAGAACTAAACACGGCATGGCCTGCATATGCACTATGCAGTACGCACCCCGAGCACAGTATACGCCATATGCATTATCGAACGGGAGCTATCAGAGACGCGACACATGTCATCCTTTACTTCATCAGTAAAAAAAAAAACAGAGGAGGGACACAGTATTTCAAAGGGGGAAAGGAGAAGGGGACTGGTAAGTCAAACCCGACAGAGAGCAACCGAATTAAGTTTTCGCAGTTAAGCTGCATATGCCGGCCTGGTGCATGCACCGGTAGCTACATTAGCTCGACCTTGTTTGACTTGTCTGCACCGGTGGATCGTCGCGCAGCGTGCAGTAGCTGTACGTAGTTGGGGGATCCAGTGCTTGTTTAATTAGTGGCCGATCGGATGGATGCGAGGGCCATGCATCTTTTCTCCTCACATGTTACTGTTCATAAACTAATCAGGACCATTAGTTACTCTCATGTGATGATGCATGATGGGGGCGGCAATTAAATTCAGGGCTCAGGACTAGTTAAGCTGGGGCGCCATGTGGTGTCATCAAGTCCGTAAAGCACAGTACTGATCTGCTTGTTTAGTTCTTCCGGCGGGTCAGCCAGTTCACACTGGCCATGCGATTAATCAACCGCAAATTAAGCTAGTTGTTCACAGGAAGTGAAGGAAAGAGCGGCTTAATACACTAGCAAATGGGTTTGCCTTTGAACGGAGAGGGGAGGCGTGGGTCACACGATGGATGGAGAAGGGGTCGCGGAGTCTTTTCTTTCCCTTGTAGACGAGAGGTGGCCATAGACCCCCATAGTCTTCACGAAAATTAGACCGCGAGAGAAAAAATTGTCCTCCCGGAATTAATTTTGAGTGGTTAAGTCAACTCAACAGGTGCAACGTAACGTACTTACGTCTTAGATGGAGTTTATTTCTCCGGGTTAAGCATGCCATAAAGGGAGAGCGTCTAGCAGAAAATGTGAAGTAGAAGAAAATGCATGTGAGGGTCCCCTTTTTATCTGTTCGAAATAGACCGTCCCCGTGCAAAATATCAGATCGGCTTGCATGGGTGCATGCGTGAGTAACATGTACTATACTAGCAAACGACATGGAGTATTTACAAAAAGAATATATATAGAGTGAGAAAGAAAAGGCGAAAGGGGAAAGGGAAGAAAATTAGAAGAACACTTCGTTGGCTCGTACTTCCGTGTGTAGAAACACACTCCTAGGCGCCGTTTCAGATGTGAGCAAAGGCCAAACTATGCATTCCGAGACAAAGCGCTCCTGCACCCAACCCTAACGAGAAAGAGTTGTGACCGCGCGCGACATCTCGCTGCCTTCCGATCGATCGACAGCAAGCAGCCAATGCGACCGACCGAAAACCCGGGTCGCAGGGCGCTCGCTTGTGTGGATTGTGGATTTTGCAAGCGCGCAAGGGATGGAGGCACACGGCACGGCCTGGCACGCTTAGACTAACACGCTCGCTTGGTCAGATCGATCGCACGCCAGCACGTGGATTCCGGGATGCGTGGCTCCAAACGTCCTGGTTAAGCCCGCGCTGCGCTGGAACGGATCGGATGATTTGTGTTGTGCCTGTGTGTCGGCATTGTCTGCGTTATATTTTCTAGCAAAACCATATATATCCAGGGAATACATCCAGAATACAGGGAATTTTATCTTAAAAAGTTGTAGGGAATATAATATTCTAATTTATTAGGTTTCGACTAAACTTACTGTAGGTGAAACCTATCGAATTTAAATCTTAACCTTGATATGGATGCTAATGTTTACAGCAATTGCCGATAACGAGACATTAATGGTAACTTTATCAATCTCAAAAGTGTGCATATATATGGCTACGCGCCTACGCCTATGCCTGTGGTGACTTTACCTGTCTTAAGACAAGCCAGTCCATTCTCTTGAAGTACAGAAGTTAGCCTAATGGTTACAAGAGCATCAGTAGCACCTGAGGTCCTGGGTTCGACTCTCTGTGGGAGTGAATTCTTCAGGATTTAACGGCGTTGTGCTTTCAGTGGTAGGTGACGTACCCGTCGACAATGAGGCGCCTGTGGTGACTTCGTCAATCTCTCCACGTACTCGTAAAGGAAGTCGTTTAGGACAGCGACACGGTCTCCAAAATACAACTTTGACTTCTTATTTCTATAAAAATATTTATTGAAAAGTGATATATGTATACTTTTATGAAAGTATTTTTCAAGATAAATCTATTCATATAATTTTTACATTTTCAAACACAACAACTTGAGAGTTATTTATGATTTATATTTTCAAGGTTTGACTTAAATATTATCCTAAACGACTTCTTTTACGAGTACGGAGGGATTACTGTGTAATTCTTAAAAAAAAAAGAAGTTGGATGCCCATGAGAATGAATGTGTTTATACTTATTTTTCTTTTTAAAAAAGCTATTCTAGATTTTCCTGATCTTAAAATTTTTAGCCGCAGCAACGAGCCCCAGCTTGCTCTATTGTTTTGTTGGCACATGCTATTGATTCTAATCGTGTCCGTGTCCGCGAGTATCTATGGCGGTAGTGATAGGTTCGAACTTAAGTAACGTAGGGCAAATGGGAGGCTGAAACGTGTGAGGGAGAGCTCTCTTGCTAGCTGCACCTTGAGGTCATCGAGTGGTGTTAAGTTGACTCTTATTTTGGCCTGGAAATTTTCGGTTCAAACGCAAACGTCACAAACAGAACATCACCACCACAATACCACAAAAATGTACACAAACATGTGGTGTAACTTCTCGGTTAGATCAGATGACAAAGCATGAAAAAAACCTACAATGATCACGTTATTTTTAGCAGTATTATTTACTTTTAACACTATGCCATCCAAAGGATGGCACGCCCTTTCATGGCTAGGTAAAATAGTCTCGAATCCTCCGAGCAGGTCAAGTCTTCGTTGGCGAACAAGGAGGCAATGCGAGTTTGCTATTGGCTTAGGACAGGCTAAAGGCAACCTTTGGGTTTGTGTGTGTTTTAAGTATGGTGAACGTAGAATCCAAGGAAGCTTTACCCATATTTTAGAGCCGGAGTCAATTTTGTCGCAACTAATCCTGTCGTGCAAATGGCACATCCGGAATGAACAACTTTCTGAAGGAACTGCTATTTTTCAACGAGATGGATTGGTAAAGAAACAAGAACAACTTGATTAAAAAAAAACCACAGCCTGGAGCTAGCAAACTGAGACTTGGCATTGCATAGACTAGAGACTAATCAAGGTTATCTTCATGCCAGAAAGCACAGCACCACGCCGGCTCAGAGCAAACTTGTGGTGAAAGGGTCCAAATTAGAATGATTCTGCTTTGGAAAGGGTAGCTCACACTTACACCTGTTCCACTCATTCAACCCACTAACAACATTTCACCGCAAAACTCACTAACAGTTCGCTTTTAAGTCACCGTACCAAATGTTCCTCTATCTCTTGAACAGTCCCAGACATCTAAACAACCAAACCATCATGATAAACCCCATTTGGTCAATAACAGCAAATGCCTAGACATGTATCATCCAAAAGCGAAGGGATTGCAAAATGGACTACCATTCAGATAGGGGAACTAGATGACTATCAATAGCTTCGTAGTTTCAACTTTCTTTTTGATGAATTCACGAGGTTAGCAAACGTTGTTGGGCATCTTTAGTCCGCTATAAAACAGAAATGCATCAATATTTTGAAAAAGAATCTCCAAGCCACGGGAACATGTGACTGGTTAGTAAGCTTTTGGCATCTCCTTCAGAAAAGGTAGCTGTAGCTATAGTTCCTGGTCAATTAATTGGTGCCCCGAAAACAAATTCTTGTCTCTTTCTCGCTCTTCTAGCTCTAAAAGAACTCAGTGTAAAAAAAAAACTCTAAAAGAGCTCCTCGTCACAAGCTGTCAAGTTACATTTAAGGTCCAAAAGGTTAGATACAGTTACACCACACTCAAAGAACAGGCATGTGATGTCCTTCTTTTAATATGGTACTAACAGTATCTTAATAGATCAGACTTGATATCTCAGTGAGAAAATACATAAATAGAAGAAATATAGTATTCTTAAGGACATGCTGAAGACTGAAGAGTCAGAACAGAGACAACACATCCAAAGACTCAACTGGCATCCTTAGCCCCCATATCCAGCATGATTGCATCAGATGTAATAATTCGCATCGTAATAACATGAAACTATAGCCCTTGGATTTTGGTGTGATACCATTTCAATTGTATAAGTCTTCTGTAAGATGCTATTGTTATAACTTTTTGGCAGTTAAGCCTTCATGACCATTGTCACCATCGATCTTTTTCTTACTCCTATTCCAAAAGTCCAGTGATATCCAAATCATATGCAACTACAATATATAAGAGAACAAGACTCCTGCACCAATTTGCAACTTGAAAAACTCAATCTTGTGAATTGTGATAGTTTTGTGATACAAAGAATAGCCATTGTCATTTGTCAAGCTTTTTAGCATTAAAAGGGCGCTGAATCTATGACTAGTCGTTAACAGTTTTCCCAATAAACAGCTTGCCTCCATCTTGTCATAATTGAAGTCACATGTTTCATGGTTGTCCATGGTAGCACTTGATCATATGAATATAGAATAGGCTACGTTATGCAGTAGGCAAAGTTAGGTAATGAATTTGCGAAACTCCTTTTGGTTTTAAAACACAAACCTTGTTTTTTGGTCTCAGAGCAGAACAAGTCCTCACGGAAGTTGCAGTTATAAGGACTTCAGTCCTGCATAATAATAGACCCATATGAAAAAAACTCCCTCATCAAAATATATGAGAAATTATAGACGAGTGCAAATCTGTAGTACAAATTTAAGCATACACAACAACAACAACAACAACAACAACAAAAATCCTATTTCAATAATATAGAGTAAGCTCTTTTCTACATTCTCAATGATGAATGGGTGATAATATGACCAAATTAAATACTAGAAGCAACCTGTGAGCTTCTTATGTGAAAGTCTGGATCTATACCAATGAGTTATATAAGTGGACCTCCGAGAAAAAAAATCCTATTCAAAGCTGAAGTAGTAACTTAGTGGATATGAAAAATATAGTAATTGTGACATTTTGCTATTTAATAATCCATACCATTCATTTGAGTCAGTAATCTCGAGAGAACCATTTATCCCTTGCAAACCTACAAATATCGAATCAGCTCAACAGCGTACTTTCCTTTCCTCGTAGTCACGATTTCCCCAATCTAGAGAAAAATAATAAATAATTTAAACAAATCAAGCATAGAACTGGTTGATATAGATTCAAGTGAATAGGGAATTCATAACTTTTTAAAAAGAAATATTCATCTAGTAGCATTCAAACATCTTCCATAGCATGTTATATTCCCTCATATTATGTATTTGCAAATTAACACATAATCCCTGATTCATAAAACCCTATTTTCAGCAAAGCTAAGCATTTACTTTATCGATGTACATCTGGAGGTCTGATCCACATAGTTCTTGCAACATTAGTCTAAAGTAATATGCAGCCTATAGGACAGTCTACAACTCTACAACAATGAAGCCGTTATGACAATTGCTCAGAATGAACAAAAAAAGAAGACGGCGTTATGAACATCACAACATCAGTACACAGTAAAGGCCGTGGCTTTATTATTTGAAACTTTTGAGCTCATAGTTTCACAACAATACAAAATCTTATAGTTTTGGATGTATTCTAAGGTTGAAACAATACAAAGCAAAAGCAGAATGGTATCCAACTTAATTGACGTAGTGATCTAGATCCAAGCACCAATATATTTTTGTAAGGAAGTAATAAATATATATAACACTCCAAAAGTTCCATTCCAGAAAAAAGGACATGCCTGTGTCACAGGCATGTGGCCCAAGACCTACATGCCAATGGCACATGGAGTGGGAATTCTTGAACATCATTCTTTGGAGTAGCAAACACCTGAATGCCCCTTTTCCCTTAACCCCATTCGTGGAATACCTTACGCGCCAATTGCAACATCAAAATTTATCCTAGAAGTTGTCTATTAATGTGGTGATTGCATATAATTTTTTACCTTTAATCTCCCCATCCCACTGACAGAAACAATGTCCCCAGCCTTGAGAGTCACTCCATTTTTCGAAACTGGTGACCAATTCACACGGACATCCCCAGCACTGAACAAACAAAAGAGAGATTTGGATACATATATTAATTGTTTTATGAGCGGTAATTAAACAAAATAATGCGTGGATGGCACCATCCAAGGTAGAAGGGAAGAAAACCCACAGTAAACCACTGATGTTAAGATAAAGAGATGTTTTAATGAACCTAAGAAGATGGATAGCTCACAGATCTTACCTGATCAAGCTAGCAAGCTTTGTACGTGAGATTTTAAATCCTGCACTACCCAGGGCATCAACCCTGAGTGATGATTCGACAGTTTTAAATGACTTGGTCCTGCGGTTCAAAGGTACTTTTAAGTGTTGAGTATCTTTGTCCAGGCATTTATCCAAAAATAAATAAAAATGAGCCAACTTTGAGATGAGATCAGATGTCAAGCAAACCTTGGTGGTTCATATTCTAGAGCAAGCAAAGGAATCTGTGTGCATGAAACTCCAACTTTCCCCACCTGTTGAATCAAACACAATTCAGAGTAAGCTGCATTTGCAAGGGTTTGAAATAACAAGAAAAATACAGCAGTCAAAGTTCATGGGCAGTCAAAATACAAGACTAACATGTAACTAATCTAGAGAGTTATTCTACGATGCAAATAACCACAGAAATATTGGAACATGTGCTTCTATTTTAAATGTGCTATGAGTAAAAAATAAAAATAAAAAAAAGACAGTAGCTTCAGAGCTTCTGTTGTCTGCATAGCATGTAATCAACATAAGTGAAAACATGTGGGATAAGATAATGTTATAACTTCTGTGTCATATATAGGTAAGAAATTATATAACATATATAAACTCACCTTTTCAAGTGTGGAAGTCAGATAGTCAACAAGTTCAGGATCAACAAGGACCTGAGCGCCTCTCTCTCCCTGACAAAAAAAATCACAAAGAGGCACCTCAGATGGACAAAAGTCAAAGTTCACAACACAATCCAGAAATTAAGCGATTGGGAAGGCATGTGCACCTGCAAAAGTATATCTCCAACTTTATCCCTTGTTATTCCTGTCCCAAGAATAGCACCAAGAAAGTCACCATGAGAACAGGGTTCCAATCTGAAATTCCCTGAGATGCTGAGAAGGCCTCAAAGTTAGCTTATATAAAAGATGGAACTGCTTATAGTGCAAATTTGAGAACCTCAAAGCAGCAACTACATCTGGGTTGCTTGTCATACTGTCCGGATGTCCAACTGAAACTCGGCATCGCTCAGCCTAGATAAATGAACAGGTGAGAGTGGGACAGATTAGGTAATGGAAGCTAATAAATCAATTTCCTTTGATGTTACTCGAATTCACCTGTGGGTAGCCCCCCTGTGCTACCGCTTTGATGTCTGCTAACTTCTCAATTGCCAGCATACACTCCTTCACTATAGGTGGAGTAAGAAAATTGGTGTGGAAAACATCTCTCCGTTGGGAAGCCCTTTGTGCCTGCATAAGTTGGATACCATCATAAATTCATGAAGTTCAAGGCACAATATCAACATGAAATACTGCACTTACAAATTTGTGTGATTACCAGTTCCAAATTCCTCAAGTGTTTTGAAACATTCTTATTTTGTGGTTAGTTACAAAAGCAAACTAGTTCAATGTTGTTGAAAGGTTATGTTTGCAATCAGCAAAACAATAGTGAGTGAATCTGTCTGATGTGCCGAGAGCAAAACAACTAAAACACAAAGCATTTTCTTTATTTCCTTGAGACCAATGTGCTCATAGAGGCAAAATTCACTCGATGGAGTACATAAACTGAAGCTCGTAATTGTTTGTGAAATCGTTTATCAGGGTGGGCGGAAAATGATTTAACCATGAATGCATTTCATCAGACACAACGTCCATAAGCAACATATTGCACTCCTATAAACCACCTAATCTGGTAATCTCAACAAGTTGATCTAAATAATTGAGGTTTAATGGTGGAAAACAAACTACCATATCCAGGATGCTCCTGAGTTCCTCGGCTGCATTCCTATCCAAGCTCGCCTTAACCGCCGAATCTCCTGCTGCTGCCGCGGCGAAGGAGAGAGCCGCGTGACACCGTCCTGCACCACAACGAGCCATGGGTAGCCAAGCGTCAGAATCTTCGGACCTAACCGGAATCGAACCGAGCGGTGGGTACGGGGCTTACCGCTAGGGAAGAAGTGGTACGATGTGGGGATAGCGCGGCGTGCGAAAGGGACGTGAAGGACTCGCCGGAGAGGGCTCGCCAACGAGACGGCGGCGGCCATCCTTACCAGGAACCGATGGGGCTGGGCGCCGTCGTCGCCTGTTCGTTCTCCCCTTTGCCTCTGCCCGGCGGGCGGCGGCTTTGAGCTTAACCGGGTTCGGTTCGTTGGTGGCAGTAGACTCAGGAGGCACGAACCGTCAGATTTGCTTCAAGATTCGCGCGCGGATTTGCATCAGATTTTGAGAAGGCGAAGGGCACCGGCGCCGAAATGCGCCCACCGCCGCCGCCGCGATGACCACGCTCCTGCGCCGTCTCCTCTTGGGCGCCACCCCGGCCGACGCGTTGCTCACCGGCCGCCTCCCCTTCTCCACCTCCTCCCGCCGCACGCCGCACCGCTTCCGCCGCAGCCGCCGCTCCCCGAACCCTGCGCCGCCCTCCCCTGAAGCCGTCTCCGCGGCCATCGCCACCCTCCCGTCCCGTCTCACCCCGCCTCTCCTCTCCTACTCCCTCTCCTCCGTCTCCGACGCCCGCCTACTCCTTCCGGTCCTCACCCACTCCCTCCGCCTCCCCACCTTCCGCCCTGACCCGGGCCCCTTCCTCGTCGCGATCAAGCGCCTCGCCGCCGCCGATCTCTACGCCGATTTCGACCGCACCTGCGCCCTCGCCTTCTCCCTCCTCCCCTCGCTCCCGTCCCCCGGGTCCTTCCTCCGCACCGCGCTCTACTTCTACTGCCAGTTCCGTAAGATCGGCAAGGCGTTCCACGTCTACACCCTCATGCGCGCCTCCGCCGACCCCGCCGCGCGCCCCTCCGCCGACACCTACCACGCGCTCTTCACCGCGCTCTTGTCCCGCGGCGGCGGCGACACCATGGTGCACTACATCTACATGGACACCGTCTCCGCTCTGTTCCGTCAGATGCTGGAGGAGGGTGTCCCGCCGGACACCCGCGCGCTCAACGTGCTCGTCAAGGGCTACGCGCAGTCGCTGCACCTCAACGACGCGCTGCGCGTGTTCCACCAGATGCGGCCCGTCTACGGTTGCGAACCGGACGCCCTCACGTACAGCTACCTGGTGCACGGACTGAGCGCGCAGGGCCGGACGAGGAACGCCCGTGAGGTGTTCGATGAAATGCTGGCCGAGGGGTTGGCCCCTACGGAGCCGGCGTGCAACGCGTTCGTCAGTGCGCTGGCCATGGAAGGGGAGGCTGGGGAGGCGGAGCGTGTGATGTGGGACATGGCTCGGGCGGGAAGGGTGGTCGACGACGTCACGAGGAGGGCGGTGGTGGAGGAGCTGTGGAGATCGGGGAGGAGGGACGACGCTGAAAGGGTGGTGAGGGAGATGGAGGAGCGAGGCATCGTGGGTGGCGCTGAGCGGAGAGCCTTGCTACGTTCGCTGCACGATGAGTTCGGTGACGACGATTTGGATGTTGATGATAGATGGCGGAACACAAGGTGATTGTCTGACAGATGGAGAGTTGAGAAGCACTCATAATCCATCCGGCCATCCATGTCCCAAAAACATGGCAATCAACATTGAACACTACTAAATGCCATGAGATGTATCAGAAAATTTTGTGATAAAGTATATGTAAAATTCATTTGCAATGATATAAGGGTTTAATTGCAAGATTGATATTTATTCATCATTGTCGGTTCTGTGATGTCTGAATCACCAATATAAAGTTTACATTGTGCCCTTCTAGCACTCGTTCAAATGTATACAACAGCTTGACAAGCAGTTTCTTCATTGCTTACTTGCTTTCAGTAAGTTCTTCTCAGCAATATTGCTTCGAGAATTCCAAAAGGGGAGGCTGATGACTGGAAAAGTTTGAAATTGATTCTTACAGAGTTGGGGACATGGGAAGGCATGATAATATAACTCTAGGAATGTTCTCCCCCGACCCCAAGCATAAATTTCTTCTGTTTACTCTTCAAGTTGATCGGATGGAAGCCATTCGAGAGTGTTGCCAGTAAACATAGGCACGATCTCTCCTGAACTATATGAGTATGTATCAGGTACTTTCCAGGCGCTCTTTCTAAGGACAATCTTTGAAGTGTTCCTTGGAAGGCCATAAAAATCTGGGCCATTGAAGCTTGTAAATGCTTCTAGCTTATCAAGAGCACCGGCCTGAAACAGTGCAAGATATTTCAAACAAACGTATTAGCCACAATATTTTCTCCGCATTTTGGCTATTATAATCATTTGCAAGTTACACTACAAATTCGTGGTTTTGTGATGTACTTCACACACTTTGTCTTTACAGCTAACTGACTTGCAAGCTAACGCCAATCTACAGCAGAACGTCTCTTAACTTAAAATATAATCTTTCCTATTTATAAGCATGAGAGAGAAAGAGAGATACCTGTTCAAATACTTTCGCATAAAGAGAAAGAGCCACAGGAGCGCTATATATTCCTGCACAACCACAGGAGCATTCTTTTCTCCGTTTATCATGAGGAGCACTGTCAGTACCAAGAAAGTATTGTTTACTCCCACTTGTTACCGCAGACACAATTGCTTGTCCTGAGATAGGCAATTCAAAATTGTTTAGCATACCAAATTCTGCCTAAAGCAGAAAAAAGGAATACAAACATATTTTTGGCATGACATATATATACACAATGCAAGTATAGTGTTGTTATAGATCTACTTTTTCATTACCATTGAAGGAACATCTGGATCAAAGGTCATTTTGTTGAACCAAAGAAATCTTAATGTGCATGTGCAGCCACGTTTCCTCTATGTTTTGCCTATACGATTGCGTGTAATAATAGATATGTGATCATGCAGGAGTTAGGGGAGTAGGACAATTGGAACATACTATGAGTTTCTCTTTTCAGTACTGGTAAGCAATAGTTGTGTGGCTGCAAGCCACCCTGAAACAACGCATTCCTGTTGAGAAGAAGATGTTGGGGAGTCACCGTTGCAGCAACATGACCTGATGAAAATGAAATTTTAGAACCATAGATATGCACAGAAGATAATGCTATTGTAAAGGTGCACACCTTCTTTGCATGATTCTACGAAGTTAACCGCATCCATAGTGGTGATATGTTCCATAACAATTTTCAGCTGTGGCAGTCTTTGTACAAGTGGTGCCAATATTTTCTCAATGAAAACCTTCTCACGATCAAATGTATCAACATGCTGATCTGTTACTTCTCCATGAACCTTAAGGGAAAAAACAAGGACATAAGGTCAATCCTACTATCTATACAGCTAACAATGCAAGAAAGTCACTAATTAGAAGCAACATCATTTCAGTGAATTAGGCATTGTCAAGGAACAAAGGCAAGTAAAAGTAGGAGAAAGGATCGAGACATGAATAAGAACTTCAAAACAAATGGGAAAAATATATACTAAAAGAAGAGCATCAGAACTATACTTACAAGCAAAGGCATCTCCTGCCTAGCCATTTCCTCAAGCACAGGCAAGCACTTCCCAAATATATCAGTGACACCATCTTGGGAGTTGGTAGTTGCTCCAGCAGGGTACAACTTCACAGCAAAAACCACGCCACTCTTTTCTAATGTCAATATGAAACAATATGCAACATAAACATCACATACAAAACTCTGCAACCGATAGACTGGGAGAGGAAATAAGAAGGCAACATTTATAATACGGCATTTTTAAATCGTGATGGCTAGTATTTTAAGAACATCAGTCAAGTTTGTTCTAGCTTCTAAGAGATACAAATGTGACCGCCAAATCACTGCACAAGTGTACATAAGCACTGGGCGCGACAAATAGACACTTCAACTTACAGTAGCAATGTAGAACGGTGTTAGTGAGAGTTCGTACTTGCGAGCTTGATCTCCTCTGGGCTAGTATTGTCCGTGAGGTAGAGCGTCATGAGCGGCACAAAGTTGCTCCCAGGCGGCAGCGCCCTGAGGATCTCCTCCCTGTACTCCAAAGCTCGCGCCGTCGTGGTCACCGGTGGCTTCAGGTTGGGCATCACGATGGCCCTCCCAAAATGCATCGCGCTGCCAAACAGCACGCGAAACGATCACGCAAGCAGTCACCAGACAGGCCAACTCTCTGAGACATTACATCGAACACTAGGCGTGCGTCACCAGGAAAACAAGCCACAACACCAATCAGACCAACCTGTGGGGGAGCACGGCCGCGAGGACATCGCCTTCCCGGAGGTGGAGGTGCCAGTCGTCGGGCCGCGTGATGGTGAGCTCCTGCAGCGGCGGCGGCGACGGCGACGCGGCCATGGCGATCGAGATCGATGTCTTGTTCCGGAAGGAGGGAAGGTGGACTAGGGCCCCGTAATGAGGCGACGGCCGGAGGAAAGGTCCGGGCAAATGCTTCACATGCGGGTTCGCGAAGAAGGTGTAGGTCGCGGCGGTCTGCATTGATGATTGGGATGATGATTGACCTCGCTTTATGCCGATTCCCTCCCGTAGAAGCGCGCGGGTGTGTGCCCGTATTGTGGGAGACTGGGAGGTGGAGTTCGGTTTCTGAGCCGCAACTGCTCAGGTGACAACCGGACGCGGCTCTCTAGGCGGCTCCAGTTTCTTTTTTCTTTTTTCTTTTTTTTAGCGCAGCCCCACGGGCCGGCTTCTCTCTCCTTTTAGGATTTCACAAATGAGCCTAGCTGTAGGTCCAGCTGGATTTTTCAGATTTTGGTCCTTTTAAAAACTTATTCACAAATAAACCCCTAAAAAAACTTATCCGTCCTTTTTGGGCGCTCTCCTCCTGCCGACGTGACGGGGCGATGTTAAGGTGGCTAGGGGGAGTGCGCCAGAGTGGCTGGCGCCCTCCCCCCCCTCCCCCGAATTTTTTTTTCTTTTATTTTTAATTTTTCCTCTCCTCTCATCTCTCTCCGAACTAGTGCAGAGGAGAGAGATGTGCAACTTTTTAATTTTTATTTTATTTTTTTGATATTTTTTCACACTTAGAAACTCACAGGAACGAACCATATAAAAAATAAACTCAAACGGACGAAATATGTGACATGTGGAATTTTCCAAAAGCTCTACCAAAAAACTTCTCTCCTCGAAAACACAATCTTGCAAGCAGAATTTGGAGGTTTTAATATCGCCGAATTCGGCAAAGCCGGGGAGAATCGGATGTAACTCTTTCTGTAGATGTCCGTGCATATATTATTTGCCTAATTCCGAGTCCGTATGAGAAAGTTACGCCTATTTTAATAGATGACATATTTTGTCCGTTTTGGTAGAGTTTTGGAAAATTCTACAAGTCACATATTTTGTCCGTTTGAGTTTATTTTTTATACGGTTGGTTTCTATATTCTCCTAAGTGTGAAAAAATATCAAAAAAATGAAATAAAAATAAAAAAATTGCATCTCTCTGTACTGTTTAACTTATATATGTCATTTCATGTGGTTATATTTTGAATTAGATTAAGTAATTTCATATAGTGGTAGAGTGTATTATGTTTAACATGCTGATCAAAGTGTTTTATTAAAGGAGTTATGGTCTAATTTTAGTGAAGGTGCAAAGTAGACTAAGTGGTATGCTAGCTATTTTCAGGCTTAGCTAAGTGGTAGTTCGAGTTTAAATTTTTTTTGTGGTTGGTTGTATCGTGATCCTGAGTGTGAAAAAACATCCAAAAAAATAAAATAAAAATGACACCATTGCAACTCCATACGGAGAAACAGGAATAGAGGCGGGTGGGGGGGGGGGGGGCGGCGCCAGCCATGCTGGCGCCCTCCTCCCTGGGGCGGCGCCAGCATGGCTGGCGCCCTCCTCCTACCACGTCGGTTCGCGTGCGCCACGGTGGCAGGCGCCGTCCCGTTGGATGACGGCGCCAGCCACTCTGGCGCCCCAAAAAAGACTATTTCTGGGATAAGTTTTTTCAGGGGTCTATTTGCGAAATAAGTTTTTCAAAAGGACCAAAATATGAAAAATCCATGTAGGTCCAGTGTGACGTGAGAGGAATTCCGACGTGAGATGATCTCCACGCTGTGTGGGCTCGGCCGAATGATTTCGATGCCTTCTTTTTACTTCAAGAAATAAGTTCATTAAAGGTCCCTCATCCTGATGTCAGTTTGAATTCTGTCCTTCACACACAATACCGGACATAACACATCTCTCAACTTGTAAAACTAGCGTTGCTGAGATCCTAGAGCAGTATAATGCTCAGGTTCGGCTAACATGACGACCGAGTCAGCGTGGAACCCACATGTCAGGCATTTCAGTCAAAGTCAAGACCCTCTTTCTTCCTCCTCTCTCCCCCTTTCCACTCTCTTCACCATCTCTAACTAGGGCAGGAGGGCAGCCGTGAGCAACGTGGACAAGGATGGTAGCCTATGGAAAGAAGGGCAACCACGGATAGGAGACGGGCGAAAGGGAGAAGATTGGCCCGACACGAGCTCTGCGTCGGACTCGCGCAGTCAACATCGTCCGTGAGCTCCGCCGACCTTGCACGGCCGACGGAGAGAAGGGCGGCCGCTAGCGAAAGGCAGGTGACAGGGAGATCGGCAGCCCGACATGATGAGGGAGCTCCGTGTTGGCCTCGCCCAGTGGAACACGAGTTCCGTCAACTCCGTGCAACCAAGATGGAGGAGCTGCTCCGTCAGGTGGCCACGGCCGTGGCGCCCTCGCCGCGGGGGATAGGCGGGAAGAAGGTAGGCCTCATCCACCACTCCACTCCATGCTCTCCATTCTCAAATCCTAGTTTCCCAGGCTCTAAACTAAACGAGATGGTGCGACTAATAGATGGGCAGATGGCAATGGGAGAGAGGAGATAAGGTGGTGGCGGTGGTGGGTGGTATGGACCAGCCACCAGATGAGAAGTACAAAGGGCACTAGGCGGTAGGCCCCCTTGGCTCCCGACTACGGCAGTCGGCTAGCTGCCACATCTAAGCAACGGGCGGCGGCGGCCAAGCAAAGAGCATGGCCTAAGGAGGTAGAATAGGCACCCCGACTACGCGCGAGGCTACAACCTTGTGCCATGCTGCACCATACTTGACCCGTACCGTGATCTCCAGCGGCCATGGCCTCAGCAAGATCCCCATCCCTCCTCCACCACTGACACTGACACCCTCCTCCCGCGTTTGCACGACCATCTTGCTCGGACACACTTCCCACCCAACCATCTCTTCCTTGGCCATCGATATCGCGTGAAAAAAAACATAGAAAAGGGTAGAGAGGGATAAAAGAGGATGGGGCATTAGGATGTGTCACTGACATGTGGGATCTACCAATTTTTAATTTTTGTTTCAGACTGAAATGCCCTGATATGTGGGTTTCACGCTGACTTAGTCGCCACGTAAGCCGAAACAAGGCATTATGCTATCGCAGGACCTCGGGTACATCAGTTTTACAAGTTGAGAGACGTGTTATATCTGATTTTGCGGTTCAATGCCATGATTCAAACACAACGGTAAGATGAGGGACCTAAATTGAACTTATTGCTTTTACTTACCCCTGTCATTATCAGGCCCGTTGGGCCATTGGAATCCTTATACTATTTGGTCGACAGAGCAAATGGTAATGTCTTTTTCATGAAACGAACTGTTTCGTCCAATTCAATGGTCATTATCCGACCAGTCGACGGTCAGTGCCTACCCCATGTGCACGATCGAGAGCGATTGGGTAAACGTGAGAAACTGCACGGCACGGCGCAGCGGGTGTGGCCAAAGTGAGTTATTAAGCCAATAAAACACGGTCTAATTTTTTTTTGAGAGGAAACACGGTCTAATTTTAGTTGGTAGTACTATTAGAGTATTATTATAGTTTTGTCTATTACTCCGTATAAGTCATTACTTAATGTGCATGCATTTTTTTCCTCCATCCCTCTCTTCTAATATGGCATAAAAAAAAAGGGGCAGCTGGTTACTTCGTCTACTATCCTGATCCACGTGTACAAATTTGAGATGACCGTTTGTTTTGTAAACGGTTTTTATATATCTCGTCATAGATTCTGCTGACGTGGACAACTTAAGAAAGCCAATATCTAGTGAGTTGTCCCACGGATAAAACCTCCTCACTCGTCAGGCTCCTACCGAACTCGTGCCGAAATAACCTACACCAAGAAAAACTCGACGCGACGTGGCAGGACGACTCACGATGAGCCGAACCCCAAAGTGCCAAACACATGTAACCTGTACACCTTAGCACAGAGATCTCCAAAATCTGCCTCCCAGAAGCGATCCTATAGGCCGGGTCGGGGACAAAGCTTCAGAATAGCGTAGGGAAACAGACCACGGCGGACCATGCCACGCTACGCCGACACCGTAGTCCGTAAATACCCCCCTGACCCCCTCCCTTTACACGAGATCCACATGGTCGTGGGACACAAACTATGCGAACGAATCGATCAAGCACCCTTCTTTAATCAAAAGTTTCTTTTTTTTTAAACACCCGTCTCGATCTCAAGTCTACCCCTCTTTCGTCTTTCCCGATCCAAACAACTAGTAGTTTTGTACTAATCCAAAGTCGTCTCCAATAATTATCCATTATAAAAGGAACGCAACACACGCACTCCAGGTAAACCCTACGACTCCAGCTAATAAACGCAAAGGAGGAAATAAAGCGAACGGGAGCGACAAGGACGGGGAAGATTCGTGCCCCGATTTTTTTCGTGTTCGAGACGCGCAGGGAGGGGGGAAGAGATTGAGGTGGTGGGAGGATCGGAATAGGATCTGGTGCCCCCCTCTCGTCGTGGTTGCGCTCTCATCAGCTCGACTCGACCGGTAATCGATCGCGACGGCCGCCACCGCAACATTCTCATTTCTCTCTCTCGTCCCCGCCCCACCCACCACACCACACCCCCGTCTCCGCGCGAAAATTCCCACGCCACGCGCGCCGGAAGAGAGGGAAGGCTTTTCTTCCGTTCTCCGCCCACGCGCCGTCATCGCTGCTCCTCCGCGTTGTTGGGTCGGAGCGGGTGCGCCGGCGACGTCTCTCTTCCGAATCGGGTAAGCGTCATCTCGTTCCGATCTTGGATACAGGTTGCGTGAGGGAGCTTCGCGGGGCGGGGCGGGGTGGGGTGTGGTGTGGAATGGGGATTTGAATTCTTTGGTTTGATCTTCTCAGTTGCGCCACCTGCTTCGGGTTCACGCCTCTCTCTCTCTGCCTTGCTCTCCGCTTTCCCGCATGTGATGCTTCCTGCACGCCTTCGTTTTGTTCTTCTCTTTTGCTCTTTGCTCTTGCCTGCACGGTTCGTCGTCTGATCCATCCATACTTTTCTGTTGGAAAAAGAACGTGTTGTTTGACCAATCGAAGCGTTCGTTTTCGTTTTGTTCTTCGACTTTTAGTTTTTATATAGACAGCTGCTCCTGCCTGGTGGTTTCCTGTTTTTGATTTCGTGCTTTTTGTTCCTGATGATTTGACTCAGGAGGCGGGAGCCAGTTCATGGAATCTGGTGGAATTGATGCTCAAGTCAGAGCAATCGAGCAGCGCACAAGATTGGAGATTCCTATACGTGATTGAGATTGCAAATGTGGCGCCTGTTCAATGAGTTGTGGGATGTTCTAGGATCTGGGTTTTTCTCATCGAGGTTTCTTTAATCCAGCTCAAATCTATTTACACCTCATCCGTTTGCGATCATCTGTGTGTGTGGTCACCGTGAGATTAGGAGGAGATGGACGAGGAGGATTACTCGTGGGTGCGGCGGACAAGGTTCTCCCACTCCGTCGTCCGCTCCAAGTCCGGCAGGGAGCAGTTCCGTGCATTCGTCGAGCAGTTCAACCGCGGCGCGGCACGGAGGCAGAGAGGGCCCGGTTCAGGGTTCATGCTCCATGGCCTCAACTTGGAACCGAGGGCGAGGCTCCCAGCCACCACCTCGGCGAATTCCTCCGTTCCGAGGACGACAGGATCGTCGAATGCTCAGTCATCGTCGGAGACGAAGCCAGCTTCGTTGTCCTCGGACGCCAAACCGGAGCAGCACGAGAAGAACATCAACTTGGAACCAAGGACGAGGCTCTCGGCCACCACCTCGGCGAATTCCTCTGTTCCGAGGACGACAGGATCGTCGAATGCCCAGCCGTTGTCAGAGACAAAGACAGCTTCGTCCTCCTCGGACGCCAAACCGGAGCAGCAAGAGAAGCCTCGTGATCATCAGCCGTCGCAAGAAGTGTCCACCAAGCAGGATGATAAGGCTGAAAATGACACGAAGGCAACAGCCACATCTGGGCCTCTCGAGTTCTCCTTCCATCCTGATGAGCAAACCTTGAGGCTACAGAGGGCGTGTTCTAGCCCTGTTCCTTTCCCAAGCAACAAGAACATGCTGGTGGCTGATGCTGCAGCACGTAGCTCGTCGCTCAAGGTTGCCGGCGAGGGGCCGAAGCCGAAACCGAAGCAGAGAGCAAGGTCCCCTCCCCTGCGTCGTGACGTTCCTGAACTGTTCAAGGAGGCCAAATCGTCAAGCAAGAGGTTTTCCACACCGCCACCGCGCCGGAAGCCTTCGTCTCCACCGGCGCCGAGCAGGAGCCCTCCTCATGCCTTTGCCACGGCGAGAGCGCATGGCAAGCCGAAGCATAAGAAGGATTCCTCTGCCAATGGAAGGGCGAAGGTCGCCGCACTTGAGGTGCTCGAGAAATGGACCGTCGATCGCTCGCAGCTGCTCATCGGGCACAGGTTCGCCTCCGGGGCGCACAGTCGCTTGTTCCATGGAATCTACAAGGAGCAGCCTGTCGCCGTGAAGTTCATCAGGCAACCTGAGGATGAGGAAGATGCAGAGCTGGCCGCGCAGCTTGAAAAGCAGTTCAACACGGAGGTCACCACACTGTCCCGCCTGAACCATCCTAATGTCATTAAGGTAACCTCATGAATTTCGATTACGACTGTTTCAATTCTGGAGTGGTTGTGGATTAGCATGAACTTCCGAGGAATTGCTTGTAGTTAGCACTGTTCTATTGACTTATACTGTACTTTTTCGTGCTATTTTATTTGGGAGTATTTGCGCTTAGATTCTATTTGGATCAACTATCAAGCATGCTAGACAAGATATGCAAGATATAAATTATATACGAAGAGAAATTATTTAATTGACCAGTAAGGCTGTAATTCGTGGCTTATGTATTTCCCAGACAGCGTAGCCTTCTGCAGTTCCTCCAGCTGAGTTGGAGTACTTTCCTTTTTACCCCGAAGGGCAAGTATTAGTAGCTCACCTAGGAGAGTTGGTCATGCACTCATGCATACTGAATGTAGTATATGGCATTTAATAGTTGTCCCTAATAGAGTAATAGTAAATATTGTGTGATTTATGTGTGCACTAAAAGATAAACGTTACTGCTATTCATTATCGCTGTTTTGTCCATGTAGCTGATTGGAGCATGCAGTAGCCCACCTGTCTTTTGTGTCATCACCGAGTTTCTTTCTGGGGGTTCTTTAAGAACATTTCTGCACAAGCAGGAGCACAAATCTCTACCTTTAGAGAAGATCATTTCAATTGGTTTGGATATTGCAAATGGCATTGGATATATTCACTCACAAGGAGTTGTTCATCGTGATGTGAAACCAGAGAACATCATATTTGATTCAGAATTTTGTGCGAAGATTGTTGATTTTGGAATATCTTGTGAAGAAGCAGAGTGTGACCCTCTGGCGAATGACACTGGGACTTTCAGATGGATGGCTCCAGAGATGATGAAGCACAAACCTTATGGTCGAAAGGTTGATGTTTACAGCTTTGGCCTTATCTTATGGGAAATGTTTACCGGGTCGGTACCTTATGAAGACTTGAATCCATTCCAGGCAGCTTTTGCTGTTTTTGATAAGGTATGAATTTGTTTTCCTGTTCTTATCTGCATACTGCATGAGGAGCTTTTGCTGTTTTTGATAAGGTAATACATGTTCAGTTGCTTGATTATCGTCTCTTCAAAACGAAGAATCATTGCATAAGATAAAACATGTTGAGTCGTTTCTAGTTAGTCGCACTGTATGGTCAACGTTTCAGCAGTATTTCCTTTATTCTTGAATAAGGCCTGGTTTAATTCCCAACTTTTTCTTTAAACTTTAAACTTTTCCATCACATCAAAACTTTCTTACACACAAACTTTCAACTTTTCCGTCAAAACGTTTCAATTTCAATTAAACTTTTAATTTTAGCGTGAACTAAACACACCCTAATTGTAACTGTTGACTATGACCATCTCATTTTGATCACAAATTACTTTTAAATGATAATACTATAATGTATGAAAGTTTTATGGTTATATTTATGATATTTCAAGCTTCGATAAACATGACATATTTGCACGTATCTGTAATTTGTTTGCAAAAAAAAGAGATGCGGTCAAAGTTTAAACATAAATAGTAACAATGCCAATTATTTGAAAACAGATGAAGTAACAACCAAATATATCTTCAGTTCCATGATCCTATGGCTATTTGATTTTCTTTTGGAAAATGACGAAAACTCCATTTTTCAGAACGAGAGGCCGGTCATCCCCAGTAGCTGCCCTGCGCCACTACGGCTTCTAATTGAGCAATGTTGGGCCTCGCAACCAGATAAAAGGCCTGAATTCTGGCAAATAGTACAGATATTGGACAAGTTTAAGGCGGTTCTTGATAAAGATGGAACACTGGACAATATGCCATGCTTAAACTTGCAAGGAACTCATGATCACAAGAATTGGCTAGCTCACTGGGTCCAGAAGCTCAAACATACCCATCATGATCTCTCTGGACCTCCGCCACCAAAATTGCTGTAGTTAATCCTCTCCCTCCCAAACTATGCTAATCGGATAGGCCTCGGAATGTAACTGTCAATTTTTTGCTTTGTTATATAGGAAAAATACATGTGTTTGTCTTCGCGATTTTATAGCACAGTAAACATTTGCTTAGCTTTGCTAGTGACATTTTCTTCTTTTTGTTTCGTCTGTTACACTGTTTGATACTAGTGACAGAAATGTCTCTATGCAATTCCTTGAAAATTGTTTCTTCGGTTTGTTCGGCCTGTCCGCCACACTGGGGTAGATTAGGCCTGCTTTCTTGGGCTTTTGAAGCAGCAGTACATGGAAATTCTAGTAGTCTGTACGAAGGCAGGCCATTACAGCATCCAATAACATTTCACATTTTTCTTGTAACGTTTCTTGCTTTACTCGTTCAAGCTTCTGAGCTATGTGCCTTTTCTTTTTCTTGTATTAGAAGCTATAAAAAAATTAATTTAACACCTTCAGTTTGCTGTGCAATCTGCCAGTACCGCAATGTATTTTGGTTAGTCTTTTTGGCTTACCGCGCACCTAGCAAGAGGGCACGATCCTCTGTAGGTGGATTTAAATTTCCCTTCCTTGTACTGTATTTCAATACCACATCTTCCTGATGGTTTTAAACCATGACCTCTGACAACTGAATAACTTCTGAATTCATCGCTGGAAGCGCGTTCCTCGATCTTCCATTGTGAATTCATCGCCCTTAACATGTGTGTGTCCACCCCCGAGCACCTTATTCATGAATCATGATATTACTCATGCAGAATTGCATATCTTCGGTTTTAGTGCTTCATCTGATTCATCTTTTGTCTATTGAAGCCCAATTTTATGAATTGTCCCCTTCTTTGGAGGGCCATTCAGCAAAAAAACAGGCTCATGAAATTCGATTTCCATTTGCCATAGTAGTACATCCCAATTTTGAGCATCGGTCTCTGAAATTTGAACAATGACCTTCAATTCTAAAACCTAAAATCGCCGGTACACTCTTCTAGCTCATACAGCTCCCGCAGAACACAATACATACATATGCATACGTTGATACGTAGACGTGACCGACATGGCGATCTTACTCTTGTTGCGTGCCATAATCGACATGCGCCGTCACGCAACCTCCACGGCGGCCCGGGCGAAGTCAAAGCTGAGCATGGACGCCCTGAACTTGGTCTGCTTCTCCGGCGACCCGACCGCCACCGGCGCCGCCGCCGCGGCGGCGACACGCTCTGGCGTGCCGAGCCACTTGGACTGCATGTACTTGTGCTTCCTCCAGGGGCCCATGTGCATGTTGTTCTCCTTCATGCACTGCTTAGCCGCGGCGCACATGGCCTTGACGACGGCGCGCAGCCGGTCGGCGCGTCCGACGAACACCTCCGGCAGCGCGGTCACCAGCGCGCGGTACTCCGCGCTGGCGCGGGCCACCTCGAACTCGGCGCGGAAGCTCAGCTCCACCACCACCCGCACCGCCTTGCCGCTCCTCGTCTGCACCACCACGTCCACGTAGCTGTGCTCGCCTGCGCGTCACACGGGAAGAGAAAAAAAACACGTCAGTTTCGTTGGATCCATCGGCCGGCGCGGCGCCCGGTTTCGGAATATCTCGTGCAGGTTTTGGCAGCGAATTTAAAAGTGGTGTAATTCCTCTGGCTCGTGCGAGTTTGACGCTGACGTGGCAAGGCGTGTGGCGACTGTTGCAAGTTCATGTGTCACGAGTTTGGATCTACTCTTTACGACTTTATGAGCGTAGCTAGAAATAATAGAGACAGTGACGGGTTCCTGACATTCCCTTGGCTGTTGCCTGTTGGTTAATCATGGAAGTGGAAGCATCTATTGTTTTCTTTTAATCGTAGGATGACCTTGTCCATGTGTGTCATGTGGCTCTATGGTTAAACAAGATATGCCGTTTGCTAAGCGCTAACAGCTGCTTGCATTTAAAGCGCGAGACAACTATTATAAGCATGCGAATATGCTCCCCTTATTCAACTCTCATAGGAAAAGATCCTGATTTATGGCTCGAACAAACTGTTGCGGCGCTGTACTCGCGGAAGCGCGGAAAGATCAAATCTCTTGACTACAAGGATCACCCGGATTGGTGGGACACGGCAAACTTCCTAGACCACACACAGGAACAGGCAGCAGGCTACACGGCAACTCGGCAAGGCAAGCCGTGATGTGTTTTCTTAGGGGACTCAGCTGTTTTGTGCCGTCTGAATTTAGCTTCACAGGTAACCGAAATTACCTGAAGGGATGTCCGGCGAGCGCGTCCACTTGGACTTGCAGATGGCGCTGTTGTACCCGGCGTCGCGCAGCCGCTCGTCGACATGCCGGAGCGTGCAGCTCCGGCAGTCCCCGGCCGCCGCCCGCCTCGCGCAGGAGCAGACGGCGCCCGCGGCGCGCATCTTCCTGATTGCCTCCTCCGTGTCCTCCCGTATCCTGCTCTCTACCTGGCTGGTCTTGGCCAAAGCCTCCTGCACATCCACGCACGCATAGTCTCTCTCAGAACCAGAAGATATTTAGCCCAAATCAAACAGGTTCAACTGAAAATATCGTGATCACATCCGTGTTGCGTGGATATGCATGTGGCTATTGGAGTGTAAGAGATCTCTGAATTAATTCTGTTCCTCACGAACGCAAATGTATAGCTGCGAAATTCAGCTAGCAGAGGGGAAGGGACTTACATGCAGCTGGGAGTGCTGGTTCTGCCAGAAGGCCTTGCTCTCGGCGGCGCCGCTGCTGCTGGAGCCCTCCTCGTCGTCGTCGCCGTTCTCCGGCCATCTCTGCTCCCTCTCAGCCTCCTCGAAGAAGCCGAGCACCAGGTTCGACAGGCTCATCTCGCCGTCCTCCATAACCATGACGTGTTTTTGGTTTAGTTCCTGGCTTCTTGATAGGCTAGCAGATCTTTTCTACTGCTAGCTTGGGCTGTTTGCTCAACGGCGCTCAGCGACTCGGTCCACTCAGGCAGGCAAAGGCTGCCTATATATAAACCTGGAGCGTTAGGGGACGTGGCGAATGGGCAGTGGTGGCGGTGGTGGGTCCGGCGGGTGGGCCCGGCTGGGGAGCGGATGAGGCGATTGGGGACGGGCAGTGGGGGCCCCCTGTTGGTTGGGACACGGGAACAGCAAGGATCCACGTCAGGCACCCAGCCGGATTCTTTGCGCAGCCAATTCGTTCACGCCGCTCGGCCGTTGTTTTTTTTTTTTGAGAAACAGTACACGCGCTCACAACGTGCACACACTCATCCCTATGAACGCACACACGCACACCCTACCCTTATGAGCACCTCCGGAAGACTGGGCCGGCATGTCTTGAGATTGACAAAGTCACCATAGGCGCTTCGCTGTCAACGGGTACGTCGCCTACCACTGAAAGAATAATTAGCCGTAAATGCGAGCACCCGTGTCAAATCTAGTATTTGAACCCGGGTGGGCTGGTTCCACAACAAGGAACCTAACCAGTTGAGCTATACTCACTTCGCCGCTCGGCCGTTGTTTTCGATGGTTGGGGCCGTTGTTTTCGATGGTTGGGCCTTGGGGACTTGGGGTAGGGACAGTATATGGTCAACAGAGTTATGATTAAGAGATTCCAAATAATGGAGTACTCCCTCCGTCTCATAATTAAGAGATTTTGAGTTTTTATTTATAATGTTTAATCACTCGTCTTATTCAAATTTTTTTGAAATTATTATTTATTTTATTTGTGACTTACTTTATTATCCACAGTAATTTAAGCACAACTTTTCGTTTTTTATATTTGCAAAAAAGATTTAAATAAGACAAGTGATCAAACGTTACAAGAAAAACTCAAAATCTCTTATATCGTGGGACGGAGGGAGTAATACTCTATTTTATGATGTAAATCAAAATTCAATGGTAAGCGCGGAGTGATGTTAACAGTGGGAATCATTGTCCACACCCTTCAACCGGTTCACATTCTAATTGGGCTCACCAGGAGTTACAGCACAGTCATATCTAGTAACTTGTACTACCTCGTAACACAGTAGGAGAAAAGTTCTACACGTGTCAAGGACGTACTACAACTTCGTGCCACAAAACGATGGCCCATCCCATAGTCCATACTGATCGTTCATTTACTTGAAACCCGAAAAGGGAGAAACAGGAAGAAAACAGTCTTAACTTCCAATGCCAAGGTGTTTTGTGCAATGTGCATCGCATGAGTGAGGGGGGGGGGGGGGGGGGGGGCACGCAGCAAAGCGTATGGGAAGAGACAGAATCCAAGCCAAAGGCGATCCAACAACAACAACCCGTCGCGCATCGTCCCCCGTGTGCGGGGGACGGCAATAATTCCATGCTGGGCCCGCTCCTCCACGCTGTCCAAATAACTCCCGTGTCCCCGTCGGGTTCGCGGACGTACGACTCCACCACCGCCGCGGGACCGGAACCAGGAACCGAACCGCACGCTCCCTCCCTCGGCGCTACGGTCGTCGCAACGCTCCTTCCACCCGCGCGGATATGCTCCGTGGCTGTTTGCGGATATACGCGTGGCGGCGTGCAGCTAGCTCGGCGACGGGCCCCTGTGCACCGAGACCGCGGCGCGAATCGACAGCTAAGAGCAGGGACTATAAGAGCAAGTTTAATAGTATAGCCCACTACTACTAGCTCTAATTCATCTATAACCAATCTAATAGCTAATTCATACAATAGTTGCTTACTATACTATTAATATATGGTTCCACCTATCATACACACATTACGTCTTGGAGTCCGTGCTACAGCTGGCTATAGATCTATAGCCCGCTGCTCTTCTCTCTCATTATTTATCTCATTAAAATATATTTATAGATGGCTTATAGTCTGCTATTGTACATGCTCTAAACCAGCTATAAACATATAAAAAGATAAAAAAAAAGAGAATAATAGCATGCTATAGATCTGTAGCCAGCTGCAGCATGGACTATAAGATATAATATGTGTATAATAGGTAGGACTAGATATTATTATTAATTGTATAGTAATCAACTATTTTATGAATTAGCTATAGATGATTTTGAGCTACTAATTAGCTATACTATTAAACTTGCTCTAATATGCGGACCTGCAACAGTGGAACCGGATGATATGCAGGTGCGTCATCTTCAGTTGGTCGATTGACTACGATGGAAGAGGCGCGGACAAGCGCGATGGAATCTACGGTCGCCTCACACGGATCTGTCAGTTTCTGGTCTCGAGCATCTTCTCTGTGCTCGCGTAGTTTATGCTTGATACTGTGCGGTATGCAGCGGGTAGGATGTCAGTAACGGTGTGCTAGGCGACCACCATTGCCTTTGCCTCTCTCGGGGCTGCACTAGTGCGGTAGTTCAGTATGGCGTACCAAAGTGATACACAGTACGTTTAATACATTAAAGTGTAATTCTTCTACCCGTTCGTGAAATAAAAAAAAACTCGGTATGTTAACTCCATGCCATTATAACATAAATATTCCTGGTTGCACCCATTATATATTTTATTCATTGATCCTACCTCCATTTTAAAATGTTGCTACTTAGTTGTTTTAGAATGAGTTAAATCTCATTCTAGATAATAATGTTTTGAGACGGATGAAGTATAATACATTTATTTTGTTTTATTAGAAACAACAAAGAAGGTTTAAAAATGCAGGAAAGAAGATACTCTATTTTTGCTAATGGAATGGTGTAGAAGATGAAGGATTAGGACTTAAATTATCGCATATAGACCAAAGGGATATGGCTTCATATCATCTTCATATTGCACATCCTTCAATGGCCCATCTTGAGAGCACTTTTAAAACAAAAATTCCAATAACTACCTATAAATTTGAACGTAGCTATATCCAGATTGATTACTAGCAGTTAATATATGTTAACTTTTAAGCCAACAGGTGTATCGTACCAATCTCCCAAGAAAGTAAGGATCAATCAGCCCCATCGTTTGGTTGTTTTTTAAAATAAGCCAAACGGCATATTTACAAATAAAAAATAATTTGTGAATAAAACTTTTATACTACATATGTGTTCTAAACGATTTAAAAGCAAAAGCTGAAAAATAAACTACAATGAAAAAAGCCAAAAATCAACTTCACATTTAAGGTTGAAAATTTAAATTTTAGTTGATAAATATACATAAGCGAAAAGATGAGGCCAAATATGTTCCATTCAACCTTCAGGGAATGTGCTTGCTTGTCTTTATTAGATTCTTTTTGCTACGCTTTTTGACAATTGGAGATGTGTCCATTTGGTCTCATAGATTTTTTTTAAAAAGATTTGTGATCTTATCTTTATGTGCAAATCGTTCTTTGCTTCCATCTAAATTCCGTAATCCTTAGCGCATTTCAGGATTTAATAATTCAAGAATTCATAACTAATATATTGAGTTGTACTCGGTTTTGAGTTTTGAGACCGCGTCACGCCGAAAGGCGTGGTTCTCTCAACAGTTGTTGGAAAAGTAAGACAATTGTATTGCTTAGTAAAATTTTTGGATCTCCCTATTACATGGCCCTAGGGGGCTATTTATACCCCTATTACAGGTTCCCTCCTATTAGGATTTAGATTTTCCAGGAGATTTTACATGATTACCCTTATGATAGGGACATTATTGAGAGCACACAGTGTCCTTTACATATATGGGCTCCTATTGGGCTTAAATGACTCGGTCCGTTTGTTTGCCGAAATCCTTCGAAGACGTAGCGGCCCGTTGGGCCTCCTAAGGCGAGGTTTGATTCTCTGGCGAAACCCATGCCTTGATGCCGAGGCCTTCGCCTCATCATCTTCGCCTGGGCGACCCTCTGACAAGGCCCTCGCTTGGCGAAGTTGGCGTATCCCAAGCCACGGCTTTCACCCATATGATTTATTCTTCAATCCTTCGCCGTTTATCTCCGGTCTGAGCCCTTTGTCAAAAACCTTGGTTTTGGCAGATCCGGCCGGAGGCCCTTTGTGGTGTGCCTCCAACAATAGTTTTTTTTCATGGTTATGGGTGCCACATGTAATCAATTAAGCTCGGAGGGACCCACCATATACCAAGTCTTATACGAAATCATACCTCGTATATAGAAGAAGTTCTGATAAGGAAGGACAAGTAGAGTTCTATATGGAAACGACAAATACTATTTGGATTGTATCCATATCGGTCTCCCTAGTTCTACTTGGACAAGGTGACATCTATGGGTATAAATACAAACCCCACTAGGAGGATAAATCAACACACAAGTCAGAATAGACACCAACACACGCCGCCAAACATCGACATCAGATATAAGCCTAGACAGATCTAATATGGTGCCTGCGGAGACCAACAAGAGGGATCTAGCGCCATCTCTGATCATGATGAGTTCGCACTCGAGAAGGAAAACTACCCTATTGTCGACTACGTGTTGGTTATCTATACCGCCAAGTCGACGACAGCTAGATAGGTTATCCCAAATATTGTACTTGTGTGATTCAGATGAATAAGAGCAACACTGGCTTCGGCCAACAGGAGTAGGGCTATTACCTACCAGATAAGGGGTCCGAACCTGTATAAAAATCATTGTCTCCATCTCTTTTACTTCAATCTCGTATATACCCTGGTACTGGCGATCTCCATACTATGGAAATACTGTAGTCGTGACCTCAAACGTCAACATTTTTCATGTTTTAATTAGTCTGAAATCCAAAATTAACAAAAATCAATTTGGAGTCTCATTTATAGATATTGCATATAATTTAATAAATTTTAAATTAATACTATCAAGTTGTATTCTGTTTAGGATGCCAATTGTAACGTTTCTTTGTTTTCTTAATTTCATATAAAACTATGAGCTGATAATTGGCGAGTTGTATTCGGTATGTGACTCTCCCCCCTCTTTTTTCTTACTTGTCAGGACTTCGCTGGCACTGATTAAACCAGAGATCTTTTTTTTTTTGGAAACCTTAAACCAGAGATCTCCCGGTCTAATACGAGCTATACACACATACACAACATATTGAATGCGATTATAATTACAAACATGTGAGAGATCAGTTTACAATCTTCCTCGAAAAAAAATCGATCGGTTTGGGATTCGCTATGGGCGAGACGGCACGCGTAGACGATGTACACATGGTTTCGATCACAGATTCTTGTACAACAGTACAACTTGTCAGGAACATATGATTGCAATTCTAATCAGCAACTAAACAATGATTGCCAATGACATGACCAGTTGCCAATGACATGACCAGTACATGCTGTGGCAGGTAGGAGATCGACCAGGATAAGTTCCTTAACAGAAAAAAAAAACAATGCCTGCCGTAGCGTGTACAACGTACCCACAGATGATTCATCACCGCCGCTAGCATAGAGTTACGTTCCTACGAGAATATACAAGGATTTAAGAGGAATTTTGTACTGTCTCACGTGAAATTTGTTTTTGCGGTAGAAAATGGAAGGAGGAATCAAGAACCCTAGTTGGTTCTGCCGACAAATAATAAATGATAAAGGAAGAAAGATATAGTTTTCCATACACAGAGCAGCAACGGCCAGGCCAATGGGACGCGAGTAGTAGGGTCGACGATGATGTCACCTCTACCTTCGGATAGCAACGCCAACACACGGGGAGCTCTTTCCCTGCTCCTTCGGATTAGCTCGTCCGATGTATCGCCACCAGATGCAGATGATGAAAACCAATTCATAAACAATCCGGAGTGAGTAGGACAATGATGCGACGAGGTTTGTCGCCTAACCACCGCTCTGATCTGCTCGGCCAAGGAAGAAATTGTGTGTTTGTATTTGTAGATTGATACTACATGCCTACTCACTTTTTTGATAAACAAATCATAAGTTTCTTTCGATGAGGCAAAGCTGATAGAAACGAGGATGATTCCAGTGCTGATTTAATATTTACTAGTGGTAGGAGAACTAGTACCATAATAATGTCAAATTGATTTGGTAGGGAGAAAGAACATATATATTTTAGGAGCACTTTTCTTCGTTGTTTTTTTTTTCTTTCCGAAGATTGAACTTTTAATTGGTCCATCTCTAACAGCTAGTAGATCAGTTTTCTGTAGCAAACTCTAGACTCTAGTTCTTATCGATCGAGTTTACAGACAAATTGCAGATTGGACTCACAAAAATGAAATAAACTACGACCTGGCTTTCACCCTTTGGACTTTTGGCCGACTAACTTATTATTACTGTTCTTGAATCGATCAACATATGCTAGGAGCTGTTTTTTTCTTAAACTAATAACACAATAGTGTGATTTTTCATTAAAGAGAGGAGGGAAAAAATATACAATACTAAAACCCTGAAAGGCTAAAGTCAATAATAAGGAAAACAAATGCGCCACCACCATACACCGATATCACCTAAACACACAACCGAGGAAGGGACCAGCATCAGACCAACCGCCGCTAAGCATGGCCAGTCGCCTCTAAACCAACAAAAGAGCTACAATTGTAGTGCCCAGAGTCGACTCCAGATAGCTAAACACCTAGCCTCAAGGACATCACTGGGGCAAAAGGTAGTAGATGGAGAGAGCGAGAGAGAAGAAAGTTCCCTCTCTCTCGTATGGACCCGTCGTCATCCAAGAGCTTCGAACAGACTATCAAACAATGGATTAGCAATAATGGGGCCTCCTAGATGACGTCTCCAGGAGGAAGCGCGACGAAGAGCGTTGCCGCCATTTGTCCAGGTCTCGAGGAGACTAGACAAGGTTTTCACTCAGCAGCCCTACCGGGGAAGGAGAGACACGCTTCAACAAGGAAGAACGACGCCGGAAGGCGCCGCCATTGTTGGCCCGTCAAACTGGGCTAGACTTTTTTCTACCTCTCACTCCCATTCTGCAATTGCTGCTCCAAAGCTCCACCACCAACCACCCATCATAAATGCGTGGACACCACTGCACCGATACTAGTCGTCAACCAGCCTCCGCCTGCCTCCATGCGTTAGTGCCACACCATCGCGCTGACACCGTTGCAGGCCTCCATCTTAGGGGAAAATGTCCATCCCCGAGTATCTGGACAATGTCGGTTGAGGTCACAACAACATTCCTCGTTGCCTCTATGGCAACAACACATCCACGGATGTACCTCTGCCACCTTGCAGCCTACCTCAACATCCTCATCACTCCGCCTCCACATGGGCGGTGCGTTGTGGTGTCGCCACACCCTCGCCGCGCGCGCTCCCTTGCTCCACACCGACAGAAGCGCCGCCAGGGCACCAAATTTTGGCTCTGCCTCCACACACCGCCATGTACTCTCCATGCCCGCTCCCCCGCGAAAATGCCACCAGGGTGTCGTATCAGGCCTCGCCTCCACGAGGACGATGCATGCAATGCCTCCATGCGCCATTGCGCCTTCTTCACGCCCGCTCCCCTGCTCCAACTAGGTAAATTCACCACCATGGCGCCGGATCTGATCGTGGGGGAGCTAAATTTGGTCGCAGGGAAGGTGGATCTAGCCGCATCTAGGCTTCAACCGTCTTGCCTCACATTGTTTTGACACATCCCCCTTGCACCACCTCCGCTCCGGCCATTGACTCAGCCCACTCCGACCGTTGAGCTCAGCTGGGAAGCCGCCGTGCCACCACGCCGCTCGTCACCGTCGTTGCCGCACCATCTCCATCCCCACCTTGCACCGCCCTGCTCCCCACACTAGAGCTAGGAGGCAACCCGAGCCCCCGCCGCCGCCATCCTTGCTCGTCGTGCGGTTTCCGACGATTCACTTTGACGGCGATGAGGCAGAGAAGGAGAGAGTTTGGTGGCGGTAGCTAGGGTTCGAGACGCCCCCCGCATCGCCTGCACGGGGGTGACGCAAGAGGCTGAAAAAAGCGACCCCTGGAACCAAAGTACCTTTCTCCACTTGATGTTGTTGTTGATCCAGGAGTTGTTTTTCTTGCTCACGATAGCTTACGATCTCCACTCCTTCTGTCCTAATATGAGTGCAACCTAGTATATATGTGACATATTCTACGATTACGAATATGGATAGACATCTGTCTAGATTCGTAGTCCTAGGATATATCATATATATATATATATATATATATACAATGTTACACTTATATTGAAACAGAGAGAGTAGATGGTCTGTCATGCTAGAATTTTTGCGTCTCAGCCTCTCAGGGCTCCCTCATGAGTTCTGCAGTAACCCGCTGATGCTCTGAATCCATGAAATTGTCATCCCTATCAACTCACGAGAAGCCCATAAAATCATCATGAGGCCCATAAGTAACTCCTTTTTTAGACGGAAAAAGTCCACTTTGACTCCTTTAAATATCGGCCGAATCTAATTCGTACTCCTTAACTATAAAACCGGATAAAATGACTCTCTGAAATATTAAAACCGGTGTAATTTAACTCCCTTAGTGGTTTTGGGAGCGGTTTTGCTGACGTGGCGCTGATGTGGCGGTATTGACTTGGTCTTCGTCCCATGTGGCGTTGAAGTGGCGCTTATATGACACTGGAATTAAAAAATATATGTGGGACCCATGTGTCATTCACACAAAAAAAAATACAATAGAACCCACTGACATGTGGGCCCACATGACATGTTCCCTCTCCAACCCTCCTTCCCCCTTCCTCTCTCTCCTAATCTCTCTCTCTTCCCCTTCCGTCCGAAGCGCCGTCCACCCTCCCACCCGCCGCCACCACTCCGACCCCCGCCCGCCGCTCCAGCGCCTGCCCTGCTGCCCGCAGCCGCAGCACTAGCGCCCTCGCCCCACCCGCTACATTAGACTAGACATTACTGCATCCGGCTAAAGTGAGCATTGTACAGTATACGAGAAGAATCTGAAGATGACAGAGAAGAAGCTTTTGGTCACCTCTTTGGCGCTAGATGACAGATCCACAACGTTTTGTCCTAAAAACGGCAGTTTGCAAAGAGAGCTGGCCGGTGAGCATGTATAATCTGCTGCTGGTGTTGTAGAACAAGGTCTTGATTCTGAATTCCAGTAGCACCTGCGAGATGAAACATATGTAACAAGGCTGATGATGCCAGAAAAAACATTTTGGAAGTTCATGAAGATCGATTCGATGAGACGATTCAGTTTCACTCCCATTCCTGCAGCACATGACTACCGCTCCTTCACCTGCTTCGATCTTGACGACGACAACGCCGCCGCCATCGACGCGCCCAGCTCGCCACCGCACACGCCGCGGACAGTGGACGGCGACGGCGCTGCTCCGATGCGACCAAGAAAGGCGGGAGCCTGACGTCGTGCTGCTCGGCGCCGTCGTTGTTGGAAGGGAGATTCGGGCTGGGCGGGAGCTCGCGGCGGCGGTCGAGCCTGAACGCGTTAAACATCATCTCCTTCTCTCCGGCAGCTCCAGCGCCCTCGCCCACCCGCCGCCGCCGCCGCCTCCTCTTCCGCTTCCATCGGCGCCAGCACCACCCCGAAGCGCCGCCCACCCTCCCACCCGCCGCCACCACTCCGTCCCCCGCCCTCCGCTCCAGCGCCCTCACTCCGCCCCCCTCCCGCCACCGCCCGCCACTGTCGCTCCAGCCTTGTTCCTCAGACGACCGACGGGAAGAGAAAAGAGAAATAAGGGAGAGAGGGGGAGGAAGGAAGAAGGGTTGGAGAGAGAATGACATGCGGATCCTACATGTCAGTGGGTCCTATTATAATTTTTGTGTGATTGACAAATGTGTACATGTCAGTGGGTCCTATTATAATTTTTGTGTGATTGACAAATAGGTCCCATATATGTATTTTTAATTCTAATCTTATGTAAGCGTCACGTCAACGTCACATGGGACGAGGACCAAGTCAACTCTGCCATGTCAGCGCCACGTCAGCGAAACCGTCCACCAAAACCACTAAAGGAGTCAAATTACACCAGATTCAATAATTAGGGGAGCCGTCTTATCCGGTTTTCTGGTTAAGAGGTATGAATTAGATTCGGCCGACATTTAAGGGAGTTAAAGTGAACTTTTTCCTTTTTAGACGGGCTCATAAATAAATCGACTCTAGCTACAGCGTTGTAGTAGTACACGCGTTTTTCATGGTTTTTGCTTCTTGGATCAACTCATGAATGACGAAGGCCTAGAGTGTGGCCCTAAGAGCCCTGTCAAACAGACTGGGCCTGCACGCGCCCGCGCCTTCCTCCGGCTGGGCTCCTGCTTAAATCGGCCGTACGTCGTCACCAACCGCGTCCCCTGCGGCACCAAGGGCGCAGCCGGCAAGGCCCCGTGCCTCCCTCACCTTCTGCTGTCATATGCCGCGCGAACGGAATCGTGCGATCTCTCGCGTCGCGTTTGCTGCCTGCTGCACGGGCCGCCGCTGCCCGCACCGCTCCGCGCGCCACGCCGTGTCGCCGTCGTTGCGCTTGGGATTGCGGAGCGCAGCCGCGATGCCTCGGCGGCTCGCCGCGACAGTTTTTCTTTCCCACGCCGAAACAGTCGCGTCCATGTAGCAGAAGAAGGCCGCGTGGCGCGTGCCGGCGGCCCGTTTCACCCGACGACTCGGAGAGAGCCGGAGGCCCACGGAGTTCGCGAACACTATGCAGCATAGCAACATCACGAGCGCGTGTCGGCGAGTGGGCGAGTGGGCGAGTGGCCTGTGGGGTAGGGAGAGACTGTCATCCGCTGATCCGCAGTCTAAGCCGCGATTACGCCACCGATCCACCAATCACTCCTCGAGTCGCAAAGCCTCAAGTCAAGACGGAAATTGTCGGTGGCGTTGGTGGTGGACAAAGGGGTGGTTGTATGCATGTTCCGCTTGCCACTCCTGGGATTGTGGGTCTGGGGTTTGCTTCGCCAAGTCCGGATCTGACACTAGACCTTAATCTAAGCGTGTGGCTTCTACCGACACGACCTCTGTTTGTAGTAGGTAAGTACCGAGATGATACCGCTGGAACGTGACATAGTTTAGGATCGGAACTGAACTTTCCCTAACAATTTCCTCCATGGAGTCACACTACTCAATCTCTTCGTACTCTACCAATGAAATCGATGCCCTCTTTGCTTCACAGAGACTAAAATTTAATCCATGTTATATCGGATGTTTATATATTAATTTAAAGTATTAAATATAAATTAATTATAGAAACTCATTCCATAACCTTGAACTAATTCGCGAGACGAATCTATTAAGCCTAATTAATACATGATTAGCCTATGAGATGCTATAGTAAACATTTACTAATTATGAATTAATTAGACTTAAAAAATTCGTCTTGTGGATTAGCTCTAATTTATGAAATTAGTTTTTTATTAGTTTATGTTTAATACTAAATTAGTGTCTACATATCCGATGTGATAGGGAGTAAAAAATTTTAGCCCCATCCGACCTTTGTTGTCCATGTGGGATCCCGCTCGCGGTTCATCACGACACACTGGTCATAGTCCGGCGATGCCACACCACCGTGTCTATTCGCTCCGTACTGTACAACATCACTCCACCACAGTACCACACTATAGGTTATCTCAAGTTGGTACCAATAGCATTTTCGATTATCACGCGGGAGTTGAAATCTCGTTGGCCTCGGTTGAATCTTTTTTACTACTCCAACCAACCTAGATTCTGCAGCTTTAAGCCTTTATTACCTCTCGTCATGGGCTCATGGCCTAACCCTACCAAGTGGCAAGTTACGGTTTCAGTAACTGGTTTGTTGTAGCTCAGGATCTTTTTGAGTTATCGAGTATAGCCAACTAATAGCTCTAATTTATCTATAGTCAATTTAGTAGCTCATTCATATAATAGTTATCTATAAGCATATATTATACCATTAATATATGGTTCCACATCTCATACATATATAATGTATTGGAGTCCGTGCTGCAGCTGGCTATAAATTTGTAATCCGCTTTCCTTTTCTCTCTTCTCTTCTCTTCTCCACATGTGCTTACAGTCAACTTATAGTCTGCTATTGTACTCGCTCTGAATACTTGACACATAGGTACTGACCCTGGTTATGGCCGTTTTTACTACTAGGTCAACAGGTAGATGCATGGCTCCACCGCCACGATATTTCCGATATTTTACATGCAGAAAGGAAACTCGACGGTAACAGAATCGACGACCAAGTGGACAGTTGGAGTACTAGTGAAGTGGTTAACTCTGCAAAGAGTGGATCCGAAGAAAAGAACCTTCAGGCACAAACCACTTTCCTACTTGGATTTTCACTTTGGCAAAAGTAAAACCAGCCTTAAACCCATAAATCACAAAAGACCTGCAGCGTCCTTTCAACAGTCACTTCTAGAAATTTGTCGGCCATTTGCCAATACAAGGAGGCTGAAAAAGAGTACTCTCTCTTTCGTAAAAAAAACTAATATAGTATAAAATATAACGTATTCTAATACTATAAATTTGTACATGCATATGTTAGATTCGTAGTACTACACTGCAAGGTATCATATCCAATCAGGAAGTAGTACAGGAGAATTTAGTTACGAGTCGACTAAACCTGACTCGACTGCTACCCCCTATAATATCCCGAGCTCTGACATAGTTTTAATCGCCCAACGCCCCAACGGTATTTTCTATAGCTTCTTGGTCTCAATCAACGAGGAGTATTTGTTAGCTTGTGCACTGTGTAAAGTGTGTACGGAGTAGTGCATGCTGCACAAGTGCACATGACAGAATATATAATTTCTGGCTCTTCCAGAGATGAGATCAAATATGTACTTTCCAACGCGATGCAGCCAAACGTGTCCAAGCAATCCAGAATGCAGTCATGGAAGTTAATTCAGTGAATTCAATTCACTGCCCTAGCCCCAGAATGGTACTATAACCACCATGAATCACAATACCAAACCTTGAAAAATAAAAACGAGGAGGACATATCCCTCTCATGGCCCGAGCCTGGAGTTAATGTCAAAGCTCTCGCATGTTGGCGAGCAGAAATGGTCCCTGTTTAGCCAACTTTTTATGCTGTGTGCCTGCATCCACGCCATGATTAAAGCCCCTTTAAATCGTAGAAATGAAAAAACAGAGAAATAGAAAAAACATAGGATTCTAACAGGAATGTAAGTGTAAAACAGAGAATTGTAAAACACAGAAATGGTTGTTTGATTGGACCACAAGAAAAACACAGGAATCGGATGAGAGAGATAGACTCAAAGAATTTTTAGCAAGAGGTTAGACCTCTTGCTAAGTTTCCTCCAAAACTTATATGCAACGAGCCATTCCATAGGAATTTTGTAGGATTTGAAAAACTTCAATCCTTTAAATCAAAGGGCTACATAGGAAAATTTCCTATAGGATTTCAACCCCATAAAATTCCTTCATAATTCATTTGATTCAAAGGGGGCCTAATGGAGTAGTTTGGGGAGAGAGAGATAGCACGAGAGACAGTAGGGTTGTGTTTAGTTTCTGAAATTGGGGAGAAATTTGATGAAAGTTGGTAGTTTGAAAAAAAATAGGAGTTTATGTGTGTAGGAAAGTTTTGTATGTGATAGAAAGTTGGAAGTTTGGGGGAAGTTTAGTGCGAACTAAACATGCCCTAGTTGCGAACTAAACATGCCCTAGTTGTATGACTCATTTGTCACCCGGTTAGGTTATGGCCGAGTTTAGTTCCAAATTTTTTCTTCAAACTTCCAACTTTTCCATCACATCAAAACTTTTCTACACATATAAACTTCCAACTTTTCCATCGCATCGTTCTAATTTCAACCAAACTTTTAATTTTGGCGTGAATTAAACTAAACACACACTATAATAATTCAGTAGCTAATTGTTTGGTACAGTACTAGCAGGAAGCAATGGGCGACATTACTTTCAGTGCTATTCGTTTTCTTTTATGCCATTTGCTTTGTCATGGAGTTGGTCTTGAGGGAGATCTTAAGGAGTAGGGACAAGGACCATTTTTCTGGTTGTTTCTTGGCTGAGTAGAAGCTGGGTAGCTCAGCATGTGGGCTCTCTGTCCCTTTTACCTGACTTGGGGGCGGTGTGCTCAGATCCAAGGGAATCATGTATCCATGTGGCATTGTGGCCTCGACTCCTCGTGGTGTTCCCTTTCCTCCAGGGCAAGCTTTGTCTTTACTCTTCACCTTTCTCTTGCGTATCCCCACTCCTGGAATGTGGAATTTTGTAACTTTCCACAAGTAAAAATGTACTCACGTTCAGTTAATGTTTTTACTTGCTCGGTTTCACGATTTTTGTCGTCTTATATATATATTTAGAATTCATATAAGAAAATGATAGTGATAGTTTTTGTCATGATAAACACTTTATATAATTATATTTTTAATAGTTATTTTATAAACATATAGTTAGAAAATACAATAATAAAATATGCGCAGAGACTGTATCAATGACTCGATGTCCAAAATGATCAATGTAAAGCAGAATTTATGATAATTAAGGTATTACAGTTTATAGTGTTTTTCGCTTGTTTCGGTTAGCCTTCAACTTATAAGCATAAGTAAAAGTTTAGATTTTAAAATTTAAATTTTGATTTATGCTTTTTTTTTTCTTGCAGTTTTGTTAGTGTCAACAATAAGGCATACTTCTTATACACTGGTTCGTGGAATACGGCAATACCATATACCCGACACGACTGTATACGAGAATGTATCATTAAATTAAGGAAATATGGTAGATAAAAAAAGAAAATTATCTTCTCGTAATAGATGGTGTCAGAGTCCTACTTGGGAGAGATAAGGTCTCCTTAAGCCCGTGTCCTGTTTCATTTCTCCGAGTCTTATTTGGAGGGAGAAGAACATGATCTCTACTATATACAAATGACCTCACTCGTCCAGAAAGGGACATCGAGTTACAACCCATAGCCAAAGCCACATATAGAAGCAATCCAGAGGAAATAAACGCTATATTCACCAGATAGATTTTGTCGAGCCATTCTCAACAAGTTCTAGTTGGCATATTAGTTTAGTCGTCCTATTCCCCATTGTAATATGTGTGGTATTACTATCCATATATACATACAAACAGGAGTAGAGTTATTACTTATCTTGAAGGCTCGAACCGATATAAATCCTTGTCCATTTTTTCTTAGATCTGATCTCGCATATATCCTAGTTCTAATGATCTCCATACTCTACAAATACCGTTTACGGGTATAGCCCGTCGACATTTTCTTTGAATATTTATTTATAAATCGCCATAACACGTATATAAAAGTTTACTCATAAACTATCTTTGAATCGCCGACAAACTGTTTTGCTTATAATAAGTACAAACAAAATGATAAGCTATCCTATCTTAGTGTGAAGACACCAGAGGATACTATAATTTACTCAAAATATGATAACTCTCTCTATCTCCTTGAGGACAATAAGAAAATCTCATCAATGTAACTTAGGTGTATGAGCAGTTAAGCGCTACAAATGTTTTCTGTAATATTGGAGTGTTAAGTGGGCTGACTTGCATTCCACCTAATCTTCCCATCTTTTCGTTTATACTTATGCTTACGGAAATACTATACAACGGCATCCCGTTTCTATCGCTTGGAACGGGATGCACTCAGCTCCACCACATCTGAGCGAGGCGACTAATTCGGAGGCTGCACGCGGCCATGTCAGCGCTTGGGATGGAGATGTTGACGGGGAGCCAGTGGACGTGTGCTGCGGCGGCGGGAGATGGAGTTGTCGCCTGAGTGATCGGATGCCAAGTCGGAGCCGACGGACGTGGGCTACGGCAGGGATGGAACTGTTGCCGGAGTGGTCGAACATGGAGTTGGAGCCGGTGAACGTGGGCTACTACGATGGCCGGGATGGAGCTCTCGTCGGAGTGGATAAACGTGGAACGAGGATGTCGAAGCTGTCGGCGACAAGCTCCGGCGTGGCATGGACGGTGGAGAACCTGCTCACGACAGCCACCGGCGACGAGCTTTGGTGTGGCGCGTGGACAGTGGAGGACCTGCTCAATGTGGAAAACGTGGCCGCTGGCGACGAGCTCTGACGTGAGGCATGGACGTTGGAGGACGCGTCCACCGACGAAGACCTCCAGCGTGGGGCGTGGACGACGGAGGACGCGGCCACCGGCGACAAGCTCCAGCATGAGACGTGGAGGGTAGGGCCACCGGAGATGACACCTCGATGCTCGGTCCCTAATACCTAGTAAGAATCACATGATATTTGGTAGGTATCATCTGATACCTCGTAAGTATCACCCGATACATAGTAGAAATCGTCTGATACCTAATAAGTATCATATGATACCTCGCGAGTATCACCTAATACGTGGTAGGAATCGCCTGATACCTAATAGGTATTGTCTGATACCGGTTAGGTTTCAGGACATGATACCTCAAGGGTATCAGGACCTGATACCTAACCGGTATCATCCTGTTTGAACGGGATTCCGTTGTATAGAGCCTCCTTATGCTTATCAGCCAAAATTTAAATTTTTCAACCTTAAATTTGGAGTTGATTTTAGGGTTTTTTTTCATCGTAGTTTATTTTTTAGCCTTTGACTTCAGATCGCTAAGAACGTATATATAAAAGTTTTATTTATATATATATTTTTTTGTAAATATGCCGTTAGGACCTAAATGGCCTCGCACACCCCTAAAGGGTCTAATGCGCTGCACAGGTTGCCAACTTGCAATCACAATGAGCCTAACCATTTCTAGTGTTACTTACTCCATTTCAGTAAGGTAATCAACCAAGCAGGCCTACATGCCCCATTTTCAATCTCTTTCGATACCATACTCAGATTTGGAATTCTGGACTGTCGGTTACTCGGTTTCGTGCTAATGGCAAGTTCACCAAGGACAACATCACAATTGTAACTTCCTAAAAGGTCCTAGAAGCAAAAGAATCCCTCTGCCATCACAGGTTAACTACCAAGCCCGAGCTACTCCTTAAACACTTTCACAGGCAGTGGCAGTGGAACTGCTGCTCAGCTCCTCCTACTACTCCACCACTGACCACTCCACTCCACAGCTCCACTCCACCTTCTAGAACAATCCAGAGGCTCTCCCACTCCGCATGGTCTTCCCATAGCAACCCCAAGACCATCGCACAAGCGCAACCGAGCCGCGCCGGCAACAATGGCGGTGGGCAACGGCCTGATCCTGTACCACATCCTCGGGCTGGCCTCCTGCATCGCGCTCGTGTACTTCTCCCTCGGCGAGGTGGACCTCCGCGACGCCCTGCCATCCCTCCCGTTCTCGGGCGGCGCCTCGCGCGCGGCGGCGTCCCTGCCCTTCGTGGAGCGGCGCGGCAAGCGCCTCTTCCTTGACGGCCGGCCTTTCTACATCAACGGGTGGAACTCGTACTGGCTCATGGACCTCGCCGTGGAGCCGAACACCCGCCCCCGCGTGTCCAGCATGTTCCGCACCGCCGTCTCCATGGGCCTCACCGTGTGCCGCACCTGGGCCTTCAACGACGGCTCCTACAACGCCCTCCAGCTCTCCCCCGGCCACTTCGACGAGCGCGTCTTCAAGGTAACCAAACCCAAACCCATCCATTCCCAAATTCCCAGCAGTAAGAACGCGAGATGCCCACTGGTGCGGATGCTGATGCGCGCGCGCGTGCAGGCGCTGGACCGGGTGGTGGCGGAGGCGTCGGAGCACGGCGTGCGGCTGATCCTGAGCCTGGCGAACAACCTGGACGCGTACGGCGGGAAGCGGCAGTACGTGCGGTGGGCGTGGGAGGAGGGCGTCGGCCTCACCGCCTCCAACGATTCCTTCTTCTTCGACCCCGCCATCCGCGACTACTTCAAAGTCTACCTCAAGGTTAGTTAGTTTAGTTAGTTAAAAGTTAATCGCATCGAGCCCGGAGCTTAGCTTTCCGCCCTACTATTTGCTAATCAAGCCGCCATGGATTGATTAAGGGGAGATGGCTAGTGCCATAGAGTGTCGGTGGCTTTAGTACAGTGATTAATTAATTAAGCTAGTTGCTTTCTACTGTGCGCGCAGACGTTGCTGACGAGGAAGAATCACTTGACGGGGTTGGAGTACAGGGACGACCCTACCATCCTCGCGTGGGAGCTCATGAACGAGCCCAGATGCACCTCCGATCCATCTGGTGACACTCTGCAGGTGAGTCACTGTCATATGGGCGACATGTGCCATTGTCAAATTACCTTAACCGCGACTTCAATTCTTGATGTGAATCTGGCAATAATTTGGTTGATCGGTGTTTGGTGTCTTTGGGTGTGCAGCGTTGGATGGAGGAGATGTCTGCGTACGTGAAATCGATCGACAAGAAGCACCTCCTCACCGTCGGAACCGAGGGGTTCTACGGCCCGACGAGTTCTCAAGAAAAGCTGAACATCAATCCGGGAGAATGGTTCCCCAACAACTACGGCGCGGATTTCATCCGCAACTCCAAAATACAAGACATCGACTTTGCTTCCGTCCATGTTTACCCAGACAATTGGTAACCAACCAACCAACTAACCAACTAGAGTATCACAAATGGAGAAGCTAACCAATAGCCAGAAATGGGGGAAACACTGAGGCTTAATTTGGATGATGAACTGATCGCAGGTTGCAGCACGCCAGTCTGGACGAGAAGCTCAAGTTCATGACGCGGTGGATCACCGCCCACGTGGAGGACGGCGACGGGGAGCTGGAGAAGCCCGTGCTGGTGACGGAGTTCGGGCTGTCGCACCAGGTGGAGGGCTTCGACGACGCGCACCGGGACGTCCTGTACAGGGCGGTGTACGACATCGTCCACGGCTCGGCCAGGCGGGGCGGCGCCGCCGGCGGCGCACTCGTGTGGCAGCTCGCCGCCGAGGGCATGGAGGAGTACCACGACGGCTTCTCCATCGTGCCCAGCGAGAGGCCGTCCATGATGCGGCTGATCAAGGAGCAGTCGTGCCGGCTCGCCGCGGTGAGGTACGGCGAGGGGGGGGCCAGGAAGGTCCTCAAGACGGTGTGCGCCTGATCGTTTTTTTTTTTTTTTTAAAAAAAAATCACGTCCTAGCTTCTTGTCCTCTTGAAGAAAAGAAGAAGAAAAATCCAGCGACGAAATGCGCAGGAGAAAATCAGTGCGAAATCGCACGAAATAGAGTGTAATCAATGTGCGTGCACATCTGCGTGGCAAGGTTCTGCGCAGATCGGCGCCGACGTCTGCAGATCCGCCGACACGGCCCAATGGCTTTTTTTTTTTTTTTGCCTTCTGTCTTTTGTGTGTGTTGTACGTGCCCTTGACCTTTGATATGTTAAATCATTGTCGAGTGGCAGGGAATCCAGTTATATATAGTCATCGGACAGTGTATTTCTGCGCGGGGGGTTTTTATATAGCTGCCTGTAAGCATAATAAAAAGAGGCAAATACAACACTTAAAAGTGGAGCATCTCCAGATCTCTCTGCAGCTCATCGTGCATGTGATCAGGTAAAGCATTACTAAATCGATTGATATTGAGATGATTTTAATTGCGTCGCCCTGGTCCAAACTTTCAAAGACGGATGTCAGATTTTGCAATATGACTAGGCATCTAGGGTCACCTGAACAGAACAGATACATCTACAGGATTCAACTTCGATCCGACGGACGGCTCGATATGATTTGCATATTTTCATAGGTTGTTTAGCATCAGCCATTGCAATTGGGACTACCTATATATTTGTCGACAAATTTTCCCCCAAAAATTTGACAGATGTAATTATAGTACAATCATAGTGTAATTACACTGTAACTTGTATGTAATTATACTGTAACTTGCATGTAAATACAGTGTAACTTATATGTAAGTTTCACATAATTTTGAATCGTTAGATCTATTACAAGATTTGTTTTGGTGAGGAAGAAAACAAATTATAGCACACACATATGTGAAAGAATTTGTTCCCACGACCTCCATTTTACCGAAATAACATGTTATGGAGAGATTTTTGAAAGTTACATACAAGTTACACTATAGTTACAGTGTAATTACATGCAAGTTACAGTGTAATTACACTACGATTGTACTGTAATTACATCTGTCAAATTTTTGGGGAAAAATTTGTCGACAAATATATAGCAAAATCGTTGCAATTTGGTCTCTGACGAACGGAAGGACGAGCACCGCGGCCTGCAGTGCCCCTTGGCCCATTAGAGCGTCCGAACGCAGGCGGAGGGATTCGGTTTCGGATAAAGTTCATTTTAAGTCCCTTGTTTGTCATCGACTTTCAAAAACATCTCCACAACACCGGATATAACGCATCCCCTAACTTACAAAACAAGTGAACACGAGGTCCTGGGTGGTTTCGGTGATGATTTTGGTTGATGTGGTGCCCACGTGACTCGTTTGACTAGATCTTTGCCCTATGTGGTGTTAACATGCAATTTGGTTTGGAAAAATAATAAAACTATAGGGCCCACATGTCGGTTACACCACATAACAATAAAAAAAAATGGTGGGACCCATGTGTGCCCCACGTGTCATTCTCACACCTCCCTTTTTTTTTCTTTCCTCTCTCTCCTCTATTGTTGGTCTTCCTCCTCTTTCCCCCCTCTCCAATCTCTTCCCCATCGCCCCCTCTTTTGCTCCTCCACACTCCTGACGTGTATGTATGGTGGAGGCGAGCTTCTCTCCACCCCCGGTGGCGAGGTCGACACTCGTTGCCACCGTCGCTCGCTCGCTCACATAGGAACGACACAAAGTGGTGTGTCAAAATCATGGCACGGCGTGGGGATGTGTGGGAGGATGGGGAGGAAGTAGTCCTTGCCGTTCCACCTCTCCCTCATTGGACAGAGGTCAACGGGACCGTCGGGACCACCGGGCTAGGACAGTGATGTACATGGTCCACCTCAACGTCATCGTCGGCGAGATAACCCAACAGCAGCCACCGAGGGCGTGGCATGTGTGGCAACTTTCTAGCGGAGCATGTGGAGGATGTCCTGGAGGGGAGATGGTCGGCCTCAATCACCTTTGACGCTGACGAACGGCAGTGGCCGGCCAATCGCAAGATTTGGGCGTCGAGCAGTAACGACCATTCAAAGGTGGATCTAGATGTGGTGGTGGTGGAAGGAGACGGCGCCAGCTACGTCGAGGTCACGGAGGTGGTGGTTGGCGGGACTGTGGGGAAGGGATCGGTAGCAGTGATGAGAGGAAGAGGAAGGGGCCGACCACCACCCTTCACCAGACCCGCTGCTCAAGCTCCGTGCCCCGATGCCACCTCGTCAAGTCCGAAGCTCCTCCGTTGCTGGCTTGTCGACCTTTAGAGCTCCCGGCGCCGTTGACTCCCTAGAGGCCGGGACAGAGGTCGATGTGGCTGCCTCCCGCCTCCGGCCTCACAACCTGTAGAGGGAGATAAGATTTGGGGGGGGGGGGGGGGGGATAGAGAAAAGGAATAGAGAGGAGAGAAGATGGAGAGGGAGAGTTGATGACATGTGGGTCCAATTTTTTATCCGATAACCCGCTGATATATGGGTCTTGCTGTTTATTTTTTTAAAAAATCCACCCATAATACCACGCAATCGTCACGTGGGACATAATCCTAGTCAAACGAGCTACGTTGGAACCGCATAAGCTAAAACTACCATTCAAACCACCTTTGGATCTCGTGTGCACTGGTTTTGTAAGTTAGGGGGTGCGTTGTATCTGATTTTATGGTTCATGGAAGTTTTTGAAACTGGACAGCAATATTAGGGATATAAGTGAACTTTTCCTACGGTTTCCACTTCCCAGCCACGTGCGCCGCTTGAAGGCCCATATCTGTCTGCAGGCTGGGCCAGATGCGTTATTCGGAAGGAAGACGGCCGAGATGGCGGCACGGCTAAACGGCCCATGGATCAAGGAAGCCACACAAGTTGCCCGACCTGAAGAGAAGCCTGCGGGCTGCTGCTATAGATAGTTGCTGTCTAAACCGCTAAACTGCTGCTCATTGTCTTACAAGGACTAACCAACCAAGACAACATGCTGTCAGAGGGAAATCCACGGACCTCTAGGCTTCCAAACGTCACGATGTCGGCCATATTTGGCCAATTTGTTGATCGCCTTCGTCACGAGCTCACTACTCGGAGCTAGTAGCATCCGAACGCACTGACTAGCTAGCTAGCTAGAGCTTATTCTTGGCGCCAGACGCCAAGTAGCAGAATGATTGAACTGCCACTCATCATTTGACTGCGGATTTCAACTTTTCTTTTTACTGGTAGTGGTAGATGCTTGCCTGACAGCTTAAGCAGCCGTATAACTCATAAGCTTCTATTTCCTCTCAAGCAGAACGGAGGACCGATAATACGTTCTAGAGAATAGCACGGAGATTAATAGTGGGGGTAGCATTCATGGTACAATTCCAAATTGGGCAGATTCTGCTATCAGCATATACCTATACGGATATACCCAACCAAGTCCATTGTTTTCCACCGTCGGTATCTCCACAGATATGCCAAGTCAAAGACCATACCTTTATTACTATACCAAAGAATCTAATAATTGGGAGCATAACTTACTCTGCTTTTGTACAAAAGAACCTGGCTTTATGTAAATCTTTTATGACTATGCTACTTTATCATCGTAAGTACCGGCCTACTCCACAATATTCAGTGACATCATTTGAATTTTGATCTGGCCTACAGGCCTAGCTAGCTAATGTCAACTTAAGTACGTAGCAAATGATAGAGACTGGCACCGTCCGGCACAGTGTGTTGCTAATCATCCATGCATGCAAACACATACAACCTTTGGGGATGAAGGTTGCTGCAACTAGCTAGCTAGATTCAAGTGAGCGTGTTAGTTCAACATCTTTATTATATGAGTTACCCACAACGCTAATCAGGGGCGGATCTAGGTTTCACTATGGGTCATCTTCACATATATGAATAGTATACGAAGTACGAACTGCAATTCACACTGGAAGCCACCACGTACTAATTCGTCGGTGTACCGTGACACCACTGAACTAAGCTCGATTCTGACCTGCCGCTTGTTAATCGGTTTCTATAAGATCAAAAGTCATCAATTACATATCCGCCAATAGAGTTTCATGGAATTGACAATTTACTTCTGCCTTTGCCAGATTGATCTGGTGCCACTAGTTTCAACAGCGCTCATTTCATTTCACGCTATTCCTAAACTAGTTAAACTTTAGGAACATGCATTATTAGGTCAAACATTGCCTTGCATTTTGCTCCCACAGGACTAGTACTAGTACAACTTTTTTTTTGACAGGATCGGAAGTACTAGTAGTACTACCAGCAGTCCAGCAATATCAAAGTTCGTTACTGGCTTATTATTGCCGTTCATCACTCGGATTTTGGTTTGAACGCAAGAAAGGGCCTGTAAATGAGTGTGAGCCACTGCTGATTCCAGAATTCCAGTCCAACGCACTGTTGAGATACTAGGGGGGCTAACAGCCAAATTGCGCTAGATGGGCCATAGCTAGCTCGCTGTTGCTGCCCACTTCCGCATCATGGGGGGCCCAATCTCGTGCGCATTGGCCCACTGGCTTGGACGATGGCATGCATGGCAGCCAATCGCCCAATCAAGCTGCGCCCCCGTGGTGGGTGGGCTCCGGTTCTCTGGCTTTCTGTCTCCCTGCACTACAGCCTCCCGGGTTCCCTTTTTATTTGTCTCGTGCTCTGCCACTCTGCTTCCAGTAGCGCCGCAATGGCGTGCGAGCTAGTGAGAAAAACCATATGCTGATCTTTCGCGTCTTTGAGAGGATAGCTGGAGAGGAACGCTCTCAGCTCAGCGAAAGAAATCTTGGTTATAACCTCAATTAAATGATTACCAGCTAGGTGTACCTATTAAATTATACTTCATCCAATTATTTAGTATTGAATTTAACATAAGTGAAAATCAGTGTGTTAAATCCAATACTAAATAGCTATATTTTAAAATAGAGGAAATACCATCAATAGATATTTTCCAAGCGAACGATCGATCAAACGCCTCGAAGGCCAGAACGGCCAAAATCGAATGCGCCGAGCACCACCACTCCAATACTCCATGCAGCGCCTGTGGGAGCTCTATAGCCCACCGATCTGTTTCACTAGATACAAACTGCTCGTTTCATCCCGTCGCCATGTCGTCATCCTCCCGCGGAGAACACAACACACACACGTACACTGGAGGCATCTGGCTGGCATCCCGAAACCGGCGAACCGGCATGGCAGATTGGCAGTACGCCAGTGTACGTGCGAAGCGACAATGGCGGGTGCAGGGATCAAAGGCGCTCCCGCACGCTGATACCCGGTGCCGCTACAACGAGCACATATGTCGTGCCCTGCGCTGTCGCCATCGATCGGTCAATCGTGCAATCGCCAGCCGCACATATGTCGTGCCAAATTGCTACTGCTAGCTGCTCCATTTTTATATACGCACACATACATTTTTCTTCTCCTGTGTACTGGAGTACAATATGCCTCTATCAAGCTAGGCTTGCGCACCCATGCCAGCCATGGTATATTCCGCGCTCCCTAGCTAGCTAGCGTTAGCATGCAAACGCAGATATGCTCCCTGCTGCGTGCAGCTGCCTGCCATTCCGAAGGTGTCCAATCTCTCTCTGGCTTCACCGGCCGGCGATGCTGCAGTGCTGGTGTGTGTCTTTTTGACCGACTCCTGGATCGATGACGCCCCTTGTTGATGGCTGCTGGTGAAAAGGGCGGCAATGGCCATCGTGAAAGGGAAGAAAGCGCATGCAGGCCCAAGATCCTTCCATGTGGTGCTGACTAGCTAGCGCTAGTCGTGTAGCTAGCTCTAGCTGCTATAGCTCCTGGGTCGCAAGCTAAATCCAGACGAGCAACATGTCAAAATCGCATTGCTCTCGTCATCACAAGTGTGGTTAGTCTAGCTCCTGAAAGCGTACGTGATCAGACAAAAACAGTGTCAATTTCCGGATGATAGATAATAGCGCGCGGTTTAACTGACGGGTATGTCAGTATGTGTGCGCCAAGTGCGCACGCAACGACCAAAGACAAGCCATGCATGTCCCAGGAAGCTGACAGCGCGAGACATGATAGATATACACAATAAGTACTATTCAAAGTGTATTACTACTAGTAGTATATATACAACTACACGAGTCAAATATATGCAGGAAATGAAGAGCTACACGCGCGCACATAAGTTAAACAAGCTCCTGGCCACAGGGATGAAGAATAAGGACTTAGAAGATGCTTGTGCTTGGAGATTGAATAGGAAGACTCCGACTGAAGTACTGGTTACATTACAAGCTAGTGATCGACATGAATGCATGGCGATAAACTTTCCATGCATCACACCACATACGTTAATTCTATCTTTACATATGTAATACCCCCTCTGTCCTAAATTATTATAAGTTTTATAAAATTTTTACACGGTCTTCAATGACATATTTTAATCATTAATTTATTTTATGTTATATTACCAACAAATATAAAATTAGCACTACATGATAATATTTTAAAATATAAATCTAGCGATATAACATGCATAATACTTTGCATTATTTGTATAATTATTAGTCAAAATATATCAAGTTTTATTTTCCTATAAACAATGGCGCCCTATAATTTGGGACGAAGGGAGTATAAAATAGAGGATGGTGAGAAATGTATCGAGATAAAATGCATATAGGTTGAATCTATATATCCGTCCAGTGTTAACATCTACTACATCTGTTTCATATTAAGACGTTGTTGAATTTCTTTTAAGTAAAAAAATTCTTTTAGCTTAGACCTAATTTATATTAAAACATAGCAACATTTTTAACACAGAACAAAATATACTATCAAAATATATTTAATGTTAGATTTAATGAAACTAATTTGATGTTGTAGAAATTTAACTAGGAAAAAGTCTAAGCATCTTATAATACTGAAACAGAAGAAGTACAATTAAGCTTTGAAAAATCTGAGGAGTTGATGCAAGGCATGACCGTTTCATATATATATCCATAAATCTATCTATCTATCTATTTTAATTACTATAAATATAGCTTGAAAGACGTCATGTTCGCTTTAGAGACCTAAACATTATCACATTAATTAATCTAATAAAAGAAAGATTAACTGTCAAGTTGTTATTGATCTAAATTATAACGGTGTCGATTGATTAATATAGTTTTACAGAAAATGTGGTTGCATTTATGAAAACAAAATCTAAAAGATGTATGTGAATCCAATCATACTTTTAAAAAACTATTGTTTGGAAAGTCACTAGTACAGATCCTTCCATCTGTGACGGCCCATAACTTCGGCCCGATTGAGATATGGTCGCACAACCATAATATATCGGCATAAAACTAAAACCCGTCACGGATGACACTTATCTGTGACGGGCCATAGTTGAGGCCCGATTGAGATGAGGGTTCCATATCTCAATCGGGCCCTAAACGAAGCCCGTCACAAATGAGGGTCATCTGTGACGGGCTCCAACTAGAGGCCCGATTGAGATAAGTTTAATGTCCGTCACAGATGACACTCTTTTTTGACGGGCTTTTATTAAGGCCCGATAGAGATTACTTGTATGCCCGTCACGGTTGATTGTTTTAGGGCCGTTACAGATATTTGTTGCACAGTATAAATACCCCCCACCACCTAGTGTAACTGTATCCCACTGTTCACTATTTTGGTGGGAGGCTGTAGGGGGCGATTTTTTGTCTTTTTTTCCAAGAAAAATAGAAAATTCCCAAAAGTGATCAAAATGGATCAATCAAGTGAGTAATATTAATCATTAATTGAGCAATTTCATCACGTATTACTTTTGCAATACTGATCTTATAAGATGTGCATGTAATTTGTTTTTTTTTATTTTGTAGCAATCGATCGAAGTTGGATGTATGCGAAAAATTTGAAACGTCATTCTACGGAGTACAGAAAGGGCGTAATAAATTTTATGAACGCCGCGGAGGAGGATCGGAAAAGAAGAAACAGTGATTACATGTGTTGTCCATGTGCAGATTGCAAGAATGAGAATATGTTTGATAGCGCAGAGGACGTACACGGTCATTTGATACAACGAGGATTCATGAAAGGCTATACATGTTGGGTGAAGCATGGAGAGCAAGAATTAGGAAGTGGAGTAGCAGCAGACAGAAGTGGTGCGCATAATCAGAAAGATGAAGATGAGCATGACATGTTTATACCTTCTCCATTGGGTGGTGAAATGGTTGATGTGGATCACGATCTGCTGCAAGACATGTTACGTGACGTTGAGGACCCAGCCCAGAATGAGAGAGATGGAATGAAGTTCAGCAGGTTGGTCAGTGATTCCGAGACGCCTCTGTACGCTGGATGCAAAGCAAAACACACTAAGTTGTCAGTTACCTTGGACCTAATGAAGCTGAAGGCAAGTAATGGATGGACAGACAAGAGTTTCACAGATCTTTTAGGAATTTTGAAGGCTATGCTTCCTGTTGAGAACACATTGCCCGCGACGACATACGAAGCAAAGCAGGTTCTGTGTCCACTGGGGTTAGAGGTCCGTAGAATTCACGCTTGTCCAAACGACTGCATATTGTACCACAAGCAATATGCGGTCTTGGATGCTTGTCCTGTCTGCAAGGCTTCTCGATACAAGCGAAAGAAAAGTGCTGACGAAGGAAATAAGTCAAAGAGGGGTGGTCCGGCAAAGGTTGTGTGGTATCTACCTATCATTGATCGTTTCAAGAGAATCTTTGCCAACCCGAACGAAGCGAAGTTAGTACGTTGGCACGCCACGGAGAGAAGGAATGACGGTATGATTAGACACCCAGCGGATTCGATTGAATGGAGGAATATCGATCGAAAACACAAAGACTTTGCTGCCGACCTTAGAAACATGAGGATATGTCTGTGTACGGATGGCATGAATCCTTTCGGTGACATGAGTAGTACTCACAGCACTTGGCCAGTTCTTATTGCGAACTATAACCTCCCGCCATGGTTATGCTTTAAACGAAAATATATTATGTTGTGCTTGTTAATCCAAGGTCCGAGGCAACCCGGCAATGATATCGATGTATTCCTGGAGCCTGTTATCGACGATCTGGAGATTCTTTGGAAAGAAGGTGTGGAAACTTGGGATGCATATGGTCAGGAGAACTTCAAGCTAAGAGTTCTATTGTTCTGCACCATTAATGACTACCCTGCACTCGGTAATCTTTCCGGACAAACTATAAAAGGAAAGAAGGCATGCTCCGATTGCAAGGAACATACACGAAGCCGGTGGCTGAAGAAATCACGAAAGATGGTATACATGGGTCATCGGAGGTGGCTCCTGTTTCGTCATGCATTTAGAAGAAGGAAGAAAATTTTTAACGGTAAGAGAGAACTTCAGCCTGCTCCCAAAGATTTGTCCGGAGATGAGGTCCACAATATGGTCAAGGACATAAGCAATGAGTTTGGGAAGAAAAGAAAACGTAGCAAGACAAAGGAGAAGGGTATGTGGAAGAAAAAATCCATATTTTGGTGGCTACCTTACTGGAAAGATCTTGATGTCCGTCATTGCATTGATCTCATGCATGTAGAAAAGAATGTGTGTGAGAGTTTGGTTGGCCTGATGTTGAATATTCCCGGGAAGACAAAGGACGGGTTGAACGCGCGCCTTGATCTACAGGACATGAATATTCGCAGTGAACTCCAGCCCATACGAGATGCAGAGACAGGTAGAGTGTACCTCCCTCCAGCGTGCCACACATTGTCGAAGGATGAGAAGATCGCAATGTTATCATGCTTGAAGGATATTAAAGTTCCATCGGGCTATTCAGCGAGGATAAGTAAGTATGTTAAATTGGACGATCTAAAACTTGTTGGAATGAAGTCTCACGATTGCCACGTGATAATCACACAAATCTTGCCAGTTGCTATCAGAGGCATTCTACCACCGAAAGTGCGTCACACGATGCAACGTCTATGCGCCTTCTTCAATGCAATTGGATAGAAGGTTATAGATCCAGAAGATCTAGATGGGTTGCAGACCGATACTGTGAATACCCTCTGTCACCTGGAGATGTTTTTCCCACTATCTTTCTTTGATATAATGGTTCATCTCCCTGTTCATCTGGTGAAGCAAACAAAACTATGTGGCCCGGCTTTTCTAAGGGAAATGTGGCCGTTTGAAAGGTACATGGGAGTTCTGAAGTCGTACGTTCGTAACAGAGCTAAACCCGAGGGGAGCATCATTGAAGGTTACATGACCGAGGAGGCTATTGAGTTCTGTGTCAATTACATGTCCGATGCCGATCCTATCGGAGTTCCTGCGTCTCGTCACGAGGGAAGGTTGTCAGGTGTTGGAACAATCGGAAGGAAAAGAATTAGGCCCGATCAAGCGTCGTACGCGCAGGCTCATTACGCTGTACTCCAACATATGGCAGAAGTTGGCCCATACTTTGAGGAGCACTTAGCGAAAATCCGAGATGAGAACTTGGGACGATCTGATGCATAGATTAACAGAGAACATAATTCTCGGTTCAACGAATGGTTCAAGAATCGTGTGACAATGTCCACGGATGTCCCAAATGAGACAGTACAGTTGTTGGGGATGGGACCGTCTTGGACCGTAGACACATGGCAAGGATACGATATAAATGGATACACATTTTACACCGTCAAACAAGATGACAAAAGCACAGTGCAAAATAGCGGCGTCCGTATAGATGCATTCCAGGATCAAGTTGGGTCAAACACATACTACGGCCGCATTGAGGAGATCTGGGAGCTGAACTACGTCAAGTTCAAGGTTCCTTTGTTCCGCTGCCGTTGGGTGAATCTACGGACTAGTGTCAAAGCCGACAAGGAAGGTTTCACTTTAGTAGATCTATCAAAGGTGGGATACACCGATGAACCATTTGTACTTGCGAAACAGGTTGAGCAGATATTCTACATAAAAGACCCTTCAAACAAGAAGATGCACATCGTGAGGGATGGAAAGCGCCGAATTGTAGGAGTTGACAACGTCGTCGATGAAGAAGAATACAACCATAATCTTCATGTAAGACCTCACATTGACCTTGACGATGATCCCCAAGAGCATGTGGCATATGCTCGTTCAGATCATACGGAAGGCATAACCTTGTGACCGATGCATTTGTACTTATCTATTGTAATGAATGAAGTATTTTGTTTTATTGTTTTATTGCAAAGACTTGATATGTGTAGTCATTAATATGGCTAATTTTGTTTTATTACAAATGACCAAAAGAAAAGTTGTAGATCCTGATGAGAGGATCAACTTTGTTGTTGACCATATTTCCATTTGAAATCATTTAGTATTTACAAATGCTGTTTATATTTGTCATATATTCAAATTCAATTTCAAGATGTTGGGAAAAAAGTTATATAGAAAAATGACCAAAATAAAACTTGTAGATCTTGATAAATCATCGGTGACGGGCCTTAGTTTACGGCCGATAGAGATTAATCTATCTCAATCGGGCTTTGCCGTAGGGCCCGTCACAGATGACTCATCTGTGACGGGCTCCATACTAATGCCCGATTGAGATGACATTAAGGCCCGTCACGGATGACTCATCTGTGACGGGCCCTAAGATAATGCCCGTTAGAGATAGATTAATCTCTATCGGGCTTTAACTAAGGCCCGTCACTGATGACTATTTTCCCATTTTTCCAAACAAGTCTTTATATTTGTGCGTACAAAATATATAGCTGCTGTGTAATAATTCATTTTATTAGTCATAATACATTTTCGGATACTAAATGATTTCGAATGGAAATATGGTCAACAAAAAAGTTGATCCTCTCATCAAGATCTACAACTTTTATTTTGGTCATTTGTCTATATAACTTTGTTCCCAACAGCTTGAAATTGATTTTGACAATATGACAAATCTAAACAGCATTTGTAAATACTAAATGATTTCAAATGGAAATATGGTCAACAACAAAGTTGATCCTCTCATCAAGATCTACAACTTTTATTTTGGTCACTTCTTCATCCAACAAAGTGATAGTTATATTATTCACAAAAATCACATTTCTCTCATCTGGTTTATAAACATCAACACATACATGTCAATTTTGTAAATATTGGTACTATCACTTTGTCAGATGAAGAAGTGACCAACATAAAAGTTGTAGATCTTGATAAGTTGTACAACTTTGATGTTTATGGCTTTTCCATTTGAAATCATTTAATATTTTCAAATGTTGTTTAAATATGTCATATATTCAAATTCAATTTCAGGCTGTTGGAAACAAAGTTATAGAGACAAATGACCAAAATAAAAGTTGCCGATCTTGACGAGAGGATCAACTTTGTTGTTGTTGCCTTTTTCATTTGAAATCATTTACTATTTACAAATGCTGTTTTAATTTGTCATATTTTCAAAATCAATTTCAAACTGTTGGGAACAAAGTTATATAGACAAATGACCAAAATAAAAGTTGTAGATCTTGATAAGCTCTACAATTTTGTTGTTGACCATATTTTGATTTGAAATTATTTACTATCCAAAAATATATTATGACTAATAAATTGAATTATTATATAGCAGCTATATATTTTGCACTCACAAATATAAAGACTTCATGGGAAAAATAGAAAAATAGTCATTGGTGACGGTCCTTAGTTTAAGCCCGATAGAGATTAGTCTATCTCTATCGGGCATTATCTTAGGGCCCGTCACAGATGAGTCATCCGTGACGGGCCTGAATGTCATCTCAATCGGGCATTAGTATGGAGCCCGTCACCGATGAGTCATCTGTGACGGGCCCTACGGCAATGCCCATTTGAGATGACTCATCACTCTACTATAACTAGGGTTTCTCAGATCAGATCGAAAATTTTTCTAAGTCCCGCTACAGTTTCCCGCCTCCTTAGAACCCTAGCGCCGCTGTCGTCCTCCATCGCCGAGCCCGCCGCCGTCGCCACTAGCCCGCGGTCGCCGCCACCGAGCCTCCTCCGCCCTCCATTTGGACCGCCGTCGCCTCCTCACCGACGACCCCCACCGAGCCCGGCGACATCCTTCCTCATCGTCATCGCCTCCTCCTCCCCGACACCTGACGCCGCCTCCACCGAGCACGCCGCGGCCTCCACCGACCCCGGCGACGCCCTCCACCGAGCCTGCCGCCGCCGTTGCCAACTCCTCCTTCACTGACTCCTCCCTCGCTGAGCCCGAGGCCGCCGCCACAGAGGCAGCCGCCTCCACCGAGCCTCCGACGCCCGACGCCGCCTCCACCGAGCACGCCGCCGCCTCTACCGAGCCTGCGACGCCCGACGCCCGACGCCGACCCCCAGGTGAGTCCTTCATCGCGCATGAATGATGAATAGATGAATGTGGTTTGATTGATGAATGTGATGAATAAATGATTAGATGAATGTGTTTGAATACTTGCATGTGTATGGATAGATGAATGTGGATGAATAGATGATTAGAGAGGAATGCGAATGAATAGATGAATAGATGAAATATTCAATTTATTTATATGTGATATTCAATTTATTTTACATGTGGATGAATATATGATTAGATGAATGTGTTTGAATAGATGAATGTGTTTGAATAGATGAATGTTTATGAATAGATGAATGTGGATGAATAGATGATTAGAGATGAATGTGGATGAATAGATGAATATATGAAATGTTTAATTTATTTTTATGTGACATTCAATTCATTTTATTACTGTGAGATGTGCAATTTAGTTTATTTATGTGACTAATAGATTTTAGAACTTTGGATTCTTAGCCATTGAAGCACTGAATAGTGTATTTTCGTTATTTAGAAAAAAGTAGACGATGTCTCAGCAAGGCGAACCCATGTCGACGACAACTAGTGGGTCCTCAAGGGCACGTACTCCTAGGACAGGGAACAAAATACCTAAGGAACGGTTCCGCATAACAGCGGTGGACGCCGTAGGGTTGCCGACATCTCCAAGGAAAATATTGAGCCGATTTAGGTCTATCTGCGGGGTCATAGGGAGGCAGAAGTTCAGTATTCTGCAAGATGACATCAAGCACATGCCGGCCACAGAGAAGGACATTGCTTGGCTAACGTTCAAGGAGAGCTTCGATTATCCTGCGAAGCATGAGGACCGTCTCAGGCGGGCTGCTTTCAAGGTTATGGGCAACGTTTGGAAGAACTTCAAGACTAAGCTAGTCGGCGAGTTCGTCTACAACCCGGCGAATCCAGATCCAAAAGAGAAATTTCCTTGGATCACGGAACAGGTCTGGGAGGAATTCCATGCGAAGAAGTCGACCCCCGAGTCCAGAGCTAGTAGCGAGGCATATCGCTTGCTCCAGACCAAGAACCAGCATCCGCATCAGCTTGGCACCGCCGGATATGCCGGTAAGGAAGAGGAATGGTAGCGTGAGGATGAAGAAGCGGAGGAATCGAACACGCCGCTCGTGTTTGGCGATATCCCACACCCTCGGGCTAGGAACTGGGCCAGGGCCAGGTACCAGAAGAAGGATGATGGCACAATTTTCATGCCAAATCCAGAAGATCAACGAGTGTACGAAGCTATAGTAAGTGTCTAGTCAAACTAGATGTTTGCATTGGTTCCGATCATGCAGTTTATTTAACCCCACTAAATTGTAATGCGGAAGGAGTTGGTTGCCGAGCAACAAGCCTCGCAAGAGGCCTACTCTCAAAGACGCGAGGACGACCTCCTCAGGAAAGCGTTGGGCAACAAGGAACACCGTGGACGGACACGGGGGCGTTGGGTCTTTTGTTCCCTGGAAGTATGGATTACCAGACTATGCGTGGCAGTACAAGAAGCGGTCTTCCAACAAGGCGGAGAAAGATGCATGCCTTGAAGCCAAGATCTGGGCGTCGATAAGAGCTGAGCTGACATCTGAATTCGACGAAAAGCTCGAGTCGATGAGGGCCAAGATTAGGCAAGAGATCCGAGAAGAGCAACAGAACACCCAGGCCGCTGCTGTTGCTGCGCACGAAGAGTTTGGAAGTCCCACCTAAAAACGCAGCAGTTGCGCATCAACTGAGGTGGCGGAAAATCCAACATCGGTCAACAGCGCCGTCGACCACATAACGGTAAAAGTTTTGTCCACAATGCATGAAAGACTTAACGAGTCCATATGATATATAATATTCTAAAAAAATTGATTAATCTATCGCATGAACCAACGAGCTACACCCTCACAGTTAGGGTGATGCCGACCTTCACGGTTCCAGCAGCCGAGGGACTTGCGTACAAGCCGACCCCAGAGACAAGAGTGCATGGAGCGCAACTCAGGGGCGACTGTGCAAAAGTTCAAGTCGACTCGGTGAAGCCGGAATATGAGCTATTCACCGAACGACGAGGTCCTCTCACTAGGAAATGCCCGTGGTACCTTCATCCAATGGCCCAATGACCTCATTGAGATCAGGGTTACAGCGAGGCCAACCACTGCACCAGGCAGTCGTCCACCAAAGAGACCCGCCTCTGCTCCTTCAGCCCCTCCTGCTCAAGATCTTCATGCACAATCTTACGATGTGCGGTTGCAGTACGACACGGATTTTGGGGAGGACCGAACGGAGGCCGACAGCAAGGCGATTCATGAACCCCCACCGATGAAGAAGAGCAGGAAGGCACACTCTTCCCCTCAGAGAATTACTCTCGATAAACCCGAAGCAAAGGGGAGAGGAAGGGGAGGAAAGGTGCAGTCCTTGCTTCTAACTCCAAGAAAGCTAGATTTAGGCAAGGGCCAGGAAGAGACTAAGGGCAAAGAGGTCAAGAAGAAATACGTCGCTCCACAGGAGTTCCAACTAGGCATGCCATTGGTTGGAGATGACGTGCTTGCCGCAATGGGCACCGCTTGCAAGGACCTTCATGCATACTACATGGAGAAATCTAACGCCAGGAAGCCGAATAAAGCTACCGATATCCTTGGAGAGCACGATGGAAAGCCATTCCTTGGTCCAACAAATTATATCGTCGTCGACTTCAAGGATCTATTCGACCTCTACAGGCTCCGAGCGGTTGACACAAGCCTCCTTAAGTGCTACTCCTTGTAAGTATTGTCGCCCAACTCAATCTGGTAATAGCAATCGGATTAACTAGCTTACAAGATCGTTTATCCTGTGTGTAGGTTAAGTTGGCAATGGTGTCAGAAGAATGCACCAGAAGTTGCCTTCCTTCCTTGATCCACAAGTGGTCACTGTCACAAATCTCCAGAATGACCGTCAAGGAATGGTCAACTACATCTACGACACCTTGTGGTCCCGCCGAGACAAGGAGTACATTATGTGCGCCTATAATCAAAAGTAAGTGTGTTATCTAAATATACACAACATCATGACACATTCCTTCAGTACTTAATTAACTTTCACTATATTAATGCCGCAGTGCCCATTGGATCCTTTTGGTCATAACACCTAAGTGGAGTACATGTCACTACCTGAACTCCAGAATTGATAAGAACGCATATGATTGGACCCCAATTCAACTAGCGATAGATGAAGCGTGGGCCCAATACGTGCAAAGAGGAGGCCTCAGGAAGACAGGACATGACACCCTCATCCACAAAAAAGACTTCCCGGTGAAGCAACAAATAGGTGACCCGTGCGGATTCCATGTGTGCCACAACATGCGCCTTCTGTACAGAGAAAAGGTGAAGACTTTGGCTGAGTTTGAGGTCGGTGGTCTCAATTGTGATAGACTAACTACATTTTAGTACTTATATATGATCGATCAACTAATCTAGAATTATGACAATGTAGGGCACAATAACCAAGTCTCTGCCTACTAGCTTTGAGGAGGTTCGCGAGGAGATAGCCAGCTTCATCCTCCGCGAAATAATTAACCCCAAAGGAATGTTTAGGCTTAAACTAAAATGATGAACAATGTTGAACTTTTATGTTTAGGCAATGATGAACACTTATTATGCAACTGTGATGATGTAACTGTGATGTTTATATTTATGTATATATTTCATATGTTTATGTTAAGACTTGCTAAATAAATATTTGATCCAATTAACTCGGTTTTGCAGGTGAAACATGATAAATATTTGAATGGATGTTAAATATGTGAATGGATGTGAAATATGAGATGGCTGTGAATGTGTGGTTGTGCGAAATATATTGATGTCTATGTATGTGAATGCATATGTATATGAATGGGTGATGCTGGGGAGCTGGGGATATTGGATATCTGTGTTTGTTTCTGTCATTTTTGCAGCGGGCATGGCTAGCAAAGGCCTGAGGCTAGCCAAAAAACAAAATTTATTTTTTTTTTTGTGTATTATAGTCATCTGTGACGGGCCATAAATAAATGCCCGATTGAGATGAGTTCATCTGCAGGCCCGATTGAGATCAGTAGTCATCTGTGACGGGCTCTAGTTTAGGCCCGATTGAGGTCAGTAGTCATCTGTGACGGGCTCTAGTTTAGACCCGATTGAGATGTGTATCATCTGTGACGGGCTCTAGTTTAGACCTGATAAAGGTTAGTAGTCATCTGTGACGGGCGCTAGTTGTGGCCCGATAGAGATAGGTCATCTGTGACGGGCTATAGTTTGACTGGTCGTCTGGGTCAAAGCTATCTATGACGGGCTTTACTTAGGACCCGATTGAGATATATTCATTCGTGACGGCCGTTTGCCCGATTGAGATAACTCTTCACATCAGTGTTTTCTAACTTGTGACGGACGCTGTGCCCGATTGAGATGGGGCTTACCGCCCGATTGAGATAAGGGTATCCGTTCTAGTGAATATAATTATATATAAAAAAATTATATATGCTAAGAGTTGTATATAAAATATAATTGGCTATTGAAATCTATTGTATATAAATTACAATTATATTTATGTAATCAAAAGCGAAGAATTGTAAACCAAATCCAATTATACTTTTAGCGCCTTGTGTAAAGTTACACATGACAATCCGCTATTTTTTTTCGATAATATATAATAGAAAGTTTTATATCTTTGACCTATATAAATACGTACAATGAGTTGTAATACAGAAATAAAAGAATATGAGGTTATAACTCAAAAAGAAAAGTGGATATACCTTCTATAACGAGAGTTTGTAGGAACTACACCATCTAAATTAAAATAAATAATTCAGAGTTACCTATATTAGTATGTATCACCATTACGCATGTTATGAATGGGTTCCTATAATATGTTACGTGAGGGTCGATTAGATCGAAGAAGTCCTCAAGTAATAATTAAGTCTGTTCCACTGAAGATCTCCAATCAATCGTGTGTATATATAGTTGTTTGCCCACTGTGTTGGTCTGTCAATTGGAGAATGATCTCCTATGCATCAAACGCTTCTCTAGTCATGTGGAAAAGGAAGAAAGGAGACAAAATTTACACTACATGCGAAACTTTCCCAGTCACTTTGCGAATAGCTGATTTGCCAAGATCTAGTGACCAATAATACATCAATATTATATGGGTTCTCAACATTGGATTCCAATGTGTGTAGAACAAAAACTAAAAATTAATGATATATACTTTTATGCGTCACTGCAAATCTGTGGTCGGAGTCCAGAGAAAGTGATGAGAAAAGGTCGATCTGACGATCCGACGGGCGGGCAGAGTTAAACAGCATGATTGCCGTAGTCGACGAAACCATGCATAAGTGGCATCTCTTTTCCCCACCTATCTGGGGGCTTATTAGCTTAGCTCCTCCCACTTTGGGCGGTAAGGGATCCATATGCATTGGAAGATTCTTTCACAACCAAAATTCTATTAGCTACCAAGCCGTCACTTGTGTTGTTTGTGCAGTATTAATGTTCTATGTATCAATGTATGCATGCATTGCAGACTCCACCGGTCAATTTGTTGAGTAATTGCCGGCTACTGGTTAGTGTTAGTGCATGATAACCTCATTTTCCTTATTCTCTTCTCTTTTCAAAACTTCCATTGTTCAAAAATGTGTGCCATACTGCCATTGGCTTATTGGCGATACCTGGTTCAAGTCATAGAATACATTGATTTCATACAAGCACAATAAATGCTCTGGGCAACATTTACAGTCGATGGGCTAGGAAGATACCTTGTTTTTCTAGCGTAATGTATCACTTGACACTAGAAAATAAGATTGTCGGTGACATAAGAACCAGGTCCCCATAGTAAATGTTCCGCCCCGAGCAACCACATGTCCCCTCGCGCAACTTGTCATCTTTGGCTAGAGTCGCTTTGAGCCGTGGCACGCGGATCGCACCGGGTCAAGAAGCATGAAGCTCTTCGGGCACCTCGAGGGTAGTCTCTAGGTGGAAGCATAACACCGCATCCAGATCAATTCTGTAACTAATGTACCTTGTAATTCTTAAGAGCCGTACGTGAAAAAGCTCATGCTCTGATGCTCCATGTCTATATTTCTGCATATCTGCATAATCACCAATTGTACAAATTAGGCATGTACATATAATTTTGTGCGAACTAGCCAAGCAAAATTATATTTAAAAAATAGCTTGAAACTATTGCCATACATTAATTAGGAGCATGAGCATATCTGATATTCTTTATTTTTAAAGCTTTTCCGATAACTTTAAAAACATACCTTCTCAAAAACTTATATTTGACGCTTTTGACCAGTCATGCGCGCGACTCTTCAAAGCGTAATAATTACTTTTTATAAACAAAAATCGATGGGGTTAAAAACTAAAAATGTGTGATCTTTTTTAATAAAAATCCATGTCCGATTGGTGCCAGCATATATATTGAGCATACTCCGTCTTGTGTCACACAGTAACCTAATGTCTAGTTTTCTTCAAGAAAATATGTCCCATACTGTAATGTAATTATTGTCTTCGATAACTCTGGCACTTGATTTGCTACATAAGTCCACAATTGCCACTTTTAATTGATTTTAGACCATTCATTTATTCAACAAAGGTGTTCAATATTGGCTTTCTATAAAAAGCCGGGCCTAATGGCCTCAGTTTCAAAAAAAACAAAGGTGTTCAATACACTCTAACAAAATTGCATGAACCGTTGGTAATGATGTACGTCGTGTTATTTTGTAAATTAAAGCATGTTGCTTTTATAGGCTCTACCTAGTTTTAAGTATGACCCTACTTATACGTTATACTATCTAGTAGCAGTGGAGGGTCCAACATATTAATAATATTAATAAGTAAATTTAGATTCCTTTCACTGTTTGGTATCACTTTGCGAAATTTCAAAGCAATATCTGCCAATCATATCTGGACAACAACATTCACACTTCATGGAAGAAAAATCTTCTACGTAGTAGTGGGAGTAACCTTGATCTCACACACGAAATGAACTGGCTATAAAGGAATCAATGACGACATGAAAGGTGCATTATGATTAGAACATGCATAACACATAAAAGGGTCAATGTTTTAAATTTTTGTTTGAATCTTGTCCAGGGCATTTATGATCGGAGGGAGTATTTGCTTTCGTATTCTCTCCGAAATTCATTTCAAACGAACTCTAGTGCCTCAGCTAGTGTTGTTAGAGTTCTATAGGATCTCCTAGCAATTCGATCTACTCGGGGTTGTACGGTTTTGTGGGTTCTTGACCAAATGGAAAAGGGAGGGGTTTAGATACCGATCGGTTGTCGCGTTGGAGGAGGAAGCAATGCCGGCCATCGTCGTCGTCTTCGCGGGCTTGACATGGACTGGCGGCGACGGTGGTCGTGATGGCGATGGCGGTGATGCACCGGCGGTCGCAGGCGATGTCGCGGTTGTGGCAGCGACGGTGTCGACGACGAGGCGTGGCACGGCGGTGGACTTCCTGTCATTGGCTGCGCCCCCTCGATCGGTTGGGGTTAGGGTTTGTGGGTGGAGTTGGCGGCGGCAGCGAACCTCACGTCCCGTACCCGCCCCGGCCTCCACCCTCTGTTTTATATGGCGCAGGGTGACAGGGGCCCACCAGCCAATGGGCTGGGCGCCCCCGATCAGGGCGCGGTCAAGGTCCGTTGTGCCGTTGGGCCCGACGGGTAGGAGATATATCTAACATTCTCCCCCTTGATCTCACTATTTCTTTTAGCTTTTTCTATTCCATCACAGATTTGTGAATAGAGCATGTTTCATCGTCATGGTCAATCGCTGATGGATTCGACAGCCACTATGCACATCTCTATTTAGAAACAGATACTTTACTTTTGGGCTCTGTAGTCCAGGATTCATAAGGCTTCCCTTAAACCCATGCCGGCTACATGTTCCTTGAACACGTTGGGTGGTAGGCCTTTCGTGAGCGGATCCGCGAGCATCCTTTCTGTTTTAATGTGCTCAAGACTGATGGTTTAGTCCCGGACTTTGTCCTTCACAACATAGTACTTTATGTCAATATGTTTGGCGGCACCACTTGACTGATTGTTGTGAGCGTACATTACTGCGGGTTCGTTGTCGCAGTATAACTTTAGTGGTTTCTCAATACTGTCAACCACCTTTAAACCGGGTATGAACTTCTTTAGCCAGTTCACCTGCCCCGTTGCCTCATAGCATGCTATAAACTCTGCATACATAGTAGACCCTGCAGTGATAGTCTGTTTTGAGCTTTTCCATGAAATAGCTCCTCCTGCCAGGGTGAATACATATCCCGATGTTGACTTTGTATTATCTTTTGCAAAATCAGAATCTGAATACCCCACTATCTGGAGTGATTCTGATCTTCTGTAAGACAGCATGAGGCCTTTTGTTCCTTGCAAATAACGCAAGACTTTCTTTACTAATTTCCAGTGTTCTAGGCCTGGATTACTCTGAAATCTGCCAAGTAACCCGGTAACAAATGCCAAGTCAGGTCGTGTGCACACTTGCGCGTACTGTAGGCTTCCTACAGCTGACGCATATGGCTTTGTTTTCATTTCATTGAGCTCATACTGATTTCTGGGACATTGCGATGCCCCATACTTTTCGCCTTTCACTATGGGAGCAGGTGTAGCACTGCATCTGTACATATTGAATTTCTTCAACACCTTTTCTATATATGCCTTTTGAGAAAGTCCCAATGCATACTTTGCTCTATTTCGGTGAATCTCTATGCCCAAAACATATGAAGCCTCACCGAGGTCTTTCATGTCAAAGTTTGAGGACAAGAATTTCTTTGTTTCCTGCAGTAGACTGACATTACTACCAGCCAGTAGAATGTCATCCACATACAGAATTAGGAAAATAAATCTCCCATTCTTAAACTTTGAATAAATACAGTTCTCCTCGACATTCTCTTGAAACCCAAATTTCTTTATTGTCCCATCAAACTTCAAGTACCACTGTCTTGAAGCTTGCTTTAATCCATAAATGGATCTCTTTAGACGGCATCCCATATTTCCGTTTTCTTTCATGACAAAACCTTTCGGTTGCGCCATGTATACTTTTTCCTCCAAATCTCCATTTAGAAATGCTGTTTTTACATCCATCTGATATAATTCCAAATCATAATGTGCCACTAGTGCCATTATAATCCAGAAGGAATCTTTACAAGAGACTGGAGAAAATGTCTCATTGTAATCAATCCCCTCTCGTTGCGTGAAGCCTTTTGCCACAAGTCGCGCTTTAAACTTTTCTATATTCCCTCTGGAGTCATATTTGGTTTTGTAGACCCACTTACAGCCTACTGTTTTGGCTCCTTTAGAAATTTCTTCTAAATCCCAAACATCGTTTAGTTTCATTGATTTCATTTCATCTTTCATGGCTTCCAACCATTCAGATGAGCGTGCGCTTCTCATGGCCTCTTCATATGAGGTGGGATCATCCTCCATATGCGACTCTTCTATATTATAAACTTTATAGTCATCACGGATAGCCGATCTTCTGATTCTTTCAGACCTTCTAGGGGCCTCCACATTTGGCACATCCTGTACCTGAGGCTCTTGTTGAGTCTCCTGTACTGGCACATTATTTGTTTGAGGCTGTTGCAGCTCCTCCTCTGGTGTGGCAACCATTTCCGTTGAATCCTGTATAACAGGTTCCTCATTTTCATTCATTGTTGCCACAGGAGGGGTAACAATAGGTGCTGGTACCGCAACGACAGGCATTGCAGGCACAACATCAGCAGGTAGAGAGAAGAAAGGCTCCTGAGTCGACGGAGCGGGTACAAACACCCGCCTCTCCTCAAGATCAATTTCTCGAACTACCGAGCTCCCCCTAATCATCTCGTCTTCCAAGAAGACGGCATGTCTCATTTCCACAAACTTTGTATAACTGTTTAGACAGTAGAAACGATGGCCTTTTGATCTTTCAGGATAGCCAATAAAATGGCAACTGACTGTTTTGGGATCCAACTTCCCAATATTTGGATTAAATACTTTAGCCTCTACAGGACTCCCCCACACACAGAGGTGAACTAGCGAGGGTACTCTTCCTGTCCATAGCTCATACGGTGTTTTGGGCACCGATTTGCATGGAACTCTGTTGAGAATATGAATGGCGGTTTTTAACGCCTCCATCCATAAACCCAGTGGTAGTGTGGAGTAGCTCGTCATGCTGCGCACCATATCCATAAGGGTACGGTTGCGCCTTTCAGCTACCCCATTCTGTTGAGGTTCGCCCGGTGTTGAATACTGGGCTACTATTCCGTTCTCTAGCAAGAACCTTGCAAAAGGTCTAGGGACTTGCCCATAAGGCGTATGTCGACCATAGTACTCCCCCCCACGGTCAGATCTTACTACTTTAATCTTTATATCATGCTGATTTTCAACTTCAGCTTTGAATATCTTAAATTTATCCAATGCTTCTGATCGCTCTTTAATTGGATAAATATAACCATAGCGGGAGTAATCATCTGTGAAAGTTATGAACGAGTCATAGCCATCCACACTTTTCACAGGAAATGGACCACAAATATCTGTATAAATGATCTCTAAAATTCCTGTGCTTCGTTTTGCACCCTTTTTGATGCTCTTTACAAATTTTCCTTTAATGCATTCTATGCATTGTTCTAAGTCTGAGAACTCCAATGGAGGAAGAATTTCATTCTTAACTAGTCTCTCAATTCTCCCCCTCGAAATATGGCCCAAACGACAGTGCCATAATTTCGATGAGACATCGGGAGTTCGCTTTCTTTTCTTGTTTTCTTTTGTCAATGAGGATACAACATTCACATTCTCAGAAAGAGATAACAAATAAAGCTCGTCTCGCAACACAGCAAGACCAATACATGCATTATTATACCATAGTTCACATTTGCCACTTCCAAAGCGGCAATCATATCCATCAAAATCCAACTTTGATACACTTATTAAGTTTCTTTACAAAGAAGGAACATAAAAGACATCTCGAAGTAAAAGTGTGAAGCCATTCGCGAGCTCTAGAGGAAGATCTCCAACAGCTTCAACTTTTTCTTCAACTCCATCGGCAACTCTAATGGAGCTTTCTCTTCTTTGCGTAGTCCTCGTCGAACAGAATGCCTTTAAACAATTACAAGCATGAATAGTTGCTCCAGAATCAATCCACCATGTGGATCTAGAGTAACCAACATAATGAGATTCAATTACAAATGTAATAATGCTCTCACCTTTCCTTGCCATGATCATTTTCAGGAAGTCAGGACAGTCTTTCTTGTAATGTCCTGTCTTCTTGCAGTGGAGACACTGATCTTTCTCAACAACAAACTGTTGTTGCTGAGGCAGATGCTGAAACTGTTTAGCTTTTGAGGTAGAAGACTTGTGGTTCTTTTTCTTGTTGTCTTTAACATAGTTAATTGAACCACCATTTGACTCTTCAATTCTCTCCTCCTCTTGCACACAATTAGCAATGAGTTTTTCAAAGTTCCGTTTCTCTGGACTTATGTTATAGTTGACAATAAAATTGTCAAACTGCTTTAACAATGAGGCCATAACCAGATGGACCAGAAAGTCATCTGTTATGCCCAAATCCATTGGCTTTAACTTGGAAGCCATGTTGCTCATTCTAAGTATGTGGTCTCTAACACCACCTCCATGGTACCTTTCTGTCACAAGCTGCTTGATCAGCTGTGTAGCATAAGTCTTTGAAGAGCCAGTAAACTGACTCTTTATTCTTTCAAGGTACTCTGAGACAGCATCACACTCTGGGATTGAGCCCAATATGGTAGGCTCAATCGTGTTCTTTACCACAGCCAAACATTTCTTGTTGGCTAAGGACCATTTCTTTTGTTCAATGTCATACGACATGACGAGAGGAGCATTTTCCCTCTGTCTCTTTTGCCAGTCAGCATCTGACTCATCTGCACCTCTGACAAGTGCAGCAGGTTCTATAGGACATGAGGTAGTCAACACCCAGTCCACCTCTCCCAAGATAAAAGCAAGGTCAAGTTTTCTTTTCCATTCTACGTAGTTATCTCCTTTCAGGGTCGGAATATCTTTAATGCAACCCATCAAGGAGTAGCCACCTGAAATAATCATGTACTGTGAGAACAAAATTAACATTAAAATAGTATGCATTAAGCCTACATCACCATTGGGCAGAATTAGACATAACACATAGCCATAACTATAACATTGCAATTATCAAAGTTGGCTAGAAAATTACAACATCATAGCACATAATTAATGTTCCTAAAATTAAATTCTCCCGTTGGTTCGAAATTTAATTTTAGAAACACTAATTTTCATCAATTTAATCTATTTGCAGCGGAGAACTATATCAAAAAATCATATGAACAGTAGCAAATCTCTGTAATTTACTCTCTGAAAAAATTCTCCCGTTGGTTCAAATTTAAACAGAGGTAAAACATGCAAAAAAAACTATTCAAAATTCTATTGAAAATTTGCATGAAAAATTGGCAAAATAAAATGGAAAAATTGCTACTGTTCTCTTTTCTTTATTTTCGGCCCCGAGGGACCTAATTTGAACTTTTTCCGGTGGCCCATGGCCTTTCGGCGCGCGCGGGCGCTCCCCTTTTTTCCCCCAGGCCGCAACGTGGGCCTGGGCCGGGAAACCGCCACGCGCGCGCGCCCCTCTTGGGCCGTTTTTGGCCCAGCCGTCGCCGGACGTCCTATCCGCTAGGGTTCGATCGGACGGCCGGGCGGGGAGATCGGCCGATCAAAATCGCCGACCCCCCAGCTACCGCCGAACCCTAGCCTCTCTTCTTTCTCTCTCTCGCGCGAGGGACGGGACGGCGTCGCCGGCGACCTTCGTGCCGCCGCGCCATGGCCGGCGCGCTTTTCTCTTCTCTTCTCCCCCCACCGTCTCTCGCCCTCCACCCGCGTGAAGTGAGAGAGAGAGAACGGCGACGACGGAGATGGCGGCGCCGCCGCGGGCCCCCTCGCCAGCACGCGCGTGCACCCGAGGGTGCGTGCACGGCCGTCGATGGGCTCCTCGACGGTGCCCTGTGCCCTCCCCCATTCCCCTTTTGCCGACGTCGGCGACAGCCGGCGACGAGGTGAGGACTAGGGTTAGGATTTTCTTTTCTTTTCTTTGAATTTCTTTCCCCGAACGGAGATCAAAGCGCTAGGGGTCTTGCTCTGATACCATTGTTAGAGTTCTATAGGATCTCCTAGCAATTCGATCTACTCGGGGTTGTACGGTTTTGTGGGTTCTTGACCAAATGGAAAAGGGAGGGGTTTAGATACCGACCGGTTGTCGCGTTGGAGGAGGAAGCAGTGCCGGCCATCGTTGTCGTCTTCGCGGGCTTGACATGGACCGGTGGCGACGGTGGTCGTGATGGCGATGGCGGTGATGCACCGACGGTCGCAGGCGATGTCGCGGTTGCGGCAGCGACGGTGTCGATGACGAGGCGTGGCGCGGCGGTGGACTTCCCGTCACTGGCTGCGCCCCCTCGATCGGTTGGGGTTAGGGTTTGTGGGTGGAGTTGGCGGCGGCAGCGAACCTCACATCCCGTACCCACCCCAGCCTCCACCCTCTGTTTTATATGGCGCAGGGTGACAGGGGCCCACCAGCCAATGGGCTGGGCGCCCCCGATCAGGGCGCGGTCAAGGTCCGTTGTGCCGTTGGACCCAACGGGTGGAAGATCTATCTAACAAGTGTAATTAGCGAGATGCTAGATAAAGTTGGAGATGTTTTAGTCTCTCGACATTCATCTCAATTCAGCAACCTAGGTCGCCCGGCGAAGCTGTAGTCCAGTGATTGCTGGAGTATGAAACAAAGCCTTCTGATAGCTTGCTAATTTCTCATATGCATATCCATTAATTCACGTAGAATTCATTCAATGCTCCACCATACAAGGCGCCTACAAAAGTTTTACTAATAAATTATTTTTTATATTTAATAAGTAATTACGGATTATGTTCAGCGGTAAGCAACCGATGGGTATCAAGGAGACGAGAGGATCACTTTCTTTTCACAAACACGCAAAAAAATTGCACGTCAATATATTAGACGAAAAGAGTTTTAGTTACACCACGCAATCAGCTAGACCAGCTTATGCTAGAGGAAAGGAGAAAAAGTAAAATAAAAAAACTGAAGCTAAAGAAACTACGGCGGCTAAAAACAAACTCCAAGTAGCGAGAAGGGGCCTAGCCACGCTACGAGAGGATCACATCTGAATAACTGGAACCAAATTAGCAATCTCTTGGCTGTGATGCAATCAAGGTGTCCAGGTGGTGGCGGACATGTTGGCGCTATATGTTCTGTAAAACAACTCACAGTATACATGTGGTTAAGTGAATTTCCTCCTTTTCCATCGGCAGTTTTGGAATTTGTATCATCAAATTTTGCTGAGTGAAATACTGATCACGTCTTAGAGACCATAATGTGTAGTCAAACAGCATCAAATAAAAAAAAGTGTTAGAAAAATGATAGCCACTAGGCTGATAATTAGTGTAAGAAAGCTATCATTTTGGTGGGCAACTTGACACGATGCAATGTGATGTCGATGCCTACACAGGAATCAGGTATATTCCCTAACTAGATCTTTGTCATTATATTTGTGGCATCTTATATGTTATTAGTCAGAAGTTTGGCTTGCTTATTTCGAAGCATCCGGCACCTCTGCAATGCTTCAAAGCAGAGCATGGAATTCTTGGGACACGTCACAGGGTCTCCTTTTTAAACTAGTGGTCTCTTTCAAACAAATAATTGTAGCTGCAAGATAACCTTTGCACCCACACCAATTATATTCTGTACAGATCATATATGTTGTTCCTATATATATTTCTTGTTCACCAAATCTGATTTGTCTATTCACTTATGGTGTATGACCACCTTTAAGGTGGTTTTATTGCAATCAATTTGTCTCGTGCACCGTCCACCTGTCTCACCAAATTATTCGGCAGCACAACTTAAACGAGCAGTAGTGAATTACCTAGCACACATGCAAGAACGTCTTTTCCAACATTTTAGTACAAGCTAGCAAAGCAGATTTAGAAGTTGTTACCATACATGCACTTTGTGAATCGTGATGAAAGCTCTTGCTAAGTACTCCCTCCGCCCTAAAATAAAAGGCAACCTAGGTGGTGTCATCACCTAAGGGTGTGTTTGGTTCACAGTCAAGGTAGGATGGGATATGGCGGTCCATATTTTGCTGGATATGACGACCCAGTTTTTTATTTGGTGGAGTGAATATGGCGATCCAGTTTTTTTGTTTGACTGTAGGGATGAAGGTGGATTTGGTGATCCATTTTTTTTGTTAGGGGGAGTAGGATGGATGAGTGGATACAATCACCCCTACATTAAAGGTGGTGAGTATACCCCTTCAAGTTCATCGAAACCACAAAAATATCAATCACTATAAACAAAAAAAATTCTAACGGGAAATATAAGAAATCACAGAAAAATAGAAGGGGAAAGGAGAAAAACAAAAAAAAGAAAAAAAAGTCATCCGTGCTCTTCTCACTGGCCGTCGCCTCCGGATTCTCCTCCTCGCACGCCAACCGCGGCCTCCGGGCTCGCCGACCGTTGCCTCGTCTTCGGGCCGCCGCCTCGCCTCCTCGTTCGCTAGCCATCACCAAGTCTCCGGGCCACCGCCTCACCTCCTCGTTCGCTGACTGCCACCTCACCTCCTCATACGCCGGTTGCCGCCCCATCTCACCAAGTCCCCCAGCCGGTCGCCGCCTCACCTCCTCGTTCGCCAACCGCCGCCGCCGCCTCCAGCCTCGCCACCGTCGCCTCCCGCTGTTGCCGCCGCTGCCTCCGGCCTGCGGGCTCGCTGCCGTCGCCTCTTCCCGCCGCCACTACACTCCATTCTCGCACTGGTCGCCGCGCTCGTCGCCGCTGCCGCGTGGTGAGGGGTGACGCGACCCAGCTAGGTCGCTCGCCCTGCTCGCCCGGCGCTCGGGCAGCTGCATCAGGGCGATTTGCCCGGATCCCTCCATCCGGCATATTAGGGGAATATTTCCTTTCGGGCCGTCCAATCCCATCCCTGTCCACCAACCAAACACCCAAAAAAATGGGCCGCCATGTCCTATTCACCCAAATCCCTCCATCCAAACACACCCTAAGACAACGAATCTGGACACGAGGTTGTCCAGATTTATTTTTTTTTTTGACGGAGGGAATATTACTAGCTCAGTTCCAGAATAGTTATTCTTTTAGGATTTAAATATTTCCACAAAATAGTTATTACGGTAGAGTAGAATATGCCCCGTAAATCAAACCACATTTAAATTTCTCCTCATTTACTCTTAAGAGTAAAGTCCATCGCCGTTTCTTAAACTTGTACCGTTGTATCATCCCGGTCCCTAAACTCGCAAATCGACCGTTCAGGTCCTCAAACTTATTCGACTGTATCATCCTGGTCTCTAAACTTGCAAATCACTCGTTTAGGTCCTCCAACTTGTTCAGTTGTGTCACCCCGGTCTCTAAACAGGACGGTCTAAAAACTTTATATCAAAAAATAATTCATAACTTTTTCATGTGAACTCTAATGAAGACAAACTTTATATCAAAATTGTAGCCCTCGACGCGACCTACAACTTTATAGTTGAAAAGTTTTTGAATTAAAACTGTTTAGGGTCCCAAAATATTGTTGCATGTTTATAGATTTTGAAATTTTAATTTTAAAATTACATTTTGGGATAAAAAATGACTTAAAATAAAAAAAATCAACTACAAAGTTATAGATCGCGTCGAGGACTACAAGTTTGATATAAAGTTTGTCTTCATTAGAGTTTACATGAAAAAGTTATGAATTATTTTTAAATATAAAGTCTTTAGACCGTCTTATTTGACTCAGATGATATTCAAATCCAAGTTTAGTGACCAGGGTGACACAACTGAACAGGTTGGAGGACCTAAACGAGTGATCTGCAAATTTAGAGACCGAGATGACACAGTCGAATAAGTTTGAGAACCTAAACGGTCGATTTGCGAGTTTAGGAACTGGGATAACACAGCGGTAACCGGTGATGGACTTTACTCTACTATTAATCACCGTCTTAATGCAAACCATATATTATTTAATAAATTATACTATAGTTTTTTTCTCAAATCTTAATCTGCACTAAATAACCATACATCATTTAATAATAAGTACAGTAGCACCTTTTGCCTTTACTACACGCCTGAATACATGTATGTGGGTGATGTTTTCGTTTCCATCCTACTGTCGTACATTGATCACATCTATGGTTGGTATAGTACCGCGCAGCACCCTCCGCACCCAGTTTTCTCCATATCAAAAGAGAGAGAGATCATTTGACCGATTGGCACGATCACAGAAATAGGATTGTCACTCGAGATGTGGCATTATATATTGCTAACAATAGTGGAGTTGTTTAACTAAGTTCTAACTGGTAAGCACGATGTGAACAGCAGAAGTTTCACTGCAGGCTTAGTTTCGACAAAATCAACCCATCCATGATTATACGTAAAGGTATCTGTATCTCCTTACCACTTAATAAGCATCTAAAGCTTAACAAATAAAAATAGTAGTAATTATCAGTACAACATTATAAAGGCTAATATATAAGCACGCCACTTTAACTCACTGACTATCAAAAACTCATCATGTAAACATAGCAACTACGTCTATAAGTTATTACATTTTAAACCTCAATATGAGCATCATTTTTCGCAATAGTGATTTACAGTCTCTGAGAAGATATCATATTTTCTAACATAAAATTTTTAACTAGACGAAGTACTAAATTTCACCGGTACTTGGAGGTAACAAATTTGTACTAAAAATTTTTAGTATATCTTCTTATCTTTCGAGAACAGTAAAATTTCTCTTTTCACAATATTTTAACATAAATCTACTCATCATTTATATAACATTTAACGTGTATTTAATCATATAATTTACAGTAAAACTTGGAAGACCGTCTAATATAATACTATTTCAGGGAACGTTTGCTTTGAATTACTGTCGATTCATCCCAGAATTCTCATTAATTTTCCACGCAATCTACACTAGACAACAATATATAGTTTATTTCTGTCAACATCGAATGGTTCAAATCGAGAGTACCTGACTGAGGCCCTATTTAGTTCACACTAAACTTCCCCAAACTACTAATTTTTCATCACATCCAAAACTTTCCTACTCACATAAACTCCTAACTTTTTTTCCAAACTACCAACTTTCCTCAAACTTCTCTCCAATTTCAGGAACTAAACACAGCCTGACTGGGGTGCGATCGTTTCAGCAGCGGCGGTGGACAGTTTAGTTGCACGCAAAACGAGAAATGCGATTAACATATGATTAATTAAGTATTAATATATATTTTTTTATGAATAAATTTGTTGGATTTTTTTAACAACTTCTTTATAGAAAGGTTTTACATAAAGTATACCGTTTAGCAGTTTGAAAAATGTGCTAACGGAAAATGAGGAGAATCTAATCCTATAAACTGAAAAGAGCGCACCCTAAAAAAAGGATCAGATCGGATGATCCATTCAGCAAGGCTCGATTAACCTCTGAAAACCCCGGTAACTAACCGGCCGGGGCGCGCATGCACGCAAAACCCTCTTCACCCGTACACACCTGCATCCCCCCGTCCCGGGCCACTGGTTTTCCACCGCCCTGACTCGCCAAGTCGCGATCGCAACTCACACATGCTACTGATGATGTACGTACGGACGTTACGTAGCGCGCGGGCTTGACCCGGGGCGACGACTCCTGCAGGCTGCAGCGTGCGACGCGACAACGACGTGCGTAGTGGCCCACGCCCCACGTAACGTAGCGTACAGTGTACACCTGATTTCGCTCGGTCGAGAGGTGGAGCCGTGGAGGAGTCGATGCCGTGGTGTGCGCGCGCGTCGCGCCCCACCAACCGGATACCAGCAAGCTAGCGAGAAGAGAGGGCCGGGGGGGCCTCAGCGGCTGGGCGCAACGTGACAGCGGAATCCGGACAAGAGCGCGAGGCCTTTTGCGCCAAGGAATTTCGACCGGGCAAGATTCCAACCACATTACGTACGTCCGCTGTCACCCGGGCTGGGCTTAGCTATCTTGTGGCCTATATATACTCGCCCTTGACCCGATTACGTTCTCGTCCCAAACCAAAATCTCTCATCCTTACCACCACACTGACCACTCCGCCCGTCTCTCCTCCTGATCGCTCGTTGTTTTCTCTTCTCGCGCGTAGAGCTCTCTGCACTACGCAAAGCAGAGGCTAAGATTGATCGAGTGCCATTTTATATACACCGTTGTGCATTTCCCTCGCGTAGGTGTGGGCATGTCTCCCGCTATGCTGCAGGCGTCGTCGCTGTGCGTGTCCGCGGCGCTGTCAGGCGCCGCGAGCCGGCCAGGCCGCCTGGCCAGCCAGGGGCACCAGGGCAAGCGGGCCGTGGCGCAGCCTCTCGCGGCTAGTGCCGTGACGGAGGCAGCTCCGCCTGCGCCGGTCGTCGCGCCGCCGGCCCGCCCCGTCGACGCCCCGCGGCGCCGTGGCGGACGTGGCGGCGGCGGCGGTGGCGGCGAGCTCGTGGCGTGGAAGAGTGTACGGCAGGAGAGGTGGGAGGGTGCACTCGAGGTGGACGGAGAGCTGCCTCTCTGGCTGGTGGGTTAAGCCTCCTACTGATTGCAGATCTCTCTAAATATGACTTGATTTGGCTTTTGCCTTCTCTCCACCCTAATTAAGTATTCATGAGCACACCATAACCTCAGCATTTTATAAGATCTGCCGGTGGTCAAGCTAAGGCTAGCCGTGCATTTTTCATTCAAGAATGCGAATCTTTTCTGTTATTTTGATTCAAAGGTCTCTCAGTACTCCATATCCACATATAATACGGTGCTTTCTTGAGATCATCTATAAACTAAAGATCCTTTTGAACATCTTAGTAAAAAAGCATGCACAACATCTTCCCACACATTGAGAAATACGAAAGGCACTTTCTGGACCACATCGCTGTGCAACAAATCCTTTTTAATTAACCTAACCATTTTCATCTTGTAGCATCTCCTTGATTAGTGCAGGCTAACCGCTGACCTAGAGCACATATATGCATAGCCCCAGAAGGGTCCTAAAAAGGTAGTACCAGCTTTGCCCACGTACCTAGCATATTTTTACCAGCAGTATCTAACACACCAGGGTATATTACTTGCCGACTGTTATTTTTAATTTCCACTGTGCCAGCAGTTGCTGAAGCACTCACCCAAATCTTCAGTAATTTGATCGACAAAGAGGAGGGCGACACTAACTTACCCTATGCTGGCCTAGCGAAAAGGAGATGGCATCTTGGCACTCACGATGCTTGCGGGGAACACAACATATATACCCAGATTCTCTGCTCACTCCTCGCTTCGATCGGCGACAACAATGGCATCACTGTCTTGTGGTTGCAGTTTTGTTGCACCCCGCAACTCTCTGAAAACAAAAGTCAAAAACCTTGGTCTCCCCTAACTCCAAGTGATCTTATCACTGTTCTTGCCAATTTTGATAGTGACTTGATTTGAAGGAATTAATACAGGTGTACATGTAGTATAATATTGTTGTAACTTTGGTAGTTACACTCACTAAGCTATGGATAATACAATCGTTCAGCTAATTAAAAATGCAATCTTCTGAGGTAAGCTCGTGGATAGATTAATTTGTCGGTCGTTAATTAGAGGTGGACGGATTTGTCGACGTGCTGCAAATGATTGATCGGATCGATGCATACCTGCTGCAGGATGGCACGTACCTGAGGAACGGCCCGGGACTATGGAACCTCGGTGACTACGGCTTCCGGCACCTGTTCGACGGCTACGCGACGCTGGTGCGCGTCTCGTTCCGCGGCGGCCGCGCCGTGGGCGCGCACCGGCAGATCGAGTCGGAGGCGTACAAGGCAGCGCGCGCGCACGGCAAGGTGTGCTACCGCGAGTTCTCGGAGGTGCCCAAGCCGGACAGCTTCCTGTCCTACGTCGGCCAGCTGGCGACCCTCTTCTCGGGCTCGTCGCTCACCGACAACTCCAACACCGGCGTCGTCATGCTCGGCGACGGCCGCGTGCTCTGCCTCACGGAGACCATCAAGGGCTCCATCCAGGTCGACCCGGACACGCTCGACACGGTCGGCAAGTTCCAGTACACGGACAAGCTGGGCGGGCTGATCCACTCGGCGCACCCGATCGTGACCGACACCGAGTTCTGGACGCTGATCCCCGACCTGATCCGGCCCGGCTACGTGGTCGCGAGAATGGACGCCGGTAGCAACGAGAGGCAGTTCGTCGGCAGGGTGGACTGCCGCGGCGGGCCGGCGCCAGGGTGGGTGCACTCGTTCCCCGTCACCGAGCACTACGTCGTCGTGCCGGAGATGCCGCTCCGCTACTGCGCCAAGAACCTCCTCCGCGCCGAGCCCACGCCGCTGTACAAGTTCGAGTGGCACCTCGAGTCCGGCAGCTACATGCACGTCATGTGCAAGGCCAGCGGCAAGATTGTAAGCCATCATCAATCGCTGCCGCCCGTAGTGCGTTCCCCGTTTTGCCTATTTAATTGGTTGGGTGATCTAATGATGATATTTGTCGGGACGATGGCCAACCGAAGGTGGCGAGCGTGGAGGTGCCGCCGTTCGTGACGTTCCACTTCATCAACGCGTACGAGGAGACGGACGAGGAGGGGCGCGTGACGGCGATCATCGCCGACTGCTGCGAGCACAACGCCAACACAGCCATCCTCGACAAGCTCCGCCTCCACAACCTCCGCTCCTCCGGCGGCCAGGACGTCCTCCCCGACGCCAGGTACGTACACACACGAGCCACACGTACGACGACGTCCACGCATGCACGTGCACGATGGATGACGGGGAACACCATGTGTAGGGTGGGGCGGTTCAGGATCCCTCTGGACGGGAGCCAGTTCGGCGAGCTGGAGACGGCGCTGGACCCGGAAGAGCACGGGCGGGGCATGGACATGTGCAGCATCAACCCGGCGCACGTCGGCAGGGAGTACCGGTACGCCTACGCCTGCGGCGCCCGCCGGCCGTGCAACTTCCCCAACACGCTCACCAAGGTCGACCTGGTGGAGAGGACGGCCAAGAACTGGCACGAGGAGGGCTCCGTGCCGTCCGAGCCCTTCTTCGTGCCGCGCCCCGGCGCCACCGAGGAAGACGACGGTTAGTGTCACCATCTCTCCTCGTTGGCTGCGTACGTACGTCTTGGCTTTGCTTCGTTTCGTTTGTAATAACTTGACCAACTCTGTTATTGATGACAGGCGTGGCGATATCGATGGTGAGCGCCAAGGACGGGTCGGGCTATGCGCTGGTGCTGGACGGCAAGACGTTCGAGGAGGTCGCGCGGGCCAAGTTCCCGTACGGGCTGCCCTACGGCTTGCACTGCTGCTGGGTGCCCAGGAACAGGAACAGCAAGTAACACACACACCGGTCCATCCCAACATGTCACCGCCAGTACTGATTCGTCTCTGCTGCTTGCGTCTTGGGTCTGCGCATCGAATCACAGTACAAGTGGAGGCTTGGATTTGTAGCTACGAAGATGGCAGCATGAATGCAGTCACCGTTTGGTAGGTGGTCTTCAGAAGAAAAGAAAGACATACACACGCTGCACGTGGTGAACTGTTAGTACGTGATGTATGAGGTACCGGAAGATGTCATATACGTGGAAATGAAACTATAGCGAACTGTACGTGTTAGGCTGTAGTAATTCACATGGATGTGTAAAATGTGTACATAAACCCTCCGTTGCGATTGTTCGTACTCCTGTTGTTTAATTTGTAGTACAGTGAATATATCTTGTGCTCTTTAAATCGAAGATATCTCGTGCACGTACTAGTACGTTTTTGCATGTACTGGGGTCACTGGGCCATTGCCTCAGACATGTTTGCCAATTTCAGATTGATTATGTCCGTTCACTGTTGTACAGAAGCAGTGGCAGCTGAACTTTGAAATTGATTATTTGCTCCACATCTCAAATAATATGTTTTATTAAAAATATTTCTTCTATTGTATTATTTAGATTACTTACTTAAGCTATTTGCTTAGTTTATTTCTTAAAATATTTTATTTATCACTATAATCAAGTTGATAATCTACGATAACAATCCTCTAAATAATATAAATCAAACAGGCCTTGGTTTGAAATATATTATTCACCAAATTATTGCCACAAATAATCTAGTTTATTCTAGAGATAAATATTCTAAGACAAACTGAGCAAACAATATAAAACAAGTGGTCTATACAATACAAATAGAAGAAAGTTTTTTGAGAAACCACATTTTAGGTGTACAGTAAATAATCTGCAGCAATTAGTCGAGTAGATGAAAAGAACAGGGCGACAATTGTTTTATATATAAGCTCAACTAGTGTGTTTTTTCCCCATAATTCTACAAAGAACGTGATTTGCAAAGAGAATCAATTAACGTGATACAAATATTTTATATACAACTATATAACTTGTTCATTTGACTAGCACAATCAAATTACTAACTAGTGTGTTCATTTGACTCTTACTTTTCATCTATATACCGATATACCGATATAGTTTGGACCTAGCACAATCAAATGCAACAAATCTATTTTTAGTATTGACATGTTAATATTTTAAGCTTCAAGATCCAACGCCTGGCTCCCTTTTGCTCTACTCCGTATCTCAATAACAAAATAGAACAGAAAACGGCTTGGACTTGCCCTTTCTATTCTTGTTCAACATTTTGTGCAGCTCCCAGAAACGGTTCCTAACTACTGAACTTACAGGATCACTCTTCAGTCTCTCTATGATCTACAATTGCTTATTAGTCCAGAACGTCTAGGATTAGTCACCATAAAGAGTTATTCACCCCAAAAGAAATAGAGGAAGAAACAAGGAATACAATATTGTGCCCATTCTAAAATACATTTACTAGCATTTCTTGGTAAATAAGTAACATCTAAAGTATCACTAAAGCTAAAAATACAATGTCCGGTACATATACATGCATGACACAATTGCTCATTCATGAAGGAACACAAGTTCAACCTTTGCTCATTCAGAGTGAACACAAGTTCAACCTCTTCCCAAGGAACATACAGTTACTGGTAATCAACTGACGATTAACGCCGTCAAACTTCCAGCAAAGTGGATGTGGCACTCATACCCCAAATAGAACTATTACTTAAGGTTCTTCAAGAATTGCACGCGCAAGATTTGATGCTAGAGCTAATCTGACGGAGTTCAATGCATGGCTTGGTAGGTGAATGTTGGAAAAGTCAGGCCGAAGCTTGGCCAATGACAGTTCTTGTAGCTTGTTGAGCAACAAAGTCGTTTCAGCAACATTTAACAATGGGCAGGGTTTGCAATTGAGAAGCCTCACCTGCAGAAACAACCGGGGATAGAAACAGAATCAAAAGCCTGATACAGATTAAATTATTGAACAGGGGCAAAAAGAAGATTTAGCTAGCTGCTCTGCTGAATGAACACCCCAAGTAAACATATGACTAGCTTACCGAGTCATGTAAAAGCGGTAGCCAGAAACGTTGAGGTGTAGAAGGATTTCTCATCAGCTGCACAGAAATAGATATTAAGTTTGATTTATCAAGAGTCATTCAAGGTGCATAAGCTATTGACAGGCTGACAGCACTGTCTGTGCGGTGTTGAATTGAATTGCAGGACGACAGCCCAGCCAAGGTGTAAATGTTTTCACCTGTATAAGAAACTCCACGGTTTGCCGAACAGACTCGCCAGTCCTTCCTTCTTGTGCCATCTGAAGGGACCTTTTGAAATCTCGGTACCTGTGTGCAAGCATATGTTGAAACGAAATTTAGTACTCATGAAGAGAGGAGATACAGAAATTGATGGAAAGGGGACTAATACCTGTGAAGGAACTCAAGACCACCTGCACTACCGATGTCAGAACCTAGTAACTCAAGCAGCCCCTCCCATTGCTGACCATACAAAATTATAATTAGCAAATGTCATAAACAAAAACATTGTCGATACATCTGCTTGATGAAAAAGATCTCCCTTTTGATCAGATTTCTTGGTTACTAGTACACGCAGAACTAACTGCAGGTGTACAAAAGATAGGGCATAAGGAGGAGCAGAAATCGGCACCTTAAAACTATCATCTGTGACCGACTTGCCAATATGTTCGAATAATTGTTGAGCAATTCTGTCAAGACGAACTTTATCATTAGCTTGCTGGAACCAGTAAACTCCAGTTCCTTTCCTACCATGTTTCCAATGATAAATGCCCGCAATCTAGAAGAAAAAATAGATAGGACTCGTAAGTCAAAACGACAGGTGGGTACAATAAAATATGCATGCTGGTAAGTTTGAATATATAGATAATAACTAAGCCAGGTTAAAACTCCAAGAAATCTTCGTTTTGAAATCTTGGAAAAGTACAGGTGTACATGCATTGGAAAGAACATCTTACCTTCATGATATTTGTACTAACATTCTCCAGCTCATACAAGCGGCAAATTTCCAAAGTCTGCTCACAACAACAATATTAGGTAACAAAAAGCAAAGGTGCAGAAAAAATTCAAGGGCATATCAATACAAAGTACCTTCAATACAACACGATTATCTTGTATGGGTTGCTTCAGAAGTAGAATCTCCAACAGCCCTAGGCCTTGGTTTAGACATGAGGACAGATAAGTTGGTGCAATCTGAGAATCAAATAGGCAAGCCAGCCATTAATAACAATTATCAAATTATAAAATTTTGCTATCATTAACAGATAACAGCACCTGTTCAAAAGTAGAGGTTCTGCTACAAAAAGCTAGACAAAGGATAATAACAAACAGCATGGTAGTCATACGCAAAAGAACGTCACAGTTATGCGTAGAAAGCAATTCATACAGGCCAAGTGTCATCTCAAGAAAATATCTGCCTAGTACAATCCACAAAGCTACAAAAAATTACCTGCCATGTTAAAGCATGAGAGCACAAAACTTGAGCATAAACAAGCCTGTGCAGCTCCTCTATGCTTATACCACCAAAGTTAGGCCTCTCTTCATGCAACATCATATCCGCATAGTCATTGTCAGCAGTCAGCAGCTCCATAGCATGTGTGACCATCCTGCATTTACAAATGGCAAAACACATTAAGATGCAATGTTTCAAAGTTGACGGCATAAATCAAATGGCCAACAGTACATCTTACCAAGGACCAAAATTTTTTGTGCATTCAGCCAAGACAACCTAACGTTAGAAAAGAAAACAAAATGTCACACAAACAAGAAAAGTGGAAAGGATAAGAAATTTTGGGGCCTATGTAATGGATGATCACATTGTGTTCCAACCTCTGTATTTTCTGAAAGGATACCAGTAAGGAGGCCTGTCAATCCGCTATTGTCAGCAGACGGTTTAAGCTGTATGCACTTTTGTGCTAACTGATGCATCCCTTCGAAACCCTGGCAAACATACAGATTTTAGCAGAACATAACAAGAGGTTTTGATTATTCAAATATATACTCCCCTTCAAAAAAATTGTTGCCACATATATATATTGACTAACTGTTTACATCATACAAGAAATAAGTGGGTACAGGTCAGTCAGGGCAAACATCTGCCATCATAAAAACATGTTCTATTGTACAAGACAACTCAAGATGAATAACCATAATTACTGGATACCTTTTACAGGAGATAGGAGATGGTAAAAATATCTAGCATTCTCTTCTATATAATGGGTAATTTCATCATGTCACAGATTAAAGAATAACAAACTACAAATGAACTCTCTAGCGAGGGGATTGCTCTAATAGCAACTGCAAAATGCAAAATTGCGGTGACAAATAAATGAATCGACAAGAAAGCATTATAATCAAGAACATAGTAGCAAACACAATAATATGGGACTAACCACTGTGAATGGCCTTATATAAAGTAAATGAGAAGCAAAGAGCTCCAGCCAATGTGAAGTAGAAGCAGTGAGGTTCTTTATGTTCCCCAACATAATATGAAGCAAACTCTTCAGACCATCACGAGTTTTTTGGTGACCGCACTGAATCCAGAATGCACTGCACTCCAGTTTACTTACTTGACCTCGCCATTTTTCCAATGCCTGTAAAAAATACAATTTGGCAAATGCTTTTAGCTGACGTCAATGGAGGCAATACAATTTCTGTGTACCTCCAAACACTTGGGCAGGAAACTATACAAGTTTTTACACAAATTTTCACTGCCATTTTCCTTCTTTTTTTTTGAAGTAACCTAATGCTACTGAGCTTGAGAGGATATAAACATATAATTATTAATCACACAAGAACATGTTGTGCAAAATTCAAAGTTCAGCCAACATAGTCAGTAACTCTCAGCATAGATGAGCAGTGGAACAACGGTGGTGGGTGCAAAGCCAGCAGCAGCCCGAGGATGCAGCAGCAATCAGTGACGAGAGAGCACAGTAGAGCAGCTCTCATTTGAATCCAGTGGAGTGAATTCAGAAGGTTCACAATAAATCAGAAGCACAAAGAAATATTATGCTTTACTGTGGAGAAATAGTTGCACAAGTGGCATACATTGAAATGAAGAACTAGTGGGCTAATAAAGAATAAGCAGTGTATTGATAGTCATGTGAGAAGATCATAGTGAATTAGTGGTCATGAAAGGCAAACAGCGTAGTGTGTAATTGCGTGCTAGGGCAGCAAAAAGGGTAAAATCAAGATAATCAAATAATGATAGCATTTCATAGCAAGAGAGTTAGATTCTTTAGAAACATAGATCTGCAATACTGGATATGCAGCCAGCAAGTCAAAACATCAGACAGACACATTCAAAATGTTCTATGCGTCAAAACACTGCATCACAAAACATACCTTTATAAAATCTGGTCTTGTTTTACAACACTGGCCTAATTTACCCGAAGGCAAATCTGGACGCATGCGTGGCATTGTTGACACAAGAACAGCAACAGCTTCAACCAACCCATTTTCTGTCTGATGGACCGAAATGGGGGAAAAGGGTGGTGTTAAAAAAGCAAGTGTATATAAATCAACTGGTGACATAAAAATAGCATATTTGTCAAAGCTACAACGAATTATAATTGTACACAATCAGGTACACTATAGGAAGATATAGTACATTTTCTTTATTTCAAAAGATTAATGCAACACTGCAACACTGTAAATACTAGAAAACATAACAAATTAAGCCCTTGAAGCAAATAAAATGATTTTTATGTGAATGATAAATGCCATTCATGTAGAAATAAAGAATGGTCTCAAAGCAACCTAACTACCTCACGGCTGTCCATCTGATCCAATTGGTATGATCCATGAAAACGTAGCATATTCACCTAAAAAAAAACAACTTCTGATTGTAGGATTCAATCAAAACTGACAGGTCTATAAAATAGCGTGCAAAAAAATAGCTTACCACAATATCAAGCCATCCAACCGATAGAGCTGCTGATAATCCACTCCAATAATCAGTGTCATCTTCAACAACCTATAGAGCATCTCTCATTATTCATTTATACTCATTACTGCTATTGAATCAATGGATCAATGGTTGGAAGTAGCACAAATGAACATTAGTAAAATAGACTACAAAACAATCAACTCAAAGCATGAAGTTGTAGAAGTTTTATAGAGAAAAAAACCAATAAAATGATTGAGAGGTACAAATCTGACGTCTAATGCTACTACAACAAATATAATTAGTCAAACCTGCAGGTTGATGAGCTTTTTCTGGAAATTGCTCAGCATGCGATATATCGTGTTCTCTGTCTTGGTCAAGAGGCTGTCATAGTCCTAAAACCACAGGAAGCCTGATAAGAGACGCCCCTAGGTATTGTAACAACAAAGTCCGTTCACAATTGAAACAAAGCAATAGATCAAAGAAAGAGCATTACGGCTAACCAATCAACAAGACGCTCTGGAAGCCAAGTTTGCAACTGTTTATCAACAAAGAATATCTCTAGCAACTCCCACGCAGCCTTTAAACTAGTAGGCTTCTCCTTGACCTGCAAGATAAAATATACCAATTACTTTCTATAGGCAAAAAAGTAAATTTAACTTCAAACAGAGGCAAAGCAAGAAAACAGGAAATAATGTGACACATAGATATGGTCACCTTAAGGATCATCTTTGGGACATCAATCATGAAAGCAGAAAGAGAATCTGGGTTCCCAAGGAGACTACCGATGGTTTTACTGTATTCAAGCACATATTGCCACCTGAAAAAACATAGTAGAATCAGAAGCAAGCACATGTAAAAATGGATAGCTTATACTACGCAGAGGTTTGATCTAGATTAACTGTATAAACAGTGATTATGATACCACATTGGCACAGATGTTTAAAATTTAACTATATGTGTACTTCAGATATGTCGGTTTATCCATTTAGGTGGAAGCCTAAGAGCTACAAATTTAGCTTCTACAATATGAAAAAGGGTATCTGAATGGTTGGATAGCTATCAAACATAAACAATATAACAAAGCATTGCTGAAACTTAAAATTCTGAACGATATGTGACATGCCTATCCCAGTACAAGCATAGCTTGGGCAGTAATCCTTTCTTTCTATATAGTTGGAACCCACTTAGTGCAATTACTACTATAAAGCAGCCACCAGGTTAAGCCACATCATCACAATTATCTCAGCCATTAGATATAATCTAGACGCTAAACGATTATCCTCGGACCAGTCCCCTTCTCTCTGAATCACAAATTCTTAATTAGTGGATCCAATCCCCTTCACACCTAGCCTGCCACATCTACTTCTCCCATTACGATGGAAGCAATTGCGCAGCAGAAACTGCCTCCAATAATTATAGCAGCGAGACCAAACATTATGGTTAATCAGATCTATTCTCTTCCAAAGCATTTTTGAAATCCTCCTGCTGTCCTGCTGCCACGCATACCAGCGCTATCTCTTTTGCAGACCAACTGGATATGTGATCATCAGCTCTTGCATGGTGAGTGATATATTTGCTATAATTTTTTTCTCATAGATCTTCATATTAATTTACAGTATTATATTTTCCCCCCAAGGGTTATTGCTTTTTCTATCCACCAGGTGATAAGTGAATAAGTGATAACATATTTGATTTGATCGGTTCATTTGACTCTTACTTTTGATTCGATGCTGATCTTAAAAGTAATTTTGTACAATCTGCAGATTATTTTGCCTTCCGCTGTTCTATCAACCGCAGGATAGCTTTTTGATGATTTGATTGGTTTAAGTCCTTTTTTTATTTCACTCTGATTTAAATATTAATGATTCTTGGGCAGGTATAGAAATATGATATGGCTGTGCTCCAAGAAGGATGAGTCAATGATGTATGTGCTAATTCAAGGACATATTTGTAGCAGATAATAGAACATCGAAGGATGCTTATACACAATGATTGGAATGATATGTCGTCAATGGTCCACAGTTTTCTTTCCGGAAAAGCTATGCATGCCCTCCTTCCAATAAAGTTCCCAGTGTAAGCATACCTGCTTAGTTGTTCGTCAGTTTTGCTTGTGAAATTTTCATAGTTTTGATTTGGAATTCATATCCTAGCAGTTGTTTATTTTTGTAGTGATGTGTATTTCTTCGTAAACTGCAATTGTTGTCATATTTTTCAGACTTTTCTCTCGCACATTGTAGACATTGTTGCTAAGAGCTGACTGTTAAATAAGAACAGTTCCTTTCTCTTTTTTCTTAACCAGTCAATGAATCGAAAGTTTATGGTCTGTCCTGTGATTGGTACGTGGGTGATTCTACCCATACAACGAGAATAGCCATACTTCTTGGATTTATATTCTACCTGGACAAGTTTATCTCCACTATATAGGCATTGCCCTGAAACAATTAGTCATCACCAATTTGATTAATGCTATTATCTACATACCCCATGATTCATGAACAAAACCAAAAGTTGTCTGGTCTTATTGACTTCTATCTCAAGCTTTCACCCATGCTTCAAAGTTGTATTCTTAATTTCCCGCAGCAACGCGCGGGGTATCACCTAATTAAACAGTTTATAGACCTCTAAAGTCTTACGCAGCAGCCAAAATGACATATTAATCATCAGTCCAGACTAAAAATACTAGCATTTAGCAAAGTAAACGGTCCAAATTCCAATGTCTTACCATTCTGCGTGCTCCGAGACTGAGGGCAAGCGCGACATACCGGAGCCATCTGCGAGCGCGTTCTTCCTGCTCTGAAGCAGTGCAAACGCCGGTACCGACCCGTACTCGATCCTTCGCATTTCCGCCTCATCGATCTCCTCCGCATCCGCGCCGCCAGGCCCGCCCCCGCCACCTCCGAGGTTTACCTCCACCACTCTCCCCCCGGAGACCTCCTCCGCCCCACGGTCTCCGCCACCCTCCGGATTCGGTGGGTGGAGGCAGGCGACCTGCAGGAGGTTGCCGCTAGAAAAGGAAACGTAGACGCGGGAGATGGGCGGGGCCACGCCGTGGCGGATGGTCCGCACGGGCGGGGACGCCGCCGCCGCGTGGCCTGTTTCTCCCGAGAACGGCACGATGGCGCCGCCGCCGTCCATCAGCATCCCTGGCATCCCCGCCGCCGGACGACGATGAGCTAGGGTTTTGGAAGCGGGAGACGGCGGGGGTTTGGGAGTTCGGGGGCCCGGGGGCCCGGGTAACTGAGTTACGGTTCAGGTTAGCAAAGCCGGCAGGTCTCTCGAGCTTCAGTTACAGTCCCTGAATTTTCCAACTAGCTTTGAAGCCTTGAAATTTTGAATGGATGCACGCATCTGAAATTAGGGATTTTTTAAAGTAAATTATATTAGTAGTACACAAATTCGTAAAACACGTGTTTTTTTACATGAGCAGATGAGATTGTCTACTTCAAGGAAATTGCTAAAAATCATATGGCTGTTGGACAGACGATGCTTGTATTGCCAGCCTTCATCGGCTCCGAGGTGTGGCCGGGTGAGCAGTCTGCGGAACGTTTCACTGCCTGGCCTCCCGGATTTCTGAGTGCTAGCGAACCTCATTAGAAGTAGCTATATTGGAATACCCCGCTGACTTCAGATTCTGATTGGCTGGAGGTGAAGACCTAAGCGTCAGGGTCAAACATTTCTTACTTTTGTTGAGTATGACTGAATGAGGAAGAGCTCCTTATATGGTATCACTTTACCACCATATGAAATGCGCGAAACTCCGATTGGTGGAAGCCAGAAATTTTTTCAACAAAAATGTGAATTAGGAAGGATTGGTCGACGAAATATGAATCGAAGACTGAATCTTGATATACCTCAGAACAGCACCTTCTTGTTACCGCGAGATGTATTGGCCGCTACAGATCATTTGATTGGAATGAAATTTGAAACAGGTATACTTGACGATGACGCATAACGAATTGGTATGGTATATTCATACCATAACATAAGAACAATAAGAACTCGAATTCTTATCAATACTGGAACTCAGAGCATAGGAGGGAAAGTCGATTTATGGATGGAATCAAATACGCAGTATTTACAGAAAAAAGTCTTCGTTTATTGGGAAAGAATCAATATACTTTTAATGTCGAATCGGAATAGCATTCACAGAAATGTTCTAACATAGAGTAGAATCGAACATTGAAAAGATTAGTTGACAACAGTCAATCAAAAAAAAGATGGGGCGCCAAATTACTAAACAATAGGGGTCTTTCTGTGCAAGTCAGCTGAACACCGTAATTGATGAGTGAGTAGGTGGGTTAGGCGCACCCCTCGCCCAGTGGGAAGTCATGAGGCTAGCCCCCCTGAATGAAGAAGTAGTGGGGCCCCCTGCTCGCCCACGTATGCGCCTTTATTTAGATTCTAACTAAATATTATACTGAACTTTATCCGGGAATCTTTCTAAAGAATCCATCTGGCATTCTCTTCATAGTCTCGGAGGTTATGTTCCTTTTTGCTTTTTTTTGGCTTCTTCTCATTCTTCTTTGGCACCTACGGTAGAGATCGGAGGTATTTGGCCCCCAAAAGGGATTGGGGTTTTAGATACTTGGGAAATCCCTCTTCTTAATACCCCTATACTAAAATACCATATTATGTTGAGCATGTGTTATACAAAAGGCATTTTTATCACTTTTTATTTTGAATACCCAGTCTTAAAATCCTGTACCCAGCCCTTTTGTCTAGTGCGTGCAAATCAAGACCAAAAGGACACAATAAGGATAATCTCGCTGATTTAACTCGTAAATAGGATGTGACCCAAACATGCAAGAAAGAATATGCCACACAAACATATATACGCTCAACCAAAAGGTAAAATAAGGCACAATTATTGTACAGAGAAAGACATAAAAAAACTTAATAATGATGCAAAGGTGGAAATAAAAAGAAGCGTAATGTAGAAACTGAGTTTATAAATATAGCATTCTCACACCCATCTCTTATGTGCACATCTCGTCCTAATCAATTTTCAACTTGGTGAAATTAGCCTTGTTATGTCATTTTGGCATTGGTTCACACACACCAGACAAAATCGTTTGTCAAAACGAGTGTTGTGTTTTATAAGTTTGTACACTATATTGTATCCACCTAATAAATTCGTATATCGTCAGCGCAATTTATTTTTTTGTTTATTAGGCTATGTCTGATATAACATACTACTACTTGAAATGACCGTGGTATTTTGGAACGAACAATCTTTGGAGAAATTTCGATATGAAACTTTCCGCATTTTTTCCCTGTGTACCTTTTTCAAATAAAAAAATAAGAACTCTTAGAAATCCAATGAAATTGCGATACAAGTGTCTAATCTGTAGTGAATTTTAGGGGCCTCTAAAATTGAGAATTTTCTACCAGTCACACATGCTTAAAAAATCCAGCTTACCCAATTATCTCTGCATCATATATCTATTCAAATCGTGAAACTTATAGTTATAGAATCTAGAATTGAACTAGTATAGGACCAACACAACTTGTGGATAGAAATCGATCCATTATAGTTCAATTAAATTTCAGTCTGTAGTGTTCAAAAGTAAAATGTAGTCCATTTTATTGAACTAAAAATTGGTCAGCTATTACCCGCGTGTCGCTCCACACTTATTCTTAATTAAAGTTTTAGCTAGAAGTTGAGTTTATCATATTATTGCTATTTGTTTCTTAGAATATTCTAATTAATTCCTAACCATGTACATTACCTTTTTGGGAAAAACATTTTTGTTGTTCTCTCCAAATCCAAACGACTCAATTGAACCATAGGTGATGGTGGGTCGGTACGATGGACGAGCAGATCGCTTTGTCAGCGTCGAGCAATATGGCTCTATTGTAGTCTTAGAGGCAATCGGTAACGCCTGTGGTGGCCAACTAGGTGCTAGGTTCCTTCCTTAGGCTGAGTTTAGGCCGGAGGTGGAGTTCCTAACTTTACATCCCCACACAGAAAATGGCGTTGCCCGTAATTATGTAATTAATTAAGTATTAGCCTAAAAACTTGAAAAATCAATTAATATAATTTTCTAAAGCAACTTTCTCATATAAAACTTTTGCAGAAAACACACCGTTTAACAGTCTGAAAGGTGTGCGCGCAAAAAAGAGGGAGGTGAGTTAGGAAAGAAGGGAGGAAGAACACAGCCTCGGTGATGTGTTGTGGTGTTGTCGGGGCATGGTTGGCTCGTGGGTGAGTTGGCACATGGTGGAGTTGTTTTAATGTTTTTATAGCCTCTTATTTAGTCTTTTGCATTTTTTTTCTACTACTAGCAAAATGCACGTGCTTCGCTACGGGTATAATTCACGGTTAAATGCTATAAATACACAGTTAACATTAACATGTATGTAAATAAATTAATGATAATTAAGACTGATAAGAAACACTATTGAATATTGATATACTAATATTGTCATAACACGCTCTTTCTCAACTCTTGCATGACAAGCGCCTGATATAATTTCTAAAATCGAACACGGACTTGCATGGAGACGGATCGTTTCACGTGTCATGCGAAGACGATGGATGGTGCGGACTCTAATATGTCGTGTGTTTTGCAGACGATGGAAAGAAAAAATATCGATTTTTTGAGTCGTCTGTTGTTCTTCGTATATTGTCCACATTATGCACCACACGTAATATTTGTGGACATATACATAATGGCAGTGGGCGTTCATGGGCTAGTGAGGCACGGATATAGGCTAGAAGATGGGTCGATTACACTTGCTCCGAGCGTGTTATCACTTCACAACTTTTTATGGTATTATCTTTGACGAGTGACGGATGAACAAAGAATGAATCCCAATCCAATCCATAGCACATGACGGATGATAAAAAAATTACGCTCGTATGTTGCAACGGGTATAAATAAATCAAATTGAAACAAATAAAATCAACGATGTGTACTCCATGACGAGGTCTTTTTCTCCATTTTATTTTCTTTTTGAAACCTTTATAACTTTTTTATAATTTATGATTTTTATCTCGGTAAATATTTAAGTTAAGAATTGATGATTTTTGACTTAATATTAAAAAAATAAAATAGAGATTAAGTTGTTGGACGCTACCGGCGTGAGCTGTGTGCCTGACTGCCTGTGTGTCACCAGCTGCCAACTCTCACCGTTTTCCTTTCTCAGCCTCTCCCCCTCCCCATCTCTCTCCAGTCAGTGTTGACTTTTTCGTTCCTTCCTCTCTTCTGTCTTCTCTGTCTCTCTCCCCCACGATACTCTCTCCATCTTCCTCCTCTCTCTGAGTTCTGACCGATAAGGTTACCTCCATGGAGCCAAGGGGGAAGTGATGGAGAGCAAGCAGGTGGAGCCATAATCACTGGTCAAGATCCACCGCCATCTATTCGTTGGAGTCTCCCTCAGTCCCTCGAGTCGTCAGTAGCCACACTCCAAGCCGGCGTTGCTGCTCACGTGGATTCAATGCCGGTGCTTGCATCCCGTCTTCTCTGTGCCTCCTTTTCGCGCGGATCTATCGTCAGCGGCGATGTGAGGGATGGATCTGGCGACGGCTAGAGCCGACTGAGCCGAACCACACCGTCTCGCTATTCAGTTTTCACCCCCTCTCCTCTCCTCTGTCGTTCTCTCTGCCTCCTCTCTCCCTATCCCTCTACTCACGATCCCGCGCCAAGGATGCCTGGCGAGCCGCGGTGCACGACGGGCTGGGGAGCTACTCCTCGGCGTCGACGGTCTCCTTCCGTGGGCGGCGGCGCCTCTCCGCCCCTCGCCTCCTCTCCCTCGCCATGGGGCGACGGGAGAGCTCGACGGTGGTGGACGGCGGCAGGCGGTGGTCTGGCGGGAGGGGAGGCGGTGGGCAGGGGCGGCGTTCTCCCCTCTGCCGGATCCAACGGGAGGGAAGCCGGCGGCAGCCTGTCATCCCGGATCCAACGGGAGGGGAGGGGAGGCGGGGGCGGCCCGACTGTGGCGGCCCGGCGTCCCTGCGACGGCGGTGGCGGTTCGGCGGCGACGGCGACACCCTCCCCCTTTCGGTGTTGGCATTTTCTTCTTGTGTTCTTGTGTTGATGAAATATGTTCTTGTGTTCTTGTGTTGATGAAATATATTCTTGTGTTCTTGTAGTAGTACTCTAGGATTTGGGTTTCAATTTGATGCGGACTCGCTTCACTGTGACTTTTTTTCTTTTTTTTTCTTTTGCCATATGAGAAGGATTGAAGCGGGATCGGTCGCACGCGTGTTGGAAGAAAATTTTTTGTGACGGACGAAAATTCTGTATCGGAAGCCTTCCAAATTTTTTAATTAGGTATAGATAGATAGATAGTGATAAAAACTTCGTACTATCTAGCGGTGTTTGGAAAAAAATCGAGCAATAAAATCAGGTCACTGGAACACAAAAATTCACAATTTTACAGGAACAATATAAATTTATATTACTAGAAAGTAAAACATTCTAAAGCTTTCTAAAACATTCTAAAGTGTTGAGATAAGTTTCTTGTGGGCCAATCCGAACTGGTTAGAGAGATAAGATCTGTCTTCTCCTGAGACCAGGGGCAGGGTGAGACATGTGGTTGGTTTGCACTACAGATCTATAATGAAGAGAGAGCTCTACCCTATATTCATTGTATAATTCTGCAATGTCTACCCTATATTCATTGTATAATTCTGCAATGTCTTTGAGGACAAAGGGATAGAGCTCTACCCTATATTCATTGTATAATTCTGCAATGTTTTTGAGGACAAAGGGATAGGCAGTGTTCTACATTATCTCACGTCTCTTCTGCTGTGGGAGGGATAGAGAATGGATCCGGTGATCCGCTAATAAACGCCTTGAGGACAAAGGGATAGGCAGTGTTCTACATTATCTCACATCTCTTCTGCTGTGGGAGGGATAGAGAATGGATCCGGTGATCCGCTAATAAACGCGTTGGTTTACAATATTCTGGGGCCATTCAATTTGCACCCACATCTTTTGGGCCGCTGGTCGCTGCACGCTGGATTTGTGCAAAGCTGGATAGACGGGTAACGGGAAAACCATGTCCGGGGGTAGCTGTCTAGCAAACCTATTCGACAAACCAACACAAGCCCATCAGTAAGCGCAGCCTGCGAAGCCTTTACACGCATAACATGCGATGCATGCACATGCCTTACATGAAGTGGATCGAAATACGTAGCTCTGATCAGCTGATGCCCATATGCATTTCGATCGATACCTGCACGCAGCACAACCGAGACATAAGGTCGGCGTTCATAAAGAAGAAAATGTAAAGGTCGAAATGTAACGTCCCTTCGCAAGTTGCTGGTGTGTTGTTCTAATTTTGGTCAGTGTGTAGCATGTGGCTCGATCTTGTCCTACGAAATAGTATCTAATTTACTTTCAACTTGGATTAGGGTGGCGAGAAGATGGTCTCGTGCGCCTTTTATCATCCAAACCACACAACCGTGCGTCGCCTGCGACACCACAGGCAAGCGACCACGACCACCCGTGCATTGATTTTGACTACGAAACAAGTGCCTTAGCCTCTATTATTGCACGCTTATGCGATGTGCATGTGTGCGCTTAAGCAATCTATCTATCTATCTATTATATTATTAAAACAGCTTTAAAAGGAGGCAACACGTTCGCTGCGGGAGCTAGAAATTCCCACATTAATCGGAGAAAAAGAAAAAAAAGGAAAAGAAGAGTCCAAGTAGAAGTATAATATAAAAATAGCTTAAATTCGGAATTTAAAATAAGCAATATTGAAAGAAGTTTTTATATAAGAACCCAATACGAGATTAATCAAAATTCGAAATAAAAATAAAATAAAATCTAAAATTAGAAAAGGAAAGTAGAGTCCAAGTAGAAGTACAATCTAAAAATAGCTGAAATTCAGAATTAAAAATAAGCAATATTGAAAGAAGTTTTTATATAAGAACCCAATACGAGATTAATCAAAATTCGAAATAAAAATAAAATAAAATCTAAAATTAGAAAAGGAAAGGAGAGTCCAAGTAGAAGTACAATCTAAAAATAGGTTAAATTCGGAATTAAAAATAAGCAATATTGAAAGAAGTTTCCATATAAGAACTCAATACGAGATTAATAAAAATTCAAAATAAAAATAAAATAAAATCCAAATTAGAAAAGGAAATGAGAGTCCAAGTAGAAATGCAATTCAAAAATAGCTGAAATTCGGAACTAAAAATAAGCAATATTGAAAGAAGTTTCCATATAAGAACCCAATACGAGATTAATCAAAATTCGAAATAAAAATAAAATAAAATCCAAAATTAGAAAAGAAAATGAGATTCCAAGTAGGAATACAATTTAAAAATAGCTGAAATTTGGAATTAAAAATAAGGAATATTAAAAGAAGAGTCCATATAAAAACCCAACACGAGATTAATTAAAATTCAGAATAAAAATAAATAAATCCGAAATTAGCAAAAGAAAATAAAATAAGAGTTCAAGTAGGAATACAATTTAAAATTAGTTGAAATTCGGAATTAAAAATAAGCAATATTGAAAGAAGAATCCATATGAGAACCTAATACGAGATTAATTAAAATTTAGAATAAAAAATAAAATAATATCCAAAATTAGAAAAATTAAAAGAGAGATCAAGTAGGAATACAATTTTGAAACAACTGAAATTGAAAATAAAAAATAAATACATTAAAAGAACACAATACGGTATTAACTATTTTTTTAAAAAAAAATCTGAAATTAGAAAAAGAAAAATAAGATTTGAATTAGGAATACAATTTATAAATAACTAAAATTTGTGATAAAAATAAAGATTATTGAAAGAAAAGACCATCTAAAACACATGACGAGATAAATTAAGTAACATGCCTGTAAAGGAGTAGAGTGGTGGCGGATGATACAACATATAAAAATTATTAATAAAACACCAAGTAGAATCCTAATGACGATTAAAATGAGGGACGTCAGGCAGACCGTGAAGCAAACGAGTAAAAAAAACAAACCCCATTGATAATCATATCAATTTTTAAAATCTCAATGACAATAAAAAGGAGAAGCAGCGGGCGGAGTGTATAAGAGTATAGTAGCAGAAGCGCCGACGGTTGACGGGACTTCTAGAAAATAAAAATGAGTTCCAACTATAGTTATGTTCAATTTTTAGAATCATAATGACAATAAAGAGTAGGCAGTGGACGGGCTCTAGAGGGGCATAGTGACATCGTTTGAGGGACTTCTAAAAATTATAGAAGATAAAACTACAAGTCTAATTTTTAAAGGTTCGGAACTTCTAGAAAGTTAAAAAAAACAGTGATAATCATGTTCGATTTTAAAATCTCAATAACAATAAAGAAGGGAGGCAGTGGACGAGCCGTAGAGGAGTACAGTGGCAAAGCCGCTGACGGTTTGGCGGGACTTATAGAAAGTAAAAAATGAACTTAAACGATAATTATGTTTGATTTTTAAAATCTCAATGACAATAAAGAGAAGAGACAGTGGACGGGCCCGTAGAGGAGTATAATGGCAACGTCTGACGGGACATCTAGAAATTATAAAAATAAAACCTAACGTGACAATAAACTCTAAAAACTATAAAATGTAATTTTTAAAGGTTTCAAGAAGAATGAATAGAAATAGTGGTAGATCGAGGCAGCAGATAAAGGAGATGATATAAGGGGTAGCAACTGGTATGACTTTTAAAAACTATATAATTAGAAACACTAGGATGATAAGGTTTGGTCTTTCAAAGTCTTAAGACAATGAGATAGTTATTTAATAAATTTTAAGTAAAATCATAAAAAAATATATATGATTTTGTTTGGATGCTAACCGCGCAATTGCGCGGGCCACCTAAGCTAGTTATATTATTAAAACAGCTTTGAAAGGAGGCACCACGTTCATTGTGGAGGCTAGAAATTTCCACATTAATCGGAGAAAAAGAGAAAAATCTACATCGTTAGATCATGATAGACTTATATTTTAACCGTTGAGATTGATCGGAAAAGTTTAAGTAAGAAAGAGTACGTGACAAATCCTACTCAAACTATGTAAAAAAATACTATACAGAAAATAAAAAACCTGTTCGAACTCTGATGGCCCAACCGGATAAAGGGGCTGACAACGTTTCTTTTGTTCCCTGGGAAAAAGAAAAGAAGGAAAATCAATCTCCTTCCTTGGCACTTGCGGCAAACGACTAGGAAACAAACCTGACAGCTAACGATCAAACTTACTCAGGCCAACCAATGCCCCTTTCCTTGCACATCAGCGGGAGCCTTGCGCACGCACACAATGTCATTGAAAGGCAAGTTTAGTATGATCAAAGTTTTGTTAAATTAGAAATTGTTCTGTTGGTTGTAGATTGAAAGACAAAATATATTCCCAATTTTTCAATCATCTGGAGATAATTTTGTGGTTAAAAAATACTATAAATATCCAAATATAAGTATAGAAATTATCAAGACATCAATATCAAGGTCAGCATTTGGCAGCATGCCAATGTTCGATCATCAATTCTCGACCATATTCTATCTAAGAATTAATTCACATTTGCAGGGCTAAAAAATACCACATTTAATCAAAAGAAAACAAACATATCGCCAAGCGACAGCAAAATAAAGCGGCATGCAATGACGGCTTGCAGGAATTGTAAAAACTATAAATAAACGAAATCCTAGCAATGATATGTATTTATTTTTTAGTCTTTTCGGTGTACCGAGAGATGACAAAAAAGAGAAGCAATAGGCAGGCGAGCTTACACTAACAAATGAGACAGGAGGCTGTTGCCACACGAGGGCATGCTGGGAGTGGTAAAGTAGTAAGCGGAAGCGGCAGCGGCAGCGGCAAACACTGGAGGGCAAGCCAAGGGACTGCAAAGTAAGGCGGCATGCAACGACGGCTTGCAGGAATTCTAAAAACTATAAAAAAAAGAAATCATAGCAATGATATAATTTGATTTTGTAGTCTTACCAGTGTAGCCAGAGATGACAAAGAAGAGAAGTGATGGACAGGCGTGCGTATGGCTAACAAATGAGATGGATGGTGGCTGCCACAAGAGGGCATGCCGGGGGTGGTAAAGTAGTAAGCGGCGGCGGCAGATGCTGGAGGGCAAGCCAAGGGACAACAAAATAAGACGACATGCAGCGACGGCTTGCACGAATTCTAAAAATTATTTACCCAAGCAATCATACGGTTTTATTTTTTAAGATGCCAACGACAACAAACTGAAGGGGGCAAGGGGCAGTGGGCTGGCGAGCAGAACACTAGCAATGAGTAGGTGACAAGGTTCAATTTTTCTAGGTATTGATGACACATATGAGAAAGGACGACAACGGGCGACAAACGAATAGATAGGTGGTGGCAGGCGAGATATCTAAAAACTATAAAAAGAAAAACAACGACGATAAGGTTTGATTTTTGAAGGTTTCTATGACAACAAAGAGAAGGAACGGGAGGTAGATAAGTAGAAGGGCAGTAGCCGACGAGACTTCTAAAAACTTTTTAGAACCTCAATGATAATAAGATACTCCCTCCATTTCAAAATATAAGGCACAACCACCCTTAACCCAAAGACCAAGAAATAGTTATTATCACCTTGTAGTTTGGATCATCCTAATAAATATAATACATGCATCCAATAGAGTTAGAGAATGTGAGTGTGAAGGATTTAAAAAAATAGTAATTTAATGGAGAATTGTCATAATTAATGGCATGCATGCATGTATGCCTTATATTATGGAACATCTAAAAAAGATGATTGTGCCTTATATTATGGAATGGAGGGAGTAACTCTTTTAAGGTCATGATGACAACAAAAAGGAAAGCGATAATGATAAGCATGACTAGCCCAGGGGTGAACCAGTGGACGAGGAAAGGTAGGGTCAAATGGATAGCAAGTATTATAGTCGCTCAACAAATTTATTGATGATCTGAATCTTATAGGATTTTTTTTAAAGTCTAACAAATATTCATTACAGTGCTAGCTGCGCAATTGCGTGGGTCACCCTGCTAGTTAATTGCTAACTAGACTTGCATGGTGCATGTAGCATTAGAGTTTTTCTAAACAAATACATGTGGCATTAGAAAAAACGAGAAGAATTGCTACTTTGTATCCAACGGCCCACACAAATGTAAGCAAAGAGAGCACATATATCGCTTTGCCCGTCAAACGACGACGGCCGCGCGCCATGTGCACTCGTGCATGCAGCACTAACACATACGTGGCCTGGTGGCATTTTAATTCTCAACACGTACTACGTACGCTTGCCTGCCGCGATATTTATCGACAACACATGCAAATTTCCACCTGTAAATGATATATGATCACTACTTCATGATTGAAATACACAGAATATTTATGGAGGAATCATTTATCACTATTATACCTTCAGCACCTGGAATATTGATCAAAGGATCGTTGGCTTTAATTAACCAATCTTTCGCACAAATGAGAGCTTCAAGCATTTCAGGTGTTAACGAACTTCGTGTGTCACCAAGTATCCTGCCCCCACAACTGAATGCCGATTCGGAAGATACAGTGCTGAGGGGTATTGCTAGGAAATCTTTGGCCATAGATGACAATACCGGGAATTTTTGAGCATGTCTCTTCCACCAGTCCAAAACATCGAAACTCTCACTATCCTCCTCAACATCTTCTTCTAAATATATGGCAAATTCTGATTTCGTTTGCCGTGCAGTCCTCCTTCGAGACTTGTATAAAGCAAACTCTTCCTCAAGTTTTCTTTTCCCAAGAATAGGTGATCCAACACTGCTGCTGCCTTCACGAGAATGTGAAAGCATGTGTTCATCATTTCTTCTTACAAACCCTTTGTATTTTTCATAATAATCCTTCAACCAATCTTCAGCAGAACCCACTTTTTCGACAATCTCTGTCACACTGTTAGATGTTTTCTCATAAAAGAAATTCAAATAATCTCCTTTTCTTCTTGGATCTAACATTATGGCAATGACAAGTGCAGAGTTAAACCCACTGTCCCAATATTTGACAAACTTTGAGAGCATAGCTGCAGTCAATACCTTTAAAATATCACTAGTCTGCCAATCAGGGTCATTCAATGCATGATGAATTTGTAGCACCAAGGGCAAGAACCTATGTGCTGTTGGTTTCCTATCTGCTGACACCGATAATGTGGCTTCTTCAAAAGCTTTAAGAAAAGCACAAATTGATTCAACTTTCTGCCATTCTAGTTCAGTAGGTGCAACTTCACCATGTTGATTTGCATAGCTATCCAGGACAGATCTGTACATTAATCCTTCTACAATCATTTTATAGGTGGAATTCCATCTAGTCGGTGTATCAAAAGAAAAACTCAACTTCGAAGGAAGATTTTTCGAGTTTGCCATAGAATTGAAATCTTGCATTCTTGATACTGAAGAATCTAAATGCTTCAACAACTCACGTAGCTTGTGTATTGTAGGTTTAATTATCTTCATACCATCCTGAACCAAAATATTTAGGATATGGGCACAACATCTAACATGCAAATGCTGACCCTCAAACATCAATGCATTCTTGTGATTCTTTATCAACTCTTGACATGCAGAATTGTTATTACTGGCGTTATCTAAAGTTATAGTAAACAGTTTGCTTCTAATGCCCCAATGTCAAGCAACTCATTATAGCTTCTTCAATGGCGAATCCCGTGTGGGGATACTTCAATTCCTTAAAGCTTATAATTTTCTTCTTAATGTTAAACTCTCTATCAATATAGTGTGCTGTGACAACCATGTAGCCTATATTTTGAATTGAAGTCCACATATCGGATGTTAGACATACGTGCGAATCAAGATTATGTAATTCAGCATGCAAGTCTTGCCTCATTCGCTCATACAAGTTAAAGGCATCATCACGAAGTGTTTGACGCCCCACAACTTTGAAAGTTGGCTGCATGGACTCCACCCACTCCAAAAAATAAGGATCCTCAATTTTCTTGAATGGCACCTCTGCATGAATGAAGAATCTGACCATTAGCTCCCGGCTTCTCTTGGGAACAAACACGAAACCTTCCCCAGTCTGTTTCTTAATTGTTGCAAGGAAGTTGATTCTAGCATCATCATCAATAGCTGGACATGATTCGGCTATGTGATTAATAAGGTGACTTGTTCCTGACTTTTTGGTGGCTGTCAATCTTAAGCTACAATATTTGCATTGAGTCTTGGGGACACCATCTATCATTACAACCTCTTGCTGAAAGTGTTCCCATACTTTAGCTCTCTTATGTGTTCTTGAAGATTGATTATTATTTGGACTATTAGTACTTGAACTCTCTGACATTTGTATGGACATATTTATTATTGAGTTTGTTCAATTGTCTGCATAGAGGAAGAAATCTAAAATCAAGATAGTTGAAAGAACATGGTCTATAATTATTTTTTTCACACATTGTACACGTGCTACAATCTAAAAATTGCACACTAAAATTCGATTGACCATAGAATTAATTTGCATCTCAAAATCATATCAGGACTCAATCTGTAATGATATGTTAAATAATTTGCATTGGGAGATGAAGGGAACCTGCATTCACTATACCTCCTTATCTTCTTCTTGAAATCTTGGAACTCCTGCACATAAACCCATCGAAGATTGTAATCTTGAGCAAGTTAACTCCTCAGTAAAACCAACAAAAAAAACAAAATCTTATAGAAACTATCACACCAATCACACTGTTCACATACGTCGTGGTACTTGGGCTTCTCAGGGAGATTGGCGACGCGGCCAGACCGCCGGAGGAGGACATCCTCGCCAGCGCCCGGCGGCGCACGCACCTTCCTCTTCTTCTGCTTCACCTGCACCCGCAACCACCAAGATCAGGAAGAGACCCAAAAAAAAACACAAACAAAACAACCAGGATAGATCAAAGACCGAGAAAAACCAGGGAAAAAGAAAAGCAATGGTGGTGGGGGAGGGAATCTGACCGGCGACGGCTTGGCGGCGGATTCGCGGACGGTGGCGGAGAGGTGGAGGAGGCGAAGCAAGGGGAGGGAGCGGCGGCGGCGGAAGGAGTGGAGCCGTGGACGACTGATGACGCTAGGTTTGGAGAGTACTAGACTGTCTAGTGCATCCAAAGAAATCCATGGACTGAATCCAATTTGGATCCAAAAATCAGAAACCAAAAACCAATCCAATCCAAACCGTTTCCACGTCCACCCTAACCAGTCCAGCCCATTAAACTCCTCAATCCATTTCCATCCATCCAAACTATACCCAAAGCTGAAACCAATTCATTGGGCCCATTTCAATCTAGCCCATTGGCAGGCTTAAGCTTGACGATGACAACAGAAGTGTCATAGACCGGTGTGATAAACATAACGACGCAGCGCACCTTGCTTTTCAGTCATCTCAACCGTACTAGCTGGCCGGTTACAGTGCAAGGTCGCATGAACACGAGATCAATCATACATATAAACCATATCGATCTCCACTAGTACTGCTCTAATGCAATATTGTTTACTGCTGTTTGAAAAGGGATACTCCTATATCGGTAATAGTTTCCGACACTGCACCATACCTCTTCCCCCCCTTAACTATGCACGAACATCACTTTCAAGCTAATCACAGTTAAACCTTCTGCATTGGCACGTAGCTCTAACTCGCTATTCTTGTCCTCTGGTATATTTATATACCACTCGTATCTGTGTTGTTCTCAAGCCAAAGCTCTGAAGTCTAAACTAAGATTAAGATCACGTGTAGCAGTCCCGCACTGCTACAGCTACACTATACACGCACGCAAAGCGTACGTTAGCACAATCGTTTCACTTCACGTGACCCGCGCGACTACCATGCACACGTTAGCTCGCTCCCTTCCGACCCGCACGGCCGCACCCATCGGCACATGCGGCGCGCGAAGGCCAAGCAACCCGGAACGGAAAGCTAGCCTAGCCCAGCGAGGCTCGCCGAGGAGCGAGGGGTCAAAAGACGGGGGGAGGAATCTCGCCACGTGGCGTTGACCACCGCTCCCCGCCCGTGCGGCCCCACCTCACATGACGTTCCTGGCGCGACCACGACGGTCCTACTACTACGCCTTCGCCGTCACGTGCCTGGTGGGCCCCACGCCGCTTCGTATAAGCTGGGCCGAGGGCTCGGGGGCGTGGATCGCACATAAAATATTTTGGCCCATCCTGGCACTATCCAACCGGAATAATACTAACCAGGGGTAAAAGAATTAAAAAAAAACGCTAAGGAGAGAAAAAAATATCATAGGCAAAAGGGAAGAAGATTGGTACAGACTACAGAGATAAAAATACGTGACGTAAACCTCCTATCCAAGCAAGCAATGGTCTCCCCGGCCTTGGGCGCCCTGGCTCATCAGTGGCTCCTGCTCTGTTCCCCACAGCACAGGCCTTTCCTTTGAATCCAAGCAAAATTTGACAAAAGTTGCAAAGTTGAGCTGCCGCCATAATTTTTTTGGGAAGGCAAATGTGGTGCTTTGATGTTCGTGTCTAGATATATATCGCGGCTGTTCCTTTTTTCGAAAGGTGTGGTGCGGCCACCGTGCAAGCCGTTGCAGCTTGACTGAGTTTTATTGATGCGAATGCCACCTTTTCTGATGACATGGGAACGACTTGCTCATTTCGAAGAATTTCTGAGCTAGACCTAGGCATATATACTGCACTTCCAGTTGATCCATCCAGAAGAAACACCTAAAAATTATACTCTTGCGAAAATATGAGTAATTCAGATTGCCTCGGTAAAGTACAGTATCACCAACTTGAGCTCGAGAACAAATTACGGTAGAAGTGCTCACTCCGTGCCCTTCTGCGAGAGCAATGAACCGGAACAAAAGCGTTGCGATTTATTTACAGAAAGAAAAGAAAGCTGCAGAAGAAGAATCCCATTCTCCGAGGCCAATCTACATCGGGATCGTAGTACATCGTAGAGCTCACGACGTCCTCCCGGCCGGCGGCCGGGGCCACCCTCTGCACGCAGTCACCCCTGCCGCTCTGATGCCAAGGTGCCGGTCGACGAGTCCACGTCCGAACGATCGGGATCCGACGGCGCAGGATGCCCTCGCGTCGGTGCCCCCCCACGTGGTACGTACGTGGACGCGCGGCAGGGTGCCCGTGACGTGGGCGCCCTCCTCCGCGAAGGCTACTCACCGTGTGACCGGGCTACGTGTCGAGATCGCATACGTCACTGCTGTCCCCGTCGAGCCGTGACGACGGCACGACGCGCCGGATGGCCGGCCCGGCCGGACAGGCCGGAGGCGTGACATGAACACCCTTCAGTTGCGTGGACCAAGCCTGTCCCGAGAGAACGACAAATCTATATAGGAGTACAAACTAAACCGAGATTTTCGTTATGTAGCTAGTGACCTATGGTTTTAGATCAGATAGCTAGGCCGGTTTAAGTCACCGGAATGTTTTTTACATGGACGAAACAAAATTCACTGTGAGCATAGGAAATGATGGCGAAAACGACTTGCATGTTGCTAGTCTCGTGGTAGAAAGTGATTTTGGCACCAAAGAGTAATTGCACCGAATGATGAACAACATATAGCAATGCAAACATAACGTCGTCATCGGGCTCAACATGGTATGTCTAGCTGCTTGTCATGCGATATCATCCCAGATCTCTACAGCAATAGACCGGCTAGTGCGAGTGACCGTGACAACCGATCATCTCGCGACGATTATCATACCGTACGTCGTCCGTTCACATGTTAATCGTAATTAAACTAGCGCCTGTCCATGCCTCCGAGCAAGACACTTCGTAGAATGGACTGCACTTTCTCTCCGTCCGTGTTTACATGTGTGTTCTTTGAGGTGGATTTGCTTCGATGCATTTACCTGAAAATCTGTAATTTATTTATCTTTAAAGGAATATGGTAAAAGCTTTGTCATGTATATATTAATAGAGATGAAAACATCGTGAAAAAAATATTTACAAGACAACTTTAAAATAAACATGTCCGCAAAAGGTTAAAAAAAACAGCTACGAGACGACCGCCAAACTAACGAATTCCTGTAGCCTTACAACTCCCGCTTTCACCCAGGTCATTGCTTTCTCTTTGATTTTGGCTATGGTTGTAGCTGGGGTTGCGGTGACATGGTATAAAATATTTGCATTGCATTCGCGAAAATAAAATATTTGCATTGCGCTCCAACTAGAGTGCACACGAGAATATGATGATCATCAACCTAAGCGATTTTTTAGGCCATATAGACTCAATAGCATCTGTTGCCACCAGTCTTCTAAAGTGGTTTCCTCAGGCCATGTAGAATCAATAGCATCTACTGCCAATAGCCTTCTAGTGAGTCAGAGTCTTCCACCTCTTGTATGTGGAGGTCTAGGCCTACCCACTTCTAGATTGCGCATCCAGATTCTCTGTTAGCCTACGCTTGACCAGAAGGTGGAGTGTTGTTTTCTACGCTGCGTAGTACAATAGGCATATCCGTTGGTTTGATCAGCCTATTCTCTTAAGTATGTCTACTAACCAGTCTGTTTTGTTTGATGGGACACGAAGATTTACATTTCAGCAGTGCCCGAAGCTTCTAGGTTGTTTGTTTGCTAGTTGAGCTGATTATACCCGCAAAGTAAGGTCTATGTGTCAGCAGTGCCCGAAGCTTCTAGGTTGTTTGTTTGCTAGTTGAGCTGATTATACCCGCAAAGTAAGGTCTATGTGTCAAGTTCACCATATACTCCCTGTTGGCCGTGAGCTTCTAGGTCATGATGTGATAAACTGTGAACTTAGTGGCGTCTATAGCTGTTTTAACCACATTCAAATATCAACAAAATGCCATACATGATCAGCTTTTGTGATTTGACGAATATTTGAATCTAGGTGTCTTCCTTTAGGCTGTCCCACACTAAACATTCTTTCGTTTTTAAGCCACAAAGATTGCAGAGGCCAAGAGCCTCGGTGTTTTGTTGTCTAGGCAATGCGTGAGTGATAAAACCTAGCGTGTTTCCGTCCCAAAGAGTGATGATGGTCGCAAACGCAAAATGATCTGTGTATCCAGCTTCGGCATGCCTACCCAAGGTATCTCCGATGCCTTCCAATATTTAAACCAAAGCCATCGCAAACTTAAAAAACGCTCCTGTGAAGCGACGCGACGCATATTTAGGACTCATCAACCACAAAGTTCTTTCGGTTTGCACACTTTTTTTTTCCAATTCAACTGCAAGTTTTATTCTCACATATTTTTAAACTTTTAGTTATAAAAAAACATGGTACGAAATATAGGTCAAGATTCATTGGCATACAGTCACTAGCAAGAATTTTAGTTCTCTCTCTAGTCTCTACTGGTAAAAATAAGTATATAGCTCGCTACCGCTGCTTGAGCTAAAAAAGAATAGCTGGCAACTGCTGCTAATGTTCACCATTTCTGAAATCTTTTGACCTCCAACATTTGAGCTGCCATCTGTAAAAATGCGAGTTAAATTTTGATCTTTGGAACATGCAGTGCTATCCCAATTAAGGACCCAGCAAGTGTTATCCTCTCCGTTTGAATAATCGGCGGTGAAAAAAAAATTGAAGCTTCGTGGCAGCCTCGACTCTGAACAGAAACGGCCAACATGGACAACGTGCGGTGCCACTGCGATCCCTCGTGCAGGCGTGCACGGTGCAGCAAGCTAGCTAGCGATCCCGTGGGTCTCGTACTCGTACTTACCTCTTCACGACGAACGGTAATCCCGAACAACCGCGGCCCGGGATAGCATTCGAGACTTGCGCCTCGCGGAATTTACCAGCTGCTTCCACGTGACAGAGCCTCACAAAATCCACCTGCCTCGTCAGACTGGTTTGTTCTCACGCGTACGTACGTTAATTTGTTCTCACGCGCACGTAAAAGACAACAGGAATCCACCGTGACTTGCTTCACCACCACCCTGCATGCATATTCCATTTTCCAGAGGGAAAAAAGGTGTTCACTGATCTCCAGCTGTTCGCATGGCTGGTGCCCCTCTCCTTCCCGGGTAGTTGGGGAATGAAATGACGCTGGGATTGCACGGTTAGTAAAGTGTTTAAACTGGACTACTGGAGTTCTTACTGCTTGCTTGGTTTAACCACAACCCGGTCCCTCTGGTGTGCGGGCTGGGCTAGCTGGTGGCCGGCTCAGTGGCCCTCGCTTTATTTACTCCTTAAGAATCGTTCGCTTCAGCTGACCTCTCTCCGCCCCGCCTCCCCTTCCGTCTCTCCGCGCTCCAGCTCCACGCCAATTAAACCCTACTCCTCTTGCGTTGCGTTATCTGCGGTTCCGTCTCCCACTACTCGCGCACACGTAGAAACGGAAGGAGAAACAAACAAAAGGCGCCGAGTAACGCAGATAGAGAGTTGTTTCCGCACCGCGCGCGTCCGCGGCAGTGTGTGTGTAGCGGTAGCGCACGCGCGGCTCGCGGGCGCGCCGGTTGCAGCAGCTGTGCGTTGCGGGGACGATGGAGGTGACGGCCGAGTTCGGCGGCGCCTACTACGGCGGCGCGGCGGGCCGCGAGAAGAAGGCGCTGCAGCAGGGGTGCGGGGACCACTTCGCCGTGGACGACCTCCTCGTGTTGCCCTACGACGAGGAGGATGAAACAACAAGGGAGGGTGAGGCCACCGGCGGTAAGGAGGAGGCTGCCGGCTTTGGGAACGCGTCGGCGGACTCGTCGACCATAACGGCCCTGGATAGCTGCAGCAATTCCTTCGGCCTAGCCGACGGCGACTTCCCCGGCGAGCTGTGCGAGCCGGTAAATTCTTTGGCCACCTTTTGTCTTGTTAATTCTTTGTGCCAATCATTTCTGGCAGCTCCTGCATATCACTTCTTCTGAAATTGTCGTCCCTTTCATTCGCTGAACTGATCTAGACTAGAGCTATGTATTTTATCATCTTGTTTTACGCCTCGAGAGAATTTGAATGCATTTTTAGAAAAAGAAAAATTCGCAGCTGTTTGTTGGCTGGGCTGTTAAACCACACAAAATTTGTCGCCTAGAATTATGCAGCTCCAATTCGAACTTTTCTCCCAGATAACAAAAATGGAAGAAAAAAACCCGTTAATGTACTTGAACTAACGATACCAAAAACGGTAGCCTTTTAAACTGAAGCAGTTGACTGACATGTACTCTGGAACAAACGAGAATTCCATTATCAAAATTGTTTAGCCATTTCCCTCAAAAAAAATTGTTTAGCTTACGAAAGCATAGAACACAATAATAGGACGCTGAATTTACTGTCGGATTTTCTGCAGTACGATCAACTCGCGGAGCTGGAATGGCTATCCAACTACATGAACGACGGAGACGACGCGTTCGCCACCGAGGACCTCCAGAAGCTGCACCTCATCTCCGGCATCCCCTTCGGTGGGTTCTCGACGTCGAGCGTCCCGTCGGCTCAAGCTGCGTCGGCGGCTGCCTCCATGGCAGTGCAGCCCGGCGGCTTCCTGCCGGAGGCCCCCGTTCCCGCCAAGGCACGAAGCAAGCGCTCACGCGCTGCGCCTGGCAACTGGTCGTCCCGCCTGCTCGTGCTGCCGCCGCCTCCGGCCTCCCCGCCGTCCCCGGCATCCATGGCCATCTCGCCGGCGGAGTCTGGCGTGTCGGCGCATGCGTTCCCTATTAAGAAGCCGTCAAAGCCGGCTAAGAAGAAGGACGCGCCGGCGCCGCCGGCGCAGGCGCAGCTCTCGAGCGTGCCGGTGCACTCGGGCGGCTCGGCGCCAGCGGCCGCGGCCGGGGAAGGGAGGCGGTGCCTGCACTGCGAGACTGACAAGACGCCACAGTGGAGGACGGGGCCGATGGGGCCGAAGACACTGTGCAACGCGTGCGGGGTGCGGTACAAGTCCGGGCGACTGGTGCCGGAGTACCGGCCGGCGGCGAGCCCCACCTTCATGGTATCGAAGCACTCCAACTCCCACCGCAAGGTGCTGGAGCTGCGCCGGCAGAAGGAGATGCACCAGCAGACGCCGCATCATCACCAGCCGCAGGTGGCCGCCGCCGGTGGAGTGGGGAGCCTAATGCACATGCAGAGCTCCATGCTGTTCGACGGAGTGTCGCCCGTCGTGAGCGGCGACGACTTCTTGATCCACCACCACCTAAGGACAGACTTCCGGCCGCTCATCTAGAGATGAGTCGTGTGCTAGAATTGATCAATTAGCCCAGGAATAATCTAAAAGAAACCCATGAACCAAAAAAAAAATCAGAAGAACTGATATTTTCTTAGGAGTTTCTCCAGTTTTTGTCTCTTTTCCCTTCGTTTAGTTTGTGCGCTTTTGCTCAGCTCATCGAATTTTTCGTGTCAATTTTGTTTATGATGCTCTTAAGTTTACCACCTTTTCTAGCCGGGAGTTGATTTCTCTAGCCTCTGCTTATCTTCCTCTCTATCTTGCCATTTAATTTGTAACGCATTTCAAGGTACTTAAATCTCTCTTCTTCCATTTCTTCCTCCCTTCTACCAGAAGATGAAAACAAACCTGTTTTTCTTTTTCTTTTCTTTTTTTGCTCATTGCTTTGGCCTGCAACTAATCATCATGCCATGCCGTTGCAAGACCACATCACAATGGTTGTGTGGGCAACCGAACATACAATACAAGCAGGCATGCAGGATGCAAAGGCCAAAGGAGGCGAGGGCGCCATTGCCCACCCGTCGTGCGTCGCAGCTCTAGCACGTGACCATTTGCACACCTCGCGTGAGAAAGATGCCCTCCTCCTTATGGCAGCACAGAATAAATGGTGGCTGGGGCTGGGCGGGCGGGCGGATGGGCGGAGGCATGGAGCCCCTCTCCTCGCTGTAAAACTTTTGGCCCCGCGCCCCCTGCTGCTGCCGGCAAGCCTTTTGCTGCTGCTGTGTTAGTGTAGTTGCGTTTCATCATTGCTGTACCTCGCGCCGGTACCACCTGGGGCTTGGCTTGGCCGCAATTCCGGATGAGCAATCAGTGACATGCCCTGCCCGGCTGGCTGCTGGCGAAGTGAAAGCTCCGTTTTACTCCTACCTTTGGCGTAGGAGTACGTACGTAACTCGAACTGGCTGTCAGAAAGTCAGCAGCTCAGAACAATATAAATGGCAGGCAGGCAGCCTACCGTACGATAGGCCACTTAACCTGCCGGCCAGCACCCGCTAAAAATATAGTACTCCTGATTGTGGACCTTGGGTGGTTATTGGTTACTCCGATCCTACCCAGCTGTGAAGCTAGTCCTGTTAAACTTGATCATTTGGTTGCAGGTCAGTCATTTGGTAACAGTAGTAGCCAGCAAGTAGAAAACCATGAGCTACGTAGTAGCTTGTGGGGGGCACTGTGAACTGAGCGCATGTGGGCTCTCACTACCCAGGGGGAGGGGGGGGGGGGGGGGACAAGTGGAGGAGTATAAAAACCGGCGTCGTGCTCGGTCAGGGCGGCAGCTACCCCCGGCCGGTGACGGGCGGAGGCGCGCGCCCGAGCCGCATGCTCACATGGGAGGTGGCAATAGATAAACCCGAGATAGAGGAGAGAGAGGGAGGATACTAGTAGTACTACGATTACAGTACTAGAGGCCGGACGGAGCTCTGGATTCTGACGACGGACTACGTGCTGGGTCGGGATAGAATAGTATTCCTACCAGCATATTGCGAGCGTTAGTCGCCTTGGCCCCTGCGCCCCCTCGTGATCCCAGACACGCAGGGTCGCAGGCGTTGGTGATCCAGATGGAACGACGAATTAACGGCCAATATACTAGTACCCCCCTCCGGGTACGGTGCTTACGTTACTGCATGCGTTTAATTATGTTCGATGTGATAGCAGGAGTGTAAAAACAAATTTTGGCACCGAATATGCTCCTGGTCATGGTGGCATTTCTCGCTGGCTCTACGTGCTCCGGCCTCGGTAGCACAAATTTGTGCGCCTTGGACACCGGCAGGAGGTGCACGGGCGCGGCCTGGGAACCGTCGCTTGCTGCTGCGAGCACATACACACCCGCGTACATGCCAGCATCTGCGTGGTAAATTTGCCACCGTAGTACCAGCATTGCAGCACGTAACGCCATGTTTAATAATTTCCGCGTGGCTCGATCGCTGTTAATTGTATAGTACTATCTGCTAGCTGCACGTACTGGTTGTTAGTCCTTCCTGGGTACATAGTCAAAGCCACGGGCTTTCTGATAACTAATCAAACAGAGGTACTGCTGATTAGTTAGCTGTACTCTGGAAAAGGGAGATCGGTTGATCAGGGCATCGGCTTACTAGATTTGTTACGGGTTAAGTAAAGTGGGGGCGGGAATTTGAGCCGGGAAAGGCCTAGTGGGCTGTGGGCGGTGTCACATGCATGAATCCTGATGCGTCGTAGCCGAGCGAGCGCGCGGTGCTGGGAGGTAACATGATGGAGTACGTAGCTAGGGAGGCCGGTCGATCGGCGCACTCACCGTTTGCGGGTTAGCTCGAGTGCTCGATGGGTCGGGACGGTGGTGTGGGCGAACCCGAATCGGGGTGGTGATGAACAGTGCGGCTCACGTCTCCGGGCACGTGAAAGCACGTGCGCGTGTGTGCGTGAGAGAGCACCCGCGCCACCGCGGGTCCGGCTTTTGGTGGACATGGTCATGGAGGGTGACGAGACGGCGATGCGCGGCCTTGCCCCGCCCGGCAGGCAAGAACCCCGGCCGCGCGCGCGCGGCCATCTGCGCTAGGCACGCATGCATGCATCACCACCTGCCGCTTCTTGATTTACTCGCGTCGGTCGATCTGCTTCGAGTCGCTGCTGCCTAACATGCCGCAGCAATATATTGCAATGCATGCATGCATGCCCTGCCTGATCGATCGGAGATATTTTCTTCAGCGCTTTCGTGCCATCAAGGCCATGCATGATTGCATGTTGTGCTGTTAGGTTAGGTACCGGTAGGGATGAAAACGGTCGAAAAAACCCTCTATCATTTTTATTTTTATTTTATTTTTTTAAAATGGAATCGGAACGGTATACTCGGAAACGGTAACGATATGGGTAATATCGGTATATCGGAAACAGAGTCGTCGGAACGAAAATCTACCGATATCGGTCGAAAGTCGAAAATTCATATCGGAAACAGTGAACTGTGGTATCATCCCACATTTAACTGTGGTATGTCTAAAAAAAATACTCAAGGCTTAAGCTGTACATCTACTAAAATCGTGCTTGCACATCAACAGAAAATCGTGCTCAAACACATCAAGGCTCAGGCATTCCGCATTCATCTACATGTAAAAAAATCATGCTCAAGCATTCAAGCTATACGCTTATACCTGGTGGACCTGGCAACGGTGGCAAACTCAATGTTCCCCTGTCTCTGTTGTTGACGTCAGATGGATCCAGATGGATGCGGCGTTTTCCTCCGGCAGGTGCCATCTTGCTTCTCCTGCAGGGGACGCGGCGAGGCGCGAGGATACGACGGCTAGGACTAGCAAGCGGCGGTGTGGCGGCGTGGACACGTGGTTCCGGCGGCGGCGGAGAGTTGTGCGAGAGTCGCGAGACAGGGAGAGGTTGAGAAGGAGAAGCGATACGCCGGCTGACGCCCTATGGGTTTTCTTCCCGGCCTAAATGCCTAATAGGCTGCTCCTGTCCTGCTCCTGCAAGCGAGGCCCAGCCGGCTTTCTTCTTCGGAATTTTATCGGAAATTTGACGGAAATTACCGATAAAAAACGGTTACTGACAAAACGGTCGGAAAAAACTCCATCTCATTTCTGCTACCATTTTCGGAAGAGATTACTGTTTCTATTTCCGATACTGACAATTACCGATACCGACTGAAACGATCGGTGCAAACCAGAAACGGTAGCCGGAATTCTCAGAAATTTCCATACCATTTTCACCCCCTAGGTACCGGTACTGATGTGTAGTAGTAGGGCACTTTTCATTCGTCCGTTTAGTTTCAGGACCCGAGTCGTGAAACATATAGCCCATGTGGTTTCTGAATTCAATTAGCATGGTCCGTGAAGATTGCACGGCTAGCATCATTATATTTTCTCTCATATAATAGCATATATGTTTTTTCATTATATTATTCAAATATATTAAAATGACAACATAATTTTAAATTTTACAATAACTTTACAAAACTACTAATGTGTGTAATATTTATATTGTATTTTATATACGTGTTAGTTATTAATTATTTTTAATATAAAATTTTAGTTATTTGTAAAATATATATATTCCTATATGGACTCTGCCTTTTCCTTTTCTCTGATTAATGTGAGAATTTCTAGACCATAAGAGCGAACGTGAAGGCTCCTTTTTCTATTCTTTTAATAATATAACTGGCATGATGGCCCGCGCAGATTGCGCGGCTAGCATCATTATATTTTCTGTAATATAATAACATATATGTTTTCTCAATGTATTATTCAAATATATTAAAATGACAACATAATTTTAAATTTTGTACTACCTTTATAAAACTACTAATGTATAATATTCATATTGTATTTTATATATGTGTTAGTTATTAATTATTTTTAATATCAAATTTTAGTTATTTGTAAATTATATTCCTATATATAGACTCTAGGCTCTTCTTCCAATATTTTTTTTAATTCTGAATTTTTATTTTTCTAATTGTATTTTTATGTGGACTCTAAACTTATCTTTCAATATTCTTTAACTTTAAATTTCGAATTTAAGTTACTTCTAAATTGTATTCTTATATTGACTTTAGACTCTTCTTCCCATGTTTTTTTAATTTCGAATTTTAGTTATTTATAAATTATATTTTTATACGAACTCTGAACTCTACTTTTAATTTTATTATGTTTATTCCGAATTTTAGTTAGTTTTAAATTCCAATATGGACTATATACTCTACTTCTAATATTCCTTATATTTAATTCCGAATTTCTATTATTTCTTAATTGTATTTCTATATGGACTATATACTCTACTTCTAATATTCCTTATTTTTAATTCCGAATTTCTATTATTTCTTAATTGTATTTCTATATGGATTATATACTCTACTTCTAATATTCTTTATTTTTAATTCCGAATTTCTATTGTTTCTCAATTGTATTTCTATATGGACTCTAGTCTCCTCTTCCAATATTCCTTATTTTTAATTCCAAATTTCAACTATTTCTAAATTGTATTTCTATATGGACTCTACTTTTCTTTTTCTCCGATTAATGTGAGAATTTCTAGGCCGTGAGAGCGAACGTGGAGGCTCCCTTTTCTATTCCTTTAATAAGTTAGTAGATAGATTCTGACGCTGACTGTGTTCGGGACATGTCATTTGTGTGCAAGTCCTTTAGTTTGTACGTGGTAGAGGAGGATATATAGACTGATAACTTCTGATGATATGTATAATATACCAGGTCTGGGACGTTTTTTGCCCCTGACGAAAAAGGAGGATATATAGACTGATAACTTCTGATGATATGTATAACATACCAGGTCTGGGACGTTTTTCGCCCCTGACGGAATGAAGAGTTGTTCTCCACTGGTTGCTTCATTTACCGTGACACACCGATCAACCAAAAAACCTGAAAAGGAGGATATATAGACTGATAACTTCTGATGATATGTATAACATACCAGACCTATGGGACGTTTTTCGCCCCTGACGGAATGAAGAGTTGTTCACTGCTTGCTTCATTTACCGCGACACGCCAATCTACCATGAAACCTGAAAAGGAGGATATATAGACTGATAACTTTACTTCTGATGATATGTACAACATACCAGATCCATGGGACGTTTTTCGCCCCTGACGGAAAGGGGCCTGTGCGTTAGTTAATCTTCTTGAATTAAAACTGTTATTATTACGGTTATCAGATTATGAGATATCCCATTAGCCTATAGTCTTCGGTGTCTAAACGCCTACCATGAAGACATGAAGCCCACTCAAACTGCCCCAAGTTTCGGGCCTCTTTTTTTTGGGCTACAGATGATGTGTGGATACTCTCATAGTCGAACTAGCCAACTAGGCCTTTATGCGCAAGCATTTACAGTATATGCCTATGGGCTTTCAGTTTCAGTGCAAGAGTATGCATTATTGGGGTTCGGTTGGTGGGCATATATCAGGGACTGCATGTCTGTATATACAGCCATAGATGTCAATTGAATATGACCTGGATTCCTATCTCTTCCAAAAAAATAATTGTTTCGATTAAAATTTTGGTACGTCAGAGCCGTGTTTGAATTGGTTATAAGTTGTTCGTATCTAATTCGATGTGGGTCTAAAATAACAATTATGCACCCCTCCCAACCTAACTCAATCGACCCACGCCATCCCGCTGCCCACGCGTCCTTCCCTCGATCGGCGTATTTTTTCTTTCTCTTTTTTTTTCGTTTTCTTTTTCTCTTAATCATCCTTATCTTCTCCCGATCCTTACAATCTCCTGTCTTTTCTCTTTTTTTTTCTCTTCCAAATTTCTCTCCACAAATTATAATTATTTAAGGTGTGTATGCGATATGTTTGCTACTTTCCAAATGCTTTCCATCTACAGTAAAAGAAAATTTCACTAATTGACAAATTTTCAATATTTGATCGATGAGGTGTAGCTAAATACACATGCATCAACTTATAGAATTGCTACCTGTGTGAGGCTATGGAAAGATGTACATGAAGCATTCTTCATGTGATGATGTATGAAGTGAGTGTAATCGGGCTCAAATGATATAAATGATTTCCGACTTTGTTTTGGCATTGTTTTGTTTGTCTTATTTCAGTTTGTCGTTTAAATTGGCAGGTTTTTTTTATCAATCGTGAAAATTGTCTTTACCTGTTGCAGTGCACAAGCATTCTCACTGAATAGAAGCAGAGTGACAAAGGAGTAAGAGGTAGCGACTGGCGTGACTTTTGAAAAATACGGGGATGATAAGGTTCAGTCCTTCATAGTCCAAGACAATGAAATAACTACGGAGTATTTAACAAATTTTAATCAAAAGTATATGGAAAAAAGGTATAATTTTGTGTGGGTGCTAGCCTTGTAGTTGTGGGAGCCACCAGCTAGTTTAATGAATATATTAAAACTAAAAAAACAGCTTGTTATACTTACAGAGTTTTTTTTAAGAAAAGACTGGCTTCTCTAAGTTCATGTCTTTAAACCAACAGTTGAGCATAAATAATTAATTACTGTATGGCCTACATTGGAGTATGAGCAGAAGAAAATGAAAAAGGGTATTAACTGCTTTTTTTAGACATATAACATCGTTTACTCTTCGATATAAAGATTACCACTTGACTTATCAGAAAAGACTTTGCAAGTGTTATTTGTTTAATTTACTTGTTTTATTATTAACGTATTTTAATATAGCCTTTTCATTTACACTATATTTTAATACACATGAAACATTATGTACCACGAAGAAAATATAAGTGCTACATTTGGATTAAAAGTCACGGAATATTCAGTTTGAAAAAGGTTGGTCAGCAAAAGTACGGCACGGCTACACTCCAAAATTTTTTGTGATCAACCCCGGAAACTTCGATTGTGGCCAGCATTGCGTAATCACGGCCGCAATAGCGCAATAACCCCAGAGTACAGACGTGTCAGGCCTTGAATGCTGTCATGTGTGATCGAACTAAAGTTTTTTTTTTTTGTCGCCATGCATAAAGAGATACAGGTGGTGAGGCAACATCCGTCTACAATGCAACGATAAACACCCAAGGCTCAAAACTTATTATAAACCATAACGGTTAATAGCTATAAAAAGTACTGTATATAGAATTTTTATATTTTTCTTAGGAACTTAAAATGTAAAGCTGAAAAAAAACTACGTTAACAATATATTAAAATTAAAAATTAAATTTTATAATATAAAGTTAGGGGCTTGTTCACTTTGCTACCACTTTCAACCTTACCATTTTTTAAGTAAAGTTACCAAAAAATAGCTACATTTAGTTTGTTGCCAAATTTTAGTAAGCACATAGGAATCATACCAAAATTTGGCAACATTATCAAAATTTGACAATACCAAAATTTGATAAAGTTAAAAATGGTAGCAAAGTAAACAAGCCCTAAACTTTGGCTTATTCCTTTTAGAACAAACAATGAGGCTCCCATCTGCCATCTGCCATTTAGCAAAAGTATTTTTTTTTTCATTCGAGTGTATATCCACATGTTCCATGCATGCCACTTAAAAGTTACTAAAAAAGTGGCTACATTTAGTTTGTCGCCAAATTTTAGTAAGCACATATGAAATCTTGCCAAATTTTGGCAACCTTATTAAAATTTGGCAATGCCAAAACTTGATAAAGTTAAAAATGGTAGCAAAGTGAACAAGCCTTAGACTTTGGCTTATTCCTTTTAGAACAAACAATGAGGCTCCCATCTGTCATCTGCCATTTAGTGAAAGTACTTTTTTTCACTCGAGTGTATATCCACATGTTCCATACATGCCATTTAAAAGTTATCAAAAAAATTAAAACAAATTAATATAATAGGTCAATATATGATATATTATTCCACAAACATATAAATTTATTAAATTCTATTTAAACAATTAAAAAATATGGCTATAAAATATTAAATTTGAACTTACATGCTTGTGGAATGATATATTCATATATACATGTTAATCTATCATATACTACTACAAACTCAATTTTTCATAGCATCACCCTATTTTTTTCTCTGGCGGTTATACATGGAAACCACCAGCAAAAATATAAGGAGGGGTGAGGGGCTATGGACCGCCAGCGAAAATGAATCTTCGCTGGCGGTCGGGTTAAGAGAGCCGCTAGCAAAAATTATAGATATTTTCACTAGCGGATCACTTAAATAACCGCCAGTAATTTTCGCTAGCGGATGCTTAGGAGCACCGCCCGAGAATTTATTTTCGAGATATAAATCCTACCCACCTCTCTTCGCCTCTCCCACCCAACCAACTTTCTCTGCCTCTCCCACCTCCAGGCTCCCTCATCTCTCTCCGCTTTTCTCGATCTTCCTCCGGCCTCCCTCCTCTATCCACCGCCGTCGACTGTCATCGCTTCCACCGCTGCCGCCGCATCCGTCCTCGGGGAGAAGAGGGCGAGGAGGACGGATCCGCAACCGTCGGAGGGCGGGGAGCGCGGATCCGCCACCGCTGGGCCGCGGGGTCTCGTCGTCGGTAGCATCGCAGATCTCGTCGTCACGACCGTCACCGCTGGGCCACGGGGAGCGCGGAGCCGCCGCCACTGGGCTGCAGGGAGCGCGGAGCTGACGCAGCCAGGGCGCGGGCGGTGGTGCTCGGCTGGTGGTTGGTCAATGACGGCGACAACGAGCGGTAGCGGCTTAAAATTTCTATGGATTTGTGTTTGGATTTATGTGGATTTGTGCAACGATCCGATCCGGTTAATGTGTTTAGAGATGGGAATGGAAATTGGTGTGATTGTGAATGGAAATTTTTTACTGTGAGTTATTTCTGTGGATTTGTGGATCGAGGAATGAATTTGGGAATAATTTGAACTGGCGTCGACGGAGCGGTGTCGCTGCGTCATTTTTTTAGCCTTGGCCAGTATTAAGACTGGCAGCTGGTATAGTGTACCGCTAGTGAAAATTCAGTTACCGCCAATCACTGGCCTTTAGTCGCTTGCGGTGCCGTTGGCCACCAGCAAATACGGTTTTTCTAGTAGCGCTACCAAATCTTTCTACAAAATTTATGAATTTTTAGATTATGCATGGAACAAGTATATATCCACACGAGGGAAAAAAACACTTCCAACTCTTTATTTCTGTTCTTGCTCACAGCGTTCCTGCTCTCACTGTCATAGTGTCATGATTCCCTCATGATAATAATAAACACTTAAGAAAATGATATCAGTGCCAATATTAATTCGAACTAGTAGTTAGCAATATATTTTGTTTTTTCTGCACCACTCGAGAGCAATATGCTGCAGACGTGACCTGCCAAGTAGGCATCCTCAACCACGAACACTGTAATGATGATAAGACCAATCTGCCGATACGCATCCGGCCCGTGAGTCCGCTCGCAACTGGCGACCGAGCGGAGGGATGTATCACGACGCTGGTCGGATGGCCTGTGCGCGCAACTGACGACGCAAATGGACCGCAGTGAAAACCTCGGACTACTGATCGGTGCATTGCATCTCGTTCGACGTTTTAATAACCTCAGTCACTCAACAGTGCGCACTCTGCAGTCTCAGAAACTGAGGAGATGCTTTGTACAGTATAGTCTGTAGTCTGTACACTTGGCCGCCTTTTGTCTCTGGCAGGGGCGTGATCCGAACACAAGTTGCATTGCACCTGTGTGCATCATTACATTGGTTCATCCCCCTTGCAGCAACCCAACCCTGCCGGCCGGTTCTAGGGACGGTATCTGGTAAGCTTGCCCGCTTCCTGATTTGCCTATATATACGCGCCCTCCCGCGCCGGTGATAAGCAACAAACCTTCATCTTAGTTCAGGGTATCACGGTATCAGTACCTAAACTTCATTTTAGTCCATGGCGTTCATGAGTTCAGCTAGCGAAGAGGAATCCGCTGGTCTCAAGGCCCCCACGGTAATCTCCCTTCCTGAGTCCTCCAATATACACGCTACGTGCACTCGTGCACAGCACAGTGCAGACCACACACGTACGCCTGAAATGGAATTAACTGTTTAATTATCGACTAATCTTTGAAACTCACGCACGCCTGAAATGGCATGTACTAACGAATGGGCCAACAATCTACTAGTCTTGCAACTCATTCTTTGAAACTCACTCACGTACGTCGTCATTTCTTCGTCTAATCTTTGAAACTCACTCACGTCGTCATTTCTTCGTCTATGGATTGTCAGGATGCGCGCGTGATTCGTCAGCGCTCTGAAGGCGACGGGCCGATACTCTTGGACGACGCGCTACTGCCAGCTGATCCAGGCGCGGCCGCCGGCGCAGCGGCGGAACAACAGCAGCAGCAGGATGAGGCACGGAGCGTGCGGTGCGAGTGCTGCGGGGTGGCGGAGGACTGCACCCCGACGTACATCGGCCGCGTGCGGGAGCGGTTCGACGGCAGGTGGGTGTGCGGCATATGCGCGGAGGCGGTGAGCGAACTGCGGAGGCGCGACCCGGCGCTGGCGGTGCGCGAGGCCGTGGCGTCCCACGCGGCGCTGTGCGCCGAGTTCAACGCCACCGTGCGCGTCAACCCGGCGCTCTGCCTCGTGCGCGGCATGCGCGACATCGTCAGGATCAGCTGCCGCGGCCGGAGCGGCGACTCCGCCTCGCCGTCTGCAGCTCCCGGCGGCGGCGCCAGGATCGGCAGGACACGAAGTTGCGCGCTGCCGTACGTTTGATCGCGTCGCAGGTTGCCACGTAAGCGATACGTGCGTGACAGACCGACGACAGCCAGTATCGCGCCAGATGTTCTCTGATGAATGATGCTACTAACAGTCTAACACGAAGTACAGTCTACTGATCGACGTGAACTTAAGTTGTGATAGCCTTCTGTTCTACCCATATATATATATATCGGGATTAGACCATTGAACCGCTTTCAGGTTAACTCAAAAGTATCTCTGATTAATATTGTAAGGTTACTGGCGGTCTGGCGGATCGTGAAATCGTGATATATATCGACAAAAGACATCTTGATAGCTCAATTGCGTGTCACCAATGTAATAATTAGTTTGTCAACTTCTCGATCGGTATGTCAGATAATAATAATTCTGTAGATTCTCGTTATGATGTTTAGTCTTTGAGGACATACTAGGTATTAAAAGATAACAAATATGATCCATTAATCTCTGAAAATCGGATGAGCTAAGGAAAGTCAATACCTACTGGTACCGCATCCCTTCCCACATGTACCAATCTCTTTTTTTGTTCAAGGGGTAAAAGACTACTTTCTCTCTTTAGTCTCTTGACCGATCGATAGCAGCTCCGGTTGCGTGCAACAACCACACCCCACAATGAGATTTGACAGCCGGCTAGTCAATAGATTCGGGCGAGGGCAGCGGTGGAAGGCCTCCTCGAGCTTGTAGACGAATTGGAAACAATCACGACGAGGTGGAGGCCACGATGATAAGCTCAACGTGTCGGATGCCGCGGCCTTATGGACGGCGGTGAACTCGGAGGAGGTGGGCTGATGGGGGCCAGAATCCATTCCTAATACTTCCTGACCTCCTCGAAGACTGTGGGAACATGCGGCGACTGCGTTCGGGTCACGACGGCGCCCTTCCTAGTTCCCTCCTGATGGCGCCATTGCTTCCTCCCTCTTTTCCAGTATGTTCTTGACAATGTCGCTCCTCGTTCATCCTCTTCGATCTGCTCTCACTGCCACCGCCTCCTCCCTACTCCCAACGACATTGTCTCCCCTTTGCTCTCTCACTCGGGCGTGCTGCCTCCCCTTCACCCCCACCACCAAGGCCATCATGCAGTAGCAACCGCGGATTCAGGACCTACCTAGACACTTCCAATGGTGGCCGGGGTTGTGGCAGCTGTCGAAGAGGAGAAAGGGATGCATCCCGACATCCATTAGATATTTTCTGCAGCTGTCCACGACAGACGGGTCCACTTTTTGTTTACTTCCCATGACAGACGGGGTCCACTTGTCGGATCCATCTTCCTCGTTTCCTCTTCTTCGTCAGCTGATCTACCAAGCTACCCAGGGCCAGGCCTAGGCATGCCATAGGTGGGAAATCCTTTCATCTCTTGCACCACGCGCATCCTTATCCAACTATTTTTTTATTCTCTTTCCACTCTTCCTAATCTCATCATCTATCAATCCCAAAGCCCCAATCTCGAGCGTTCGGCGAGTTCCATAGTGCCAGTGTATGTGTCTCTTCTCTAACCCTATAACCCACCTGCACAGGATAGCACTCTAGTGCACCGCCTCACCCTATATATATATCCATGCATGATTGGAAGTAGACTATGCAAAAAAGTATAAAAGCAGGGCAACTTCGCTTGGTTGAGCAATTGGACTACAGGCCGGAGAAACGAACGAACTGCAAGGAAGAGCGGCGGCATGGTGACCTCATATCTGTCTCCACCACAACGAGAGGAGGGAGGAGACAAGACAACAAATGGTGACGCCTACGACGAATGGAATCAACCGAGAAAGGAGCGTTGTGACCTCGATGCAACGGACGAATGGATGATACTTCGATTTCCAATCACACCCCTAACAGATTGACGGCCATATGTGAATGGTACTTGGTAGTACCTCATCAAGAATGATAAAAATGTTCTTATTAATACATGCTATATCTATAATAGTATTCTAGGTAGTTTTTTTCCTAATCAAACTAGTATGATTTTGTAAGAAGATCTATAATAGTATTCTAGGTAGTTTTTTTCCTAATCAAACTAGTATGATTTTGTAAGAAGATACTACCTAGCTGTTTATTAAGATTTTGGAGTCTATATATATCACATGTTTTTTTTTTAAGTTTCAACCTTTGAATAAGGATCCAATGCATATGAGCAACTACTACTACTTTTGGGCCTCAATTTGACCGGACCAACCCAATAGTGTTCACATGGGCTGCAAAAAAAAAAATCATAACGGACCATAGTTTTTTTTTTATCATCTTATAGTTACGACCATAACTATAGCGTAATTGTACTAAGGTTACAACCGTAACTAGTAACTAGAGTGCAGTATTTTGACTATGTAAGCCTGTAACCAACGTTGTTGGCTTGCTCAGTTGGTGAAGTAATATGTATTATTGTAGCTCGATCTCAATGCAATCCTACAAACAAGAAATCGAAAATTTCATAGCACGAATCTCAACACAATCCTATGATAAGAAATCGACATTTTTCTAATAAATAAAATAATCTTGCGACAGGTTTATAGCGAAACCATTTGGAGAAAGTTGTAGCATGAACTCAACACAATCCTACAATGAGGAAATCTACAAATTTCTAACAAAAAGAAATTTGCAATAGATTTATAACAAAACTGTTTTGTAATTGGCAGTCATTTGACATGCAACCTCTAAAATATTTGCCTATAACATTTTTTTTAAGGAAAGGTCGTCGAAATAAATTTCATTATTAAAAAGAAAATCTCAAAATAGTTCCTGACTTTGTTTTGTCTTAATGCTACTACATTCAAGCCCCACGAGCTGTGCGAGTGCAAGGCTGCGAACGGCTCTGGGCCGGGAACAGCCAGATCACGGCAAGGAAGCGTGACCCACGCTGGTCGCGATTCGCGGACGTATGCACGCAGCCGCAGCAGCATCGGTGAGGCGGTGATCCACGCTCCACTATATGATCTGCACAGAAAGTCCGCACGCCGCACACACCAGGTGCACTTGCGCGACCGGCCTTGACGGGAACAGCCAACGAGTGCACTGTGCAGCGTAATCATGTCTACTGAAACCGAGGTCACGTGTAAAGCGGCAAGCTGCGACGGCGACCGATCGATGCCGCAGCCTCAATAGTGGCATATACTCCTGCTCGTTACGTTTGATGTCCCTCTACAGTGGCGCAGTAGTTTCGCCACTGAAATCAGGAGAAACCCAGGTATTTGCTTCGCTATCATGGCACGGAGCTTTTACTGTTGTGGCCTGGTTCAAGTTAATCTCGTGATTTTGTCAAGTTGTTTCTATGTGTGACGGTGCTTTTTCTTATGTGGGTCATGCAAATGATAAGGCGTTCTTGACATAGATTTTTTTTCTCTTTTAAGAACATGATGAAGCACTTGATCATCTGCACTCGCGATAGTTCGTTACGAATCTTACTCTGCTTTACTACTAGTACTACTTCAGCAAGAGAGTACTCACTCAGAAATTTGGCGCACGGTAACCATGAAAGGTCCATCGATCTGTTTCTTTCAGACTTTCAGTGCAAATTTTGCATCTATTCAAGTGATGCCACTTCACCCGCCCAGTCATCAGGTGCCTCTGTCCGAGTCATCTCACTCTCATCGTTCCCTACAGCGCCATGCAGGTCCTAGCTGTAGCTGTCCTATTTTAGCCTTTGCTCCGGAACAAGTGAAACGTGAAGTGAGTTAAGTGACATGACCGATGATTAAGCTGGCTGGATTATACGATGGATTGCGTCCACGCGGTGCGCCCGCAGAATTGATCTACGTCAGGTAAAACTGCCGGCCGGTCGTCCCCTGTTTCTGTTTCCGGCAGCATGCTGTCACGGGCTGCACGATCTTCACATGTAACACGTACCGGGTGGCTGATAGAATAGCAGAACCAAGAGGCTCTCTGCCGCAACAAAACCGAATTCACCTGCCAATCACGGGGCGCGATCTCGACGTCCTAGGATGGGCATCGGCCAGGGGCTCCTGCACTCGACACGCAAGGCCCTGACGGGAACACCTGAAAACCGGGTCTATAAATAGCCGAGGCGCGCACACATGTTCCTGGCAACACAGGCAAAGCCGCAAAGTGCATCAGACTCATAGTGGAACGGACTAGTGATTGGTTGGCAGAGCTCGGAAGATTCGACCGATCAGACGATGAAGGGGTATACGGCGCGTTTAGTTGACGAGGAAGTCGAACTCGAGGCCCATACGGTAAGTGGTAACCATGCCATTCTAATTATCCCACTGCTTTTCCGATCCATTGGCATGGATACCGATCGTGCCGTGCATCGTTTGTGATCTACAGGAGGTGGATGAGCAGCAGCAGCAGGAGGAGGAGGAGGCGCGGAGCGTGCGGTGCGAGTGCTGCGGCATGGCGGAGGATTGCACCCCGGGATACGTCCGCCGCGTCCGGGCGCGCTTCGAGGGGAGGCTGGTCTGCGGGCTGTGCGCGGAGGCCGTGAGCGAGCGGCGGCGGCGCGAGCCGGCGCTGACGGTGGGCGAGGCCGTCGAGTCGCACGCGTCGCTCTGCGACAGGTTCAACCGCACCGTGCGGCTCAACCCCACGCTGTCGCTCGCGCGCTCCATGCGCGACATCGCAAGGACCAACTGCCTCAGCCGGCATCGCTCCGCGCGAGCGGATGCCTGCGCCGCCGGTGGCGCCTCCAAGGAGATCGGCAGGGTCGAGAGCTGCACGATGCCATACGTTTGACGGTTCGATCGCCATTACACCAATATTGTTGTACTCAATTGTATAGGTTACTGTTGACTGATGTTGCATCTAAATACAGTATTCCACTAACAGAATTTTTTAGATAATGGAAATGGATTACATCTCCATCTTCGGCTTACACACAGCCATAAATTTAAAAGTAATAAAAAGGTAAGATAAAAGTAAATCAAAATAAGAAATAAGGTGATGGGACAAATCCCCAACTCTCATTTATTATTAACTAGCGTTAAACCATATAAAATATTTTAGCTAGCAATTCTTATAAAACTGCGCCACCCATAGTAGAATAAGAGACCCTTGGCTACCGATTTCAAGAGTGTAGCACCATTACGCATAGTATCTGCTCCTCCTGTGGTAGCATTGTACACCAGAAGTGGAGCCAGTAGGAAAACATGAAGATAACCTGTATAGGGTTAGATAGTTGTTTACCATTAAAAACTTTATTATTGTGACAACGCCAAATTAACCAACATAATTCCACTAACAGAATATGTTGTAACTTTGTACATGACGTATTCAATCAAGTTAAAGAAATTTCGCTGATTATATTGGTATGTCTGGTTCGAAACTGCTATCTTGAACGGTATCACGTAGCCCTTCAACCATTCAACGGCCACGTAAGGGCATCACCAACCGTCATCCTATTTCATTACCAAAACTGATTTTAAGGGTTTTTAGTGAAAAAATCAGATCCAACAGATTCTCAAAAGTCTTGCACTAGTTTTGGAGTTTCCATCTCCATATATTTTGTTACGTGGATTTGAGGGTGAGAGAGTGACTCCCAATCTCTTGTCCGCGCGTTTCTCTCTCCTTCTCCGCGCTTCTCACCTTCCCGCGCGAGCGCAGAATTTTTCTGTAGGGAGCATGCAGGTTATGGTGATATCTTTCTGTGCGCATGGAAGGAAAAAAACGGAAATTTCTGTTGGTAGTTTAACAGAAGGGTTAATTGGATCCATGCCACTGTAACTTTGCCAAATTGAAAAAATGTCACTACTATTCGTCATATTGGCTACGTGCCACTGCAAATTTCTAAAATTGAAACCATGCCACTCCCATCCCTTTTTCCGTCTCCTCTCTCACACCGTCTCGTTTCCCCGTTTAATCGTTTCATCTCCCTCTTCTTTCTCCGTGTGATTGCAAAGGACAGCGGCGACGCCACCGGCGGAGGCGGTTCCGGAGCACTCCCGCCACAGACGTCGTCGAGGACGACGGCGGTGGCAGCTCCCGAGACCTCCCGTCGCGGATCGAGGACAGCGGCGGTGGCGACGACGTGCCGCTGAGCTTCTTGACGATGCACCCCACGTGGCCCGCGGCGAGCCGCCGTCGGAGTCAAAGGCTAGGTCGTAGGGCCGCGGCGTGGCAGGCCCCACTCCGCGCCGCCCCCGCGGTTGACGAAGCGTCCGACGGCGCCGGGACGGCTCCCAAAACACGGCGGTCACAGGTGGCCGACGCGGGCGCGGACAGCTCGGCGTCCCTGACCCTCCGCCGCCGCCGCCCACCGCTCCAGTATCTCTCTCCGCGACGGCAGCATCGTGGTGGTGGTCGGCGAAGCGCAGGTGCGGCGAACCAATCCTGATAGAAACACTCAAGATTCTAGAACTTTTGCAAAGAAGAAAAGAATGAACTCTGTGAGGTTTTGGTGCTGCGAAGCTGCAGATTTTCTGATTGTTGCATTGAACTACATATCCGTTGCCACTGAAAAATTACAACTGAAAAGAAGTGGACTCCTAAATGTGCACACGTATCCGTTGCCACGTCGTGCCATCCCATGATCCAGGACACGACGAGCACGACACCAGCTCCGCGCGAACTCAGCGCGTGTCAAGCCTTACTGCACACGATCCGAAAACAAAGCCAAATCGTGTTTGACTAAGCAAAGTAGAAAGAACCGAAAGCAGGGAAAACTAAAACAAACAAAACAGCTAGATTTATTCAACAAATCCGAACAAATCCAACCAAATCCGCAGATGCTCAACCCGATCGCGCTCAGCATCGATGATGACGCGGCGCCACCGGCCTCCGGCTTCCGCCGTGTCGCCCCACCGGACGTCCTCGCCCGGACGAGCTCTGACAGGTCCCCAGTGTTGTCGCCGCCATTCGCAAGGCTTGTTTGCTGCCTCGAGCAGGACGCGTGCATCGACTTAGGCGGCGGCATCAGGTCGCGCGGCGCCTCGGACGCCGCGCTCGGCCCGCCACACTCCTCCTTCGCCATTGTTGCGTCGTCCTTGCAAGGCTTGCCTTCACCGTCGCCGTCGCCATCGGCGCCCGGGCCAGCAGCCGCAGCCGCCGCCGCCGCCGCGACGGGCGCCTCGTAGAAGAGGTCCGAGAAGATGTCCTTCTCCAGCGAGTTGGCGAGCACGAACGGGAACCACAGGGCATAGGCCGGCCTCGTCTTCGTGCACCGCCGCCACCAACCCTTGCGTCGGCGAGGACGACGAAGGTGGTGGTGCTATCCCCGGCCACTTGGGAGCGGGAGGACGGGAAGGAGCGAGGGGGATAAGGACGGGAACAAGACGGCGTGAGAGAGGAGGACGGAAGAAGTGACCGGAGTGGCATGGTTCTAATTTTAGAAATTTCGAGTGGCATGTAGCCGATATGACGAATAGTAGTGGTATTTTTTCAATTTGGCAAAGTTGCAGTGGCATGGATCCAATTAACCCTTAATAGAATGGCCCACTTTTAATTTTTGGGATTGAATTTAGACTATCTCTTTGAGGAATGAGTTTTTTCACTTCATATTTTCAGTTTAGGAAACCCAAAAATCAAATTTTGGGAATAGATTATTGCTAATCTGTTGGTGATGCTTTAAGAGATGCCGCCAAATACGACTGGAGCCCGAAGATAACAAAAGGGTGCGCTGGAGACGGAGGGATATGATGGGCCGACTCGTAAAAGAACCCCCCACCTAATAAATTAACAAATCCGATTAGCAAATGTGAAAAATTTAAGCGATATGCAAAAATATATCTATTTTTTTTAAACGGGTCTCTTAAGCAGCCGCACGAAAAAAAATATTTTCGTAAGGTCCACTAAGAAGTTTAAGTTACCTCCTCTTGTCCCTCTTAGCACTTCAAATTTTTTTCAAACTATTCTTATCTCCTCAGCTCCTCTCATCCCTCTCTTCCTCATACTCTTCTCTCTCTCTCTCTCACACACACACACTACTCTCTCTCGGGCGCGCGGCGGTAGTCAGAAGCACGATGGGTGGTGGGCAGGAGCACGGCGGCCGGCGGCCGCCCCACGCGTCGAAGGCGGCGAGGGGCGACGGTGGCCCTCCCCGCCCGGATCTGGCATCGGTGGTGGGAGGAGCACGGCGACGACGACAGGAGGAGCTCGACGGCAGCAATGGCGACCCTCCCTCGCTCAAATTCGGTGGTGGTGGCCGTCCCCCACCCGGATCGGCGGCGGGCGTTTTGCGATTTTTTCTCGGTTTTATTTTTGTGTAGGGACAGCATACACACCCACACGTGAAATCAATTTTCACGTGCGGATGCGCCACCCGCATGGAAAAATAACGATTCTCGTAGACCCTTTCAGACAGACAGGGTGAAGGTCCGCACGCGAAAATTACTTTTGGCCCGTATGTTAAAATTGTTTTTTACTAGTGCGTGTGGTTAGCGCGAAAATCGCATGGTTATCGCAAAGTATACCTAGTTTTAAAAACTTTACCACACATGATAACCATACGGTTTTGTAAACGCTTCCTGATGCCCCCTTTTGTTTTTCTCCACTACTACCACCCCACTAGCTATTGAACTCCTGCATCATCCTAGTCCTGTTTTTGCACCCTTCGAACCTTTTCCCGTCTGTTCGCATTTTTGTTGTTGCAGTGATGTGCCTTATTTCCAGTTAGGCAGTTACCAACCTTTTTTTGTCTGTTGTTTGCTTTGCAGGTAATTGTCATGGTGATGATATTGGCACTGTATATTGTTCTTGTAACCATTTGTTTCAAGGGTATGACGGCCATCTTAATCACGCCTTGGTACTTACTGACCCTCTAAGGGCAATGCCAGTTTTAAGAGACATCTACATAGAAAAGTTTGCAGTGAACCCTGAAACCTACCGTCTGGAAATATGTTAAACTATCAAATCAATGTCGCTGTGTGATAGCAAGAACACCTTCTCTGTTAAGGCGCCTGATTAATCTTAGAGCATGTGCATTGTTGAATTTAGAGAGGGTTCTATAGGAGAGAGAGAAGGTGATAGAGCCGATTCTACACATTGCAAGATTCTCCCTGTTGAATTTAAGCATAGTGACAGGCATCAGTGCTAGTGTAGAAAAAGTATATTGGACCCGCATGTCAGATATCATTGCTCCCAGGAATAAAGTGGCCAATATCTATTTCCTTTTTTTATTCATGTGGGTCCCAAATTGATCGGCGCTAAGCTTCGCCACCTCAGCGCCAGGGCGTTTAGTGCTGACCTTCGGCTCTAGCACACCTTCACCGTGAGGGGGCGAGGGGCTAAGTCCCCAATCTCAGCGCCAAATTGCTTGGTGTTGAGGTCGGGCATGTCAGCGTCGGTGCGGTTGGTGCTAAAATTTGTCACGTGTGCAGTTTGGTCGCGCCTCCAGGGCGGAGCTAGAGTATTGAGGGGGGTGCCTAAGAACTCGGTTAAGAAAAATTTGTAGCTATACCTAACCTATTTTAACCATGTCTACACTCCTCAATAAAAATTTAGACACCCGCATTAGCTTAAACTTGATATAAAGTAAAGTAAATTAAACAAGTGACACTCCTGTGCGCCTCTACTCAACGGTTGGAGACGGCTATCAAGACTTTGTTATGTTAAACTAAGTTAAAATAAAATTTATTTGAATATACCTTTTTTTTCTTAAGTTCAGTTCAATTCTTATAAAATTTTGCAAAATTTGTACTACCCCTTACTTAAAATAATGTCATTTCGAAAATCAACAAAGACTCCATTACACGTATTTTACAATTGTTTTTCCAAAGTATATCTATAAAAAAAATTTTAAATCCAGCCATACAGATAAATAATCATTTTCAACAAAGAAAATGCTTTTTAATAACCTGAAATCGAATGCACGGGCTCTAAATCAGACGCGCTAATAAGCACGTTTATTTCCTACTGTAACTTAAAACTTTTGTCATCCTTTTGTATATATGAATGAAAATACAGGTGGGGCACTATCCCAAAGAGAGAAAACAAGAAGTATCATTGAAGGATTAGGAAAAGGAAAGCAAAAGAATTATTGCTCGAAGAAGGATTGCACAAGAAACAAAGAGCAAAATAATCACTGATCAAAGAAGTGCAACGATATTTTTTACACGAGCTCAAAGAAGGATTATAGAAAAAAAAGGAGCGAAAGAAAAATTCCCCGCAAAAAATACCACACGCCCACCGTGGGGCTCGAACCCACGACCACAAGGTTAAGAGCCTTGCGCTCTACCGACTGAGCTAGACGGGCTTCTGACTGTGACACACGAACTAGTTTTCTCATCGCCGACCGAACCGAACGACCGGTTGGATCCGTCCCCCGCCACCACCAACCCGTAGTAGTACCCCCATTAGAACCCCACAGCCTTGCCGCGGCCGGAGATCTCACCAGCCAATTCATCCATCCATCCAAGCTCGTCGTCACTCGCGCCGGCCCACACCCCTCCTCCCGCCTGGCGGCGATCCGGCAGATCCCGCCATGGCCTCCTGGCTCAAGGTCGCCGAAGGTACGCCCACCTCCTCCTCCTCCTTCCCCCCTCCTCCCGATTCGCCGCCCAGATCCACCGCCTCTCCGCGACTGAGATCTTGGCGCTTGTCCCCCCTCTACTCTCGTGCCAGCCGTTTACTCGATTGCTCCTGGAGCTATAATGCCAGTCGCGAAACCTAGCGAACTAGCCTTGGCGCTGTGCTTTGTGCGATCGTTTTGGCGCGCCCCGTGCATTTGCACCCAATCCGAACCGAACCCGTATCCTTCTTGTTGCTTGCTTGAATATATTGGATGTTGGTAACGGGGAGCAGTAAAACTTACTACCTGTTTTTTTTTAATGTGTCAGACTTGCTTGAAGTTGTCGACCGGAGGGCGAAGATTGTGGCTACCGAGTTGTCAGATGAACAGTCTAGCCCTCAGCCTTCAGGTAGTTTTCTCCTTGGTTTAGTCAGTGCATGGTTTGCTGCTTAGAGAGCGAACTAATCTTTAATTTTTGTTTGGTGAAGGTTCGAGCAGTCAAGAAGGTCAAGCGAAGAAGGGAAAGCTGAGGGAGAAAGTGGTGACTGCTTATCCTCCTTGTGCATACAAAATGTGCTTGGGAACCAATGGTTTACATTTTGTGCTAATTTGCATCGCAGGGTCCATTGAAGCTTGCAACTGGGGATGCTGGTAGCAGGACGGCTGCTCAGAAAGAGAGGAAGAGTAGGCAACCACCGCGGGAACGGATTAAGATTGAGAAGATCAGGCCTTCGCCACCTGTTGATTCATCAAGCGTTGACGCTAGTGCCAGTAAACCTGATGTCGCCTCAAGTGATGTTAAGGGACTGGATGATGATGGTGGAGCAGAGAAAGAAGAGAAGGTCGTCGTTGATCGTAAGAATGATATAGGTGCAGAGGTTGTTGATACTGAGGTTGAAGTCCAATCAACAGAGAGAAGTGCTGAGGATGCAGCCATTGTTGTGGATGGTGCTGCAGATTCTGGAAATTCAGAGGGTGCTGCTGAAAGCTCTGCTCCTTCCGTTCCACATGAAAGATGTGAGCCAAGCATCAGTAACCAGGATGCTGAGATCGTTTCAGCTGTTAATTTGGAGGAGAAAGACTCAGCTATGGAAGTTATCCATGAGAAAAATATCAAGGAAGTACCAGACACACAAGTTTCTGGAAAATCCCAAGATTTCAAACGAGAGGGTTTGTCTGACTCGCCAGAGAGTACGGAAAATCAGCAGGAACATAAGCTTGATTCTGGTTCTGTGAAAGACCGAGACCAGCTTGAGGAGGTAGGTTGTGGAAAATTGTAGTAATCCAAGATATCCTGCATGTTATGTGTTCTCTTCCACACAGCTACACTATACCATGTCTCGCTGGTCCTTGACAGGCTCGGGGTTTGTTAAAGAATGTTGTGAAAACTGGCCAGTCAAAAGAAGCTAGGTTAGCTCGGGTAAGATCAGTATAAGTTTGACCCTGCCTGTTATCTATGTTGTGGCTTGTTCATATGCTGACTTGTAGATTTATTTGTTACTACCAACAGGTCTGCGCTGGACTTTCATCCCGCCTCCAGGAGTATAAATCTGAGAATGCACAGCTGGAGGAACTTCTTGTTCAGGAGGTCAAATCATCTTACCAACATTCTTTTCATTACATTTTCTATTAACATTAATCTCATATGTTCTATAGTTTTTGACGCTGATATGTTCTATAGTTATTTTCTCTATGTATTAATGTAAAACACTTAACAGAGAGAGAAATGTAGCTCATATGAAGCCCATATGAAGCAACTACAGCAAGAACTGTCAATGTCGAGAGTAGAAGGTTCACGAGCTGAATCTAACATGGTTGATGCTTTGACTGCAAAAAACGCTGAGATTGAGTCTCTAGTTAAGTCACTGGACTCTTGGAAGAAAAAGGCAGCAGCTTCAGAAGAAAAGCTTGCAGCTTTACAGGTTTCATCTTTTATTGCTCTTCTTAGAAATTTCTTCATAGTAGCCATGTTACTACTACTAGGACCAAAAGGAAACTATATGTTGTGTCCTAGTATCATTTATCAAAAATCCATAATATAGTTCATTTTGTAGTATGGGTTCCATCAACACTTTTCACACTTTCCTGGTGTCTTTTGTCGTTTTAATAGCTTAAAATAAACTAATGCAGTGCTTACATTTTCTTGTGTTTGCTATGTTAAGTACATGTTTTGTGTTGTGGCTGTCTTGATCTAATTGTTATTGCTTTGTAACATGAGCTTTCTTTCATCCAGGATTTTCTTTTTTATATGTTCTTGTCTTCTGTTTTGACATTGTTGGCAACTTGGTTGCTGCAAACACTGTAATAATTGGCTGTAGCTTCTACTGAAGCAAATGCCTGATTTTCCCATTATCTAAAAAAAGAGTACCCTTTTAAATTTCTTGAGAATAAGTTCTGAAGACTGGTATACTCAATTATTTGGAATAAGATGAATCTGGAAATTTCACAGTCATTCCAAGAATTCAAGATGTGGATTCTTGGTGCTTTGATATCATCCACTCTTGCATATCTTAGATTCTTCTAGGTCATGATTGCAATTTAGCATAACAAAATCATGGAAAATCTGCTCCCTAGCTGTATTTTAGGTCTGAGAGTTATGAGGTTCGTCTGGTTTTGTTCCAGTGTGGCGAGCCATCAATTAACTGGGAAGGCATATAGTTCTTTCTCAAGTCTAAAATTCATGTTTTTTTTTAAAAAATAGAATATGCATGTAAATGTTGTTAGATATCACCTTAAGTCTTGCAGTTTCTCTCTGCAGCAGTTAACTTAATAATATGTTATTTTCTAGAAACATACCTTAAACGAAATGACTATCCAGTGGTCTTGAACATTTGTTGTGTTTTATAGCTCAGTCACACAATTGATGCTGTCAGTACATATGAATCTCATTGTCTGTTGAAACCAGGAAGATATGGATGGTCTCAAGAGGAACCGTGAACTTACTGAAACTAGGGTCATCCAGGTTAGTAACAAAGGTTTCTTCGAGTAGAAAATTCTGTCCCCACATTTTCATGCAGGTATATTACTTTCATATGTGTTGTTTACTCTTTAGGCTTTACGAGAGGAACTTGCTACGGTAGAGCGCAGGGCTGAGGAGGAGCGTATTGCACATAATGCTACAAAGATGGTAATTTGTCAAATTATATTCTATTTGCTACATTGTTTAGTTATTGTTTTTTCTGTTTAGTTTTAATAGTCTCTACTATAATGCAGGCAGCTGTTGAGAGAGAAGTCGAATTAGAGCATCGAGCTGTTGAAGCATCAAATGCTCTTGCTAGAATCCAGGTAATTTTACAAGGTATAACTACCAGGCATGAGCAAAATCTATTTTGCTAGGATGTCAAGTTATATGGCCGAAAAAAAATCAACACTAACCAGAAAATTGCATAATGGTGTTGAGCAGATGTTTTGTTCTAGTTAATCTCCCATGCTTGACACATTAAGGCTGCGTTCATCCCTTGTGTCTGGGAACTAATCTCCGCGCACGCAAAACAGAGCAACCCATTAGCGCATAATTAATTAAGTATTAGCTTTTTTTTTTTAAAAAAAGGGATTAATATGATTTTCTTAAAGCAACTTTCATATAGAAACTTTTTGCAAAAAACACACCGTTTAGCAGTTTGGGAAGCATGCGCGCGAAAAAATGAGGGAGATGACTTGAGAACTTGAACAAAAGAACACAGCCTAAAGGACCATATACCATAGCCAGATTCTGTTATTTTTTTACAGTTACTAGCCTATTACATTCTGGAATAGGAAGAATGAGTACTCTTTGAAGTGCATTAATAATGGTTATTCCAAAACATATCAGCATGTGTTGTCTACTCAGCTCTTCACTGGTTTGTTTGTTTTGTTCTCCATAAGCTAAATTTGATTATTTTTTTTCAGTATAAGTTGCCCTTACAGCAACTTGCACTTTTCAACTACCAACATGAACTAATTCAACATTCTAAAGGGCCTTAACTGTGATTTGAAAGGTGGAGACGTTATTTACTTATTTTTATTTAAGAGTTTTATCTTTAAAGCGAGGATCAGAACAGTTACTGTAAGAAACAGTAATTCAGGACTTCAGATAGAAAGTTTGGCAACTTATATGTTTCACATGATGTGCGCCATTCAGCATCTATCATTTTGATCTATTTCCATCAAATCACACAGCCTTATACTTTATAATAAGCTAATTTGTTTACATTCTACTAAAACTGTATTTCAATTGATCTCTAACCTTCCAGCACCATCATTGCCCTGGATAAACAATTGCAGTTTTTATCGTGTTTATAAAAAGATAGCAAATTTAGTATCTCTACTGTTTTGTTGCCGTCCAGAGAGCTGCTGATCAAAGCTCATCTAGAGCAATGGAATTGGAACACAAGGTGGCTGTGCTTGAGGTAAGTTATTTTTAATATTTCGTGTGAAATGTGAACTGGTTTGTTTGTGCTAGTCATTGTCAGTACTCTGGATATGTCATAGGTTGAATGTGCATCGCTGCAACAAGAACTACAAGAGATGGAAGCTCGTAATCGCCGTGCTCAGAAAAAGCCTTCTGAAGAAGCTAATCAAGTTATTCAGGTTAGAATCAAAGCGCCTCATGTTATCCACAGCTTGATATTGAGCTGTGCTTTTAGCGTACTCTAGTTCAATTTGAAATGCTCTTTGCACAAGGGAAATATATTTGTTACTTACCCTGCAAATGGCTAACTGCATTTTTTGAGTCAAGTTATATCCTGAAATATAATATTCTGGGCATTTGTTCTTTTCTTACCACTGCGGTTTGAAAAACAGATGCAAGCATGGCAGGAGGAGGTTGAGCGTGCACGCCAAAGCCAAAGAGAGGCAGAAACCAAGATATCATCTTTGGAGGTATAAGATGCCAAAGAATAATAGAGAATTATATCAATTCATGCTGTCTATTGGATATGCATAGCTTAAATTTGTTAAGTTGCAACCAGGTCAAGGTAATAGAACTGGTAATATGCTGACCAAGTACATCGGAGGATATTATATTACAATATATTTATTATACATGGTATAGTAATATATAATGCTTTACCTTAAGAAACTTGTTCATTTTACTAATTTATGTTTGTAATGTAGGCTGAGTTACAGAAGATGAGAGTTGAAATGGCTGGAATGAAACGAGATGCGGAGCATTATTCCAGACAGGTGAACTTGTCTCGCTGGTCATTGATGTTATTTTGTTAACACTAGCCAAATCATATGGGTTTTTCATGTTTGTGTTTAGATAATCGAACATCTAGCTTGGTTGATATAACTTCTGCAGTAATTCAGCTTATTACCAGATTGTTCTCACAGGTCGCATTTATTTATGTAAACATGTCTTATTTTTAGGAGCATGTTGAACTGGAGAAGAGATATCGTGAGCTCACTGACTTGCTGGTATGTGATTCAAATCATTGTTCTTTTTTTACCCTTGATATCTAGATTAATAAGACCAAGTTTAATTATGTATGGATCCATTCTTCCAGTACCACAAGCAAACACAACTAGAATCCATGGCAAGTGAAAAGGCTGCACTGGAGTTTCAACTGGAGAAATCAATAAAGCAGTTTCATGAAGTGCAGGTTCCTAAATTTCTTTCCTTGTCATAATGTTCTTGCTGCAATCAATTTCATCTATATGTTCTTATCTTAGTCCATTATGTTCTCCATGTGATAGATGGAAGCAGAAAGGAGTAGAGTTGCTCGCAGATCAGCATCAGCATGGGAAGAAGATGCTGATATCAAGGCACTGGAGTACGTTCACCATTTCTCTTTTGTTCTGAACATCCAGGGAAACAGGAGCAAACCTTCTGTTCTCAATCACACCTGATGATTCACATAATGTTTAAAATGGTCCTTATATTTTCAAGTGCTGTTGTCTTAGACAATTAAGTGTACTATTTGCAGGCCTCTTCCTCTACATCATCGACACATGGCAACAGCAAATCAGCAGGTATACATGACCAATGGAAATCTGAAGGGCTGCACCCTGAATATTGAATTTTACCTTACTTTCCTTGCATATTCTGTTTTCCAGTTACAAAAGGCTGCGAAGTTACTAGATTCAGGAGCTGTACGTGCAACTAGATTTTTGTGGCGTCACCCCGTTGCTCGAGTCAGCCTTCTATTCTATCTGGTAAGAACTGCAAAGATTGTACTTCCTGTATTCTTGCTTTTTTAGCATATGAAGGTTGATCTATAATTGAATCCATATATCTCTGTTCCAGGTGTTTGTGCACTTATTCTTGATGTACTTGATGCACCGCCTGCAGGTCAGCTATGTTATACTGCTATTTGCTTTTGTGTGTTTTGTTTATCTTCATGCTTGGGTCATGTCGTCATGCATAGAACATTTTTTAATATATCACTGACGCACAAAGTTCTTTCCCCTTTTCTTTTCCCCTGAATAATCGCGACAAATGTGTTTGAATGTACAGGATTTTGCATCCAGAGAAGGTCCGACAGCCATGGGGGGGTTGGCCAACTCAAATTTGCCATAGCCTTTGGGGTACTCCTCTTTCTGTCTGATTCAAGCATTGCTTCCTGGCGCTCGCTCTAGACGCTCAAGGTGCTCCCCCCCACACCCCCCCCACCCCCCGGGGGGTTTGATGTAGTATTAACCCCCCACAGTTTGTTTTTTTTTTTTTTTTTTTGCCTTCATTGTTTCCTCCCCTTTTGTAAAGTCATGTTCTTTGCTTCCATGGGCTACAATCCATTCTTTCACACTTCAGGAGTTCATTATATTGATCACAGAATGTACAACACTATGGATAGCTTGACCCAATATACCATGCAATACAAACCTCTTGAGCCAATTCTTGCATCAAGTTTGTAGGGCACCGCACTGCACTGCTGCACACCCGGTGCACGGCGGTTTAAGCGGCTGACCTGATCGTAATAACAATTCAAGCGTGTGATGCACTGTGCATTGCTGGATTGCACTGACCAGTTGGTAGGAAAGCAAGAGGGCTTTGGGCATGTGAGGGGTTGCACAAGTGTCTGTGTGGCTCCTCACTGGTCCCCCAATCTGTGCGTGTGGGTGTAGCGAGACTGGGCATGTGATGCTTGGAGTTGGAGCAGGGCAGCTAGCTGATGACAGCTTGAGGCTTTGGACAGCCAGGAATGCCAGGACCTGATCATCGTTTGCGCCTTGTACAGTTGTACTCCAGCACACAACGGACAGTCAGATATCCTCACTCGCCCTGACCTGCTGATCAGTGATGATCTGATAACAATTGCTTCTGAACAGTTGCTCCCCGTTGTTCCAACAACGTAGGGCATGTTTGAAGAAAGTCACAGGATGCCAAATATTTATTGGTAAAATGTGGCACACCATATTTCCTGCGTATGCTTGCTAAATTGGGTTCCACAGGTCACGCTCTTCTCACTCAACTACCACAACCACCATTCCATAGGCTAAAGAGTCTCTATTGTAACGGTATTGCCGTTATAGGCTTATAGCTGCCGACATGTGAGTTTCATCCTCATATGAATCCACACGATAATGCCAGTAGCAACACTATCATTATGGCCCACTCTCCAACCCCTCATTTGATGAGGGGAATTAGTCTTTTCCCTTTATTCTTCTTAACTCCCTCAGCAATACGCGACGAGCACTTTACTTCTATATGATGTATTGATGTTCACGTTGTGGGATTGTTCTATAAACAACAAAACACTAGGAAATTAATCAGTTACCCGCATCAGTTAGTCAACAAGTGCTATTTAGTTATCGGAGCTCACATAATTATTCACAGAAGAAAAAAAAATACTATTCGACGATTCTCATTACATATTCACACTATCACAGAACTGGATAGTTCAACCAACGCCAATTACATGTATAACATGATACCCTAATTAATTTAGAAAGTCACTGATTCAATAATGATGGCAGAATCAATCGCATTATTACATAACAAGGGAACTAGATATGTATATAGTTTTTCAACCAACTCCAGTTACATAGTAGCATGACAGCCTGGCCGTGTAATCTATTTTAGATGTAGAGGCCAGTTTAACCATTTTCTTAATAAAAGAAGTAGATAGCATGCCAAACTGATTAACTTAAAAGTCTGTGCGATTCAAGGCATGTGAGAAATTAAGCGTCTTGATGCAATTGAACTTGATAAGATTGTAACATCAAATTTTCTTCATGCTTTAAGGAAATTCCATATTACAGTAGAGATAGACAACGGCGCCGACGGGGATAGTTAGAGGCGCATGAATCAGGAGGGGAAGGGCGGCCAAAGCGCTTCCATCACTCTTCATCGATCCAATCGATCTTTGGGGTCTAGGCCGAGCATTTGAGCTTAGGATTGATCGGATTTGTTGAATTCGTAGACACCGCGTGCTTGCCTGCTTCCTTGAATTCATTGAAGTGCCGGACCATGTCGTTGTGGTCACACTTCACGTCATAAAACTTGCACCACCTCTCGTGTGTACGTAACAGATGAAGCTTACAATTACATGCATTTTTGTTAGAAGGTTTACATGAATTTTATAAACAAAAAACTCGTTTTAAAAGTATAGGACCGTAGTAAATTTTTTTTAGCCTGTCCAAAATTACTTAAGAAATGAAGTATGTACACATATACATGATACAGGCTTCGTCAAGAGGTTGCCGCAATAGCAACTTTCTGAAAAAAAAACGGATTACAATAAGATGTTACTCACCTAAATCTTTAAAAACCCTAGCTTCGGCTTTGATTCTGGAACACATGCACGTTTCTCTCCTTCCAAACCATCCAACAAGCCGGTAGCACAGAGTGTCGAAAGCCCTTATGTAGTCGGTCCGAAAACCCTGCCACATCGTTAGCCTAATAAAATTCATAACTAAAGTTAATGCATGATTGCTATCTGGCACGCGTGCGCCAGCTGGCAGCCTCCACGTGTCGCTTTTTTTTATTTTCTCCTATTTTTACGTTTTCTTTTCGCATTTTTTGACTTTTTAATCTTCAACACATGTATTTTCAATTTTTTCAGTTGAAAGTTTTTAAATTTTGATTTGAAAACTTTCAAATCTTGACTTGAAAGTTTTTCAATCTGAATTGGAAGTTTCAAATCTCGAGTTGAAAATTTTCAAATCTAGGTCGAAAGTTTTTAAATCTAGGTTAAAAGTTTTCAAATATGGGTCGAAAGTTTCAAATTTGAGTTGAAAGTTTTTTAAATTTGAGATGAAAAGTTGAAAGTTTTCAAAATTTAACTTGAAAAAAAAATAATCAAATTTTGAGTGGAAAGTTTTCAAAATTTGACTTCGTGAATAGATTTCTTATCAATCTATTAGTAAAAATAAAACCTTAAAAACAGAAAATATTGCTAATTGCCATAATTAGTACTAATTACCATCATTACCGCTAATTACAGCGCTGCAGGGCGTTGAGGGGGGTGCGGCTGCACGTAGTAGCGCGCGCCAAATATGAATCCCCAAGTTAATGAGAAAAGCTTATAAATTATTAAACCATTGACGATGATCAACTTCCATAAGAAGATTATAAGATGTTACTAGAACATATAAACCATTTTATGAAACTAAGGAGTGGCAGAGAACAAGATTGCTCTATTTTTTTTAACTTGATGGCCGGAGATAAATATTCTTATACCAATAGAAGAGAAAGGATTTATTTGATACATGTAAACTAAGCATAATTTTATTGTCAACAAAGAAATTTTGAAGTGTTGACTTTCTACTACCAATACTTTTGAAGTCAATATAAAAATAATGTGTAACGTGAGAGAATTAACAGGGGAAAACATACATGTAGCTCTACCACTAATATAGGTTATTATGCGCATTGAAGATAGTGCCTATGAACTCCACCTCATTTCTTATACTTAGAGCAAGTTTACTAATAAAGCCATAATTCTAAAAATTAATACATCATCTTTAACTAATCTAACAATCTATCCATAAAATAGTTACATATAAATATATACTCATACACGTATAGTACCCATGATATATTATATATACTCATACACGTATGGTACCTATGATATATTAACTCTGTAGCTTACTTTTTTCTCTCTCTCTCCTTCACCTAACCACAAATGTAATGTGATAATTTTTAGAACCCACTTGCATCACTAATTATATTCGTTCTTAGCCAATTTCAGTTCGCAAATTTCTGTTTCATCAGGCACTACACCTAAATCGTATCACGTTAGTATTAGTTTATAATTTTGATAGTTTGAGCGAAGACAAACATACATCCTCCAAACATCTAGAGGAGAATAATTTATAGTGGGGAGAATAGTAGAAGTAGCGGATCAAGGTCCTCCAAGCGAAATCGGAGCCGAGTCTTGCAAGTGGCAGCATATTTTTGAGATAGAAAAACGTGAATGATGTACACGGCCAGATTTTACACGGTGGCCGCCGCGCTAATCCTTTTCCCTTCCCGTAGAACTAAGACAGTACTCCGCTCCGCGTCTAGCCGCGGCTGACGTCAGCACCACCACCATCTGCTTCCCCCTCCCTCCCTCCCGTCTCCTCCCCCATTCCATCGAATCCGCAAACAAACCCCAACCCTAGCCGTCTCCGTGCTAGGGCCGCCGCCGTCGCCGCCGCGCGCCGCGACCCGAGCGTCGCCGCATCGCTCGCTTCGCACCCATTCCCCCGAGATCGGCGGCGTTCCTGGTGTTTGACGGCGGAATCTGAGGAGGCGGCGGGGGCGCGGGGGGCATATGGGGCTCCATGGCTGAGGATGCCTGTGCTGCGTAGCGCGGCGAGGAGGGCCCGAGAGGCGCAGGAGAATCCGGCGGCGGCGGCGGCACCGGCCCCACCGCCGGCGAGGAGGCGAAGGGCGGCGAGGAGGAAGGAGCCAGAAGTCGCCGTCGAGGCTGCTCCGGAGGCGGAAGAGGGGAGGGAGGAGGAGATCGAGGTCGCGGATTTGGGGAGGGAAGGCGGCGGAGAGAAGAAGATGGAAGGCCCGGACAGCGGGGCGCGCAGCGCCGACAAGCAGGCCGTCGAGGACGAGGGTAATACCACTCCAGTACCTGATACGGTGAGATGTTCTCTTATGTGATACTTGTGCTTACTAGGCCTGTGCGTGGACTGGATGCAGCAATCATCAACTAGGCCTGTGCGTGGACTGGATACAACAATCATACAACATTTATTCTATAGATGCACCCGTCATCCGTGAAGCTAATTTGTTTTCATCTTGTAAAGCCGGAGGCTAAGCAAGGGTTATGATTGGGAATTTGGGATTGATAGCTGTTCCGAACACGTAGATGCACCCGTCAGCCGTGAAGCTAATTTGTTTCCATCTTGTAAAGCCGGAGGTTGAGCGACGGTTCACGGTTATGATTGGGATTGGTAGCCGTTTCGAACATTTATTCAGTAGATGCACCCGTCATCCGCGAAGCTAAATTGTTTTCATCTTGTAAAGCCAGAGGTTAAGCGACAGTTATGATTGGGATCGGTAGCCGTTTCGTGTTTGTATCCCGAAAGATCCTAGCTTCAGTTGTCTCCATTTATTCAAAACGATTTTTTTTTTCTAATCTGTTCGTTTTGGCTTTGTGCAGGTCCAGGTGGGCAGTTCACCAAAGTATAGAGTTGATAAAAAGCTTGGTAAAGGAGGATTTGGCCAAGTATATGTTGGCCGCCGCATGTTAGCTAACGGTCCAGGTGCTTCTGAGGTATTTAGTGCCAGCCTATTTGTAAAACTGTACTTGTAACCGTGGATGGTATTAACGGTTGAAAATAAATATCGTGCTTTCGAATGGTAGGTGGCACTAAAGTTTGAACATAGAACCAGTAAAGGATGCAACCATGGGCCTCCTTACGAATGGCAGGTTTACAAGTATGTGCCTCATGATCTGCCATTATGCATAGCAAGTTGCATGCTATATATAGGTACCTGACTTTTATCATGGCCATCGTATATACAGCGCCATCGGTGGCATTCATGGGGTTCCTCGCGTCCACTATAAAGGACGTCAAGGCGAATACTATGTTATGGTAATGACACCTCATTTTGACTACTACGAGAGAAACTGTTTTCTTTTTGCCCTTTCCAAAATGTTAATTAACTTGGTTTATGAAAAATGTAGGTTATGGATATGCTGGGACCCAGTCTTTGGGATGTTTGGAATAATAATTCTCACACGTGAGTTTTCCAATTTAGCTAACATTTATGTATACTTCTAATTTATCACTAACGTATTTTGTTTTGGTTGTCAGAATGTCTGTTGAGATGGTTGCGTGCATCGCTATTGAAGCTATCTCCATACTTGAGAAAATGCATTCAAAAGGGTTGGTTGCCATCTCTCTAATTATTATTATCCCCTCCCCACCAAAATACATTTTATTTCCTCTGTTGTAATAGAAAATGTTTTGCAATCGCAGATATGTTCATGGGGATGTGAAACCTGAAAATTTCTTGCTAGGGCCTATTGGAACTCCTGAAGAAAAGAGACTCTTCCTTGTCGATCTTGGTTTAGGTAATTAAATCTGCACAGATTAACCAACTGCACGATCATTGTCTATTCAATTGTTTTAAGGTAGCAGCAGATTGAGGAGTCTGAATTAATTGAGTTTAATCTATCTTTAAATTGCAGCTACCAAGTGGAGAGATGCTTCAACTGGCCTCCACGTTGACTATGACCAGCGACCTGATGTTTTCAGGTGACCAGATGGAAATTTTATGATAATCAATAGGCATCATTTACATTGTTGCTAGTGCTTTTATGGATAATATTGAATGCTCTGTGGCATTTCCTTCGTAGGTTCTGTTTCCTGTTTTTGGTTGAGTCCTAGGATGCAGCCAAATCAGGTCACCCTTTGTACTGGTTTCTGGCCAACAATTATTTTCATTCACTTAAATTTTGTTTTATCTTTTTTTTTTCCCGCATTCTGCTTGTTCCTGTACAACCATTATTCATTACTTCTCAACAGCACTAAATGCGGCTGGCACTGGTGCTGGTCAATCACTCCTCACTATTATGTTTGGTGACTGGCTGTTTCTGCATGGAAATAGAGCCCTAATTTCTGTCTTGAGTGCCAACTCATTCTTCATGTTGTAGGCTTATAGCAAATCAATAACTCTGCCTTGCTTTTGCTGCTATTTCAGGGGGACAGTTCGCTATGCTAGTGTTCATGCACATCTAGGGAGAATCGGTAGCCGAAGGGATGATTTAGAATCTCTAGCTTATACACTAGTTTTTCTTCTACGGGGGCGTCTACCTTGGCAAGGTTATCAGGTAATTCGCCGGACCCACCATTCCATTTATTCTGATTGTAGTAATACATTTAAATAATTGATAGTGTGTGCCTGCAGGGTGAAAACAAGGGTTTCCTTGTGTGCAAAAAGAAAATGGCTACGTCTCCAGAATCATTGTGCTGCTTTTGCCCACAACCCTTTAGGGAGTTTGTAGAGTATGTGGTCAACTTGAAGTTTGATGAAGAACCTAACTATGCAAAGTGTATATCCCTTTTCGATACTGTAGTGGGCCCAAATCCAGATATCAGGCCAATTAACACCGATGGTGCTCAGAAGGTACAATACAATCATATATTGCAATCTGTTATACTGCTTAAAAATCATGACTTTGGTTGCACTAATCTTCTTTGTAATTTCTCTAAAGCTTATACATCTAGTTGGCCAAAAGAGAGGTCGCTTATTGATGGAAGAGACAGATGAACAACCAAAGAAGAAGATCAGGATGGGTATGCCTGCAACACAGTGGATTAGTGTTTATAATGCCAGACGGCCTATGAAACAAAGGTACTTTTTCTTATGAGGCCCGAAAGTTTTAGTTTATAGTTAGCTATATGATCCACCTTTGTTAATGCAGTACAATGCAACATACATGTTCTATATTTTGCAGGTATCACTACAACGTTGCAGATTCAAGGCTTGTACAACACATTGACAAAGGGAATGAAGATGGTCTGTTTATCAGTTGCATAACATCTTGCTCAAATCTGTGGGCTCTAATCATGGATGCTGGCACTGGGTTCACTTCCCAGGTTTATGAACTTTCACCACATTTTCTTCACAAGGTGAGTAGCTTGCTCCTTGTTTAAATGGTGGAAAATCTTAGCAAACTAATCACATAACTTTTCAAGGCAAAGTTACATATAAGGAAGCTCTTGTATACGTTGTTAAATGTGATTCCATGGTTTTCTGGTCATTTGAAGGAATGGATTATGGACCAATGGGAAAGGAACTACTATATAACTGCACTTGCTGGAGCAAATAATGGGAGTTCCCTGGTAGTGATGTCAAAAGGTAACCAGTTAAAGCATGCCGTTTCAGTGCTATTCCTGTCTTATAATGTATAAATTATTCTTTGACTAACTTAGCATGTTTTTTTAGGAACAATGTATACACAACAGTCCTACAAAGTAAGTGATACTTTCCCTTTCAAATGGATAAACAAGAAATGGAGGGACGGTTTCTATGTGACTTCCATGGCAACAGCTGGAAGTAGATGGGCAGTTGTTATGTCGCGTAATGCTGGATTTTCTGATCAGGTAGCATTCTTTCTGCTGCAATGGTGCTCATCAATATTTACATTTGTTTGACAATATGCATTTGCATTTATTTTACAGGTTGTCGAACTGGACTTCCTATACCCCAGTGAGGGAATTCACCAGAGATGGGACAATGGTTACCGGATAACTGCAACTGCTGCAACCTGGGATCAGGCTGCATTCGTTTTAAGCGTACCAAGAAGGAAGCCTACAGATGAAACTCAAGAGACGCTGAGAACATCTGCTTTCCCTAGTCAACATGTCAAGGTTCGTCTGCTTCATATACTAGTAACGTACTTGGCAGTTTTTGCCCTTAGTACTTTGCTCTGACAGAGTGATGCTTGTTTCGTTCCAGGAGAAATGGTCCAAGAATCTCTACCTTGCATCAGTATGCTATGGACGTACTGTATCCTAGAAATCTGGCCATCTAGTTGAAGCCATTTCGAGTTCTAGGCTTCTAGCATTGGTCTCTGCTCAGAGTGCAGCAGCTTATGTGATGCTGGCAAGTTCTGAATGCGACTTAGCGTACCCTGACTATCGTGCTGTCGTGAAGATATTTAATGGTTATCGTTCTTAATTATAGAAGAGTTTGTACAGTAGTAAATGTTTTTGTATTTCGTGTAATCGTTCATGTAGTATACTGTTAATTGTAGTGCAAGGCGTTGTCAGATGTGTACACCTGTCCGATATGATTGAACTCCTATCTAATCGTGTGAAAGCATGAGGTTCCTGCTCGCCACCTTATGAGCTACTTACTGTTACCATCTCCTCACCTCACCTGTGCGCAATGCGCTATTGCTGGCTTGCCGAAAACCTCTTCAGAATACAAGGTTCTCTTTCAACATTGAATTGATTTTCTCCTCGCAAAATTAAAGAAATCTTTTTTGAAAATGGTGTGTTCGAAACGAGACAAACGACCATGCATAATATGTAACTCAAGGCTGTTGCTGGCTTGCCGAAAACCTCTACAGATTACAAGGTTTGTTCTCTTTCAACATCGAAATGATTTTCTCCTCGCAAAGTTAAAGAAATCTTTTTCGAAAATGGTGTGTTCCAAATGAGACAAACGACCGTGCATAATGTTAAATAACTAGTGCCCTGTTCGCTAATCCGGAGTAGAAGACGACGATCTCATACACACAATCATATAGTAGATGAACACGGATCATACACACAATCATATAGTAGATGAACACGGATATAGAGAGAGGCATCACAGCCTTATTGCTTTCTCATATGTGAATACACCAACAAAACTCTCAAGCCCTCTCTCTTAATATATATACCCATAATAGTAAGAGTTCTATTAGAATACGTTTCCATATATTTGATATAGGCCCATATTTATCTCTGGCAGGAGATAATAGTTTCTTAACACTCCCCCTTGAGCGAATACCGCGCTATACACATGTCTCATTAAAAACTCCATCCAAAAACCCAGTGGAAGAAAAGAATAGGAGAAAAGAGTACATCGTACACGCTAGTTATATTGCACTTGTTGCCTTGTTAAAAACCTTGCGTGAGAAATATTCAAGTAAAAACTCACTAAGGGAAAAAGAGTACAACACACGATCTTCTTGATCGCATAATCTTTAACATCGACTATTCTTCATAAATAGCTAATGATCTATATGCTTTCTTATATTAATCAACTTGGATTAACACAACAATATAGCGGTAGTAACCTTCAAGGTAAATTATCAAAACAATGATTAATTTGATTAATTCTTGGTAAATCAAATATAAGACTTACAAGTCTTAAGTATGATAATCAATGTTTAGCATATATGTGTTGATGAAAAAATCGAACACACCGGCCTGGGAGATCTGCTTAACTCCTGTGCAGGTCCAAAGGTTGATGAGATGTGGGCGTGCCAGTCATTTTGATCCTACAACTGATAAGATATGCAAACAACAGATAAAACAGCCGATCAGCTGACAAGCCGATGGAGTAGTTCTAGCCGATGCCGATAGCAGCCGATAGTGATAGGGTTTGGAGCTATCGGCTATATGTCCAATGTAGATGATAATATAAAGGCAATCGGATGATGATAATCAATATGATTAAACAATATAATCCAGTAGAAACCAGTCGGCTAATAATGATATGATAGAAAAAGCACTGATCCGAAGGTTAAAGCATACATCGGCTGTAGGTCCGATGTCATAAAATCCGCAAGATTAGATAAACAGTAAAACCTATTTTGCGATCGGCTAAATCCAATATGTATACAAATCTTGTAAGCCGATGCAATGTCCAGATAACTCATCGGCTGAAACCCCGATGAAACCCTTATTAGCAGTCAAAAAGCAGGCTAGAGAATATGGATCTAAGCACGACTTAGTAGATCAAACTTAACTGATGCAGCACTAACTATGAAAAGAAACATAATATCTAGACAATCAAGCCGTTGACTGAGTTTTCAGGGTGGTAGATGTCTAAGCTAATCTAATCTAGCAACGCGATTTAGCCGATACCGGCAGAAGCCCTAAAACGAGAAGCAGCCGATAGAGCTAAATTAATATCCTAAGACTAGATTAATAGAGACATATGATAAATAGGTAGGCAAATATATCATCCAAACCAGAGCAATCCAAGAGGTCGAATGTACTAATGCAGCCTTAAACGACGCCGATGTAGATGAGACAATTGCCTGGGCCGACGGAACATTGGACTTACCCCTTCGCCGGAGATCGAACATCGATGCAGCCCCGCATCAGGTGCCAAGTCCCGCCAGAAGATAAAATAAAGTAGAAAAGGTAAAAGGTGGCGATGCGCCGAATTATATTGATCGTGAGGATAGATTATATAGACCCTAGGTGTATATATTTATACCCATGGGTTGATACAAGTCCTTGTCGGACAAGAAAGAAACTTTCCTAAAGATAAAAGGAAAAGATAAAGTCCTTATAGGACACTAAACACACTTTCCTAAAGATAAAAGGAAACTAACAAACTATTTCTAATTAATAGATAACTTGCCATGCCGCATTCTCTTTGAACTCGGTCTCTTCTGAATAAGCTTCCTTTAATAGGTCAATTTACTTAACCGAATATAGTAAGAATCCGACAACTGACGACTTGACAACTCTCATCGGCTAATCTCAGGACTTCGAAGCCGATGCTGACTCTAAGCCGATGACTACTCCGGGCTTACCAAATTTCACTGTTAACAATATGCTCCCCCTCAATAAGACATCCGTTGAAACTTCCATGTTCTAATGTCATAACCACATTTTTATTAATGTGTAAAACAATGATAATAAAATTACCACAATGTTCAATCTTTCGTTTACTTATTTCGTAAGTTCTACTATGAACATGAGAAATAAATCAACGTATAGGAGCAATATGTATAACCACTTATTCAAATGTGCAATACAAACAAAGTTTTATCCTTACGGAGGACTATGGGAAAATAAGTTGCAACGATACACATATGCGGCATGTATAAAATAATTAGCTCAATACAAGAGGTTAAATAATATGCAACTTTCTCTTGGTGGATTTATCAATCATTACCAATTTGATTGTTTCACTAATCTTCAACAATTAGCTTAAACCACTTAGAGTAACATAAACCGGTCTATATTTTGGCATTAGGGGAATTAATAAGATTGTCAAATACCATCAATAAGTATATCTTCAAGATATATAAATTCTTACACCTTCATAGTATGTAGAAAACTACCGATCCACTTGCATGCTAGTGGATGTGATTTTTCAATTCATTCGTTTGAACGGGTCTGTCCACTTCATGGGAGTTTGAGTTATCGGTGTTATATGGAGATTAACCGGTAATTCATACATTAGAGTAGTCCTACAGGGATCAACTTATTCTTCTGGAAGTCATTTTCTCTGCTATGAGAAATATTCTCACTTCTAGGAGAAAAACTCTTCGTGAGTCATCGTAAACTCTTCTACGAGTCTTGCAATTCTTTTCATGAGAATATAGTGTTCTTCATGACACTAAATAGTATGAGATTTACATATATGTTGCGAAATTGTTTTCTTTCTAGTGAAAACTTCATATGGATTTTCATAACCCATAGACTGCATATCATTTATTCATTCATGCCTTTTGCCAGCGATATATATATATAGCGGAATTTAATACATTCATAGTAGGAGAATATTAGTCTTTTCCATGACCATATGAACCATCGCTTTTCACCACTTCATTTCCTATTAAGTCTGAACTTCCATGTTCACATAGACTTATTTAGCGACTATGGTTCAAGCTCATTGCTTTCTTCAATAGACCCGATATGAGTGCTACTATGCAACTCTGCCATGCACTTTGGTTCTGGATCCGGATTCTCATTAGAGAAATATTAGCAATCATAGAGGCGATGTTGTCGACAACTATTCTTTTCTCCACATACTCATTCCGTGAGGTTAATTCATTATAAACCATATGTTAGTCATTTCCCAAACATAAGATGTATGGTTGTTCCGCATCCCATAATTAGATAGATGTGCGCACTTTAATTCTGGGTTTTCATCTTCATGATGAACCTCTTCATGAGGCAATTCACCTTCATGGTGATTAATCTACATGAGTTGTAAGGAGTTATTAATGGGTACATTGACAATAGTCGTTAGATCTTAGAATCTGCAGGCGTTCCCGTAGATTTTAGAACATTGACTAACATGTCACTCTGCATTTGTGGATATACTATTCAAAACCCGGGGTATACCACTGTTAGCAGAAAGTTTACTACAAGTAAACATAACTTCTGATTACTCCTTTAATTCATAATTATCTGGCAAGCTCCCGCTTCTGGCTTACAGGAGAATAAACTAAACCTTCTAGTTTAGTATGGTTTGTGCGTTATTCTTACTTATAAAGATCTTTTTTTCTTCTTGAAAATATAAGGCATCTTTAACACATGGGCTTTTCTCCCCCTGATGCTGATATTCGATCTTTATCTAATAGCATATCACAAAAATCCCCTATCATAGGCACTGGATTAATGGAATTCGGTCCATTTGTATCCCTAACTTCATGTGGAGGCCCATATATGTATGCTATGGTGGTGATATATGAGGGAAATGTTCATTCATTGAACACACACTTATACAAAATAAAGGGGGGTAAAGATATTATATGCAGTGAACTAACATAAAAATTAATGCAATGGCATGAAAAATTGCACATCCCTAATACTGTAGGTTATCCCAATTCATAGAGGCTTATTATTCTGCGACAATGACGCCCAAACAAATATCCACTAGTCGACAAAATTACTCTATTTTCTAGCTTTTTTTTATTTGCCCAAGACTTGATACAATTACTCATACTATATTCAATTCTTGAATTAAGTTGGATCAATAAACTTTATGTTTATATTTATGCAACATAGATATGATCATAAGATGGATGGGTTAGTATTATATAACTTCATGTTGTCTTCAAGAACATAATTATAACACTAAAACATTAATCTATGAACATAGTTTAACCATCATGGAACTTTTCAAATCACCCAAACATTATTCTACGAGAATATTTATTCCTCTTAAATATGCCAATAAATTAATTGGGTGACATGTCTAACTTTTATTCATTACGCCAAAGTAAATGTGGTATTATTTGATCATTCAGAATCATTCGAATCCAAAAGGTCAATAATTATTTAGGATATTGTTTACTACAAGTAAACCAATAGCTTTCAAATAGCTATTTGCAACTTCAATGGCCAATAAATAACACACTTCGTTGTGTGATAATAATTCATAATTATCCCAAATAAGATTCGCTAATAGTTTGGGCTATTTTTGCTTCTAGCATTTGACCTATAACACACCAATTTGCCTGCCACATATCCACAATTTCTTATGCTTCTTTATTGCAAATATTCTAAAATTAATTTGCAAAATACACATATTCCTCCCCCTTTTCACGCCAATCATAAGAAAACTTACAAAATAGTTGTCGTGAAACCCACATATTTGTTGTAACTTCATGGTACAATTTTTCTAAAAGAAATAATGTGGTTGCAAGTGGATATATTTAAGCTTCAATGCTTAAACATAAATATTATAATTGTTCATGTGCATAAGTAAACAACTTTATATGTATGCCAATATGGCGTCAATGCACTTAGAACTATCAACCTACATGGTTGATTAAGGCTTAGTGGATAATAAGAATACATTCGCCAAAAATACTTCAAATAATAGGCAAGACAAATATTTACATTCAATGTTAGACATACAATTCATAATTTTATTCCACAAAAGGTTAAAGAATTACTACAGGTAAAAAAGGCAATATAGGTAAGGTGAGATGACCTATATAAAAAAAATATTCAGTAATCTAATGCAGAAGCTTCTATGCCTAAAGCAAAAGATAAAGAAGCTCTACATGAGCTTAACCATGTTCTTCATATTGAACTTAATCTAAACTATAATGTAACTCATATATTGTAAAATACGATCTCAAAATAACGAATGCAAGATTACTGTCATTACTATTCGTCTCCCCCTGAGTTGAACATCAAATTCAAATACACCAAATTCCTTTCCTTCCCCAAATTTTGAGTATGCATGTTCTTCATGAACATATTAAGAGTATAAGTCATATATGTGCGTGCAAATGCACATGTTGACAGTAATACAACTTCTTGTGTATCAATTCTAACAACTAAACATGTTGCATCTAGGCCAAAATTGCTTCAAATGCAAATGACCAATTTACTCAAAATAATTTACATACATCCATAAAAACAATACTTCATTTGTAAAGTCATTTATACGTGGAAGATGGACATAACATTATCAATCAAATGAACTATAGACACTGCATAGGTACATAGTCTTTTGATGGATAATTTTGGTACAGGGCATATTGGCATATAGACCTCTCGTCTAGATATTCGCAAATTCGATGACATTGTATCTACTTGGACACAATTAATATAAATTAGTTGTAGCTTATCTTCTATGATAGTCATGCACTAATAAATATCTCTAAGTCAATAATATACTCTCTTCATGATGAGTGTATACATTTATTCTATATGGAGAATATATAATTGTGTCTTCTACAAATGTGGCGACAATTAGACAAAGAGAAGATATATAAATAATTCTATTACTCATTTGCCCAATAAATGTATTTGCTACATGCAACTACTTACATGATGTCCTTTTATGTAACTTTCTACCGGTTTACTTCTAGTAAATAAAGTGCACAAAACGAGTACAAAATAGTAAAGAATGGTTTTCTATACACACCTTTTATTACAATCCTAGCAATGAACATGATTTTCTGCTATTCAAAGGTATGTGTAATTTACAGAACTACTAACCCATAGAACAATCAATTATCCCAAACAAACAATTGCCAGGAAATAAACCATAAAATATTATGCTTCCAAAAGGGGTGCTAAAACAAAGGTTTCACAAGTTCATGAAAGCTCTTTTGCCTAAAAACAATGTTTCTAGGATTGATTATGGTTATTCAAGAAACTAACTAAATAGGTAAAACAAATACTTAGAAATACGGGACTAAGGAATAAATCCTTAATTCTTCTCTATTTGGCGTAAACCCAATTCATGAAGGTTCAGAGTATAAATGGCGAATGTATATTCCCCGTAGTTTCTAATGTCCCATAGGACTTTTCCGCATAATTTCCGAGTTCCGCATAATGCCTTGGAAACCAAGGACTTTTGAACCAAGGACTTTTGAAATAAAATACCGTTTTTGGACCAAAATCACGTGCCCGACTCCTTTAATAGGCCAATTTCTACTTGGCCCACCTCCTTATACTGGCTAGCTTTAAAACCTGGCCAGCCCATCTCATATGTCGCCTAATGGGCTATTACGACCTTCCCCCACAAGTAGTGGGTGAGGTATGATCCAATTGCCATTCTTCAATGGAGACAACGGATGGAACCAATGGCAAACGTGCTAGTGAGCCCTCGGTAGAGATGGACGACTATGGCAAGCTGCCATGGTCAGAGGCGTAGCGGCGGTGCAACATCTAGTAGCACCGACACCGGCATTCATTGGCATCAGGCCGTGACCGGCGTCCGACAATCATAGCTCTATGTTACGTGTCGATGAAACTCGGTTCGGCATACAGGCCGGCATGGCGGACGGCTATCGACGGCGGGTGCTCACGGCGGCTTCGACCCTCATCCCGGCCGCGTGCGGTAGCGCGGGAGGCATGCCGTGTGTACCGGCGGCGAGGGGAGGCGGGCGTAAGCTCCTTGGCGTCGCTACGGGCGGCGACCGTCAATTGCGTTGCGGATGGCCTCGAAACGCCGTTGAGTCGGCGCATCAGATGGCGAATCGATGAGGGAAAGTCCCTGGATTGATTCGGCAACCATTGACAAAGGGGAAGACGTCATGCGGTGGCGTCTGTGTGTGTCGCTACGTGCAGGCGGCGGCGGCGGCACATGCAGGTGCCGATGACTCAGATTTGTTACCATCTACTTCATACAGATAGCAATATGACAGATTATTAACATACAAGTCACAACCGACAGAGTGTCCCAAGCGCGCTGATCCATAAGATCGCGATGACGAGTGTGTTAATATATTCATAGATTAACGACTATGTTAGCCAGAAAGACGACAACTTCTAGGTGGTGTCGTGTGTTACCGAGTGTTAGGTGTCGTCGTTCGGGACAACACTCCGTCGTTCAATTCAACGGATTATGTATGTGCACCTTTTTGTGTGCATGGTAAGCGCATTCGGGTGCGTGGTGCCAAACTTCGTGGTCGGCGATATAACAAGAGAAGAGTCGGCGCAAAGGCCGGACAAATACATCTATTCATGCGAGAAAATAAAACGACTAGAGGCATGATCTAGCATATTACTCTCGCTACTACAAAGTATTAGAATAGATGAAACCGATACTTATCTCGTTTATTCGATGTAAAGGTAGCCGGTCCGGATATGCAGCTGCCGCTCCGCTTTACACAAGGGAACTCCTGGGGGAGTCGATGTGGACCATAGCCAAGGCGCTCGGCTCCGGTGCAATGCGCGTGGCTAGAGTCCAGAAACAATCTTCAACAGCCCACGGCATGCAACTCCGGCCGTACATGCAAGACAATTAATCACGAAAATAAATCTGGTTAGTGTCAGGCTAGTAGCAATACTATAAGGATATATGCATATATCAGTTGTATGCATGCAACATGCATGCGTGTAGATGTGCATGTTAATCTAATCCTCCTTGCATGCATCAGATTGGTATCAGGGTTTCCCAAACCGCCGGGACCGGGGTTACCGCGCCCCGGCGGTAAGCACGGTTACCGCGCGGTAACCGCGGTAACCGTGAAAAACCGTGCAAAATTTATCAAAAATTCAAATTATTTTTTAAATTTATTTGAATTTAAGGAGGTTACCGCGGTATTTATATTACCGTACCCCGCGGTAAGCCCAGTAACCGCGCGGTTACCGGCAGTAAGGGAAACCGGTATACGAAAACTAATCTGCACAGTGCACCACATCGGTATTGCCTCCTGCATGCTGAGCCTTGCGGTGCCGTACTACCGCAGCCGACTGACCCGCACGGCGACAGCGCACCGGCGTGCCGCGTGCCTCCATGCGCCTGTAATCCATCCAGCCGGCCGAGGCAGATGGTTCAAGTCGCGTCGTTCCTGACGTCCAGTTGTCCAGGTGGCTTGCACGGACGGTGAGCAACCGCACCGTACCATCTCGGCGATTTGCATCACTAGGCTCGCCATCATCCGGACATGAAAACAGAAAATACCAGCGCATCAATCTGTAAATTAGAAATCAATCTAATAACAAGAACAGATTGGAACGACAAACCGGGCGGGCGGTCGTGTTGGCCGGCGACGAGCAGTACATAGATTACAGATCAATCTGATTAGTACTGAAAACAACTGATCTACTAGAACACTTACCCGGATTAGCGTACGAGCAATCTCGTGCTGATAACATGTTAAATAACTAGTGGCCTATTCGCTGATCCGGAGATCCGGAGTAGAAGACGACGATCTCATGCACACAATCATATAATAGATGAACACGGATATAGAGAGATGCACCACAGCTTTATTACTTTCTCATATATGGATACATCAACAAAACTCTCAAGCCCTCTATCTCTCAATATATATACCCATAATAGAAAGAGTTCTATTATGATATGTTTTTATATATTTGGTATGAGCCCATATTTATCTCTGGCAGGAGATAATAGTTTCATAACCCATGATACTTCGTATACTCTAGGCTAGTGGAACCTGGGATGCCAGGTTGTTTGATTTGCATCCAATTTCTACATTAGACTGAACATAACTACGGAGTAGTACTTTCCATTTAGGATCTGGGTCCCTCTGAACTTGGGGCTCGTGAATAGTCGTGACAATTTTATCGATTATGCATGTTGCATCAAGGCCTTGCACCACCAATCAACTAGAGTATTGAGTTTTACTAACATCGGAAGGTCGTTACCGTGTATTATCAATCTACCATCTAGGAAAAGGACCTGTACAGTACTTTATTTGTTAAACATCTTCGGTCTAATCTGCGTCCTTCAGCAGCTCCAGCGGTGAAACCTAAGTGCCTGTTTAGTTTGTGAAATGAAAATTTTTGGGTGTTACATCAGACGTTTGACCAGATGTCGGAAGAGGTTTTCGGACACGAATGAAAAAAACTAATTTCATAACTCGTCTGAAAACCGCGAGACGAATCTTTTGAGCCTAATTAATCCGTCATTAGCACATGCGGTTTACTGTAGCACTTATGGCTAATCATGGTCTAATTAGGCTCAAAAGTTTCGTCTCACGATTTCCATGTAAACTGTACAATTAGTTTTTCTTTTTATCTATATTTATTGTTTTATATATGTGTCCAAAGGTTCGATGCGATGTTTTTGGGAAAAGTTTTAGCACTTTTTTGGTTGTTTTACTGGACTGGTAACTTTGATGCCTCCAGTCCTTAAAATTCATCTCGGCTTGGACTACGAAAGCCTTGAGCTTTCAAATCTATGATATTTTCATGACATGCGTACTGAACTCATCTTACTCTTGAGTTTGATTCCCAGAGTCCAGAAAGGTAGATCGATCATTTTCCAGGCACCAAGTTTATAGTGAGTAGTAGTGACTGACAAAAACTGTACAGACAAAGCCGAGTTGCATATTCAGAGAACAGGTCCTGTATTTCACAAATCACAACAACCAAGTCGAATGCAAACTTGACAGGAGAAAGTGGTATCCAAGCACAAGGCAAGCAGCCACCATGAACTGCAGGTTCAACGGGATGATCTTGCCGGCATCCGCGCCGAACACCTCGCTCGCCTTGCCAGCCGCCGTGCCGGCCGAAGGGAAGCAGTAGAACAACTCCGCCGAGGTGACACCGGTGTCGCCGCTGTTTCCTCGGAGGTCGTCATTGCTGTACGCTGGCTTCCCGGCCACGCTCTTGTAGAGCCCACCGTTGCATGCCTGCATACACGCAGCCGGAGGAGGAGACAGGTAAGTAACGAGAGAACGAATCATGGCGACGAAATGATTGCAGATGCGACGCGACGGCGGGCAATGTCCACATGGCGGCTCTGCTAGTTCAGTCAGTTTCTTGTTTGCAGACAATAGAGGCGTCGTCAACTCGTCGCAGGTAGAAACTTCTTAAAGATTTCTGAAAAAGTTTGGAGCTGTAAGAGATCGGACGCGTGACCTGGAGCTGGTCGCCGACGGTGACGACGACGGCGCCGTCCATGGGCCTGAATCTGGACCAGCCTCGCCGGGAGAAGATGTGGAACGCCGAGGCGCCGGGGCAGAGGTGGAGGGCGAGGGCCCGCGAGCACCGCGAGCTCCGGACCAGCATCCTCAGGATGTCGTCGTGGCTGATCGGGCCAGAGGCGCCGCCGCCGCGGTCGTCTTGCCTGTGGTGGTGCTTGCGGATGCAGAGGAGCGAGCCGTTTGTGTCAGCTCCGGCGATGGATTGCATGGCAACGGCTTCGCCTGGCTGCAGAACGTCCATGATTTTGGTTGCGGTTTGCTCCAGCTGAGTGAACAAAGCGTCTGCTGTGTTCCTGGGCACAACAAAAATCAAATGGTTACTTGGTTAGTGTTGTGAATTTGGACTAGACAAATTATACAGCGATCTTAGCTCGTTCTTTTGGTCCAAATTCTGACAATCAAATCAACTGCTTGATCTAAACTATGTGACGAATTCTGCAAAATTATCAAACCTCGCATGCAGATCGACATGCTAGATTACGAGTTCTTTTTTATATATAACTTCTGAGGAAGACATGATCACATAAGTGCACAGTAACAGACTAACAGTGAAGTACCTGAAGTGGCTGGCGCCACTTTGGAGCGCCCAATTTCCCGCCATTTCTTGGCCTCCGTCACCAGGCGACCACCACATTTCCTCACCGTCCTCATCGTCTCCGTTGACCTCCACCTCCTCCGGCTCCGGCGTCGCCGCCCTTGCAGTTGCAGCTGCCCCATGACGCAACGCTGATGAGACCAAGTTCCGGTCGACCCCAAGGCCGACCACCTGGAAGCAGCCAAACGCGACGGCTGCCGACCTCAGCGCCTCCGACACCGGACCGCCGGCCTCCGGCAAGGCCAGCAGGCGCACGTCGATGACCGGAGGTGCCCACGCCGCTTTCTTCTTCCGCGGGACGGCCCTCTCCGGCAGCCGCAGCACCGGGACTCTGGCGGAGCGGCGCAAGAACCTGCCGATCTCGTCGTCTTCGTTGCTGTCGGGGCACTCGCCGTATGCAGGAGAGCCGGAGCTACTGCTCGTGAGGACGCCGGTGACCGGAGACGGCGGCGGTGCCCGGAACTCCGGCACCGGAAGCTCTCTCGGCCTCTGAAGATAGGTAACCAACGATGCAGTAGCCATAGCTGATCAATCTTAGGCTCTTAGCTTTGGCTTGAACTCTTATGTGGTTCGCGTTGGCATGGAGAAATGGTGCTTGAGTTCTTGTGTTCTTGTAGGGCCATGGATTTTAAGCTTCTTTTTCTTTGTGGAAAAGGGGAAATGATAAGAGGAGCCAGATGCCAGCTAGAAAGAGGGAGAGGGTGGAAGGCATGATGCTGCATCATTGTGTCAGAGGTGTAAGTAGATACACTGTGTACCTTCGAAATATCATTCTGCGTTCTTTTTAAGGATGTTCTGGAACAGCAAAGCGCTTTGCTTGGTTTCAACTGCTTTAAATCAGGCAGGTTTAGCGTCCTTTTGTCAGGTCAGTCCTTTATTCTTGCGGTTGCACAGGTTTCGTTGAATGAGAGGATCAGTTCATCAGTCACGGTATAGTATTTCTGAAGCAGCCAGCAATCCAGCATGCATAAGGGCATCCACAACAATATGAGACACTCCTAAAGTACCCTCACTAACTAAGGTACTTTAGGGGTACTCACATTTACAATGCAGGTCACCTCTGGGTAGCCCCAACCCAAAAAAGCCCCTTTTATCTCCACTTCCTCTCTTTACTATTCTACCCCTCTCTCCCCTCCTCCTCTCTCTCTCTTTCTCCAACGCACACACGCGAGAGCGTCGTCGCCGTCACCATCGCCGCTCTCTCTCCCGCCGCTCTCTCCCCCCCTCTCTCTCTCTCCTGTGAAGGTGGCGGCGGCGACCCCGGAGGCGGCAGATCCGGTGCCGCCGTGGCTGGATCTAGCCCCCCGGTGGATGGAGCGGCGCCGGCCGCACCGCATCGAGGCGGCGGACGGCGAGCGCGAGGCGGACGGCGAGCACGCGGCGAGCTCGAGGCGGCGGACGGCGAGCGCGAGGCGGACGGCGAGCACGCGGCGAGCTTGAGGCGGCGAACAGCGGTGGCGGGCACGGCGCCAGCGGAGGAGGCCGGGCAAGGCGCGCGGTGGCCGGATCTCGTCGCCGTCGTCCCCGAGCGCGACGACCACCACCACGACATCGTCCTCGTGCTGCTCGGCCGCGAGCACGGGCGCCTCAAGCCCGTCGATGGCGCCGAGCTCGACCTGCACCTCCTCCCTCGCTCCTCAGCCCGTCGACGGCGCCGAGCTCGACCTCCGCTGCCTACTCCCGCTCGTCGCCGCTGCTCCTGCCGGGCGGTTGCCGTGGCGACGGAGGGCCCAAGAGAGGGGAACGGGCGAGAGAGAGAAAGAGAGGGAGGAGAGGGGTGGAAGGGGAATCTGTCGCTGGAGACACGGTGGCCACAGGAACCCGTCGCTGCAATGCGTTGCTCTGCTTCATCCCTGGCCGAAAAGCTGCGAGAGGCGCGTCCCCTAGCCAGGGCGCGCGCGGACTCGCGAGGGGACGACGAGGACGGAAAAATTGACGGACGGTGCTAGAGGCACGACCTAGGGGTACCCATTGTAGGTGGCCTAACAATGTAGAAGTACTCCATTTTACCAACTTTGGGCTTTCACTTTCATCAGTTCACTCATATACTTGTCAGAACTTAGGAGTACCGTTGTAAAGGAGTTATAAGCATTGCGTGCGATGTCCATAGGCATGTTTTTTCTCAGATAATACAGTATAAATAAATGCGCAACCTACTTAGTTTGCGGGGATAGCTCAGTTGGGAGAGCGTCAGACTGAAGATCTGAAGGTCGCGTGTTCCATCCACGCTCACCGCAAATTTAATCTTCACATTTTTTTCACAGAGGATTTCCTTTTTGCTGCGGATGTGTTTTGCTAATCTTCTCATTTTATTTTTCACAGGATTTCCTTTTTGCAGGATGTGTTTTGCTAATCTTCTCATTTTTTTCACAGGGTTTCCTTTTTGCAGGATGTGTTTGCTAATCTTCTCATTTTATTTTTCACAGGATTTCCTTTTTGCAGGATGTGTTTTGCTAATCTTCTCATTTTTTTCACAGGGTTTCCTTTTTGCAGGATGTGTTTTTTGATATTTCCTTTTTGCAGGTGTGTTTTTGCAGGGTGTGTTCTGCCAATCTTCTCCATTTTACCGCTAATCTTCTCATTTTTTATATCAGGTGTGTTTTTGCAGGATGTGTTTTGCCAATCTTCTCCATTTTACAGGATTTCCTTTTTGCAAGATGTGTTTTGCTAATAATTGGTGGCCCGCGCAGATTGCGCGGCTAGCATCATTATATTTTCTCTCATATAATAGCATATATGTTTTCTCATTATACTATTAAAATATATTAAAATGACAACATAATTTTAAATTTTGCAACAACTTTACGAAACTACTAATGTGTAATATTCATATTGTATTTTATATACATATTAGTTATTAATTATTTTTAATATCAAATTTTAGTTATTTGTAAAATATATATATTCCTATATGGACTCTAGACTTGTCTTTTAATATTTTTTTTAATTCTGAATTTTATTATTTCTAATTGTATTTCTATGTGGATTCAAAACTCATCTTTCAATATTCTTTAATTTTTAATTTCAAATTTCAGTTACTTCTAAATTGTATTCCTATATTGACTTTAAACTCTTCTTCCCATATTTTTTCTTAATTTTGAATTTTAGTTATTTGTAAATTATATTTTTATACGGACTCTAAACACTACTTTTTATTTTATTATATTTATTATAAATTTTAGTTAGTTTTAAATTCCTATATGGACTCTATATTCTACTTCTAATATTCCTTATTTTTTAATTCTGACTTTCTTTTTTTTTCTTAATTGTATTTCTATATGGACTCAATACTCCACTTCTAATATTACTTATTTTTAATTCCGAATTTCTATTATTTCCTAATTGTATTTCTATATGGACTCTATACTCTACTTCTAATATTCCTTATTTTTAAGTAATTTCAGTTATTTCCTAATTGTATTTCTATATGGACTCTAATCTCCTCTTCTAATATTCCATATTTTTTAATTCCGAATTTCAACTATTTCTAAATTGTATTTCTATATGGACTCTAGTCTCCTCTTCTAATATTCCTTATTTTTTAATTCCGAATTTCAGCTATTTCTAAATTGTATTTCTATATAAGCTCATCTTTCAATATTCTTTAATTTTTAATTTCAAATTTCAGTTACTTCTAAATTGTATTCTTTAAACTCTTCTTCCCATGTTTTCTTAATTTCAAATTTTAGTTATTTGTAAATTATATTTTTATACGGACTCTAAACACTACTTTTAATTTTATTATGTTTATTCTGAATTTTAGTTAGTTTTAAATTCCTATATGGACTCTATACTCTACTTCTAATATTCCTTACTTTTTAATTCCGAATTTCTAATTTTTTTTCCTAATTGTATTTCTATATGGACTCTATACTCTACTTATAATATTCCTTATTTTTAATTTTGAATTTCTATTATTTCCTAATTGTATTTTTATATGGACTCTATACTCTACTTCTAATATTTCTTATTTTTAATTAATTTTAGTTATTTCCTAATTGTATTTCTATATGGACTCTAATCTCCTCTTCTAATATTCCATATTTTTTAATTCCGAATTTCAACTATTTTTAAATTGTATTTCTATATGGACTCTAGTCTCCTCTTCTAATATTCCTTATTTTTAATTCCGAATTTCAGCTATTTCTAAATTGTATTTCTATATGGACTCTATTTTTTCTTTTTCTCCGATTAATGTGAGAATTTTAGGCCATGAGAGCGAACGTGAAGGCTCATTTTTCTATTCCTTTAATAATATAATAGATTTGTGTTTTGCTAATCTTCTCATTTTTTATATTTCCTTTTTGCAGGATGTGTTTTGCTAATCTTATATTTTTTTATATTTCCTTTTTGCAGGGTTTTTTTTTTTTTTGCTATTCTTCTCATTTTTGATATTTTTTCCCCATGACTTCCCTTTTGCATGATGATCTCTTTTTTGCTATTTTTTCTTCTTCTCACAGGTTTTGCCTTTATTCCCCTTCCTTTTGCTCTCAGGGACTAAAATTTCTCACAGATGTCCAGGCCACTCACTGACACACAGGGTAACTTCTTTTCTTCTCACAGGATTATTTTTTCCCCTAACCCACAGCGCGCAAAGAAAAACGGAATTACCGCATGAAAGCCGTGACAAAAATGGTACAAATGTTCGCTGCTCATCATGAATCTTTAACCAAGATACGTTGTTGAGTCGACCAGCGAAACTTATACAGATACACAGAAAACACCAGTAGCACCTCCTAAACTACCCCCCGTGTGTTTCAGCGCAAAAGTTGAGTTACATCACAGTTGCCAAACTTGCATGGATGCTTCGTCAGATTCTATTTCTACCGTCTTTTGGAAGGCTTGGCTAAGGATCCTCCTGTCGCCTGCGCAGTTCCAGGTCTCATGCTACCTGTTTAATGAATACAAGCTTATCAGTAGAATGTTGTTTGTGGGTTCCATTTCTAGGTGTTCTCATAGCAATTATTAAATTTTGGCAAATACCGAGTACTGGTGACCCAGCATGCCGAATATTTTTGGGATATATACGTACCTTGAGTTTTCGGAACAACCTCCCTTGGTTTTGGTCTAGAAGTTGATGGCTGCCCGTTCTTCGTGAGAAAGAATCTGGTTATTCTTGATGGCGCTTTATGCCTGTTATCATAGAGCTCACCCATTAAACAATGGACATCATTGTTTTCTTAAAAATAAAAACGAAGTGTTTTTGGTAATGCATATGGAGCAAAAGAATGTTGAAGCCCTACATATTTTGCGTGAATTGTATGCTGATTAAGTCAGTAAATGATGAGAGGAAAAAAGGACATATTTTGCTTGAATTGTATGATGATTAAGTCAGTAAATGACGAGAGGCAAAAAAGTTCATCACACTACTAGAGAAACGGTTTTTACTCCCGGTTATAGCAACCAGGACAAGCAAATCGGGAGATCTTTAGTCCCGGTTGAGAGAACCGGTACGAAAGTTGCATGGCAAAGGACAAGCAAATCAGGAGATTTTAGTCCTGGTTGAGAGAACTGGTACTAAAGTTGCATAGCAAATGAAAAATATATGTGGGATGTGGGATTTGAACTCAAGATCTCTCACCTCAGCCCTCACTAACCATCCCACCTACTTCACACATCTGACTTGAATAGAGATGCTTTCTTTTTGAACTAATCCTGGAGGCATCTTACCAACCGGGACTGATTAATTTTTAGTCCCAATTGGTAACATCAACCCAGACTAAAAATGTTTCGAGGGATTTGGAGCATCTTTAGTACCAGTTCTTAATCTAACCGGGACAATCATTAGTTCTCCACTAGTATCACAAGCGCACGATGGTTTAGCACAGGAGATGAAGGAAAACAGGATGAGTACATACGCTCGTTCTGCTGATGTTTCTGAAGCACCAGCAGGAGAATACTCAGTTTCCCCCACTGAGCAACCATCGTCAGATGCATTATCTTCAGCTTCAGCTTCAACGGATCCTGCAAGCCCAGTATCAGCTAGTGGAGTCAGTGTGACCGCTATTATTTTCATCGACAAGCGTATAATTTTGAGTATCTGGTAAGAGCTCTATCACTAGAGTTCAACGCTACTTCACCTGATAGCTGTTGGTTCTGTTGGCTTGCCACGGGAAGTGATGATAAACCAGTAGAGGAAGTAGATTGTCTCAGCAAGTTACTGCCATTTCTCTCTGTCATTGAATTGGGAGATTTGGATTTAAGGAGCTGAAGCTGTTCGATTTCCATATCTTTTCGTGCTATTGTATCTTTCAAAGATGCAACCTGGACAATAACACAATTATGAAATCGAGGCAGGATAATATTAATAACCAAAGGTGAACGGAGAAGCTACTGACAAAAGTATATTAACAAGTTAACAAGTACTCCTTATTAGCAATACGTGCTATCAAAATACATAATAATGTTATTTTTACTCCTATTAAAGTCTAATAATGTATGCTCACCTTTTATTTCAGTTCAACAGAAGAAACGTTTCAGTTCATCTTTGAAACTGAATATTAAGTGCTTGCTAGGGATTATAATTCAAGTAAGTGGCACACGAACTTTATATGATTAATCAGAGGCTGATGTGCCAAAAAAAAAAATACCTGTTCCAGCAGCTCTTTTATGTCTTTCCCCTCTCTGTTACTTCTCGCAGCACCTAACTCAACTCCAGAAACCCTTTCAGCAAATTTTAAAGTACTTATGGTTTCTGAATATGATTCAACATCAGGGTTTATTTGAACAAACATTAGTGTCTTTGCTTGTCCACCTACAAGAAAGCGCATAAGTTAGGCAAACTAGTAAGCCTATCCACGTACACATCTATCAACAACTATATGTTACCTAAAGAACTCTGAAGAACTTGAGTTAGCTTGCTGTTTCTATATGGCACATGGGCATTCTTCTGAGCCAAAGAAAAAATGACATCTCCAAGAGCAGAGAGAGATTTGTTAATATGTTGTGCCTCTTTTAATCTGTCTCCTGTTGCTTCAGATCGTTCAACTCTCTCACTTCCAGCGAGATCAATCAGATGTAGACATCCTCGAGAAGTAGATCCATTCTTCACGTCCAGTCCTCTAACATGCACAGTTAGAATGCTGCATAAAAGAAAAAGCTTTTAGAATACATCATAAGACTTTCTGTGTGGGGTGACATCTATTAGTAGTTTATCATGTATACCTGTGGGAGCGACTGCTCCTTTCATTTAGAGCTGTTGATCCAACTGCTCTATTTGACTGTCCAATTTCCATCAAGTCTAGTACGTCTGATGTTGATTTGACAGGGTGTAAACTTGCATCAGGAACTACAAGGCCATTAGGCTGAGAAGTACTCCAAATTCCAAGTGTTTATATATGTTAAGGATAACATGCTAGACCTTGTTTTCACATGTTTATCCATGTCAATATTAATAGTTCAATGAGGATAGATTTGTCGACTAGAAATAGAATATATAAAAAGGATATCTTTTTTGTGCAATGTCATTTGACAGAAGATCGCGAACTTGCTCATTGTATATTTCAACCATCTGCACTCCCACCTCATATGAGAATGCATTTTTCCTACTTAGAGAAATATCAAACAGATCATTTAAAGCACGATAGTTAACACCCCAGTCTTCTCTTGATGTCCCTGGTCCACTCTAAAGGGTAAAAGATAAGAGAGTCAATTTACAATATCCCCAATGATAGTTAGCAGAGCAGGTTTGCTGTCTTGAATTAGTTAAACAGTAGTAAATACCATTGTGTATGTTTTTCCTGAACCAGTTTGTCCATATGCAAAAATGCAAACATTGAATCCATCAAGAACTGATCTAATCAAAGGTTGGATATCGGAGAAAACTTCAGCTGTGAGTTATCAAATAAAAGCTTGTGAGCAATGTTCAACTGTATGCCAAATTTTTTTTTCTTTAATTAAATTCCTGCTCTTACTAATATATACCTTGAGAGGAATGTGTACCGAACACTTTGTTAAACTTAAACATTCGATACCCTTCCTTTCCTTGCTTGGAAGGGTTTGCAATAAGAATCTCGCCATTTTCACCAATATAGTCAATTGCAGTTAATTTCCCATCTTGGCCAGGGAGAAATGGTCTAACACGACAGTATACTCTGATGTTGCCTGATAAGTCATAGCAAACATTAGAGTGCAGACAAGGGTGCTATATCCATAGAATTTGTTCCAATGCCAATAATACTATAATGGTGTAACAGAAATAGAAATTACCTTTCAATTCCTGCACTTCATTAAATAGCTTCTGGTTTTCAGCAAGAACCTTATGGTAATTTTCAGCAGCATCTACTAAACCTTTTAGGTCATGTCCTATACAAGATTGAAAATTAAGACTGAGCACAAGATAATGTGTTTATATGGAACAATACAAATACAACTATCATGAGGATCAGTGCAAGTACCAATATTTGATATTTCATCCCTCCATGTCATTTGAAGGGCATACATTTCTTGTTTAATGGATTGAGATGATATCTTTATATCCTACAATAGTTTGACAATAAAAAACATAAATAAACCAAAATACAATGAAACATAATTAAGAACACAAAGTTAAGCAGACCTTGATAGAAAGTTTCTGATTATTCATAAAACTCTGAAAAATGTTTGCTTTTTTGCTCCAGAGTTGTGACTTTAATTGGGAAGTAGCCTCAACTTCTTCAACTTTCTTTTTGGACTGCATAAGACAAAACTCAGCCTCCTTAGCTCTTAGTGTCAAGTGTTCCTCCATCTGCCTAGCTTTTGTTTCCATTTGCTCACGGAATTGTTCATGCATCCTATTCATGACTTGCATCTCTTGATGGAGGCTAGCAATTATATTCTCCGCATTATCCTTTTCACGGATCAGCCGAATCATGTCTTGCTCTCCTAGTTTTCTTTTCTCATCAATTTTTGACTTCTCTACCTATAAGAAAAACACATAACATATTACCAGTAAATAATAATAATGCATGCAGTGTAAAAGATTTATTTGAGACAACATGTAGTACAAAATAGCATAAGTAAACTTAGGTTTAGACAGTACAAATGCGTGATGCCAATACTTTTATTAAGTAAGGTATTTAACTATTTATGAATACTTACTGAAGAAAGAAAAGTGCTTGAAAGAAAAAAAAACGAGCTAAAACATATAGCAAATGAATGAAGACATTTTGGATACCTTAACTACCTCAAGCCGATTTATTGCCATCTGAAGAAGGAACCACATAGTTATAGTCAGTATTACAACAAAGGATTAACTCTGACAAGCATTTAGAACTCTCAGCAACTTTGGTGTTTACCTCGTTTTCTTCATTTGTTCCATTTACTAATGTCTCAAGTGCTTTAATTTTTGAACGATACTTATCCTCCCTTGTCTTGATGATGCTATTTTGCTGCGACACAAGTGGTTTGATTCAGGAATTAAACACGCGTGGGAAAAAGAGAGATAGTTCAAAACTAATATTTTTTAGATCAAATGTTGATCCGATGATCAGCCCAGCTTTACTAACAAAGACCAAAGGTTCAATTAAAACCAATATTATCCTTACATTTCTAATGTGATCTGCTTGAATACCAATGCGGTGCTCAATCTCCTGAATAACGTTCCTTAGTAAATGAACAACACGCTGAGACAAGCAAGTCAAACCATCAGTAACAAAAGATAAAAAGACACTAGTATTTCATTAAAAAAAAACGAAAATCAAAGGAAGTACACATACATGTGGTATTTCTCCTCTTTTCCTCTCAATACTTTCATCCAGAATGCCATTAACAACTCTAAGAAGGGATTGAGTAGGGGCATTCTGAGATAAGAACATATATAATCATTAGGTAAGGAGCCAGTGAAAAGAAAAAGAAAAAGGTTGCAGTGTTAGGATACACTATGCTAAAGATTTTACATCTAAACTATTTGAATGCAGCATCTCTGAGATCTTAGCAGCAGGAAGATCTGTGTAGGTTCCATGCTTAAATTGGACAACCTCATTGATCTTTTGTCCTGCAAAGGAAGGAAAACATAACTATATATTAACATCACAAGGTTCCTAAGTCAAAATTGGAGAGAGAGAACTTGAAAGTTATAAATGTTATTCGATTCACAAAATAACACAAGTTAAGAACATTATATGTATGGAATTATAAGAAGGTATGGAAGTCAAGCTGAAGTCATGGGACTTGTTAGATAAGTTTTAATCAGTATATCAATATGTAAAATTCAAGGATTAATAGAATATGCTGCCATTAGCAGGAGAAAAACTCATGATAATATTGTTTCTTTGGACTTCCGAATACCAAGTCAATACAGCGTTGATGCTCAATATTATCTGACACCTGATGCAAAAAAAAAACAAAGGACGTAATATGTGTACCTGAAAGAAGAGGGCTTCTTTGCTGGGACTTAGGGTATCTTTTCCCTGGTGTGGCAACTGAAAGCACCGGTCCATCAGTTTCTCGAAGTTCCAGTTTCCTTCTGATTGGAGTTTTAGCAGTGCTGTTAGAAATATGACCACCCAATTGTGTAGCCACATTATCCTTTAAAGCCAAGAGACACTCCACTATAGAAGACATTGATCCCTGTAATCACCAAAAAGACCAGAGTTGACAAAAACTACTGGCACAATTGACAATCATAACATGAATCTGATTCAATCAAAGCTTTCTGTCCCTGCCTCTTACAAATATCTGAGTACATCAATAACCATAAGCACTAGGAGCAAGCATCTGAGAATGAGGCACATTTTAGTGAATACTCTTGCAACTTTCTTCCTAGGCTAAATAGGACTCCATAGCAGAGTCTAAGATCCAGCTATCCAAGGCCACTCCGGTTCTGCAAATTTCTTGTACTGGTGCAACACTTTTCAGCCTTTCTAATAGTCTCAGATTCAGTGCTGATGTTCAAATCAACAGTCAGAAAACTTAAAAGGACAGTTCATAAAAAAATATGTGGAAATAATCATCTTGGTGAAGTCATAGACTCATCATCACTATTCCATGCCAACAAGATTAGAGTACTTATTTCCTTTCCAATAAGGCACTAGTACTGACACCAACTACGTTAATTATATTGTCCTACACCTTGACAAGGAGATGACATCATTAAGTTGGAAGTTGGAACATATGCTAGTATCATAATTCTACTGTATACTAACAACTACTTCACATTACTGGAGCAACCTCACCTCCTCGAGATCCTTCACGCCAAAGCCTGGCAGCCCCATCTCTGCAACAACAGAGAGGAACTTCTTCACATTTGACCGTTGGTCCGATGCATAACCACCCCACGTCCCCTGTAAACGAAGCCATATCAGCAAGAGCAGCTTGCAGAAACATATGTATCAGTTCAGTTAGCTCACCTCCAGAACACCGGGCATGAGCTTGTCCGCAACATAGCATAGCGCTTCTCCGTCAATGAGGTAATCCCGCAGCTCCTCGTCCGAAGAATCCAACGGCAAATCGAACTCCGGCAGTAACCCGCCGAGCCAATCTATCACCTCCGCACGCCGATTGGCTAGAATTTGAAGAAAAAAAAGGTGTCACCCAAGGAAACAACCGTGAGATGCGTAGAGATCTCAAATTGAGCTCTCACATTACAGTTTACTGTCACAAAACAACATTTTAGGAACAAAAGATCTCATTTTGACCTCCCAGGCAAAGAAAAGAAGGCAAGCGAGATGCAGGGGAAAAAAAGGGGGTTCGTCACACTGCACTGGCAAAATAGGCAACCCAAAACGATTTAAGCACCGCGCAAACTTGACTCCATAAGCGCCAAACCTGGAGCATAACATGAACTGAATAGCACCGGCCTCCCATTTCGCGAAATTTTTCAAAAGCATTCATTCAACTCTGAAAGATCCAAACTTTGTAGGTCCGCGGCTCGAATTCGAGCCACTTCCCCGCGGCGAGAAGAGAAGCGAGAAATCCCAGATCGACGGCCTCACCCGCATCGAAGTCCTCGTACTCGCCGTTCACCGTTCCCATGCCTCACCGCCCGGGGCCGGAGCGCGCGCGGGGCGGGGAATGCCGGCCGATCCGGGCCCAGATCGAGCCCTCCGACCGGGTCAGCGTCGGCGCGACCCCGGATCGAGCGGCGCGGAGGCAATGCGGGAGGCGAGCCGGCGCGAGCTCCGGGGATTTTGGTTTGGGTTTTCCTCCTCCTCTTCTTCCCCGTGCTGCTGGGTATACTGCGCTTTTGCTCAGCTTCCCCTGCTGTCGTTTTTGTTCTCTTTCTCCGGTGGTTAGTTGGGGGGTTTGATTTTTTTGGCTTTCGCTTGCGCGTTAAGCCCGGGCAGTGTTGTGCTCGAGTACTGTACTGCCATCTCACGCTTTAACTCGCGTCACCTTACCGGTCGTAGGAGTAACGAGGTTTTTTAACCCTCGTGATTTTACTGACAAGCTTTTGACTAGTAGAAATGGGAAAAAGAATAGTTCGTGGATAGAATGTGCAAGCCAACAACTTCTCGAGTGCAAGTTCTAAAAAAAGAAAAAACTTCTCGAGTGCAGTGCAATTTCCTAGTATTACCTCTGGTTGTACGGCAATCAGGTAGGAGTAACTACTGATTATGTACTGCAATCAGGTAACTGTATACTGGATGGACGTAATCACATCAGAGTTGGTGCCGCAGGTATGCTGGAGTATTGCATGCAAGATCCAAGATCCAACATCGCAACGTGTACAAAAGAGAAAGGAGGGAGGCGTATGCAGATGACGGGCACGCTGGGGAATTCTGCAAGACAGCAACAGGGCACAGGGCGGAGGCTTTGGCTGTGTTTAGATCTAAAGTTTGGATCCAAACTTTATTCCTTTTCCATCACATCAATCTGTCATACACACACAACTTTTCAGTGACATTATCCCTAATTTTAACCAAAATATAAACTTTACGCTGAACTAAACACAGCCTTCTTTTTTTGATGCTTTCTCGGGACGCAGCGCTCCCAACAGACACGAGACGGACAGCATCAGTGTACTATGTACACCAGTACACCGCCTCGCCCCCGAGAAAATCCGCGAGACCGACCGGTGCTGCTCGCGTCGCGTGCCATAGGATTGATGCGTTGCCGCGATCTTAAACTAGTTTAAGGGGCTGTTTGGTTCTTTACCCTGCCAAATCTTTGGTAGCGTCAAATTTTTGGTATGTTTTAGCACTACCAATTTTTTTAGTAGGGTAAAAATGCATGGTACATATTTGAATTGCTACCAATTTAAAGCCAAATATTGATGATAGAGAGAAGAAAGTTGTAGATTAGTGCCAAATTGTTAATAGGCATTACCAATGATTTGGCTACAATTTAAACATACACTATCACTATTAAAGATACCAACAAATTGGTGAGGTCACATTTTGGAGATCCAAAATGGCCCTAAGATATGACCCTTTTGCCCGGGTGATGGCCGGCATCGTCGGCGGCTGGGTCGTCACGTCGAGGGGGGGGCAGTAGTACACGCCCTGCGCGGACGCGCGTCAGGCTCGACAGACTCAGTCTGCGGCGCTGCGCGGCGCTCCCCGTGATGGCGTGATCCCGTCCCGCTGCGTGCGTGCGTGCTCGCATGGCTCTCCCTGCTCGGCTGCTCCTCCTCGCGGTCGCGGCCCAGCTAGGCCGTGTTCCTTTTTAAAAAGGATCTGTTGCGTCTTGCGTGGTCGTGTTGATGGGCAGCCACTACTTTTTTTTTTCTTGAATGAATCAGCAGAGATTGTGCTATTTCGTTATATACAGGAGGAAAATACAACCCCTATAAATAAGGTGAAAAAAAACTGTATAGAGCTATAAGGATGTCGGGAGGAGCTCCTGAAGCTTTTTTTTCTCCTGCCAGTGCCTATACGTCATTTTCCAAGAAACAAAAATACGGGGATATGTTTATATATATTTTATATATTAGAAATATGGAAAATTAAGAAATTTTTGTACAAAAATAGCAATATAATAATAGTATTAGAGCAGTCCGTTCCATGGCAATCTTCTCCAATTCTCTATTCTAGTTGACAAAACGATTACAAATTGGGTGTAATCAAGTGTAAGACTACAAATAGTACACAAAGCACAAATTAATAGTCCAATCATACATAGTTACCCCTGATGAATGTGCGTCAACATTAGTAGCCGCATAGGGATTGCTAGATGTACTAGCACAGACTGCACATAAGCACTTGGATGTAACAAAAACGAGAATATTTGTCCTAAACTAATACAAGCATTGCAGATCAAGAAGATACCTTAGAACACTAGAGAAGTGGATTTGTCTCAGATAAGATAGTCGGGAGAACAAAGAAAAATCTGCTCGGTGCTTCGATGCTGCCGATGATGTGCCTGCCTTGGGCGGCGGCGGCCCTAACGGCTTGGCCAGTTGGCCCCCGGCCTCTTAAGACTAGTGACGGAGGTGCTGCGCCCGTGTGGCTGTGCGCCCATCAGCGGGGACTCAGGCTGGCCGTCTCACAGAGGAGGCCTGTGCCGCCGCGCCAGCTGCATGCCTGCACCCCGCATGTGGCGGCGACGTCACTAGGGCGCATGATGCAGCAGCGCCCGGCGGACGGCGGCTCTGCGCAACGACGGCGAACGGCGTAGAGGACGAGGCTGTAGCAAGCAGCCGAACATGAGTTGGGGAAGGTGGCGCTGTGGGAGCGTAAATTTGGCTCGGTACTGGGTGGATTTGATCGAAGGAGGGTTAAAACGTATCAAACGCGTATCTGAATTGTTTTAATTATCTGAAAATCAGGAAATTGCTCGATACGTATCCGGACATATCCGATACCATATCTGGTACGAATAAGTGGCCTGGAAGCCGTATCCAGGTAACGTAGGCCAGTGCCCAAGTTCTTGCTTCCTCCTTTATTTTTGCCACAAGGCTAGGTGCCGCAACTTCCTTGTGTTCAAACACTCGTTGGTTCCTTTCTTTCTAGATTTCCCAGACCACCAGAAGGATTAAGCTACGTAGCCCTTTCTTAGGAACCTCTCTTTTGTTAGCAAGCATCTCCCACCAGGCTTGTACATATAGGCAAGGCTCCCATTGACTTGGGTCCAACTGATGGTAAGCCACCTAGGAGGCTAGGAGCCTCCATACTCTTTTGGTGTATCTACATTGGGCAAGAAGGTGGAGTGCCGATTCATTCGTTGTTCGGCAGAAGGGGCAATGGGCGTTGTGTGGCCATCCTTTTGTTGCAAGTCTATCTGAGATCTAGACTCTGTTTTGAATGACTACCCAAGCAGTGGGCAGCCACTACTCGTACGCCGTTCTCTCAATGCCTGAGAAATAGGCCAATGGAGAAGCTCGACGTCACGCGATGGACCCAAGCCGTGGATCCTTGTCGTGCCGTGATCGTCGGCGGCGAGCTCCCAACGCCTAACGCCACTTCGTCCCTTCGCTCCCTTGGTTTTCGATGGCTCACCATCCTCCATCCCAATCTCTTCGATTTTCAGTGCGTCACCTTCGGGTCTCTCTGTGAATCGGGCTCCCTCACGTCTGTTCCACTCCACGCTGATTGCCATCGTTCGGCACCGAAAGACGTTTCGGTCTTCCGGGTGACTTCGCCGAGAGAACTGCACAATTTCATAGGGTCCCTTTTCTTAGACCTGACAAATCACCAATTGGATCGTAAATTAGGTGTTGTTTGAATCACCTGAAGATGAATATGAAGATAAAAATTAAATGTTTCCAAAACGAGGTGGTAATAACGTGTGATTAATTGAGTTTTAATTATTATAGACTTGAAAATGGATTAATCTTATATTTTAGACAACTTTCATATAGAAAGTTTTCGCACAAAACACACCGTTTAACAGTTTAAAAAACGTGACACTTTTACCCAAAAGTTTATCCAGTTTTTGTTGGAGAAAAGAATACGGCCTGACACTGGATCCTATTCAGGGCCGGCTATCACGGCATGGATTGAGGTGGGAAAACGCACACTGCACTTTTGCAAAAGAGGCCCTAATTATCGAAGGACGCATGGTGAAAAAAAAACTATCAATGGTCGCGATCCTATTCTCTAGGTTCGCGTGTCGGATCTGATCTCGACCCAAAACAGCGCAAGGGAGATGCACTTTCACAAATACTCCCGCCATCTATAAAAGTTAGACATATTTCACATTTGATATTTTTTCAAATAAATTGTACCTATTTATAGTCTTTATGCATTTAAGACTTAAATGAATAGATAAATTAAATATTTTATTAGAACTCAAGGAGTTATCTAAATACTCATTGGTTGCATGTTTACATTTACTTCTTGATTTTGTAACATCTAAAATGATTTAATTTTTGTCTTGTTTTTGATGCTAAAAATAATATAATTTTGTCTTGTTCTTGATGCTAAAAATAATAGGTGTAACTTGGATGGAGGGAGTACAATCCTCGAACGTTGGATTATCGTATCACGCTCATATCATCCTCTCCTCGTCTCCCTCCCGCTGTGCCAAGTGCAAACGCCGGGGCCTGGGTTTCGCAGTGGCGCAGGAACACGGCGGCCGCCGGCGACGTGACCCAAGTTTCGTCGACGCTCAGGCTCCTGCCTCCTAGTACACGGATAGGTTGCCTCGAAGGCTCTGGATCAGGCCGTGCGCCGGCGCGTCGCGTGCCGTTCCTGGTGTTGCGCGCGTGGCAGGGGCTCCTCCGCCGCGCGCGGCGCATCGCGTCACTCATGGCCGCCGCCGATTGAAAATCCGGGATGGCTCGGTTCGTAGCGGAGCCTTTTTCCATGGAATACTGACGTGACGGCTTCTTTGCGAGGCGGCCGTCGGCAAGGATGCCTTTCTGTTCTTCCGCCCATGTACACGAACACAAATGTGCAAATAAACGATAGATTGATTGAAAGATCCATTTTGATCCCAGAATCTGAATGCTTTGTAAATCGGGAAACAATTTCAGCATGCTTCAGAGAAGAGAAACAGGGTTGGCAGAACAGAACCAGAGGCATGGCCAATATGAGTGTCACGCCTGTGCCACACGCGTGACGAGCTATAGCGCCAGGATGACGTTTACAGTAACGTGTCGGGTGGGTGTGTGCGCATGTGTGCTGTGTGATTCGGCCAAGCGGCCAGGCTGACATGTATGACCTTTATAAGTAAGGAACTCTGTAATGAGAGAGGTGTGAAATGAAGAAAGGAAAAACGAATCTCTCCTCTCAACAACTCTGTCTGCCCCTTTCTTCCTCGACTCTGTTTCCTCCTCCTTTGTTCTTCACCTCTCCTGCTCTAGTTCTTCCTCTACTATGATCCAGTAGTGTTACAGTGGCATCAGATTCGGGTTTTCTGTGGTTGATGCGTTCAAATTCTCTCGATCCAACTGATAAAATCCCTATGCTCCGGTAGGCGGCTACCCTCGGGTGCGGCTACTGTAAGTCCGGTTCAGGTTCGGTTGGATTTGGAGCGAACGCTCACCACGGCGCCCATCAAGCTCAGCGCTCCGTTACGCCAATCGCTCGAGTCGATGGAGGGGAAATTGTTGGAGAAGTTGGAGTTACTCACTCAGAAGATGGAGGCTATGGACGACAAGATGACGAAACACGGAGGGCGGCTCGATCAGGCCGTCGTCAAGGTGGACCTCGCTCTGGAGGCGGTCGGCAAGCTGCAGCAAGATCAGCTTCAGGCAGCGCGGCTGCAGAAGAGTTTGGCGTCTGTAACGCCCCGATTTTCGTTCGGGATTAAAAATCATTTAATAATGCATTTTCTAGAAATTAAATAAAATTTAAATCAATTTAATCAAGTGAAAATATGGAGGAAATTAAAATTTCCTTTAAAAATTATTGGCCGGGAATATTTTGTAATATTCCTTGCGCCCTAATGTACTCTCTGGAATTTTCCGTGAGTTTTCGGAGCTCAAGAAGTATTTTTAAAGTCACAAAGATCATTTAACTCAATTTAAATAAAAAAAAGAAAACAAATAAAATCCCCTCCCCGCTTGGCCCAAGCCTTCCCCTCCTCTCCCGTGGGCCGCGCGCCTCCTCCCTCTCTCGGTCGGCCCGCGCCTTGCAAAAGTCTACTTTACGTCCCCCGGTTTCCCTCCTCTCTCTCCATCCGGCCGACAGGTGGGACCGTGGGCCCCACCCATCAGCTCCTCCTCCTACCTCTCGCCGGCCACCCCAACCGCCATTTCCTCCCACGTCGCCGCAAAATCCGGCGCCCTCCCGCACCCAAGCTCACATCCAACGACGTGGGCACAATCCCCTCCACGTCCTCCACCATTTCCCCCACTCGTCCCACAAAAACCGGCGCCGGCCGAGCCGCCACCACCCCACGTCGGCGCCCCACTTCCCCCCCGGTTACCGCCCCTCTCGGCCCCGATTCCGCCGCTCCGACCCTATAAAAACGAACCCCAGAGCATCCTCTCTCTTTTCCCCTCCTCACCCGAGCCAGCCGCGCTCTCTCTCTCCCTCCCCACGCCGCTCCCGCGCACCGCCGCTTTCCGGCGAGCTCCGGCCGCCCGCCACCGCTGCTCCACCCACCGCCGCGCCAATCCGCCACCACCGTCGGCTTCGCGGCGCCGTGCCGCAGCCCGGCCTCTACTCCATTTCCCCTCTCCACCTCCGGAACACCGCCGCCTCGTGCACCACCTCTCTCCCCCTCTGCCGCCGACTTCAGCCGCCCGCCATCGTCGCTCCCGTCGTCGCCGCATCTCGCCATTCGCGCCATCGGCATCGCCATGCCGAGCTCCACCCCGGCATCCACTCCGTTCTCCCTTCCACCGCCGGGAGCCTCTCCGTGTTGTCGACCCGAGGAGCGCCGCTGCCTCCCTTCGCCGGCTGCTCTCGCCGTTGCCGTGCTTCTCGGTGAGCTCCGCCACCTCCCTCTCCCTCTCTGCCTCCGCTTCCTCTTGCCGCTTCCCGCGCTGCGCGCCGCCGCTCCCTGCGCCGCCTGCCGCCTGTCGTCGCCGGTGACTGCGCGCCGCCGCCCTCTGTGGTCGGTCGGGCCAGCCCCGGCTGTGCCCGTGCCCGGCCATCGCTCTTCTCAGCCGCCCGATCGGCTTGGCCGATCTAGGCCGTCCAACCCGTGGACCGGCGGTGGACCGTCCTTGTGGTCCCGGTCCACGGTGGACCGCCACCTCGTCTCGCTGACGTGTGGGGCCCACCTGTCGGCGCCGGCCTCACTTGATGACGTCAGCGGCAGCCTTTTTCCTTTGTAAAAATATTTAATAATTGCGCAATAATTCGTAATAATTCTAGAAATTTATTTAAATGGCTCAAAACTTCTAAAATTCATATCTAATTCATTCGAACTCCGAATTGAGCCATTCAACTTGCAAAATTCATCTAAAATTGAGCTCTACATGTTTGTTTAGTTTTTATATACTGTTTCCTTGGTTTTTATTAGAGTTTTTCCTCGTTTTGCGTGCCAGCGTGTAGAATCCGTCGTTTCGGAAGTCCGCGGCCGCGAGGAAAAGAGTCCGGAAGATTGTTTTGAAGAAGCAAGGCAAGTCACACATTCCCCTTGAGCATTTTGATCCTAATTTACAAATGTTTTATCGTTTGCAAATAAAATTGCATGTCTTGCTAATTACATGGGATCCGGGTATTACCTATCTGTTTGCTTGTGCCATGTTTACTTGATATCTGTCCTTTGTCAACATTGGGTAATAAATCGATTAGCTCATGTTACTTATGTGACCTAGCTAGAACTTTATGCTTAGCCATGCTTAATTACCACTAGCTCAGTTGATGGGATAATTACAGTATTAGACCTTTTTAGTATCAGAATGAGCTGCGTGCTCGAGACATCTGGCCATGTTTCATGGTCGTAATTATCCAACTAAAATGCGACTGAATGGTGGGCTGTGGGTGCATGGTTTTGCTAGTCGCACCCATGGCAATTAAGGACCGGTTCGCGGAAACCCTGAAAGAATTTATCGTGCTTACCACAAGCCAGCGTGGGCAACGGCTGGGCTTGTAGTGTAGCTTTCCTCTAGCTGACGCATCCAGGCAAGGGTGGGCGTGATGGAGCGGGGCGGGCCCTGCGACGGCCTCTGTCGCTTCCGGATTCACCTAGGCACGAGAGAGGACTGCCCGTTGCCCGCTGGGGACGGGGGTGAAACCTGAGGTGTGGTGTGCTTGGCTAGAGGGGGTTATGCGAAGGGTCCTGTCACGGCCTCTTTCCGGTATGTCGTGGTGGCATGTCGGCGCACGGTAACGTGTCGTGGGGCTGTGTCTTGTGGGTACAGCTGTACACCTCTGATCAGAGTAAAACTATTCGAATAGCCGTGCCCCCGGTTATGGGCGGTCGACCAGATTCACCATGATTAGTCCCACCTTAATAAATCGACTCAATGCACTGTAGTTCAGGTGGATTGGTTGGGCCTGTTCAACGTGGTGTAGCGTTCATCAGTGGAGATTTAATGTTACTTTAATTGCTCAATAGTTTTACTGCTTTGCTCAATAAAATGTTTTACAACCGCCTTTATGCAAATAGCCACAAACCGTCCTTGTATCCCCTTGCACGTCTGCATCATTGGTGTGGCTTGCTGAGTACGGTGGTTGTACTCAGCCTTGCTATTATTTCCCCCTTTTCAGAAGTGTAGTGCTTCTGAGCTGAAGACGAAGTTAGAAGACCAAGACTCAGACCCCAGTTGAGTTTTGCCTGTGGAGTGGAGCTGAAGCCCCGCTAGGATCGTCTTTTTCCGCTGCTGCTGCTTTTGTTTCGGTGTGAGGACTAAGTGCCTCTTCTGTAAGTATTTTACGCTTTATTTACGTTTGGAACTGTATATTACCTGTCATTTTGTGTACCCTGGCTGGTCCTGGACAGGGATTTAATACACAAAATAGTCTGGAAATTTGGGCTAAATTTCTGGGCGTGACAGCGTCTTCCGATCAAGTGAGTATTCTGGGCTCCCCATCTACGGTTTATCTTGGCAGTGCAGGTGTTTCCCCACCACCGCCGCCGCCGCCGCCGCCGCCTAGGTTCCATACTCGTCCTGTGTTTACTCGCAATGAAGCGGAATCTAGCCAGGGTTTTGATCAGGGTGTTCGTGCTAAGAGTTGCTTGCCTAAGATGGATTTTCCTCGTTTCGATGACTCCGATGTCCGTATTTGGCTAGATATGTGCGAGACCTATTTTGACATGTACCAGATTCCGGCTATGTTTAAGGTTTCTGCAGCAGTCTTGCATATGTCTGGAAATGCAGCACAGTGGTACCAATCCTTTAAGTTAGTAGAAGAGATTTGTGACTGGTCTCAATTTCGTTATGCGGTAGCTCTCGAGTTTGAAAGTACTGCACAGTGTGAAAAAATTCAGGCGCTACAAACCTTACAGCAAACTGGTTCAGTTGCCGATTATAAGTCCCAGTTTGATTCGCTAGTGTATCAGGTGCGTGTGTTTGATCCATCTGTGGGAGGGATGATGCTGCTGTATCGTTTTATTCTGGGTCTCAAGGAAGAAATTCGCTCAGCTGTGCTTGTCCAGTTACCTGACACTGTTCAGCAGGCTGTTGCAATTGCCTTAGTGCAAGAAAGTGTGTTACTAGACAGTGGACAGAAACCTCTTAAGAAATTTACATACAAAGGGGCTGGCGCTAAAGTGGATACATCTGTTCCTGTCTCTGAGCCATCGGCCATTAAACCTGAAAGAGCTAAATTATGGAAAGCTAAACAGTTGAAGGAATATAGAAGAGCGAATGGACTCTGTTTCAAATGTGGGGATAAATATTCACCTGATCATCAGTGTGTGATCACTGGTCAATTAAAAGCTATGCAAATCACTGAAGTTATTCCAGATGATTTTTTGAATGCAGTGGTTGCCGAAGAAGATTCTGATGCTGAGGAGCAGTATCATATTTCTTTGAATGCATTATCTGGTGCATCTCGTCATAATGCTATTCGTTTGAGAGCATTGGTTCAGAATAAAGTATTGTTGATGTCGGTGGATTCCGGCAGCTCTCATAGTTTCATTGATCTCAATTTTGCTCAGCTGTTGGGTTTGCAGTTGTGCCCTATTTCCCCTTCCTTGGTTCAGGTAGCTAATGGTGAGTTTCTCTCTTGTCAATATGTGGTTCCTAATTTCACATGGTGGATCCAAGGTCAGACATTCTCTTATGATCTGAAAGTGGTTCAGTTGGGGGGCCATGATGCAATATTGGGGATGGATTGGTTAGCTCAATGGGGTGATATGTCTTGTAACTAGGCAACTAAAACTCTGAAGTTTTTCTATCAAAATCAGTGGATTGCACTGCAGGGTGTTCAGGAGTCTGATTCCCAGACTGAATTATGTGCTATTTCTTACCCTCAAATCTTGAAATGCCAGAAGGGTTGTGATATTTGGGCTGCTGTTTTGCTTGAACCTACTGACAGTGCAGATTCTCAGTCCATTTCAGAAGTAGTAGCTCCATTACTGTCTGAGTTTGCTGATGTTTTTCAAGAGCCCAAGTGTTTACCTCCTCATCGCACTTTTGATCATGCTATCTCCTTGTATCCTAATGCTGCTCCTGTCAACAGTAAACCCTACAGGTATTCTCCTTTACAAAAGGATGAGATTGAACGTCAAGTCAAGGACATGATTGATTCTGGTCTTATTACTCCCAGCATGAGCCCTTTTGCCTCCCCGGTCTTGTTGGTCAAAAAGAAAGATGGGACATGGCGTTTTTGTGTGGTTTATCGCAAACTCAACTCTGTCACTGTTAAGAGTAAGTTTCCAATGCCGGTGGTTGATGAGTTATTGGATGAGTTAGCGGGCACACAATACTTCTCTAAACTGGACTTGAGAGCCGGTTATCATCAAATCCGTATGGTGGAACAGGATGAGTTTAAAACCGCTTTCAAAACTCACCATGGGCAGTTTCAATTCAGGGTTATGCCCTTTGGTTTAACAAATGCTCCATCTACATTTCAATGCCTGATGAATTCAGTATTTGCATCTCTTATTTGCAAATATGTATTGGTTTTCATGGATGACATTTTAGTGTACAGCCCTGACTTGGATTCTCACCTACATCATCTGCAACAAGTGTTTCTGTTGTTGCGACAGCATCAATTATATGCCAAAATGTCTAAGTGCTCTTTTGCTTGTGCTCAATTAGAGTATTTGGGCCACATAATTTCTGCTAAAGGTGTTAGTACTGATCCTGCCAAAACGGCAGCGATGTTAGCCTAGCCTGTTCCACAAACTGCAACTGAGTTGAGAGGTTTTCTGGGCCTCACAGGTTACTATCGCAAATTTGTTCAGAATTACAGCATTATAGCCAAACCTCTGACAGTATTATTAAAAAAGAAAGCATTCCTCTGGTCAGATGCTGCTCAACAAGCTTTTCAACAGCTCAAACTAGCCATGAGTTCTACCCCGGTGCTAGCATTACCTAATTCCAGTCTTCCCTTTGTTTTGGAGACAGATGCCTGTGCTTATGGAGTTGGTGCTGTGCTCAGCCAGTTGAATCACCCTATTGCTTATTATAGCAAAGCTTTGGGACTAGCTAATCAGAAAATTTCTATCTATCAAAAAGAGTTTTTGGCTATAATGATGGCTGTTGACAAATGGAGATGTTATTTGCAGCGTTGCCCTTTTACTATTCGCACTGATCACAAAAGTCTATGTCACTTGAATGATCAAGTTCTTGGAATTGATTTGCAACAGAAGGCTATGATTAAATTGATGGGTTTTCAATATACTTTTCAATACAAAAAAGGAGTTGACAATATAGTTGCTGATGCGCTGTCCAGGATGCCTGTTATACCTCATTGTGCTGCACTGTTAGTGGCTTCTCCCCTCTGGTTCCAGGAGGTGTTAAATTCTTATTCAGTGGATCCTGCTGCTCAAACTTTGCTGACCGAATTGACTGTTCAGTCTCCTAATACACAAGGTTTTTCTCTGCATGATGGATTGATCAGACATCATGGCCGATTATGGATTGGAGCTAACACTGGATTACAAACGAAATTGATTACTGCTTTTCATTCTTCTCCTGTTGGGGGTCATTCTGGCTCTACCGCTACCTATCAAAGGATGAAGTAGTTATTTTCTTGGGTAGGTCTAAAATCAGATGTGGCTAACTTTGTTAAGTAGTGTCAGATTTGTCAACAGGCCAAGTCTGAACACTGCAAGCTCCCTGGCTTATTAACACCATTACCAATTCCTAAGGAAGCCTGGGTGGACATATCAATGGATTTTATCGAAGGTCTTCCCAAGTCTGATGGATTCACTGTCATTCTTGTGGTAGTGGATAGATTCACTAAGTTTGCCCATTTTATTCCCTTGCGTCATCCATTTACTGCTTCCCAAGTGGCCAATGCAGTTGACAAAACAGTTTTCAAGACACATGGCATCCCTCATTCTATCGTCTCAGATCGGGATAAAATTTTCACCTGCCGATTTTGGAGTGATTTGTTCAAAGTGTGGGACACTACTCTGAGTATGAGCTCCGCTTATCATCCTCAAACGGACGGCCAGACCGAGCGCGTTAATCAATGTCTTGAAATGTACTTGCGTTGTATGACTCAAGCAACACCAACTAAGTGGAACAAATGGCTGCACTTGGCAGAATACTGGTACAGTACCTCTTTTCACACTGCATTGGGTTGTTCTCCTCATAAAGCTTTGTTTGGAGCTGATCCCCATGTCAGTCAAGTGCCAGTACTTCTGTCCTCAGTCCATCAGTCAGTGGTTGATCTCGTTTCTTAACGCAATCAGCTATCTGCTTTCTTACAACAACAACTGCAACGGGCTCAGTTGCGCATGAAGCATCAAGCAGACAAAGGCCGGTCTGAATGATCCTTTGCAGTTGGGGATCATGTGTTTTTGAAGTTGCAGCCATATACTCAATCTTCGGTGGTGAATCGTCCATACCCCAAACTAGCTTTCAAGTTCTTTGGCCCATTTGAAATTCTGGAGAAAATTGGTCAGTCGGCTTATCGGTTACAGTTACCAGACTCAAGTTTGATTCATCCCGTCTTTCATGTCTCTCAGTTGAAAGCACATGTTCCTGATCATACACCGGTCTTTACTTCTCTTCCTCACCCTGTGGTTTTGGATGCCGCTGACGTTTGGCCTGAAGAAATACTCGATCGTCGGCTTGTGAAAAAGGGCAATGCAGCACATGTTCAGGTGTTGATTAAGTGGTCTTCGTTACCGGCGCATCAGGCTACCTGGGAGGATTATGAAGTGCTCAAGACCCGCTTTCCATCAGCACCAGCTTGGGGACAAGCTGTTTCTCCGGCGGGCGGTACTGTCACACCTGTGCCACACGCGTGACGAGCTACAGCGCCAGGATGATGTTTACAGTAACGTGTCGGGTGGGTGTGTGCGCATGTGTGCTGTGTGATTCAGCCAAGCGGCCAGGCTGGCATGTATGATCTTTATAAGCAAGGAACCCTGTAATGAGAGAGGTGTGAAATGAAGAAAGGAAAAACGAATCTCTCCTCTCAACAACTCTGTTCTGCCCCTTTCTTCCTCGACTCTGTTTCCTCCTGCTCTGTTCTTCACCTCTCCTGCTCTAGTTCTTCCTCTACTATGATCCAGTAGTGTTACAATGAGCCCTGAAGAAATGCATTATGCACCCCGTAATTCACAGCCTAGAGTGAAAAGCTTCCGCATCCGCCACATGACGGGCATAAGCAAAAGTATCAGTCCAACACAAAACACTGGCCACTCGTAATGTGATACGCTCTCTCTGGTAACCGAAAAAGCACCGAAATACACAGGCACACGACGACGACGACGTTTGCTCAAGACTACATAGATATCACAATTCACACGCTCAGAACACTGAAGCTATACTGTAAACCAGTAAGTGATATCATGTTTCATGCTCGTATTACTTACACGATAGTACACCCAGTCTGTCATCTGTTCTTATTTCACTTTAATACTTATACAAGCGTATTTAAGGGTGGCACATCCATTGGCTATTGCCGTAGAGGCGTCGGGTACCGACAGGCTACAACCTTATATGCTGGCCTAGTTATAATGTCAGCAGGACCAGCATATCGAAGAGGCTGGAAGAGCAGCAGTGCGCCTTGCAGAATGCGAATAGCCGGTTCTTACATGACAGGCCTAGTGGCAGCTCCAGCGGGGCCAGCTTGTCTTAGCAGCTGAAACACATATCAACACATTCAGAGATACTACAACTATACTAGAGGTAATGATAAATTTTCATGGCACAGCAACGGAGCAGGTGAAGGTTACCTGGAAATAGGATTCTAGTTTCTGCCTCAGGATAGCATGCTCCCGCTTCACTTTCTGGAAAGACCTCATGCAACTGCATCACAAAATATGGAAGGCGTATAGATATTAAACAGTGACTGTTTTCACCGTGGGAACAGAATTGTTCAATTTCAAAAATAACAATAGTGTGAAGTGACATATATAAGAGAGACCCTACCCTTCAACATTTCCTTGGCCACAACTATCCCTGAACGACATGCACTCATTCTTCATCCTAGAAGCGCCGATGCTGCACCAAGTTGTGTAATGTCAATGATAGATCAATGATACATCAAATTAAAAACAGTCTCATGCTTTCTATACATCATGCCAAATGAGATCAGAAGCATGAGATGCTTCAAAAAGGTCGATACACTTCGAGTTTTTAGTTGGCAACAGTATGCATATTTAGCGGTCAATTGGCCGATTAAAGCAGATGGATTTCTCTGCAGTATGAGGTCTCCTCAAAACATTATTTTAACTTCAGTGGACATGCATTGATGCATACAGAGCTTTTATGAGCAAGACACTTAACTGGGTGGTTTCACTTTCATATAAACCAAAAGGGAGACGGAAAGCTGACCAATTAACTGTGATATGCAAGACTTTAGATAGAAAGAGATGGTGCAAAAGAGAGTGCCTTGGCTTCCCAAGATGCTTAACTAAACTCTGTATCATGTCAGTTCCCATGGTTCATGCCACAATGAACTAAAGGTTGGCGCTGCTGAATCTGACACCCTTTGTGCATCATATGCACTACAACAAAGATATTACATAGAACTAGAAGCAAATCAGGAACTACCTGGAACAGCTGCCTTTTAGTTGCTGCATATATGCATCCCACCTGTTGAAATCTCTTGGGTACTTGTCCCTGCAGTGTTTTCAAATCTCAGTTAGTCAGCCCCTCTTAGCAACATTTCCTGTGTAGCCTAAACCCTACAGATCATATTTTCAGAAAAAATGTCTCATGCTGCATATGGAACTTCAAGTACTTTTTATTACTTACAGAGCTTGCTCAATGTTTGACATTAGCCTGCCCGAGTCCTTAAAAAACAAAGTAACAACTTCTTCCACAAAATTAGGACTAGCTTCATCCTGCAAATCTTCCACCTGACAAAATTGCTCATCTAGGTATCCCTGCCATCAAAATATAATTTGCTGAATCAGCACATCTGTCAAAGAATTACATGAAAGAGCAGTAGAATACTGAAAATGGGATCAGATGTGGACACTTCCAGCATAAGACCTAATATGGTCGACACACCCTGAGCACACATAACATTACTGTTGAAAGGAAAAAAAAAAGAACTCCAGAGAATAGGATACTAGCCTGATCAAAGAGGCTCTTTTTCATGGATGCAGCTTGGCGACGCAAATTAGAATAATCCATTTATATGAATGAATGAGGAAATATGTGACAAAGTGAAGCCGTTACAGGTTGGAACACACTTAATGATGAACATATGACTTGTGGGAGCTATGGATATACAAAGTCGAACATGGGATGAGTTTATATAGTAGAGGGAACATAAGAAAAAGTGCAGATATTCTAACTTCTGGATAGCAAAGGTTGGCATCTTGCATGCACAGGTGATTTGATTGCCACGGTGTGCATAAGCTATCCATATTTGTTATCCATATTTTGGAGAATGACTTGAATAGATACAGATACCTGTAGGCTGTAGCTCTTTATAAGATGTATGATGTGTAAGTATGCATATGCATGAAGAAACCATTAACGGTTCTGATATGGATCACACTCTTCATAATAGTATATGTCACTGCATCAACTGATCAACTGCCCAAAGGTAGTTATGTTCCTAATGTATCACATGGAAAAAAGTCATGGTTCAGAAGTAAATTAATCATACACGTGATTGTTCTACCATTAAATAAGATGAAATTCCTACAATTGGGGAACTCATAACAGAACAATGGTTTGGACATAATTCTGTTACCAGCCAACCACAGGGCCTGGAAGGCTGAATGGAGTCTGTAGATGGTAGGCTGAATGGAGTCTGCAGATGGTAGTGTTACATAACTCCTCAAAATGTTTTTGAAGTAGGGCTGTTCATTCCCAGTTTTGAATTTACCATTCAAAATCGGTGGTAGTCTGTTTTCTGGCATGCTCGACTAGAAGCTAAGGTAATCACTGCCTAAACTCATTGATTTCCAGTTTCGAGCGGGCTGAGTAAACTAGTAACACCCCTATTTGATGATTTAGTACAACCAACGAGGTATTTTGCACAAATGTAGAAAAATAATGCCCTCATTCTGTTCCAATAAATACTAAATTGTGCTCCCTCCATTCCAAATTGTTTTACATATAGTTTTTTTGAGGTTATTCCTAAATGATCTACATATTTGTGTTCATTTATTAGGTCTATTCGTTATTTGTGCATTGGAGTAAATGGACATTGATGCATGCATCCATGCACATATGTATTTATAACCCACATGCAATATCTTGATTTGCTATTGATTAGGAAATAGTGGGGATGGTGCATGCATTGAGTTTGTTTGCTAGAGTAAATATAGTATGAGAGAGTTATTAGCTTTTTTTGGTCTTGGTGTACCTATGAAATATGTAGATCAATTTGGAATGGAGGGAGTAGTTCAATTAATATCTACTAGGAACTGAAGTTAAAACCTACAAATAAAACTAGTAACTTTACACCAATCTCTTCTTTGGCTATTGATTAACAGCTTTGTAGGTGAAGAATACCATCAGCTTTAAGTGAAAACTTATCCTAATATTTCAAAAGAAATTATCTTATGTAACCAGACAAGGAGGGGAAAGATAGAACAATATATCTTTTTGTGCCCCTCAAAGTTCAAACAAAATGTGGAGATAAAATCTGAGAGAACGATGGGGAATTAGAATAGGCCCACTGATGCTTACTTTGAGCCCCAGCAAAAGAAAAGTAGACAGAGAAACAGGCACCAACAGTTCCTTCCAATTGTTAAAAAACCAAGACTCTCTCAACACATTGGACCACGTGTCAGAACCAACAAACTTTCACAAAAGGAGTAAAAGAGATTCATTCAATCATTGATCCGATGATTGCTCCTGACCTCCAATCAACATCACAACTTGATAAGAGAATCTGACATGGATTAAAAAATATCGAAATAACCAAAACACCTATACAGGGAATGGATCAGAAAAGACGCATTCTGGATGAGTCACTGCCGAGGCCACGAATGCGTGAACTACATATCTTGTCTACATACAATCTGCACAGTCAATACCTTCCCTACTTGATGTGTACATTTATAAAAGGATAAAAAAGCATAGCGGTCCATCATTCATCACTACAGAAAAACATGCCTTCTCTTTCTATACTGAACATTCTTATGACAACATTGTTCCTTTCTGCAAGATCATTCTTGTGGCAAACATCACAAAACATCCTTTTTACAAAGCACGGTGAGGGATTGTATTCTCACATAACATAAGACATATTTCAGTATTTTTTTAAAATCTTAACAGCATGCTTACAGGTAACCATGGTAACACTCTAAAAGTTGATACAGATAAGACGTAGGTATATAGATGGTAATGTTTCCCTATGAGTTCATGCGTGACAAGTCCAATACTCCAATAGTACTTATGGCTCCAAAGTTCATCAAAATGTAAATCAGAAAATTCCTGTGGTCATTATTTTAGGTATAATACCATGTTGATATAAACATTAGTTTCAGTTGAAAAAAACAAATATGATACTCAAACTGCTATATCATGCATATAGATGAGTGAGGTGCAAATAAGTCTCAAGACAAAGCTATAAGGGATTTGGCCTTTCCCATAAATGAAATTATCATACTATAGCATTTGCTATAGCCTTATGCCCCTCTGCAAATGGATTAGGCAAATGGAAATGGGAGAGATCAAAGACAATTTTATATCCATGCATCACATATCTGCTTCCACGCATCAAGGTTATTGACACTCCATGGCTTGTGCGTGACCACGTTGTCAACAATCCTTTTATAGCATCAATACATGCACTTTCAACAATCTAAAAGCAGTATCGTGTGCCCAACATGACCTAGATTTTCTCCCAGTACCCTCCAAAAGTGTATATGTAGCTTTATCATCTACGGTTCCCCAAAAAGAGAGATGCTTCTATGGTTGCGTTTTGTACGTATAGTCTAATGCTCCAATGCTTTTGACACCTTAGAATTGGTTTCCATACATGTGCGTCTATTTGCCTCATATCCTGCTCACTTTTGAAACACATTTGGAAATCGCGAAAAATATGCATTTAAAAACAAACTATGATAATCAATTAGATTAACCTCCGCCGTATACCTCATAGAAGCTCAGGTAGATCTAGAGGTCAGGCTATAAACTGAGATTATCAACTAGAAAATCTCCCAACTTCTCATGATGTATAACATAGCACTGGAGTAGAGCCACATGCAGTGAGCTCCAATAGAGCAAGGAGACACTGGAGTAGCTTCATCACCAGAACCAAAAACCAGTGACTCCTTTCCATACAGGAATACATGATGTGCGAAAGAACCCAACACTAAAGTCTCGAAGTTCGATCAAATATCCAAGTTTGCGCAGCCTTTATCGTTCCAGTACTAGAAAATAAAGATAGCACGGTATTTAGCTATACCGGCCAGCTTCCTTGATTGATTCGAGGTCACACGAGAAACGATTCTCTCGAGCGACATCCGCGAGGGATCCAACAAAGGAAGTACACCGACCAATGGGGAGCCGAGAGGTCGACACGTTTGATTCCTCGAAAGCAAACCCTATAGTTGGCATCCACCCACGACAGGATGAGCGCGCCGGCCCGATCCCCTCCGCTCTCGCCTCGACGTCGACCGGAGCGCAGCCGCAGGCTCCGCATCCGGGGGATTAGACCAAAGGGTGGAGAGGCCGAAAAGACGCGCGGGGAAAAAAAGAAGCGGCGGGGGGGCGCGAGTGCGGCGCCTCCGCTGGGATTGGGAGTGAGAGGAGGGGATAGCCCAGGACCGCGAGAGTGATTCGACGATGCGATCAGCTGTGGTGTAAGGGGAGTTACCACGAGGGAGGGAGAGACGACGACAACTCGCCGGGCGGAGGAGACGGCGGCGGCGGGGGCCTCGCGGGTGACAGCGTTGGGCTGGCCAGCGACGCCGCCGCGCGCGGGGAGGTTTGGAGAGAGGGCGAGCTCGCGGCGAAGGCTCGCCGTGGGTGGTGGCACTGGTGCGGTGGTGCCCGTGCCGCAGGCCCGCAGTGGCAAGACTGGCAACTTTGCGGCGGCCGTGGTTAAGTCAAGTGGCTCGGTTAGGCGTTCGGGCCGGGCCTATGGTGTGTGGTTTGGAGTCCTATGACCCGATGGGTGCAAGAGGATTGGCCCGTGTAATTTCTATGCGAAGCTAGGCTGAATTCAGTCCGGCCACCCAGGCCATTCAAGGCCTCCTCGAAATCTCAAAGCACGAATCTGTCGTGCGACGCCCCGTAATTTTTTTTTCCATTTAAAGAAGCTTAAAATTCTGAGAATCAACTGTTTAATAGTTAAGTTTTAAGAATTTAGATAAGGTGAGTTTCCCATCTTTTAGTTTCTATTCATTCTCTGAATTCTACAACTATAATTTCTCGTAATCTAAACCAAAAGCTGACTGTTTGGGAGAGCTTCTGATTATGGGATAAGTTACAACAGCTAGAAGCTCCCCCTCGCTCCCTCCCCGAGCAAGCCATTTGATTACAAGACAAATAGTATATCATAATGAATTAGGTTCACAGAGTTAAAATAGACTACGTCATATATTTAGATATAGACTACATGTCAGTATGTTAACAGATTAGGTAGATATAAATAGAAAGGAACTGTGATTATTTTTCACGTACGAACCGGAAGTTCTAATGGGCGATCGATCGCACTACCGATTGGGTAGCGATCAGATTCCCCCCTCCCTCCACCCGGTTTCCTTTTTTGCACTGCATTACTTTTCTGTTTTAGTAAATTTATGCAACTAAAGTTTGTACACCTAAAGTTTACACATCTAAAGTTTAGAGACCAAAAGTTTATAAGTCAAAAGTTTATATATCCGATTCAAATTTGAATTTGATTTCAAATATTTTCTATATATAGTATTTCTATACATCTAAAGTTTATACACCTAAAGTTTTTAGACCTAAAGTTTATAAGTCAAAAGTTTATATATCCGATTCAAATTTGAATTTGAATTCAAATATTTTCTATATATAGTATTTCTATACATCTAAAGCTTATACACCTAAAGTTTTTAGACCTAAAGTTTATAAGTCAAAAGTTTACATACCCGATTCAAATTTGAATTTGAATTCAAATTTTTTATATATAGTATTTCTATACATAAATTTTTCTAACTTTTATTTTTTAAAAAATATTTTGTGGTGTACTGTAGCATGAAGAGAAGGGGGAGAGGAGGGAGGAGCGTATACGCGGGGAGGGACGGACGGGTGATCCAGCGATCACCCGCCCATTAGAAGCCCCCCATACAAACATACTGCGTATGTTTGGAAGAAGAACTACTCCACTTTTAAAATAGTAGATATATCCATATCTAAACGTTAAGATTATAGCAACTATTTAATCTAAAAATTGCCTGCTTTGTATCTTTTTATTTTTATTTTTTATCATTTTTTTCTAGAATAAAGATGAAAGTGTAAAAACTGAAAGTATATTGAATGGGGAGAGAACAATAGTGTCTTTACAGTGAACTGAAATTTATAATGAAATTTCAACCCCTTTACCTTTTGTTTGTTTTAACATCTCCTAAATTTTATTGTCCTCGTGGAGTATCCTGAACTTGAAAATTCAAATAGCCTATGCATTGTGAAAAAAAGAAAAGAAAAATCAACCACTTGCTTTTTCCCAACTATATACAGTTTCTAACCCTTGTTTTTTAGCTTCATCCCATCCCACCGTAGTATCCCTAAAATTTCTCAAACCAAAAACACTGTATTTGAATCCGGGCGAAGCGAAAGCCCGGGAGGAGGTGGAGGCCGGAAAACTCTTTCGCCGACCTTCCCCACTCGGCTTCACCCTAAGCCAGTGAGCCCAGGCGGCGGCGGCGGCGGCGGGGCGGAATGGCGGAGCCGGACTGGATCCTGGAGAGGGAGCGGAGGCAGGTGGAGCAGATCCTGGAGCTGGACATGGAGGAGCTCCAGGTCGAGGAGGTCGACGACGCTGGCTCATCCTCCTCCTCCGACGTCGACACCTTTCTCAGGTCCAAACGCTAAACTCGCTTCTCCTTTGCCATTTCCGCTGTCCTCCCATGGTCTGCTTAAACCGTGCCTTACACATTTCGGTTGCGGGAGTTGGCTTTCGTGTTGATACGGCGAGAGGATTGACGCCGCGAGAGCTGCTCGTTGCTAGCAACTATTCTGAAATGAAATCAAATGTTAAGTTGCGCCTTCCCAAAGTAGCCTGAATCCAGACAGAGGCCATGGAGGTTAGGGTTGGGGAATTTTCCACAGGTTAGGATCAAAACAGATTAGACAACCGCTTGCTAGGATGCAGAAGTTAGACCCGGTTTGTTTAATGCTTGTGGCTTTCCCCAAGTTAATTTGTTCATCCCACAGGGCATTTCCACACTATTATGCGCAAAATCTACTCAGTTCGGCATCGTATGATACTTAGATTTTGCTGATATAACTCGGCAATTCATGATTTTGCTGACATGTTTTGGGTTTTATGGAGTGATGAGGTAGTTTACATGTTACTTACGTTTTCTCTTAACTACCATTAATGGTGTTCATGATGGAATGTGCCTTTCCCCAATATACCATACAGTCTACTTATTTTTTCACCCCTCAAGTTGGTTGGTTCAACAGATGTAATTTTTTGCCACTTATTTAATTCTTATTTTCGCAGAAACACTCATGGGGATGGAGGATCTAGAACTTCTGAAGCACTTACATTCAATACGTCTGTGGTTTCGCTGCCCACCTGTGATGGTGGTAAGCATTCACGCTTATGTTAGTATATTTCCTGATTCTAGCTGCAACACTTACAAGTTTGTTTCCGCACCAGAGGTTCATGATGCCCCAGGCAGATTTGCTTTCTTGGATGGTGGTGTGGTTCTCTGTTTACCAATGCTTTATCTTCAAGGTAGCATTCCTATAACCCTGTGTTCCAACATAATAGTATAGAGCTTATCTCAATCTAAGCTTTAAACACCCAATTCAATCTCAAGTGTTGTTAGCTGATCCATGTCGTGCCTAATATTGAATGCTGAACTTGCTAAAGTTGTGTCCTATTGCAAACCAACAAAGTACACATGACATGTACGCATCCTTGCCATTCTTTCATCTTACTCTTGAACAGTCACACATTTAGTTGGCATCTGTAAACATAGCTGCTTGTATTAAAGGCTAATAGTTTGCAACTTTTGCAGGTGTTGTTTTGTTTCCTGAAGCTATCCTGCCTATTAGAGCAGTTCAGCCTAGATCTTTGACAGCTGTTGACAAGGCTGTCAATCATGTTGACGCTCCATGCATGATAGGTGTGGTGCGTGTCACTTGTCCTTGTTCTGCTGCCTTTGTTCTAGCTTTGTTTTTAATGGCAATTCTCCAATGTCAGGTTCATGTTTACCGACAAACTAATGATGGACACCATGCTATTGCTTCAGTTGGGACAACAGCGGAGGTGTATTTTTCATAAAGCTCATTCAAACTAGAATGATATCTGTGCCTTGAAGTTTCATCTTGCATATTTGCTCATTTCTGAATTTCTGTTGTCTTTGTTATGTTTCCCTTTTGCATTTTAATCTTCTGATCCTCCTTTTGGTTTCTTTTGTGACCTATTTTGCTGCAAAAACACCAAACTAAGATAGAGTTTTCAGTGGTCAGGTACTAAGGTCGGACAAAAAAAATAAACTAAAAAAGAGAAAAGTTATATGCTTGTCTGAGATAGCGTTTGCAAATATCCATGCCATTGAAAAGATATACATCAATTCTGCAGAAAGAGACGATGAATTATCACAGGACCTGTCCATTCATTTCTAGATATCACGTAGTATGCACAGCTATAGTTGACTGCAGTCACAAATGTCTTACTAGGACATCATGATCACCATATTTGATCTTATCTGTGCGGTTATATGTTGTTCCTTCTAGTTCTATGCTGCACAATAATACAATATCCTTGGGCACAAATATGCACTACACACATGATCTTCATGTTATAGATATGAACTTCTATAAATTTTATAAATGAGCCCAACAGATATGAACTTGATCATTTGAAATATGGCTGAAGTTATCTTTTTCCTTAAATCATTTATCTTCAACTGAACTGTGAAGCAGTGAAATTAATAATTTCTTCTGGATAGTCACATCAGCTTTTGATTTTGTTTTATGTCATAGATACATCACATTAAACAACTTGATGATGGCTCATCAAATGTTGTAACACGTGGTCAGAACCGTTTTCGCCTTAGACGCCATTGGATCGATGCTGATGACGTTGTAAGTTCTAACATTTGGTTGAGAAATAAGATGTTCTGAACTGCAAATGATTGTCCTATGAAGTAGTGGTAAGAGAGAATATAATTCCATTTTATTAACCATGGGCAGCAATGGGGTGAAGTACAAATTATCGAAGAAGATACACCTCAGAGAACTCCAAGAGATGCATTTGGCCAGTTAGCTACAAATTATATTTTCAACCAGTGTGGCACATCGTTACTCAGTTTGGGTACATCTTGTTTCAGACAAGATGATCATGTGAATTCTAATCAAGATTGGGATTCTCTATCATCCACTAGTACTTCAAGTGAACATTCAGTAACAGATGCAAGAACATACTGTTCCTCAAATGAAGATGAAGATCTCATGCTTGAACAGTCTTGGCAGAAGTATGATTCTGTGAAAAGAAATGCTGAATTAGGGAATCCAGTCAAGCATAGCAACACAAGAGGCAAGGGTGAACCTTGCTTTCAATCCCCAAAATCTTTACCAACAAGAAACAAAGGTGCTGAACAACGCAGGCGGTTCTGTGCTGCTTATAGTTCAAAGCTGGCATTGCAGGCTCCATTGTCATTTTGGCCTCGCTGGGCTTATGAAATGTACGATTCATATTCCCTTGCTCACAGAGTGGCAGGTATTGAATTATTTCACTACAGCTATTTCAATCCGTTTTGTCTTGCATTCATGCATTCTTTAGCCAAATAATATTCCTTCCCACTGGCTAACATGTCGTTTGTTACTATGATTAAGGTGTGATGTATGCATGACATTAAATTGGTTTTGTGGCAGATTTGTGGAGACAAATAGTTGTAAATCCAAGCATGGATGATTATGTGAGAAAACCAGATATTTTGTCATATCACATTGGAAGCAAACTTCCCATGTCATGTTCTGTGAGACAAGAATTGCTTGAGATCGATGGTATCTCATATCGGCTACAGAAAGAGATCCAGCTACTCAAGGCCTTTAACATCATAAGATGCAGAAATTGCCTGGTAATGATTAATTATTTTTTAAAATGTGATTCCACTGAAGTTCTGATCATAATTCAAGCTTATTTTTCCAATTATCCGGTGTTTTAATCTTGATTGCTGCAGTTTCACACTTGCACTTGGCTATAACTTGTGGGCTTACCTGTCTTTGGTTGCTGCGCAAACATATGGTAGAGTTGTAGTTGGTTTGCTACACCATACCGTGGCTGCAGGATAAGCAATAGTAACGATATTTAATCATACTGCTTCATCCAGATATCTGTTGGTTGTTGCCTGTGTTTTAAACCACCATGGTACCATACTACCAGGATTTCCGAGAGACAGGGTTTTGATCATCAAAGCACACTAGTATTCTGATTCAGTTCTCTGAATCATAATGTAAATGACAGAGGGACATGTTCTTTTAATCGCTTCTTCTCTACCTCTAAAGGGCTGGATCTCACTGGTTGATTTAAACTGGATTTGTAACAGAACTTGTTGGAATACTTTCAAGTTTTGACTAATATGGCAACAATTCCATTTCTTGTCGCAGGCTCTTATCTCAAGACGTAGTGATGGCCCTGTCGGTGCTTATGTCAAGCAGTTCAGCTGTGGGCAAGAGATGATGACAGTGTACAATGCAACTGGTCTTGCACTCCGTGGCGCTCCTTCCAAAGCTCACAGTTTGTTTCCAGGGTATGATTCTAATATATTCTACTAAACTCTATTACTCAAAAAAGGTTTGAAATCCAGCCTATCATTAACAGAAGAAATGAACATTGTTATTCGTTCTGTTTGATCCCGTTGTTACTTGCAAATCACAGGTGTTCAGTTAGCAGCAATTTCCTGTGTTCTTCCATACGCACCTATCATATCTGCACTCTGTTACTGCCTCCATTCTAAAATATAAAAGTTTTAGGGTTAGGCACATGTATTAAGAAAGTGGATGAAATTAAATGAGGAAAGATTGTGTTTGGTTGAGAAAATAAAGTAGGTGGTGATATTAAAAGGTGAAAAGTTGTAATTGGTTGATAAGATAATGTAGTTAAGGAAGTTATATTTTGGGATAACTTTTGAATGTTACAGGTTATACTTTTAGATGGGGAGAGTATACGCTGCTAACACAAAGACCTGTTTGCAGTTATACGTGGACGATTGCCCTCTGTGCTGCCTGTGAGTCCAACATAGGCTGGCTGTTCAGGGCGGAGAAGACAAATCTGCTTCCAAAATCCTTCTGGGGATTACGCAGCTCCCAAGTTTCAGATGACACACAATCAGGACATAACTGAACCTTAACAGTAAGTCAGGGCCCCATTTTGTAATTCGTATAGGTCTGCCTTTAATTTCCTTATAAGATTCGGAATGCTAGCTTTGCTAATCGTGCGGCTTTCTTGTATTAGACGCGAGAGTTTGTCAATCACATAGATGCCTGCGTATTACTCCACTTATCGTGCCCCAGCTGCCATGGTCCAGCATCTGGCACATGCCCAGAAAATTGTACATATATCACAGAATGTGCCTTGATGCTTTCGTTAAAAATGCAAAAACAAACATGTTCATCCGTGTGTGGACAGTGTATACACCTTTGTTGTAATCGTACGAGCAATTCCATATACAAAGTAAAATCATACTGAACCAAATTCTGCAATAGCAGACTTGGGTTATTTATTACATGATGACAGGGCAAATATGTACAAGCACAGTTCAGGGATAAAATGCTACTACCGTACGATATAGGTCCAACCGCAAATTATTACTGTAATACAAGACAGCATGCTGTAGCCAAATGAAGCTGTACACTAAGGTGAGCATCACTTCATCTGTAAGAACGGTAGATGGGGCTGTACATGCAGCTCTCAGCGTACTTCACCAAGTCTTTTGGTCGAGGGAGATGGCTAGCCAATCCTGCATACAGAAGTGTGAAATAACTGTTGGTATGCGAGTATCTTGTTTTAGCTAGCGTGCTAGTGAACCACATCAAAAGGAACAAATATTACCAAGGTCATAGGCTTTTGCAGCAACGCGGGCTGCGATGTTGGCTGATATCTTCCTGATGCAGGAAAAGGGTGGATAAATAAGGCCTTTGTCAACATGCTCTGGGGTCACCTGGTCAGCTAAGCCTTCAGCTGTCCAATGCCATGAAGGCAAAAACAAAACAAGCAAGAAAACACAATGGCGTGGTTAGCACATTAGTAAAGTGGATGGGGAAAAAAAACTCTTCGGCTCATATAGAATGCATTTACCAGCAGCAAGGATCATTTCATCTTTCACCCTTATCGCTCCTGAAATCACTACGCCTAGGCCAAATCCTGGGAATATATATGCATTGTTTGCCTATTCAAAGGGTAAAGAGTATGTTTAAATTGTCAAAAACCTGAGAACTAAAATTCAGGTGGGGAATCTCTCACCTCCAGTGATTTATCAAAAAAATAATAATAATTGAGAACTGCACATGTCGTGCACAAAGGTAATATCCCTAACCTGTGCAGGCACGAAAAGCTTGTCATTGTATTTAACTGGATCAAATGGACTTCCACTCCCAAATATTGCACGGCCCTGCATGATGTATCATCTGATAAGTTATAAAGCATAAATGCTTGTGACATAATTTACAGAAGTTTATAGTTCATATATGTGTTGATCTCAATGGGATAGATCATAGATGGCGTGAGGTTGCACATGGAATATCACCTTACTCCATGAATATGCCTGTTCAGCAGTACATTCAGATTGTGATGTTGGATTGGATAGTGCGAGGATGATTGGTCTCTGCATTATATTGGAACCAAGCTTTCAGTTCTTGAATGTGTCATTAGTGTGACTTATTATGAGTCAATTATCTGAAGAGGTCAATGATTTTATTGTTACCTCATTAATTGAACTCGTAGCCTCAATCACCTCTTTTGTGAAACTTTGACCCACACCAGCTGAACCTATCAATGCAGTCGGTTTGATAACCTAAAAAGATACAAATCAGTCTAGTGTGGTGGTGCCTGAAAGAAAAATGTATACTGATATAATATGCATCTCTTATGGTTCAAGTTTTGCACCTTAACAGCATCCAGTAGATCTTTGACTGGTTCATGCTCATGGGCATATCGCTTCTTAAAGGGCTGAAGAGAATCTTTGCGTGAACTGACAATCAACCCCTGCAATGCATAAATCAACCCTCAATGGTCCAATTACCAAAGGATGCAAGTTAACACTGCGATATCATTATTATATTAACCTTTGAATCAAGTAGCCAGATCTTTTTGCGAGCATCTTCCACTGGAACTTTGGACTGAAAAAAAATCATAGCTAACGATTAATTGAGCCATCATAGACAAATTACCAAAAATCAAATTAGGTGAAGCTAGCAATCGAGTTACCTGATTTGATATCTCGAGAGCCACTAGTTCAGCAATGCCTGTACCAGCCTGCAAGAACAGGTAATCTATTTGGAACAATCTATAGGTTTTACATGATAGAACAAATCTTTGCTCGTCGGTGATTAAGAGTCAATCACTAATTTACTGGTGGCATGCTTAGATTATTCACTATTCAAGCAAAAAAAAAAAAACTTTTTTGCATCTCAACTAGCAAGAAACAGAAAAGGTTTCTGAACAACTGAAGTTTTGAATTGTGATAAGTCCTATTCCTATGGCTAACCAACTCTACTGATAGGATAATCAGTCCAACTATTTATGTTTTTTTTTTGTTACTGACTATCTTCAATTATTCATTGCTACAGTTATCACAGGAATGCAAAAGCAATACTCAATGTATTTTCTTATAATACAATACGCGATGTATAGATGGATGTTCAGAGTTCAGACATGTTGCAGCAGTCTAAAGTAAATGTGAGCAATGCAGAATGCACCCTCCATATCACTGAAAGGGAAGGTCAGCTTACCTCTCCTGCGCCAAAGAATAAGAATGTGTGATCAGCTAAAGTCCCACTGACAAATTTCTGAGCAGCAATGAGGCCTGCAAGCACTACAGCAGCCGTTCCCTGTTTACACCACAGTTTCATGGTTTACTCCTATTGTTGTGAAACCCAGTATAAATGCACATTCACTAGTTCGCTTTCATTTAGGAACTGTAACGAGATCAATATGAAGAGTAAAAAAGTGAGATCTGAACCTAGTACCTGAATATCATCATTGAAGACAAGATTGTTTGCACGGTACTTCTCAAGAAGGGTAAATGCATTGTGATTTGCGAAGTCTTCAAACTGTAAAATAAAACAAATTGAACAATTGCCCATAGGAACAGCTTTTACAGACCAAAGTTTTCCTCTTTCCTTTTACCATTTCCATACCTGGACTAGAACCTTCTGTCCATAGTTCTGCTTAATAGCAGCCATGAATTCATCCAGAAGATCACTATATTCCTAATTAAAGAAATAAAAACCAACTTTCAGGACTGAAATCACAACCATATTGTTACATATCATTCATGAAAACTGAATGAGCATATCCAAGAAATAAGCATGAAACCTGGCCAGTGGCTCGTTTTTGTCTTAAGCCAATGTAGAACTCGTCCTTCAGTAAATCCTCATTGTTTGTTCCCACATCAATGGTGATAGGTAAGCACTGGAATGCAAAAATGGTGGGAAAATACTACATCAATCTGCTATTCTGCTCAATGCTGAAGAAAACAATTGAAATGTAAATAACTTACAGCAGAAGGCCGGACACCTCCAAGGGCTGTGTACAGTGCAAGCTTTCCCACAGGGATTCCCATACCCTATATATGTTGCAATTTTCAACGAACATAGAGAAAAAACAGTCATGTTAAGCAGCAAAGTAATAGCACTTTAAACAATCCAAAGGCATGAAGGATCCTTATCAAGCACAAATGTCAGGACTAATTTACTGACCTGGCAACCAAGATCCCCGAGACCTAAAATGCGCTCACCATCAGTAACAACAATAACCTGAATGCTCTTCTCTGGCCAGTTCCTCAGTAACTCCAATATTCTCCCCCTGGTACAAAAGCACCTCATCTTAGATAATTGAAAATGATTTACACCTCGAACTTCTGCCATCAGTTTGTTCAAGATAAGTAAAAATTAACATAAGGTGAAGGGGCAAACTACCAACAGAAATGAGCAACAGATACAAATGATGGAAGAAACATACTTCTCTTTAAGACTGATGTACAGACCCTGCGGTCGTCTAAAGATTGACCCGTACTTCTGGCAAGCCTCGCCCACCGTCGGCGTGTACACAACGGGGAGCAATTCCTCAACGTTGTCGATCAGGAGCTTGTAGAAAAGCCTCTCATTCCTCTCCTGCAAATCGACCGTCCACCGGAACATGACATCCGTGCCTAGTAAACTGCAACCATATCTAGTTTTCTTCTACCCTTCCGACGTTTTCTCTAAACAAGATGAAGCCAGAGCACACCTGAAGGTCCATCAGAGCCATGTAACGTTGCAGAGGAACCTGAAACTGCCGCACATTTTGCACAAGCCTCTTCTCCTGCAGGTGATGCACGCTTCAGTGAGAAACGTCCACCGACAATGTTATCAGATGAATCAAGCGCTGGGGAAGTGGAAGGGAGCAAACCTGAAGTTCTTGTGACAGCACGACTGGAGGCAGCAAACCCCGCAGGTAGTGGGCGTCTCGCTCTTTCTCCGTGAATGATAGCCCCTTGTTGTGCCGTGGATCCCTCAGCAGAGAGTGCCCGCTAAAAAACCAAGTAGCAATCACAAAATTAACACCAGATCACATCTGTGTAGCCTGGTCGTTTACTTTCTTAGTTTAGAGCTGAACTGGGCTTATCATAGTCGAGCTGGTTAGTGGTTGATTGCTCAAAGTTCAAACGAATTCATGATGTAACTAGGAGTATGTCGAAATGACTATGTGAGACCGTGTGATAGGAATATCTCAAATTGAGCCCAGATAAGCTCAAAGCTACTAGTACTAGTGAAATCACTAATCACTTAATCAATAATCATTAGTTCAGTATTGAAAGTCTGATACGTTGGCAAAGCTTCTTCAAATGGCGCATGCACACATGTAAAACCATTTTGTCCCGACGCAAGACATACCTGGCGATGCAGACGGCCCACGGCGTGATGGGCTGGTCCTCGGTGGCGCGGTCCTCGCCGTAGGCGTCCTCCACGCCGCCGGTGGCCACCCCCGCCATCGTCGCAGCGCCGTTCCCCTCTCCTCGCCCCGCCATGCCGCTCACCGTCCTCGCGCCTTGCCTGCAGCGACACCACCACCACCACCGCTTCGTCGTCTCTCGGAATGCAGCGCGAGAAGCCACGACGCGTAGCAGCTGGAGGCCTGGAGGAGCCCCGTGCCAGCAGCGTACATAGGAGCCCGCCCGCGCGCCGCGCGGCGGGCGCCGAGGCCACGATGACGCCGCCGCCCGCTTGTCCGTGGACACGTCGCAGGAGAGGTGGCGCCACGTAACCCCTGCGGTTAGGCCGGTTTCTGGAGAGTTACACGGGGCCGGGCCAGGCCAGGCCGGGCCGCACCTGTGGCTGAATTGGCAAAATCGTGGGCCTTTTTTCCTCCACCGAGCCGGCCCGAGCGATCTCCGGGCTCAAAACCCAACCAACCTCAGTTCGGCTCGCGGCTCGTCGTCTCCTTCCTCCTCCACTTCCCCCTCCCACCCAAAGACGCGCAGCCAAATCCGACGCGTGCGGCGGTGCGACGCCGGCCGGGGTGGGGGACGCCATGAGCCGCGCGCTCCTCTCCCACATCCTCCACCGCCCGCCGCCGCTCCTCGCGTACGCCGCGCGCTCCGCCGTGCTCCGAGGCCTAGCGGCTGCTTCTGCTTTGCTTCCGAGTCCCTAACTTTCCTCCCTGTTGTTTGGCTTCGCAGGTCGAGGGGTGGTGGGCGAGGAGGAGCGCTCCCGTCCCGCCTCCGCACTCTCCGCCTCAACTGCAGCGTGGCTGAAGCGACTGCCTCCGGCGACGAGGCGCCTGCTCCTCCGGCTAGGAAGTAAGCCCCTGGCCGCCTAGTGTTCGGCGTAATGCGTCTGGTAGGAAGAGGATTGCGGCAGGTTTCTGTGGTATTTTGTTGTTATGCGATGGCGTAGCCTATGATGCATACGTAAGTGTTTGCTCTGGTTCAGGGCTAGTATGCGTGAGAAGTCATGGATGAAATTCTTCTGTAAGGCTTGTAGCTTGACTGTGGTAGGACCAGCTTGTGATGTAATGCTCCTGTAGGGTGTGGTAATGAGTGAGTACAGAATTACTGAGGTGTTGGGAGGGCTAAGAATGGCAATGCAGGAATTGAATTGCTGTTGAAGCCTGCAGTTCACTTGCTGCTCTTAGTGACTTGTATATACTTGTTTGTTAGAATACTTAACTGGTGTTGGATGAAGCAAGCTACCCATACCATTTGTTCTGAATTCATTTATTTTTCTCCACTAGACACTAGTTGTTAAATTAACCATCACTTAATTTTTTTCGTGCTTGAAATGACTCGATGATAAATTCCACAGAAAAATTATACATATCCAAGTATCCAACAGGCTAAAGTGAACTTATTTTTTGTGCACCAAGGAAGAGAGCATGCCATCACAGCTCACTTCCCTTGGTGTGCACAAAATGAAGGTGTACTCAGTTGACTGATTGTTTTTGTATTTACAACTTCCACCATTGGTGCCTCATATACAAATTCAGTGTTCATTTCATGTAGTATCAAGAAACAATGACATTTTTTCAGTCCAATGAATATCTTGATCCTAAGTTAGTCTACACTGTCAAATTAATTAGTTTCTTCATGATCTTATATATACACTTGTTTGCACTGCTCAAAGTCATGAAAATATTATTGATGGCTAGTGTGAAGCCTGAATAGCAAAAATAGCTATTTTGGATATGTTTCTCATAGGAAATATTTTTAGCAAGTATGAACATATAATGCATAAGGTAATCAAGAACTTTTGATTACATTGCATGTTTTTCATGATGCATCTTTTTTCATGTTGGCTGTTTAATTGTATTTGGATCAAATTTATTACTCTTATTTTATAGTTATTATTATGGTCATCCGTTTGCAGTGTGCTTCCAAAGCAATTGTTTTTATGTATTATAAGGTTTCATGAGAAAGAATGCAGTTTCTTTGCCCAAGTTCCATAGTAGCATCTATTCCCACGGGTCTACTATTCGTAGTTGTGATTTTATTTTTCTTTTCAGATAACAAAGTTCTGGCCTAGTCCTGATTAAAATATTTATATGCGTTTCACTAATTTGAACATCTATATTTATCTCTACTGATTGCAGGAAAAGAGTAGTTTCTGGTGTACAGCCAACAGGATTGGTACACCTTGGTAATTATCTTGGTGCTATTAAGAATTGGGTTTCACTTCAGGTAGTGGTTTGAGAACTGCATCTTATTATTCTTTAATTTTGATGGTAATAATATCAAAAGAAAATTTTTCAGAAACCATGAAGCTAGTGATAAATAATCAATCTGTAGCTTTGTAACGAGGCAACCTCAAATTCTGACATTGTTCCATCTAATTGAGATGCATTTGAGAGCTAAGCTAACTTATTGACTGATAATACACACTTTGTCCGTGATGCTTGACATCTAATGCATGGAAATTCCTTGCAGGATCTATACGAGACATTATTTTTCATCGTGGACTTGCATGCGGTAAGTTCTATCTGACCTCTTGGCATCCTACCAAAAAATCAATATTTGTATTGTTTGTACAAGGTGTCACTTATTTTGTACCTTTATCTTTTCCTTGGTCAAATTAGTATGTTTCATTTTCCTTTAACACAAGCTGCTACATATTTGTGTAATATGTGCTGTCCATCTTTCATCAATGTTATTTATGGTAACCAAAGTGTTCATGATGTATATCCAAATTGCCAAGTTACCTTGCAGGATCAAGCAAGTGGTTAATGCTCATGAAAGATTTGTTTGTAGTTCATATTGCAAATTTATTTGTTTTTACGATTCATTTTGTGGCCCTTTGTAAGCTTATCACGTTTAAAATGTCTGCAGATTACGTTACCATATGAAGCACCACAGCTGTCAAAAGCAACAAGAAGCACTGCTGCAATATATCTGGCTTGTGGCATTGACAGTTCAAAGGTCTGCTTCACATATTTACATTATATGATGATGTTTGTTGCAGGTGCCCTTGTGGAGCTGAATGTTTTATGTTGTTTTGTGTCTTTCCAGGCTTCTGTATTTGTACAGTCTCATGTTCGTGCTCATGTTGAGTTGATGTGGCTTCTGAGTTCTTCTACTCCTATTGGTTGGCTCAACAGAATGATCCAATTCAAAGAAAAGTCACGCAAGGCGGTGCGTCATTCGCTGTATGACAGCTTCACCATCATCTTTTGTTTGAGCTGAATTCCTTTTCATACTACATAAGGGTCTAGAAAAGGCAACAGCTCAATTCACAAGAGCACATGTTTTCAACATTTCCGAGATTGAATATTTGATGATTCCATAACACTGCCTGCTCAACAGATATGATATCATGTAGTTAAAAAACTGCTCTGCACCAGTAATATTCACATGGTGTGTTCCCTACTTAATTTTAATACCCTATCGAACCAGAGGAAGGGAAAGCATTACATAAAAGGGGCAATTGCAAATTTACCACTACTTTGAATCGTTATTGCAAAACTGTCACTAGAAAATTGCAAAAATGCCACTAGAACTGTCATTCGAATGGCATCCTTGCAATATTGAAAAAACCGATGGAAAATTTGCAAATGCCCCTACATAAAAATATCTTTTAGTGTATGCCTTCTACTTGTACACCACTACCATATGATTAGCGTAACAGCATTTTTGAGGCAGTAGTCATGTGAAGATCGTCCATAGTTCTAGTTTGTAACTTTCACACTTGACGCATTAACTCTTATTAATAGATCATAGGCACAGATAAATACCATTCTAACATTAGATTCTTTGCTTGGGGTGTAACATCACTTATCTATCACTCGGCTTTCCTATGTTCTGAACAATGTTTGCTCCTCAAGATTGCTTACCTGATTCAGTTTAAAAAAAAAGATTGCTTACCTGACTGACACCAAATGATATTCATGCATCTCCCCTGATTTCTAAATTATTAGTAGACCACCTCTGTCATTCCTGAATATGATGTGTAGTGCTTCTAAGAGTTTGAACCTCTGGCATTGCCATTTTACTGGAGCATTTATTCCACAATATTAGGAACCATGTGGTGCAGTTTCTTTTTTCTGCGTGCAAAACCCTCAACTCCTTATATCATGGTGTTGTACTGTTTAATCCGTCCTATTTCGGCAAATTTTTATTTTGTTAGGTTTATTTTTTCTTATTTATAGGGTGATGAAAATGTTGGAGTGGCACTTTTGACTTATCCTGTTTTAATGGCTTCTGACATTCTCCTGTACCAGGTAAATATTGCTCGTGGCTATTATTTTTCTGGGTTGTATTCTCAGTGATGTGTAGAAGCTCATATTAATAGATGTAGTTTAACAATTCAACTTTGTTATGGTTCTGCTTCTCTCCTTTCTATGATGCCAATAATAGCTATTGAATGGTTGCAGTCCGATCTGGTGCCTGTTGGTGAAGATCAGACACAACATTTGGAATTAACTCGCGAAATCGCTGAGCGTGTAAATAATCTATACGGTGGAAGGAAATGGAAGAAAATGGGAGGGTGAGAAAATTATATTATTTTATTCCACTTTTTTGTAGTTCCAGCAGCATTTCTCTTATTATTGTAACGATTCTTTTTTGTATTTGTTCTTGCAGGAGAGGTGGTTCACTATTTAAGGTGTGTGCCATATTATTTATATATGGTTCAGCATCCATTTTATACCCTCGGAAGTCAGAACTGAACTTTGTTTTGCTTATTATACTTTGTTTTTGTTTATTAGGTTCCCGAAGCCCTTATACCTCCAGCAGGGGCTCGTGTTATGTCCTTAACCGATGGTCTCTCCAAGGTAGTTAGCCATACTCATTATCATTTTAATCCTGATCACAAAAAACGAAACTACTAGGACTTTTTTGTTATTAAATTACTTATTGAAGTGTCATTACACCACTATTATTGATGCTCATTCATTAACATATAAACAATAACTAGCAGAGCTGATTCCAGGCATCTATATTTTATACTTTCTGCTCAGTGTGCTGTATATCTCTGCCATACTAACCTTTGTTCTGTTTATTCATGTTAGATGTCGAAGTCTGCTCCTTCAGATCAGTCTCGTATTAACCTTCTTGATCCAAAAGATGTAAGGGCACCAAGAATTGAATTCCCTGATGTGTTTCGTAAATATAGTGCATAACTAATATCAAATTTTATTACGCTAGCACATGGTAGAAGGTGCATTTTTGTGGGATAAGTTGCCAACAAACATGAAGTAATACAGACCAGCCTATTAGAAGATCATATAAATTTATTTTCCTAGGCTCTTGGCATCGCACTTTCTCTAAGACAGCACAGACTTCAGATCTTTAACCTGAGCCCGTTAGAAGGCCTCTTGTATTTGTGAACCAACTTCCCACCAGTTATGAACTCTGACTGAATGCACCCATTTAGTTGTAACAGTCTATCAGAAATCCCAAAGATTTTTTTTCCTCGGCAGAAGTCTTTAACCTGAGCATGGTAGATAGCCTTGTGATTGTAAAATCGTTTCCCACCATTTGTGAACTCTGATTGATGCACCCATTCGCTTGTAAGATGAAATTTTACACAAAAATGAAAATCTGGGCCTAGACACTAGGTAGGTCATGTTTCCATCTACTAGGGATCATGCTTATGTTGTTTGTTCTGCGTCTGGATTTATCCTGACAGTTGTCTGTGTTTTGCAGGTTATCATGAATAAGATTAAGCGCTGCAAAACTGACTCGTTCCCAGGGTCTGTAGTCTGTGACCTCTCACTTACACGCTCTCACACACATATGTAGCCTTTGGTACATAAGAAACTCATTCATTTGACCTTGTACCTTCCAGCTTGGAATTTGACAACCCAGAGAGGCCTGAATGCAACAATCTTCTCTCGATCTACCAGATTATTACAGGGAAAACTAAAGAGGTGGCCAATCTTTACATGCATGCTTTGCAAACCTAACAAACCAGAGCGTGAAGCAGGGTCACCTGCACATGATGGTTTCTTTCGTGTCCAGTCCAGCGTCATGTTTTCTTGTTGACGATGACAAGATAATTTTCCTAGTTCAATATCCAAGAAGTTGATCGTTTCAATAATTTTATTTTGACAGGAAGTTATCAGAGAATGCGAAAATATGAACTGGGGGTCGTTCAAAACAACTCTTACAGATGCATTGATTGATCATCTGCAACCTATCCAGGTATTCCAATCCCAGGAAACGTTCTGATAGCACAGTTCATTGCTTACCATAATTATTGTACTTGATACCGTGTTCTGCTAATCATTTTTTTCTGGCTTGAGTAATCAATTTCGTTTTTACATCTCCCTCTTTTCACCCATCTAGGTCCGCTACGAGGAGATAATGTCTGATCCAGGTTATTTGGATGGTGTTCTCTTAGAAGGATCAGGAAAAGCTGCTGAGATAGCAGACATCACCCTCAACAACGTATACCAAGCCATGGGTTTCTTGCGCAGATAGCATGCGCTACAACCATCCGGAACATTTCAAAGATTTTTTACGAGGTCAAAAAGTTTTGTTCGGTCTGTGTTACTTTGTTCCCCTTACCATTGGCCTTAGTGCCTTACCATTGTTCTTATGCACATATTGGCCTTACTAGATTTACAAGAGCTCCATTCTCCAAATTTTATAGGAATATCAATCGTTTTGCTCTTTGTTTCTGGCTGTACAAAAACCTGTACGATCCATCTTAATGACACTGATTTCTTTGAAGTAATGAGTTCAATGTTGGCTCCGTGACTGAATGGTATTTGGACGTAAAAAGTAATATGTTTACGTGGACTGTTTTGACATTTTGCACCCATTGAAGTGTAGCTAACAAAAGGTGAAAGCACATAACACATAAACTTAAATGTCGAAATTTTGTTTAATCTTTGTTTAATGTTCCTATTTGATACAGTTAACTTTACACTCTGTAGCTATCAAAGCTACATGTACCCTTTATTCCCTCGAGTCCTATTTTGATACAGTTTACTTTCCAAAGCTTTACCTGCTTTGGCTTTTCACCCTTCGCTCTTTAGATTTAAAACCCACAAATTCCTCCATTTCTCTTCCTTTTTTTGTTCCAAATAAGTGACATGAACATTTCATTTATCGCAGTCAACGATTACCAGTGCCCCGAGTAGAAAGCATAGTTCCATTTCCACCGCTTCCCCAACAGTTGTTTATGTTAACTCTCCACTTAGGACTTGCGAGGCCTGGTTGATGACCCTAGCAATCCTGTAAATCTCATGCTGCACAGATCGCCAGGATTCGGACGTATTCGTCCTCTCTGCCATCTGAATGGCATCATCAACACCTGGAAACACCTGCGCTCCGTAATCATCATGCAGTGATGGTGCATAAATCTGCGTTGTTTTGTTCCCATAAGTAAAGCACTCAGGAGTTCTTTTTTTTTAAAAAAAAAAGAAAGAAAAGGAAAAAAAAAACTACAGCAGTTCATCAACCAATAATATTGGCACAAAAAACTTACCAGGTGTTTGTACCATGGCCTTCCAGATAGTCCTTCTCGATCGGTGAATGCTCGCTCCGTCATCATCAACCGCTCATTGAGATCTCTGACCTTCAGGGGATTGTTTCTCCAGGGGTTCCAAACTTTCCTTGTCTGTAAGGCCTAATAGAAAAGGGAAACAGAAAGCTTAAAGTTTTTTCTTTTTGAGCGGAGAGCTTAAAGTTGAAACTATGGATCAGGCAACATCATGCAACAACCATAAGAAAAGACACCTTCATTTCAGAATCCATTTGTAGAGCTGCCCTTTTGAACTCCGCGATCGACTTTTGCAGGGGAGATGAGCTGACAGGCACTCCCAGTAATCTCTTATTTATATCGATTGCACCATTCTGCTAATTGAGAGCAACCATTATGACACTAGTTTGGACTTCTCATAATGCATAGAAGTTGCATGGTTTTGAAAAAGAAAATCATTAAATTTGTTTGAGGCCTTGAGGGGCCATAACAGAAGGATAAGTTACCTCAAGCTCTACAGCATAAGTGCTGTAGTTGAAGGGTAGGATCTCCTCATCGGAAAGCCTCAGGGCGACAAGCCCCCACATGCTTGCCACTGCAGAGAGAGAGAACGTTGACTCGAAATTTTGGCAAATGGAGCTACATTTAACATGATCGTTTTCAGTTCATCAACTCAAGCAAAAGTACCAATGATGGAGCACACAGAAACTTTTATACCAAAATTTACTTGCATACTTAATTTATTAGGCAATTATATAAATGCAGTGGAACATTGCAAGTTCTCAGTACATGTGCACTACAACAATACATCCGTACTATATCCAAGTTCTACATATAGTTTGGCCAAAAAGGTAAGATATGAATATAATTGCATAGAAATCTATGAGGTTCAATTCCCAGCAAAGCAGAGAATGTTTCAATATTCATGTTTCTTCATACACAGTTGAAAAAACATGTACATGAAAATGTCATGCCATCATGCTTCCCCCAAGGACATACAGTAAGATATACACAGCTGCCATGACAAATATACATAAAGTAAGATATAGCCATACAGGGGTACCTGCGACGTGCCTGCGGAACAAGGGATCTCCGAACTTCTCCATCCACACAAAGTCATCATACAAGCTATGGTAGACCGCATATTCTGCAAACAAGCAGCACACTTGTTAGATTCATCTAATGATCTAATAAATATTCTCAATCTGCCTAAAAACACTCAATCTTGAAAGGAATGAATAGTGTAGTTGATTAAGAAACATAGGATAAACCTGATCCCATAGAAATGTCAATTGATGGGATACCAATGTGTTGAACAAAGGCAGAATAATCTGATCCTCCACCTCCTAATCTTCCAATCTTAATCTGCAAGTGTATAATCAGCATATAGTTAAGAGGGATAGAGACTAGTATAGGCTATACATGCATCTACTCTTTAAGCGAGCATGTGTAACAAGAATTGCTCTAGCTGAACTTGAAATGCTTACCATGGAAGAACTATCAGAAGCCATCCATAAGTCATACAGACTATGTGTCTCATTATCTGGATTTTGAACCTTGCCAAGTAAGATATGAGACGCAGCATATTTAGAGAACCGATATAGTTGATAGCGAAAAAAGTCAAACTAACAACAAAACTATAGTTAACTGATATTCATACCAACAGAAAAAATAAATTAGATATCTGTATCAATAACCAAAAAAAATTGCAGCAAAGCTCACTTGTAACTTTTTGTCATGCAACATTTCTGTTATTGACTAAAGGAAATTCATCTAAAACTGGAATACCTGTTCTTTTGAGGAAAAACTGGAATACCTGTTTACTCGCCTCCTTAAGCAACTCATCAAGTTGAGGAGTAGCTGATGCATAAAACCCAGCACCATACACTGCAGAATCAACATTCAGGTAAGCAACAGTTCTTGAAGTTAGCATAGCCCTGTTCTCTTCAACCCATTCAGTGGATCCAACCTTCATTTTCAAACAAAAGAAATAAGAATATAGATTGACATGTGAATTACTTCTGATAATAGTCAGAGAGAGAGAGAGGTACCAGTCCATACTCTTCGGCGTCCCAGTTACACAAGATGATGGTCCGTCGAGGCCTCCAACCCTTCTTTTGTAGCTCAGAGAACCTTTGAGCTAACTAAATAGCCACAGATCATAAGTTCAATGAAATAAAGTGTCAATAGGGTAACCAGCTATTGCATACCTCAAGCAAGGCTGCTGTTCCACTGTTCGGATCAACTGCCCCAAAAGTCCATGCATCACGATGATTACCAAGGATTATATAGCTGCGTGAGTTTCATAATTATTTTACTGCATTGTTTTCTTATTGACTCACAAATTCATCACTACTAGGCACTTATTCAGAATGGTGATTTTTTTGACGCAAATTCAGAATGGTGATCAACAATGAAATGTAAAACAGTTCTCTTTCAGTTTCTATAGTTCCGCTTTATTAAATGAGTAGGGCATGAACTTTATACTCTTCAAGGCGAACACTGAACAGTGGCCGAGTTGGGGATATTGGACTCTCCAGACAGAAAATATGGCCAGTACAGTATTAGAGCATAAAGTTTACCGTTCAGGTTCTTCTTTCCCTTCGATCACTGAGATGACATTCTGAATAGTAGCCATTGTCTCGTTCCCCTGCAAACAGTGCCACCCAAATATCATCACTACCTCGAGCCATAAAAGGATTATAAAGCATCTCACCTTTACAGTCCAATTCATCGACAGCAACTTACAATGTAGGTGAGATTGAGCACCGCCGGCCCGGGCCCGAGCCGGTAAACCGGCGAGCCATCTCCGCCTTGCCAATCCTTGGGCGCGACATCACCGCCGATAAGCTGTAGTATGGCCTCCCCATCTCTTCCCGACACAGGCAGCGCCGGTATCCCCGGCATGTCGTCGGTGGCCATCGCCTCCGCGACGCTCACGCGCTCGCACCCTTCCGACGAGGCCCACATCGGCGTCGTGGGATCCCCCACCCCCTTGAACGTGCTCCCGACCTGCACACCGGTGGGCGGCATCCATGGACCATCCGGGAAGGCTTCCCCCGCCGCGTAGTCCTTGGCATCGGTGTATATGACCGCCGCCGCCGCGCCAGCTTTCCGGGCGTTTATCACGATGTCGCCGCGGTACACCTTGCCGTAGCGCGCGAGGACGACCTTCCCGGTGACGTCTACGCCGCGGGCGGCGAGGTAGGCGAAATCCTCCGGGCGGCCGTAGTTAGCGTAGACGGCCTCGGCGGCGACCGAGCCGGACGCGGCGTAGGCGAGGAAGGTGGGGACGGCCTCCGCGGAGACCGCGGCATAGGGATCACCGGGGTATGTGTCCTGCACCAGCGCAAAGGGGGTGGTGGCGTGGCCTGGCGCCGAGAGGGAGAGGGAGCGGTGGACCGGGTAGGCGAGGAGGACGGAGTAAGGCACGACGCGGGTGGGGAAGGAGAGGGAGGAGAGCGCGGAGACGACGTGCTCGGCGGCGCGGGCGTTGGCCTCGGTGCCCGCGAGGTGGGGGCGGAGGGTGAGCGCGTGGAGGTGGGCTGCCGCGGTGTCGTTGGATCCGAGGGAGAGGAAGAGCGAGCGGTAGTACGACGGCGCGGGCGCGACGAGGAGGTGGCACGATGCGGCGAAGGCCGCCGCGACGAGGAGCGGGAGAGGGTGGAGCCGCGCCACCGCGCGGCCGGGAGGAGGAGGTGTGGGGGGTATGAGCGGCGTCCGCGCGGAGGAGGACCCGTCGTCTTCGGGCGGCGGCGGCATGGCCGCGTCGGGCAACGCGGCGGTAGACTCGCCGTTACTAGCTTGAGTGCTTGACTACCACCAGAGTGGATGGAGACGCCGAGCAGAGTGAGTCGAGGTGATTCAGGTGACAGGTCAGGTGAGCCGTGAGGTCGGCCGCTGGGAGGAGTTGAGCGCGTGTGCCGCTGACGGTGTGGGGCCTACCACTACCAGGGTGGATGCTTTATCCTTCGCCTTTTCCGACGGCGTGGGCCTAGATGAACGGTGGAGACGTGGATTGATTCGAGTTGGGCTATTTATTACGTATTCTTTGTGGGAGTGGGTTTCATGTGACGTGTGCAAAGCATCTTGGATAAAACTATAGATAAGTCTATTTTACATCCCTTAACTCTTGCTTTTTATTGAATATCATCCCCCAACCCGCAATACCGAAATTGTGGTCGAGGGATGCGATTCAATCAGGAGCAAAAATTAAGAGAGTTTAATAGACTTATTTCTAAAACTATTGGGCTTTCAACGTCTCGTTCGAATCTGGCAGTAGGTTGATACGGGCCTTATTTGGGCTTTATTACATTAGTTGGCCTGCACGGCCTGGTTGCTAAGGTTGCTAACAAGCGTGTCCGATACTCGCTTCTGCAGGCCACACTCTAATCCCTATACGCAACTGGTATGGTTGAAAGCATTCGTCCGTAAATAATCAGATCGGTTTTGCCGATCATTAACCATGTATACAGCTATTATGGTTGCCGAGAGCTTGAAGATAGAAAGGCTGTGAAAATTTTCTACTGCAACGGAAATTGCATGGCCAGGGTCGCCATGGCGCACATAAAAGCTGCATGGGTCATGCTCATGCACTCCATTCATGAAACCGATCACTATGGCCGGTGAGACATAAAGGAAGGCGAAAGGAGAAAGATTTGCAACGTCATCCGTCACCCATTTATGATTTGTTGGAGCCATCCGTTTCAAGCTTTCAACGCTAGCTTCTTCTTGTCAGTCGTGCAATTAAAAACAGCAGTGACGTCGCACTGAATCGCTTGCAACTTTCAGTTCCTGGAGGGATCTGCATTACCAGAAGCACCCAAGACGGAGAGGTGTAGGGCGGCTTTGATTACGCTAATCATCCAGACCCATTCGAATGATGACAGAAAGCAAACATCAGTTTGTTGGAGCCACCAAATCCACTTGTGTACTTCTAGAGTTGCACCAAATTCAGAGCGCTTCATTACGTGCAAGCTGATGATTAAAATGAATTGTCATCATTTTGCTCTAGTGGATTCTGATGATCTGATCAACCTGTAAACTAGCATCACACCGCCACCACGAACTGATGCACTTTATTTTCTTGTGGTTGGGAAGGTACTTACCAAGTCCAGAAACAGTCCTAACGCTCTTAAGTTAACGCAAGTACTCATTGGCAGGCGAAAATAAAAAATAGAATGAAATAGCAATGCTATTAACAAATGCTTAAGAGACAAACGAAGGATCCAGTCTATTCTGGCCCTAAACCATGAAGCAGAAAACAAGTACAGGAAACACAAAGCGTTCAAACCATCATGGGCAAATTAAATTAGCCACACAGTTAGGTACGTTTTCTGGAGTTACATGTTTAGCCATTTAGGTACGTTTTTTAGGTGCAAACTCGAAGACAAGTATCTAAAAAAACCAATAGAGCTAATATGTTGTATGAAAATATTTCCAAATACGAATCTAGTGACACTGTGTGCAGACGTATATATTTTAAATTTAGATTAGTCAAATAAATAATTGTTGACTTTAGGGGAAAAGGTATTATATTTTCAAACAGGTGCAGTATACGGTTGTATCCATTTCTACCACCCTCTCTCTATTTTCTCTCACCTATATGCTTAATTAATGCATATCTCTTGTAGCATTTGCAAAGAATAGACTTTTTTTTCAAAAATTGTAAAAACCACCTCATAAATCATTTGAAGTTTGACATTCCACCCCCATAAGTCATTTTATTGTAAATACCCATCTCCTACTTAGTTTTGTTGCAAAAACCACCATAACACGCACGTACTTAATCAAATCAATTTGTTTATCGTTGATGTACGGTTATCGGCTAAGTTAGCCAAGTCAATATTATCCAAGTGTTTGTATTAGACTTATTTTCTATATTTGATTGAACTTTTTTTTCATATATAGCGAAACTCAGTGTGACAATATTTAAGCTCTCGTCTACAATTTTATTTGTGAAATCTCACCAAAAGAGTATCAAGAATACTCTGGAAGTATTTAATTTTGGTAAAGACCACATTAACGGTTCACACTTTATGAAAACATATTGATTCGGTTAAGTATGTGTTTATTGAGGTGGTTTTTTAACAAAAATGTGTAAGTGGATGGACATTTGCAAATAAAATAACTTACAAGGTGGAATGTCAAATTTTAAGTGACTTTATGGGGCGGATTTTGCAATTTTTCTTTTTTTTCATTCCCTCCTTTTTCAGTGTGACAACACACGCGGCGTGGCGTACTGGAATCTGGGCGTAGAAACGGCGTACGCCGTACGCGCGCCGCCGTTCCGGCCGCGAGGCCCGCGGCGTCGTGTAAAGCCGGACGGGTTTGGCTGGTACCGCGGCCGTGATCGCCAAAAGCCGCGAGCAGCTGCGGCGGCAGCGCTGCCGTTATCAGAGCGCCCCGCCGCTCCGGGAGCGGCGCCGTTTTCGTTCTAGTACTAAGCACAGAGAAGGCGGGCGCTCACGGAGTCGCGGTCACGGGCCGGCGGCGTGCAAAGCGGCAAAAGAACGTACAGGGAGAAACAGAACGGCGCAGCGGACGCATTAGCGTCTTGCCAGGACAGGATGGCGGGAGAAACAATAGATGGAGGAATAATCAGGGGATCCACCTACCGTTTACTATTAGTGTTGTAGAGTCTCTGAATGTGTCCCAAAAGAACTACTCCTCTGTTTCACAATGTAAGTCATTTTAGCATTTCTCACATTTATATTGATGTTAATGAATCTAAATATATATATCTATCTAAATTCATTAATATCAATATGAACTAGCTAGGTGGCCCACGCATGCGCGGCTAGTATCCATATAAAATTATCTATTTTTAATACAATTTTATTTAAAATTTATTGAATAGTTATCTCGTTATTTTAAGACTTTTAAAGACCAAACCATATCATCCCCATGTTTAATTTTATAGTTTTTAAAATTCACCCTATTCCTTATCTGTTTGCTTGCTCTATTACTATTTATATTCATTCTCATTGGAAACTTTAAAATTTTGATCTAGAGTTTATTGTCTTTTTGTTTTCATAAATTTTAGAAGTCCCACCAAACACTGCCACTCTATTCCTCTACTGCCCATCCGTTGCCTCCTCTCTTTATTATTACTGGGATTTTTAAAATCGAACATAATTATCATTTGGGTTCATTTTTTACTTTTTAGAAGTCTCCTCAAACCATTAACGGCTTTGCCATTGTACTCTTCCACGGCTCGCCCACTACCTCCTCTCTTTATTGTTATTGAGATTTTAAAATAAAACATTATTATCATTGTTTTTTATTTACTTTTTAGAGGTCTTAAACCTTTAAAAATAGGACATGGTAGTTTTTAGAGTTTATTATCCTGTTGAGTTTCATTTTTATAATTTTTAGAAGTCTCATCGAACGCTGCCACTATACTCTTCTACGGTTTGTCTGTTGCCTCCTCTCTTTATTGTTATTGGAATTTTAAAAATCGAACATAATTATTGTTTGGGTTCTTTTTTTTTTACTTTCTAGAAATCCCACCAAACCATTAGCTGCTTTGCTCGCATGCTCCCTCCTCTCTTTATTGCCATTGAGATTTTAAAATCGAACATTATTATCATTGGGTTTTTTACTTACTTTTAGAAGTCCCGAACCTTTAAAAATTAGACATTGTAGTTTTTAGAGTTTATTGTTTTGTTATAATTCATTTTTATAATATTTAGAATTCTCATCAAACGATGTCACTATACTCTATGTACCATTGTTTAGTACTAAAGATACAATTGTATTACATGTATTTATGTTATCAATCTTCACCGTTCTAATTTGGTTCTACCACAGTCTAATGGCTTGGATTTTATTCTTCGATTAACGTGATAATTTATAATTAAAATAGTCTTCACCCATTGCAACGCACGGGTATTTTTTCTAGTATAATAATACTTTTGAGTTTATTTTTTCACTTAACAAAAACTCTAGCATGAAAAAAGTTACATAACTCTTAAAATTTCTACTATTAGAAACCATATATAAATGCTATGTTTACTAATAGAAAAATTCCTAACAACACAATCACCTTGAAAGATCGAATGGCAACATATACTGATATACAGTAACCCGTGTATGTAGTTGTATGATTGTGAATTCAGTTTTTTTTTTTTTTTTGCTCAGTTGGTTGCTTTAAGGATAGCACGACCCATTAATTAAGTCCATGTCCGTTTCACACGTTAAACAGCCCCATGTGAAAGGTGTCCGGATCCGATACAAAGTTAAATTTTGTGCTTATACGTCTAGTATTTGCCCGTGTGGACTCCTAATAGGATTTATGTAATTTTTTCTCTACGTATATATTCCATCAATCTCAACCATTAAAATCTAGACGTATCAAGATCTAACGGCTAATATTTTTTTCTTTTTCTCCGATTAATGTGGGATTTTCTAGCCTCCACATCGAACGTGGTGTCTTTTTTCGAGCTGTTTTAATAATATAGTAGATAGATGTGAAAAATGCTAAAATGACTTACATTGTGAAACGGATGAAGTACTAGAAAAGAACGGAAGTGATTTTGTCAGATATATTGGACAGTTCATATTTCAAGTTGGAATAGTAAGTGTAAAATTGGACCACGGGCATAAGCTGAAACTAGCATGGATCATGACAAACCATGCCAGTTTAGTAGTTTACATTAGTATCAATCAGCCTATGAACGTGTCATGTGTATACAACATGCACCCACGGTTCGTATGCTGGCTAAACAAGGTTTGACAAGTCAAATTACACTTCTCTACGTGACAAATTACAGTTACGAATGAAAAGATCACACTCGTCACATGGTGACATGGAAAAGGAACATACATATCCATTATACTGCAACAAATTAAACTTCTTTTCCTCCCTGCCGTGTAGATTTCGAACCAACGCCATTTGCAAACTTCATTTCCCCACGCACGCTGGCGTAGTTCATCCCAACGTCATGGCCGAACCGGGAACGGAACAAGAGTACCCCTCCAACTAAAACAAAAAACCCATTCAATCACAAGGAGAAAATGACACTCTAATACACAAAACGAAGCAAGGACAACGTACCGAACCCCCCAAAACGAACCGTATCCGCACTCGCGAGCCCAAGAAAATCCATTGCTACGCTGCGAATTTAGCGCGCAGAAGTCGCCATCAGTCGCCGGGATGCGCGCGGGCTCGAGTCGCGCGACGCCAAGAGCAAGAGCACGAGAGCTGTGACGAACGCATGCATGCACGCGCGCGTACGTGGTGGGTACGGGCTCGCGTAGCTTGGGCGGCGCTGCCATGCCAACACGCGGCGCCAGCGACCAGCGCACCAACCGCACTTCCGCAGCTCGTGAACCCGCGGCTTTGCTCTCGTCTCGCCCTGGCGTACATTGTTTGTGTCACGCTTCTCAAATCCCTTGGTGTTCTCCTCTTGTCCCTCCCTTGCCCCGTGATCGATCGGTCGGTAGAGCCGCGAGCTCCTTAAATTTCCCCCTCTCGTTTCGCCTGCCTCCATCACCGAACCCGCCCGGCCGCCACACACGCCTCTCCAGCTACCCCGCGCCCGTTCGAGTAGCCTGTAGGGCGTAGGCGCGTGGCGTCGTAATGGCCGTGGCGCCCGTCCGGCTCGTGGCGTGCATTGTCGCCCTGGCCGCCGTGGCGCCGGGCGGAGTGGCGGGGCACACACGGGGAGTGCGGCCAGGGAGGGCAGCGGGGAAGCAGCAGCCGTCGTTCCCGGAGAACGCGACGCGGGTGGAGGCGATCGAGCGGCAGTTCATAGAGTGGGTACGGTACATGGGCGGGCTGGAGCACAGCACGGTCCACCACGCGCTCGCCCGGGCGTTCCCCTCCTACTCGCTCGTCGTCGACAAGAACCCGGCGTTCGGCGACTTCACCACCATCCAGGCCGCCGTCGACTCGCTCCCGATCATCAACCTCGTCCGCGTCGTCATCAAGGTCAACGCCGGCACCTACACGTACGTGCACGCGCGCGCATTGGGCCTCTGATCTTGTTGGTGCTTACGAGAGAGTACTGACCATGCACAACGACGATCTCGCAGGGAGAAGGTGAACATATCGCCGATGCGCGCGTTCATCACCCTCGAGGGCGCCGGCGCCGACAAGACGATCGTGCAGTGGGGTGACACCGCGGACAGTCCGTCCGGCCGGGCGGGACGGCCGCTCGGCACATACAACTCCGCGTCGTTCGCCGTGAACGCGCAGTACTTCCTCGCCAGGAACATCACTTTCAAGGTAACAAATCCACCGCCGCAATTCTGTCGGGGCTGTATGGCTTCGTTCTCCTCAATTTGCGGTCATGGTATTGAGCAGAACACGTCGCCGGTGCCGAAGCCGGGGGCGTCGGGGAAGCAGGCGGTGGCGCTGCGGGTGTCGGCGGACAACGCGGCGTTCGTGGGGTGCAGGTTCCTGGGCGCGCAGGACACGCTGTACGATCACTCGGGCCGGCACTACTACAAGGAATGCTACATCGAAGGCTCCGTGGATTTCATCTTTGGCAATGCGCTCTCTCTGTTTGAGGTAACACTGTCTCCTCTGCTGTTCTCCCGTGAACCCTTTCCCCCCCTCCATTTTGTGCGAAATCACTACGTTGTGTTTTATGTCATTCTGTATCATACTGTCATATGTCATGCATGCGCCGAGGTGCAAATATGGAATTCATATGCAAATGTTTCGAGAAGGTTCCCAGGCGTTTAAATTTTTTTTATCGCCATACAGTATACAGAGCAACCAAAACAGAGCACGTCAGAGTGGCATCCAAAAGGAGTGTTCCTTATAGGAGTGATCTGAAATTTACGCCAGTTTCCTAAAAAAAAAATTACGCCAGCACGTTTAAGTACTACTAACACGAAGTACGAACCAGCTTAACTGGAGTTCTTTTCGTACGCCATGACGACTTGACATGTCGTTGTTAATTATGCGCTGACCAAATTAGGATGTACCGTGTCAATTCCCGTACATCCCCGTTTAAACACATCAAAGTACGTATTTTTAGCCTCGGTTTTCCTGGCGTGCACGCTGGACCATGTGTCACGTTTCAACCAACGCCAATGTAGCAACACGTGCACCTCGAAGCGGTTTGGTTCGGTGTTCGGCCCAGCACACCCCACAACTGACGCGACAACTAGCCGCGTTCTCTTTGCCGGTGTCCGCTTCTGTTTCTGCCACCGACCTCGCGGCTGGCCGCCGGCCCTACATCCACGGGCGTGCAGAGTGGGGGACGCTAATGAACAACCTCTCGTCGTATGCCTGCTAGGCTTGGCTGTTATTTGAGTTCCGTTATTTTGCACTTTTTTTTTTCATTTTGGCTTCGGTTCGATGCATGTGGTGATCGGAGGTATGTGTATGCCTGCACTGCAGGATTGCCACGTGCACGCGATCGCGCGGGACTACGGCGCGCTGACGGCGCAGAACCGGCAGAGCATGCTGGAGGACACGGGGTTCTCGTTCGTCAACTGCCGGGTGACGGGCTCCGGCGTGCTCTACCTGGGCCGCGCCTGGGGCACCTTCTCCCGCGTCGTCTTCGCCTACACCTACATGGACGACATCATCATCCCCCGTGGCTGGTACAACTGGGGCGACCCCAACCGCGAGCTGTAAGACATCTCATCGCTCTCTCTGAACTTACTGTGAAGCTGCTAGCCTGTTACGTGCGATCAGAGTGAAGTTTGTAGAAACAGTTTTGTATGTACAGAAGCAAAGTCGCTTTAATTCCCTAGCCAACCGAAAGCCGCATCGGTGTTGCACTGTTGGACTGTTGCTGTTTGCAGAAGCTCGGTGTAGCTAGGCGCATGGCCGTGTGCGCAGAGAAGAATCGTGTACATAGCTTCCATATCAATAATTTGCCAGTGCACGGGAAAAGGGAGAGCACTCTCCCCTTCTCGGTGCATGGCATTGCACGGGTGCATCTCCCCCTTTGTATCTCTTTGGGACTGAATCATACAGCTTTTGAGATTCGATGCTGTGTTACTAAACAGGATCGGCAAAAGGCGGTGACAGTCTGACAGATATATCGCACATTCGTACACTGAGTTTCCTGATGCTGTACGCACCACTGACCGTTGTTGCTGTATTGCTCCTGCTGCTGTTGCAGGACGGTGTTCTACGGGCAGTACAAGTGCACGGGCCCCGGCGCGAGCTTCTCCGGCAGGGTGTCGTGGTCGCGCGAGCTCACCGACGAGGAGGCCAGGCCCTTCATCTCGCTCACCTTCATCGACGGCACGGAATGGGTCAGGTTGTGAGAGATCGATCCATCGGTCGATCGAGTTCGTTGTAGCACACCGCACAAGGCATCATAGCGTCACACGATGTAAAAAAGAAAAACAGACGAATATATATACAGATTCATTTGCAGTCTCGTTGGAGATTGTCTTCTTCAGTTTGGTGTGACCGTGTGAGTTTGGGTGCACCGGGTTGCATTTACTATATATCAGCTAGTAGCTGCGAAGCTCTCAGCATGTGGTGAGCGTGTACGGCGTTCCCGATTCTCCACCGAAAGAAGGTAATTAGGCGGCTAGTAATCGGGGACTTATAAACGCCGCCGTATTATCGTACTCTCTGACCTAAACACGCGACTGCACCGTTCTAGACTTGTAGTACGTCGTGAGTCGCGAGCTCGTGTTGCCGTGTTGGCGAGAAATCAAGTGCTCAAGTGGCACCGCTGCCTAACGCGACAAAGTAATACAACAGCAAAGCCAACGCATGCAGTTAGAACTAGCAAGTTGCAACTCAACTAGTCACGACTCGATTGAATGCTTAGTCAAATGAACCAGAGAGGGGGGGGGGGGGGGTGTGGGGACGGAAATACTAATCGGCGATCGATCGTCTGGGGACGGGGTAGTGATCAATCCCCCTCCCCTCCCTCCCTTCACCTGGTTTTCTTTTTTTGGCACCACATTACTTTACTATTTTAGTAAATTTATGCACCTAAAGTTTATACACCTAAAGTTTACACATCTAAAGTTTAGAGACCAAAAGTTTATATATCCGATTCAAATTTGAATTTGAATTCAATTTTTTTATATATAGTATTTCTATACATCTAAAATTTATACACCTAAAGTTTATAGACCCAAAGTTTATAAGTCAAAAGTTTACATACCCGATTCAAATTTGAATTTGAATTATATCTGATTCAAATTTGAATTTGAATTCAAATATTTTCTATATATAGTATTTCTATACATCTAAAGTTTATAGAACTAAAGTTTATAAGTCAAAAGTTTACGTACCCGATTCAAATTTGAATTTGAATTCAAATTTTTTATATATAGTATTTCTATACATAAATTTTTTTTGTTTTTTTAAAAAAAATTGTGTGGTGTACTGTACTAGGAAGAGAAGAAGGGGAAGAGGAAGGGGGGAGAAGAGGGAGGAGTGTATGGAGTACAGGGGAGGGGGACCGATCTGATCGCTTTGGGCTATCGCCTGGCGATCGATCGCCCATTAGGCCGGGGGGGGGGGGGGGGGGGGGGATTTGCTCGTCTAAAATAGAGAAGAAACTGCAGTTGACGAGATACAGATTGACTGGTACAACCGTACAATATCAGATTCATGGATGTAATACGGAGTAGATCGTAGCACAGTATGGGCCTCTGACAAGAATTTTTGGGCTACAGATGGGCCTTGTAATAGCCCAATAGCGTAAACACTGCCAGCTACTGGTTTTCAGGCTTTATTGGCTATTCTAGTTAGCGTAATGATCTGTAGACTATAGTATTATACCAGGAATCCTAATTGGTGCGTGTGCACCGGCTCTATTGGCTATTCCAGTTAGCGTAATCATCTGTAGACTATAGTATTATACCAGCAATCCTAATTGGCGCGTACGCGCTGGCCCGCACGGCCCAATAGGCTGATTTTTTCATATATGTGTAAACTTTCAACCCAGATTTAAATACTTTCAACTCCGACTTGAAAACTTTTAACTCATATTTGAAAACTTTAAACTCAGATTTAAAAAATTTCAACTCGAGATTTGAAAACTTTCAACTCGAGATTTAAAAACTTTCAAGTACAAATTTGAAAATTTTTAAGTTAAGATTTGAAAAAATATGAAAACTTTCGACTCAGATTTAAAAACTTTCAACTCGAGATTCGAAAACTTTCGACTTCGATTCGAAAACTTTTGACTCGAGATTTGAAAACTTTCAACTCAGATTCAAAAACCTCCAACTCGAGATTTGAATACTTTTAAATCAGATTTAAAAATTTTCAAGTTAAGATTTAAAAACTTTCAACTCAAAACATTTTTTAAAAAATAAGTGTGCTAAAGATTAAGAAAAGTAATCAGAAAAAAACGAAAAAAATCGCAAGAGAAAACGAAAAGAAAAAATTGTGAATAAAAGAGAAAAATAAAAGGTAGGCACGCGCGCCAGTTAGCAACGCCCGTATTATACTACCAATAAAATCAATAAAATCGATCATTTTAGTGCTTTACTAACCTGATTAGAGGTAAGGTTAGTATTTTGGTTATTATCCATTGTTCATTGGAAAAAGGTTTTTATATCGATTCAGATCATATCGCTTGGCTACTCGACGGTGCATCCTTCCGCTACTGGTTGGCAACTCATCCCGTCGGGTGCCGACGGCTCCGGTGGTTGGCTGGTTGCGTTCACAAGGCCGTTCTCTTCCCAGCCTCTTCTTCTCCTCTATTTGTTGCCCGGTTTCTGATACGAACAGAGAAGTAGAAGATATAATTGCTCTGCAGACAATAGTGTAGTCGTTGGCAGGAAATTTCGTCCCCTATCGGCAAGCACATATCTCACTCGAAAATTTCAGGTTTTTCTATTTTCCTGAATTTGGTCAAAGTTTATTCAAATTCATTCAAAAATTGTCAAATTTTCAAAAAAAACTGAAACTTTGCCCCCCCCCCTCCCAACCCCCCGCCGCGCCAAAAATACAATTTCGAGATTGCTAACCCATGTAGTTGGTTAATCGTAAAGCGTATGCTTTGAATTATAACAGTGAGGGCTCTATTAGATGTCCCTTAGTTTAGAGTGGTGCTCCCTCCATTTCATATTATAAGTTGTTTGACTTTTTTTTAAGTTAAAATTCTTTAGGTTTGATCAAACTTATAGAAAAAACTAGCAATATATACAACACCAAATTAGTTTTATTAAATTTAACATTAAATATATTTTGATAATATGTTTGTTTTTCTATTGAAATTATTATTATATTTTTCATCAAGTCTAAAGAAGTTTAACTAATAAAAAAATTAAAGTTACTTATAATATAAAACGGAGGGAATATTTAATTGAAACTGTTGAGCAAGAGAGCAGAAACCTCGCTATGATATGCTGGTTAAAAAGCAGTAGCAGTTTAGCACGTCAAGTTGAAACTTTTACCATTATCTCTTGGTAAATTTTATAATGTTTAGTCCTGATTCTTTCTGCAGGCTGGAGATGGCCAACTAAAGAAATACTCCCTCCGGTTTCATTTTAATTGACGTTTTGAATAATGATACGGTTTACAAGATACATCTTTAACCTTATTTTTCTATTATAATATATATAATAACTTAATGCATGTTTACTTTTATTATAGTATTTTAAAAGACAAATCTATATATATTGTTCTAGTTCCTTTAAACTAAATATTTTTAAAGTTATTGATAGTCTAAGCTATAAAAGTTTGACCTTAACCTTATCCAAAACATCAATTAATATGGAATAGAGAGAGTAAGCCAGGAGTATCTATCGCTAATCAGCTGTCGGCGACGGGCAGCGGCAACCATGCCAGCCACCTCCGCTCCTCGCTCTGTAGCGACGCCACCCCGCATGGTCGCCCTTGCGAGGCCCAAAAATTGGAGGGTTTCTAACTTTTTTTTAAGGGAAAACCGGGGGATAAACCCCACCTGAATTAAATTTAATTAAAGAGGAAAAACTAATGTGTAAATTTACAAAATTATCCTCTCACGTTTCTACTGCCGTTAAATGTGGTGATAGTACGAATAGGTCTGTTCAATCAATCTATCTATTATATACGAAAATTTTATTAAACTTCCTATAAACGCTACTAAACCACCACGTGGCATTCTATAAATGCTCCTAAACCATCATGTGACACTAATTAAATAGAGAAATCCTTAAAATGGCACAACATCTGACCGTTGATTTTTTTTTATTAAATTTGATGAACCCATTATTTATAACCATTAGATTTATTATTATAAAAAACCATCTCCCCTAGGCCCACTTCGGCCTGTTGGCAATTGCAAGTACATATGTACTTCTGCTCAAACACCCTCCTCCCCCCCCCCCCCCCCCAAATCCCCTTTTCATCTGTTTTTTCTCCTATTTTCGTGCTTTTAGAAAAGCAAAAAAATTATGTCAAACAATTAAGCAAATGTAACATCTAAATCAGAATACTAATATTTGATTCACTTATATCATTTGATATTTTACATTTAAAAACTCATATCCAGTTTAATTCAACTTTAAAGAGAAATATGTCATATTAATTGGAGCTACATTTTCTGAGTTTTGTGTATCATTTAAGCAATTATAAAATTATAAAAAAATAATGATATATATTTTATCATCGTATATAACTTGATAATAATTAAATTATATCTAATAAAAGTAAAATGAACATATCTTTGAGTAATATTAAAAAATACCTCCCCCCATTGTAACACAATAAAAAGTACACATCCTATAAACACTCCTAAGATATTATGTCGTTCTCTTAAACCGGAGAAAATACACTCTTAAGATATTAAGTTGTTCTCTTAAATAAGAGAAAATCCTAAAAACTTCGACAAGAAAACAAAACATTCTGCCATCAGCTTCGACTTAAACATCTGACACATTATTTTAGTTTGTTAGATTAATCATTTAGACAAAAAAAATCCCAAACCTCCATTCCTCCCTGCCCATGTACAGCATGCGCCATTTTTCTCTCTATTTTTTTATCTCCTTGTCAACTGAAATTAAAATTATCTATATGAAAAAAAACACAAATGGACCTCCATCTATTACTTATATCCCGTTAGGTGTCTAATGACTTTCTACCAATTTAATTAATTTCACTTAACATGCATATGATACCTATACAGATTGACCTTAGTACTTTTAAAATGATCTATTTAGGAGATAAATAAATATTCATAAGAAATATGATTATAGCATCCCAGTTACACATATGATCTATGAAGTCACTAATCATAACAGGTATTCATTTAGCAATATAGACAATAGGTTGAAAATAAAGGTATGGCCGGTTGAACATTATACCAATAAGCATGTGGGTTGCACCTAGGAATATTAACAGTGAAACAACCTTAAGGTGGCATTTACAATAAATCAAGTCAATTCCATATAAGAATTAAAGACCATGTCCTTTTTTTTAATTTCTGGTAAATTTTGCTATAGTATATTGTAAAGTCTTGACGTAGACCAATCTAGAAATGTGTATTTGTTATAAGACACTCCACTTTAGTGATGATTCGCTAAACACACCATGACCATTACTTTAATATTTCAGAAAAATTTAGAACGCGTGCCTTTACCCCATGCCATGTTATATGCACTTATATTTTTATCCCAAATTGCAAAGATCAAATTATTTCAAGGACGATTCATAGAATGAAAAATCTAAAAAAAAATGGACGTGAAATAAATTGAAAATTGAACAAATGTTGCTAGATTTAAAACCCACTCTAAATAGAAAAATTCAAATATTTTATGAGGACTGTTAGAATGAAAATATATATAAAAAATAAAATACAATCGATCAAAAAATTGATATTATTGGTTTTTCTTGGGTTGTAAGATATCCTACCGGGGAGTTAAAATATCCGAAATTTTCTTATAGGAATTACCTCCTTTGTTTCGATACAATATTTTCTCATCAATTCAAAACCACATGTTCTCAAGTAATTTTTTTAATTTATATGTTGCAATGGTAATTATAAGAAAATAACCAACGTTCAAAGCACACAAAATAAATTTAATTTTAGCTTAGAATATAACAAAAAATATTTTAATAAAAAACCACCCACATATAAATATTCATAATAAAATTTCACTTATATTATATAAGAAGGTGTCTGCGCATGTGTGCGGACTACCTTTCTAGTTGAATAAAAAAGAATCAACAATTTAGATTTATTTTTACTACCAGTAGAGAACACTGCACTAGGATTCTTCAGTTAAGAGTTTGTTTTGACCTTGATTTTTCTTTGCATTTTGCAACAGACATCGAACATCGATCAGAGGTTGGTCGACTATATCATTATTAAGAAGGAATAACTGTTCTTCCTCCGACAGCTATCAAAATTAACTAGGGTAAGTGCCGGAGCGAGATAAGAAAACGAAGAATGGAACAAAGGAATCAAGGGAGTGGACAAGTTATTTTGAAACATGTTTTATTCAAAACGAAGAATGGAACAAAGGAATCAAGGGAGTGGACAAGTTATTTTGAAACATGTTTTATTCCGATCTTTCCTCTGTGCTGCATTAACCCGTGACTAGTATTAGCAGCAAGTAGCACTTAATGCCAAGTAAACGCCACCGTACTTAAAGTTCAGATCTAGATCTATCACCGGGAAAGAACAAAATATCCATCCCTTGGTTTGGATCCGCCAATCAGCTGCAGAATATGCAACAAATGGACCAAATAAGAAGCTAAAACTTCATAGGTGAGCAGTAAACGTAGGACTAACACTTGGTATCCAAAAGGGTCGTTTCCAAACGAAAAAACTTGTCGGTTAATGTCCAATCCTTGTACACAGAAGCAGAACAGTTCCGTTTAAACGACCTGATCAGTCACGAGACGCCCTACCTAACAATGCAATGATATAGTTGTCTCCACGTCTTAAACAAAGCCTTAGTACCCGAAATGTAAACATCCGGTTGGAATTGCACCGACCTCAATAGCCTCGAAGGGTAAAGATTGATGGCGTATCTGTATTACAGTAATAGTACAATTAACTGTATCGAAGGTTTATGACACGACGAGCATATCAAGAAAACAAGATAGTATGTATAGTACAATGCTCCTGTTGTTGGGAGCAATTTTTCCAAGATACGACCAACACAACTACTTCACTGCTCACAACTCAAGTGACAAAACCGTCAATGTGACTGGTGAGTATTACACTTAACCTTACTCCTAGACCCACCAGCTCGTGACTGTTCCAAGAGTCTTGTAAACGTTCATGACCAAAGTACGAAATGAACGTGACAATGATAGCAACGGCTGCCGGATCATGAGAGAGAACTTCTTATTTGAAACGAAGGATCGTGAGACAGAACTAGCTTGATGCTTCACATCAGTCGCTTGCTTGGGGTCTAGCCAATCCGAAGGACAACGTAGCACGCAACTACAGATTTTGTCATCACTGAGGCAGTACAAAAACTCCATAAGTGACAAGACCACTATGGTCATTTGATGGCTTAAGGTTGTGTTTAGTTCAAACCAAAATTGAAAGTTTGGTTGAAATTGAAACGATGTGATGAAAAAGTTGAAAGTTTGTGTGTGTAGAAAATTTTTGATGTGATGGAAAAGTTAAAAGTTCGAAGAAAAAGTTTGAAACTAAACTCGGCCTAAGTAGAGAATTTCATTCCCTCATATGCCATAAAACATTTTCATTGATTCAAACTTGTATGCCTTGACCTAACCACATTTGGATTAGTATGCACAAAATTTTGGAGACTCTAGATTTTGAGCACTAGTTACACGACATCCAACGCAAAACAGTCTTGCATCTGGTCACCACATTCTGTCCAAGTAGTAATCTCTGGCCGCCTCGTCGCTGAGCTCCTCGGAGTAGCCGGGGCGGGAGTCCTCGGAGCACTCGAAGCAGAAGCCGCTGTCCTGCGTCGTCCGCGAGCACGATCTCCTCGACCTCGCCGGCGCCTCGGCGGCCTGTCGCTGCCTGGGCGCGCTCTGGCACCGCGTCCTCGCCGCTGACGAGGCCGTGCCGGCCATGTAGCGCGGGCTGACGAGCGCGTCCCGGTGCGAGAGCCGCGCCCGCGCCATGCCGTCGACGCTCTTGTTGGCGGGCGAGCTGCCGTACGGCGGGGCGCCCAGACGCGGGGTGTTGTGCGCCGTCTTGGCGTGCCGGGTGTCGCGCTCGTGGTGCTGGCTCCGCTGGATCGACAGGCGTGGGGGCTGCTTGATGGAGATCGGCGACGAGCACGACAACGGCGGCGGCATGGGCGCCGGGGTGAGGCAGTCCGACGAGTGATCGCGGGAGTGCCGGATGGCTATCCGGGAGGACCGAGAGAGGCGGTGGCACGTGTCCATCTCGACGATCCGCGGGCTGCGCTCGTAGTTGGAGTCCGCGCTGTCGGAGAGCCTCCGGCGGTGCCCCGGCGTCGTCGTCTTCAACCGGGTCTCCTCCACAGAGATCCTCTCCTACACGTTGCAATAAAACGTACCAAACGAAACGATCAGATTCATTCTGCATTGGCTGCATTGCGAGATGGAATGCAAAGCTTGAGTGCTTGACATAATGGCACGACCATCACCTGCTCCATGGATTTCCGGTAGGAAGCTCTCGTGGCGGCGCGGGAGGAGGCCTGCAGCCGCATGAGCGCCTGCAGCCTGTGCAGAGTCGTGGCAGCCTGCTTCCTCACGAGGTAGCCACGGACCAGAGCCTGCAGCTTGACGAGAGACCTGAGAGCGCGAAGCGCTTTCCTAGCCTGCGGTGTAAGATTCAAAAATTAAACAAACACAAATATTTCACTAAACAATTTGCATTAAAGAATCGCGGTTTAGGTGACAAGGCTTATGTCACGCTACGTAATTAACTGCTCTGACAGCAAACAGGAACTTTATTATAGGCAGAAGGTCACCGCTAACGCAGAGTAAACAATTGTGTAGCCGATCAACGTGCAGATTTTGTATGCAATGCAAGCAGAGTAAGAGAGCTACTCCAATAGTCTAGTAGACTAGTTCTAACGACTATCCATTATTATGGAACGGAACATTAGAGGTAGTGACATCATATACAGGCATATAGCAATGCCTAGCCTACTTTACATACTAGCCAAATAGAGTAACAAAAAAGAAGTAGAAGAATCTAACAAAAATACGGTGCAACTGTGCAAGCAGTGTGCAACTTCTGACTGACCAAAACTTTTCAAAGAGAAAAAAAACGATGGATCTACACCGTCACAACTAACTTCTACTGTGCATTAGAACTCTGTCTCTCGCTCAAAAGAAAAAAAAAATGAAGGAAGACTGAGCAGCAGAGCCAACAAGGCGACAAGAAACCATGAACAGATCAAGTTTGAAGAACAGAGTCTGATATTCAGTATACGTGGATCATACCAGGTAGCCTCTGTAAGCTTTCTGGATCACCATGGCCGCCTTCTCCCGCCAAGCTATGGCATTTTCCACCTCGCCACAGTGGCACGGCCGCCTCACCTCCGAAGGCTCTGCTGCTACTGCGGCGACGGCGGCTAAGGCGGCCTCCGATGGCCGCCTGCCGCTGTCCACCCCACTTCTCCTGTGCTTCGCGAAGCTCCACCTGCTCGTCTCCTTCTCCGCCCCGTCGCTCACGGCGTGGTTCTCCTTGAGGCCTTTGTGTGCTTCCTTCCGGCCAGTCAGTAGCTTCTTGAGCCATCTAATGACACGACCCATGCCGCTATGATTCCTCTCTACAAACAAAAACACGAGAAAAAGGATTAAGGAACGCGTCGCAACCAGATGAACAAAAGTTACAGAGAGTGCAGCTGAGCAAGTGGTGCTGTGGTGGGGTAGTACTAACTTCAGAAGAAGCAAATGTGAAGAAAGAGCTTCTGGCCGGACAAGCGAAGGAGAAGAAGCCTAGAGCAAGAAACGCTGCATAAAGCTTTTCTCTTGTACCGTAGCCCAGGGCTCCCGGCAGAAAAGGAATGGTGAATTGTACGTGCAATCCAGGACCGAGAGACTTAAAAAAGAAATCCGAAACGCGACTCTCGGAAAGGCACGGTATTAAAGCGAGAGACTTTGCAGGACAAGCAGCATGCAGCGAAAAGAAGCAGGAAATTACAGGAAACGGCGAAGTTTACGGCGACGACCGGAGGAGGAACTCTCGGAGAAAACTCTGCCACCTCTCTGCAGCGATCAGTACGTCCCCCAAACCGTCAAAATTCAACTCTAGCGGCAGCGGCGGCGGCGAAAGAGCGGAGCGGATACGCGGGCGAAGGGATTAGGCCCGGGCGAACTTGACGCGTGGGTTGCAGCGGCGCACCAGCTCATGAGAAAGATTCCCCCCAAGAATCACACGGAGAGGGAAGCCAACAAACGCGCTAGCCAAGGAAACCAACTCATAGTCCCCCCCCGATTACTAGCTAGCGTACAGCGCCGCGGCCACTCCAGGACGAAGCGGCGGCGCCCCCACTAGCAGCTTAGCTCGATCCCCCTCCCCACCCCTGCACGAGTAAAACGACGATCGGTGCAAGAAACAACAAAGCTTGTGCAGCAGAGGCAAGTAGGTAGTACACGGCAACCATCGGATCCCCGCAAGGGATCAAGATGGATCGGGGGATATGGTAGTAAGCTTTTGTACCCGTGGGGTCGTACGGCAGGGCGGCGCGGCGGGGACGGCGGCTCGATCAGCTTTACGCCGTGGCGCCGAGCGAAGCGAGCAGTCCAGCAGCGTCGGCGACACGGATCAGCCCAGCTTCTTCTTATTCTACACCATGCAGTGCCTGGCCCCATGTCTGTCTGAAACCTCTGATCATGCACAGCACAGGGAAGTCTTCTCTGCTAGAGTAAAGATATACTGTACTGTAGATGAGTAGGAGTAAAATATTGCCGGCTGCTGGATGATCATCGATGGCGTGGACACCGAACAATATTGTACGCAATATTTGCTGAATACACAGTACTTCGTCCGTTTCACAATGTAAATCATTCTATCATTTTCCATATTCATATTGACGTTAATGAATCTAGATAGATATATATGTCTAGATTTACTAACATTAATATAAATGTAAAAAATATTAGAATGACTTGCATTATAAAACCGAGGGAGTACTTGTTCTCGGCAAGGTGTGGTGCAGTACTCCTACTCGTTTCTTCCCTGGCGTCACGGGACAGTTCGGTGGACTCGGCTCAATACAATCCTCTGGTTAGAGTACATATACTCATACTACAGTACAGTACAGAGGATCCTCCTAATTAGAAGCAGCAGAGGTAGGTACCGGGTGCTGGGCGTGTCCTCTCGGTGCTCCCTTGCGCGGTGTCACAGTGCACCAGAACGGAGCAGGTATCCTGCCTCTTGCGGGACAATGGGAGATTGGGAGATGGGGAGAGCTCTACAGCGTCACGACTTACGCGCCGGCGCTGCCATTGTCACTGCTCGTTGCTCTACGGCGATGTGTTGGCTATCGATTGAGATTAGGTGCAGTCACTATCTTTTTAAGAAGGATAAAAGCTTTGCCTCGTATATTAATAGAGATGGAGAAAAAAGTACAAGGGGAAGAGGTGCAGTCACTATAAGCCACTGCAACTTTTAGCTGTTTGAACCTGAAATGTTTTATCCCTTTTTTTATCTCAGCTGTCTGAAGTTTAAGAGAAATCAAATGCAGGTTATAACGAAAATGCATGAATACTTCACTTCAATAATATTTTTGCACAACTGTACATAACACTGACAAACGAGCTAGTTATTTTAACTTTTCTCCATAATCAGGAATAATGCATCCGCTGAGTAAAAAAAAATGCTAAAAATCTTCTCAAAAATTAGCGCGAAGCTTCTATTGATAACATGTAAAGAAAATCAATAGGATCAGAGTTTCTTAGTTGAAGAGAGCATGAGTTACATAAATACTCCCTCCGTCCCATTTTAAGTGCAACTATATATGAGTTTCCGCGCTCAACTTTTATCATCTGTCTTATTTGAAAATTTTTACAATTAGTATTTTTGTTGTTATGAGATGATAAAATATAAATAGTACTTTACTCGTGACTTATGTTTTTATTTTTTTTCAAAAGATTTTCAAATCAGACGGTCGGTCAAAGTTGGACGTGGAAAACTGTGGCTGCACTTAAATGGGACGGAGGGAGTAATAATAACTAGTATGGTGACCCGCACAGATTACGTGGGTAGCATTCTTTTTTCTCATATAATGGCATATATATTTCCACATTTTATTATTAAAATATATTAAAATAGCAACATAACTTTTAAATTATGCACATTCCCTTCTAGGTTAATTCTTTTTTGGACAGAAGGAGTAATATTTATATTGTACTATATATGTGTGATAGTTATTAATTATTTTTTAACTCCAATCTTCTTTGAAACATCTAAAAAAGTATTAATAGTGGTGAAGTTGGCGGTGCCATCAAGCCCGGATGACTAATAATGTTTTTGTGATCGATTATAGGTGCCAATTGCTAACGAAAGTGAAGATGGCGGAGCCTGGGCGGTCGCCCAACCTGGCCGTGAAGTGGCTCCGCCACCGAGTATTAAGTTTCTTCCCAAATGAAAAATAAGTGTGCAAGTATTACACGTTCAAAGAGCTAAAAGAGGGAGGAGAAATTAAATCCTGAACGTTCCTTCCCGGATGGATGGTTGGATCAGTGGCTACTGCCAATCCGTTGGGTACACGCTACTACACATCAGTCTTCCGTAATCAGTAGGAGTATCTAATCAAGAGGATAGAGTTGCGTGGCTACTCCACAAGCCTACAACGACAGTGGAAATGTAGTAGTACTACCTCGTTTGATCCACCAGCACCAATGTGGGCATTCTCGATCGGTTCCATGTGGGCTGTTGCCTCCGGACTTCGATCGATAGATTGGGTAGGATAACGACCTCACCTCACTATCGTTTGTACTGTCATTTGATCCATTTATTCCGGTAAAATTTAGTTTCCGATCAAGGTTTCCCGATATTGGTTTACTGTTGTCAGGACATATCGACGCATTGTGCCACTGGCCAACCAGGGGGAGCCTTTGATTGCACGAAATCTTATGAGTAACTCAGCCCACTGTCTCCCGAAAAATATTAGGGATAATTGTATCCTTGACCCCACATTCAACTCCAACTGCTATTTTACTTTCACTTTTTAAGGTTTACAATTTTACCCCAATATTTTAAAAATGAACCAGCCAATCAGTCATCTACCTTCACTTTTAACACCTAGTTTGACGGTGTTAGTTCTAGGATGCATAGACATTTATATAATTGATTGTTGTTATATTTTTACCCCTAATTTTTTCATTTGTTAGGGAAAATAAATCATTGGTTAATAAAATTGATTGGCGCATACTCGTACACAACACTTTACCGTTTGGCACTCTTGATATCGTCAGGAATCAGTGAGAAAAAGGAAGAAAATAAAAGGTAAAAATAGAAAAATAAGAAGAAAAGTGAGCCTTGACTAGCAGCGACTTGTCGCCTGCTCCGTCCCTAGCTCGCAGCTCGCCGCGCCGCTCGCTGCTCACAGCTCCTTGCCATCGCAGCCCCTGGACTGGTTATGATAGTTGAACATTGGAACTGGTTGGGCTTGGAGGGGACGGGTGAGGTCGGCCGGGAACACGGCGACGGCGACGCCAACAAAGGCCGGTGTGGATGAAGAAGATGGAGCTGGAGGTTGCGCCAAAGAGAGAAGGGGCTTCATAGGAGCCGCCCTAGGTCGAGCCTAGAGGAGCTCCATCGCCGCGCCGGAAGCCCGACGGGCGCCGCCTGTCTTCGCCGCGCCTGGCTGTCGCCCGTCGCGCAAGTATGCAGGAAGCCCCGTGGCCGCCGCCCCGCCGAAGACCCGCCCGACTCGACCCGCTGCAGCGCCATCCCAGCGCTCGCCGCCGCAGCCGCAACGCGCACGCCTGAAGTGCCGACGCCGCCGCTTTAGGATTTTGACTAGCCAGCTTCTATCCCTATCCATTCACTTAGGGGTAGAACGGTAAAATAATATTTCATAAATCATTTTTTATTTTCATTTGCATTTCTTTAACTTAAAATCGTGAGACCCACCTAACAGACGTCAAATGTAGGGCAAACGGTTGATTCGTTTTCAAATAATGGGGTAAAATTGTAAACCCTAAAAAATAAGAATAAAACAGCAGTTGAAGTTGAAAGTGGGGCCATAAATACAATTGCCCTAAAATATTACAAGCTGTTTCAACTTTCAACCCTGATGGCGCAAAAATATCAGTAAACTGCACGTAAAATATTCAGGTACATAATTGCAAATGTAGTTGAAGATTACCAAGTGCCTGCGTCTTTTTTACTACTGTTGTCAGTACTGTCAGTAACGGATTAACAGCCTTCAACTACAAATTAATGGTTTGTGTTGACTTGTCTCCTTGCCTGTTGTCATACCAGTATGAAGTACTACTCCATATGCTAGTTCTAACTGCCATATGTTACGAATAGCATGGAATCAGTATAACTGCTATACTACTTTCATATTGAAAAGTTTGTGTAGTAAGTACAACTGTGCAAGTACGCTGACGACTATTCGGTGTTAAATATGCCAATCCAGACTCCATTGTACTCCTCCAATCGGCGTTCATTCCAAATGGAGCAGACGGTACTTAATACTCCCTCCGTCCCATAATATAAGAGATTTTGAGTTTTTTTTACAACGTTTTACCACTCGTCTTATTCAATTTTTTTTAAAATTATTATTTATTTTATTTATTATTTACTTTATTATCTACAGTACTTTAAGCACAACTTTTCGTTTTTTATATTTAAAAAAAATTGAATAAGACGAATGGTCAAACGTTGCAAAACAAAAACTCAAAATCTCTTATATTGTGGGACGAAGGGAGTAATGTATAATGTTTGCTAAAACTAGAACAAACATTTCTCTGGGCCGGTCAGAGACATAAGGCTTTTCTTAACACAAAATCTATTTCAAGAGGTATCTCGATTTAGATTTAACGAGCAACGCGGATAATTACGTGAGAAGTGCTAGTAGCATTATAGACATGCATGCAAGTAGTTTTTGCTATTAGGTTCTGCTTTTTTTTTCTTCTAATGAATTTTTCTCTTAAATTACTTATCCGATCTATAATCCGATTACACCGTTGTGTTCGTAACAATTAAATCTTTACAACAAGATCTCACATGATTATATTTTGATGAAAAATCATAAATTACTTTTATGATATGTCTAAATTACTTCTAGATTTCACTAAGTTACTTCTTAGACATACAAAAGTAAATTCAGTAAAGCCTAAAAGTAATTTACATATATTATAGAAGTAACTTAGAACAAAACGAATGTAACTTTGGCATGTCATTTGAAGTAAATCCGTTGTAGAGATAAAAACAAGACTCTATCTAGAAATTAAATTAATCAGCATAAGTTATGGAATTAACTAAAAACAATAATGAAAATAATCACCTCAGAGCATTATGAATGTATAGGAAGTATTTTAATCAAATCTAAAAGTAACTTATATATATGATAATTATATATATGATAATTTGTTCAATGAAAAAAGGTATTAATTAAAGTTACTTTCTTTTTGTTATAAGTTACTTCTATAATATATGTAAATTACTTTCAAGCTTTACTGAATTTACTTTTGTATGTCTAAGAAATAACTTAGTGAAATCTAAAAGTAATTTAGACATATCATAAAAATAATTTGTGATTTTTCATCAAAATATAATAATGTGAGATCTTGTTGTAAAGATTTAATTATTACGAACACAATGGTGTAATCGGATCGTAGATTGGATGAGTAGTTTAAGAGAAAATTGTATTTGAAGTATAGGTGAATGATTTCTCTTATAGATGGAGTGGTAGATGGCACTAGCTGTGTAGTCACGACCTTTTTTTAACGGTTGATGATATTAAAGAAGTTATAAAAATTACAACCCTGATGTTGCAATAAATAGAAATACAAGATTTGCCATTAAATAAAAAAATTCCACATCTGGGAATACTAAATAAATGCGAGCAAACGATCTACCAAGCTGACGAACTCTTGTATGCCAAAAATAAAGGAAGGAGTGTCAGCCACCATTTAATCATGTTGACATGTTCCTTTAGCAAATAAGCAAACCGATGCAACCATATAAGTCAGGCGACCCGAACTTTAAAGACAACGCTCCGATCACTACTGGGGAAGGTCTCTTTCCCGGTTTGCAATCCTTTTTAGTGCCGGGTTACAAGCCAGGACACCTAATCTGGAATTAAAAATATCCATCTTTAGTCCCAGTTAAAATAACCGGAAGTAAAGATAAATCTTTAGTCCCAATCAGTAACACTAAAGATGGTAGCGTCATGTTTGGTCCGGTTAGTCCTTTTTTCTTTTTTTTTTCATTGGTTTTTTTTGCTGCTGGTATTTATTGTCACCCTCAAATCCTCACAAATCATCCACAATTCACAGGTCCATCCACAAAATCGTCCATAATTCCCAAGTCATTCGCAAAATCATCTCCAAGTCTAAAATAAACTACAACAAAATTTACAAATCATTTAAAAAATGAAAAAAAACCTCAAAACACAGCCACCCCGCTGTGTGCCGCCTCCCGCCGCCCAGCCTCCCATCCCATCGGATCGAGCGGAGGGGAGGCCACCCGGCCATGCGCCGCCTCCCATCCCGCCGCCGCTGCCGCTTCGCGGCCCAGCCGCCGCCCGGCCACTGCTACAGGAGAGGCCGGCGCGCACCTGCCGCCTCGTGCGCCGCCGTGGCGGCTTCCGCCGGGCCGCCGCCCACTGTCGCCGTCGGAGGAGGAGGGAGGAGGGCGAGGAGAGGGGAAAGGGAGGAAGGGGGGAAGGGGAGGAGGTGAAGGAGAGAAAATGAGAGGGGAGGAGGAGGGGATAAGGACGAGGCACATCTAGCGCGCGCGTGGCTCGGGGCAGGGATTTTCACGATTTTTTTAATTTTGGTCCTGATCGGTATAAACAACTAGAACTAAAGATGGATCTTTAGTTCCAGTTGTTAACACCAACTGGAATTAAAGATAAAAAAAGTTACCATGGGTTTTCAAACCGGACTAAAGATATTTTTAGTCCCGGTTCTTACTTAAATCAGGACTAATGTGATTTTTGCGTGAGTCAGCAAAGATCATTTCTTCAGTAGTGGATTGATTCATCGTGGATCTTGCCAAAGAAATAGCTACAAAGATATATGAAGAGGAAAAACTCTAAAAAACCTTAATTAACTCCAAACAAATCAGAGACACAAGGCTGTTTAATTTGCCGTGCTCTTGTCTTTGAAAATTTTCTCTGAGCTTCGACTTCGTCATTTTTTTTCAGACATCTTATACAAAAGCAATTCATTCTTGCGTTGTAAAGAAGACATCCCTTTATATTTAGTTTTTTACTGATAGATTACCATGTTTGCCAATTTGCCTTGAGTTTTTGCTAGCCTAGTAGTACCCAACGCTTAGGCCTGGTTTAGTCCCCAAAATTTTTTTTTCCAAAAACATCACATCGAATCTTTGGACACATGTATAGAGCATTAAATATATATTTAAAAAACTAATTGCACAGTTAAGGGGAATCACGAGAGGAATCTTTTGAGCCTAATTAGTCCATGATTAGCCATAGGTGCTACAGTAATCTACATGTACTAAACGGATTAACTTGCCTCAAAAGATTCATCTCGTGGTTTCCAGCCAAGTTATAAAATTAGTTTTTTCATTCGTGTCCGAAAATCCCTTCTGACATCCGATGAAATATTCGATGTGACACCTAAATATTTTCTTTTCGCGAACTAAATATGCCCTTACATATATAGGACAAATGCCATGCCTTTCGCAAAATTACAACGAAATGATAATGAAACGTAGATATATATAGTCATGGTCACCGCCTATGATATGGTCATATCGCGCGGTAGCACTGACACGCATGGCCGAATCTGCAGCTCGCAGAAGGATGATATAGACGCGCGGTAAATACTTCCTCCATCTTATGCTATGTTGGATCTAAACTTTCAACTTTTTCTATCACATCAAGCTATCATACACACATAATTTTTCAGTCACATCGTACCAATTTCAACCCAAACTTTTAACTTTGGAAGAAATTAAACATAGCCTTAAAATGTAGCTATTTTTAACACAGTAGATTGTTCTAAAATGAAGTTATTTCTTCACCTGCATTTTCCTCTCAACCAATCACAACATTTTTTTCACTTACTTTCTCTTTTCAACCAATCACGCACTTCTTTCAATCATTCTCATCTACTTTCTTAATATTCGTGCTAACCTAAAAAATATTTACATTTTGGGACCGATGAAGTACTGTATACTCCTAGTACTCCCTCCATCACATAATATAAGGGGTTTTGAGTTTTTACTTGTAACGTTTAACCACTCATCTTATTCAAAAAAATTTGAAATCATTATTTATTTTATTTGTGACTTACTTTATTATCTTCAGTATTTTAAGCACAACCTTTTGTTTTTTATATTTACAAAAAATTTTAAATAAGATAAATGATCAAATGTTACAAGTAAAAACTCAAAATTCCTTATATCGTGGGAGGAGTACTATATAGTAACTGGCCAGCGACCACTGGTACACAGTACTACGTACCCAGCTACAGTTTCATCGGACGCCGGCAAGCACGAGCGACAAGACGGCCGCTGTAGAATCTACAGTTCTCACTTGACAGGCCAGTAGTCGGTCGCAGCACCGCCGTGCGGTTGTGTCCGAGTCCGAACGGAGAAACCACATGGTGCACTTGGGACTGGAGCACTTCTGCACTTGCCTGCTGGCATCGTGGAGCGCCGAGCGCAACTGAACCATCAACCATCGATCACAGCCGAATGCCCTGTAGCTCCTTCAAAAAAATTTCGTCTCTTGGAAGCTACTGTAACTCTGAAAGGCTTATAGTTGAAAATTATAGTATTATATGTGTTACGATATGTACATATAGGACGATTGATAACTTCTGTTGTGAGTTCGTCACTGATGGATAAATGATACGTTCGGTCTACTGTGGACGGACTAACTGTAGTATGCATATTTCTTTTGACCAAACTGTAGTGTACATATGGATAAATGATATGTTCTGTGTGACAGTTAATACAAGCTAAAAGAACGAAAGATTAGGTGGTGTTTGTATCCAGGGACTTAACTTTAGTACATATATTTAGATACTAATTTAGAGTATTAAATATAGACTACTTACAATACTAATTATATAAATGAAAGCTAATTCGCGAGACAAATTTTTTAAGCCTAATTAATCTATAATTAAAGAATGTTTACTGTAACATCACATAGGCTAATCATGGATTAATTAGGCTCAATAGATTCGTCTCGCGAATTAGTCCAAGATTATGGATAGGTTTTATTAATAGTCTACGTTTAATATTTATAATTAATGTCCAAATATCCGATGTGATAGGAACTTAAAAGTTTTAAAAGTTTTAGTCCCATCTAAACAGGGTATAAGATTCTACTCGGACATACTGTAGGAATGCCGTGGTGCCAGTGGGGAGTTCCGCCTTCACATCCGCACTTGCACTCGATGTATCCTCGCAAGAAACTACTTTCTCCGTTTCATATTATAAAACTTTTTAGCATTATCCACATTTATATATATATATGTGTGTTAATGAATCTAAATATATATGTGTTTAGATTTATTAATATTTATATGAATATGGATAATGCTAGAAAATCTTATGACTGAAACGGAGTCGGTACATATCTTTGAAGGGGTGTGCATTCCCTATCTCACCGAGGTAAGTCGTCGCATGGGATTCGTTGTGCAGTTTATGTATGGAGCCTATTGGAAGCTACATTTAGTGTTATAGTGTGGACTATTTAATTAGAACCTGAAGTCTATATGGCCCTTGAGGTCTGGCTAGCGTGTGTCATGACATGCACTGCTCTTGCCCATAGCGTGGAGAGATGGTGGGACAAATGCAAAAGCCAACAATTAATCACTCCCTTTCGGTACGTAAAACCAGCGGTGGTGCATATATACTAGCATGCCAGATTTTCTGGTCGATGTTGTCATGTTGATGTCCATGTGCCTTGTGGGGTGCAGCCTTGCAGGTAAAATACCGTTCCAGCGTGCACGGCACAAGATGGCCAGACACTGGGTACATACCAGGTAAATTCTCGTACATGCATGTGGCCCTTGGCACCCTTCGGCAGTCAGCTAGAGCGCTCTCCGATGATAAACTTTTAACGCACGTAGCCAGTTGAGTTGAATGCTCAACTGCTTTGGCGTCGGCATGCACCACCACCCACGGCGGCCTGCATTAACGCATGCAGTTGCACGCGCTCCACTCCAATTCTTCGCTACACGGTGCGAGCCCCCCAACATGCCACACCCCTGTAGAAGTGTAGAGTGGACTGTAGAGATCTCCAACCGGCGCCGCTGCAGCACAGAGATCCTGCACATGCGGACAGAAGCGGAAGCGGCACCAGTGGCAGTGGCAGTAATGGGACTGAAAGGCGCAATGAAACCGATCAGCCGTTACGCATATGGTGATATATATACTGATATGGATGCCCGACCCCTACCTAGCCCTCCCATCCGTTCCGATCCGCGCCACAAAAGCAGTCAAACGCAGGTGCCGACGTGCCGTACGTAGGCCGTAGGCGACGCGAGCCATGGGTGTTGCCGTGTTGGGTGCCATGCCCATGCCCTGCCCTGCGCCGCTCGCCGTACGCGTGTGCTTGGCATCTGCAGGGAAGCGAAGCGACGGCCGGAGGACGGGCTGTTTCTGAGCCGGGCCTCTGCTACCTGCCGCCGTGGCATGCAGTAGCGCAGCGCAGTACGGGTTGGCGGGCGAGGTGGGCCTGTTGGCCTGTTGATGGATGCACGCGGGCCTACTACTCCACTACTCCTGGTGTGCTCTCGTAATCGTTCGTACGCTGGTTGAGTGGGCGCTTCTTCTGCAGTTCTGCGTCAGGAAGTACTCCCGTACGTGCACCACACGCTAGCAGCTGGAGTGTGCAGTTGTGCACTGCGCCTATACGGGATGGAAACCTGGAGAGGGCGGGGCCACATATACTTCTGCCTGCAGTATCAGTTCTGCTGGTGTTGGTTACACAGGGACACGTACGTTCGCGATCGTACGTGTTGGCCTGCACCATTGTCCATTTAGCCGTGGGTGTTGGTTCTACGGCAGAGGGACGTGCAAGCCAGCATCCACGTTCCTTCTAAATCAGACGGCACAAAGCGATGGAAGCTAAATCCCATCCCTGACTCGGCCCATAAGCGTCAGGCTAGCTGCCTGGTTGGCCCTGTTGCAGTCAGCAAGCAAGTGCAGGGGATAAACAACGCTCCGCCTCCGTAGCTGACCGCCGTTCGCCGCCGGTCAGATGATAATCAAGCAAAGTTCTTAATTGTTTATTTAATTTTCAGGGACCAATCACAGATGATCTTTTTACTGGAGATTTTGAATTGACAGCACCCAGTTCTTCTCTCAAAGTGGTAGCATTTAGTCTTCTCAAATTAGCAGCACTTAGTGATGTATATGTGTTCAGCTTTCTTTTGCCATTTTGCAAGCAAACATCCTGGGACAAAATATATATTTAATGTTCAGCCATCACATGTTCACTGCAACAAATTTGCAACAAATTGACAGCACCCTGTTCTTCTCTCAATCTGTCAGGATATACTGAATTAAACTCAAAAGATTGACACCAATACAATCTTCTCATTCTCAAACTAACACAATAATCAGTCTCAAATTGAAAAAAAAAACTCAATCATCACATTCAGTATCGAGTCCTGCTCTCAATTCACATCAAATGAAAATCACAAATTCATATCCATCCTCAGTCTGAATCGTAGCTTCTCAAGCTGCTACTGTTGCCCTCCACTACAAGGCCTTCAAGTCGGAGTAGCAGACCACCGACGTCGGGGAAGACACATCCACGAGATGGAGAGGGATGAGGTGGAGGCCGGCGGAGGAGGGGTTTTCTTCAGGGACATCGTCGACGCGGATCACCCGCGCCGGTGGAAGCCGACGTCATCGGCGCAGAGCTCGACCTCCATACTGTGGCAGCAGAACTCCCACGCAAAGAAGGACACAGGGGAGAGGAATGGCGAGGAGGGCGGCGTTAGAGTGGTCTTCTTCAGGAGCAACTCCACCTGCGCTAGCGCCGGCCAAGGCGCCGACCGGCGGCGAGCGGCGGTCAGCTATGGAGGCGGAGCGTTGTTTATTCTCTGCGCTTGCTCACTGACTGCAACAGAACCAACCAGGCAGCTGGGCCTCACGCTTATGGGCCGAGCCAGGGATGGGATTTAGCTTCCATCGCTTTGTGCCGTCGGATTCAGAAGGAACGTGGATGCTGGCTTGCATGTCCCTCTGCCGTAGAATTATCTGTCAGAGGAGCCGCTTCCGTTGGTTACACCGTGACACCGTCGCTCAGTGGTGTTGCAAATGTACAGTGAACTAGTGATACAGTGGCCATCAGTGCGTCCGTGCGTGCAGTACTAATGTGACGGCATTAGATTCGCGGTGTGGGCAAAATTAACTGGAACCGATCGAAAGACCGAACTAACCAAGTGTGTAAAAACTGGTTAGGAATCCGCTCTTCAGTTATAACTAGTCGAATTTAATATGGTCATTTGAGTTACCTGCCTCAGTCAAACGAAAAAAAGAAACAAAATTGATGGCACAACCCAACAGCAGCAAGTACATGCATAGCCCAGCAATCTATACCAGGCACAACTCTAACCCTACACCCTCGGTTCACTTCCTTAGCACAACTTGAAACGTGGATTTGTTTGAAAAGTGGAGTATAACATTATTTTTTTTTAAAAAAACATTGTGTTTAACTGTTTGAAAAATGTGGAAATGAAAAGGGAGGAAGTTGTAGTCTGGTGTTGAATAAAAGAACGTTTGCCCATAGAAGTCTATTATTCGGCGTGATAAGGAATAGGTTCACTTTGACTCCTTTAAAAGTAACCCGAATCTAATCCATGATCCTATAACGCAAAACCGGATATCTTGACCCCCGAACTATTGAAATCGGTACAATTTGACTCCTAGGCGGTTTTGGAGGACGGTTTTACTGACGTGACACCTACATGGCGGTATTAACTTGGTCTTCTTTATACGTGGAGTTAACGTGCCGCTTAAGTGATATTAGAATTTAAAAATATGCTTGGGACCTACTAGTCATTCACACAAAAAGAAAATGTAAGCTCACTGACCATGTGGGGCCCACATGTCAATTCTCCATGTCTCCTTTCTTCTTCCTCCTCCCTCTCTCCCTTCTCTATCTTTTTCTCCCCTTCTTCTTCCCCTTCGGCTGGTGGCGTGTGGCGGCAGGCAGCCCGCAGCGGTGGTGGCAGAGGAAGCGGCGAAGGACGGCGGCGGGCGGGAGCAGGCCAACAACGGCAAGGGAGTTGGGCGGCGAGCGAGGGAGGAGTTGGGTGGCGCGGCTCACCGCGAGGAGCAGGGCGATGTGGTCGCGGCGCCGGCAGAGCGATGTGGTCACAGCAACGGGGATCCCGGCGAGCCGCGCATACGAGGGGGAGGAGGCGGTGGCACAGCGGCGTGAGGGTGGAGGCGGAGCACATGGCCGGCCAGCATGCCATGGGGGCGGCGGTGGTGGTGTCCGTCGATCCAGCTGTAGGAGGCAGCGATAGCGACAGACATTGTCGGGTAGATCCCCCACCTCACACTATTCATGGCGGCCACCGCTGGATGCCGCCGTCTTCGCTCCCCGCCACGCCCGCGTCTCCGCCGCCGCCGCCCTTCCGCCGTCTCCCGACCGCCGGACGCCGCCGCCGTCTCCATTGCTGCTCTTATGGTGAAGAGAAAGGCTGGGGGAGATAATGAGAGAAGGAAGAGAGAGGGAGGAGGAAAAAGGGGATGAGAGAGGATGACATGTGGGCCCCACATGCCAGTGGGTCCCGCATGTCATCCTTTGTGTGAATGATAAATGAATTATTTTTTTAATTCTAATGGCACTTAAGAGCCATGTGTAAAGAAGACCCGGTCAATACCGCCACGTAGGCGGTTTCAATAGTTCGGGAGTTGAGATATCCGGTTTTGTGATTTATGGTCATGGATTAGATTCGTGTTACTTTAAGGGAGTCAAAGTGAACTTTTTTCGCCTGATAAACCAAAGAATACTCCAATTAGCCAAGGAGAAAGTACACCCAAGGTCCCTCAACTTGTCATCGAGATAGAAAATCGTCCTGAAACTGCAAACCCAGATATCCCACGTCCCTTAACTAATCAAAACCGGTCACAAATGGTCCCTCGGTGGTTTTGACCCAGTTTTATCCTACGTGACTACTGAGTCAGCGTGGGACCCACGTGGGCCCCACATATTAGGGTAATCCACGTCAGTCTCCTCTCGTTTTCACCTATTCTCTCCCTTCGTCATCTCTCTCATTCTTCTCTTCTCCTCTAGGCAAGCTGGCGGTGCTGCTGGGGAGGAGGCCGCCGGGGCGAGGTGGGAGAGGAGGTGACAGCGGCTGCTGCGACGCGGGATATTTGGTTTTGTGGTTTGAGTATGATTTTGTATCTCAATGACAAGTTGAGGGACCTTGGGTGTACTTTTTCCATTAGCCAATTATCCAAGATCAAGGGCCCAATTATTCAAACGCTCCTCTAAGACTCGTAACTGGACTTAACGAATTTTTTTTATTTATAATTTTTTTTATTAAAAGTTTTACAAAAATAATTTTCCATTTTGAAAATTGACGGAAGTGGTCGCCTACCGCCCTCTGGGAGGGCGATTTTTCCCAGGGGGCGGCGAAAATGACGTGGCAGACGGCCGTTCGCTCTCGGGCGACGGCCGTCAACGAAATTTGCAGGCGGCCCCCTTGCCGCCCTCCGCGAGGGCGATTTTGTACTGTGCGGGGGGCCGCCTGCAAATGGGCGGCGAGGGGGCATGGAATTTTGCAGGCGGCCCCCTTGCCGCCCTCCGCTAGGGCGATTTTGTACTGTGCGGGGGGCCGCCTGCAAATGGGCGGCGAGGGAGCATGGAATTTTGCAGGCGGCCCCCTTGCCGCCCTGGGGGAGGGCGATTTTTGCCTCCCCCCTATAAAGCCCAGTCCCTCCTCTGTGAAATTTCATTATATTCACTAAAAATCCAAAAAAAACGAAAGAGAGAGAGGGGAGGGCAGCAAAAGGGGAGCGGCGAAGCCCTGCTGGTTCGCTCACTTCATCACAGGTATGCTCCCATACATCTTTTGCATTTGTACTAATATGTTATGTTTGAGTATATATGTTGCGTTTTAGTTTTAGTTCCATATATTTTAGCACATCTGTAGCACACAGCACATATGTGTAGATCCAGAGCATAGAATATAATAGTATGAATTGAGACATAGACAGTAGTGTTAATTGTAAGATGTAGTTTAGTTTGATCTGGAGAATGTAACGTACTTTTAGAAATTTAGAGAACAATATTGTAGAGAATGTAACTTAGGGCGTAGTACAGAAATGCGAGGTTAACGCAGTTATTGTTTTCATCAGGCACAATGTCAAGTAAGGTCACATTTCAGATAGTTCACGGTGAAGGAAATATTAGATTTGGTCCAGATGGTGTTGATCTGTCAGATTTTGTAATGACATCTAAGGGCATCGATAGGCCTGCGGAGAGAACATTTCAGTCAATTTATAGTTGGTTGTTGAGAGGATTTAGAATAGACCAAGAAGTCTATACAATGTCAGTATCTGTTGTAGTGAGTCGTGCAATAGAAGGTTATTGTTGGGAACTAATGCCGATGGATAGCACTGCTGCTTGGAGACGGTATGTGGAAATGGCTTTTGAACGGTCATGGCCCCTTGTTATATTTGTGTCGGTACAAGAGAAAGATACAAATGTTTCAATGCAAACCGAAGATGTGGAGGGTCCTAGCAATGCAGGGGATGTTGTTGGACCATCGATGGAAAATGAGGAAAATCAACCAAGGGAGGAGCAGGCCATGGGCATGGCGGATGAGGGGGAGAGAGTCGGTATAATTGTTGATGAAATGGAGAGGGAAGATTCGGATAATGAGCAAGCGGAGGACGACGCATCATCCGATGAGGAAGGTGATGTAATGGCCACTGATTGGGCAAATGAGAACTTCTCTGGACTTGTTACATCAGAGGGTGATCATGTACCCTGGGAGTATAAGGAGAACGAGGTAATTGAGGGCAAGGTATGGTCATAAGGATGAGATGAAGGAGGCGGTGAAGCATTGGGCAGTTTCTTTGCAGAGAGAGTTTAGGGTGGTCAAGTCAACAAATTATGTGTATGAAGTGAGGTGCATGAAGGAAGATTGTCCGTGGCGTGTCCATGCATATAAGGGTAAATGGAATGATTATTGGAAAGTTAGCATTGTGACCGAGCACAAGTGCTACTTACAAGGGGTGGAGAAGTATCACCGAAACATCACTTCAGCTTTTGTGGCAAGTGAGATGTACAGCAGTGTTGTTGGTAACATTGGCTTTGAACCAAAATCAATTATTAGGCACATCGAGAACAAATTCAAGTACACCATAAGCTATGCAAAGGCCTGGAGAGCCAAACAAAAGATCATTGAGATGAGGTATGGCACATTTGAAGCTTCTTATGATAATTTGCCTCGTTTGTTAGCCACCATTGCCCAGAGGAATAATAATACTTACTATGACCTACATACATTTACATCGGTTGATGATCGAACAAAGAGTGTGCTACAAAGAGCCTTTTTCTCATTGGGTGCTTGCATCAATGCTTTTGTGCATTGTCGACCTGTTCTATGCATAGATGGAACTTTTATGACAGGTAAATACCGAGGTCAGATATTGACAGCAATTGGGTGTGATGGGAACAACCAGGTTCTACCTATGGCTTTTGCATTTGTAGAGAGTGAGAACACTGAAAGCTGGTACTGGTTCCTAGAGAGAGTGCACATTGCAGTGGTGCGTATGAGGCCCAACGTTTGCGTTATACATGATCGTCATGCGGGTATGTTGCGGGCTATTGACTACTTGCAGAACGGTTGGGATGAGAAGGGACTTCCAGCTAAGTGGCCTGATGTTCGGAGTCGGTGGTGCATGCGTCACATGGGTGCAAATTTCTACAAGCAATTCAAGAACAAGCATCTTATGGAGCTCTTTAAGAGGCTCTGTGCACAGAACCAAGAGAAGAAATTTAATGAGTTGTGGGACAAGTTGGATGAGTTGACAATGAAGCAAACAGATGAGCAATCTCGCAGACCACAAGTTGAAGGTGACGAGCCTCCCATACCTCTTGGTGCATTACATGATGACCCACCAACAATGAGAAGGAGGTCAGGGTCGTCCATCAGAAATTTCACTCAGTGGATTGAGAATGAGCCTAAGGAGAAGTGGTCTCTATTGTTCGACACCGATGGATCTCGGTATGGCATAATGACAACTAATTTGGCAGAGGTGTACAACTGGGTAATGCGAGGAGTTCGGGTACTTCCATTGGTTGCTATTGTTGAATTCATCCTTCACGGCACGCAAGCCTACTTTAGGGATCGATACAAGAAAATTGGTCCGTCCATGGCCGATAACAACATAGTGTTTGGCAACGTAGTGACAAAGTACATGGAAGATAAAATCAAAAAGGCACGGAGACATAGAGTTGTTGCTCAAGGCACACAAGTGCATCGGTATGAAATAATGTGTGTTGATAGGAGCAGGCGTGGTATCTATCGCAAGCAAGCCGTGCAGGAATGTGTCTTGAAGGCGGATGGTGGATGTATCTGCAGTTGTATGAAGCCGAAGCTTCATCACCTTCCTTGCTCACACGTTCTTGCTGCTGCCGGTGATTGTGGCATATCTCCCAATGTGTACGTCTCAAATTATTTCAAGAAAGAAGCAATCTTTCATACATGGAGTGAGGAGATATATGGGTTCGGGATCTCAGGATCTTACACAACGCTGAGTGCCCAAGTTTTTTATATTCCAGATCCATCTAAGTTAAGGGTGAAAAAGGGTCGACGCCAAACTAGACGCATCAGAAATGATATGGATGAGTCAGAAGCAGGTGGGAGGACTTTACGCTGCAGCAAGTGTGATCTGAGCGGCCATACTTACAAGAAATGCCCGAAGAATGCAGAAGTTCCATGCGGCGCAGATGCTAGTCCATCTGGACAGGCAAGTGATGGTAGGCGACCACCTGGTGAAGGAACAACAAGCAGGCGCGCAAGGCCAAGGCGTCGTCGCGCAGCAGGCGATTCCATGGTGTAACAATGCTTTCGATTTAGGAAATAAAATGATGTTGTGATGTAATGAGTGTTCGGACTAAATACTTCTATCGTGTAATTTCAATTCAATGTTGTTGTAATGAGTACCTCCGACTATTGTTGTACTAGTAGTATTGCGAACTATTCGGTGTTGTATCATAATGTTATCGTGATGAGTGTTCGGACTAAACACTTTTGTTTGTTTAGTGGTCTTGTTTAATATGTGTTAGTAATTCGCTTATGAACATTTATTACTTATGTTGAACTAATTATTTATATGTTTCTGATCAACCTATTTGATGCAGGTATGGCGTACGACACACCGGCGCTGTTGAACCGTGGGATTGACAGGAACCACCGCTCGTTCCTGTCAGCAGTCGAGGGTGCACAGCTCGGCACCTTCCGTCCACGCACGTCGCGCGAGTGGTTGCGTGTCGACCCCCGTCACGTTCCTTGGTACGCGTATGTTCACATTTCAACTCAACTTTGCTTTGTGTTGTACTTATGTTTGAAGTTTGCTCTATACAGGTTGCGTGCAGCAGGCCTTCTACCACTTTGTAGGCTTGTTGAGGCGGCGGCGGACGACCGTGACCCAGCGAAGCGGTGGGATGCAGACCGGTCACTCCTTGCCGCTCTTGTAGACCGCTGGAGACCTGAGACGCACACGTTCCACCTTCCCTGTGGGGAGATGGCTCCGACACTGCAGGACGTGTCGTACCTGCTCGGGCTACCGCTGGCGGGAGCACCAGTTGGTCCCGTGGACGGTGTTTTTGGGTGGAAGGAGGATATCACTGCGCGCTTCGAGCAGGTGATGCGCCTTCCACACCTAGGACCGGCCAACACCCTTCCTCCGTACTCTACAGTCGGGCCTAGCAAGGCTTGGTTGCTCCAGTTCACTGTAAGTAAATAAGTTGTTATTATCATACATGCTTATTTGCGACCGGATGAGTGTTTTGTACTAACATTTCATTCTTAATTGTAGGCGGACCTTCTGCACCCTGATGCTGATGATTACTCGGTCCGACGCTCCCTTGAGGCGTACCTGTTGTGGTTGTTCGGGTGGGTGATGTTCACTAGCACCCACGGGCACGCTGTGGACTTCCGGCTGGTCCACTACGCACGGTCCATCGCGGATGCTCAGCCACAGGACGTGCCGCAGTGGAGCTGGGGTTCTGCCATGCTAGCAGCCACGTACCGTGCCCTCTGTGAGGCGTGCACGAAGACTGACGCGGGAGCGATCATCGCTGGCTGCCCTATGTTGCTTCAGCTTTGGGCAGCCGAGAGGTTTGCCATAGGTCGACCAGTGGTGGACAGCGCACCCTACGGGGTTGGTCGCAGCGCGCAGTGGCCAGAGGACGGTCCCACGATGGGGACTTACTGGTGTCGACATGGGGTTAGTGCAACTTCGCTGCGTTATAAGTTTATCAGTCCTCTTCTTTTTTTTTCTTCACATAACATGTCTAATTCCGATCATGTTTATTGCAGCGTCGTTACGCTCACGTCCAGGTGAGACGTGGTTACCCGGACTTCGTGTTCGAGTTTGACCGTCTCCAGCCGAGCGACGTCATCTGGGAGCCGTACACAGAAGAGGCCGTCGCTGCGAGAGCACCGCTAGGACTTTCGTCCTTGTGCACACGCGACCAGGCTTACTGGCTCACCATCCTGCCGATGGTGTTCGACATTTTCGTTGAGCCTCACTGCCCGCAGCGTGTGATGAGACAGTTCGGACTTAGGCAGGTGTTTCCGGGCAACGTGCAGCCGACCGTCCTCCCTGCCGACCACTCGTGAGTTCGGATTGTTCATTTCTAAATTTTTATGTAATTACATCATCGAGCCATATAATTTACCTCTCTTCACAGGTTGACTCGACGGGGACAGCTAGCAGGCGCACTTTGGGCTCCACGTGTACAGCAGTACGTTGACGACTGGGTGTTAGCTACAGAGGAGGTGATCAACGAGCTCTTCCCACACACGGAGGAGAACTACCGTGACTACCTTCGCTGGTACCTTCCTCGCACTCGTGCGCGTGTCACCTTCACTCCAGACGCCCCAGAGCCGCACGTTGCCGCTGTCACGGACGCGTATCCCACGCACCGTGACCGAGACTACTTCGTGGCGGTACGTCCAATTTGTATTACTTCCAACAATTATTTCATTTATCTTGCATAATATAGGACAACTACTGAATTTTTTATTTCCATCTTGCATAGGCTGATACCGCACGGGATATCAGTGCCGATATCACCGCAGTCCAGGTGAGGTTGAACAGAGGTTTGCACTTGACTGACGTTGAGCAGAGGGTGACCTTCAACCGGATGCAGCAGAAGATGCGTGCGGTCATGCGCGTCTTCTCCTGTCGCAGCGCCGTGGACGTCGTACCTCCAGCTGGTCCGGTACAACCACGGCCTCGCGCGCCTACCGTCGGAGCAGGACCTCGTTTGCCTTCGAGCGCCCCTAGCTTCGGAGCAGTGCGACCTACAGCACCGGTTTCGCACGGTACAGTTCAGCCCAGATATTAGTTCATTTTTGTTTCAGCTTTTGCACGAATATGTCACCATGTTTTAACTGCACGTTTCCTCATCGCAGGACCTCGTCTGCCTTCGAGCGCGTTCGCAGGCACGACCGGCGCTTCCTCGAGCTCCGCATGGGCGTTCGCCACCTCTTCGGGCGCGTTCGCCAGCTCTTCCTCTCACGGAGCGTCGATCCCTCGCCCACACGGTACTTTCCTTTTTATTACTACTGTTAAATACTTGTACGAAACTGATGGTCCTTGTCCAGCAGGATTTGCAGCCGGGATCTTCGGTACTGGGGCCTCTTCGTCTCACGCCGGTAGGACTGGTCCTACTAGCCAGTTCTACGACGACGACTTGCACGGTGCACACCACCAGGACGTACTAGGCTCCTCTCAGCTTGGAGGAGCTCCAGAGGCGCACACTCAGGAGCAGCCAGAGGTCACACCTGTACAGGCAGGACGGGTTGGCCGTGCCGTACCCCCGGACCGACTCACGTACTCCCAGGGGCACATTAGGGCGCAGGGTAGGAGGGACAGGGGTAAGAGGCCTCGTCAGTAGTGTTCTACCTCTTCAGTCCTTATGTGACCGTTTCTTTTGGCTTACAAACTTGTAAAGCAGTACTACTTTTGCTATTACTACTGCAGTACTACTTGTGTTTGTCTCGTCTACATAGTTCTTTTCATTCATATGGTGCTTGAACAACTTATGCTCACAACAACACACTTTCGGCGCTTCACGGTAGTGTCAGATCCAGTAGCGCGCACAGTCCACAACAGCACACATGAAAAGCGACAGCTCGAGTTATCACTATCAACTTTCGGCGCTGCCTGTTGACATAAAGTGAATCACGCCCACGCGTGATCGTCTTGTCACATCTAATGAATAATGTATCTCATTGAGTTCACATATATTGCAGTGAAAACGACGCTATATAATTGACAATCTGAAGGCAACCTCTTCATATCTTCTTTCCCACTAGCACACCACACACGAAAATGGAAGCCTATTCATTGGTAATACGTAATCTAGATTTGAGATTATGTAGCTTGGTTGCTACAGTCGGGCCTGTGCACAAAACTTGCTTATATTTTGGCACTAACAAAATATTTGTACGGTAACAATTCAAATATGCCCTAAAAAATAATAAAATTGTATTTTACCAGTCTTGGATATTTTAATCTTGTATAGTTTTCAATATAAAAATGATAACTATTGATATTTATACAAAAATATAGAGCACAGTATAAAATCGCCCTCCCCCAGGGCGGCAAGGGGGCCGCCTGCAAAATTCCATGCCCCCTCGCCGCCCATTTGCAGGCGGCCCCCCGCACAGTACAAAATCGCCCTAGCGGAGGGCGGCAAGGGGGCCGCCTGCAAAATTCCATGCCCCCCTCGCCGCCCATTTGCAGGCGGCCCCCTGCACAGTATAAAATCGCCCTAGCGGAGGGCGGCAAGGGGGCCGCCTGCAAATTTCGTTGACGGCCGTCGCCCGAGAGCGAACGGCCGTCTGCCACGTCATTTTCGCCGCCCTCTGGGAGGGCGATTTTTAAGAGGGCGGTAGGCGACTACTTCCGTCAATTTTTAAAATGGAAAATTATTTTTGTAAAACTTTTAATAAAAAAAATTATAAATAAAAAAAATTCGGACTTAACGGCCCAGGCCGGGCTGCAAATGCAAGGCCTAGTGGTGAAACAAGGAGAAGAGAGCGTTTTGGATTCAGGCCCGCGAAGCAGCAGGTATCTCCCGTGAGCATATGGCAGCGGAGGGATCAGAGCTTCGCTCCCCACCGGCGACGGCGGCGGCGGCGGCGCCGCCTCCCAAGCGTCGGAAGATCGAGCCGTCGCGAAGGTACCGATTCTATCTTGTTCACGGCTTCTTGCGAGCCTTTAATAATTAGGTTTGGTCTGGTGATTCCTGCTTCGAACCATCCCCATCCAATCAGGTGGATATTACGCCTGATTTCTAGCGATTGCGCTGCGCCGTCTTTCTAGTTTCGAGCAGATTGGAAAGGGAGGTGTGGATGTTGGTTAGCGGTGTGGGGCGATCCAGTGGTGGGGGATGACTACAAGTGTAGGGTTCTTTTAGGTAAGATTCCGGACTAGGTGATCTTGTGAGCATCTCTATACGTTAGGTTTTGGTGTTCTTATAAAGGGGCTTTGGAATGTGGCGTTGTGCGTGTTTATCTATATTTCGGCAAAAGCCTCGATATTCCCACGGAACCTTGTTGATTGAGGCGAATCTCTCGAGGCCTTTTGCATTTCTGCCCTAGACAGATAATTTTCAGCCAATATTCTGGTCTTGTCCTGCAATGGCATCAACCGGAACTCAATTGGGGACTGGATAATTTGACAGAAATGAGGAAGCATGGCTACCAATTCATCAATTTCATTTTCTAAGGAATTCTTTCTGCCGTAACACTCATGGTTTGGGCACGGTGAACACTGATCCTGAAGAATCTACTATGTTGTGCGCATACTGCAGAATGGAAAATTTCTGCCTTGCTTCCCCCGAATGAATCATTATCCTGTTCGTCCAGTTCTAACCATATGGACTGCAGAGTACAGAATGCATTGTTTCACATAAAGAGAAAGACCAAACCTATTCAATTTTGTGTTTGATACTTGATAGATCCTTTGCAGATAGTTTCGATAGGCTTGTGCTTTGCCATTTGTTGTTTGCAGCATTAAAACCATCAATCAAAATTAGCTACACTGTCCGCTAACTTTACACTGGTGTCTACATCGGATTGTTAGTGTTAGGTTTTGTGGCATTAATTGACAGCCTGAATGGGCTAGAAGGACATATTTGCCTGAGTTGTGAATAACACCAGCAATTTACTGGCTGATAATTTGCAGTTACAGTAACAAGCACAACGTATTTCATTTTCCTATTAAAAACATGATATTCTACTCTAAATGATTCTTTTTCATGAACCACGTTTTTCTGATTAGTACTATATAATTTTGCTCAAACTATTTTTTGCTAATCAATAATTTACCCTGTGATTCGAAACACAGGGACAGACCTTCTCAAGTTGCTCTGGACAGGGACAAGGTGGCATCATCATCCAGTTCATTGGTATGCCCTGACATGTCAATTTGCAATTGATGCCTTCTCACCTGTTCTTGATTTTCTCTAACATACTTTCTTGACGTGAACTCTGCTTTTGCAGGTTTCAGGCACACCACCGTTGAGAGTGGATCTAAACAAAGTTAGAGAGGCAAAGAGATATGCTGTCTTTCAAGCACAGCATGAGGGGTGCCTTGGAAGCTATAAAAGTTTTGATTCCTCGTTTGGTAATTATCTTGTCCCCGTCATCCCAAGCAATGACTTCTTTGTGCAAATTACAAATAAATGATTGGCAATAAACAAAGTGCAATTCTACTCCGTGAATCATGAGGATGTGGTTTCTGTTCTGTCATGTTATATGTGGAAATTGTGGTGCTAATATTTCAAACTAATTCCAACCAACCAGATAACAGTTGAAAGTTCAGAAAACCAAACTGCATGCTTTCTTTTACTTGTTGTAAATACCAAAACCTTCTAATTTCTTAGTAAAAAGAACTATCTAGATTGGTGAAAACTGAAAAGGGTTTGTATTGTGGAAGCATTTCTTAGTGTATATCTGGACCTTTCCCTATCTTTCTTTTATTTTTGGGTGGGAATTTTATCAGCTTCATATCCTTCCAATCCCATGCCTCCAATGGAATGTATATCTGGACGGCAATCATTTTATTCTTGTACTCTTCCATGGCCTAAACACCTTCTCAATTATTGATGGGGCTCTTTCTGACATTAGTTCTCTCCTCTGGCCCTCTAGGCTCCCAGCAAATCAAATATCTGTAGTACTGAAGAATTTTGGCAACCAAGTATATCCATGCGTGCAATGCCCCCGGTGATACCGTACTGATTATTTGTCGGTCAACTAACCTGTTGAAGCGCTAGCAGTTAAGGTGTCCAAGCTGTACTAACATGCTTACTTCTCATATACTATCTAGCAGTTAAGGCTTAGCTTTCACTGTACTCGTTTTCCACAAATAATTTCCATTGTTACATTATAAAACTCAAGCTTATCTGATTAAAAGATATGATCAGCAAACCAGTTGAGCCTATGACTAATGGCTTTAGGGCCTATAGCACGTTTTGCGTGAGAGTGATTGTGCGAAAGCTGTTTCTGACATTGACTAATCAATTCGTGGAAGGTACCCATAGATATGCGCCTTTCAACTCTTCGTCCTTGTTAGCTTATCGGCAGTAACCAAAATTTTAATCTTCACACTTAATTTTAGAGTTATTTAATCGTAACACATTTCAATATTTTCAGTATTAAGAACATAGATATAATGTTTTACCTGTAATTTATCTAAAACTGTTTCGTTGCTTCGTTCACTGCTTTTTATTGCCTTTGTCTTGAAATATAATATTTTTAGCTATAAATTTAGATATATATTTGTCTAGATTCGTAACTAAAAGTTGTTATATTATAGGATGGGGAAGAATGTTTTATTAGCAGTAGCTAAAACGATCGTGAGTTTTCGGGGTGCGGCGACCCATCCAGGCGTCGGCCACGACGATGACGCTCTGGTATATAGTGGGCCGGATGGATGGATCGCTCGCTCGCTACAGTTGTGAATTATCGACAACCCCGCCCAAGCGCGAGGGAAGATATGTGCTCAGAGGCACTGAGCACGCATCTCCAGGCAGCCGTCCGTTGCTTCATCGACACGTGTACTTCTGAGCTCATGGTCACGTCATCGGTACTGCAGGTGGGCCCCAACGTGCACGTGACCCCCGTATCATAATCACGTCCTGCCACCCTTTTTAACTAATCACTCCCAGCCTTTTGCTGATCGGTGGGCCTAGTTGCCCGAGTTCTGACAAAGTAATCAGTTGGACATTTGGAACTGATTACTCCTACGACTCTAGTGAAAATTAGGGAATTTTACGGGAACACCCTTCTTGGCTCTCCTAAATGCACGGCCGCCAGGTGCCATCTGCTGGTCCCTGGCTGTCGTGCTCGTTCGTTCGTTAATCTTGTGAAGCTTTTGATACATAAACCCTCACGAAATCTCTATATTACAGGCAGCAGCACGCAGAGCCACGAAACGAATCCAGACAAAGCCCGCGTTGGGGGCATCTGCAATCTGAGCCCTACGGTTACAGAAAGGACAAATCAGGGCCGTTCATACGTAAGGGCACATCCGTAAATAACGTCAAACTCGAGGGCGATTTATTCGCGAGCAAAAACGCCCAACTCGTGGCTCTCGTCCCATTCCCACGCTTGCGCAAGCGGAAGAAAAGAGTAGAGGAGAGAGACTGAGGGAGGGAGGCAGGAGGAAGGAGGAGGAGGACGCTGCAGTGGTGGGTGGCGTAGCTCCCGATCCGGGAAGCCGACCCGGTCTGGGGGATTTGCTCCGGGCGCGCGCTCGATCGAGAGGGAGGCCAGGGTTGGGTTGGGGGGAGCGTGAAGGAGCGCGCGCGCGGCTATGGGGAAGGGAGCGGTAGTGGGGACGGCGGTGGTGGTGTGCGCCGCAGCGGCCGCGGCGGTTGGGGTGGCGGTGGTGGTGTCGCGGAGGAGGAGGAGCAAGCGGGGGGCGGAGGAGGAGCGGCGGAGGAGGGCCGCCGCGGTGATCGAGGAGGTGGAGCAGAGGTTCTCGACGCCCACGGCGCTGCTGCGCGGCATCGCGGACGCCATGGTGGAGGAGATGGAGCGCGGGCTCCGCGCCGACCCTCACGCCCCGCTCAAGATGCTCATCAGCTACGTCGACAACCTCCCCACCGGGTAGGCCTCCCTCCGCTTGTGCGATTTTTATGATTTCTGGGGTGTACGTGACACGAGAAAGCTTGGGAACAGTTGTTACTGTTCGCGAGAGGTGTTTCTCTTCGGGGGCGAATCGGTTAGAAATCCCTAGCGGCTTAGAGATTGCTTAGGTTCGGATTTGGCATAAATGTGGCATTGATCTTCGGTTGTTGAGATGGAGGTGCGACATATTGATATCAAGAGCACTGTGCCTTGACACGGCCTTTTAGCTCTTTTCTTATTGATCACGGAAGAATGATGAGACCTATTCGTTTCCTATGGAATTTTGATCTACAGTTTTGGTCCGAGTGGAGGTTTCTCACGGTGGTAGCAGAAAGTGGCCACCAGGATAGACTTGACATAATTTTTTTTTCGCAGTGAAGACTCCAGACAGAATTATAAAATGAACAATTAGGTTCCGGTCACTTTTGACAACTATATATCTGTGTGTCCATTTTGTAATTTGTGCCTTCATGCTGTGCTTACGATCAGTCGATCACAGAACAATCGCTCTTTTGTTTGTACCATGTGAATTTTGTAGGAAATGTCATGAAAGGTTTATGAATAAGTTTAGAGAAAGAAATGGTCAAGGACTCAAGGCTTAAAAGTTTCAGTGAGTTTGACAGTTTATTATATGTATCCATAGGCGTATGGAAAATGAAAAATGTTGAGCCTATCACTTCATGAAATCTTCTTTTATGCTTCCTCTGATGTGCATGCCACTTGTGCAGGGATGAGCACGGACTGTTCTATGCTCTCGATCTTGGGGGCACCAATTTCCGTGTTATACGTGTTCAGCTTGGAGGAAGGGAAAAGCGTGTTGTTAGTCAACAGTATGAAGAGGTTGCCATTCCACCTCACCTGATGGTTGGGACTTCTATGGTCAGTGGCTTATTCCTTTCAACTGTTATGTTTCAATTCTCCTGTGTTTGCACAATTTCTTTCATGGTTACTCAAATTTCAGAAATATGAGTACAGGAACTGTTTGACTTCATTGCGGCTGAGTTGGAAAGTTTTGTCAAGACCGAGGGAGAGGATTTCCACTTGCCAGAGGGCAGGCAGAGAGAGTTGGGCTTCACCTTTTCTTTCCCAGTGCACCAAACATCAATATCATCAGGCACTCTTATTAAGTGGACAAAGGGATTTTCCATCAATGGCACGGTAAAATTCGAATGGCCTTAGTTTAAATTTCATGGCTAAATGATCTAGGAATTATTTATTACCTTGACGATCAGTCTTGATTAGAAACCACGTTGTGTCAACAAACGAATTCTCACTAGCTGTGTCACTTTTGACTTTTGGGTTCCCTGCATTGACCAAGTGACCAGCCGTTGCCCTGCATTTTCCTTTCAGAATATTTGGACTGATGTTTGGTTATCCATAAATTAACATGTTTGGTAAAGTTATTCTTAGATGTGATATAAACGGGACATGGTGGCATATGTCCCCATTTATCCAATTCACAAGTATCCTATAACTGCTTCTAAATCATGCGCCGATTGTGAATGCAGATGTTACAATCAGAGCTGTGTTTGCTATACAACACTTGTAACCATAAAAAAATGTATTTGCTTATTCTGCACTTCTTAAATTTGAACCTCCAAGAATGAAGCACTCTAGTCATATTTCTGTTTCCTACTTTTAATGTGCCAATGTCTAGCCTCTCAAGACAAATGTGGCATCAACACTGCAATATCTTTTTTAATTTTATAATGTTATGCCCATAATTTTGATGTATAGACTAATGATTTCTGTGAACTCAGGTGGGGGAAGATGTTGTGGCTGAATTGAGCAGGGCTATGGAAAGGCAAGGGCTTGATATGAAAGTTACAGCTCTTGTAAGTAAATTCTTGGTTCATGACTCTGTTAAAATTATTTATCATCTGTACCCTTCCTTTCTTAATGAAATTGGTCGACCGAATCTTTCGGCCGACCCGGCATAAAATTATTTATCATCTGAAACTTTCCCATGCCTGCTACTGCTATATGCTGATGGGTAAATACATTGGCATTCCTATGAAAATGCTGACTTTGGAGTTTTTCAATGTTCTATGAGTTTGGATGTTTACTAGTATATCACCAGACTGTGTCATGTAAATTGACAACTAATATTTTGCCCAGGTTAATGACACTGTAGGCACATTGGCTGGCGGAAGATATGTTGATAATGATGTTGTTGCTGCTGTAATATTAGGCACTGGCACAAACGCAGCCTACGTGGAGCATGCAAATGCAATTCCAAAATGGACTGGACTACTACCTAGATCAGGAAATATGGTTAGTGACTGATTTCGTTATACTTGTAGCATTAAATGTCTTTGAACCTTGTATAAACGTATGTATCCACTTCAACTTCTGCACTGGATGATTTTCACATCAATTAATATTATAACATTTGGATCTTTGGTATGATGAAGGTGATTAACATGGAATGGGGAAACTTCAAGTCAGAAAGGCTTCCTCGTTCAGATTACGATAATGCCTTGGACTTTGAAAGTTTAAACCCTGGCGAGCAGGTATTGTTTATTTTATCTTTTTATTTTCCAACTATATGTGGGCATGAAAGAATTTCGGTCTTCTTTTCCTCAGATATATGAAAAGATGATTTCTGGCATGTATCTTGGAGAGATTGTGCGCAGAATCTTGCTTAAGCTTGCTCATGATGCTTCCTTGTTTGGAGATGTTGTTCCAACAAAGCTGGAGCAGCGCTTTATACTGAGGTGCACTTCTATGTCCCCTATGTTGATCATCTAAGTATCTAGCTTTTCATATATGCAGCACAGAACTATCAAAATAAGATAAAATTTCAACAGACTGTATGGTGTGCATTATGCGTTCCTTAATCATGGTAGCACAGGACTATCAAAATAAGATAAATTCATGTAACTATGTAGAAAATTTCTTAACGGAACTCCAATTGTGGTATTGCAGGACGCCGGACATGTCAGCGATGCATCATGATACCTCACATGATCTGAAACACCTGGGAGCTAAGCTGAAGGATATCCTGGGGGTATGATAATACATATCTTGAAAATAGGATACTATCAAATCTAATTTTCAAGAACTATTGATTACTTACGATATGCCCGAACTTATGTTTAGGTCGCTGATACTTCCCTGGAAGCACGATACATCACCCTTCATGTCTGCGACCTCGTCGCAGAGAGAGGTGCAAGCTTAGCTGCTGCTGGTATATATGGCATTCTAAAGAAGCTGGGCAGGGACAAAGTGCCAAGTGACGGTAGTCAAAAGCAGAGGACTGTCATTGCTCTGGATGGTGGTCTCTATGAGCATTACAAGAAGTTCAGAACCTGCCTAGAAGCAACGCTTGCAGACCTGCTTGGAGAGGAGGCTGCCTCATCAGTTGTTGTCAAGTTGGCAAACGATGGCTCTGGCATCGGAGCTGCACTTCTTGCAGCATCTCACTCCCAGTATGCTAGCGTCGAGTAGTAACAGGAGCTCAAGGGACTGAGCTCCCAGTGTAGCTTGTTTTCCTCCCATTTTCCCCGTTTCTTTCCAATGGGAGTTCGTTCCCCTCCTGCAATTCGCATCTCTTTTTGCTATTCTACAGTCACATAAACGAGTGCCTGTGCAGCGGGATGTAGCTAGTATGGCGCCAAAGAGTTTGCAGCTATCACATGAACAAGCATTTGCAACTGCAGGGAAGTGAAAACGGGGGCTTGAATGATGCCGTTCTTTTCCTGCAAATTATTTTCCCCCTTTCCCTGTAAGTTTGTATTGTGATGCGATATCGCAAACCAATCACAGCGGATTCGCGTGTAGCCTTTTGTCATTCAAATTTCAGAATAAAGAGGGGGGGCATAATTTCACTTTTCTTATGTCTGTTTGAACTATGTATGTACTCTTACACACCGGTATCAAAGCTCAAATGGTCTGATCAGCCGTGAGCAGCTAACAAAATACTAAGAAGTGTACCATCAAGGTAAGGTAATAGAGTATGATCATCTTCTCTAGTACTGTCTAATATGACGTTTACACTCATGCAGTGCAGTGCTGGCTCATAGACTACTCACGATTCCCCTGCTCACATCTGTGTTTCCTAGTAGGTAAAGGTGCGGCAGTGCTCTGCTCCTTTATTCAGACAATGGAATCGAAGTCGCTCCTCTCGTCACCGTCGTCGTCTGCTCCTTTGGCCTTCGCGGGCTGTTTCCGGCGGCTGCCTCGTTGCGGCAGCAACAGCGGCGCCGCTTCGTACTCCTCCTGCCCGCTCTCCGCCTTGCATTTCTGGTGCGTCTGCTCGGAGCACTTGACCAGGATCTGCAGCACGTCCTTCATGGTTGGCCGTGACGCGGGCGTGGCCCCCGTGCACATCACGCCTAGCCTGAATACCACCTCGATCTCGTCGGAGTAACCCGCGTACCTGATGCACTGATCCGTAACGTCGGGGATGCTCTCTCTGGATTGATAGTGGTGCCGCGCCCAGTCCGCCAGGGAATCGTGCTCGCCGCCGTCGTTGGCCGCTTTCCCCGTGGTAAGCTCCAGGAGCACCACCCCAAAGCTGTACACGTCCACCTTCTCATCAACCTTTCTCGTGTAACCACACTCTGAAAAGAGAGAGAGAGTAAGTCTCAGTGATAATAATACTCGAATTAATTAACTAGACATGTTCTGTATAGAATACGGCACAAAAGGAGAGTACAAATGAACAAAATTAACAGTGTCAAGCAGAGAGAGATCGTTACCGGGAGCCATGTAGCCGAACGAGCCTGCAACGGCGGACACGGTGTCGGGCGTGCCGGCCTGCGCCAGCATCCTGGCCAGCCCAAAGTCGGCGACCTTAGCCCGGAACTCGGAGTCGAGCAAGATGTTGCTCGTCTTGACGTCGCGGTGGACGATGGGCGGGTTACACTCGTGGTGCATGTAGTACAGCCCCTGCGCGGCGCCGACGGCCACCCTAAGCCTCGTCGGCCAGTCCAAAGCGGGCGCGCCGCCCCGCGCGGACCGCGCCCTCGCCACAGCGGCCACCACGGGGCGCACGTCGTTGATGGCGCGGCGCCCGTGGAGCCACCCGTCCAGGCTGCCGTTGTCCATGTAGTCGTACACGAGGAGCTTGGCCTCGGCGCCGGAGACGCAGCAGAGCAGCCTGACGATGTTGTTGTGCCGGACGTTGCCGAGGATGCGCGCCTCCGACTCGAACTCGCGCTCCAGCTTCTCGTCCACTTTCGCGGCGCCCGTCCGTATCTTCTTCACGGCCACGGCGCCGTCGCCGCCGGTGTACCGGTTGGTGTAGGCGACGCGGTACACGCTCCCCGAGCCGCCGCGGCCGACGAGGTTCTCCTCCGTTAGACCCCGGAGTATGGCCGCCTCGCTGAAGCCCAGATCGGTCTGGAAAGGCGTGATCTTCCAGTCCTCGCGCTGCGCCACGCGCTTCCTTCTTCTCCTGATGTCGCGGACGGCGAAGAAGGCCAACGCCACGATGACGAGGAGGAGCGCGGCCCCGGCGACGAGGAGGCCGGCGCGGAGCCCTGGCGAGACGCCACCGGAGGAAGCGCTGCCTGGCTTTCCGGCGTTGCAGGACCGCACGCCGGCGAGGTAGCTGGAGCCCAGGCCGGAGGTACAGAGGGTGGGGTTGTCAAGGAAGCTGCGGGCATAGGCACCTATGGCGAACTTGGCCGGCACCTGGCCGCTGAGCTGGTTGGACGAGAGGTTAAGCGAGTTGAGATTCAGACTGGCAAGAGACGACGGTATGTCGCCGGAGAGCCTGTTCGACGACAGGTCAAGTGCGTTGAGCACCGGCATGGCGCCCAGCTCGGCCGGTATCTCGCCGGAGAGCTCGTTCCTGCTCAGATCAAGCTGAGCCATGACCGTAAACTTGGCAACGCTCTTCGGAATCCCGCCGGAGAGCTGGTTACCAGACAGGTTTAGTGTCTGCAGCACCGGCATGCCGTTGCCGAGACTCTCCGGGATCTCCCCGGAAAAATTGTTGTTCCCGGCGATGAACTTCTGAAGAGCAGCCGCCGCCGCGGGGATGCTACCACGAAATTGGTTGTTCTCCACGGTTAAGCTCGAAAGGTTGCTGTACATGGTGGAAGGCAGAGTCCCGGTGAGGCCATTATTCTGCAGCTGCACGAATTGGAGCTTTGTCGCCGTCCATAGCGCCTCTGGCACCTCGCCAGAGAGATTGTTGTTGAGGAGATACAGGATCTGGAGCGTAGTGCAGCCGGCGAGCCTCTCGGGGATGGAGCCGTTCAAGAGGTTGTTCGCTGCGGTGAACGTCTGGAGCTTGCCGCTGTCACACAGACCCTCAGGAATCGGGCCGGTGAACTCGTTGAAATCAACCTCAAGATCCCACAAATCCGGTGACTTCTGCCCAAGCTCCGGTGGTAGAACGCCGGTGAGACTATTATTGAACAGTTTGATTTCCTTCAATGACGGCAACCGACCGATGCTCGCCGGTATCTCACCGGAGAAGTTGTTAAAGTACAGGTGGATGACTTCAAGCTTCTGCAAGAGACCAAAGTCCTGAGGAATCGGTCCACCCAGCTTGGGATTCGCGGACAGGTCGATGAAAACCAAATTCACTGCGGCGAAAGCACCATCGGCGACGACGATGTCGCCGGTGAGCTTGTTCGCAAATAGAAACAGGTACTGCAGCTTCTTCAGGCTCCAGATCCCCGGAGGAATGCTTCCTGTCAAGTTGTTGACCGCCAGGTCGAGCATCTCCAAGTCCGGCATGTCGGCCACATAGGCCGGCATGTCGCCGACGAGCTGACACTGATTCACCGCGAGGTACGTCAGTTTGGTCAGCTTCTTGAACGACGCCGGCAGCTGACCCGGTTCGAGCTTGTTCGTCGAGATCGTCAGCGTCGTAAGGCTCGTCAGGTCGCCGAGCTCTGCCGGGATTGTGCCGATGAGGTTGTTGTTGTCCAGCATCAGCCACTCCAGCTTCTGCAAACGGGACAACGACTTGGGGATGGTGCCAGTGAAGTAGTTGCCGCTGAGGACTAGAGTTGTCAGGTTCTCCCCGAGGCCGACGCCGATGTCGGCGGGGAGCTCCCCGCCGAGGTAGTTCTGCGACAGGTTGAGGTACCGGAGAGAAACGCAGCGGTACACGCTCGTCGGGAACGTACCGTTGATGTTGTTGTTGTAGAGGTCGAGGTTCACGAGGCTGGAGAGGCCGCCGACGGCGTCCGACACGGGGCCGGACACGTTGGTGTTGGCGAGGGAGAGGTTCGTGACGCGGCCGGCGGTGTCGCATGTGACATAGGGCCAGGAGCAGTGAGCAGCGGGCGCGCCCGTGTCGTTCTCGTTCCATCCCGCGAGCACGGCCGGGTCGCCCCACGCGCGCTTGATCTGGAGGAGCAGCCGCGCCTCGTTCGCCGCGGGCTGGGCTGCCGCGCGGTGCGGGATGAGGCAGCAAGGCAGCGCGAGCAGCAGGAAGAGGAGGTACACGGGGCTCGGTGCTTTTGCCATGGTTTCCATGGTGTGTTCTGCCCCCGCCGCAAGCCGCGGTGGACGCGGGAAGAAGTGTGGGGAGTTCGGTTTGAGAATGGTAAGCAAATGCGGCGGGAACGAGACCGTTATAAGCTCCTGCGTGCTTGCTTCGAAGCTTCATGTTGCCTACCGGAGCACATGATTGTTTTCTGTGGATTAGTAAGACTTAAGAGTGATTCAGACGGCATGGTTATTCGAGAAGACGTCGAGAGTTCAGAATTCAGTGAAAGGCCAAACTGAGACATCATATTTTCACTTATACTTATACTTATTAGCCAAAATTTAAAGAGTAAATTTCACAAAACTACAGGTATTTTGATCAAATTATCACAAAATTACACATTTAGCACTAAATATCACAAAACTACAGATTTTAGGTTAAGTATCACAAAAATGCATATTTAATATTGAACTTATCACAAAACTACAACTTTTAGAGTTTAAATCGCTAGCGCTATTGTTATGGTGGAGCTATAAACATTATTATTTTGTGATTAAATTGGTTCTAAACCTGTAGTTTTATTATAATTTAGTTACTAAACATGTAGTTTTGTGATAAATTTGGTGCTAAATGTGTAGTTTTGTGATACAACTCCTTAAATTTGTAGTTTTGTGATAGTTTGGTCATAGTATTTGTAGTTTTGTGAAATTTACTCAAATTTAAATTTTCGATCTTAAATTTAGAGTTAATTTTGGTGTTTTTTATCGAAGTTTATTTTTCAGTCTTTACTTTTAAATCGCTATGAACATATATATATATATATATATATATATATATATATATATATATATATATATATATATATATATATATATATATATATATATATAAGTTTTATTAATAAAATTTTTTTCGTTTGTAAATATGGATCTGTGAGTTAGGTCTTCCCGACGCACGATTAACAGCATTTTTTTCACCATTTTTTAAGTCGAAGCTTACTCAGGTCGTTAACTAACGACTCGTTTTTCCACCGAACTATCTTAAACTGTAGGAGTATACAGTTCGCTCCGGTGAAACACGGCGACTCTACAAGGCTGTCTGCAACCGTACGTGGGCTATTGGGGATTGGAGGTTTCAAGTTTCGCCGAAAGGCTCAGGTTCAAGTCGACTGTCGACTTGGCAACGGGAAATCAAAAGAGAAAGCGAAAAATGATGTTACTGTAGGTCAAAAACTTCCAGCTGGAACAGGAAAGCAACCAACCAACAAACGGACTACACACGTGTGGATGAACTGGTCAAGAGTCAAGATCCAGAACGTTAATTTACCGTTCCACAAATCCGTTTATAAACTACAGATGCCATATGTAACCGAGCTTTGCCCCGACACAGGAGCTTATAGTAGAGTATACAGATTTTATCATGCAAACAATACTGGTGATCGAATACTGCTCTACCAATAAAAAGGGCACTCACTATTCTCTACTCCCTGTCCAAAAAAAAACATAATTCCTGAGTTTCCGAATCTAACGTTTGATCATCCGTCTTTTTGAAAAAATATATTAAATTTTTTTTTTAAAAAAGTAATGTATAAAGTATTATTTATGTTTTATCATTTAACAATAATGAAAATACTAATTATAAAAAAAATTATATAAGACGGACGGTCAAACGTTGGACACGAAAATCTAATAATTAAGTTTTTTTTGACGGAGAGAGTACTCACTACTCTGTATGTCCTAAAATATCAATTTCATGTATAAAAGTTCTTTTATTTGGGACGGGGTGAGAGTATTTTGTGCATACAACGTCCGGCCATCCACTCCACCTTCCTGAGAGAGTTGAACGGAAGCGACCGGGAGTGTCCACATCGGTGATTAGCACTAACGGTTTCGGCGTTCCGCGCGGCCTGTTAAGCTCGAGTCCATATGAGCTGATCGTGCGCACCGCGCGTGTGATCGATCTCGAGAGTCGAGACTGGTCCGTAAAGAAAACCGAAAGAAAAAGATTCACTAGTGGTGCAGGAAGGAAACCAAGCGGGAAAGCTCCACCCGGAGACTAGTGGACCGTTGACTGGTCAGCCGGGTCGCCACCGCGGACCGATGACTCGACAAGTCGCTTTACTCGCGTAGACTCCAATCCACACCGTTAGCTATAGCTCGCGGCCTCGCGCCCACAGGATCGGTCCGCTCCTCACTAGCCGGTTTGCCTTTATGCGTCCTCTCATCAGCTTGAGGCTGTGTTTATCCCTTCAAACTTTTAACTTTTATTAAATGTTTAAACATATACATAAAATATTAAATATAAACGAAAAAACCAATTACACAATTTACATGTAAATTGCGAGACGAATCTTTTGAGTCTAATTACATCATGATTTGACAATATGGTGCTACAGTAAATATTTGCTAATGATGGATTAATTAGGCTTAATAGATTCGTCTCGTAGCTTACGGACGGAATCTGTAATTTTTTTATTAGTCTATATTTAATACTTTGAATGTATCCGTATACATTAATTTTTTTTTTTACCAAAGAAACTAAACACGGCGTGAGTTATAGAAGACAAGCTACGTCACCGCTCACCACCGTGACGCATCCTTCCAAATTTAGGACGATTAGTACCTTTTCAAAATTTAGCAATATTAAAATTAAAAAAATAATAATATAATAAAAGTCAGGTAAGATAAACTAAACTAGTATGGTGGCCCGCGTATATTGCGCAGCTAGCATCGTTTTATTTTTCTCATATAATATCTTAAATATTTCCACATTTTATTTATTAAAATGCATAATTTTAAATTATGTAATAACTTGACAAAACTAACCAATACGTGATATTTATATTGTATTGTATATACGTGATAGTTATGATTATTTTTTAATTTTAATTATTTCTATATGGACTCTAAACTCATATTTCAATTTTCTTTATTTTTTTAATTTCTCCATTATTTATAAATTTTATTCATATATGGATTCTATACTCCTTTTCTAATATTCGTTTTTCATAATTTCGAATTTTAGTTATTGTAGATTGTATCTTTATATGGACTCTAAACTCTTATTCCAATCTTCCTAGTTTTTTTAATTTCGAATTTTTGTTATTTGTACTTTGTATTCCTATATGAACTATAGATTTTTTTTTCCAGTATACCTTTCTTTATTCCAAATTTCAGTTATTTATAAATTATATTCCTATATGGAGTACAGGCTCTTCTCTCAATCTTGCTTATTATTATTTTTTTAAATTTAGTTATTTAAAATTATATTTCTATATGGACTCTAAACTCTACTTTATTTTTTTCTTATTTTTTAATTATGTCTAAATTCCTATATAGACTCTAGATTATTCTTCTAAGATTCATATTTTTTAACTTCAAATTTTCGTTATTTCTAATTGTATTTCTATATGGACTCTAAACTCATCTTTCAAAAATTATTATTTTTAATTCCGAATTTTAGTTATTTATAAATTGTATTTCTATATAGACTCTAGTCTTTTTTCTAAATATTTGTTTTTTTAATTCCGTAATTTACTTATTTATAAATTGTATTTCTATATTGAACTCTTCTCCTAATCTTGCTTATTTTTAAATTTTGAATTTTAGTTATTTCTAAATTGTATTTCTATATGAACTCTAAACTTGTCAGGGTTATAGATACCACATACCTAATAGTAGTTGACTAAATCTCGGCAGGACCCACCACATACCATGTCTTATACGGAAACAACCTTCGGATATAGGAGGAGTTCCGCATAAGGAAGGATGAATAGAGTTCTACGTGGAAACGACAAGGACAACTCGGATTGTATCCATATTGGTTTCCCTAGTTCTACTTGGACAAGGTGACACCTATGGGTATAAATACAAGGCCCCCTAGGAGGAGAGGGGACACGGAACAATAGATCAAGACACAAGATCAACATACAAACCAACATGCGCCAAGACAAGACGCCGGATATCGACTTCAGAGATAAGCATGGCTAGTCCCCTACGGTGTCTACGGATACTGATATGAGAGACATAGCGCTATCTTTGATCTTGCCGGATGCGGATTCGAGGAGGAAGGCTACCCTGTTGTCAACTACGAGTCAGCACTTCAGACCGCCAAGTCGACAACAGTTAGATAGGCTACCCCAAATATTGTACTGGTGTGATTATGGTGAATAAGAGCAACGACCGGCTTCGGCCAATAGGAGTAGGGTTATTACCTGACAATTCAGGGATCCGAACCTGTATAAAAATCCTCGTCCCCATCTCTTTTATTACAATCTCGCATATATCCTAGTACCAACGATCCCCATACTATGTAAATACCGGAATCGCGACATCAAACGTCGACAAAACTCTACTTTTAAATTTATTATTATTTAAGTCCAGCTTCTAGTTAGATCTAAGTTCATATATGGACACATCTAGATTGTTTTTCCCATTTCCTATTTCTTTAGTTCCGAAGTTCCGTTATTTTTAATTGTATTTCTATATAGACTCAAAACTCATCTTCCAAAATTATTTATCTTTAATTTCGAATTTTAGCTATTCTTAAATTATATTTTTATATGGACCCTATTTTTTCTTTTTCTCCTATCAATGTGAGAATTTTTAGGCCGTGAGAACGAAAATTGTGGCTCCTTTTTTCTATTACTTTAATAAGTTAATAGTTGACGTTGTCAGAATTCTCTAGGCATTACCAGTGCATCATATGTTTGCCAATTTTACTTAAAAATGATATGGTTTTGAAAGATCTATGCCCTAGAGTTGCCTTGTAAGGGGAGATTGGAATATCTATGACTCTAAGAATGCGGTGATTGTTTTGGTGATTAATGACAACCCATTGTTGGAACTAACTATTTCGATGAGTTAGTGAGATTATGTTAAGTTCCGGCATCGAGTTAAAAGATTGAAGCTAAAAGATGGACATTTTACCTTGATGAGGAGCAAGTGAAGATGTTGATGATGCGGGGTATGAAATGGCGATCTATGGCAAAACAGTGAACAGCAAGCAAGGCTCGGCTAGAAGATGGATATTATACCTTGATGAAGAGCAAGTGAAGACATTGATGATGCGGGTATGAAGTGGCTATCTATGGCAAAATGGTGAAGGGCAAGTAAGGCTCGGCTACAATGGACCATGCGGGGCTGAAGGGTAAGCAAGAGGCTTGGCGCCGACGGACCGAATCTGGTGGTGAAGGGCGAGCGAAGGCTTTGTCATGATGGACCGTGCGAGGCCATTTGAAGCTATGAGTAATCCGTATCAATTATAAGAAGACCGCAAGATGGAATGCTGAAGATCAAGAGGATGCGGTTCTCCGATGAACATCAAGTCAAAAGCCAAAGTGGGCATTGATCAAGGCAAAGGTATAATTGATTTGGGACTAGTGTGCTTAACTAGTTGTAGATAAGAATAGTCCCTATGGTGAAATGGCGTTGATGTTGGCACCCCTCAAGGTGAAGCAAGAAGATGGCAAGAAGGCATTCCTAGTGGTATAGCTTTTCTATTTGCATTTGAGTATAGGAATGTCGTACTATTAAGAGGGATGCAACATTTATATGTTTGTTTATGTCTTGGTGCTCAAAGTGACCTATGCAAGTGCTACCTTGAGAGAAACCAAAGCATTAACCTAAGCTATGAGTGGTTTTAGAGCTTTTTTCTGGTTGGGTTGGATAGCCCTCTCAATAAGCTTTCCATAGAGCCCAATTTTACCGAAAACGGACTCCAGAGCAAGGAGTTATGACCGTTTTTGTGAAGTGCTGTCAGGGTAGCTCGAAAGTTTTTTGATGGCTTGTGTTTTTTAAGCCCCTCCACCCTATCCTTTGTTTGCTGCTGACTTTGGGTAAGAATAGACTTATCAAAAACCAAATAGCCCCTCCCAAACCTCCTACCTTAGTGGTAGATCTTTGTGAGTGAGATTTGGGAAGAGATTTGAGAGAGTGAGAGGTGGCAAGGTTGAGAGCTTGAGAGATCCACTCCATCATTTGAGCACTTAAATTCATAGCAAGCAAATCATCGTTTGTGTTTATTACTCTTGGAGGTTAAGCCTCCTAGACGGCTAGGAGTTGCCCGGTGAGCTCCCAAGCTTGTGGTGAATCGCAGGAAGTTTGTGAGGGCGTTATTCCACCTCCGAAAGGAAACGGAATACCCGGTGAGTGGATTCCGAGCTGAGGTTTAGGAGGTCGTCTTGGTAGAGCAAGCCTCACTTGTGGTGTTCTCTTGGTGTTCAAGTTGGGGATCTTAGTGGTCACTTGAAACCAAAGAGAAGTACCTAGGGGTGTTGGCTTGAAGACCAAAGACCTCTTCCTAGGCCTTTGCTTGGTGAGGCAAGGGGTTAATCAAGACCCGGCTCTCTGGAGCTCCTCAACGGAGACGTAGGATTCTCGGTGGAGAATCCGAACTTGGGGAAACAAATCGTTTGTCTCCTCTCACTCTCTTTATATCTGTGATTGTGATGCTTATCCCCTTATTTGTCTAGTTGTGCTATCATGTCTCCCCTTGTATGATCATTGTGCTATCTTGTGTAGTTTCATGTGTATTACTCTTGTTTGATACATGTTGCACCTTTCTATGGTTTAGGCTTCCTTGTGAATCAATTTACTTATTGTGAGGTGCTCGAAAGAGCAACTCACAACTCCCCGGAAGTTCCTAGGAAGAACCCCGGAAGTTCCAGGAAGCTTTCTTTGCTCGGCATAAAAATCTACCAGGAAGTTCCAGGCCTTTTGCCAGGAAGTTCCGGGCCCTGATTTTAACCGCTGCAATTTGAAGTAAATTTCAGAATTCGCCTATTCACCCTCCTCTAGGCGACATAAAGGTCCTTTCAAGAAGGTCCATGTGCCTCCTTGCCATTCAAATCACATAAGCATGGTAAGACAAAAACAATCGAAACCTAGACGGGAGCCTAGGGCTGCTCGGGCACGGCAACGTGGCATGTCCATAGGTGTGTGAAATTGATTGGCGAGCCGCCCAGAAACTCCACGTGTTCTTCGTTAAGAACGTACCTGGCTGGATCAAGTGAGTCACCCCTCCTCAAGGTTGGATGTGTGTCCCTCTCCGAGAAAGAAAACAAACCCACAACCACCTGGCTTGCCATGGTAACTCCTTGACTACCCGAGAAGGGATATCGTGGCGTTTTCGCCGGCCTAAGGATGAGGACGTGACCCGTGGGTATAAAAGCCTAGCGGTAAGTTGTTGTAGAGAGAGAGACTTGGATTCCCTCGAATTTTTGTATTGTTCAAGAGCTTAACTCTCCATCGAAATAGTAAAAGCAAAGGAGTAGGGCTATTATCCGGTAGGAGGCCCAAACCTGTGTACTTTCTACGTGTTTTTTCTATGTTTCCGAGCAGCTCTGAGCAAGCTAAGATGCCTCGCAGCCCCTGCCGACACGTGAGACATTGAGAGGACGACTGAACGAGTATCGGGGAGCGATGACGTTCTATACCTTCGGCCTTCGTTTGACCGCTTCTAACCTATGTGATGTGATAATGGTCATGCATGTGTTGTGGATTGGGTGTGGCATGGGATTCTCCTAGGCCGAAATTGAGGGGTGGCCTAGATAGAACCGCTAGAATCGCTCTTAGGAGATTCTGGCTTTTATTTGTTATGCTCTACTCAATTCGATATAGCGTGCTGGTACAGAAATGAAACTTTAGACCATACTACTGGAGTAGTAGATTTTAAACGAAAAATTTGACAAATGGATCTTTGGGAAAGAAATTTTCCGACGAATGAGATGCATTCAGGAGCACCGCAAACGAGGCTCACCTTATCAACTCCGGCGACACCAGAGGGCATTTGGGACAATTCATCTGCACACAGAGACAAATTATTCGGCTCACACTTCGCCCCCAAATGCTCGCAAGCATCTCCCGATCCCTCACTCGCTGTCGCCCACCCCTTCCGCTTTCCGCCGCCGCCGCAGCAGCAGCCATGTCGTCGTCCGCCACCGGCGCGAACGTCTCCGACCGTCCGATTTCCCCGGACACCACCCGCGTCGCCTGGGTCGGGACGGGCGTCATGGGCCAATCCATGGCCGGCCACCTCCTCGCCGCCGGCTACGCGCTCACTGTCTACAACCGCACGGCCTCCAAGGCCGAGGGGCTCGTCTCCCGGGGAGCCACCCTCGCGGAAAGCCCGCGCGCGGCCGCCGCCGCAGCCGATGTCATCTTCCTCATGGTCGGCTTCCCCTCCGACGTCCGCTCCACCTCCCTCGACCCCTCCACGGGCGCCCTCGCCGGCCTCGCCCCAGGCGGAGTGCTCGTCGACATGACCACCTCCGACCCCACCCTCGCCGCGGAGATCGCCGAGGCCGCGGCCGCCAAAGGCTGCGCCGCCGTCGACGCCCCGGTCTCCGGCGGCGACCGCGGGGCCCGCAACGCGACGCTCTCCATCTTCGCCGGCGGCGACGCGGCCGTGGTCGCCCGCCTGGCGCCCCTGTTCAAGCTGATGGGGAACGCGCTGTACATGGGCGGGCCGGGCGCCGGGCAGCGCGCGAAGCTGGGCAACCAGATCGCGATCGCGTCCACCATGGTCGGGCTGGTGGAGGGCATGGTGTACGCGCACAAGGCCGGGCTGGACGTGGCGAAGTGGCTGGAGGCCATCTCCACGGGCGCGGCGGGGTCCAAGTCGCTGGACCTGTACGGGAAGCGGATGCTGGAGCGGGACATGGCGGCCGGGTTCTACGTGCGCCACTTCGTCAAGGACCTCGGGATCTGCCTGTCGGAGTGCCAGGCCATGGGGCTGGCGCTGCCGGGGCTCGCGCTCGCGCACCAGCTCTACGTGTCGCTGCTCGCGCACGGCGAGGGCGGCCTCGGCACGCAGGCGCTCATCCTCGCCATCGAGCGGCTCAACAACACCTGCCTTGACAAGAAACCGGAGTGAGCTCTGCTCAGGCTCAGCTCGGTGAGATGTGTTCGATCGTGTAATGTAATGGATGGATGATTGCTTCGCTCTGTCTGTTTAGAGTACAGTGGTTAAAAGATTCAAATCAATAAGAAGCATACGTGGTGTTTCACTATTTGGGATTACTAGTGCATATAGCTTGTTCTTGTCAGTCGGCTTGTTGGAATGATCGGTCCACAGACCCTGACAGTGGAGCATACTTCAGCAAGCTCAAAAATGTTGATGGAGCCGTGATCAGTCTGAGAAAAGTTTGCTGTGACCTGCTTTCTTACCTTACCCCACTGCACAAGTGAAACACAGTATACATCATTATAAATTTATAATACTCTCAGCACAAAACCAATATACATCACTCTCTTAGAGGAACATCAACGAGATTAAGTTACAGTACCAAGCATTAAGATGGGTCAAAAGCTGATGACATGAAAAGCACCAGTCATGAGAGAGAACAGATTATGATATGTTGGTAAATATCATATCATAATAATTGATAACAATATCGCCTGATCATCATCCCATGCTACCGTACAACAGTTCGACATAATATATTATACATGAAATAGCAGCTCACTGTCCACATAGATGGCCACTGCCAATTATAAAGCGATATAACTCTATAAGCATAATAACATGATTAAATATCTAGGGCTTGTCCTCGTATTAAATATCTAACATGATTAAATAACAATATCTGCTCCTTCAGCCCCTTCCTCTTGCGGATATCCAGGACAAGGTTGGCTGTCTGCGTGCCAGGCTCCAAAGGATCAGCTGACAGCATTTCCCAGTGATCAAATACACAGAGAGGGAAGGCCTGACCAGAGGTTGCTGCCCTAAGGGTGCTTGTGAACCCAAATGACTCAATAACAGGGAGGTAAGCTTTGATGTTGTAGAGTGGGGTACCAGGATTCTGCATCTCCTCGAACACATGTCCTCTCTTCTGGTTCAGAACACTGTAAATTCCACCAAGAGCATTCTCAGGGGCCTGAATCTCCACCAAGTAAACAGGCTCAAGCAGTCTTGGCTTGGCAGTGAGCTGAGCAGCATAAATAACCCTCCTGGCTGTTGGAATGATCTGGCCACCACCTCTATGAATAGCATCAGAATGGAGGATAACATCACAAACCTCAAAGCAAATGCCACGCATGTTCTCTTCAGCCATTGCACCTTCTTTTGATGCCCACTGAAAGCCAGCCACAATGGAATCCTTTATTTCGTTAAGATACTGTACTCCCTTGCACATATCCACAACAATGTTAGGGCCTGTGGTCTCTGGCCCAAAACACCATATCTTCTTTGCGAGGTCCTTGTCCCAACCAAACTCCTCGGATAGAATTTTGGAGCGTACTTTAGGATCGTCACGCGGGCCAATACGACCCTCGTCAATGGCTTCAGGCAGACCCTCTTCCATTGGGCGGGCTTCCATGTACAGACGGTTGTGCTTGTTCGGGGATTTGCTCATGACAGTCCGGCAAGATTTCTCAAGAACAGTCTCACGGAAGGAGACAACAGGAGGGGAGACAGTAATTTCAGCACCACCCATGAAGTCTTCCTGCAGATCCTTCAAACAAATTTCAAGGTGAAGCTCGCCAGCTCCAGCAATAATATGCTCGCCAGACTCCTCAACAGTACAGAGAACCATAGGATCTGACTTGGCCAGACGCTTCAAACCTTCAACAAGCTTGGGAAGGTCAGAGGCAACCTTGCACTGAGCAGCAACACGCACAACAGGGGACACTGAAAATTTCATGGCTTTGATTGGACAGGCATCAACTTCTTTCTCGTTTGTCAGGGTAGCATTCTTTGTGATGAACTGGTCCAAACCCACCATAGCAACAGTGTTGCCACAAGGAACATCTTCCACTGACTCCTGCTTCTTGCCCATCCAGATGACAGTTCGCTGGACATTCTTTACGTTCAGATCTTTCTTCTGGCCAGGGGCATGATTGGGGCCCATGATACGGACCTTCATGCCAGTTGCAACTCTCCCTGAGAAAACACGACCAAAAGCGTAGAACCTCCCCTTGTCAGATGCTGGAATCATCTTTGAAACATACAGCATAAGAGGGCCTTCTGGATCACAGTTTCTAATGGCAGATGCATATATATCATCAAGGGGGCCCTCATACAAGTTTTCCACACGGTACCTCTGAGCCTTTGAGAGCCTTGCCAGTTAGGTCCTTCTCGTCAGACTTCATGGTAACACCAAGCTTTTGCAGCATAAACAACAACTTATCTTTCTGATCATTCATGCAGGTGTTGATAATTTGCCTGATGGGCTCATAGCAGAACTGAACAAAACCTCTCTTGCAAGTATCAGAACCGGTGTGTTTGATGGTCCACTTCTCTGTGGTAGGGTCAAAGTAGTTCTCACCCCCAAAGCCTCTCCATCATTTTAGATTCATCAACTCCAAACTTGGATGCATATATCTTTGCAAAGTTAGACAAGGTGAAAGCCCATCCATGCAAGTCAGCAGAGAAAGCAACAGTCCCTTTTTCTGGATAGACTTGAACATCACCAAGGAGTGCATCTTCGTATGTTGCCATAATAACATTTGCATTCTCTATGACACAGGAGAAAGTTTGATAAGCTTCCTCACCACCAACTTGAAGTTCAAGAAAACATCTATCCATCTTGTTCACAGTGAGGACAGGCCTAATCCTCTCACCAAGGGCTTGGCGAAGCACAGTTTCAGTTCGAACGCAGACACCCTCAATACAGTCAACCACAACCAAAACGCCATCAGTTATACAAAGTGCGGCTGTGACTTCCGAAGAAAAATTGACGTGTCCAGGTGAGTCAATGAGGTTGATCAGGTATTCATTTCCATCTCTGTCACCCTTGTAACTTTTGAGTGACTCATCACTCATCTCATAGTAAAGAGAGATACCAGTAGATTTTATTGTAATACCACGTTCTGCTTCATCTGCACGAGTACCAGTCATTCGAACATCACCAGCAACATCCTGGGTTATAATTCCAGCAGCTGCCACAAGGGAATCAGTAAGCGTAGATTTTCCTGCAAAGAAATCATAACAGATCAAACATCATTGTTGCATCAAATATAACTCAAGATGTTGAATCAGCAAAACAAATAGGAAAACAAGAGCACAATATATTCAGGAAATCAGGAACCCTCTGTTAAACAAAGAAGTGATAACAGACCAAACAAGTAAGTTACATTATTAATTAACGAAAAAGCACAAACAGTGAGCAGGATGAAGGATGCACACATGAAGGTGTCACTATAAAATGCTAGCTTTTAATTTTGAGATCATGCAAATGAAAAGGCAGATACAGTTAATTTGCTTACAGACATTTCATATCAAGCAAAAATAAATATGACAATAACACATTAACTACATATGAGAAAGTGCAAAAGTTCTTAGCATGGGCCCTTTTTCTGAAAAAAAAAAAGGCAGGAGCACTGACAGTCACTATTAAAAAAAGGAATAGTAGTTTTTGCATGAGTATAAATAATAATGACACATAACAGGTGGCATATCAGGAAAAAGATAATAGTTGTATAACAGTCTTAGAGCACTCTACTAAAACATAATAGACATGTTACGGATGTTATGCTTCTTGTCTATAATCCTGCGCATCTCTTCAACCGTAAACTTAACCATTGTGACTGATTTTCAATTTACACCAAACTTATTTCCTGTTTTGAAATGATCAATCTAGTCAGAATCCAGGAATATCCCAGTAAAAAGAATTCGATTAGCAAACCTCACAGTGAAAATGAAAGATAAAGCAACATGCTAAATAAATTTGGAAGAGCATTTATAAACATTTGAAAAGTAACCTATCTCGCTTTTACATTTGACACAGGTGAAACTGCACAGTTAATGTAAAATCAGAATAATAAAGCTATGGAGAAGGAAGTTCTTTCATGGTATAAAGTGTTAATTTTTATTCTTTCGACATCCATTTGCCCACTTTCACTAATATTAATGCTCACATAATGCATGGCCATATGAATTTGTACTAGAACAGTTGCTTACAAGTTCGTGTTCAGAAAATAACTTGCAGTGAGTTAATAACAGCCACAGGTAAACTAGAAATTGTGTATCAGAATGGCAAGCACGCATTAAGAAAAATATTGAGTCTAAGATCAATAGTACTTCTACTGAAAGTTAGTTTAAAATTCAGCAGCTGTCAAGTGCATAATGAAAAAATGCATTACATGACTTAATAGAACTGTGCATCTTGCTCAAAAACTATAATCAATGAGCATCACCACAACAAATGGCGAAGCAGCCAGGTGCCAATGTATAACTATACTGGAAGCATGTGTATCATGATATCATGTTCCTTGGGAATCTGACATAAGTTTGACTTATCTTCTACACTCCATGTGCTTCCCCTGATCCAATGTTTGTTAAGATAACAGTTGCATCTCTCCCAGAGTTTGCAACTACATTTAATCACTTATCCAACCTGACGAACTATCTGTTTGTGGAAAACTGACAGGAGTAGAAGTACTATACAGAATAGTAAACAGAGCAACAATTTCGAATTTTCGATATCATTAAGACAACAGATAATTAGATAAAACACTGATCTGTCATGTGTCAGACTAAAATGTTTGATCAACGCTACACATATTTGGTGTGGCACCTATAAGGAACTACACATCAATTAAGAATAGGAAAAAAAAAAAGACTAATATGAATACGATAGTAGACATGGCACCTACCACCAAGCAAACCATGGTCAATTTCTCACTAGCTGTACTTGGGAATTCAGAGAGGTACGGCAGCAAAACAAATTCAGTAACTGGGAACTGTAAAACGTAATGTAACTAATGCTTCTCGGGCCAAGGCCACGACTCTTCTTGTCAGGCAAAACAACGAACACCTAGCAAGCATTACTACCGAGTACCGACCCGCTCAACCATCATACAAACGGAAAAGGTACGGGCATAAAGCAGAGGCACAGCCACGGGAATACGGAATACGCAATACGAGAGCATACAGGGGAAGGCGGGGGATCCATTGGAGGTAACGGATGGTGTATACCTCCCGCGGCCGCGGGAGGCATGGATGGAGACCGGCTGCCAGCCTGAATCTCGCAAGGACGCCATCCGTCGCCTCCTGGACAACTGACCGACAGAAGCGGCTGGCCATCGTCGCCTACTGGACAACTGACCGACAGGGGCGGGCCAGGCGGCTGCTCTGCCATGGGAAACCAGGACGGGCGGCCGTCGTTGCTCAACGGCGCAACGGCCCGAGGCCGTGGGATCAGCACCTCGGCGCGGGATCGCTTTTCAGACTTTTCAGTTCTCCCGTGACCGGGATTTCTAACCTAGAGTTCAGAATTCAGAGTTTCAGGCTGGCCGACGAACCGATCGATGCAATGAACGTATGAAAGGCTGTCTTGACCCCCAATCTCACAGTAACAATTCCTATGGAGGTTATTATTTGGTTTTTAGGATTGATTCAAAAGAATTTCATAGAGTTTCATAGGATAGGAAAAGATTCCTCCATATTTTAAAGTATTTTTAGCGTGAGATCTGACCTTATGTTTTCAAATTCCTTTAAGAATTTCAATACAACTTGTGTCTTTCTCTCTCACCTCAATCTAACAAATCACAATATAATCTTAAGTTTTCTACTCCATCCCATAATATAAGCATTTTTAATATAGTGACAAGTCAAATATTTATAATTTTACCTATTAATAGCAAAAAAAATTAAATAAGATTAATCATGTAAAATTAATGTTACTAGATTTATCATTAAACAAACTATCAATATATGTAACTCTTTTTATTTAAAATATCTTACTTTTATAGATATCGTTGGTTAAAATAGCATCTCGAAGACCATGTCGAAGTCCAAAGTGCTTATATTTTAGGATGGAGAGTATATTGTTCCTGTGAATCATCCAAATATCTATTTTGAGCGATTCATGTGGTTTTGTTTTCTCTGGAACTCAATAAGTCGTGATGACATATTTCTATATTTTCCTTATCCCTGTATTTTTAAAATATTGTGTTCCATAGTAGTCTAAAAGAGAATTCGCATAACACATGAGGAAATCTCTAAAACACGTAAACTGGCAACACTAAACAAATGGGAGTCCAACCAATTGAAACAAAATTTCAATATTGCTTACTTCCTCCGTCTCATAATAAGTTTATTTTTAAACTCGTTACATTTGTTCCAAAATAAGTTTATTTTTAGAGTAATTGTTACATAAGTAGGGAATAATTGTATTGGGGGTTGTTAGAGAAATGAAAACTAGAGTTCCCATCACCAACTACTCGGGCACATCTGACCTCTGGACACGAACCCCCCGTGCGCTGTGCTCGGGGCACTCCTTTCCTCGAGCGCGGCACCCCGCGGATTGTGCTTGGGGCACATCCGCCCATGGTGTGCCCCCTCCTGGGTTACACCTGGGGTACATCCGTTCTAGCTCTTGCAAGCTCATATACAGCTAAGATAGAATCAAAGGTTACACAACTCATCAGCGACCACGTAAGAACACTCTTCATGCCCAAGCAGTGGCCCGAGCGCGCCACCTACCTCGGGCACCCCATAAAAAGCGCAGTCGCATTAAGGATGTTTTAACAGGGGGTTGCTCACCCCCCCCCCCCCCCCAATTAATAGTGATGTGGTGCATGCCTTCCATCCGTCTTGTTGAGAACGGGGAGAGCGTGGTGAGTCCTGCACCACGCGTCGCTAGGCAGGGCCGTAAACAGTCTAAAAAACTTGCCTCTCTCATTTTTATCGTGCGAGCGTCGTGTCGTTTCTCTGTAAGAGGAATTTCACACTCTGACAGGAGCAATAAAGTAGAGGAATGCTTTGAGATTTGATAAAGTAAGGGTATTCTAATCTTTCAGGTTTTCTATTGGTATGTGTGAGATAGGTGAAAAATGAATTTATTTTAGGACGGAGATAGTATTAGAATAGATTTGGATAATTGGAGTAACTTATTTACAATGGCTTTTATTGAGCCTGGGATGGGAAAATATTTGGGGCAATTATAAATTTACCACTACTTTGAATCATTATTGCAAAACTGCCACTAGAAGATTACAAAAATGCTACTAGAAGTGTCATTCGAGTGGCATCCTTGCAATATTGAAAAAAACAGTGACAAATTTGCAAATGCCCCAAAATATTTTCCCACCATCTAGAAGAGTAACTCTTAATCCTAACCATCGATTCTTTATATCCCTCGTTTCATCTCAACCGTCCACTCATATTCCTATCTCAATTCGATTCATATTAACCTATTATCCAAACAGTACTGAAGAGTTATTTGGACGTTATATGTGCCGGAAAAAAATTGGACTCATGCAGATCAATTCATCTTGGTCCTTAACCTCTTTCTCTCTTTTTTTTTCTTCCTTTATTACTTCCTAAGCTAACGCGTGAGCGATCAATAGAATCAGTTCGGCGCATCTCGAGTATGCACGCCTATGCACGTACATCTAGAGTAAATCCGTGTATAACCATCGTCGTTGCATATTGTTGTGTTCCACTCCTAGGCCTAGGCGCCTAGCTACGTGTGAGGAGTGAGGACCATATGATGGCCTGATCGATCAATCGCTATGCATACACGACGCGCTGCAGTTTCAACTTTTCATGCAAGTATACGCAACAACGAGAAGCACCACCAAACCAAACCAAACCCAAACCCCGGCCATCGAACAACCGTGAGCGATCGCCTGCACACACGGTGGAAACACAAGTAGCGCGCCGTATGAGCTGTGCGGCACTGCGGCAGAAGCACCGTAGCTGCGTCGTGCCTCGTGCACCCCTCGCGCGAGGAAGAATGAACACCTTGAAAGCTTTTGAACCGGAAAGTCACCTGAGATCTCCAAGAAACGGAGGTCGGGAAGGGAGAGACGCCGCGGAAAAACTGTCTTCGCTTGCTGGGCAACGGGACTACGGGAAGGGGGCGCACAACGAAAAGCGGCAAGCAGGAGCGCTTGTTGGGCCAGGCGAAGTGCGCGAGCCGGCTTTTGCAGGGAGCCAGGCAGCAAGCGGCCAAGAACCACCCGCACCGTTTTCGTCACTTTTGACTGGCTTTGGGTTCATGGCTTATTTGGCACCTGGCACCTGGCACTTGGCACTCTAAACTAAGTAGAAGCTTCATGAATCATGCCGGTGCTACGTTGCGGAATCTTACGGCCCTTTCCAGCACAAGTTTACCACACACCTTTTCCCTTACAGAATACTCCTAAAAAAATAAATAGGTTACATTAACAAACTATTCGAAAATAGTATAATGAATTATGCATAATGAGTTGTTATTTGGGTCTGTTCGGTTGCAGGGCTGCAGCTACGCACGAACAGTACCGCACTCACTGTGCGCAGCCGCAGCCCTCGTAGTCGGCCTGCCGAACAGGCCTATTTGTTAGGGGTTGCTAAGCTCTGATACTAGATAGGTATCACACCATCTGATACCCTACGCGATATCATGTACAGAGTAATACCTAAAGACAATATTAAATATCACATCGGTATCGACTGATATCTATCTGTACAAAATTAATATGATGCGTTATCAGTCGATGCTAGGAAATATCTACATAGTGCCCACCTGTTTCGATGGTAGAACTAGATCTAAACGTGAAAAACAAGGTGCCAGACAAACAAGAGATAACGGTGCCCAGCGACAGGGTGCCAATAAACTCCTCTCGTATTATGATGACTCACGTGCCACCACCGCTGCAACCACTATTTGTTGTCGATGACAACACTACCACTATCTCATCGCCACCACTCTTTGGGACCACCTCCTCTGCTTCCTTCTCTACTATAGGTGTGTTTAGCTCACGCTAAAAATGAAAGTTTGGTTGAAATTTAACGATGTGTATAAAAAAGTTTTGATGTGATGAAAAAGTTGAAAGGTCGAAGAAAAAGTTTAAAACTAAAATTGGCCTATTTCATCCTTCGCCTTCACAATGTTAAATCAATTTTATATTTCAGCGGTTCAGTTTATTGTTCTGTTGCAGCCTTGTCCTTTGCATTCCTGTATGGAGTGGCAGACGACAGCGGATAGCAACAGCAAAGCCATAAGGGCATTTACAGTAGAAAAAAAAAGTACGAATTACCCCTCAAACTATCGCGGTCGTCCGAATTATCTCTTAAACCATAAAACCGGACATTTTTTATCCTCAACTATACAAACCAGACGAATTAATGGTTTTGGTTTATGTGGCGTACACGTGGTATCCCACTCAGCGTTTTTTAATTAAAAAAATAATAGGACCCGCCTGTCATACTCTCCCACCTCTCTCTCTTCCCCACTTTCCTCTCAATCTCTCTCTCTTCCCCTCTTCCTCTCAATCTCTCTCTATCTGCAGGCGTGCTGGGGGCGGGCGGCGGACGGCGGCATCGCGGCCACCTGGAACGCCGCCGCCACGCGCCCGTGGAGCCGCGCCGCCGCCGGCGACGGGTTGGGGAGCGGCGCGTACAGCCCCAGGCAGGAGCTCACGAGCCGCGCCGACATGGCCTCCGCGAAGTAGGCCGCGACGCGCTGCGTCGAGGTGCCGAACGGCGTGGCGAGCTCCGCGATCTCCAGCAGCGCGTGCTGCGCCTCGTCGAGGTTGTCCGCGTTCACCGACTCCGTGCACTGCAGCAGCAGCGTCAGCAGGTGGAGGCCCTCCTCATCGCGCTGCTTCCGCCGCTGCTCCTCCTTCCGCTCCTTGGCGGCTGCAGCCGCCGCCGCTGCGGCGGCCGCGGCAGCGGCGGCGGTTTCCTCCGCGGTGGGGGGTTTCGGCGACTGCGGCTGGTTGGGCTCCTGCTCCTGACACTGAGGCTCGCAGCGGCGCTTGTCTGGCTGCGGCGGCGGAGGGGGAGGAAGCGCGGCGACTGACGTGGGGGGTGGCGGTGGCGCCGTGGCGTCGGGAGGGAGGAGAGCAGGATGCGACGGCAGCGGCGGCGCAGGGTCGGAGGTGAGGAGAGAGCGGAGGCGGAGCTCGAGGATGGACGCGAGGTCGGGGTTACATGGCCAGATGATCTCACGCACGTTGTGGATAAGCTGCGCGACGGAGACCGCGTCGCCGCTGCGGGCGATGATGTCACGGATGATACCATCCACCCAGGCCGTGCTGGGCGGCCCACCCTCACCTGCCGCCACCTGCTGCTGCTGCTGCTGCGGCGGCGGCGGCGCAGGCGCGGCGAGGTCCATCTCCGTGTGGTGGAACGCCGGGAGCTGCGTGGGCAGCGCGGCCAGCTCCTGCCTGGGGCTGTACGTGCCGCTCCCCAACCCGTCCCCGGCGGCGGCGCGGCTCCACGGGCGCGTGGCGGCGGCGTTCCAGGTGGCCACGATGCCGCCGTCCGCCGCCCGCCCCCGTGCGCCGCGCACGCAGCCGCCGCCGCAGTCGCCTCCGCCGCCCGCCCCCAGCACGCCTGCAGACAGAGAGAGATTGAGAGGAGAGGAAAGCGGGGAAGAGAGGGGTGGGAGAGTAATGATAGGCGGGTCCCACCATTTTTTTTTATTGAAAAACGCTGACTGGGATGTCCTGTGTACGCCACGTAGATCAAGACGGGTCCCATAATTTTTTTTATTGAAAAACCGCTGACTGGGATGTCACGTGTACGCCACGTAAACCAAAACAACCGTGGATTGAATCGAGGTGGGTAATTCGTCCGGCTTGTATAGTTAAGAGTGAAAAATATCCGGTTTTGTGGTTAGGGGTAATTCGGACGAGGTAATTCGTACTTTTTCCACGTCTCACTCGCATACCAAGGCTTACATGCCAGCTGACACGAGTTTTACAGTGCTTTATAGTGCTGTAGTTTTAAAGGGGTCCACACAAAATACAGAAGTCCCTTCTCTCCTCTTTCTGAATTCTGATGGGCTAGCCGATGGCCTGCTGTAGGTGAACTGGGCCGCACGGTGTGCAAGTAAAGGAAGAAAGATGCACGTGTGCCGTTGGATGAATTGGTCGCCAGAGATGAAGCGAACTGCAAAACTGTGGCTTTCCAGCAAAATTCGAGCGGTCAAGCTTCCACGCATCGTCGTCGTCGGCTCGTTGCGGCATTTTGTCGAACGGGTGGCGCGCGCCGCCCAAAACCCCCTCGGCTCCAGCCTCATCCAAAACCCTACTCCCCCCGCCCCGCGCCATGCTCCACTCCGGCCTCACCAAATCCCAGCCCCTCCCGCTCCTCGCGGCGGCGTCCTCGCCGCGACGCACCCTCCTCGCCGGCCTTCTCCGCGCAGCGTGCTTCTCCAGGCCCACGGCCTCCTCGCCCGCGCTTCATCCGGTAACCACCGTCACCAACCGTGCGAGCGCCAGAGCCGCGGTTAGCCCGGGCGGCCCCTCGCGGCTGGGGCTGGGAGGTAGGGTTTCGTTCTCCACCGCACCTGATGGTACCGCATCGCCCGACGGCGGGAGCGCGCTCCCTTGGCTCGCCGCCGCGAGCCGCGATGGCGGCGCCGCCCCCGCGGCGAGGGCTAGCGCCGGCCGCTCCTCCTCGTGGGAGACCTCCGCGGAGAAGTTTTTCTCCAGAGGCGACCAAAGCCCGCGAGGTGAGGTATTGACGGATCGTGGTTCAGGCAGGGAGATAATTAGAGAGGAAGAGGATAATGGCTCGATTGACAATCCGAAGTGGGACAGGATCAAGGACAAGTATCGGCGGATGGTGCCGAGGGATAGAGGGTCCCGTGGTGAGAGATTTAGAGGGGAGAGATTTGACAAGCCGGAGGTTAGGCAGTGGAGCAGGCAGGAGAACTGGGGGAGGAAGACATGGAAGGAGGCAGGGGAATCGACAGTGCCAAAGATGGTTGGACAGGGGGTTTATGGGGTTGGCCCTGTGCTTGCAGCTCTCATGGCTGAGAGGAGGGAGTTCTATGCGCTGTATATTCAGGAAGGGATGGATTTGAGTGTGAGCAACAAGAAGAAGAAGGACAAGAAAGGGATTGAGAAAGTGTTGCAACTGGCAGAGAGGATTGGGCTGAAAGTCATCGAAGCATCAAAGCATGACCTTAACATGGTTGTGGATAACCGTCCACACCAGGGCCTTATACTCGATGCATCACCCTTGGAAATGGTGAACACTAAAGAGTTGGAGCCAGTCAGGGTGGACGATGGAAAGGCACCTGTCTGGATAGCTTTGGATGAGGTCATGGATCCTCAGAACCTAGGAGCCATAATTAGATCTGCCTACTTCTTTGGCGCGGAAGGTGTTGTGTTATGTGCTAAGAACTCTGCTCCATTAAGTGGAGTAGTGAGCAAAGCTAGTGCAGGCTCACTTGAGTTGATCGAACTGCTCTCCTGTAGGAACATGATGCAGTTTTTATCTTCATCGGCTGAAAATGGGTGGCGAGTTCTTGGTGGTACTGTTGCTCCTAAAGCTATACCTCTATCTGAAGTTGTGCCAGGAGAACCAACAATCCTTGTGTTGGGTAGTGAAGGCACTGGTTTGAGGCCCCTGGTTGAGCGATCCTGCACACATTTGGTCAGAATTCCGGGTAATGTTGATGGATCTTTTGTAGGAGCAGATACAGACACAGATGGAGGGGAAGAAGGTGATAATTATTCAGGTAACCAAGATATGAAATCATTCCTTGCAGTGGAGAGCTTGAATGTAAGTGTCGCAGCAGGGGTTTTGCTTTATCATCTGGCTGGAACAAATGCATCCCCTGTAAGTGATAAGCCTAGCATCCCTCTTATGTAAGGATGTCACATAATTCATCCATCCATATCATAATTATTTATATTAGTTCTCTTTTAACACTTACTCCCTCTATGTACTGAGTTCAGTTTCAGTCGCATGCTTCTACATAAATGATTCTTTGTCATAGTGCCATAATTATGTTCTGGAATAAGCACATAAAGAATTGCTAGTTAGAAATATTTTTCAGAAGGCCAAAAGGTCAAAAAAGATTAAGGCAGAGGAAATCTATTCCCTACCTGGACGACTCTTGTGAGCATGCCAAGGAAATTGAGCATTACCTGCATCTACCTTGCAATGTTGCATGTTTAGTGTCGTTTTTTCAGTTATAAATATCTCTGTAATACCGTAACACTAGAAAGATGACCCAACTTGGAAAATAACATCGCTCTGTTCCTGACAAGTTGTCATCCTCAAATTCATTCCTATAAATATCGCTCTGTTCCCCTGTTTTTACAGTCTATATTCCATATATTCTTATTAGTTTAGTCACCAAATTACTGCATTATATCTAGATAAATCGCACTAACAGCTAATACATCTCTTGGTTTGCTAAGGCAATTTTGCAAGCATGGGTGTACCTACTAATTTATGATTTTTTAGAAGCTGTACTGTCAAAGTTCTTTTACTTTGACTACTAACATCGAAAAAAACTAGATTCATTGTTCATATGAAGAATGATATCACTAGTCTTGTAATACATTTCAATGTATGGTGTTTCATTCATATATTCTCGAACTTAGCTTCCATATGCATGGCTTTCCTTGGTACACATTAAAATATTTAAGATGGAGTTGTTCTCATTAAAAAAATTATGTCCTTCTATTTGCTTGGTTCTTGGTACACATACTATATAATTTGTGCTTAAGCTTCCGTTTTTACCTCAGCTTCATTCAGCACACATTTGTTCTGATGACTTAAATAATTTAAGATGGCCTATAATAATTTTGTTTTCTGTTTGTCATGGACCGACTGAAGTATATGGATGGCATTGTTCACAAACTCAAATACTGCATGTTGTGTTAATTTATTAGTGAAAATAATGCAGCCAGTCAGTTACAATAGATGTCATATATTGCTGTTGTAATCCAATGCAAAGCAATAAACTGAAAAAAGTAACACAGCTAGTGTAGACCTAGAGAATTTAAAGCAACTGATAGTTAGGAGGGTCAAGTGTGGAACTGATGATTGAAGGCTGTAAGGTGAGGCGCGTTCGAAGTTCGAACTATTCTGAGGGTCTGAGTGGCATTCATGAAAAATCCACAAAGTTATCCTTGCTTGCTAATTATTCCCTCATAATATAACACAGACAGAGATAGTTTTCTCAAAGTTCTTCAACATATAAAGCATGCATAGGAATTTATTGATGTTCTTCCTTCTCTGCTTGTGTTTAGTACATCTTTGCTCACATATATATAACTAATGATCTTAATAACTAACTAACTATTCTCTTTGGATTTCCTTTTTGATCAATGATAACGACTGCATTGTTGTTATAGAGTATTATTATACCCTTTTTGCATTTGAAATCCATACATGTATGCACAATTACAGATCGTATTACTTTTGATCTTTCTGGAGGCATCTTGGACACTGCGTCTTTTATTACAGCAACAATAACATCACCAATACGAGTATATTACTGTATTTTAATCTGTATATCATGGGCATTTTCTTTCCCTTTTTTTTTTGTGTTTGGTGTGCGTGCGTGTTTGACAAAGGCGCGGGGGTGTGGGGGGGGGGATTGCCATCCATTTTGTGATTATTTTCTGGAAATATCATGCCAGTCTATTTTAACTGGTGGTGCTTGGAGATTAAAAAAACCAGAGTTAACTGATCCTTGCTCAGCATGCAGGGCCACGAGTTACTGTTTCACAGTAGTATTAATATTGTGTTGTTCTTTTTTTTTTGGTGGAAGGATGGAGGACGTTGGTGATTATTACAAGTTGCTGAAAATTAGGATTTAGAGGAAAAAATATGTGAATTGGAAGTCAAATAGAACCATCTGGACAGAATCTGGTCCTGCTATTTACCGTCTCCTGGCTGGCGTTCTTTTCCATCTTCAGGAAATCTGATTTTTATGATTGTCCCCTTATGATGTTTGAACTTTCAGCATCATCTTAGTAAAAGTTAGGAAGTGAAAGCAGAACAACATAATAGTTCAACAGTACCAGCCTCACAGTAAGCAAGCTACAAGACTATAGTTTCACATCTCTTTCAAATGCATTCATACCTAGACATGTTTTGTCGCAAAATATAGTCATATTATTGCTCTTGCTATTGTAGCCCAAGATGTTCTCTTATAATAATATTACTACTCCCATGTCACAAACTCACAATACTTGTCACTAAACACTATTCTTATTCAAACTTTGACCACTTTTTTAACGAACTTGAAGATACTTCAAAGCTATCATATTATTGTATTATTGAAGTATGTTGCATGGCAAATGTAATCACATATCTTTTGTTGAATATGACCTACAATTTAGAAGTTCTTGGTGGTTAAAATTTGAATAATGATACTAGTCAAGGCTGAGTTGCTGACAGGTATTTTGAAAATGAAGGAAACTGGCCTTGTATATTTTTATGACACGGGAAGGTTTACTGATGCACAGTAGCCATCATGTTTTCTACTTTTCTTCTCAAAACAAAGAGCATTGCTGAGCTGTCAACTGTAAAACACTGGTTTGACCTGATAGATCATAAGTACACCATCCTTATACTGTTTTTCAACAAGTACTTGGCTAGAGAGTTGGAAATAGGAACATGATGCCAATACAAGACACAGAAACCCAACTTATTACCTGAAATGCAACAATCCATTACAAATAGTTTTGGGGAATACCCCAAATTATAGTTGGCATACCTGGATAAAGTGGGAACAAATTTCTGCCTTATGTTCGGTGAACACAGGTAAGATGCAATATCTTTGCTGAAAGAAAAATAATGTTTAAAAACTATATAAGCACTATTGCTGCGTCCTGATCTTATTTTGTAGGCTAGGTGATGGTTGATTATAAGGTTGCACATATGCAGGATGGTGCCCCACATGGAGTTCTGAATTACACAATTTCCAATTTGCCATTTTAGCTAACATTTTATATTTAATTACATTGCTTTGTGAAATTATATTGCTGATTGTGCTGTAAAGGTATTCTTTGTGCCTGTTCTCTAATGCAACGTAAGCAATTGGCTCACGTCTCTTCCTAAATGTGGCATATAGTGATTTATTTGTTTTTTATTAGTTGGTATATGCAGTTCCAGAAATAAAACCCTAAGGTGAATTTATTTTATCCATCAAGCCTACACGTATGCGTTTTGCTGGTGCGGTTATTTTCTTCCTCTTGATATCATAATATTGTACATAATTCTTGTGTGATCTTCTGCTAATCTCTTATTGATATTTGATTCTGTTCATGTGGACATAAGAGATGTGTTGGTATGTTTGGGCATAGGGATGCAAATCAGTAAATGGGTTGGGTTGGACCAACCCATGAACGCACTTACACATCCTACATGATAACATGAGTTAATAAGCCTAAAAGTCTTGCAGAACTATCTGCTTAATAACAAACATGTGCCACTCTCCTCGGTGTTCTCTAAAAACTAATGCAAGGTCTATGTTTACGAGGTTAATAACCAAACATCTAAGAAGTGGAACATGGGATGAGTACCACTTTTATCCATAGTAGGTCATCTAGCTATAGCCTCATAGGTGAGCAAAAATATTATCCTTTTTTATGCATACTCCCTTTTGGGGCTGAAATCTGAAGGCGACTGTCGATGTCAGGTTAACATTTTCCAGTGTAACTTTAGCATCATGAATTAGAGCACACTGTACGAGATACATGGCATTGTTCATTAGATTTTGATCACATCATGCCAAATTGCTATGTGTCAAATAAATGCACTCCTTTACATTTCTCTATTGTATTTCCATAGAACATCTTTGAATGGTGTTAGCTTCTTAATCTATCTAGTATTCAACTTATTGTGCCAGCAAATCCACATGATTGGGTGCTGGAAATAAGGTTAGTTCTGTCATTGGATTGTCTTCATTTCTTTTTGGCTTTCACTGTCACCAAAGAACTGTTCTTGCAAAAGGAGTATAGTTTTTAGGCCACACAGGTAAATTATACAGTCGCACACTGCAAGTGCCAGCACATGAGCACACAATACTGAGGGGATAAAGACGTTTGGTAAGGACATTACAAAAGAGCCTAAGATTCTTTCGTAATCCACCCCATCTCTTCTACTTTTCCTGCTGTCCGGAATTTAGGGATGGTCCAATGACAAAGACCTTTCCTTTGTCCCCAGTTTCAAGGCTTGGAAGCATCAAGGTGAATATTCTCCTTTACCAGAAAAGCTCTCTCTCTCTCTCTCTCTCTCTCTCTCTCGTTTTATTCGTGCCCATTTGCTTCATTGATCTTGAAATACATAAGGTTTTTATCTGTACAGATGGCATGAACTGCTGGAAATGGCTGTGGTGATTTTCCTGTCGAAACTTTGGGCACTGAAGGCGCTACAAGATTATATGTAACTTATAAGATTCTTCTGCAGTCCTATTTCAGGTACGCCTCATAACAATTACCCTCCAAAAATATTACCAGTGTCTATTCTAACATCTTATATTCCTATTGGGTTACATATTTGCAAGAGTTATACATCTAATATTCCTATTGTGTTACATATTTGCAAGAGTTATACGCATTAGGCATGCTTGCAGTGTTAACCGTCAAGTTGAAACTAATGCACTGTATTTATCTTGGGGAGAAAATAAAAACAGTGCCACCAGCTGTTGATATTGGCTTATTCAAAAAAGCCAATGTGAATATGGTCACCAGGGCAGCTTGGAGATAACATCCAGGTTTGGCAGCTAGTGCTATCAGATTCCTACTAGTAGCATATTCCACGTGGAGTAATGACTTGATGCTATCAGGTTAGCCTAGTTGCTGTCCTCTGAGACACGCTGGTGACATTAGATCTGCATGTTGGGTTGCAGCAGCGATTAATACAAATTTATCATGCAGACCAAGGCATTTTACATGGGTGACCTGCAAGTCTAGATATGCGGCTCTCCCCGATAAAACCAAAATCGCTTCGAATTGAATTAAGCAACATGTCATAGCAAGGTAACCTAATTTACAAAACAGATTGCCATTTCCTTGCATTTGCTGTATGCCAACTCATCTCAGTAGATCATCTATATAGGCAAAATAGGGGTAGTCCTAAAATGGAGAATGGACTGGCTTGAGTGCACACACATTCATTCCGAATGGTTAATAAGATCCCAGCATTTCAGCAATTGGTGACTCTCCTAGACGGCTAGACCCTAGCAGTAGCTCCAATCTGGAGAATAGGAAAAAAATAGTAAAGAATATGAGACTAACATAAAAGTGTAGCTATCTTCATTCAAATTTAGCGAAAGCTAATTTTTTATGGCTACACCAAAGATTTGGACACAACTTTAAGTGGTCTAGCTTGTCTTACCAGGGTATGGGAAAGCTCTGAACTCCTTAGAACCCTCAGCCTTTTAGCAGTTGAGACAAATACTCTGCAGGAATTGGAGAACAGGAAAAATAATTTAGATGGTTTGGTGGTGCCTAATATAAATTATGATGGCAGTGTCCTTTTGTTGTTTTTAAGATTTGATTATTTTGTAAATGCCAGTAAAAACTGTAAATGACAAGGGGGACCAGCAAACTTACTTCCATGGCACGTCCCCAACCAGCATCCTGTCTCCTTCACTGTCTTCATAAACTAGAGTATATTCACCAGACCCATCCAACAATTGATAAAATATTTTGTCATCTGCACCTTGCTGTGCAATTTGCGCATTAGTTTGGTCCTTTTGAGCTGCAATATGATCAGATAAAAGCTAAGAATTTTATAAAAAATGAAGTACTTATTTTATTTGGATAGATTGTTAATTTCTACCTTGAAGAAACCCATGGAAGAGCTGTTTGACAGCTGACGATAGCCCATCATAGCTGTTATAGGCTGCAAGGTCTATTTTCCTTCCAATAGGGATCCCATCCATGTTGATTTTTACAAGAGGGTTTTTCTTGCAGGTGAGCGTCACCTTTGCATTGGCATTATCATTTTGTGGTTCAGGGGAATGTTTGGATGAACTACTACTAGCAAGGTTTCTCCTGAAGGATCGAATTGGAGGCCAACCAACCACTGGTGCTGCAGCTCCTCTACAAACAGGTTAGAAAACTGGTGAGTTCGTCTCTGAAAGGCCATCGAGATAAATGACTGCATAATGTTAATAAAATAAAATAGTTAAAATAATTTAATTGGTTGTACTAGTATATATATTTTTCTATTTGTACTGCTATTGTTCCAACCAATTAAACTGTTAGAGTGATTATAATCCAAGAATATATGTGCCCAAGGAGACTTAGTTTAATAAGTGATAAATAGACAAGACTATGAGCGTAGGAATTAAGTTTAGTGTTTAGAAAAAGGACAACTCTCTTTCTATAAAAAAAGGGGTGCTTTTTGAGGGATAAAAGTAGTATATTCTTTGAGGTTCATATCGACCAAGAACAGCTAAGTAAATTAGCCATTGCACGTCACGTTAAAATCAAAATATTGAAATGGACATAGGACACCTGCGATTTCTGGGAACCTGGAAAAGAGCATGGAGGGACTATATTCAATCCTTCGAATGAACTATAAATGAGTGACAGGAATAAACGAGCATGTGTTCCTTGGCTGAGAGCAGAAAAGATGGAAAAAGCACCATATAGGCTATCAGTACCTTCCCTGGGTCTGTGGTCTGTTGCGCGCAGGTGTAGCAGGAGCACCATGTGGTGGTGGTGGTGGGGGGCAGCATCCTTTCTTCCTCTCACTCACGGCTGCTATCATTACCTCCACTGCAAGTTCCTTCCCACATCCTGCCCTTGCCTGCTGCTTCTGGTCGTTATAGCCTTATAAAGCAACAAAAGAGTAATTTTCAGTTCAGTGCTTCCATCAGTTTGTTTCCATGTTTCTAATCCCAAGTATAAACATGTTTCAAGAACAAGCTCACGAGAGAACTAAAAAGCTGTTTGTTACCTTCTGTTTTGTCCTCAACTGTGTCTATGAATCCCCTCTTTGCACCAGTTGTCGTAGTAGTGCTGCTGGTGGTCTTGGAGTGCTTTGGAAAGAAACCAAGGGAGAGAGATGGGCTCTCTTGCTGTAGCCTGTAATCTCTTGAGGTTTCTGCCTCATCTTCTTCTATAAAACCAGGAAGACCAAGCTTTAGGTCTAGCTTCTTGTCTTCTTCACCGTCGAAGCCTGCGTTTCTTGATCTCCCTAGACCTAATGCTTCTCTCAGCTTCCATTCCTTCTCATCTGGGATGAGATCTAGGAGTTGAGGAGTAAGTCCTTCTCTTTTGTTGGACCCTTCTTCCATAAGGTTAACTAGCTCAAAGTCTTCAAGAGTCTAAATGCTATCCACCAAGAATAGTAGGAAGAGTTTGAAGGCAATGAGAGGAGTTCAACCAACTCCTTAAAAAGTTTTGTTCTACACTCAACTTAGGCTGGAGAAAAGCACCAAACCAGCCCGAAGCGTAAGCTGAGGTCTAAGCGAGAACGAAAGAGAACGCGGAAAAACACGGAGTTAAGATCAGGTTCTGGCAATGAAAAATTGAAAGCGGAACGAATAACTCATTTGTGCAACAAGCAGCACTCTCGACGTTTGTTTTAATTAAAGTCTTTCGTAATAGCTCGTAATGAAACATAAACAATACCAATATGAGGCTAAAACATCTTAAAAGTGTGGTGTATAGCCTGCCATAGAAGCAAATGATTGAGGCAGCCCCAGATCAAAACAGCTCTTTTGTCAAAACCATTTCAGGAAAGAGAAGAACAACCTGCAACCTGTAAAATCAGCAAGCAACAAAAACACCTTGTGCTCCGGCCAAAATCTACGGCTAACATGACAGGACTCACCAGGAGATAAACAACAGTTGCAAACGTAGCCGGAGCTAGAGCTAGAACTAGAGTTAGAGCTAAAGCTCCAGGAGGCAGATGGGAAATGGCCAAGTGGAAGCGGCTAGGGCTCGCGAAATCGCACCTCGGTGGCTTATGTACTAGCACGGGTGCATCGAGCTGCTTGCTTGCCGTTCTTTTCTATGCTTTTCTTTCTTCTTTAGTCCCCTACAGCTCGGCTTTTTATCCTGCCTCCCTTTGCCCCTCTCTCTCTCACTGTTCTGGAGAAGCACGCTTTCTTTGATGACTGACTAAGTGACTAGGTGTGTGGCTGGAAGATTAGCATGTGAATTACAGTAGAGAATCCATTTATAGAAGAGAGGGCGGCTCGATCACGAAAGCGTGCGCGTTTTTTCGCCCGTGTGTCCTCTTGCGCGTTTCGTGTGCCGTTTGGCGGATTGGGGGCGATATGATATGGGAGAGGCCGAGAGGGTGTGGCCGCGCCGCGCGAGCAAGGCGTGCGCCCAGGACAGGAACAGCAGCACGCTTATCCGGGCAAGTGGGGGCGCGATGAGTGATTTGATGGGTTGTCTTCCTGGCTGGCTTACGCACATACTCCATCCGTGTGGTCATTGGCGCTGCTGTTGGTTGTGGCGTAAGGAATGGTTCCACCTCCTTCCACGCCCCGACCACAGGGGACCACTGTTGATGAGGACATCACCCCCGTCTGAACTCCTGATCTTCGCTGAACCCTTGGATTGGATTGGAGTGGAGCTCCACCTGCTTACTATTCATGCTTGTCAGAGACAATTGATTGGGCTTGGACCATTAGATCATCTTTGTTGACAAAACTCGTGCTTGTTTGATATCCGGATTGTGTTCGCTTTCGGCCGGTACATTGGCCCCCTTAGCTAAGTGCAGAAAGAGAGGATTAAAGAAAGGAAGGCGATAACATTTACTGTTTCAACTCGTTGACATATCGAATCTTTAAACAGTTGAGGGCCCATCAGTCGTGCAAGTTGAGCAAGGATGCGCGCATGCTGCTCCAGGCATTTTGACCCCGGCATCTGACTTTCTCAAGAACTTTGAGCTAGCTGACTCGATCTGTTAAAAGCAAAAAAGAATACTTGTTTTTTATCTTGGACTCGTGGATATACAGCTATATATTGAGATCAGTCAAACCCTTGTGTGTATATATGACCGGGCCGAGTTTTGCAATAATTGCATAAAGTCCCTCACTGATGCACCAATAATACATCCAACATGTTACTGAACTTCTAAAATAACATGACTGAACAAACAGCACGGATTCTGACTAATAAGGATGAGTAGTAGTGGCTTTTAGTATGGCTCTTCCCTCTGAAAAATCCCAATTTTGTTAGCTTTCGCTGTTCCTGGGCGCCCTCTGCCGTCCGTTGCATGTCATGCGGCTGGTATGGTCTGCATGCATGCAGTGCTGCTGCAGCATGTACTTTTATTGCCCATAATCTAAACAGTATGGACAAAAGCGTACCCCTCCCTCCTTTCAGATTGGAACTATAAAGAGTAAATAGCACATCCTTTTCTCAAAGCTGGCCAATTTTACCACAGATGATTAGCTTCCTCTAATTGATATCTAAAACTCAATCAGTGCTACTACCTCTCATCCATCATTAGTATAATAGGTGCTGCTTGTCCTCTAATCATTACAGCCTAGTCACTTTCCGTCTCCTAAGTTTTTAAAGCCCATTTTGTCGAAATCAGCCACACGCGTCCGGATCATTACGACAAGAGCGGCTACCAACCCCGGGATTCATATACCTCCTCCAGTTACTCAAATCTTTGGTTGATGTCTAACCTTGCCATAACTAAATTTAGTCTAGTTGTGATATGGTGACACAAATATAGCTTAGAAATAGTTGGCCACAAGTGTGACATGCTTAGCTTTAAATTTGAGAGCATGACATGTGGGTCCTAAAGTTAGGAAAGTGTGGCATAACACAATTGCGGCAGCGAACCAAACACATGCCTAAAAAACTGTGGCATGACTAAAGTGTGGCGTGGCAAAATGTGGCAACCAACCAAACAGCCCCTTAGTACTTCTATATACTCCAGCTGCCTCTCCTCAACAAGTTTCTGCATTCTGCGTCTTTAGAAATCATAACAATGTACTAACAGAAAACTCTAGCACCAAATGGACCGAAACCAAAAGAAAAGGGAAATACCTCTTTATCTTGTGTTAGCTGGTTTTTTTTATTGTAACAATAGAGTTGTAGCCACATTTCTTATTTGGTATAGTATGTATTGTTAAAAATATAAAAGGATAAAAGGATAATTTTCTTACATGTCCACTAAACATTCACTAATCAGTACTACTACTCGCTTTAAATTATATGACGATGTAGGCTTCTGGACATGACGTTTATTAAAAAAATTAGTGCAGATGTAAAAAAAAATTCAAGTCCCAAAATATAGTAACCTAGCCTGTGTTTAGTTCGTGTGCCAAAAGTTTTTTTTAAAGTATACGAACACACATTTGAAGTATTAAACGTAGACTAATAACAAAACAAATTACATATTCCGCCTGTAAATTGCGAGACGAATCTATTAAGCCTAATTAATCCGTCATTAGCAAATGTTTACGGTATCACCATATTGTCAAATTATGGTGTAATTAGGCTTAAAAGATTCATCTCGCGATTTACATGCAAACTGTGCAATTGGTTTTTTTTCATCCATATTTAATGCTCTATGCATGCGTCTAAACATTTGATGTGACGGAAAAGTTGGAAGTTCGAAGAAAAAGATTTGAATCTAAACAAGGCCCTAGTACCAGTTAGACACATTTTCTAGTATTATGATGTGTGTATTAATTAGGTTGTTATATTTTAGGATGGAGGGAATAGATGATACTTATTTTTTCTAAAAGTTGAATTATCAAACGTAATGTATAAAAAAGATCAATGGAGTTGTATATTAAAAAGAGGCATTTGTAAATTTGCCACCGGTTTTTTCAATTTTACAAGGATGCCACTCGAATGATAGTTATAGTGATATTTTTGTAATTGTCTAGTGGCAGTCTTGCAATAACTATTCAAAGCACTGGTAAATTTGCAATTGCCCTATCTAAAAATGGAGGTAGTACTTCCTTTCATGCCCCGAAGATCGAAATGCTCGATACTTTGTATGCCATTAAGCACCGTTTTTATTCCTTACGGCCTTACACACCGCTGTCACTATCTTTTATCTTTGACATGAAGCATGCATTAGACGGAGGTTTGTTCTCTCTATTCGCTCTTGTTATATTGACCCCTTTTGACTCTAGTCAAACTAGCTTCCTACCTCCGCGGCTCCGCCAATCGCTAGAGAAAGAGGTATGGCCGGCGACCTATTGTAAGAGCTTCTCGACGAGATCACCATATCACCCTTGCCTTCACCATATGAATATATATGTATGGCCATTCACTAGAGAAAGAGGTATGGCCGGCGCGGTGCATGTAGAGGAGCAAAGCTCAAAGAAAACGGGGGCACTACACTATATGAATATGTATTGTAAAGTTTAGTGAAATTTATTCGGACTGTCCTAGCTAGGAACTGAGAGTTTCAATCATGTGAACTGAAACGGTAGTGCCCTCCATGGACACAGCTAGCTGCTCTACCCGAATGCCGAGAGAAATCTGATTTATATCTGTGTAAAAAGCATCTAACAGTAGCAGTCAGTATACGCACACAGTGCCCAGTAGTACCATATACACTGTGCTTCACTGCTTCCTCAAAATGGACCTGCCGTCCTGGTATGTCGTAGGGATTCATGGCCTGGTTTATCATTGCAGCGCGGCGATCGGTGACCACGCACGGACACAACTGGCACGTATCCCGGCATGCGCCATGGCACGTCACAGGGCGGCCGTTGTCGTTTGCATCATCACTCATCACCGGCCCGTGCATGCATGCTACTCCAGCTACCCGTGTATAGGTACGCGCGATCGCATCGGATCGGATCGCGCGCGGCAGAGTGGTGAAAAATCAGTAGAGGAAGCAAAGATTTTCCCGCATTCAATCATGCGCACCAAATGCGAGCGCGCTGCGTGACTGCGTTGCATGCATGGTCCACGTACGTACGGGCATGACGGGCCAGCGGTTGCACGTACTCCTACATACGCAGCTGCGCGCGGGTGATGAGACGATGGAGCTATAGCGCGTCAGAGGCAGGGTTGTGGCTGGCGCGGCCGTGTGCACAGGGGCACAGGCTAGTAGCTAGCCGGCCAGGGGCCTGATTGATGGGCACGGGACAAAAAAAACAAAGAAAAAGAAAAACGGGGGCTCGTGAGCCGCGGGTGCCGACGACGTTCGCCGGCCCCCGCGCGCATCGACGACCCGCCTGCACTGTGCGCGGGCTCTGGCGCTCCCCCTGATCTGATCGCGCACGCCGTCGCACGCGCGACCGCAGCATGCATGCCATGCCATGCCGCGCCATGCATGCACGCGCCCTGATGCCGCCGGCGACGCCCTGGTCGCCTCAGCTGCCGCGCGCGGCGCAGGGTCCAGGGGGGACGGGCAGGCACAGCCTTTACTGGGACGGCGCGCGCACGTTTGATTGCCTCTCTCCACACTGTTCGCCGTCGTCGTCGTCGTCGTCGTGCGTGTTTTGGACGCACTCGCGGTTGGTTTTGTGGAGGGAGTCGTCCCTGTCTCTCTCTGTGGCTTCCGGTGCTTTGCCTGCGACCGCTGCGTGCGTGCAGGAAGCAGAGCTACCGAGCTAGCTGTGGGAAAGTTAGCTGCGTCTCCGACAGGCTTCCTGATGATTGAACGCCCGAATTAAGCACGGCCATTCCGATCGGTTATACTCCTACATTGATCGGATGGCTCGTCTCCTAGCTGGAAACAACGCGACACGAACGCTGTAGATCTACAAGAGTAGTGCACTTAAGATCCCTGCAGTGGACATAGGAACTGTGGACAGTGAAGGGAGCGGAAGATTGACGTCGCTGAACAAATCCTGATGCAGCGAGTTGGTCAGAAACTCAGCAAAAACTTGATTGAGAGCTTACCTGATTGCGACGCATCACCTCATGTGTTGTAACTACTGCTGGTCCAAATGTGGTCCTCTGCGATTTTTATTTGGGCAACCTGCCAATCTCAGACACACTTATTTTTTAACTCCACCTTTCAAACGGTGGGCGATTCAGGATCAAATGTGTGTAACAATAGGAGCACCAACTAATATACTCATAATTAAACAACCATTTGGCATTTATCCATCATCCATCAAGGGATTGATTTTGTCTTACGTACGTGTTAGGCACTTTCTTATACCAATATTCAACATCTCCCACGATTATTTTTCTTTGTTTGGTTAGTCTTACTGATATAAAGTCAAAAGTTATAATCTAGAGAAGCACAAAGACACACTAGCTCTAATTATGTCCAACTGCAAATTTTGCTCTATAGGACACATCTAGGTTGTGGACTGTACAAGTTTAGCTGACATGATCATATAACAAAATTCCATACCACTAGCGCATACTACCTCAGTCTATCGAAGTCGAAGCTATGCACCTACACGCCTTATATTTGTGGAATTTTTATTATTTTGTAATTTTTATTTAAATATAAAACCTTCTAAAACTTATTTTCAAAATCTAAATATTTTGGCGTGGCAAAATAACACTGTCACGCCACCCGCTACGGGCGTACGTGACAGTTTTATCCTACCATGTCAGCCCGTGGCCAGAAGGTTCGGATCTTGAAATAAGTTTCAGAAAGGTTTATTTTTAACATTAAAAACTAAAAAAAATCATATTTGTAGACCGAGGTAGGAGTATGTAGTAAAATATATAGCTACAAAACGTCCAATTTACTTTCCCAAAAGCAAGGTTTGAAGAGAATGTATTGGCACCCTTCCAAAGTCAAGGTATTTTCCCAGCTCGGATGGGTGTATTCTTTAGGGGAGGGTAGAAATGTTTTCTCCTGCGCACGTAAAGCGGAGAAATGAATTATAAAGCAATTCTCATAGCAAACTTTTGCTAAAAAAACGTCTCCATTTAATTAGTTCAGAGAACGTGAGCACGAAAGAAGAGAAAGTAAAAGTTAGAAAGATGTTGTAAAGAACACACCCTTTACACAGGGGGAATACCTGTAACATATAGCGTGGGACTATATTTTAAGCTATTTAAGGGCACACCTTTTTTTTCTTGCATATCTATAAAAAAAGCACTAAAAATATTTAACTAGATGAATTATAGTGCCACTATCATTCACGAGCTCTAACATGGAGCAACTAAAAAGAATATCCGACTAACAACAACACCGTACCATAATGATTGTTTTCACCTTGTACTCCCTCCGTCCCTCCGTCCCTAAATATAAGAGATTTTAACATTTTATTTGCACTGTTTGACTAATCGTCTTATTCAAAAATTTATGTAAATATAAAAAACGAAAAGTTGTGCTTAAAGTACTTTGAATAATAAAGTAAATCACAAATAAAATAAATAATAATTTTATTATTTTAATAAAACGAATGGTCAGTAACAGAGGAAGTATGTGTCAATTAAAGTGATAGATTACACAATAATCTATATATTTAACTTGCATGTATAAGAGACGGGACACGGAGGTAACATACTACTCTTAAGAGCACTGACAACAATTAATTTCCTCGTGCATCTGCTGCATACATGCAAGATTCTATGGCCTTCGTCGATCGTTATCAGTTTTGTGTTTCGTTTCCCTTGATCGAGTGCTTGTCCTCGAGAGTACGTACACGGAATGAAACTGGTTCGGATAGTTTCCGTCCGTCCGGACAAATTTTCGGATACGGCAAAATTTGGTCAGAACTATCCGGAATTTCTCGGATTCAGAAACAAGTACGGATATTTTTTTCTCGGATACGAAAACGAATACAATAAGGGTGATATCCGACGGAAACGGAAAACGGTCGGAAACTATCAGGGAATTTTTCTCGGATATCCGGAGACCTTCATCAGCCATTCATCAGAATCAGCCCAAAGAGCCCAACCCAGTCCAACTATCAACTATGTGTGTTATGCAAACCCTAGCTAGCTAGCAACAGGCAACAGGCAGCCGAGCCAGCCGACTACTCCCATTCCCCCGACCCCCACGCATCTCGGCCGGCGGCCGCCGCCACCGCCCACAGCCGCCTCGCCCCTTCGCCGCCGCCGCCGCCTCACCCCTTCGCCGCCACCGCCTCACCCCTTTGCCACCACCGCCGCCTCGCCCCTTCGCCACAGCCGCCGCCTCTTCGTCGGCGTCGTCGCATCGGCCCTCTTCATCGGCGTTGTCGCGTCGGCCCTCTTCGTCGGCGTCGTCGCGTCGGCCAACAGCCGCCGCCTCTTCGCCGGCGTCATCGCATCGCCGTATCACCGCCACTGCCGGTCTGCCGCATCATCGTCTCGCCGTAGGCCCGTAAGCAGGTTCGTCGGATCCACATTCATTTTTTGTGCTCCTCATTCACTGAGCCAGTGAGCCCTATATCAGAGTTTGAGACATCGAGTTGTGCTGTTGTGGTGCTCCTTATTCATTTGTTTTTTTCTTTTTGCATGTGTGGTAGATCTGTGAATCTGTGATGAATTCCTCTCATGCAAGTAGCAGCAGCTTCAGCTTGTGCAGTGCGAGCGTAGCAGCTTTGCCAACAAACCAAACAACTATGTACTGTGACTTTTACGTGTTAATGTATGTGACTATGCAACTATGCAAGTGTGTGCAAGTTTGTGGCTGTTATAGTGTTGTGTTAATGCGTGTGACTGTCATCTTATGCAAGTAATGTGTGTGACAGTGTGACTTTGTCAGTATGTGCAAGTTTGTGGATGTTTCTCGTTATGGTATTATTAATTGTTGATCTTTGCAAATGTAACATGCTTTATTAGAAAAAATAACAAGTTATATTTCTTCGTTGATTTGTGAAGATCAGTTTGAGAGGCTTTTATGTTCCGATTAATATTCGTTACCGTATTCGTTTCGATTCGTATTCGCTCCGTATCTGTATTCGATAATATTCGATTCCGTTTTCGTATCCGGGTTTCTGATTCCGATTTCGATTTCGAGAAAAAAAAATAAAAACGAATATGATAAAAGTAGTTTCCGACCGTATCCGATCCGTTTTCATTCCTACTTACACTATCACAAATGCAGCAAGTTTTGCGATCAAACTCGACTTCTCCTCACCCTTCTCTGCACGTATATGGACGTACACGTGTGGTCAGCCGCAGGCTCCTCTTCTTTCTTTGATCACGGCAGCCGTCTCCTCCATGTCGTCGTCGCCGTGCAACACGAGAAACCCTAGCGCGCCATCCGGGTGGTCGGCATCCTCGGGGCCCGTGGCATGTGGCAGGCTGGCAGCTCGCGCGAGCGTAACGCCCACTGCTCCAGGTCACCCCCACAGTCCACACACGGCGCTTCAAACTTATAGTCGCGTGGCGCCGATGAGTAATTCATTCTCTCTCAGGAACGTCACCCAGCTTCGGATGAGCTGCTGGTAGCTGGTGGCGTTGCCGCTGAGTACCTGAACCTCTGCGAGTACTCCCGGGCTCCCGGCCGCGCTTGTTGACGAGGGCCTTCTCGGCTTCCGTCAAGGCCGGTCTTGGTGATGAGCAGGCGCGGGGCCATGTCCTTGCCCTTGACGACGATGGAGAGCTGCAGCCGGCTCTGGCCTCTGGTTGATCGTGAGAGGACCTTGCGGGCGATGAACCACGGCGCCGAGCATGGCTAGCCGGGGGCGTCGCTTGTAACTTCGGGCTTCGGCGACGTCGAGCACAGGTTTATCCTCCGGCCGCGCCTGCGCCTGGTCGATCGGGTGCTCCGTTCGTGCGGTTAGAGCTCGCCTCCGTGAATACTGTCCTCCTCACCTTGGACGGGACGCGCGCTGTTGTCGCCAGCCCCTTCCGCCGTGATCGATCTGCACCGTGCGTGCATCACTTGCCTCTTCCGACGCCGACGCGACGAGCCGAACACTCCGTGTTTCAGGGTGCTGCTGCTTAATTTCTCCCCGCGCGTTGATAGTCATACGCGGTGCGCCATTGCTGGGTCATTGCCCTTGCTGCTCGGCGTGGTCTCGCGGTAGGCAGGAGCGCCACGAGCCCACGAAGTGACGAACTTAGAGCTGATCAGGCATAAGCGACATTATCAGCCGGATGAAACCGCTAGGCGCGCGATAGATATCCTTTATCAACTTCTTAGTGCATGTAACCGCTGAAACCATATTTTATCTCATTTTATCTTGTAATTCCCTTCTTTGTTTCTTGATACGATGGCACTGGCACGCCGCCGCCGCCGCTCCTGCATTACGGGACAACCGGACAAGTCAGTGGTACTCGGTAGTCGGTAGGCACGCGTAGACTTCAGTAGGGCATAAAATGGGCCGAGCTCTGTGCTGGCATAAGGCCTGATAAGCAGTAAGTAGTTTAGGCCCAAAATGGTGTCAAGCCGAAGCTTGGGCCATTTCCAGTGTTATGTCTTTCTGTCGGAATAAGTGCACTTAGACTCCCTCAATATAGTTCCAATTTAATTCATATTACTCCTAACCCCCAACTATTAAAATCAATATAATCTGACTCTCTCTCGGCGGTTTTGGAGGGTTTATTCGCTGACATTGCGCTTTTGACTAGGCCTATAACGCTGAGTCATCATATGGGGCCCACATGTCATTATCTCATTCCTTACCTTCTTCCTCTTGATCTTCCCCATTCGGCTTCTCCATAGACCACAATGTCTGCGGGATGAAGAAGGAAACGAGTGAGAGAATGACATGCGGCCCCACTTGGTGACTCAGCGGGATAGATCAGATCAAAGCAGCACTGAAAATCTAGACTGCTAGCAATTAGAGATTCTAGGAGAAGCTGCATATGTTAGAAGCTCCCCAAAACAAGCCCTAAGTATCCACTAATATCTACAAACTAGTCTGGACATGTTTGACAGGGCTCCAATTTCCAAAAAATAATTTCAAGAATGGAGTTTGAATCCTGATATACCTCTCTAGTTTATTTTTTCAGATCACTGTAACCTTCTCTACTATTTCTTTATTTAGATGGAATTAAAACTGTTTGGTTGGGCTCTAGCTTCAAGAGGAATGGAGCTTATATACCTTATATCACCAAGTTCCATATATCTGTCCTTTTTAGAAGACCAAGTTCAACGCATGTCCATTGTATGCCCATTCATTACTTAAAAAAAAATGCAAGCCCACCAGTTATTATGAGATTTACATGTAAATCTTGGAATCAAAGAAAAAAATATTTACTCATTAGTGGTATATATGGTACTCCATCCGGGTTGATAATACTTGTCGTTTTGGACAAGGGTACGGTTTCCAAAAAATAACTTTGACCATTATTTTCCATTATAATATGCATAAAAATGTTAACAACTAGAGTATTTTTATAGTTCTTCAGCCTGGGTCGGTACCAAATCTGAACCGTTGAGGGGCATGGATCGAACGGCTAACAGCAATCAATACCTCCAGGTATCATTCAGTCTGTAGGTGGTACCGGCCAAAGGAGATAGAGGTGGAAGGGTAAAACTGTCTTTTTGCGTTGGATATGAGGTTGAAACGATCGGAGCCGGTGAACCTCTTTGTTCGGATTAGGCGGCCGGTGACGGCGGCGGCATGTGAGACGGCCAGCGGCAGTGCGTGTGGATCCCTAGATGCGGCAACTAGCGTGAAGTAGAGCACACATGGAAGGGCGTGGAGCTGAATGAGGAAGCTAGCTACCAAGCGATCTGTTCAGTGGCTGGAGGAACCCCTCAACGGCAACACACAGTGGTGGTACCAAGGCCGGAATGGTTGCGTTGCCGGTCCGGCGGGTGACTCTGGCTAATATGCTTCTGGTAAGGACCAAGGGCACTCACTGATAAACTGGTAAAAGAGTAAACTATTGATTCATTCAAGTGATTTGTTCGACTCCTCGTTTTTGCTCCTTTTTTTCCTCACCATTGCGAGTAGACGGGGAGCTTGTGCTCTCCTCCTCCATGGCGACGGAGACTCGTGGCCTTGATTTCTTTCCCCTATTTTTCTCTCATCCTTTTCAAGCCGCCGGCGGCGGTGCCGGAGGATGAGGAGGCAACAACAGGGGAGTAGGCGCCGGCGGAGGAGGAAGGGGACGTGGCGGTGGCAGCGAGGGAGGAGGAGGTGGCAGCTGAGGAGTTGCCGCTGGAGGGCATGAAAGGGGAAAGGACTACGGCGCACACGCGTGTAAAGCATCTAGGCTCCCGGCGTTAATTTTGGTAATTAATGACAAGCACTAATTGTGGACTAACCGTTTTCTTTGAGCTATATATTTTAAGTTAGGTTCACATCATGTGTGCGCATGGATGATTATCGATGGATTAAAATTGACGGCGCAAAGCAAAAGGAAGAGAAGACGGTAAACTAGTGTTTTCATTTTAAATTGATCGAGGCGTTGGGAAATCAAAATTGTGCTAGTTTATTTATAGTTTTGCTGTACTATTAAGAGGGGAAATGACCTAGTAAAGAGATAATTTTAATTGCCACATTAGGTCATTGCATTTTCACTTATGCTCACATTTTCACAACACACACAACTCTGTTTGCACTGTCTGGCCTGACTAGGGGCGGTCAATCCGGCCACTATGTGGCCGGTCTGATCAGCGGCCCAGGCCGGTCTGACCGGCCAGAGAGTGGCGGTCTAACCGGCCAGGCAGTGGCGGTCTGACCGGCGGATGTCGGCCGGTCTGACCGGCCGGCCATATGGCCGGGATGGTGTTGTCTCGATGTGTCGATCCCGAGCCGTCGGAGTCATATTCGGTCAGACCGAGCTGATGGCGGTCTGACCGAGCCGAGGCCGATCTGACCGGCGACCCCATGTCGGTCTGACCGGCCTAGGCAGTGGGGCCCAATGACAGCCCTACAACGGCTAGAAAACTAGCCGTTGTAGAGTAGCACGGTCTAACCGGCCACATACCTCCGGTCAGACCGGTAGAGCACTGAGTTGGGGGATTTCGCCCCCAACGGCTAGTTTTGGTTGGTGGGAGTATAAATACTCCCCCTCCAACAGCAAGGGGACTCTCTTGGCACCCAATTCAATTGCATACACCCCTTGCACCTCTCTCACACACCTTTGAGCTTAGTGTTCATCCATTGTAGTGATTGAGGTTGTTCTAGCCAAGAGTCAAGTGCATTGCTTCCATTTGTAGAGCTAGTGTGGCACTTGATTGATCATCTCCACACCGGGTCATTACTTGCTACTCTTGGAGATTGCCGCCTCCTAGACGGCTTGTTGAGGAGTTGCCCGGTGACCTCTCCGAGAAGATTGTGGAGGAGGCCCGGCGCCGGTTTGTGAGTGGTTTGGAGTTCACTACCTTCGGAGTGAAGGAAGAACTACCCTGAGTGATCGAGGCTTGGGTAGTCCTCTCCGTGGGCCGGCTCCCGCCTTGCCCACCCCTGGATGAAGGGGGCGTGCGGTGGCTTCGTGGTTGAGCGGTGGAGTTGGGCTCGCCTCAACGGGGAGTAGGAAACCGGCGAGTTTCCGAATCTCGGTGAAAAATCTCTTGTCTCCTTGTCTCATTTGATTGTCGCATTTATATTTGTGCAATTTACATTTCTAGAGACATACTGGAGATCGTATCACCCTAGGATTGCTAAACATTGATATAGGAGTGTGATTTACTTTACTAGAGATATAATTGAGCCACTATCACCCTAGGTTTGCAAAACATAACTTAGTTGCTTAGTTAGAGTTGACCCTCACCAAGCCTAGCAACTTAGGTTAGTTTTGATTAGGTGTCATTTAGTTTTAAATCGCCTATTCACCCCCCTCTAGTCGACATCTCGATCCTACAGCGTGTGGGCTACGACTAGATGGCGAGCGAGCGCACCTACATTTTCTCCCGATCGTACGCTTCCGAATTGAACGGTCCGATCTTTTTAGGTACCTACAGGTATCAGTACTGGGCGGTACATATTGCTGGACTATAACAATTCTCTAACAAATATATGATTTTATTAAAGTACTTTTTAAGACTAAGCTATATATGTAGTCACCATATTTAAAAGACAAATATTTTAAAAATGATTTATAACTAAACAATAAGTGTTATCAGTCCGGAGGGAGTATACATCACACAAGAGGAGAATTATAGTGCGCAGTGTGGCGAGAAAGTTTTTCTTCCATCTCATCAATTAAAGAGGTATAGAAGGTAAACTATTTAAACTCCATCTTCTAACCACTCCTGATCTAATGCATGCCCGTGTCCTCGAGCCTCAGCTATAGCGATGCCACGGCCACCACCATCCTGTCGCCCATCCTTTTCCCCTGCAGATCTCCCTAGCCATCCTTTCAAGCTCGGAAAAAACATCATCTTCCCCTTCCTCTAACCCCCACCCTAAAAACCCCATAATCCGTGCATCCTTTGCTGGAATTCGGGTGTCCTTCACGGTGCGGAAGATGGAAGGGAAGGGGTTGTCAAGGAGCTCGCGGTCGTCGGTCATCGCCGACAAGCCCTGGCTGCCACCACCCCTGGCTCTCCTATCTTCTTGTCTACCCCATTCTAGAGGTTAAAGGCGACTGAGAGCACATGAAATTTGGCAATTTCCATTAGCAATTTTCAAGCACGCATTCGTCGGTGTTCCGATATTGGCATAGGGCTGGTAGCAACACAGGAGAGGAGAAAGCGCTTCGTGTTGGTGACCTAACACATGACATGTGTCGCTTAGCGAGCTGGACAGTGGTACGCGGGCAGTGCAGCACTACCTGGCTGTACCCCCACCACTCATGAATGCCCCTGCTTTTGTAGTTCTGTACTGTCTCCTACCCTCCAGTTGCCATTAGGTGTGACCTTGTGAAGGTAGCCTTTCTTCTAGGCTCTAGCAGCAAGTAAGAATGTATTCCAAACTACTCCATCCGTCCGAAAAAAAAAAAGTCAAACCGTGGGTTTCCATGCCAATGTTTAACTATCCGTTTTATATAAAAATTTTTTATAATTAGTATTTTCATTGTTGTTAGATGATAAAACATGATTAATACTTTATACGTGACTTATCTTTTTAATTTTTTTCATAATTTTTTCAAATAAGACGGACGGTCAAACGTTGGATACGAAAATCAGGGTTTGTCTTTTTTTTTTTTGGGACGGAGGGAGTATATCATGGTCTAACATAGGCCAGGTAAAGCTAAGCAGTGGATCACTGTTTCTGCTAGACTGTTACTTATGCGGTACGGCGATTTGTGCTTTCGTCGCAAACCGAGGTTCAGTCTGTACTCTGAATTGCAAACGGGAGATCATCTACAGTATCATCTTTTTGTGTAAGAAAGCTACCTACTGTAGCTGATAAAAAGATTTCGGGCCTGTCCCCAGGCTGGAGTGGTGGACCAAGGTCCAATATTGAGGATATGCGCCACATACGTGGTGCGGTCTGCAAAGTCTTAAAATGGTCCACCACGTCAATCAGTAGCCCCCACCTCGGTTGTTTTGGACTCCTCCCTTTTCGTGCAGATCGTGGCCGTGAAAGGTGTACGTGAAGCTGTCATCGATCGCCTCGTCTTATCGATCGGCTTGGTTACGTTTCAGTGTTTCACTCGAACTCCACGGTGATGGGGCTCACCCACTGGCGTCTGGGCCATCTCCATTATTGCGTCCATCGAAGCAGGCCATGTTCTCTTCTAAATAGAGCTCATGTGCGGGGTTGTTTTATGGAATCTGTCGTGTATTTTCGGCGTTTATACCGGCCGCCCCGCCCGGTACCGTGTGCGTGGACACAGGACACTGGAACAGTCCGGCCGGGAGACGTAACAGCTACTCTCGCGTCCTGTACGACGGATAACGCGCGCGGCATACGCGGGGCACCGGACGTTCGCACATCACCCGTGAGGTCCCGTGAGGTGCCCGTCCGCGTGGAAGCGGCCTAATCATCAGTTGATGATTTGATCGATCACAACAGCAGGTGCTTACGAGTATTATCATAGTTTCCCCTGAACTTCATGTAGTACTTCTGTTTTGCATTACCGACGCATGAATGAAGCATTGACACAGCTGTCACGACAGGGGAGGCGAGATTTTTCTTGTCCCCCCTTTGTGTGACTGCCAATTTTAGTTCCACTTCAATCGGGGTCTGCTTCTTACTAACGTTCAGCAACAGCAACAGCACCGCGTGCGTCAATTCGGTCACCTACTTTTCTGTTTCTGTGTTGAGCTTTGCCCTAAATTCCTAAACAAGGACAGTAGGACACAATAGTACAGTAGTACGGGATAATACTGTAACCAGTATATATCCACCGTATCCACGGAAATATTCGGACAGCACGTAGCACACGCAAACCCCGCCGTATAATCAAAGAAAACCATCTTATATTTCTCGCAAAGCTGGTGCTGGTGCGCAGCCCGCATGCACGGCGGCAGGCTTTGTGAGCTGCGGGCGAGGTGCTTAAAATAAACTCCCGGGAGATCTGAGTGGATGTGCTCGTACGGAAACGCTCAGACAACTCAGCGAGGAAATCGTTCTTTTCTCGCCTGTCTGTACCGACGCTGGCAGTGGCGTCGCGTGGCGTGGCGGTGCGCCACCACGGCACCCACCTCCTCGTCCACTCGGGGCTCCCTCCTCGCGTGGCGTTAGCTGCCATAGTGCCATGGTAGTAGTACCGGGCAACCAGCTGTCGGCCACCCCCACGTGCGGGGCCTTTTGGCTACATCGGCCTTCGTTGCCGCTCGGCCCAGGCCATAACGACGCCCAGCTACCACCGAGGCCTTAGCCCCTGTCTATCATTTTCAACCTTACTAAGTGTTTTGGTATTATTAAATTTTGATAAAGTTTTAGTAAGATTACTAAATTTTGGTAAGATTTTATATGTACTTACTAAAACTTGACAACAAACTAAATGTAGTCACTTTTTTTAACTTTGCCAAAAAAAAGGTAAGGTTAAAAATAGTAGCAAAGTGAACAAACTCTTATCTTGCAAGGGGTTTTTAACACGAATAAAAAAACTAATTTTATAACTCGCCTGGAAACCGCGAGACGAATCTTTTGAGCCTAAATAAGCCGTCATTAGCACATGTGGGTTACTGTAACACTTATGGCTAATTTGGACTAATTAAGCTCAAAAGATTCGTCTCGTGGTTTTCATGTAAACTGTGCAATTAGTTTTCGTTTTTATCTGTATTTAATGTTTTATGTATGTGTTAAAGATTCGATGCGATGTTTTTGAGAAAAAAAATTTTTAGAGCTAAACCAGCACTTATTACGGGCAGTAGTAGTACTACCCTGCTTTACTCAGCCCGTGTATGCTGCTAGTTAATGGTTAGTGCAATAGTGCGGGTGTAACTGCGAAACGATTTCATTCTGTACATGGTGGATTCATTGCTCAGGGTACCATAAGTTGCAGTACATCCTCCTGTAATCGTAGCAGTACGCAGAGAGATGGCAAGAGAAACCAAACAGTGGATGGAGCAGTAGCTCTCTCTCTCTCTCTCTCGGTGAACATCACTGAACAGTATGCAGCATATAATACGTGGGCCGTGGGGGATAGACGACTATAGAGGCGAAAGCTGCAGGCTGAACTCACCGACGACTCACCGTCAAAGTGTCCGAATGAGGAGGAGGCAGCATTACAGTTGCTACCCTGTTACCCCCTCTTCTTTAATTTGGAACACTAACTAGCTAGCTAATGGAATCTTTGATCATCGGGTGCTTTTGGATTGCTAACCTTTTTCAAAGAGTAAAAATAGTGTATCAAAGACAAACGGAGGCTCGTAAGTTGTGCGGTCCTGGGTTTGGCCCTGCTCCCATTGTTTTGTACGTGGATTGATCCACGCGCAGGGTAGATTTACAATTCCCACGTCGCTCCCCGAGTTTCTTTGATCTTAGGAGTGGATATATTTACAGTGCCCGAGTTTACTTTTTTATATTTGTTATGATATATATTGATTAACTAATTAATCAAATACCTGTTTAATTCGCATTAGAAGATTATCATGAAAGACGATATTATACATGCCATAATTTGTTAGTAAGTTTTAAGTTTATTATATTATCGTAGCTTACTAGCCTATCTTCAGTTCTTACCAAATTTTATCACTGTTGTTAATTTGGTGCAATCGGACGATTGATCGATATGAAGGGAACTGTTAGAAACCAACCTTTGTTGATAGATGTAACCGGGGGGATTTTCGATGCTGTGATAGTTGGATCCATCATCCAATGGTCCAGTTTTTGTAATATAACCACACTTCCAGTAGCAATTTATCCAGAGATGCTACCCTAAGCCTTAGTTTTAGATTTTGAACACCAACACATGCCAATGTTGCTATATCACAACTACTCCTTCCATTTTAGATTATAAGACTATTTCAAGTTTAACTAACTTTATAGACAAATATAATACTCCCTCCGTCCCATAATATAAGGGATTTTAAATTTTTGCTTGCACTGTTTGACAGCTTGTCTTATTCAAAAAAATTTGGAATTATTATTTATTTATTTTTGACTTACTTTATTATCCAAAGTACATTAAGCACAACTTTTCGTTTTTTATATTTACATAAATTTTTTGAATAAGACGAGTGGTCAAACGATACAAACAAAAACTCAAAATCCCTTATATTATGGGACGGAGGGAGTAATATTTACATTATTAAAATAGTTTTATTAAATTAATAATTAAATATATTTTTATAATAAATTTATCATGGGTCGAAAATATTAATTTTTTCTATAAACTCGGTCAAATTTAAAACAGTTTGATTTTAACTAAACTCAAAATATCTAATAACCTGAAACGAAGGGAATACATATTTCTTTTCGCTGTTAAAAACACATTGTGGAGCATATCGTAAGGTTAATACGACGACAATGAACCATTACAAAATAAAATTTTGCGGAAAGAAAATTTACATTGGAAGCTCATTCATTTCGCTCCCCCTGATCAATGATCATCATTATGCTAAGCTTTTTACTTCTTCGGTCTGATATTAAATTTATTTATAGTTACTTCCATTTTTTTAAAATAAATTTTTAAAGTAATAGTTGTATCATACTTTGTGAAAATAGGAAACAATTATATTATAAGAAGATAAAACGAGAAATAGTTCTATTGAGATTTGATAAAGTACTTTTAGTTTTATATTCATACGTGTAAAATAGATAAAAAAATAAATTTATTTTGAAACAGTGATAGCACTCAACAAGTTGAGGAGGCGTAAACCATAATCCGTTACCACCTCCCAGACCGACGGAAGCAAAAACGGGCGGATTATTGATGCGTGCAAGGGCAATATGGGCATAACACACAAGGAATGAAGGAGACAGTGATCTACTAGTAGTCCAGTACCCATGGCCGTGCGTGCGGTGCGGGCTTTGCTTGCTAATTAACCCCGTCGTCTTACTAAAAGCGCCGTCCCCCAGAGTGTGCTCCAGTGACCCGACCACGCGAAGCATCCAGCTCGCTGCTCGCCACTGCCACCTCCATGCCCCACCACCACCACCTCGCCACCTCGAGCCCAGAACCCTAGCCCCCCTCAATGCCGCCTCCCCGCCGCCGCCCGCCCGCGCCCGGGCTTCTCATCCTCCTCATCTTCCTGGCGCTCGCCTTCCCCGGTGAAGTCGCCGGTGATGACGCCGCCCCTGGCAATGTCACCGCCTCGGCGCCGCTCCCCTGCTCCGAGCTCTCGCGCGTCTGCACGGCGTTCGTCGCGTTCCCGGCGGCCGGCGACGCCGCGAACGCCTCCGTGCTGGAGTCCATGTTCGACGCCGCGCCGGGGGACATCACGGCCGACGCGGCCGCCAGCCCCGGGTACGCGTTCGTCCGCAAGAACTGCTCCTGCCTCGCCTCCCGCACATACCTCGCCAATACGACCTACACTGTCCCCTCCGCCGCCGCCGGCGCCGGGGCGGCGGCGAACGCCACGGCGGCCGACGTGGCTGCCGCGGCGTACGCGGGGCTAGCCGTGCCGCCGCCGGGCGGACCGGCTCTCCGGCCGCCGCGCCCCGGCGCCGTGGTGGCTCTCCACCTGCTCTGTGGCTGCTCATCCGGCCCCTGGAACTATCTCCTCAGCTACGTCGGCGTCGAGGGAGACACGGTGGAATCGCTATCAAGTCGGTTCGGGGCCAGCATGGACGCCATCGAGGCCGCCAATGGCATGGCCGGCCCTGATCCTATAACCACGGGGAAGGTGTACTACATCCCACTCAACTCAGGTGAACAAATGTTTAGCGATCATTCACTCCGGCAATTTGATCAATCAAACTTCCCTATTTACACACGGTATACTGCATTTTTCTTTTTGGCTGAACCTAGAATTTACCATTTATTTCATGAACATGGTGAAATTAATTGGTCTAATAATTTATAGATGCAGCGTTATTTAATGAGGGAGGAACAGAGATGCTTGCCCATTACATAGTAATCAGCTAGATTGAACTGGGATTTAACAGTTCATTTCTTGCTTGAGATCACCTCAGATAGGAAGGAGTATGAACACAATCTGAAACACGTAAAATGCTCATTACCATTTAGTTCAGCCTAAACAAATCTCTGAAAATTGTTACCATCATGGAGTTGTGAGGTCCATATGATTGCCTGTAGAGAGTATACTGAATGGAGTAAAATAATCCCTTCAGTCCTAGATTGGTTGGTGGCATCTGATGATGTGCTGCTACAGACAAATTTGGCACAAACAAGGAGGCACATTGTGATATCGAATGATTGTACTCGAAACACATGCCATGCTTCTAAGTTTTACTAAGAAGTTAACCAAATTATGTTGTCACCAAACATAAGGTACTATCTGTTTGTTGTATTTAATAGAATGAGACCCTAAGTTACAGGCAAGGACTGCAATACGTTTAATATGTGGCAATATTGGCCTTTTTGGTTAGCTAGGTGCTTCATCTTATTTTCTTATTTTGCATTTTTGCGGGTTAACCTTGTTCGATGTTATCATTCATATCTTTATAGCACTCCCTTTTTGGTACAAATACAATGATATTATTCCACTTTGTTCTTTTATGATTTTTTATTTAGTTATTTTGGATACCTCTCTTCTAGCTTGTAAGGTTTCTTTTGGGCAGTTCTTGCTTTTACCTCTTTTTTTTTTTGGCTTCATTCCTGTAAAACTACATCATGTGCAGTTCCTGGACAACCATATCCCGTGATGTCTCCTTCCTCTCCTACTCCTGTGCCAGCACCCGCACAAAATGCATTCTCAGGTATGGAGGTACCTGTTAGAGTTGATGCACTTTGTTTGTTAGGTTATTGTTTGGCAGCTATATGATATTCTGAGAACACTTAATGCTAATAGTTGTATAACATGCTACCACATTGTTGGCACTTCATTCTGAGGATACTGTCCTATTGTTCTCTTCAAGTATTAATGTTGAAATATTTTGGCTTTGTTAGGTTGGGTAGCCTACAATTGAGATGTTCCTTTTTATGATAAACTAACAGTGTATTTTTCTGAATTACATCTGCAGATGTATCAGAACATCATTCCACAAAATTCCCTTATGGATGGGTTATTGGCAGCATGGGAGTTGCACTTGCTTTGATTGCTATTGCTCTCCTTGCACTTGTTCTGTGCAAGCTTTCCCAATACAATCCCCAAGCTCCAAATAACCAGGGAAAGAGCCCAGACCAGTCTGTATCACACAAGTTTCAACTTCTTAAGAGTGGTAGTTTTTGTTATGGTTCTGGAAGATACTTATGCTGCCAATTTGGAAATGTGAAACAATCAAGAACGGATGGCGGTGATCATCATATGAATATCCCAAAAGGTTAGTTCATCTCCTTTTAACCATCATTGTGCTAACTGTGCTACATAGCATGTTTTTTTTTTTGTATATATATGATGGGAATAATTCCTGGCCACTGCATCTGCGCAGCACGGCAATGAAGTGGTGAATGGGTTTTGCTGAGTTCATTTCACGTGGATATTAAATATAGGAGTGGCCTGATGAATCTAGTGCCTTATATAGGCATATTAAAGATCGAAATGTTGTCATATGCATATCCCTTAGGGGTTTTGTTTTTTCAAAATGTTATATTGTCATTGCTTATGACACTCATGTCAGCATCGCTTAGTTGCTTTTCCTGCAATGATTTAAGCAGGAATATGATCTGTTCAATTTTTTGTATGTGTTCAAGTAGCACCAAACACATCTGATGATCTGAACTTCTATTCTGAAGTACATTGTCCAAATAATATCGAAGAAAACAAAACATCAAGATACAAATTCGCAATTAAACATCTTCATGATTTCTTAGTGTGACAAGTCATTGCTAGCAGCCTAGAATGCTCTGCTTTGATTTGTTCGAATTTTCTTTTGTTCCTCTCACATACAAGCTGTTCTCAATTTTCCTCTCATGCAGGTGTTGTAGTGGACGTGTTTGATAGGGAGAAGCCCATTGTGTTTACCTATCAAGAAATACTTGCATCAACCGATTCATTTTCTGATGCAAATCTTCTGGGTCATGGTACATACGGCTCTGTTTATTATGGTGTTCTTCGAGACCAGGTATGTGATCTGAGCTGACCATATCCATGCAAAACTGTTGTGATTTTCCCTTGCCAATAACAAATATGTTTTTTCATAGGAGGTCGCTATAAAGAGAATGACAGCAACTAAAACTAAAGAGTTTAGAGTGGAGATGAAAGTTCTTTGTAAGGTCCATCATGCCAGTCTGGTATGCCATTTTACAGTTGTGTAAATCCTTCTAATAGATTATGTCTTATATCCTGTTTATTGAATTTCATTTGTGTGACCCATGATTTGTCAAAGGTAGAGTTGATTGGCTATGCAGCAAGCAAGGATGAACTATACCTGATCTACGAGTACTCTCAAAAAGGTTCACTCAAGAATCACCTTCATGATCCTCAAAGCAAAGGTATACCACCATTTAGCACTTGATTTACGAGTGATTTACTAATTGCTTTCTGTTTAACTTGGGTAACCTCGCCACGTAATGTTTCCACTTCCAACAGTTTTGATATTGTATTTGTTGAGTAGGTACCAATCAAAAGCAACCCTTATGTAAAAGTTCTAAAATATTGCTGCTAACTCAAGTTTTTTTAACTTTTCTTTTCTGAACACACTTATACATTTTCCATCGTTATTGATTGATTTTGTGTTGTTTCTTTTCCAGGTTACACATCATTGTCTTGGATCTACAGGGTCCAAATCGCTCTTGATGCAGCTAGAGGACTTGAATACATTCATGAGCATACAAAGGATCATTATGTTCACAGGGACATCAAAACGAGTAACATCTTGCTTGATGAATCCTTCAGAGCAAAGGTTAATTGTTTTGAAATTTGTTTACTGATTTGTTTTTTCCTGACACCATTTAGAACAGCTTGTTTACCTGCATTTTCTGTCTCTGTAGATTTCAGATTTTGGTCTTGCAAAACTGGTAGTGAAGTCAACTGATGCAGAGGCTTCTGTCACAAAAGTTGTGGGTACATTTGGTTACTTGGCCCCTGAGTGAGTATATTTTCTGGTAGCTCAGTATGGATTTAGAAAAGAAAAATATCTAGCTCAATCCTGACATTTCATTTATTCCTGTAGATACTTGCGCGATGGCCTGGCAACTACGAAAAGTGATGTTTATGCTTTTGGAGTAGTACTTTTTGAGTTAATATCTGGAAAGGAGGCAATTACAAGGACTGATGGATTGAACGAAGGATCAAACTCAGAAAGGCGTTCCTTGGCATCAGTTGTAAGTTTTCTAGGTTCAGCATAAGCAATTGAACATATATGCCCATTATAACTTGCGGGCTTAGAATTATTGTGCCATCCCAAGTTACAGTGTTTTTCACTGGCTTTATTGAAGTTTTAGTATATTTTACATTTTTACTTGTTATTTTGACTCCAAAAGTTTTGAACTAATTTAGTTTTAACAATGCAGATGTTGAGTGCACTAAAGAATTGTCGTAACTCAATGTATATGGGGAGCCTGAAAGACTGCATTGACCCTAATCTAATGGACCTGTATCCACATGACTGTGTATACAAGGTATGCACAATAAAATCTGTTGGAGCTTTTTTTTTTGCGAGTTAAATCTGTTGGTGCTTGATGATCAACATCTCCTGCACATTTCACATACCTTTGCTTCAAAGCTAAATCTCACTCTAAATTCTTCTTATAAAGATGGCCATGCTAGCGAAACAATGCGTGGAGGAAGATCCTGTTCTTCGGCCAGACATGAAGCAGGCAGTAATCACGCTATCGCAAATACTGCTGTCGTCGATCGAGTGGGAAGCGACGCTAGCTGGGAACAGCCAAGTGTTCAGTGGTCTTGTGGCTGGGAGGTGATCCTGTAAGAGTGGCCTGGTTGCTACGGTGCTATCCCATGCGCTCTTCGGTGATCTCCTTCCCTGCTCCACTAGAGGCGTTTTCCCCTGTAACCTTCTGCATTTTGCTGGTTTCTTGCCCAGTTGAGCAGTTTTCTGCATCTTCTTTTCAAAGTATCTACCACAGTGCAATATATTTCTTGGTGGGTGATATGTAACCATGTATGTATACCAAATGTGCCTTGCAAGTTCTAATGCAATGATCTTGCACCATTTCATCGTCTCTTTGCTTCCATCTCCTGTGATGCATCAGTATAGTTCTCTTTGAAGTTTGAAGCTAAGATCGAAAGGCTTGTTGAGTTCACTGCACACACACAAAAAAAATGTTGCTAATGCCAAAATTTTGACACCTTACCAATTTTTGGTAGTTCTACAAGTAGAAGTTTTTATAATTACCAAATGTTGGTAGCGGGAGAAATGGGAACCGGGGCCCTGTTCCTCCAAGGGCCTGTTGCACCGTGGGCTTGCAGGATCGTCTTCACACATACATAATTCACTACCTATCAGAAAACCACTAGGGTGGTAGGTGATGCGTGGCGTAAGGCTTGGTTCATCTTGTTGAGTTGCGATCCAAATTCATTTGCACTTAATAAAGGCCAGCTTCTGCCGTAGTGGAGGGGAGGCCCATCGCCGGGAGGCTTGGGCCGGAGCGTAGCGAAGGCTGAAGTTGACCCATTGGGCTGTGCACCCGGGGACGCCCGGGGGTGCGGGGGCGGAGCCCCCGCGAAACGGATCGTCATCCCTTTTAGGGTTCCACTATATATATACCTCTTGTAAGCCGCCGTGCGGTGTTGTAACCTCACCCCAGATATAGTGAAGATATTTTGCTGGCTGGCGCCCGTGGTTTTTTCTCTCCTACTTTGGGAGGGTTTTCCACGTTAAATCTCGTGTCTTCTGTGATTGATCTATTATTTATTTATCGTTTGTTCGCTTATCGTTTCCTAACACATCTTAGGCCCCGGGGTCACGGCGCCTAACACCACACAAGGTTTATATCTTCAAGGTATCAAGAAGAGTGCAGAAACCTATAAGATCCACATCTTAACATCGACACTCCCTCTGAGGCCATATCCATCATGAAATCCTTCATCATCGACGTTTCGAGAAGATGGCTGCTATACAACGGAATCCCGTTTTCGAACGGAACGATACTGGTTAGGTATCAGGTCATGATATCTCTGAGGTATCATGTCTTGAAACCTAACCGGTATCAAGTGATACATATTAAGTATCAGACGATTCCTATCACGTATCAAGTGATACTCGTGAGGTATCATGTGATACCTATTAGGTATCAGATGACTCGTACCACGTATCAGGTGATACTCGTGAGATATCATGTGATACTTATCAGGTATTAGACGATTTCTACCATGTACCGGGTGATACTTGCGCGGAAACCGGAAGTGGAAGGCGAACAGAACGCGATCCCGCGATTGCCGCCGCCTGACTGCCACCGACGTCTTCTAATCTTCTCCTCCTCACGGCACCGAAATCGCGTGGCGCAACGGCACAAGGCCACGCATCGACGCGCCGGCGGCCGGCTTCCCGTTTTCCTTCCGCTGCTCCGCACGACGGTCGACGGCAGTAGGGCACAAGGTGCAGTGCGGCCGTGACTCCGTGAGCGCCCGTCGGATGCAGCGGCGGCCGCCTGCCGCCTCTTGAATCTTGATTCGGGTATTACTATTAGCTAGGATCCTATGTGCTTGTGCATTTACATGGTAGCAGCTGGATTAGCTTCGCCTGCTTCAATTATGTATAGTCGTCAGATTAGAGAGTTTGCTATACAAGCTTTGGCTGTTAACCAATCGTCAAATGAAAAATTGAAATTTCGTACCATTTTTCTGTTAATATGTAAATAGCCATGTACCCGTTTATTGATGTATAGTCGTATGTTTGGTTTATTCAGTTGTTCCGATAGTTGGACAAACCGACGAAGGCACTAGTGTGTATTTCTGACTCACTTGCCGTGTGCATCTAAATGCTTGTGATCAACTAATCGGTACGATTTTAATTTTTGATTTGTAATTTTGTACTATTATTTATATAAGTTAAACTACTATAATAATGGTTTTTTAATTATCAGGCAATGTCGTCGAGAAAGTATGTAGAAAAGGAAAAAAAAGAAAAGGGTGGATGATTTGATATAATCCCAAAAGAAACTTTTAAGGTAACATGTACAGTATTTTCTATTTAAATATTATTTATGAATGCAATTTAAATGTTTATAACATTAACTCAGTATATTTATCTATTGATTATTATTATATATTATAATGAGGGACTTTAAATTTAGTTTCGCATCGGGGCCCAAAAAGTTAGGACCGGCCCTGAACAGGACATCTCCTCAAGCAGCATGGGAGCATGTGTGGACCCGAGGGTACCAGTAGGGCCCGAGCACGATCCAATGGCAAGCACGGAACACGCCTCGAGATTGCAGACTGCCTGCAGTCTTGGGGCATGAGTCCGGCCATGATATTATTACCGTGTCGAAAGACAAGCCTAATTGCGCATGTCACTTGGGTTTGACCTGGAGACCACATTGGTGGTGCTCACTGCCCTGAGCTTGGTGGAGATCTCCTAGCCGGCTATGCAGAGTAGTGGGCCCAGCGATGGGACAACAAGCGGTGGCATTAAGCCACAGCAAAGCGGTACCCAAATAATTACAAGTAGCTGGGTGACCCGCGCAATCGCGCGGCTAGTATCCATATAAAATTATCTATTTTTAATATGATTTTATTTAAAATTTATTGAATAGTTCTCTCGTTATTTTAAGACTTATCTGTTTGCTTGATCTATTATTATTTATATTCATTCTCCTTGGAAACTTTTAAAATTTTGATATTATAGTTTTTAGAGTTTATTGTCTCATTGAGTTTCGTTTTTATAATTTTTAGAAGTCCCATCAAACACTGCCACTCTATTCCTCTACCGCCCATCCGCTGCCTCCTCTCTTTATTATTACTGGAATTTTTAAAATCGAACATAATTATTGTTTGGGTTCATTTTTTACTTTTTAGAAGTCTCGTCAAACCATTAGCGGCTTTGCCACTGTACTCTTCCACAGCTCGCCCGCTACCCCCTCTTTATTGTCATTGAGATTTTAAAATCAAACATTATTATCATTGTTTTTTTTTACTTTTTAGATGTCCTAAACCTTTAAAAATAGAACCAGGTAGTTTTTAGAGTTTTTTTTTCTCGTTAAGTTTCATTTTTATAATTTTTTGAAGTCTCATCAAACGTTGCCACTATACTCTTCTACGGTCTATCTGCTGCTTCCTCTTTTTATTGTCATTGGAATTTTAAAAATCGAACATAATTATTGTTTGGGTTCATTTTTTTTTTACTTTCTATAAATCCCGCCAAACCATTAGTGACTTTGCCAGTGTACTCTTCTATGGCTCGCATGCTCCCTCCTCTCTTTGTTGTCATTAAGATTTTAAAATCAAACATTATTATCATTAGATTTTTTAATTACTTTTTAGAAGTCTCGAACCTTTAAAAATTAGACCTTATAGTTTTTAGAGTTTATTATTTTGTTAGATTTCATTTTTATAATATTTAGAAGTCTCATCAAACGCTGTTAGTATACTCTATGTACCATTGTTTAGTACTAAAGATACAATTGTATTACATGTATTTATGTTATCAATCTTCACCGTTCTAATTTGGTTCTACCACAGTCTAACGGCTTGGATTTTATTCTTCGATTAACGTTGTAACGCACGAGTATTTTTTTCTAGTATAATAATACTTCTGAGTTTCTTTTTTCACTTAACAAAAATTCTGGCATGAATAAAGTTACATAACTCTTAAAATTTCTACTATTAGAAACAATATATAAATGCTATGTTTACTAATAGAAAAAATTCCTAGCAACACAATCACCTTGAAGGATTGAATGGCAACATATACTGATATACAGTAACCCGTGTATGTAGTTGTATGAACGTTTGCTTGTGAATTCATGTTTTTTTGCTCAGTTGGTTGTTTTAAGGATAGCACGATCCATTAATTAAGTCCATGTCCGTTTCACACGTTAAACAGCCCCATGTGAAAGGAGTCCGGATCCAATACAAAGTTGAATTTTGTGTTTATACGTCTAGTATTTGTCCGTGTGGACTCCTAATAGGATTTATGTAATTTTTTTCTCTACGTATATATTCCATCAATCACAACCATTAAAATCTAGACGTGTCAAGATCTAATGGCTAATAATTTTCCTTTTTCTTCGATTAACGTGAAATTTTCTAGCCTCTGTATTAAACGTGGTGTCTTTTTTTTGAGCTATCTTAATAATATAATAGATAGATAGATAGATAGATTCGAGATTACAACTCAAATACATGCAATAAGGAGGTGGCAAGGTATGAAGTGATCAAACTAGTTGTGTCATCCGAAGGAATAGGACCAGAACAACGCGCCATGCGCCAGCGAGCAACGCTTGGTATGGTTGCATGGTGTTATGAAGGGCGGACAATCCCCTACGCCCTCATCTAGGCCCACCAGGCCCGACTTCACGACAGGTGACGCTGGAAGCTCGTTCCAGCTGTCCTGGGCCCCATGCTCAGCTTCCTGGGGCACAAACGTAGGCTCGGTCAGTAGCAATGAATGCATTCAGACTAATGTGTCTAAGACCTTCCCTAGCAGTTATCGATTCGCTGGCGGTCGTTATAAACTAGCTGCCACTAAAGATCCGTTTTCGCCGACGGTTGGCTTAAGACGGCCGGCAGATTACAATATACAATATGTTAGATTTAATTGGGTAATTGATCCATTTAAATCAATTAAATCAAATAAATTTCAAGGCTCATTATGCTAGGAATTCATGTGAATTCATTCTTTTATGAGATATCAATGGGATGAAGAGTTTTGAGAATTAATCCATTTGACTAGGGAATTGGTAACTTATATCAATTAGTCCTAATTGATGGATGGTTGATGGTTGTGTAGTGGAGGATGGTCCATGGCTAGTTGATGACAATTAGTTGCTCTATTCCTCTTCCTATTTCATTGGTAACTTACATCAATTACTCTTAATTGATTGTTGGCTGATGGTTGTGTAGTGGAGGATGGTTCATGGCTAGTTGATGATAATTAGTTGCTCTATTCCTCTTCCTATTCCATGACTCTTACTCTTCATCTTCCATTCCTCTTATAAAATGAGAATGGATTTGATCTCCGCGAGAAGAGTGAGACACACTTTCATCCATTTTCCAACGCTGTTGCTGCTACGGTAATCCCATCCCGACGAGTGTGTGCACACGTGTTGGGAGAGTAGGCCTCCGAAACCACGCGCTGCTGCGATGTTTGCACGGACGGGCGGGCGATCAGGTTTTTGGGGAGCGCAAGGCGCGACTACTCACTGTTCGTCAACATCTACTTCACCTTCACCAATATGTCGAACACTGGAGACAACGGCAACACTGGATACAAGGAGAAGGAGGCTCCCGTCAACACCAACGGAGGCAATACTGCCTCAAACTCCAACGGAGGACCATTCTTGGGGTATAATCTTCTTACATTATTTCAATTAGAAGTTTTACTGTTAATGTTCATCGCAATGTCAACATTGTGTTATTATGTGATTGTTGATGCTTATTCTACATTAAGCATGCTCATGTTAATTACATTCACCACTATCACTGGATCAAATCCCATTGTAAATATCATGTTTATTATCTTGTTATTTTGGATTAAAATATGCCGAATTATGACCAAATTTTCAACACAATATACATAACCCCATGCAAAATGTAATGGCGGGCTCCCCTTCCAAGTATAAGAGCAGGTTCAATAGTATTGCCGATTGCCAGCGATATCCATGTCCACATCAGCTAACAATTAATATGGAGAGCAAATTATCCAGTACATCACAGCTCTCAAGAAGCATTTATTTTTTCCTGTGGGACCCAACTGATAAGCATCTTTCATAGCATTCATCTCACTGCGTGTGGACCCATGACCATTTTTAAAAGTTGAAAATTCCTACCTTGCAAGCTTTTCACCTTGGAGCTTACATAGAGCTGGCGATAAAATAGTCGCCCGTTCCTATCACCTTTCTTCTTCTCTGTCCTCCAGCTCATTAGTTTTGCTGAGATGGCTGTATTATCGTCGGTTATTCTACCCGCTCTAAGAGGAGTTATGCAACTTAGCAAGGGGTTGGAAGATTAGAAAAGGAAAAGTGACATCTAGTCTAGAGTTGGTCGCTTCCTTGTAATACGTTTCACATCTCCCAAAACACAGGAGTAGGGTCTTACGCACCTATGCGGTCCAAACATGTATACTTATATTGTGTTCTTGATTTTGTCATCTTCTTGCGCGAGCACAACTCGCCCCCGGCCAAATCTTCAAGGGGGGTGTTATCTTCCCCGTTGTTGGGGCTCCCATCTCCGACAATATGGATTGGTAAGGTTGTAATGGTAAAGTGTTAGTACTATTTAGTTTATTGTCTTATCAAATTTTAGTATGGTTGATTTTGATAATAAATTGAACAAGCCCCAAGTGACTCCGCGTATCCTTCGAGGCCTACAATAAGTTTGGTTTGTTACAAACACAAACCATGCCCAGATTTTGGCATTAACAAGTTTCGGAAGTTGCCAAGAGTCTGAGTATTTGTCTATTTGACGTCGTTTGCCTGTTAGCTTTCTTTCCAAAATTTTTGGGAGCATATGGACTTGGGTTACGTTTTTCTACCAACTCTTTTGGCAACAAACCAAATGAATCATCGTCTCACATTTTAAGGCCTTTGAACCCAAGGTAGGTGTGTTTGATTTTGGCTAGAAACCAAAAAAGCCGTAAATCTGCTTTAGCCCAAGGTAGGCCATGCAACGAAAACATTTTAAGGCCTTTGAGCCCAGCAACATTTTGATGCATGCATGTTCTCCTCGTTTTATTCGAGTTGGGATATTTGGATAGGCCTTGGACCGTTGGACGATATCAACCGGACCCGAAAGTCCAAAGCTTTGGCTGTCTCGTCGATTTCTGAGTGCACTGATTGTCCAAATCACGTCGATTGAAGTCGACGCCGTTGTCGTCGCGGTGCCATTCCGGCCGGTGAGTATTTTCCAAAGGAGCAGGTGATGCGTTGTAATTGGTGATGATGCTGCGCTTTCTCGTTTCAACTCCGAAAAGCAAAGGGTACGAATTTCCTGCCAAAAAAAATCCTCATGAATTGCTACGCTCTGAACTGGGCCGTGGCGCATTATTGATGTGGGGCATCTGCTAATTCGTGGTGGTTCCGTGCCGTTGTCCGGTTCCACCTACGACCAATCTTTGACAAGGACCTGAATGAATCTTCTGGTCGATTCCCAGTATCCGAATTGGTTCACCCTTCCGACAACGATGTGCTCCATGATGCCTTTGGGTGCAGAAAAAAAAACTCAGCAAAGCACATTTTATGTTTGGTTCATGCGACCAACCAAACACAATTTCAAATCCTCTGAAGTCTGAACAAAACACACATTCTCAATTTAATTACTGTATCCAAATTTTGTACTACCTCCAAAGTACGAGTAGTGCTCTATAGAGAAGCCACGTCCAGTAGCCTCTTCCTAACAAGAGCGCAAGACCAACCACCAAACGTTCTAGAAACTGACCCGCACTACAGCACTACTCCCTCCGTCCAAAAAAAAAAAGACAAACTCTGATTTTCGTGCTCAACGTTTGACCGTCCGTCTTATTCGAAAAAATTATAAAAAAAATTAAAAAGACAAGTCACGCATAAAATATTAATCATGTTTTATCATCTACAACAATAAAAATATAAATTATAAAAAAATTTCATATAAAACGGACAGTCAAAGTTGGACACGGAAATCTAAGGTTTGCCTTTTTTTTGGGACGGAGGGAGTACAGATTATGCTTTAAGATACTTATATTAAAAAGATGGTTTGCATTCCAACGTGTCATAATCCGTAACTTTGTTTATTAGAGCAGGTATAATAGTAGGCTATAAGCCAGTTATAAACATATTTCGATGAGATAAAAGAGAAGAGAGAGTAGCAGCGGGCTACAGATTTATAGCCAGCTGCAGCACGGACTCCAAGATACATGTGTGTATGATATGTGGGATTAGATATTAATTGTGCAGTATATGTTTATAGCTATTGTACAAATTGGCTATTAAGTTGGCTATAGATGATTTGGAGCTGACAGTTGACTATACTATTAAACTTGCTCTTAGAGGCAATTCGTAAATTCATTTATTAGAGAGACAAGTACTACTCCCTCCGTCCCAGAAAAAAGACAAACCATGGGTTTTTGTGCCAACGTTTGACTGTTCGTCTTATATGAAATTTTTTTATAATTAGTATTTTCATTGTTGTTAGATGATAAAATATGATTAATACTTTATGCGTGACTTATCTTTTTAATTTTTTTTTCATATTTTTTTCAAATAAGACAGACGATCAAATATTGGACACGGAAACTAGGGTTTGTTTTTTTTTTGACGGAGGGAGTACTTTTCACGTGGAGTTGGAACGTTGCTCACGAGCTAATACTCCCTCCGTCCCAAAATAAATGTAGTTTTATCACTATTCATGTTCAATGTTTGATCGTTCGTCTTATTTGAAAAAAAGATTATGATTAGTATTTTTATTGTTATTAGATGATAAAATATGAATAGTACTTTATGCGTGACTTTTTTTTAATATTTTTTATAAATTTTTTAAATAAGACGGATAGCCAAAACGCTAAATACGGATATTTATGGCTGAATTTATTTTGGAACGAAGGTAGTATTTTTTTAAGGGAAAACTCGTGGGCATCAACAAAAGTGAGCTGATGGCTGACGCTCATAATCAGCCTTGATATTTTTCCACACTTATTATAAGCGTTTAATTATTGAAGCCGAACGAAGCATTGCGCGGCAACTTGCAACGTGTGCGAGCACCGCGCGCTGCGGTACGATGCGAACGACCCAATTAAATCGAGACGATACAACCTCTTGGGCTCTTGGCGCTGACAAAGTGACGTTGCTTGCAACCGCAAACTACGACGCCTCTCCAAACTCCACCCAAGCCACTGCGCCCATCACCCATGTCTCGCCACGGCAAGCCGCAGCAGCGGCAGCCGCTGATCCTCCCCGATGCCGCGCCCATGGGAGGCGGCGACGGCGGGCGCGGTGATGCGGCCACGAGGAGGCGCAGGTTCGTCGCCTTCCTTGCCATCTCCGTGGCCCTGGTCGCCTCCTACCACCACCTCGCGCCGGCCCCCGCGTCGCGCTACCACGCGCTCTTCGTCTCACTCGGCAACAACGACACCGCCGCCGCGCACCTCCGCGCGCTCACCCTCCGGCCCCACGTCGCCGGGACGGAGGCCAACGCCGTCGCCGCCGAGTACGTCCGCGCCGCGCTCTCCTCCTTCTCATTCCCCACCCGAGTCACGCCCTACTCCGTGCTGCTCTCCTACCCCATCCACCGCTCCCTCTCCCTCTCCGTGCCTGGCCGCGCGGCCGCCTTCAATTTCGCTCTGGTCCAGGAGACCTACCCCGGGGACCCCTACTCCGAGGCGGCGGCGGAGGTCATCCCCACGTACTTCGCCTACTCCGCCTCCGGCTCCGTCGCCGCCGATGTCGTGTACGCCAACTACGGCAACACCAAGGACTACGAGTACCTCGCCTCCCGCGGCGTGGACGTCGCCGGGAAGGTCGCGCTCGTGCGTTACGGGAATCTGCACTGCGAGGACATGGTGCGGAACGCCCGCGCCGCGGGCGCCGCCGCCGCGATCGTCTACACCGACGCCAAGGACTTTGGCGGCGCAGGAGCGAAGGGGAAGCGGAAGTGGTTCCCCGACGCGCGCTGGCTGCCGCCGACAGGCGTCCAGGTGGGGACCCTGTACTACGGGAACGGCGACCCGACCACGCCGCTGTGGCCGTCCTGCGCAGCCGGGGAGGACTGCGAGCGGCTGAGCAAGGGGGAGCTCGACGGGAGCGCCGCGATGCCCGGCATCCCAGCGCTGCCGGTGTCCGCGAGAGACGGGGAGATGATCCTCAAGGCGATGGGCGGCGACGCGGCGCCGACGGAGTGGCAGGGCGGCGAGGGCGCGCCCCTGTACCGCCTCGGACCCGGTCCTGCTGTGCTGAATCTCACGTACATTGTGAGTGGATCTTACTGTTCTAGTTGAGTCATTATCGAAGAAAACTCATCGACTCATCGTTGTTTCTGTGGTGAACTGCAGGGAAATGACACCTTAGCAACCATCGAAAATGTCTTTGCCGTGATCGAGGGAAAAGAAGAGCCTGATAGGTAATCTTTCGCTCGAACAAGTGAATGGCATTCCTGCTTGTCTTTTGCATACGTATAGAATTCAGTTGCACGTGGACACGTGGTGTCACTGTTTATCAGGCTTTGACTTAGTGCCCTGCCCTGCATATTGTTTTGAGTATAGATCAAAGTCCTCATTTTTCATCCCACAGGAGACGATTAGATTTCTAGAAATGTTGTAACTTGTAAGGCCAAGGCAAAGCTAGCAAGTATAAATTTGGCCATTTGTGAACAGATATGTGATCATAGGCAACCATCGTGATGCCTGGACATTCGGAGCAGTTGATCCCAACAGTGGAACAGCAGCTATGCTCGAGGTAATCAATTCAGTTTAGAGGAGCAAATTATACAGATATGTCATCTTTCATCAGACATTTGGTGACATGAATATTTCGTCCTTTCCCTTTCTAGTTAGCCTTTGTCTCATTTTCCAAACAACAAATTTAAGGGCATATTCTTTTTGTTGATGATAAAAGGCATCTATAATTTCTGAATGCCAAGAGTTGATGATATAATGTTAGCATCACACCTATATATATAGATCGCAGAAAGGCTGTCCAAGCTTGAGAAGAAGGGATGGAGGCCTAGACGAACAATCATTGTGTGTAGTTGGGATGCAGAAGAGTTTGCTCTGGTATGTCCTTGATCACTTGTTCTGAATTGCTTCTTTATCAGAAGGTTGTGTATTGATGCGGCACACTCAATGTCTCAGATAGGGTCTACTGAATGGGTCGAGGACAACATGGATATGCTGGCTTCAAGAGCTATTGCTTATTTGAATGTGGATATAACAGTGTTTGGCCCTGGAGGTTTTAGGCCCCGGGCAACCCCTCAACTTGATCAGTTGATCAAAGAAGCAAGTAAAATGGTATTTAAGCTTTACTCCGTCTTTCCTTTTTTACAAATTGGACAGCCAGATTTTGTTTTTGATTAAGAAGTAAAACTAAGACCGTCATTTTGAAAAGAGAGGGAGGGAGAGAAATTTTCTTTGAACAGGGCCAGTATCAAAGTATATAGCAGTCTTACAAAGGCACAAAAATCATTTCATTTTCCACCCTCTCTTTTGAAGGTGCAAGATCCTGATGATCCATCGCAGACATTGTATGACACTATGATTCGCCACCATCCTCCGGTGCGTACATTGTACAGTGGTGAAATGGCTTTATAATCCTGTTATGTGCAATCTTAGATCTGGAATAAAATTATCTTTGTGCTGAAAGTGATAAGGTTTTCTTTTCAGATTGATAGAGTGGCTGGAGCAGGAACAGATTTTGCAGCTTTTCTACAATATATTGGTGTACCTTCACTTGACATGTCGTACGGAACAAGTAATGATTATATATTGGAGATGTTGATCTTGATAACTCCTAATTTTTTTTTTATTACTTCATTGTTTGCAGTCTCTGCTGCTGTCACTCCTTTAGCATCTACTAATATTATTGCTCTTGCAGTGGAAGATTACCCTGTTTACCACTCACTGTACGATGATTATGTTTGGATGGAGAGATTCGGAGATCCGTTGTTTCACAGACATGTTGCATGTACTGAACTAGTTGTTGTTCAAAGGTTTTTCATCTCATTGCAAACACTGACAGATTCATTTGTTTTGCTTGCATAATCATGCAGTGGCAAGTGTATGGGGTCTGATTGCTTTGAGGCTTGCAGATGATGAGATCTTACCCCTCAATTATGTCTCTTACGCATCAGAATTGGAGGTAACTTTCCTTCTTTTCTTCAATTGGGATGACCAATTTAGGACACAAGACAAAGCCTCGATTCATTTTATAAATAAAAACAGAACATTATTGTGATACACTTTTCGCTGATGGGTAAATGTTAGGTTATGAAATTACCAGAGTTGGTGGAACAATCTGCAGCAAATGCTTAACATATGAATTACCTGCCACATTTTTTATTACAGAAATGCACAAAACTTGTGGAAGGTGGGTGTACAGGATGTCCTGTCAGTTTCGCTCCTTTACACAAGTCAATTGACCAGCTTAGAAAAGCAGCCAACAAAATTCACAAAGAAAAGATGGTAACGCCTTCCGTTTTCAGTGAAACAGAAGTGTATGGCGCGCAAAATTGCTCCAACATTCCAATGAAAACATCTCATTTCTGCCTTGCAGATGCTACAAGCAGAAAACTGGAGCCTAAAAACGAGAGCGTACACAGTAAAAGTCAGAGATATCAACGAGCGGTTAATGATGGCGGAGCGAGGCTTCATCAACCGAGAAGGGCTCGACGGTAGGCCGTGGTATAAACATATGGTGAGTATCATCAGTTCTGCAGTTTGGTATGCCGTTCTGATCCAAATTTGATGCTGACAAAGTGATAACCTATGTCCAATCATTTTTTTTTTCTTTTGACAGATATACGCATCGTCTGACCAAGACGACTGGGGCACCAAGGCATTCCCTGGTATCGTGTCGGCCATCGACAAGGCAAATAAGCTCAACACAACCGAATCTTGGCATCTCCTGCAGCATGAAATTTACAGGGCTGCAAGGGCTGTGTCCAAGGCTTCAGCTGTCCTTGATGGTAGACTAACATGAGCGTACATAAATTAAGATCACTACACGATTTCATTTTGTGCAGTTTAAAGTACCAGATACCAGCTCTACACGTAGTTACGATATGATATAGTTACACAAGTACCTGTGAAGATACTGAAGAACTATCCTCAGTATCATAATTATTGATGTTAATGAATTACCCTGCGTGATTCTCTAGGGTACTACGAATAAGTTTTTTTTTTCAGATGGGTTAACCCAATTTCTGTTGAATAAAACCGGAAGCATAATTGTTTAAGAGTTGAGTGACTGTCTCCATTTCGCTGTCGTAGTGTACCACAACAAATTGACCAGTACGATAGTATCTCTTTTTTTTAATTATCTCGATAAGGCTTGGAATCTTGCAGCTTATTGGAATGGTGCCAGACGAGTATATCCTGCGTCACCTCCATGGCCGCACAAGGACACGGATCAAGCAGTTTTTATTGATTGATTCCTCGTGAATCCGCTTGGCCGATCGATCTGCTGTAGGTAGCGTCGGTCGCAGCAGTTGGTTCGTTGGTCACACCTATCGATCTGGATCGGAATAGTAAATTCAAGCACTGAAAACTTTAGTGTGTGTTTTATGACGCTGAAAACTTGTGTTCTCTGTTTGACCCTGTTTGGTTACATGGGTGAAAAGTTTTGGCGTGTCACATATGATATACAGACACACATTTGAAATATTAAACGTAGTCTAATAATAAAACAAATTACAGACTCCGCTTGTAAACTACGAGACGAATTTACTAAGCCTAATTAATTCATCATTAGCAAATGTTTACTGTAACACCACATTGTCAAATCATGGCGTAATTAGGCTTAAAAGATTCATCTCACAATTTACACGCAATCTATGTAATTAGTTTTTTTCTATATTTAATACTCCATGCATATGTCCAAACATTCGATGTGACGTGGTGAAAAGTTTTTTTGCGTGGGAACTAAACAGGATCTTTATTCCAATCCCCCACCCCCAATTTCCTTGTGACGTCACATCCGAGATTTCAGTTGCTCATCCAACAAGTAATACTACCTCCGTTTTGTTTGAAAAATTTATGGAAAACATAAAAAAAATAGTCAAATGTAAAGTACTATTTATATTTTATTATCTAATAACAATTAAAATACTAATCATAATTTTTTTTAAATAAAACAGATGATCAATGGTTGAACATGAACTGTATAAAACTGTACTTTTTCTAAAACTAGGAAGGTAGCCCACGCAAATGCGCGGGCACCTTGTTTAATGCTGCTTTAATTTTTATTGCAAATGTTTATGTTAGGATGATATTGTTGAAATATTTTCTATTTATGATTAGATAAATTCTGTTCAATTTTATTTTCTTTTCATCATTTTTGTTTGGAGTATTCCACTATGTGAAGAATCCCCAAAATGCTTTGGTCTCTATAATTCGGGATAAAAATATAAGTGGGTTGATCTACATAGTTGACGCGTAAAGGCATCCATTCTAAATTATCTCTCCAATTAAGAAAATTTAAAACAGAGGTCATAGTATTTTTTTAGTAAATTACCAGTAAACTGGAGTGTCATGTAACAAATACATGTTTCTAGATTGTTCTATGCTAAATGTCAGGAATTCACGATGTACCATAGCAAGTTTTATCAAAAAAAATATGGGTATGTCCTTTTAATTCCTATATGGAATTGACTTATATATTGTTGAGTCCAAATCATGGTTGTTTCACTAATAAGAATTCTCGATACAACCAACGTGCTTAGTACGATCATTGTGATGTTCAACAGGCCACGTAATTTTATAGATCATATATATAATTTAGATGCTATGATCATCTTAAGATTATTTATTTATCTCGTAAAAAGATCATTTATTGATAAAAATCATCAATATCAAATTGTATGGGTAAATATCTCCTATATACATGCCGAGAGAAAAATTAATTAAGTAGATAGAAAGTCGTTAGATGTCTAATGGGATATAAGTAATGGGTCTACCAGTTTTATAAAAAAATAAGGTGATATGTTTTGATTTTTATTGAGCGATTTTAGTATTTTCTTTTATTTAGTGGATGCCTCAATATCAATGTGGGTACAGAATATAATTTTTTTGTTCGTAAAATATAGTCAATATAGGTATTAAATTATTAATTTCACTTAAAAAATAATATAATAGTTCAAACAGATCATAGGGGACATAGGGATAGCTAGCCAGACCTAATATGTTTTCTTTGCCTATAAAGATAATTTTAATTTTAATTGTCATAGAAATAGAAAAACAGTGAAAAGTAACACCGCACACCGCACGGGAAACATGGATGGAGGGAGGGTTGGGATGTTTCCTTTTTTAAAAAGAAATGGTTGATCTAATTACCTAAAATAATGTGTTTGGGATGTTTTTTTTAAAAAAGAAACAGATCTAATAATGACATAAAATAATGTGTCCATCGATTTAAGTGAAAACCAACGGTTGGATGTTTCTCTATTTTAAGAGTGCCACATAATGGTTAGAAATATGTGTAGAATATTTAATGGACTTTAACATGTCTGATGTTTATTTGCGGGGGTTTTTTCTATAAAGATAATTTCAATTTTAAATGTGATTGGAAAAAATAAGAAATGAACAATGGGAAAAAAAGAGAAAGGAATATACGTGCATACTGCACGGAGGTGAGGCCGGTGGGAGGTTTTTTTTTTATAGATCTAACGACGTGAAATAATGGGTCCACCGATTTAAATAAAAATCGATGGTCAGATTTTCTCTATTTTATTAGAGCGTCACGTGATGACTTGAGAGTATTTATAGGTTGCCACGTGGTGGCTTGGGAGCATTTGCAGAAAGTTTTATAGACTTTTAGTATATAAATTAAATAAGTGTAATATAATTCTATATCTATTTAGCAATCTAATTATCAAACGACGGGGGAACAAACTAACAATCTGATACAACCTTATAATTATAATTATGATTATTTGCTATCTAACTTTTTTTTCTATCAAATTGTTGTGAGTAGCAAAATAGAAAAATAATAGAAGAGTAGAAGGGAAGGAGAGGCGGTTAGAAGATATATGTATGTACGACAATATATAGGTGGGAGCATAGTTTGTTTTTAATTAGGTGGCCCACCTATTTGAGTTATCTATAGATCTAATGTCTCAAAATAATAGGTTTACCGGTTTAAGTAAAAATCAAAGGTCCGATGTTTAGAGTGTCATGTGGCTATTCGAGAGCGTTTGTAGAATATCTATGTGACGGCTTGAGAACGTTTATAGAAAGTTTAATAGATTTTTAGTATATAATAATAGATGGAGGCAGTAGCAAGCATCAAGTTTAATCTAACACTCAATAAAAGATGAGGACATAGTGTCGACATAGAAAAAAAAAGATGGCAAATTTCAAGCCTGGAAGCCAAACAGTTCAAGGCATCCAAAAAAGTCCGTGCCCAAGATAATTAAGCCTCCATACTTTGTTCAACTTTTGGATTTGTAATAGGATGAATTGACAGGAAGAAAGGGACTCTCGTTGGATTACCCCTGCTTGGCCCTAATGGAACATTAACAGATTGGTCCGCTAATTGTAGCGTAGCATTGGGACACCACCCAATCACTCGCTCATCAACATCCTAACGCTGTTGGCATTGCCTAAGCTCCTAGCGGCTAGCGCCTTGCGGGAGACCATGCGCTACACACGGGAGCTTATCTTATTAGGAAACAAACATGTCTGAGCTGGAGATGGCCACCGGCGACGTCATACGAGCGGCGAAGTCGGCGTACTCAACTGTAGCGCACGTTGTGACGGAGTGGCTGAAACAGCGAATCATCAGCGAGAACCTGATCTATAATAATCTCTCCTTCCCCAAAGCGGCAAGCCAGCAAGATCCTCTCCAGCGTCCAGCCTCACACGGTTTTACACAAATTTTGACAATTTAATCTTTTGTAAAAACTAATTTTATAAATAAACGGTGACTAATTTTATAAATGAACAGCGGTCAAAACTTATTTTAAAAATAACCCTTTTATTTAGTGCCAGATCGTATGACGCTGAATTTGGACACATCAGCGCCATGTTATTTGGCGCTAAATGCCGTATCACCATGGATGGGAGGCTGAGTCAGCGTGCCAACGTGCATTCAGCGCCGTGTTATTTGGTGATGAGGTGTCTAAATTCAGCGCCATATTAAAAAGGGGTTATTTTTAAAATAAGTTTTAGTCACGGTTTATTTATAAAATTAGTTTTTGTAAACGGTCAAATTCTTAAAATCTGTGCACGGTTTTCACGCGAGACGTTGTTGCGGCGTGCGCTGTGGTCGCATTCGCCGCCGCACGATCAAACTGCCGGTGTGGCAGTAGCAGCAGCAGTATCCAGCTTGCCACTGGTCCGTTTGTCAAGTTGTCTCAGCAGCAGAAACAGCGCGCCCGCGGCGCGGAAGCAACGAGCCAGAGTCCAGAGCAGAGCACCCCCACACTCTGCTCCTCTTCCTTCCGCCGCGCGATCCCGCGCGCACCACCCCGCGCCGCGCGCCATGTCGCGCCTCGACGCCACCTCCCTCCTCTCTCCCTCGCCGACGCCGCCGCACAAACCTACCACCCCGCGCCGGCTCATCTGCGTCGTCTCCTCCACCCTCGCCGCCCTCGGCGCCTCCCTCTCGCTGCTCCTCCTCGTCGTCCACTCCGCACCAGCGCCGAACTATGGCAGCCTGTTCCTCTCCCTCGCCTCCAACGACACCGCGGCGCTCCACCTCCGGGCGCTCACGCTTCACCCCCACGTCGCGGGCACCAGGGCCAACTCGCTCACCGCCGCCTACGTCCGCGACGCCTTCTCGTCCCTCTCCATCCCGGCGCACATCACGCCCTACTCCGTCCTCCTCTCCTACCCGGTGGAGCGCTCCCTCTCCCTCGCCGTCCCCGGCCGCGCCACCACCACGAGCTTCGCCCTGTCGCAGGAGACGTACCCGAACGACCCCTACGCGTCGGCCACGGCGGAGGTCATGCCGACGTTCTACGCCTACTCCGCCTCCGGTTCGGTGTCCGCCGAGGCCGTGTACGCCAACTACGGCCGCGAGGAGGACTTCGCCTACCTCGCCTCCCGCGGCGTCTACGTCGCGGGCAAGGTGGCGATCGCGCGGTACGGGAGGATCCACTGCGAGGACATCGTGCACAACGCGCGCGTGGCGGGCACCGCGGCAGCGGTGGTGTACACCGATCCTCTGCAGTACGGCGGCGCCCCGGGGGAGGCGTGGTTCCCCGATTCCCGGTGGCTGCCGCCGACCGGCGTGCAGGTGGGCAGCCTATTCCGGGGCGTGGGCGACCCGACGACGCCGATGTGGGCGTCGTCCGAAGGGTGCGAGCGCGTGAGCGTGGAGGAGGCGATGGCCACCGACGACATGCCGGGGATCCCCGCGCTGCCGGTGTCCGCGCGTGACGCGGCGGAGATCCACGCCGCGCTGGGCGGCGACGCTGCACCGGGGGACTGGCAGGGCCGGGAGGGCAGCCCAGTGTACCGCCTCGGCCCTGGCCCGGCGATCCTGAACCTGACGTATACCGTAAGCAACATTCGACGAGCCTTTCTGTCTCGATCACTGAAATCCGCATGTTGTTTTTTTAGTAGTCATGGCCTCATGGGTCGCAACTTGCAACCAACGAGCCAATGGTTTCTTGTGGAGTTTGCAGGGGAATGATACGATGGCCACCATCGAGAATGTCTTCGCGGTAATCGAAGGTGCAGAGGAGCCGGACAGGTAACTCTTTTTGACATTGCATCAGATTAAATTACTCTACCCCAGTATACACTTCTTCATGGGGTATTTCTCTAACTTCAGATTTTCAATCACAACCTGTGCTGGTACCTGGTAGTTAACACATGCATCCCACTTGGGCATTGCCGTGCACTACTTTTGGACCATTTGTTGACAATATTTTTTTTGAATTGCTAACCATCTGTTGACAGAAAATCTCTGCCCCATCGTTTGGCCTAAACAGCCAAAGAATAAACCAAAATTTAAATTTTTAACTTGATTTTAAAGTTGATTTTGAAATGCTTTTAACGTAATTTTTGTTAATGTTGGCTTTTAAGTCGCTACGAACAAATCTACAAAAGTTTTACTTATAAATTAATTTTAATTTTCTAATAAGCCAAATAAGCCATTTTGGGCCAAATGGGCAACCGATGGGAGCCTCTATCTCCAAATTTTGCAAATTTTGGTCCACTAGATATGCTTCGCGATTCGTGCGCTAGCTGCTTCTTCTCCAACTCTGATGAACTCTTCTTCTCCATCGGCAGTGACAAGTCAAACTCCGGCGGAGGGCCGACGAATTAGGGTCCCGGGGTGAGAGGGGCGGGAGGGGGAGGGGGAAGAAGGGGTAGTTCGCCGGGCTTAGAGGGATGGTCGTGGGAGGCGGCGGCCCGGCGGTGGGCGGTGGAACGGGTGGGTGGCGAGGCGCCGGCGGTGGCGCCGGACCGCCGGAGCCACGGGGACGGAGGAGAGCGGTGGGCCGGTGTTGGTGGTGGGGGCATAGCGAGCTTGTGGTGGCCGATGGTGGCGGATCCGGTGGCGAGGAAGACGGAGGGCCGGGAGCATCTCACCTTCGATGCCTCGAGGAGGGAGGTGAGGGGGAGGGGGAGGGGGAGGGGGAGGAGACCGGCCGAGGGGCCTCGCCAGCGCCGTTGATGCCTTCCGGCCAGTCGGCGAGGCCGGGCGGCGGCGGCAGTGGCGGAGACGGCGCGGAATGTGCTCGCGCTGAGAAGCGGCGGCGTGAGGGGGAATCGGGAGAGGAGAGGGTTTTTAGGGTTTGGTTGCCTACACGAATCTTAAAACAATCGGTTGGTTCAAAATTTGCAAGATTCCTAAGGGGGTTTTCTGTTTTTATTACACACGTACATCCACTCACACACCACTACACGCTCATACCTACGAGAACGGCCGCTAACACACGTTTAAAGAGATAGAGATCTGTAACATATTTCTAGCCTCACTAAAATTATGAGGACTCAAAACTACCGATAAAAAAAATTCATGTGCTCTACAATTGACCGAATACTCTGCACTACCGTGGTACTTTTACATGCCTATATTTGCCAAAAAATTTCATCTTATCATTGCCGGGAATGTATAATTGCAACAATTTTATTCTTCATTATCAATCTAGGCCTGACATATTCACCCAATCACCTACCATTATCAACAGATGATTTTCTAGTCGAATATTTATTGTATAATTTCTATCCCTTGACATTTGGATAGTGGGAGCCCTTGACATTTTTTCTCTCTATGTAGTTTCAATATTTCAACAGATTCGTAGATAACAAAAATATTATCTTGGCAAGCTATACATGGCTCACTTTATATTTCGGATGTAGATGTCCACCGTCTCCTGTTGCTATCATATCCATATCCTGCAGAATATAGAGATCAGAAAGTAATACAGCTACACATTTTTTGTTTTAAAAAAATCATGTAGCTGACTGATTAGAGACGTATCAGTCTGCAGAAAGTCTAGGCACAACCACACAAAATGAAATCAGAGATGAACTTAGGATGTGACTTAACTGAAATTTGACCCTTTTGTGATGCAGATATGTTATCCTTGGTAACCATCGTGATGCCTGGACGTTTGGAGCATCAGATCCCAATAGCGGAACGGCAGCTATGATTGAGGTAATTTTTGGGGCACAAAGTTCTTTCTCCGAAGTTCAGTAGGCTGTACTTTCTCGTAACTTTGCTGAGCCAAAACACCGTTTTTATAATACTGTGACTGATCACTCAGAACATGGCCATGTCTGCATCTTGACATGTTGTTTACTTGTTGTTTAGCTAGCTCAAAGGCTTTCGGTGCTGCAAAAGCAAGGATGGAGACCTAGAAGAACTATAATCTTCTGCAGCTGGGATGCAGAAGAGTATGGGCTGGTACATATCTCTGACTCTCTCTCTCTGGCTCTCTGCACTATATGTACAGACTTATGCAGAGTAAGAGCAACTAGAATGGTGATCATTCACAACTTACATTTATGCAGACAGGATCAACTGAATGGGTTGAAGAAAACAGGGAGATGCTTTCCTCAAGAGCTGTTGCGTATCTTAACGTTGACGTTTCAGTAGTTGGCCCGGTATTTCATCCCGCTGCAACTCCGCAACTTGATGAACTATTTCAGGAAACAATGAAATTGGTGAGTACATCATTCCTGAAAACAAGTCACGTTGACATTTTTTGGGGAAAAGACGAAAAAAACTGGCAGAGATTTATTGCCTTTTCTTTTGGTTTTACTGTAGAAATAGTCAATAATGGGTGTTTCAACTTTTTTTTTCAAACACTAGTGAGACATTTTATGTTTATAACGTTTCCTTGGTTGTGATTTCTAATAACTATAAATGCACTTTCTCCAATCATGAAGGTTCAAGATCCTGACAATTCATCTCAAACCGTGTATGATTCTTGGGTCAAATCCAACATTTCCCCCTTGGTGAGTTGTAAGATGATTTATATTAGAAACAGAATAGTTATAGTAGTAATTCCTATTTCCAAGTTGCTTGATATATTTAGCTGAAAAATTTTCATTTCGAAGAAATTTAATTTTAACGTAATTGCTGATCACCTGTCCCCGCATAAAAGATTGGACGGCTAGGCGATGGTGGATCAGATTTTTCAGCTTTTGTCCAACATGTTGGTATTCCTTCAACCAGCATGGTTTTTGGAGAAGGTAAGTGTTTTCATGTTCCAGAATCTATGAGCCATCTTTTAAATGGATTTTTCACTTCTATCTTTTTATTGGATTTTGCTTGTTTTGCCTTGTCCTTTGCAGGACCAGGCTATCCCATATATCATTCGTTATACGATGACTTCGTGTGGATGGAGAAATTCGGAGATCCAGGGTTCCATAGGCACGCTGCAGGTATTGCTCTGTATTTTTTGAAGGCTGTTAGTACTTTCTTTTTTTTCACCGGGACGGCGAAGAATGCCGACCGATGTATATTAAGAAAAAGGGGAAAACTGTACAAAGCTGTTAGTACTTTCTCTGCAACATGATGAGCGGCATTTTCGTATTACAGCTGCTAGCATCTGGGGAATGATGGCTTTGAGGCTTGCTGACGAAGAGATCCTGCCCTTCAATTACATGCCCTACCCTGTTGAACTTGAGGTATCATCACTATGTTTCCAGTAGTATTTTGTAGAGAGGAACCCTCTTGATTTCCCTTTTCTGTGTCTGGAATTATTACGTGATTTTTTTTTTATCACAGGCATATACTAAGGTAGTAGAGAATGAAGTAAGGGGAACGGCTATCAGTTGCTCTCCACTTCACAATGCAATTAGAGCTCTGAAAACGGCAGCTACCAAAGTAAATGGCGAGAGAGAGGTAAATGCACATGAAGAATTTCTACTCTTTCAGACAGCCTTCTAGGTCAGGTTTTCATCATGACTAAGAGGAATGACTGTTCTTAGGAGCTTCAAAGGCAACTGTTGAGCAACCAGCTGAGAAAGGATTCAATGAAAATACGGACGCTCAATGACCGGCTCATGCAGGCAGAACGGGCATTCACTAACAGAGAAGGCCTGTTCAAGCAAGAATGGTTCAAACATCTGGTGTGTGGATTCAGTTTACATTGTTTCTTGTTTTGAATTACACCATGATATCGCTGTTTTCAGATTGCAGTTTGTATTTTGTGCTAATTGGCAACTATTGCTTCTCACAGGTCTATGGACCATCAGAACAGAATGACTGGGAAAGTGCATCTTATCCTGGTGTAGAAAATGCTATAGCTAGTGCAAGGAAGGAAAACACTACAGAATCGTGGAAGTTTGTACAGCACGAGATTCACAGAGTCGCGAGGGCAATAACACAGGCTTCTGTTGTACTTGCCGGCAGCCTGACATAACATCATTGAACTCAATTGGGTGGACATTGTTTCAGCAACCAAACAATCCAACAGGCCAAAGAACGTTTGACCTGCATGGATAGTCATGTTATGCTGGCTATTGATCTTCTTTACAATTTGATTCCTGAACTACAAGGAAAAGAATTCATGGCGATCGATTCAAGCACCAAGTTGGAATGTTACTTGTACATATGCTTGTGTAGATTTATTCGTACACATGCTTGTGGAGTACTTTTGTAGTTCTATTATGTGTATAGGTTACAGATATACAATACTGCTTTGATTTTGTATTGCGCTCTCTGAGAAAACGCTTGAACGTCAATGGAATTAAGAAATAAGAAATACATGAAAAACAGAAAAAGTGATACCAAATAGATTAATTAGCAGTCCTAATAATATATTATAGAGGGCATACGAATTGAATGGTAAAAAAATTGAGACATGTGAATTTGATGGTAAATTCTCTAAATTCTCGCCTCGGAAAACAAAGAGGATGTACTTTTTTGGTGAACACACTGAAGTTATGAACAATGCAAACTTAATACCAAATCGTTTATAGTCATCCATATCAGGTACTTCCTCCGTTGCATATTATAAGACTTTCTAGCATTGTTCATATTCATATAGATGCTAATGAATCTAAACATATATGTGTATAGATTCATAGCATCTATATAAATGTGGGCAATGCTAGAAAGTCTTATAATATGAAACGGAGGGAGTACAACACTAATAGGCTAACAGCAAACAAGAAAAGAGATAGAATTAATGAAAATATCGCACCGGCAGAACTAACACGCTTTTTCCCTAGAAACAGGAACAGACCATCTCTTTTTTCACAAAGGAACAACAAGGCTACTTACCTATAATCACCAAACGCAGCACTCAGAAGAAACTTACTGAAACGTATTCTTTACGACGACGATGAGCCCATGGCTGGCTCCGGCGCCGCTGCGCCACCACAAATTAGCCATTGGTGTGGGGAAAAAGTATACTGAAGGTCCCTCAACTTGTCATCGAGTTACAAAATCATCCCCAACCACAGAACCAGATACCGGGCATCCTTCGAGTAACAAAACCGTTCGCTTCAGTTGCTTGAGTGATTTTGACCGGTTTTGTCCGATATGGTGGCTGAGTCAGCGTGGAAACCATGTGGGCCCCACATGTCAGCGTGGCCACGTCAGCCTCCTCTCTCTTTTCCCCTCTTCTCTCCCTTCCAAATCTCTCTCTCTTCTCAGTGGCTGCATCCACGGGTCGCGTTGCGCGCCGAGGGGGGGGGGGCGCGAGGAGCTGCCGGCGGCGGAGGAGCGGCGCGCAGGTACCACATGCTCTTCGCGGTGCTCCGGCAGCAGCGTTTCCCTCACGGACACGGCGTTCGACCTCCTCTGCCTCCTCCCACCTCATCGGCAACGACGACGACTGCATCAATGCAAGCAACGCGAACACGTCATCTCCATCTCCTTTGCGTCGTTCCGCTGCCGCCCGTCTCCTCTTCGGCGCCCAGCTCCTCTTCGGCGGTGTCGATGCCTCCATTCTCCTCTTCGCTGGTGCCGGTGCCCATCTCTGCGCGCGGATGCGGTGCGACAAGGGGGGATGAGAGGAGAGGAAAGGGGAATGGGACGCTGGTGTGTTGGTGAGGAGAAGCGGCGAGGTAGAATTGGAAAGAGGCGGCGCGCAGCAGAGAGGCAGGCAGGCAGGCGGCTCCCGTCGCCGTCGCCCCCCTTCCTAAGCTAGTTCGGGTTCCTCCTCCCCCCATGCCACGCTCGCCCGCCGATGCCGCCTCTCCTATGCTCGCCCATCGACGCCGCCTCTCCGCCACCGCGCTCGCAACGCTACGCGTGCGGATGCCGTCGGTGAGAAGAGAGAGATGAGGAAGGGAGAGAAGAGGGGGAAAAGAGAGAGGAGACTGACGTGGACACCCTGACATGTAGGGCCCGCATGAGTCTCACGCTGACTCAGCCGCCACGTCAGATAAAACCAGGGTCAAAACCACCGAAGAACCTAAAGCGAGCGGTTTTGTAAGTTGAGGGATGCCCGGTATCTGGTTTTGCGGTTAGGGGACAATTTTGTAACTCGATGACAAGTTGAGGGACGTTCGGTGTACTTTTTCCTTGATATGGAGGGGAGTACAATGGAAAGCGTCCGACCCAACCCTACGTCCCACAAGCCCACCAGAATCAGACGGCAGTTGTACGAGTTGGGTCGTAAATACACGAAAAAAGTCCATTTAGACTCTCTTAATTGTTCACCAAATCTAATTCATAACCCTTAACTAGAAAACCTGGTAGGACGACTCCCCCAATTACTAAAACCGTTACAAATCGACTCCTATGGCAGTATTGTGGGTGGTATTCGATGACGTGGCACCTTGACCGTTGTCAACACTACTGACTCAGCTGAGGATGGTGGGAAATAGATAGCTGACAGTGGGCCATCGTGAGCTGAGTCAGATCCGGATGGGGTGACAGCTTAGGCGGTGCTAGGGGAGGGGGCGCGTGCACGTCGGCAGCTGTGGACTGCGGCTGTCCCCCCTCCCCTTCTTGTCTAGATCTGGTGATGGCGGCGGCGGTGGAGAAGACAGGCGTGAAGGACGGGTGGAGCGGTGGCAACGGCGGCGGCGATGGTGGTGGCGACGACGGCAGCGACCCTCTCTCTCTCTCCCTCCCGGGGGCCGGCGTTGCATGTGAGAGGAAGAGAGGGGTCGTGCGTGGCGACATCGGCGAGTCGGCGATGGGCACTAGGAGGGGGGTGGGCGTTGGAGCGGCAGTGGTGGGGCGAGGGGCCAAAGAGTCGGCGGAGGGGCGTGGCACCGCCGTCCAGATCCGGTGATGGCGGCGGCGGTGGATAAGGCCCGCGTGAAGGCCGGACGGAGTGGTGGCAACGACAGCGATGATGGTAGTGACAACGGCGGCGGCCCCCTCTCTCTCTCCGTCGTCGCTTGAGAGGAAGGACCCGGCCTCTCCACTTCAGGATGTCCGCCGCCACCTCCTCCCAGCCGCTCCCTCGTGCCTTCCTCGCCGCCACGACTTCCTCGCCCCGCCGTGCCACCGTATCCCCGATGCCGGCACCGCCACTGTCACGCCCCGAACTAGCCCCGAACGGAACTAGCCCGTGACGCTCCAAATTAACCTGTTAATCGATACCAGTCCCAGGAAACAGTGTTGGTATCACAGGAAGACAGAATATCACAGCAACAGTGGTCTCTTTATTACAAAGTAGGAGTACATTCATGTTGGGCTGCGGACAGATCTCGAGCTCACAACTGCATTACAAAAGGGAAATCGGAAGCCAAGACTTGGACCAATCATCACAGGCGCGACTTGGGAACTAGGCCGAAACCCTAAAACTCATCGTAACCGACTTGCTCCTGGAAGAACTCCTCGTCAGCGGGATCCACATCATCTTCTTCAGCAACTGGGGGGTTATTTATATAGAGCAAGGATGGGTACAGGAGTACTCTGCAAGCCATGGGAATTAAGTGTTTGATGCAGGCTTCAAAGGAAAGGCTGTTGTTTTTGCAACTGATTTTATTTAAACTCCTTTCTGAAACAACTAAGTGAGTGCTTCTCAAACGACACGGAAGAGACAGTGCGTCTCGTCCAGTCGGAGTATGTGCAATGTATCAGTCTTTGGATTGATCAAGGTTGGCACCCGGCCAACAACTTTCAAACGGCCACCCGGGCCTGGCTGATCCCATCAGCCGTTGATTTTCCAAACATCGAACCCATTCCACAGCAGCAATTTCACAAAGCAGTAGTCAAACAAAATTAAGCTAGGAATCACCTCACATCCGCCCATGACCGTGGGCACGGCTGTTCGAACAGTTTAATAACCTCTGCAGAGGGGGGGTACACTTTACCCACACGACATTACTAACCCGGATCATCCAGCCCGTGCAGAACGGCCACGTCTAGAGACCTTAAGGCTTTCATGACAAGGCATTTCGAAAGCCGACACAGGTTCACCATATGCCAACGAGAGGGGTCCCAGACCAACACCAGATTAGGTCCCAGACCATACTGTGCCAGGAAACCCGGGGGTTCTCCCCGGCACCACCCCGTTGAATCCACATGTCTCTTGGCATCGTGGTTCCCCCGATTAGCTAGTTACTCAGCCAGGGGTGTCCCATTCCACCCATGTGGTCGCACTTGTCTTATGTTCGGATGAAATTCCAAGGAAACGGTCCTTAAGTGCAAGAGCGGGAAACCGTACTCCCGGTATGTTCCCCGGTCCACGATTTTGGAAATTCATTTTGTTCGCAAGCACCGACCCAGGTGTCGGGTTTTCCAAGTCTTTTGTAAAACTCAAGTTTTACCCATCGTTGGATATTTTAAATTTTGAGGGGGGGTGTTCCGATGCGCGTACCCGAAGGCCCGTGCATCAAAGCACAACAGTTGACAAAGGAGGTTTAAGTGTTCAATAATTCAAGGAGGGTAATTGCAGCAATTAGGATTGGGGCCGGCAGGCTATCTCGCAAGCCGCGGCCGATTTACTTGTGTTAATCCTATTCATGCAATATTTGCGGAAAAGAAATACTTAGATTTAAATTATAGGTGCAAGATGATCAAAGGTGACTTGCCTTGCTCGAGACCTTGAGCTTGATCCTTGAAATCCTCGCACTGCGGGTCTTCGGGCTCCGAAACTACACGCGAAACGGGACAACTCAACAAACGGCGAAAATAAAGCCCTATTATTGACCTCTAAGCGTGCCATTAGATAGATCTCGATATTTGAGGAATTTTGGAAGTTGAACGGAGTCAAACGGACTTACGGTTGGGAAGATATTGAATTTCTAAGATTATTGGACTTTTGGTTTAAAGGAAAATGGATTTATTTAAATCCTTTTTGAAAAAGAAAGGAAAAAGGGAGGGGAAATAGACTTCGCGGGCAGCTTGAGCGATATTTGAGGAATTTTGGAAGTTGAACGGGAGTCAAACGGACTTACGGTTGGGAAGATATTAAATTTCTAAGATTATTGGACTTTTGGTTTAAAGGAAAATGGATTTATTTAAATCCTTTTTGAAAAAGAAAGGAAAAAGGGAGGGGAAATAGACTTCGCGGGCGGCTTGAGCGCGGCCCGGCCTTGCCCTTGGGCCGGCCGGTCCCGCCTTCCCCCAGGCCGGGCCCACTTATATCTGATAGCTTTTATAGGTCATAGTCTGCACACTTTGTCCTCACTCGTGTGCACCCGGGAAGAATTTCCCGGTCGGTCACCCATCCCAAATTGCTCCAGGCCAAGCACTCTTAACCCTGAAGTTCTTTGGAGATTGGCTTCCGGAAAAAAGTTGCAACTTGTTGATATGAGTATTCTATTAATCCTATTAAACCCTAAGCCGGGATGTTACACCCACCCCCGCTCTTCACTAGCCGCTCTCATGTTACTGCCGCCTACAGTATCCTCTATCCCGTCGCCACGTCCTCCACCGCCTCCTCTCCCCTCTCCCCTACACGAAGATGAGCAGCGGCGGCGACACTAGCTGGAGGAGAGGCCGATCTCCATCTGTGTCGTCGTCGTCGCCACTCCGGCCCCCACCCGCCATCGCCACTGATCCGGCTCCCGCTCCCGAGGTGTGTCCAAAGGGGGAGAGAAAAGAGGAAGAAGGGAAAGAGAGGGTGGAGGAAGAAGGGAAGGAGAAAGGATGACATGTGGGCCCCACAATATTTTTTGTGTGTGAATTACAGATGGGTCCCATAGATTTTTTTTTTAATTATAATACCACACAAGCGCCACGTGGGACGAAGACCGGGTCAGCGCCTCCACGTAAGCGCCATGTCAGCAAAATCGCTGGAGGAGTCGATTTGTACCAGTTTTAGTAATTAGGAGAGTTGTCCTATCCGGTTTTCTAGATAAGGGTCACGAATTAGATTCGGTGAACAATTAAGGGAGTCTAAGTGGACTTTTTCCTAAATACACCTTAACCTGCCTAAACCAGCCCATGTGTACCTTAACGGGCCGTAGGTCTGCCACAGCCCCGTTCCGTCGTAATACAAGGGCCCGCATGTCAGTAGCATGGGCTACACGTCAGGTTTAAGCCCATCAGCCCATGGGCACTGTCCTGGCTGAACGTTTCCACTCCAGGCAATAGCTACTCCCTTTGTTCGGGAAATAAGTTTATTTTTAGCACATCCCATTTATCCCAAATAAATTTAGTTTTTGAGTAATTATTGTATCGAAATTTGTGAAAATGAAGAATGAATATATTAGGAGTTGATAAAGTGACAAATAATTGTATTGGGATTTGATAAAACGAGGGTATTTCAATTTTTTTTTTGGTATTGGTATGTGCGGGATGGTGAAAAATAAGGGAGTAATTAACCTGTTGACTGAAAAGACAATTTGTGTAGTGTACATCAACTCATCAGAGGCACCTACAGTCTACAGAGACACCAAAGGGCAGATTTGCATCGGGCAGCCGAGTTTATTTCCAGGCTTTCAGAAGGAAAAAGAGGAACAGAAACGTATATAAATTAAAAAGAATCAAAGAATATCGCAACGAAAGAATATAGCGCACACGTTTCTCTTCTTGTGATCCGACCCAGCCTAAACTAAAAACAGCCACAGGCCATCACTTTCACAAGAAACAATTGAATAACTAGTTAACTAATTTAATCACAATCATGAAAGTGATCGCATGAGTCACAACTTCACAAGCCAAACCCCCAAGTACATGCACATTGCACTTGATTCCGTTTCGTCTCCCTGCTAGTCCTCTTGATCATGGCACAGCTCCTTCCTGAGCCTCTGCGAGAAGAGCTTGCAGGCGTCCATGCAGAGGTCGACGGTAGCGGCGAGCGCGACGAACAGCGCCACGTCGCCCATGCACGTGGCGTGCTGCACGCCGACCTGCACGGTGGGCCGGCTGGCCCTCCCCTCGCCCTCCACCGTGGAGCCCATCACGAAGCCGCCGGCGAACGGCCACGCGGCGCCGGCGGCGCCCACGGGGAACGTGGCCGGGTCGATGACGAACTGGCCGCCGCGCTTGGTGCTGATGGACGACTCGGCGATGGGGACGGCGCACTCGGTGGGGCCCGAGTCGAACACCAGCTCGAGCCGGTAGCCGAGCGCGTCGACGGGGCCGCGCTCCCGCCACGCCTCCAGCCGCGCCCACGGCTTCCAGCTCGCCGGCCCGGCGCCGGTGGGCTGCAGGATGAGCCAGGCGCCAGGGTTGGCGCGCGAGACGCGCCCCGAGCCCGCCGGCGACGGCACAAACGGGGTCACCATGGACGCCATGGCCACTGGGGAGCCCGACAGGTCGTGGATCGTCACCGTCCACCCCTTGCGCTGCTCGCGCCGCGCCTGCGCGTCGCGGTCGCCGTGCAGCGTGCTCAGCCAAGACCGCAGCTTCCTGCTGGTGCTCCGAGTCATGGACGACTCCGACGTCAACGATCTGGACAAAACAAACAGCACATGCAGGATTAGTTTAACTAGCTCAGTAGTAGTAACATGCAAGTGCATGCGTGCATGGCTAGTACCAAAAGGTTTAAATAACCGCTTAGTTTGAGTAGCGCATAACAAGTTGGTGCCAAGTGTGACTGGTACAAGATCAGTAGCCAGTAGGTGATGGCAATGGTGGACATGATGCAAGGAAGATTCTGAAGACAGCTAATGAGGTTAAAGATTTAAATTTTACAGAGCAAATTAGTAAGGTAACTAGATAGAATGCTAAGACCGTCACATGCACGGTTGGTGTCGTCTATATCTGACCATGCTGTCCATCCATGGCGTATGTTTCACTTTCAAAGTCCAGTGACTAAGGTGGTGTTTGGGAAGGATTTAGTCCCTCCCTCCTTCCCAAACACCACCTAAAGTTCCGTAGAGCTAGCATGAACAAAGCATGTATATGTATGGAGATCTGAGCTGCACTGACAGTGAAGGTTCTCATATGTCATAACCCAACCTGACTGGTCAAATAGCAATGCCACAAATATATTCATGCAGGATTGGAGGTGCTTTACTTTCTTAATAGGATTTGTATTTAGTAGTACGTGGCTTGGAATATTGGTACTGCCTGTTTAATTATCAAGTCTTCCAACCATTTTATTCTAACCTTAAAAAGTTTCCCTTCCATGGCAAATTAATTTAAAATGTCGTTACGTATGGGAGTTGGAATATTTTATCAGATGACTGCCAGTGCCGGTGCATGATATAAACCACAAGGTATCTAAGAGCTGGCATCCAATAATGAAAAGGAATTCCGTATGAAAGAAAAGCGAAATTGAAAAGGAGACGAAATGATTTTCAACTTCTTTATGAAGATAGTTGGGATGAAATAGAATCGCATCACATTCTTCATTGAGCTGTGCTACTTTCTTTTTCTCAAATAATCGAGCATTGCCGAATCACAAGTCGGTATTGATTAGCAAATGATTGCCGTATGACAAGATAAATAAATTGAGTTGTTTGTTTTAAATTCTTATGTCCATATATCATATATGTCCTGGACTGCTGGGGACATTTGCATAATTGCATTGATAAGCGTGTATGGGCACTTGGGCAGAGCCGCAGTTCGCAGAGGCCAAGGCCGGGCACGTACTATACTGTCCAACTGCTAGCTATACGTACATGCTGAATACTATAATTCGAAAACTTAAATCCTAACATGATTACATACCTATTTTGTTTTTCTTTTTTGCACCTTCAAGAAAAATAAGCAAAACTCTACTTGTATAATGAATTCATCAACACTTTTATCAACCATGAAAACTAACACTGACTGTGTTTCATTATCTAAATACTGTATAAAACGTAAGAATTTTTTTTTCGCCCCCAAGTATGAGCTCTAGCTATCTTATCTAGCAGTGAACTTCACAATTACCGTCGTACACATATAACTAGCATATAAGCAACGTACGAGAAGCACTTAGTTGAAGAGAAAATACACGTTGTCAGCACAGGGTCACTGTAAAGCACATTATTAACACCGCAAGCTTAACTTAGCGAGCAAACGAAGAAGATGCAATGATGCATGCACATTGTAATACGTGTACCGCACACCAAGTCACCAACCTGGTCCTGGTTGCCCTCCGCCCAGCGCTGAACCGGCAGGTGAACACCGGCTGCCGCTGGCCACCGCCGGCGGCGCCCCCGGGCACCTGGTAGACGACCGGCCCGCACTCCGGCTCGCCGCCGAACTGGAAGACGTACCGCGGGTCGGGCTCGGCCCGCACGACCATGTGGATCTGCGCGCGCGCGTGGCCGTGGGACGCCGCCGCCCCCGCGGCCGGCTTGCCCACGTCCACCCACCCGTCGCGCGCGACGACGGTCTCCCCGGCCGCGGCGCGCGCCACGTCGACGGGCACCCGCACCCTGCCCAGCGCGCGGCCGGCGCTCATGCCGCAGCCGGCGCTCCCCTTCTGCCCGGCGTGCACGGACACGACGAGCTCAGCTGCGGGGCGCGCCGAGAGCCTCTGCACCGCGGCGGCGTCGAGGCTTATCACCACGGGCTCCCCGGCGGCGACGGGGCCCGGGGACTCGGATGACGCGAGCGGCAGCTGCGCGGTACGGGAGTGGGAGCCGGCGGAGGGGTGGTCCTGGAGGTGGAGCGTGCAGAAGCATGGGGAGGTGGAAGGGTGGACGCCGGCGGCGCCGGAGCTCGGGCGCGGCACGGAGGGCAGCTTGAGGAGGAGCTGGTCCACGGTGAGGCGGACGAACGCGCAGGGGTCCATGTCGCCGCGCGCTGCGCTCGATCACCCCGGCCCGGTTTGTCGCAGGTGTTATCGCGGCCGTTGCTGCTGCTGCTCCCCTCGCGCGTGTTATATGTAGTGGTGCTGTGGTGGTGTAGCCGCGTGCGGCCCGGTTTGGGTCGCTGCGCCTGCGCAGATGGGAGTTTGGATTCGGTCGGGAAATTTTGGACGACGCTAGTAGTAGTAGTAGTACGTAGGAAGGGAAGAGATTTGCCGTTTTGCACATGAACGATATCTTCTCCACGTTGGCTCCTGCATGCCTAGCTAAACCCTATATTACTAAAACAAATTCGGTTTCAAAAAAAAAAACTAAAACAAATACTCTACGGCCGCTGGCCCGCCGCGCAACTTAATCTAAGTTTAAAAAAACTGGCCTGAATAGCACCAATTACGTAATGTAATTACATCCTTGGCTCGAGGCCAGAGGAAACAATCGGTGCAATCATCTCGTAGCTGGCTGCAGATGCTACCACTGTATCACAGCATGGCCGATATGGACTCGACACGGATTGATCAACTCTCTGCTCGTTTCATTTTCATCATTTAATAAACTCAATTCATATCAACACCCCTCAAAGTAAGTAGGCTGAATTGATCTTCTTCTTCTTCTTCTTCTTCTTCTTCTTTCTGGAATTAATCTTGTGTACTTGCCCTAGGAAGTTTTTATAATGGAGTCTTGATCTCTAGCACGAAGATAGCCATGTTACTGTATTTTGACTTGAGCCTGAAACAACCAGATGCTTATTCAGACTCTCAGAGAAAAGGACCGCTGTGTGAGTCCCCTGTCCAATGTTTGCCAACATTACACTGACACTGTCTGTGGATATAAGATGTACAGATGGCCTATGATGGGTAGGCCATACAACTAATCACCCAAAATTAAAGAAACTAAAAGAAGAGGAGAATGAATCAGAATCATCGATCACGGGTTGGTAACAAGTAACGAGTAACGACATGGATCGACACGACAGGTGGACGAGATTATGACTTTATGAGCCCTAACAACAATCGGTTTAATATGATGATGCATGGCATTCGCTACGAATTAATTCGATCAAGCTAGGTTGCTGTTGCATCCATAAGATGGGGGCGTTGTATGATATATGCAGCCGGCGTGGCCTGTCGCGCAGCGGGGCCCAGGTAGCAGCTGGTGCCCAGCTGTGCCTCACATGCGAGTATGCTGGATGTTAACAGCTCGAATAAATGTAGTGTGGCACGCAGACGCATGGGCAGTCCCCGTCGACGAGAGGCGACGATCAATCGATCGACCGGCCGCCAGGACGGAGACAAATAGACAATCCAGTTACCAGCTTTGGTTTTGTTTAGTGCCGTTTTATACGGGAATTTAACTGATTCGTATATTGAAATCTTGCAAGATTAGTTGTTCTGAATGGCGTACGTCAATGGCGATCCCGGCCCCTCTCCACAGTGTTATCCTTCGATTATCTTCCTCGCGTGTCCAGTTCAATGGCGTACCTAGGCCACGCTTCACCACTCCACCACTCCAGCTTCGAGGCTTACCAACTTCGATGAGTGCTCCACCACTCCAATCAGGTGCTCGGAAGATGATATGGTAGTAGTCTCTCGTATCCTGCCTTGCGCGATCGTGGAGTTCCCATGTAAATACCGTAGTCCCCTCTCCGTCACGAATCTTCTGAAGAGCATCCTACAACCGCTTGTGGATTTTGTCCAAGACTGGATGTCTACTTGAAAGGAGAGGCTCTTGACTATGATGGACATGATGACCTTGGTGCAGCTCGTCCTCTCCTCCACCTCGGTGCACCTCTCCCTTGCCATCGGGCTTGCCGGATTGGACCTTGAAAGCCGCTGACAAACAGCGGCGAGCTTTCCTTTGGAAGTGGTCAAACTTGGTCTACAGCCGGAATTGTCTTGTCGCTTGGCCCAAGGTGTACCGACCCAAGGAAATGTGAGGGTCTAGGAATCACGGACCTTCGAACCGGATTGGGATCATCTGACGTGAAGTTAGAGAGACGTGGTGGCTAACATGTGGGCCCTACCGCTCGCGGGCCCACCTGTTAGTGACCACGTCATGTGACAGTTCACGTCAGAGGAACCGTTTCCCTCCAAACCATGGGCTAGGCCCTGTAGATGTGGTGACCCTAGCTCTAGCACTGGGTTGGTTTCAAACTACTGCAAGAGCAGTGTGTGTCAGAGATGTTACGAGCAGCTGTCGTGGTCGTTATAGGAGACAGATGATGCTCGCTATTCTAGTTGGACAGCTAGATTGACGGGCAATCAGTTCAATTGATTGCCCCAGATCTGTTCCTTGTCGTCTTCACCAGTCGCCAGAACTCCACTTCGATGGTTCCTTGCCTGGTTGGCAAAACTTGGATCTCTAGCATCACGGGTGCCCTGACTATGCGCGTCCTCTCCCAATTCCTTGCGCTTTGGGATAGAATACAAAACTTCCCACTGCAAGACTTCGTCCAAGATGAGTTCATCTAGCACTGGATGGGCAGTGAGTATAACGCCGCCTCGACCAACAAACGCATTCTGAGGGATCAATCTCCTTCCCCTATGTCGTGTTTCTTTGACGCAACACTGGTCCTGTAAAGGGCAAACTTTTCCTTTGGCTTGCGCTTCAGCTGTGGTGTTGAGCTGTTGATCAAGTGTGATCAAGAGCTAAAAATGGATCATCATATCTTGGTGCAGTGTGTCTTCACGCGACAAGTTTGGCACAAGTTATTGTCCAGGATTGGGTTACATTGGCCTCCCTATTACCCTGCCAACAATCTTTGCTTCCGGTTTAGTGGGAGTCTTCTCGCCAGTGGTTGCAGGATCACAACAAAAATAGGTTTGACTCTCTCGTCCTTCTTATTATATGACATCTATGGTTGGAAAGAAATGCTTGTGCTTTGAGGGGACACTTCTCATGGTGGAGATGATGGTTAACCGCATAAGGGAAGATTCGGGTTGCGGTGTTGCCTAGTTCCTTAGGAGTTCTTCTTGGCGCTTAGTCACAAACTCTCCCCTTTTTTTTCCTTGTTGTTTTTTAGAGTATGGTTATCTTTGCTAGTTAATCTCTTGTGCTCTTCAATTCCTCTCCCCTGTAATGCTCCATGATCTGTGTCAGCGGGTTACAGTTGTAAAAAAAAAATCATGCTAATATATCGATTCGCAGATTTTGTGAGTCCACATAATGTTGTTCTGAATGTGGCAGAATTATTAAGCTTGGACTCGTATATGCAGGACAGCAGGAGAAACGGAGAATGGGTGTCATTAGATATACGTGGAACAGCACTGAGCAACGCTAGCTGCAGCTAGCGGTACGACAATTGCTACGTGACTACGTATAGTGTACCGCTGTACGTGCTGCTTGTATGTGTGGAGATGTGGTTGCCTACGCAAATGCTGTGCCGACCAGATACTGGAGTGCTGATCGACCGAGTTGGAAGAAACCGCGGCCTGCGACCGAGCATGGGCTGGCGTCGGTTCGCTTTTATTTCCATATTAATCGCGGCAGTACTGGATCGAGATAACACCTGCGAGGTGGGGGCGCGTAATGATCTAGGCGTGTTTCTACTTTCTTATCCTGAGCAAAATTAAGAGCCTGTCTAGCAGACTAGCACTGCTACCATACGAAGGAATATTGAATCATGCATATGCATGTCAACCACAAAAAAGGTCTGGACCAATTGCTTTAGCTATTGTAGAGTTGTAGTAGACCGGTACGAATGTGTGATAGCTTGGTTGCTTACGTGCTCGACGGCTGCTACAGAAACCAGAATAGTGTCATGCGTATGCACATAACGAATAATCATGAGGCGTTGCTCCACGTCGCGTTCGCCGCTGTCTTGCGCTGGGCCGTGGCCTCTCCGATCTTCATGCCTCCGCCGCGACCGCGCGCTGGACGATCGAATTTCTCCGGCACGCATAGGAACACCACATGCATTTCGTGTTTTCGCGCGCGCGGACCCGCCGATCTACCGATCGGTGTGGCGTGGCGTGTGGCTGTGTGGGCAAAAGGGGGCGCGCGGACCGACGAGTACGCCGATAGTTTCACCATTTGCTGTCCCAGCTGCCCCCCATACGTTGTACGAAGATGCATGCATCGATCGGGCCATGACGCCAACGTTTCACCTATATATATTGGCCGGTCGGCGTTAATTTATGCTTAACTGGGCCTCACCGTATAATGTGCATGTAGTACTGTACGTGCTTAATCAGTCTCCCAAGCTTCGTCATTTTGTACTAGTACGTACGAGTCAATTAGTTCATGTCGAAACATGGGGGTAGTAATGGAGTATGAGACGAAAAATGGAGACAACACATTGTTTATTTTACCCACTCAAATCGATCCCGATATATTACATGTGCTCAATTTCTAGGGGAATATATCCATGCATGGCATGTATAGAGAAATATCGTTTAGATTACTTATTATTAATTGTATGCCCCCCTTGATACGGTAGCATATACGCCACACTAGGAGATACTAGTATACCATCCCTCCAAAACAAAATCACTCGTACTTATTCTGTCCAAAAAAAATCTAGAAAAGAATATGACACTCTCTTAATACAATAAATCTGAATAATTAATATCTATTCAGATTCGTTATACTGGGATGGTTCACACCTTTTTATAGGTTGAGTTTTTTTTATAATGCGAATAGATTCTAATCTATACGAAGACTATGTCTAGATTTAAATTTAAAAGTGAGTTTGATTTAAATTTAGGGCCTGTTTAGTTGGTGAAATAAAAATTTTTGAGTGTCACATCGGACGTTTGACCGGATGTCGGAAGGGGTTTTCGGACACGAATGAAAAAACTAATTTCATAACTCGTTTGGAAACCACGAGACGAATCTTTTCAGCCTAATTAATCCATCAAAACACATGTGGGTCACTGTAGCATTTATAACTAATCATGGACTAATTAGGCTCTAAAGATTCATCTCGCGATTTACATGCAAACTGTGCAATTAGTTTTTCTTTTTATCTATATTTAATGCTTCATACATATGTCTAAAGATTTGATGTGATGTTTTTGTGAAAAAAAAATTTTAAGAACTAAACAGGCCCTTAAAAGTGAGTTTCGTTAAGACGGAGGGATACAAATTGACTGTGCTATACTCTGTACTAGCGGGCAACATATCCGCATGCACAGTCATGAGCAATGTGATGAGGTGACAGTGCGAGATGGCCGGCACATGGGAATATCGCTATTGGGACCTAATCCGATCTCTGTCTTTTGTCTGGACATAAAACAGTCCTCCTTGGATGCGGACAGGTGCTATCTGGCAGCCCTTGGACTGACATGAACCTCTAAATGAAAATGCATGAATTGCTCTGACCAATCAAATCCTCTCTATATACTCTAGGAGTACCTCTTCAAAAAAAAAAAAAAACTCTAGGAGTTGGTAAGTTAAGAGATCAGTATACTACTAGTAGGAGTATTCCGAATTCTTCTTATTCATTCATTTGTTACGGCATGAGCAAGCCAAGAGGAGTAATTTGATTGGCTAAGGCAGAGAATAGAGGTAAATAGTCTCTGAAATACTCCAGTCTAGTACATCCATGTAAATAGTGGAGCGGGGTGGCGGTGTAGATCAATGTCAACCCACCAGCAGTAAACCAACCAACGTGCCAGCGACTTGGACAGAATCCTAGAACACGTACGGTGAAACCGATCGGGGAGCTCCGGAATCCTAAAACAAAATCAGAGCCTGGGTAAACACTGATCCCACAGTATTCTGCGTGCAACTTGCAACGGTTTTAACGGCCCTGCATGCCGGCCGACACACCGCACGCACGCCACCGGTGCGTGGCGGTGAGTGACACTACCAATCCGACGCAGCGGCGCGCGGCATCACGATGCGCGCGCCTCGATCGGAAAGTTTTATATAAGCATCCAATGGCGTGCGTGCAGCTCGTGCGCGACGGCAGCCGAGGCACCGTAATCCGCAGCGAGATACGCATGTCGATCTGCTACTCCGATCCGCTGGGTCCGGGGCCCCTCCGCTAGATCGATCGCTCGCTCGGACGAGATAGGCCGGGTTCGCTCGCCTCTCGACCGAGCGAACGGCGCATCGGCGCATGTGGGTGCGTGCAACGCCTCGCGCACAGCGGTACACGCAGCGCATGTGCCCGGCGATGGCTGGCCCGCCTCCGGTCTCGGTTGGCCGCCGGTTTGACCGAGGTTGGTAGCGCCACTGGATTGGGGCGCCCCATCCGCCGCGCGCTTGGACCTGTGGTGGTGGTTACATCGGTTCGAGACCGAGGTACATGCGGAGGGCCATGCATGGGTGGTGGTCGTTCGCGATCGGGCGCCGGATGTACGATCGATTTGCGTGATCCGATGCGTTCTGGGCCGGTCGGATCGTGATGCTCGGTGGACGGCTGCGTTTCCCAACAAATGCTTCGCTCGATCAATGGTGGAAGGTTGTGTGAGACTTGAGAGAGCGTGCATACGTGCAACCCTCCAGCCCGATCCGGCGATTGTCGTGGCTGACCGGTCGCAGATTGGCTGTGGATGTGGCTGCCGCTTTGTAGTTCTGGAACCGATCTAATCAGCCAGTTCTAAGTTGCATTCATACATATTTGTTAGTGCTGTTATCATATCCTGTGCCTTTGTTAGCTGGAACGGTTGCAAACTTGCAATCTTGAGATGCACTTAGCGCAGTATTAAGGGGTATATAATTTCAACCTTAAAGTTCAGTGTTCAAACCTCAATACATTTGCATTTTCTTCTTACAAAAATATTCGGAAGGACATCCTTTCCTCTGAATCTTTTTTTTTCAAAAAAAAATTTACAATCTTGCTCGAGTACTTATTGTCCAGACTAAGCAAAAAGCTTCCAGACCATCTCATTTAGCAATACTATTTGTTTATAGAAGATGGTTCGAGAACTTGCTAATGAATGATGGAGCAGCTGAGCTGAGGCCTCCTTAACTGCCACTGCAACCGCCATACATGTTCTGGTGATCAGAGCATCAGAGGATGCGCGCCGGATCCGCCGAGGTTGCTGGCGTACAATGCAGTCTTGCGGCAACCACCGGCAGCGGATCAAGGCTTGGATGCCACTTGCCTTCCTGTGATCTTCTGCTGCAAACCATGCATGTGCACAAAGCTCTGCAACTCGACTACCATTTGTACTAATCAATCCGAAAATCACTGTAAAAAGTATCACCAAGCCACTTGCACGCCGTGGCACAGTTTAATCAAGGAACAACCTTCGTTTTGTGGCACTAAACAAGGAACAACTTGGTACTGCTAGAAGTCTTCAACCAGTGTCATCCCTTCACCTCCAAAAAACGATCAGCACACTTCGAGTAAAAAAAAAATCATAATAATATACACTTGGCAAACAGTAACAATGAAATAGATAAATACTCTCCTTTGTTTCGGGCTTTCAAGTTGCAACCAGTATGTTAAGGTGGTTACCTTGATTATACTACACACCATGTTGCAACTTGCAACCAGTAAATTTTACCTTGGTTATCGCTAAAATGTAGATTTTGCCACAGTTTTTGTTTGCACTTTTTTAAACTGCTAAACATTGTGTATCGTGCGAAAAAATTATATATGAGAATTGCTTTAAAATATAAAATTTATATTCTAAGTTTGTACATAATTAAAACTTAATTTATTATTATGTGTTACTGTCTCTCTCGTATTACGTGCATTAACTCCAACTCTATCTCAAAGGGCCAATGTCCGACTAGAAGCACTTTTGGGCTTTATAAGTCTCGGCCCTGTAAAAAGGGACCACGTGGGTCTAACATTTCAAGGCTTGGGCCAATCCATATATAGGACTGTGGGCCTAAACGTAACCTGTCCGACACACATTCTGGGCTGGAATAAGATCACTTTGACTCTCTCAACTGACCACCGAATCTAAATCGTATCCCTCAACCGTAATACCAGAAATCTCGACCCCCCGAACTTGCAAAACCGGTGTAATTTGATTCCCTCGCCGGTTTTAGGAGGTGGTTTTGCTGACGTGGGGCCACGTAGCGCCTATGTGGCGATATTGACCGAGTCTTCGGTCCACGTGGCGTTGACGTGGCACTTACGTGGCAGTAGAATTAAAAAATATGCGTGGGATCCATTAGTCATTCACACAAAAAGAAATGTGGGCCCACATGTCAGTCCTCTTCCTCCTCCCTATCTCTCTTCTCTCTCTTTCTCTCTCCTTCTTCCCATTCGGCCGACGGGCAGGAGGGCGGCTGGCGGCATCGAGGCGCATCGGAACCGGATCGGGGGCGGCGGTCGGCGGCTAGTACGGCGGCGGCTCGGCCGCAGTGGCTTGCAGTAGTGGGAGGACGAGGGGAACGGCGGCGGTGACTCGCGGCAGTGGGAGGACGAGCGGAACAGCGGTGGCGGCCCGCGCTGCCGCTCGTCATCCTCGTCCTCGCGGTTACTGGCGTGGTCTCTGACAGCTCGCGGGGTCGTCGTCGGTGACGAAGCGACTGCCGCAGGGGTGATGAGAAGGCCGCTGGAGAAGGCCGGGGCGTCGTCCTGCTCGTGTGCACCGCGTCGCTCCACTACTCGACCGCCGTCAGCTCGGCGCTGGTGGCGCCCAAGAAGCTCCGATGACCGCCACCGCTCCCCTTGTCCGTGCGCCGCTGCGATCGTCGGTGGACCCCAGCGGTGCACCGCCGCCTCCCCACTGAGGCCGAGCCAGGCCGGCCGCTCGCTCTTGCTGCCCTCCCGCCCGCCGGCCGAATGGGAAGAAGGGGAGAGATTGAGAGAAAGAGAGAGAAGGGAGAGATGGAGGAAGAGGACTGACATGTGGGCCCCACATGTTAGTGGGCCCACATTTCTTTTTGAGTGAATGACTAATGAGTCTCACGCATATTTTTTAATTCTACTGCCACGTAAGTGCCACGTCAATGCTACGTGGACCGAAGACTTGGTCAATATCGCCACATAGACGCCACGTGGCGCCACGTCAGCGAAACCACCTCCCAAAACCGGCAAGGGAGTCAAATTGCACCGGTTTTGCAAGTTCGTGGAGTTGAGATTTCTGGTATTACGGTTGAGAGATACGATTTAGATTCGGTGGTCAATTGAGGGAGTCAAAGTGATTTTATTCCTTCCGGGCTAAACATAACAAAATGAGAAGAAACAAATCTTGGGCGGAATAAGTCTAAATTGCGTCCCTCAACTCTTGCCCCTGATTGAATAACGTCCCTCAATCGCAATACCGGGTATAACGTCTCCTCCATCTTTGAAAACCAGAGAAAATTGGGTTCCTCGACTGTTTGATAGCGGTTTCATCTATGTGGCACTTAGGAGACCCACATGTCAGTCAGAAAAAAACCACAAATGCCCTACGTGGCACTTATTTGTTTTTCTTTTTCCTCGCCTCTCTCTTCCTCCTCTCTCTCTCTCTCTCCCGCTCGGCGGGCGCCAGAAGCTCAGTTGTTCAGCCGCCGCCCTCTGCCGCGGGAGTTGGGTGGACGCCACTCCTGTCCCCACCGCATTGCGCGCGCGTGCGGCGTCCATCTTCGCTGCTAGCCGGTCGGTCACCGCCGGGATGGCCGGGTGTGACACCATCACACCACGCCGTCCTGCTTGCATGTAGCCCCACACGATCTTGACTAGCCGACGCCAAGCGACAGGAGCCGGGACGCACCGGCGGGGACCTCGTCACTGAAGAGGCCAATGGTGATTTTCCATGCTAACTTGCTGCTGATGGGCACATCCTGGAAGGCTTGGCCGTCACTGGCAAGTCGCCAATGCAGGGCGCGGTGGCAGTGGCTGCTGCTGCTGCCTCCTATGCTCTAGATTGTGCGAGTGTGATAATGGGGATGGCCGGCGCGGCCGCGACAACGATTGCGATGCCAGCGGCGTGGCGACCGATCTTAGGCGCGCGGTGGTGGTACCGACGGGTGGTGAATGTGTGGCTGAGGTGGTGATGGCAGCGTTGGCTTGGAGGTGTTGAGGATTTGGTGTGAGTGTGACATTGCTAGCGAGACGAGAGATGAGTGATGAGAGCCTGAAAGACATGTGTTACAGCACTTCTTGCCACCTCTTGCCGGCGTCGGTGCCTTCTCGTAGACTTCTTGTCGCGAGCACTCCTCCACCCCCTTCTTGCTCGAAGCACTCCTAGCGGTGAAGGAGCACGGGACATGTGCAGCCCGACACCACCGGATTTGCCTCCCTCGGCTTCGTCACGCACAAATTAATCCAGTGGGCATGGTGCCTTGGGCGACGTCGATGACCAGGACGGCGAGGTCAACGGGTTAGAGGAGGCCGTCCGCGTGCTCGTCCCTCGCCCCGGGCGCTGTCGTGGCCTTCGTAGGGAGCCTGGCAACAGGGGTGGCGGCGGCCGAACAACTGAACTGCTGGCTCCGGCCGAGGAAGGAGCGGACGGAGGGGCGGGCGGGTCGTCGTCGCCACGTCGGAGATTGAGAGAGAGAGGGATTAGAATGGCTGACATGTAGGCATTATTATTTTTTTATTTTTTCTCACTGACATGTGGGTCCTATAAGTGCCACGTATGACGAAACCACAGCCGAGGGAGCCAATTTGCTCTGGTTTTCAAACATAGAGGCATTATACCCGGTATTGCAGTTGAGGGAGACGATTCAATCAACAGCAAGAGTTGATGGAGGCGATATAGACTTATTCCAATCTTGGGCTGAATAGTTTTCGGTGCAGCCCAAGAGCAATCAAGTTCAGAGCCACAGCCCACAGGTGCGAGACGATATTATGTGATGATCAGATCATGTGAAGAATAGCAGCAAACATGTCCCAAAAAAGGTAGCAGCAAAGAATTAGTGGCAGTGAAAAATCCAGCGAGCATAATAGGATTATAACTACCAATAGACATCATCTGCAATGTTCCTAGTTCATAATGCTAACTCATATATGCTGTCCGCGCAAGGCAAGAGAATTCCTAGTTTCCTACTACATAGTCATACAACACTCCGCTAACTATGACAAACAAACCAGTACTGGTTTCCAGTATCAGGCGATTACCATTCCATCCTCCATCGCAAAAGGCTTCTGCAAGATCTCTCTCCGAACATATCACACAATGCATGCAGCAATCATAATGGGTAGCATGGAGAACAACAGGCAGAAGTTTTTGTCGAATCGTGATGGGCTGAACCCACTTTGAACTGGAAGGTTGGATGAATTTGTTGTGCTCATCTTACTCCTTCAAGGGAGGAAAAAACAACACAATAGTCAGCAGAACTATTTCTCAAAGGAGTTGGTGAAAAAATGCTTCAAAAAAATTGAACAAAGATATGAGAAAGCTTTTCCATACCCGGCAGCCATATAAACACAAGTGTCATAACCTGCACGCAAGCAAAACAATTCATCATCACATTTCAATATACCTTCATCTTATATTCTAAGTACTAAACAATCGAGCGTATGCAAAATCTCCATTGTAACAATAATTGGCATGGATGTAACCATCAATATCTTTATAATTTTAGTTTGGTCTTGAAGGTTGTTCCACTTCCACATAGCATTTTAAAGGACTAAGGTCTAAGGACCAGCAACCTACCCATCCGTAACCCATATTAATACACAATATCCATCATCAAATTTTGATATCCATGATTTACAAAAGCATGTGCTGATCCATGCACAAGGGCTAGGAATTTCCTACGAACATTATTAGTGTTCTCACCACAAGATCAACAGAATTGGAACATTGAGAATACAATTAACTAGTGAAATAGAGCAGAGCATGAATACCATACATGCCAAATCAACAATATTTATCAACACTTAGCAAACTCTCAAGAGATAATGCAAGACAAAGCAATGCACAAGAGAACAGCGAACCAAAAATATATAACGGACAACTCAAATTGACCCCAAGCATGTTATTACAGTTACATACTTACAACTGTATTATCCATGTCACAGAAAAGTCACCATAAACATTTGAATATTAGTTCAAGTCAGAAATATAGCCAGTATCGCAGCATCTATTACCAGCTTATCTATCAGCTATCACTACAATTTCGGTCAAGGATCTATGTTACCACTTACCATCATAAATAGGTCATAATCAGCACATGCTGGTTCCAGTTATATGCTTTCATTGAGCTACAACGCTATGATGCAGACCTCACCAAAACATCCACTAGTAGGTAGTTCGTAGGAATTGTAAAATGGCATTATAACCGATATAGATTTCACACGAATGGTGGCAACTTACTTGGATCTTTAGTTGTCCGCACTCCAGTACCGCCAAAGTCACAAGCTACATCATTAGCTCCATTTTGCTGATAATAGCTGTTGAAGGCATATGAAGCATGTGATGCCAATGTATCAGGCTGGTAGCAGGGCTGACTCGGTTGAATAGCAGAGCAATCAACATTGCCTGGTCCACATGCCCAATTCAAACCATTCTGTAGATCTGTCTCAGACGCATTAGCAGAAGCAACACACCAAGTACCATTTGCATTTGTAATGTTTCCTCCAGTCATGATGTCCACATTGCCTCTGCCAGTCCAATCTAGACTGTATATAGAGCTTTGGTCAGGGAAGAACAGCCCCCAGTTCCTCTCAGACTCAATTCCTGGTTTCCTGTTCTCATTGAACAATGAAAAAATGTACACATCAATTTCTTCCCCGGGTTTTGCAGGTGTGCCGCTGTCATTAACAACATGACGAATGAGATTAGTGTTGTAGGTCTGAGCATTGTCAGGTGTTGCTCCGGTCTCCTTAGCTGCCCCTTTGTTTGGCCACCCTGTCTCGGTGACCATGATCTTCAGAGTCTTAAAGTTCAGAGCCATCAGTGCAAAGAAAATGGAATCGATCTGTGCATCGAACATGTTTGTGTAAACCAGTCCGGTGTTGGGGTCAATCACATCCTGAGACTGCGGCGAGAACAGCGCGTAGTTCAGCGAGACATTGCTTGGTGAGTTCTGGTACGCATAGTAGGGGTACAAATCCACCATGAACGGTGCCTGGTTCTCCACGAGGAACTCCAGCATCGGCTTCAGGAAGTAGGCGTAGCTGCTGTTGAACGCCCCCGCAGACGGCGGAAACGACCGGGACAGTATCCCGAGCGAGTGCGTGCTCGAGATGGTGATCTTCTTGTGCAGGCCGGCTTTCTTGAGGGCAGTGTGCACATTGCGCATGGCGGGCACGACGAGGGCGGACACGTTGACGGGGCTCTCGGTGACCTCGGCGCCGACGGTGATGTAGGTGATCATGGTGGCCGGGTAGTAGGGGAGGATGCTGTTCTTGAGCCAGGTATCGACGTTGGACTGGTACTGCGCGAAGGGGAGGAGGTCGGAGTTGGGGACGCCGACCATGAGCTCGACGCCGGTGTTGGCGAAGGCCTTGATGACGTCGATGTTGGTGTCGTAGATGCGCACGTACTTGAGCGACTGCTGCTGGATGAGCTGCACCACCTTGTCCGGCGCCGGCAGGTCATCGGCGTTGCGGCCGTAGCAGATGCCAACCTTGCCGCCGAGGCAATGCCCTGCAAAAGCCACATTTGCAATCATGCGTTTTTCATAGTTTCAGACTTTCAGTGATCATTGCTCTTCCATTTCTTAAAGAAACAATCTTAAAATACACATCGTTAAAGTGAGTGATTTCACCCCAAAAGAACGAACAAGTTCAATGTGCATCATAACAACTGGACCATGAAACAAGAAGAATCGTATTCTTGTCCCAGAGAGAGCAGGTTGCTAGTTTGCTACACTCACCGGCAAGCAAGGCATCTAGCAGTAGCACTCACTCACTGAACAAGCTCCCCACAAAAGTACCACTACTATGCAAAAAGCGAGAGCAACGGAAGAATGAACGCAGTGTGGTTGAACGACTCACCGACGAGCAGCGAGAAGAGGAGCGCAACAAAAGCCACATGCGCCATTGGCGTCCGAGCCCCCGAGCTCCGCTCCGCCGCCTGGTACCCCTGCCAGTCCTACCCAACAAAAGCCAGTGGCCGCGCTTTCGCTATGGGTGCGCCCGTGGCTCGGTGCGCGGCCGTGCCCTTGCCCTGACCGTCCGTGGAGGCGTGGAGGGAAGAGAGAGAGCACCAGCAGAGAGGGAGGAGGACGAGCAGGCGAGGACACGAGCTGACGCCTGACGGTCACAGACGCCACAGCCCACAGGCACAGAGCAACAAAGCGGGCAGTGCAGTGCTGTGGAGTGCGTGCGTGACCGTGCCGAGGCGGACGCGAGGTGGGCATTATAAAATTGGGTTGAGTGTTCAAACAAAAGCGGCCCACGTCCGTATCAGTGGTAATCGGACCAAGAGAGAGAAAAAAAAAGTGCGCCTAGTGGAGTCGTGGAGAATGCGAGAATGTTTGCGGCTGGGGAGATTCTTTTTACATGGACCACCACATGTCGGTCGAGCTGAGGAGCCGCGGTAAAAAATGACTTTAGAACCGGGTCGTTTTGATGCTTCTTCACTCGTGTGGAGTATACTTTACCATGTATACTCTCTCTCTCTGGTTTCATATTAATTAATGTTTTAGACAAGGTTAATATCAAACTTTTATAATTTTAACTATCAATAACTTTAATTATGTTTAGTTTAAATAAACTAGAACAACATATATAGTTTTGTCTTTTAAAGTACTATAATAAAAGTAACATGTATTTATTTATTATATATATTATAATAGAAAAATAAGATCAAACATGTATCTTGTAAACCATATCATTGTCCAAAACATCAATTAAAATAAAACCGGAGGGAGTACTCAGTTTAGATAGGCTCATTAGCGATATATTCTATCCTTGGGCCTGTTTGAAAGATTAGCCCAGGGACTAATTTTAAGAGCTAATATTTAGTCATGAATTGGTAGGCTAAACATTAGTCTATGGTGGTATGTTTGTATCCATATGCTAATTCAAGGCTAAAAGGTAGAGAGAGAGAGAGTAGAAAGAGAGGAGAGAGAGGGAGAGAAAGAGCTGCTTTTTGATGGTCCTCACACAAAATTAGCCTCATTAGCACCTTATGGAGAGGCTAATATTTTGAGTGGGGCTAATTCACTTTAGCCTCAAATTAGCTCACTTGTTTAGATTCTTGAGGGCTAATTCAGGGCTAAAAGTTGACGGCTAATAATTAGCCCATGGAACCAAGGGCCTGTTCACTTTGATGCCATTTTCAATCTTACCAAATTTTATTAAAGTTGTAAAAAAATGGCTACATTTAGTTTGCTTTCAAATTTTGGTAACTATATAAGAAATCCTACCCAAAATTTAGCAAGTTACCAAAATTTTGACAACTATATCTAAAATTTAGTTTTTTTTTTTTTTCATAAAGTGAACAGGCCCCAAACAGGGCCCTGGGCTCCTGGCTTTCATTTGGGTAGATGCTTTGCTTGAGAAAACAGTCGCTTAAATGCTTGAGAAAACCCTTTCTGGTTCAGGAGCTTGGGCCCATTCTCCCAGTAGTAGTAGGAGGGGGGTCCATGGACTCCACGCCCATGCGCTCTTGCAGCAACTGAAAGCGAGGTTAGCGCGCCGGTTACCGAGGCGGGAGTGACAGGGACAGGTCGCATCGGTGAGCTCAGTCCGCCCGCAAAAACACACACGGCGTGGGCCCGTCCCGCAGAGGCAAAGGCAGCGTCCCTGGCTTCGCGCGCTTTTTGGCGTTTCGGGAAGCGGAGGCGTTATTTAAAACCCAGCTCAGGTTGTACTGTTTCTCCACATATCAGGGCACGGGGTTTGTTTAGTTCATAAGTTTAATTGAAATTAGAACAATGTGATAGAAAAGTTAGAAGTTTATGTGTGTATAAAAGTTTTGATATGATGGAAAAGTTGGAAGTTTGAAGAAAAATTTGAAACAAGGGCCATGTTTAGTTTCACGCAAAACTTTTACACCCTGTCACATTAAATGTTTAAACACTTACATAAAATTTTAAATATAAGCTTAAAAAATAACTAATTACATGTATTGCGACTAGTTTGCGAGACAAAATCTTTTAAACATATTTGCTCTATGATTTGATAATGTGGTCACTGATGGTCTCATGAACACTCCTCATTCCATTAAAAAATAAAAATAAAAATTAGGTATAATATATCTTAGTACAATAAATCTGAATATGAGTCTATTTAATTTTATTGTACTAAATATATAATATATAGCCAAAATCTCTTGTATAGTCGTAACAAAATCTATTATGTTATGGGATATGTATATTCAAGTATGTAACAAAAACCAATTATACGTGTACATGTAAAAAAATGAATATTAAAATGGTTGTTTCGGTTCCGATTATCAATTTAATCTAGAATTAAAAAAACATCTTCATTTAAGTCTTGAATATATGAATATATGAAGACTACAAATATATCATTCTCGTCTTAAAAAGCTAGAAAATAACATATGCTTAAGAATTTTTTATGGAGTGACTTATGTCCCGTTCTTTTCTCATAGAGATAAAGATTTTACCTCGGTTTCAAACTACTAAACGGCGTGTTTTATGCGAAAACTTTTTATATGAAAGTTGTTTTAAAATATCAAATATATCATTTTTCCCAAGTTTCTAATAATTAAAACTCAATTAATCATGCGCTTATAGCTTTCTTATTTTGTTCGAACGCATTTTTAATATAAGATATCGCTATATCTTCAAATACTTAATGCTTCTTAACTAGCGTTTAGTCATTTAATTATATCCAGACTATTTGTATTTAGTGAATTCATTATTAGATAGTCTCTACGTCCCAACTTAAGTGCATCCAAGACTCGTAGTTCTAAGATATATCTCATCATGTTCTGAATGCACTTATACTGTGATGGAGATAGTAGTGTTTATTATTAAATTTATACGTGATAACTTGTAAAGTTGAAATTGTGAAGTTGGTAAATATAATAACGAGTTTAACGAGTCAACTCTTGAGCCGAGCCGAGTTAGGCTTTTAGTTTGTTAAGGTTACTGAGCCGAGACGAGCTGGCTCGTTATCTACCCTATATGGCATATTGTCCTAGTCCATAGTTACTCGTCAATCTACGACGGAGGAAGGCGAGCAGGCCGCCACCGCCAAAGAGCAAGGCACTGACAATGGGAGACTCGAGTACTCGATGAGTGGGCCACGGGCACGATCGACCATGGTGGCAAATCGAGATAGAGGAAGGAAGAGGTGGAAAAGAAGCTCGTCGTCGTCGGGGAGATCTTTTGGGATGGTAGGCGCATGTGGCAGCTATTGGGAAGCACAACAACGGTGGTCTCACGATCTGGGCCTTGCCACCCCCAATCGTGCTAGTCCATCGAGTAGCGGCAGCTGGCGGGGACGATGTGAGTAGCTTCCGTACTATCGATATAATAAGTGTGTGGCTAGGCCCGATAATGGTACAGGGGCTACGACACGAAATTTAACTATTTGCCACTATTGTGATATGGCAATTAACGATTTGCCACCCACTGTCTATGACATGTGGGTCCTTATGTGTCTATAACATATAGGTTTAGTGGCAAATATCATTCGTAAAAGTGGCAAATAGTTAAAAGCCCGAATGGCCAAGACAAAGGCGGTCTCAACATGGAGGAAGTCCTCGGAAGGGTGTTGAGCCTCCAGTTACTTCCTATGCCGAGCACTGCCTCCCCCACGAGCTTTGTCTCCTCTTCCTCGATCGAGTATTGCCGCCTTCTCCACATGCACCACCGCTGAGCTCTTCCTACACCTCTCCACCAAGATAGGATGGATAGAGAGTAGAGACTAAGGGGATGAGTCAAAGCTGAGAGAAAATACTCCTGACATGTGGGTGTCGTATAAGCTGTTTTAATTTTTCTAACCGACTAACACTGACATGCGAGGTCCATTATTTTTTATTTATTCTCGTGTTTTCCGTTATGTATGACGAAACCAATGTCCAATTGTCCAAACCGTGTCTTAGATGATAAGTTGACCCGGTTTTGTGGATGAGGGTTTCGATTAAATCTCAGCTGATACATGAGGGAGGTAAAATAAACTTCTTCATAAGAGGATTCATCATCCTCTATCTGCGGTTAAACAGCACACGACCAGGCCCAGTGGCCAGTGAGAGAATGGGCCATTGCACAGTCCATGATAGCCCTATACGCAATAGTCCGTCGTTCATTTCACCATTGATGCAATTTCTCTCTTCAAAACACAGGGTCTGTTTGCTTTGAAGCTGGCACGTTCAAGCATGGGAATGTGTGTAGGATGTGTTTTAGTTCACGCTAAAATTAAAAGTTTGGTTGAAATTAGAATGATGTGACAGACAAATTGAAAGTTTATGTGTGTAAAAAAATTTTGATGTGATGAAAAAGTTGAAAGTTCGAAGAAAAAGTTTAGAACTAAACAAGGCCTTCGTTTAAAGCCTCGTCACTTTTGCGTGGTGTTAGGTGAGAGAATTTATAGAATTTCACGACTTGGGTAACGTAGGGTATTTTCCTCTCACAGAATAAATTGTCATGATGAGTAAGCTTGTTAAGCTAGAAAAGTACTAAACGTACGATTTTTGCAGAATTTTTTTATGTACAAGTTTAATAGTATTTAAAAACACTTCAACTTTATAATAGTAATAATAATTAGTTCATTCGTTTCTAAATATCACAAAACCTAATGGTATATCGTCTACCATCTAATCAGATAAACAAAATCGAGCCTTAACGTATGTTTGGATTGGTAACTATCAAAATTTTATAAAATTCAAAACTGCATTTTTAAATCGTATCGAACCAAACATATCCTACACGATACGGCAGGTGATATATCCTTCGATAGCTAGACGTTTACGATGATTTTGTTAATCAAAAGATGTGCTAGTACAATCTCTCATAAAATGCACGTAGAGATAGTGTGTTCCTTCAGGGCCCTTTATAATTAAATCGTAGAAATGCAAAAATGGAGTAATAGGAAAAACACAGGATTCTAATAGGAATATAAGTGCAAAACAGATGATTGCAAAATACAGGAAAAACACGAAATACGTAGGAATCGGACGAGAGAGATAGATTCAAAGGGATATTTCTAACAGGTTGGAGCTCTTGCTAAATTTCCTCCAAAATCTTTATAGGATTGTTCATTTCATAGGAATTTCAAAAGGTAACATAGGATTCAATCATTTGTTTCAAAAGTTTTCATAGAAAATTTTCCTACAGAATTGAAATTCTCCAAAAATTTATATGTTCTTCCTCCAAATCAAAGAGGCCCTTATTATAAGTGAGGTCTTTTTTTTACAATGCAGATTGTACTTTTATTTTCGTTAGTATGTTTTCCTAAACTGAAAAAGATAAACTTTTATATTACTCTAAAATATCAAATAAATCTATTTTTAAGTTTATAATAATTAAAACTTAATTAATTATACGTTAATAGTTTTTTTATTTTACGTGCCCTTGCTTAATTTTCATCTGTCTCGAGTTTCGAATGGGAAGTATGTACACGAGCTTTATGTTTGTATCATGTTTCGAGAAAGAAAAAAAAAAACGATTCCATGGTCAAAGAGGCGTAGCTTGAGCTCAGGAAGTCAATAAACTGACATTGCAAACCGCTACTGTGGGCCGCAAGACCAGCCATGTTCAGTGGGCCGAATTGCCGAATAGAACGCGGAAGATCTAACGTGCTCGACCTAAGCAAGTACTCCCTCCATATTATAATATATAACGCCGTTCACTTTTCGACTAACGTTTGACCATTTATTTTATTCAAAACTTTTATATAAATATGAAAGTATTTATATCATGCTTAAAAAAACATTTGATGATATATCGAGTCACAATAAAATAAATAATAATTATATAAATTTTTTAAATAAGACGAATGGTCGTTGAATAAAAAATCAACAGAAATATGGCCAGAGAAATACAAAAAGAAACCGGCCAACTTGCAGCGCTGCGCTGCCGTCCTAACTTCCACCCGTCCGCCACCACCTGATTCCCGCGCCTAATCCAATCCAATGCAACCCAACCCAATCGATCCGCCCATCCGATCGAATCGCTCGCCTCATCGGGTGAGCAGCTGGTCAGATGACGATGCGTGCGTCTCCCCTTCCGTCAGTTGAGAGTTGAAACCGCCACTCGTCTCAACAATCGGGTCAGCCATACTCCCCACTGAAACGCCCTTGACGAGAGCAAAAACGCGCGAGGATGGACTTCGCAAGTTGCTGCCCTACGTAAACGTATGTTCTAGACGGGAAGCTTTGAACTAGTCGCTCGCCTGATAAGTTCGGCATTCCAATTTGCAATAGTATAGTACTGCTGGACCGCTGGTCGGCCAGCGCCGAGCTGAGGATACGTTTAAAATAGGAGTAGCACCTATTATCTCCGATGTAAGGTGTTTAAGTTATGTTATAAGTTGGACTTTGACCAAATTTATAAAAAATAAAATATACGAATATCTGTAACATTTGAAGTTTTTAAAAAATATTATTTAAAAAAATAATCTAAAACCAATCAAAGTTAGAGAATTTTAACTAAGAACAAAACTAAAACACCTTACATGAGGGAGGTAGTAGTACTTTGCAAATATTTGGTTTGCTTAAAAAAATATGCATCAAACAAATATTTTGCTAAAATATTGGTGATGCCAATTCCATCTAGATTTCAACATTGCCAATGTTTTGTCATGGTACAAAAAAAAGTATCCACATGTTATTCGATCTATTTGTAACGGATCTTGATTTTTTTTAATTGTGCGGGTTATATGTTGTGGCTTTTCTCTGTTTTTTTTTACAGTAAATCCATCGTTAACAGGTGTGCAACAGTGCCTTAAGGTCCATCTTGAAAGGCATATAGTTTGATATTTTGAGGTACAACTGATAAGCCATGCAAAAAGATAACCAAAATAATTTGTAGCAAAAACTTTCACATCTATTCTATTCGTTTCATATTATAAGTTACTTTGGGTGTTTATAGAAAAAATAGATTAACATCCATAACACTAAAGTATTTTTATTGAATCCATCATTCAATATATTTTTATAGTATATTTATTTTATGTCAGAAATGTCATTGTAATTTTCTGTTAAATTGGTTGAGCTTAAAATTTTTTGACGTATGACAAACCTAGATTAACTTATTACAATGTGAAACAAAGAGAGTATGCTATTAGCGGCTTAAAATAAATGCTAAGAAATGGACCACGGTGAAAATAACACCAAATTCTATTCTCAGATTAACATTTAAATTTTAAATTTTAACTACGGTAGACAAGCTACGACGAGAGGCTTGGGTGTGTTCGGCATTACACAGCATCGAATCTTTCCTTTCACACGGAAAATGGTCTCATTAGGGCACGATTAATTAAGTATTATCCATAAAAACTTAAAAAAGATTAATATGGTTTTTAAGCAACTCTATAACCTTTTGTTAAAAAAAACATATTGTTTATTTGTTCGGAAGCACATTTAAAGAAAATGAGAAAGTAAAAGATAAAAAACTAGAGTACCGAACACATCCTTTAGCTCTTTTTTCCTTAAAAAGATAGAATCTCAAAAGAGCAAGTGTTATTCATGTATTACCCCTAAAAATGTCACATAGAATTGAGTGATAAATTGGAGGAGAGAAGTGAGGAGAGAGATGATGAGAGCAAGTTTAATACTAAAGCCAACTATGAGCTCATATTATAGTAGATGAGCTATAATTTTATCTCTATTTTTCTTCTTCTCTCTTTATCTCTCCCTATGCCTTTAATATATTGAAATATATGAATAACTAGCTATTGCATTGGAGTCAATCCTCTTTATTTTTTTTAAATTCTTTCTCCTCCACATAAGTTTATAGTTGACTTATAGTCTACTATGAAACCTACTTTGAGCATAAATCAAGAGCCAACCTCCACACAAATTTTAAAAAAGTACGAGAGTATTATAGGTATTGGTATTTGTATATTAGAGGTGACATATTGTATATGTTGCCTCTTGTTTTTTGAGTGAATGACATGGATAAAATTAAAGGTGATAGCCACATCTGGTACATCACTTACTCTAGGTTGTTTTATCAAATGTACTTTTTCCCTAGGGATGGTAGGGTTTATAAAATTGTGCGATTATCACGTGCAATAACCTTTTTAGTTTTTAAACCACTGTATACCTCGCAATAACCGTACGGTTTTATGGTAACCGTACTTACCGTAATATCTGTTAAACCATGTGATATGATAACCTCATCTAAAACGGTTCAGTGAACCCTGTACGCAACTATCTGAAACAAAAAAATATGTTACATGTCTAGCACACATGATTCGCATGCAGTAATACAGTGTGCAGGATTCGCACGCGCCGGCATGAATGAATCCGTTGCAATGTCTCCACGGAATACATAAGGCATCCACTTACTGGACTCGCGCCCATCAAAGCCTTCACGTCCTTCTCGCCTTTTTGGTTATTCCGGTTCGTCCATCCACTACAGTGGAGCACCGGAGTCCGCTCCCACGACGGCCACTGCACCCAACCCAAGAGGAACATCCCGCATGCAGACTCCGACCAAGCACGAGCCCTACACGAGCCGCGGTACATCTCTCCAAAGCCAAGGGGATGAACTAGAGAAGACGCGCGCTGTAGGAGATAGACCCGGGTTTCCGGCTTTTCCTGTGCTGGATGGATCGCTCACCGATTATAGTAGGCGAGGCGACCGCCCACGACGGGTGGAGACGCCGTCGCCTGCGCGCGCGCGCGGCCGCCGGCTTGGCTTGGCCGCCCTCGCCCCTCGGATACGGAAAAGGAAACAAAAAATATCGTCAGGTTCCGCGCGGCGCGGCGCGTCCGGACGTGCGCGCGTGAGAGGCGGAGACGCGGACGCGTCTCGGGGTTTGCAATTTGCAAGCCTGGCTTGTGCACAGGCACAGGCGGTGCAGCCCGGCCGTCCGGATTCGCACGGAACAGGCGAGAGATCCGCCGAAGAGATCGAAAATAAAAATCGGGCGAACAGCGACGCGGCGCCGAGCCGATCCCATCCCCGCGCGCTATCCACATGCGTGCCGTTCGTCCGGGCGCGCGCAGACCACGTTCCCGGCGGCTGGCGCGCGGCCTGGACAGGTAGTACAGCCGTGGTCCACGCAAAAATCGCAGGCTCCCTCCGGCCTCGTGCCACATGATTTCTGCGCGCCGCGCGATGCTACTGCGCTCGGTCGCTTTCGCCGGATCCCGGCACGATCCGCGAACCCTTATCGCTTGGGATTATAAGACGACTACGAGCCAAACGCGTCTTTTGGGTGATCGATGATGGATGGCTCTCGCCCAGGCCACCGGTCATGTTTAGTGAGCGGATGAAACATGTGTTGTTCCAAATCCAATGATAATCTCCCGCGCGCGCGAGCCAAGCCGGTCAGAGCGCGGTTGGTTGGCTTGCGCTCTATCCAGGGTCGACGCGTTTTGAACGCACGAAAAGGCTCTAGCGGAAAAATCCTATTTCTACCTGGGGATTAGTCTTAAGTCGCAACAAAAAGGTTAGCTAGATGAGGAAAAATTCAGACCTGACAGGAGATAGATGCAGCCGGGAGGAAGGCTCGTACGTGTACGTCGAGCTCAATAATACTTGTAGTAAGCTCGTGTTTGAATGTTTCCGGAAGAGAAGCTCCGTTCCCCAACCGCGAGCACAATATGTAAAAAAGTCAAAAAAATTCGCTACGGGAGTGAGACGTCATGGAACACTACTACTTGGGATGATATTTTCATCTTGCCCGCCACGCTAAGCATGAACCAGTCCACGCCCGGATAAGGAGGATTAAGGATAAGGGGGCATCAATATCCATAGTATAGATTCTAAGCAGTCATCCCTTGATCGACTGCAAATCTGAGGTTAATGGCACGGATTAGGACATGCAATTGGCTCGAGAACAAAATGAAAAAAGCGATCAAAAGTGCAAAGACAGCAGGAGCGCATTTCTGGGCTTCGATCTTCAACACACTTTGCATCTCTAGAACGTGGACAGACAGCCTTCGTGCAGAGCAACACGCGGACACGAGATGACGAGTGAGAGATTAGCATGTCGCCGGTTTTGTTGGTCCACTAATCAAACCTGTGGCCATGTCCCCGGAAATGCTGTTCGTGCCATGTGTACCCAGGGCATTCTGTCTCGTCGGTTTATAAAAGCATTTTTAGATTATTATCAGGAGTTCGTGTTAATGGCAGACGTGTGAGGTGCTGTTGTTGGTTTCGCCCACCGAACATGCACCTTGGCGCGTACACGGATCGCGCGACAGGTGTCCGGTTTTGAACAGCTCACCACGTCGCGTTGGGTTAGGTCCTAGTCGCGTCGAATTATATATGCGTTTGTAGATTATACTATCTATATCAAAATACTTGATTAAGTTCTCAGGTCTTAAAGAAACCCCAGATACAGGACAATGTGGCTAAGATCGACAGTATCCTACCGCAGGAACGTGTATCGGCTTCTCCAAGTTGAGCAGCATCTCGTGAGTTCTGATGGACAGGCATTAGCACTGTTACCAATGATGCGATGCAATACAACTTTATTTCGAGCGCCGGCCGTATGTTAGTTGCCTCTCGTTTTCTCTCGCAAAATCGCGTGAAATGGAGGCCAAGTAACAGCGAAGTGCAATCACAGTTGTCATGCGGAAAAACATACACGTGTTACTCACAAACTCTGATTGGGGGGTCCATGGAATCTCAATTTACCCATTGCTGAAACGAGCAACATGAGTATGTGGGGAACCAGTGAGCAGTGATCCTGAAGGAAATGAGGAAAAGGGTCTCTGTTTTGAAAGCTAAGACTGTTCGAGAGTACCGGCTGGTTTGGTTTGAGGCCTAAATTGACCTTACCAATATTTGGCAATTTTAATAGTGTCTAGTGTCTATTTGGTTTGAAGCAAAATTTTGGCATGCCTAAGAAAATAGGCCATTTCAATAGTTAACTTAGGCTATTTTGGCTTCAATCCAAACATAACTTTGCCTTGCCAAAATTAGCCATACCAAAATTTGTCAAAATTTGGCATTGATAAAAATTAGTAAGGTTAATTTAGGTCACAAACCAAACCAGCCCTATGTAAATTAACAGTTAACTTACAGGACCCCTTGTGCAGCTAGTGCTCCACTCACACTGTTCGTAGGCTGAAATTTGTCCCGAATTAGGAGGCACAAGAGTATTTTCTGGCAGTTATCAAGGACTAAAAGAGCCGTAATTCCCTCGTCGACGTACCGGAATTAATACTACTTAGAAATCTCACCATTTCGAACTGTTCAGAAAGTAGAAAAACAATAGGTTGTTATAGTAAAAAATTGAAGGCACCAAAGTTCTACTATTAGCGTGATTTCCCCAAAATACTCCGGGTTAAGTAATGAAAAGGTTTATCCTGAAAGATCTAGTTGTCTACCTCGGCCACCGACTCAGCCTGCAACGAGAATCATAAGCCAACAGTAGCGCGCCTCGTGTCCTCGCTCAGCTCCCCACAAAAAAGATTTAACATGATGAGGCATCATCCTCACCATAACATGCCATGGCCTACAAGTCAGTCTCAGAAAACCAACTTGCCAAAGGGATATATGAACAAATCTGGGTCCCATTCAACAAACTAAGAAGATAAGATCAGATCAGGGGCACCAGCAGCAGAATCCGGGAAAGCATGTGGAAGTGGCCAACCAACTTTCACGCTCTTTTTTCATTACTTTCTTTTATTTCGGCAAAAACTGGGACAAAGGCACACAAGCAGCCATGCTCATGGGTCCATGTCAGTGTTCTGGAAAAGACCTAACTAGTCCATGTAAACACAACAAATAGGTGATGTCATGGATGCAAATTGCGTAAGATTATATTAGTCAAAGGGCACTGTGCAGTGTTTGAAAGAAGGCAGCTAGCGTTATCCCATTTCAGCTGGAGCTATATATACACCCACCCTCCCCACCGGACGCTGTAAAGATTGTGAAAGAGAGGAAGCAAGAGAGGAAGAAGAATATATCCATAGTTCCATACACAGAGTACCTGTTCTTTCGGTGTCTTTGTTCCAGAAGCCAGAAAAACTGCGAGCATGGGCAAATTCGGTGGAGCTGAGGTCCTTCCAGTATACCGTGAAGAAGAAGATGAAGACTTGTTCGAGACATCATCGTCCATCTCAGGCGACTCCGATGATGAGGCTCAATTTTCAGACAGCGAGGAAGCTGAAGCTCAAGAAGACCAGTTTGCGCAGCAGCCAGCGAGAAGGATGAATTCAGATAGCCTCTACGATCTGTCATCTATGAAGGCACAACTCCCTGTCAAGTAAGTTCCTGGGGAAGAAGAGTTGCATATTAGTATCAATATATGTACTAGCAAAAGGAAAATTTTCTCACAGGGCAAGTGCTTTGTTGTTCTTTGCAGGAAAGGATTATCCAAATACTACGACGGAAAGTCTCAATCTTTTGCATGTATGTCTGAGGTGAGATGCCTAGAGGATCTACGCAAGAAGGAGAATCCATACAAGAAGATCAAATCATCCAAGAGCTATGTAGCACTGGATGGGAACCAAGAAGCTTGTCATATACCTGGCGCAAACAGCACATCAATAGCCAAGAAGTCTGGAAGTTCTTGCGCAAATCTGATGGCCAGGAATAATACCAAAAGCATGCTCTATAGGCCTCCCCCAATTCCTATAAACAAAAGCGGATATCATCAGTAGGAACAGTATCGAAATACGAAATTTTTTTTTTTTTTTTTTGGGGGGGGGGGGTGTCAGGGTTTCATCTCTGTTCTTTTTTCGTTGAGGATTTTGTTGACAAGCATATTAGCCTGTCACGGATGTAAGAGGATTTCGTTCTCTGCCATATACAGAGAGTCGTCTTGTTCAAGGAGACATCGATTCTGTTTGTAAATACCACAATGAAATTTTTCATTGGACTGCCTGGGGATGATGAACAGCCTTCTGTCGAAATTTAAAGCATATGTCTGCAGTACATTCAATTGCCTTGGTTAAAAGAAGAAGAAGAACAGCTTAACGTTAAGGGAGTCCTTTGGTCATCAAAGATGAAAGAAAAAGGAATTCAATTCTATAAATATTCCAGACACACAAATTGTAGCATGGCTGGTCATGAATGTTTGCCAAACCAAAAAATGAACCGAAGCCTAATAGTTCAAAATGTTTTGACTCCAACAGGGCTTCAGATCACATCCCAGTATTATCTCGTGGATAGATGGTGATCAAGTCTTGTTATATGGTGAATCCAGGGCATTGGGGAGAACCAAAGAGTAGATAATCCTATCCCAAATACGCCTTAGAGTTAGCAGCTGTTAGAAAGCATAGTCGTAAATAGCCTGTGCGACTCCATCTTCATCATTAGTGGCACCAATTATATTTGCCACTGCTTTGGTTTTCTCAGACCCATTTGCAAGCGCAACACCCAATGATGCTATCTGTAGCATTTCTATGTCATTTTCTCCATCCCCGATAGCCATTACCTTGCAAAAGAAAAAAAAATGTTGAAGTTAGAAGGATTGCAGGTGGGCTTTCAATGGTTTGATGGAAGATGAGAGGTCTAATATCCATTTTAAATCTACTTATACCGCTAGATCACTGGGCAATTGGTTTGGAAAACTCAGTGCGGACTTCAAATATTTTATTTTGTGGCATATGTATGACCAAGATTTAAATGACGGTTTTTCATAATTGAGAGAACTAGATAGGTGATGACATCAATTGTATTCCGTCATGCAATAAGATGTAATAGAGAACTAGAGTACTAATACCTCATCCGGACTAATGCAAAGGTGGTCCAAAAGAATCTTCACCCCGTTGCCCTTTGAAGTTGCAGGAGGTACAAGTTCAAGCATATCAGGCTGTGCTTGAACCATACGGGCCCTTCCTTCTATTGCCTTTTCCCAGAATGGCCTCAATGCAGAAGAAATTCCCTCAGGAGTTTCAAGGAAGAGCACTTTCTGAACATGAAAATTATAATGCAATCAGCTAGACAGCTACACATCTTAGCATCATCAAATTGCTAATAGAGTAATCCCCATATATGAAAATGTCAGCCACAGTCAAAATGAGCAACTTGTTTGTTGCATAAATTGGTTTCTATTACGAATTTCATATTGAGAAATTGACTAGTGGCATTGGATCACGGAAGCCGTTGACAGCAGCACAAATCACAATTTGTTATTCAATTGGAAGTGGCTCATATAGTGGTTGTTTGCGCATTTCTATTAGCCTTGCACATCTATTGAGTAATTAAGCGAAGCAGATCTTTTTGCCTTCAAGTTGCTTCAATGAACATTAATCTTTGATTATCCAAATGGTTGAGATTGTAATATACAACATTGCTGCCAGAAACGTGCATGACAAAACGATAGACATGAGATGCAAGGTGGATTTATAGTTTGTAGCTAGGAGACTCGCTTTGTTGCTCTGTGTAGTCTGCAGCTTAGATCAATCATCCAAAGGCTAGAAACAATCGAGACGATGTGGTTTTATGAGAAGAGTAATAACTGCATTTAAAGGGTTCCAATTGTATAAGATATATTAACCTAATTTATTTTATGGTTAAGTAAAATACATGGTAGGACTAGGACACCCCCTCCCCCACCCTGTCCAAAAGAAAGCCCGTATTTTTATAGTAACTAAACCAGTAGTTTCTTATTTTATGAACAAATTTTGAGAAAATGAATCACCAACCAGAATGTCATCTAGACGGATGCTCTTAGTATTTAAGCAAAGGAACATTAAAATGATTCATGCTGAACTGATCATGAAAGTGTTCTAAAAATTGTTAAGAGAGCACAGCACCTGTATCTCAGCTGTTCCTAAAAGCTGATCAATAGACGAGACTATTTCAGCCTGCAACAAGAGTCACAACTACAGTCAAATTAATAGGAATATGACAGCTAAAATTTACTTGACCAAGGACCAGCAATCACCTTAGGTTCATGATACACATAATGGAGAGAATCAACCAAAGGATCATCATACATAGAGAAGCATCGGTCCTGGCTAAATGCTACTAATGGTACCTTCTGCTCCAAAGAATATAACAATGCCTGCAATAAGCCAATAGTGTCACTACACAGTGCAAGCATTGGCAAGCGCTAACTTAAATTGGTAATGATGGATACTAAGATAATAAAATTATCTATTACTACCTCCATTCCAAAATATAAGCATTTCTGCGAGTTTTTCAAAATGTATCCGGGCATCCCTCCGTCCAGATTCATTTTGGAAAACACGCAGAAATTCTTATATGTTGGAACGGATGGAGTAGAAAGATACACTCTACATTGTCCAGCTAACATCTACTCCCTCTATTCCATAATATAAGGCACAACAATTTTTTTAGATGTTCCATAATATAAGGCATGCATGCATGTAGGCAATTAACTATGACCCCTTCTCCATTAAATTATTACTTTTTAAAATCCTCCGCTCTCATGTTCTCTAATTTTATTGGATGCATGCATTGTATTTATTAGGATGATCCAAACTACAAGATGATAATAATTATTTTCTTGGTCTTTGGGTTAGGGGTGGTTATGCCTTATATTTTGGAATGGAGGGAGTATATATTAAATGGACATAAGAGGGCATCTAAATTAGTCCATTAGCTGGAGAGATACATCCCAGGTGATATACCATTAAGTAGGCAAACCCTGAAAGTGTAGCCTTTTGGATCTAAATTATTCTTGTATGCACATTTATGGTCTCAATGCCTATAAGGAAGAAAAATGTAGCTTACCTCTCTGCATACTTCTTGATCTAAATTCCTTTTATAAATTTCTCTTCCTTGCAAACCATAAACCAAGAGGCCCTACAGATGAAAGCATCAATCTGATGAGAATGGGAATCATGCACACATGAACAATAAACTGTTTCACTTATCTACTGGATAGGAACAACGCGGTAGTCATGAAACAGTGATCTCGGAAAATAAAGGCATAGCACATATTAATATTACAGAATACAAGGTAACATTGACTTAGGGTAGCACATTATAGGACTGAGCAGAAGCACAGACCACCAGGGCCTGATCAAAGGATGTTACAAGGTAATATTGACTGAGCTTGGAAAATAAAGGCATAGCGCATATTAATATACTGAATACAAGATAACATTGACTTAGGGTAGCACATTATAGGACTGAGCAGAAGCACAGACCACTAGGGCCTGATCAAAGGATGCTGTCAAGCTTTTTTTTTGTTCTTTTCCATAAAATGTAGAATGTAAGCTTCGAATTAGCAAGGCTGCACAGGCAACATCAGCAGCGGCCTTCCTGTTCTATGAACACAGTATAGCCAGCTTTTGAAACCAGGGAGGTAAGAATAATTGACGGAGGTAAGAATAATTGACTTATCTCATGACTAACATTTGCACTTCACTCAACAAATACAAGAAAAAGGCAAAGAATTAAAGTGCAAAAGGAAATAAACCTTCAACTATATTTCATTTCATCAAAAGTTTATTTAGGGCACCAAAAGGATGTATTGCAAGCAACATGCATTCAACAGATATTAAAATGCAGGGGGGTAAGAATGATTGCCCTGTCACTTAACCAAATTTCACACTTTAACTCAATTCAAGAATAAAGGGCGTAAATTAAGAGTAAAAGAAAAAAACATTCGATAATTTTGTTCATTTAACACAGATTTAAGTACAGTGCCATAAAGGTCACAATGCAAATGGCATGCACTCTTCAGTCAAAAATATGATACAAGGATCTCCATTAGCATATTTGCAACCTATTAGATTATATGCTACCAGGAAGTGTAAAGATGCCGCATTTTCACCACTGTATCCTAAAGTTATTTCTTGAAATATTGTGTGTTGTCCATGAATACTTTCCACCAACCTGAAGAAATATGCCAGGAGATGATTCTGAGACAATTCCAGTTCTTCCAGACAAGTCAACCATATTGAGAGCATCAATGACAGCCGGCCGTGCCTATTCCCAAAATGAACATGTATGAGAAACAATTATCAGCATTTTGAGTTACTGAAATATGACAGGGCCAAACGTAAATAGGCTGGAAGAACAGAGGGTACTCTTGATTGTCTACTTGTAGTAAATTTTTCCTTTCAGCCCATAAAATGGAAACGATAAACATCAAGTGTCCTCATAGAGGATTTTTATTAACATATTCTACCAGGATTAGCGTAATGCAAGTTTTATAGTTGAGACTTGAATCTGGCTTGGCTGGGAAAAGGATGCAGCAATGGTGGAAACAGATGATCCAGAAGATCTGGCCTGGGCTGGCAAGGGACAGTTAAGTTATTACAGAAATGAAGAACTTGTAGTACCTTCCCTGTGGCAATAACTATGTTTACTCCCCTTGACCTTGCTTCCCTCAGAGCTTCTGCATTCCTTGCTGTAACTTGACTTTTACTGTTGAGCAGTGTACCTTTTTAATTATAAAATATCACTGGTAAATATAAACACATGTCTAGAGTAGTGATATATGCAAAGAGCAAATGATATACCATCCATATCACAGAAGATGTATTTGAATTTTGGTCTATAAAATCTTAGGCTTCCAGCTCTTTTTAGACCACTTGTCACTTGCCCTGTAAACATTCTTAGGCAGCAATAGCTACATTATCATCATATGTGTGTGAAAGCACCTTTTCAAGATCAAAATAATGGAAAGGATTATAACTACAGAAATCTCAAAAAAAACACACCATCCGATGTTTCTGTATGACGCTTGCCCGAATCAAGAACACTCTTAGCAAGATTTTTCCCTTTCCACCTTAGACTCTTCAAAATGAGCTGCTCCTCCTTCTCCATTTCAACTGCAGACTCATCACTTGTTTGGTGATCAAAACCCAGAAGACGTAGAATTCCACGAACCTAATACAGAGCAAGTAAACAGTCAAGTTTGTACCATATTATCTGTGTTTTTAGTATGTGTAGAATAACATAGGATTAAGTGATTTGGTAAAAGGAAGCTGGGATATTCACCAAGAAAAAGATAACATGTGTATTCAAACCTCTAAACGGTAGGGGGCTAATGACAGTCAATAAGCAAGTGAGCATACCGCTAGTATCCGCACTTCATCAAGAAGTGTATGACCTCGCTCCTCAGCCTGCCTTGCAGCTGTCTCAACTGAGATTACGATATCACCTAACATTAGCTGCGAGAAAATAAATTCAGAAAATACAACAAGATGGCATGTCTAAAAGAACAGCATTCAAATAAAGGATTTTTTTTCCTTACAATAGGAACATCAAGATCAGGAATGTATTGTGACATTGAGAGCATTTCAATACAGCTGTCTTCACCTCTCCATTCTTTGTTAAGGTTCTGGATGAAGTTGTCATTGCATAGCAACACAGAAACTTCAACCTTATCATACCTCCCGACATCACTTATTGAAGTGTCTCGTGTTTTGTAGTTGGAATCCAGAAGCCCATCTAGTGCAATTTTCATCGCCATCGGAACATTTAATTTTAGAATTTCTACAATGTTCTGCATTCACATTACCAGAAGCATAAGTAAACAAAAAACGTCACAAATTGAAAATGCAACATTTCTAGCACACCATTTTATTGGCAAAATATGCAACAGATTGCTCGGAGGGATATAAACTACTAAACCAAAATCAACCAAGGAATTCCACTATAACTTGATGAATAAAATCAAACAACAAAACAACATAATCCGATACCCAAATGCCTAAGCCTAAACCAATTTCATAACTGCATCACGTCATAATAAAATACCTGCTAACTTAGGTTCTGACTACCTTTCTTCCTTTGAAACGAAGATTTCTGACTACATTGCCCACTTGTTTACCTCTAGATCAAAGAAAGTGTATGCTCAGCTGCCTGAAGGGTGCAATTCGTTTTAGCGAATGGCAAACACAACCAATTCGGGACAACAGTTAACGGTTATCTCATACGATATGCTAACCATAAATTAGCATACAAGGACTGGAGCAGAAATCACAAGAGTAAAAGTCAGGACTTTCTACATTGATTAGAAATAGTACAACAACGATTGAGCATAAATCATCCAGTAAACCAGAGAATGCCGCGCTATAGCTTGTGAACATTTCAATCTGTGATTCCGGTGACTTCATCTAAAACAGCCACATATTATTGACACAGAAGTTCCACGAGTAGCATACGTACCAGCACTTCGGGGTCTTCGGGCGTGTCATCGTCGATGCCGATTCGCGCGTAGAGCTCGATCTCGCTCTCCTTCGGCGCGGGAGGGGGTGAAGGGATGGGGTCCTGGGGCTGCGCACGCCTCGCCGCCGACTGGCCGCGCCTACCCCTGCGGAAGCTTCGGATGCCGGCGAGGAACCCCGCGAAGGGCGGCATCGGCAGCGGCGGTGGCGGCGGCCCCGAGCGCGAGGGCTCCGAGGAGGGCGTGAACCCGCGCCAGGTGAGCAGCGAGGCGGTGGGCGCCGCGGCGGGGAGGGGCGGGCAGCGCATCGGCGCCGAGCGTATCAGCGCCGCGCCGAGCTGCGGCGAGCGCGAGGCGAACGGGAGGGCGCGCGACACGATCCGTGCCATGGTCGTCGAGGCCGACGACGAGGAGCCGCCTCCTCCTCCTCCTCCGGCGGCGGCGGCGGGAGAAGAGAGTGGGTGAGAAGGAATGGGGTTGGGCGGAGGAGGAGGGTTTTCGTGTTGGTCCGTTTGATTTTCTTCTGCGCTGCGTATATCCTGGGTCTCGTTCCGGCCGTCCATTTCGTATCCAACGGTCTGTGTTTTGCTCCGGCCCACCGTGTCCGTGCGGGATCTCTTCTCCGATTCGCAGATTTTCGGGCTCTTTTATATCGTCAGTATAGTGATCAGTGAGTTAAGTTGCCCACTTATTTGGAGAACTGCAGTACGAGTTTTGGAAGCTTACGCAAAAAATCATGCATAATTTGTTTGCTCCGCATGAGCATGCAAATTTCGTTTCTGTAGGATGGAGTGTTTGGTTCAAAACCTTAACGGGATTTCGAGCTTCAGCGTATATTCCCTGGAATATGTTGAGTATCTTTTGTCTATCTGAATCTCGAACCTTTTGCCATGGTATATGTATTCTCCAATCGATCGTAGATATTTAATACATTTAGGATAAATTATGGTCAAATTTTGAAACTTTGGGCACTGATTTTATAGTAAGACAGGTTTATAAAAATGAGTTTATGGTATTATGATATAGTTTGAGTAAATTGTAGTGGTGATACATAACCTTATTATGTGAATGTAATTTAGTACATTAACCTAAATTATAGAACGCTCGCTTTGATACACGAAATTATCTAATTCGTGTGAACAAGGACCGAAATGGCTTGGTAATGTTAATTTTATCAAGTTGATATTAATTAGGATGTGACGTACACATATGTAGTGAGTATGCATAAGACAAGCTATAATTATAAACATCTCTACTTTCCTTCATCGTTGAAACTATGAATTTCATATGTTTCTAACCCATGTATCATAGCTCGGTTTTTCATATCTTTGTCTAGTTCTATATAATCACTACGCCTCATTTTGTCTTTTTACTGAATATATGCATGTCTAAGGTGGTGTTTGAATCTCCTGAAGATGAAGATGAAGATAAAGATAAAGATTAAGTGTTTCACGTATAACGAGGTGGTAATAACGTGTGGTTAATTGAGTTTTAATTATTACAAACTTGAAAAATGGATTAATATGATATTTTAGAGCAACTTTCATATAGAAAGTTTTCACACGAAACGCACCATTTAGCAGTTTGAAAAACGTGCCACGAGTATCCAAAATTTAATCCTATGCTGGTAGAAGAAACGAACAGGACCTTTTTAGATACTCCCTTTGTCCCATAATATAAGGGATTTTGGATGGATATGATACAATAAATCTGAACGGACTGTCTGTCTAGTTTTATTTTATTGTACTAGGATATGTCACATCCACCAAAATCCTTTATATTATGAGACGGAGTGAGTATATATTTGCATAGTATCCTAATCAACACCTAAATCTATAAGATTAGCCATGTAATGTCCTTCTAATCTTGGTTCGCGTGCCCTAGGTAAGATCGTACAACAAAATAATTGTGTTTACAAGTTTGTGCACTAGATTACACATACCTGATAAGTTCGTGTACCGCCAATACGATTTACTCATATAGCTTTTTTGTTTTAAATTATATATTTAAAAAATTATTGATTGTTAAAGTTTCAAAAGTTTGTTCAGATATAGTACTAAAAATCAAATATTTATGATTCGGAGAAGAACATTTCTTTGAATAGTATCTAAACCTGGAAATTAGTTTTTCTTTTTTGCGAGGAAAAGGAATATATTACTCGGGATAATAATCCTCGCTTACAAGATAAGAAATAAAGAAATAATCACTTTCTAAACAAAATCTAGAAAGGGACTCACAGCGGCCCTTAATTGCTAGCGTATGACTAACAAGATTTTGGCTACGATGAATTTTCCAAAGCAAAATCGCCCTTTTTCCAGAAAGCAAGTTTGCAACCTCTCTGACAATGTAGGCTAACTCGGGCATCTCCCTCTCCTTGGATTGGATCTTCTGCAACGCTATCAAAACCTTAGCAAATCGATCCTTATAAAGGATTTTTTTCAACCGAGTCCTTTTCTCCCCCGTAAACATTCCAAGGAAACTTCTGTAGATCAGATCTCCAGAGAACCAAACGCTAACCGATCCGAAGTATGTCTGGTACGCTATGGAATTTGCCACAGGGAGCATGGGCTCTAGGCCGAATACCAACAACTTCAGGTCTTGGAAATTTCATCTGAGATACCCGGCAGCATCGAAACCCTATTGTAGGGCTAGATGATCCACCATAATCCCATCCGGCAAGGATCTTGCCAAAAGCAGGCGTAGAACCTGCAGACTCCATAAGCACATCGGAGAAAGTCTCCATCCAACTCCATCGCCAAGGAGGGAGGAAGGAAGCCGCCACCCAGTCGCCTGGGCATCGGCCCAACCCTAACCCAAACCCTAACATGATTACATGAAATTAGTTAGTATTAGAAGGGTGCGATCTGTATACAAGTACGAAAGAACTCAGTTTAAAAGTCAGCTCCGAGTAAACTTTTGAAAGTTATGTGTGCCAAAGGTTCCATTTGGTTAACTTGCTTTAGGATTCATTAACATTTTATAATAGAGATTGCTAAAGGACGCTCCATCTTGTTTACAAACAAGGTCAAAATGATTCGAAATCACCACATTAACACAAAACGGATATCTCCCAAAAAAACAGAGAGAGAAAGAAACCTACATCAGTAACCATGAAGGATCTAGATTATTATAACGGTGTAGAATGCAGATTGACTGCATATATATTATATTTATTGTAGCTGCCACGGTTGTATGGAATATATATATATATATATATATATATATATATATATATATATATATATATATATATTTCAATCTTTAACAATAAGCAAAGGAATTGCAAACATAGTACACGTTGAGCCGCCGCAGCCGCACAATTGTGCCGGAAAATTCAGTTAGTTATAGTTTGTCTGCCACTTCTTGCCTAAATAAGCATCCTCAGTTGCTCACTTCTAACCAAATTCTCTACCTACCAACATGCTCCATTATCCATAGAAACCTAACTAAAGATCACACAACCAGCAAAGCAGCGCAGTATCCAGCATCCAGCCACAAGAAAACATGACGAGAACAATGCTGACAAGAGCGGTACCTACCGGAGAGCAGTCGTCTTCGGAAGCACAGGCGCAAGACTTTGACAAGTGCCAAGACTGTGATGTGCCAAATAGCAGGGAACATTTCCCCCCTAGAAAAAAAAGCTACTAGCAGCAGACAAATAGTGACATGGAACATGGACATCTTTTATTCCGATCGGAGAAACAACCAATAAGTGAAATCTCACGTTTTCAGGATTAAAAAACAAGGACAATCCGCACATCCACATCTCTACACTCTCCAAACTCACTATGCACACATTTTCCCGGTGGCATTGCCGCGATAAGAGAAAGTAGAAACATCACTGTTTCTACCATGTCTAACAGGCTAACTGCCTATTATTATCTACTACTATGTACCCTTGATTCACAGCATTGAAAACTGCATAAAAGCCCTGCTGGTTTACCTAGCAGGCCCGAACCTCAGCAAACCGGCTTGGGGTTGGCTCACAATTGTTGGTAAGTTTCAGAGATCCAAAGAGACATGATAGTCTTCTCATGATGGGCTTCCGGCTGACTATCACTTCCAACGACACAACGTCCTTCCTGGTATCCGCATAAGTATCATATCCCTCGAGGTCCGCTTCTGTTATGAGTACTGCGTCAGTACACACTGTAGGGCTCGTTGGCCTGGGTAACATTACTTGACAAAGGGGTAAACCACTATCTTCGTAATCAAGCTCCATGGAGTAGTAATCATCAATTTCTGTGTTGGTGATGCAGTCATCCCCGGGTTCTAGAAAATGGCCCAGGTTTTTACTCTGTATTGGAAGACGCCCGGTGGTGAGGGTACTAAAAACGTTGACAGCCTGCACAATCATGTCGTTGCATGAAGCAGCTTAGCATTTGTAGGACTGTAGAGTAATAGCTCTCACTTGGACAAAATGCAATAACAAAAGACAAGTCCCCACACCTGCCACTGCGATGGTGCCAAAAGTACTCTAGGCCTAATGGATCGGACATGATCTAATGCTGCTTCTGGACTCATGCTCCGATATTTAATCTGAAAGACAAGTAATCTGTCATCAGCAAAATGGAGCGAAAGATATACAATATTGAGTTGCTTTAATTATTGTTTATCCTACCAGATAGCACAAAACAATAGTCGTGCTACGCCCTCTTCCAGCTTTACAGTGAACATAAGTAATGCCACCTTCTGATGCATTCCCTGAAAAAAAGAGCCAAAGTTAATATCCAGTTGAGGTCAGCAAAAAGTGTCTGCATAAATGGCTACAATGCAGAAAGTGTGTAAAAGCGGGTTTCCTTTTCTGCCAGCAGATATATTAATAATATCACTTAATAATCATGGTGTATGGTAGTATTATATTGCACTGACAGCTAACAGATCCTTCTCATCCCATGGTTGGAACTTGGAGATGGGATGTGAATTAGAACATGTCGCTGCAACTTAAATTTGAACACCTACTACACCAACAACTAATTGGCCATGATCGCAAACCAAATTTCATATCCATTAGTTGAACGCAGCTATCACCTGCTCCACAAAATCAGAGTTGACTGCAACTAGCTTGACTTCCCTTAATCTGACTACCGGTAGTAGTTTTGTTACCTAAACCTATGTCATTGTTTACATGCGGAAGAACAATATTTCATACTAGTGTTCAAGAAAAAATAAATATTCCATACTACAGAGTCATACAGGCATTAAAAAAATCGAAGTGTAAAAGTGACACACTTAGGACCATGTTCAACAAAGGGCATGAAGCCATTAACATTGGCCACAATTAGGACTATATATATGTTGATATGTTCCACAAGGGGCATGAACTTACGGTGGATAAAATCTATGGCTTGACAAATATCCTGGAGGGCTGGTGCAAACAGGTAGTCTCTTGTGGGAATAATAAGGTGGTCAATCCCATGGGCCTGCAAAAGTAGGACTTGTTACTCGTCAGGAGGATCTTGCATTGTTGATTGCAAACACAAAATAAAGTGATTGAAAATCCCCTGAATGAATCAAATGAATAAAATTATGTTTTAAACTCAACGAGAAGATGTCTGACAACAAAAGACTACATCATACACTCTCACTACGAGTAAATAATGTAGACCAAGTCTTTCCTTCTGATTGAGTAGCGAATCAAGGTTCACAACACAAATGAAATCATGTACTAAGCTAGGAAATCAAGTGATAAGAGATTTTACCTGGTATAAAGATGTTGGGACCAGGGTCTCATAAGCCTCATTCAATGTTACAACTCCCTGAACTCCAAGTTGCTTCAAACGTGGAACATCACTTGGGAAAGGAACAGCACCTAGCAAAATATACTGCGGGTAGAGATTGGACAAATTAGTCGATGAGATCTTTATAGCACAGACTCAGTTAAGAGTACTAATTACTAAATTGTGTAAACAACAGTGTAACAAAGAACGGCAACTAAAGCCATGTCCACAAATCCCTCCACATGCCAAACTAAACATCATATGAGACCACTACAGTCTACACTAGTAATTTACCAAAGAACAGACCGAAATAACGTACGCACTTGAGGATAATTACTCAAATTTCTTAGACAAAATGGAGCCTTAATGGAATAACCACAGGAACACAATCACTGCTCACACGGGGAAGCGAAGGGTATTACTTCAGGGAAAAAAAAAAGGCAGTCCTGCATTCACCTAGAGTGTTACTGCGCCAGAGCTAAGCAATAAAACTCCCCGTAATATCCAAGCATAACAAAACCAACCCCCAACTCCAAGGGAACAAATCCCACAGAGATAAGTCAACAGCCACCCTAACAGTCACGAGTAAACCAAAAGCGAAGCCTATAATCGCGCGAGGCTTGTAGAGAGTTTAATCACGCGAGTCGAATTCAGACGCAAGGAGGGGGGGGACCCACCTGGTCGACTCGGTCCCACCACCGGAACTCCGCCTCGAACCGGTTGCGCAGCACGTTGTAGAGCAGCGTCGGGTAGAACAGCACCCTGGCGCCGGCGCCGACGAGCGCACGCTTCGCGCTCAGCCGCGCTACCACCACGCCGCCGCCGCCGCCGCCGCCGCGGACGCTGGCCTCCTCCACCACCACCTGCTGCTCCTCCTCCCCTTCCGACCGCACCCCGTCACACTCTCCCAGCTCGCTAATCCTCATGCCCCTCCTCCTCCTTCCCCCACCAGCGCGCTCTCGCCCTTCCAGAGCCGGCAGATCCGCGGGGGGCGCGGGAGAGAAAGCGCGCGGATCGGGAGGTGGTGATGGCGAGTTGCGGCTGCCTCGCGGGACGCGAGAAATGGGAAGAGCGCTTGCGCCGCGGTGTCTAAAACCTCGGTAGAGGCGGATGCGGAAACAGGTGGCAATTTTGCTGAATCGGAGAGGGCCAGGGGAGACGGTCTGGTCTCGCTGGTTCGTGATTTTTTTGTTGGTGAGAGAATGAGAGATGGAATTTATTGGTGGAGGAAACGTGGTGTGTGTGCTCTTTCGCGTCAGGCCCTTCAACAGCTGCATAATTGTGCTCTTTGATGGTTGGATGGTTTGGTAGGTGCAACAACAATTCCTCAACGCGCAGCGTTTTGTTCATGCTATTGAATTAAGAGGTTCATTTTCTAGAGTACATGTAAAAGATTTCCGTGTCCCACTTGCGTTAGGAGAAGAAAAGGGAGCACAACAGAACCCAAACATAATGGTACGGAGGGAATGAAGAGTTTTTTAGAGGTCCATGCTCAGTATACTTGAAATGTTTAACTGATGCGTCTAATGTCCTCCTTCTCCATACTCCAAAAGGTAGTTGTTTAGTGGGGATTGAGATCCGATGCAGACAAAACTGCACCATAGGACTGCATGTATCGTAACCGTTCATTTAGATGATCAAAAGCTCATATTTACCGCTCCACTACTCAAACAGTAGTATATAAACAATATTTTATGCTATAACAGTTTGCTACAGTGCCAAGCTAATATGTACCGTTTAATTTCAATCCAATACAGCAGCTGCAAATTATTTAAGTTACAGTCAATCCTATGACTGCAGCTGATTCAGATCCGTTTAGTGGTATACACAGTCAATACTCAACGACATGTTTTAATTGTAACGGAATAACATCGAGTCACAAAAATACTTATTAATTTGTTAAAAATAAAAGAATATACAAAGGTGCCGAACATGGTAGTAGACAGCTCTTCCAGGGGTTGTTAAGGATATCTTATTAAGTTGAGTCAATCCATTCTATGCCATTAACAATTGTGTGGGTTCTACATTATGCTACTAACAAATTTAGTTCTACAATATACTATCGAACAATCCATTTTCTCCTCATATGCCATCGTCGTTAGTCAGCCATTAGTTTTATTAAAAACTTAGTGCAACTGCATAAGATATAAATTATGCTTTAAGCACTTTTAGTGATAAAACAATCACATTAAAAATAAATGATAATCATAAAAAAAAGCAAGTCAAATGATAAATATGTGTCCAAAAGTTAAAGACGGCTTTCATTAAAAATCAGATGTAATATTTAGGCTTTGTTTGGCTAATGGGTTAGAGAAATGATTTCCTACCCACAAAAGACATCTTTAAATTCTAACTATTCATTCTCCCTCTTCTACTTAATCATGACCCTTCATTTATTTCTCAATCCCAAACATACCTCTTATTTTTCATTATCGAAACATACCCTTAGAATGAGAGAGAGAAAGAGGGACGGAGAGAGAGGATGGGATGGGATATTTGCAAAGGGACGAATCATGATGTCATGCTGATTCTTCTCAACCGGAGCTCAACAACCAACTCATGTTTTTGCATACCGAAGTGGCAAAGAATGAAGATTTCACGGGTGATAAAATAAAGAAACATGATCCCTTTTGTGGTTGATAAGTGGAGAGGTTAAGAATTATTAATACTGGAGAAAATTTCATCATTATTCTATTTTTTTTCTCAATGTTGCTAGACTAGATAAACACCAAGAAACGACATATCAAGACAAAGTCTAGGATGTGTGTATAGCTGGACTACTATACTATTTTAAGAAATACTATCTACTACTCCCTCCGTCCTCTAATATAAGGAATTTTGATATTTTGCTTGCACTGTTTGACTATTCGTTTTATTAAAAAAATTTAGAATTATTTTTTTTACTTACTTTATTATCCAAAGTATTTTAAGCATAAATTTTCGTTTTTTATATTTGCATAGATTTTTTGAATAATATGAGTGGTCAAACAATACAAGTAAGACGAAGGCAGTAGTACTCACAATAAGTTTAAATCTTCTGTCGTTTTGTCCAACAAATTTATTGACACGTTTTTCAATAACCATACCACTATTATATCATTGTACATAAATCATTGACGTGGCAACTACTAGTAGTACTAACCAAAAGTTGTCAGGATAGCTACACCTGAGAGTTAGACGAAATAAGGGAGGGAAAAAGGGTGGCAAGTCCATTTTGAGAGTGTAATTAGAAAGCGGAGTACATTGCAAATCGACAGCAAAGGACCATCATTATGGACAAGTTCTAGGTTGTGAACGTAAAAAGGCCTAATCACCAACTCCGCCCATCAATGCTTTCCAGGGGTGTAAATGATACTAAACCGCATATAACCACAAATCGTTTGGATTTTTTTTCTCATTTCCTTGAGGCCTTATTCATTAATTTCCATGAGGGAGAGATTGAAGAGAATTTATTCCACATCTATTATAGTGTGGAATTATTTCCCCTCAATCCCCTCCAATCCTTTTCAATCCTATCTAAACCGAACAAAACCCTATTGTGATGTGGAATTATTCTTCCACAATCCCCTCCAATCCTTTTCAATCCCCTTCAAACCGAACAAGGCCTCACGGCTGCCACTCAGCCCCTAAGGGTGCGTTTGGTTTACAGTCAAGGTTGGATGGGATATGGCGGTTTATAATTTGTTGGATATAGCGATCCAGTTTTTTGTTTGGTGGAGTGAATATTGTGATCTAGTTTTCTATTTGGTTATAGGGATGAAGGTGGATTTGGTGATCCAATTTTTTGTTTGGTTAGAGGGAGTAGGATGGATGAATGGCTGCAATCACCCCTTCATTAGAGGTGGTGAGTATACCCCTTCAAAATCACCAAACCCACAAAATTTTCAATCTATATATTTAAAAAATCTAGAGAAATAAAAAAATCACAAACAAATAAAAAGGGGAAAGAGGGAAAATTAAAAAAGAAAAAAAATAGTCCTCTTTTCGTTGGTCGTCGGCTTGCTCTTCTCGCCAGCCGCCGCCCCGTCTCCTCGCTCGCCGGCCGCCGTCTCGTCTCTTCGCTCCTCTCGTCGGCCGCCACCCCGTCTCGTCTCTTCACTCCTCTCATCGGCCGCCACCCCGTCTCCTCGTTAGGCGGTGACAACGACGACGATGCCGGCCGTCTCACCGGATCCGCCGCCTCCAGATCCCGGCGAGAGGAGCCCGGGAAACTGTGGTGGTTGCCACCTCCAGATTCGATCATCGTCGTCTACTTCCATACTGTCGCCTCTTCCCGCTCGCCGCCGCCCCATCTTCTTGCTGTCGTCACCTTCGGCCTCCAGTCTCACTGCCGCACCCTCTTCCCGCCACCACCGCGCTTGTGTACCGTGCCAGCCATCGCGCTCCCGTCTCACACCGGCCTCCGAGCTCGCCTCTCTCGTTGGCTGCGCGCTTGCTGCCCACACCGCTTGCTGCCTCGTTCGAGTCATTGCGGTCGCGTGGTGACGGGTGACGCAAGTCAAGTGACCACCTTGCTTGCTCGTCCGCCCTCGCCCGGGCGCTCGAGCAGCTACATCCGGGCTAATCGCCCGGATCCGTCCATCCGGCATCTGAGGGGAATATTCCCCTCCGGACCGTCCTATCCCACTTTTACCTATCAACCAAACACCCAGAAAAAAAGACCGCCATGTCCTATCCACCCAAAACCCTCCATCCAAACGTACCCTAAGAAAATCCACTCGCTCTAATCCCGGCCGTATATTCCCAATCCAGGCGAATCGGCCACTGTAACCGGAAAAAACAGTTCTATCCGTGAGATGCCGATCGGAAGGCCTGCATCAGCGCTATACGGTATACGCTCCCGATAAAGAAGACGGCCGCGGCTACGAGGCCGCATGATTGGATCGGACCGCGGCGAGCTGGCGTCGCCAGTGGCGTCAGGCGCACGACCTGCCACCTCGCACGCGCCGCGTGGGACCCCGCGGTCTCGGCGTCGTCTCGGAGTCAGGGCTCGCGCTGGCCGACAAGCGGGCTGGTGTTCACGTGGGCCCGGCTGAAAGGGGGGCTCCTGCAACTGGGGGCCCACCTGGGCGGTGTCCGTTGGAAGCATCCCTTTGGTGGATGCCCCGTGGGCCCGCGGCGGCTGAGGTCCTCGGGAAGCGTGACGGTATCCGTGGGCGCCAGGCGCTGGGAGCCTGGGATTGGGTGGGGTGTGGGGCCACGGCACTTGCACGGGGTTTGACTGACCGTGTGGCCGCGTGGGAGTCGATGGATGGATTGGGCCGCCACCACGCGAGCCGCCGTGACGCGGCTGCAGTGCTCTGCTCTCGCGTGGTTGGCACTCAGCACCTCACCTCATATTTTGCTGCTTGCATGATTGGTTTGGAACAGCGATGACCCACACTGGCACACTGCTCCCCTGAATCCCTGAACCCTGATAGGTTTTGCTGAGAAAAATATCACTGATGCTGAATTGACACGGGCAAGGCAGTGGTGGTGGTGCTCCGGTGCCAACCCAAACGGGAAAGATCCGGATCAAAATTTTTTGCTCGCGGGAGAGTTGCGGTAATATGCTCTCGCTAATGACAGCGATCGCGATCGCAATCGATCCATCCATACTCGACGAGTTCACATACTCCGTGGCTCCATACTACAGGGTTCACACCGAGTGACATCACGCCCGCTCGTGCTTCATGACCTTCTTCGCATTATCGTCTTGCTCTTTGACGATTCACGACCTTGCCTTGCACGCAGGCTTGCCATTTGTGGATTGTGCGTAGTGGCTCTCCTTTTCGTATAGACTTCCAGGCTTCCAGCTTCATGAGAAAATTATAAACGAATGCAGAAGACATATACGATTGTTTTCTTGTAAAGTCGTGTTTCAGAGAAATAACACTCAGCCCATGTTGGAGCATGTAGAGGACAGATACAAACCATTTGTTAATTAAGGTTTCGTTTGGAAGTGTGTTTCGGCTGAAATTTTCGGTGACACATTAAAAAAACAAGCAATTTGTACGATTAATTAAATATTTAAAAATACATTTATTTAATTTTAAAAGAAACGTCTATATTTATGATTTTTACCGCACCATTCAACGGATTGTAAAGCGGTATAGAATGTAGCCCAAGTTGAAATACCAAAATTTTCCCACCCCAAGCATCTGGTAACTTGTATTTCGTGGGGTGTTTATATAAATGTTAATAGTCACCAAATCAATAGTCTATTTATGTTATATTCTATTATCTAAAAATAGTCCATTGATAATGTGAGAACTTACCCAAGACCTAAGTTCCCAATATGTTAGTAGGGTGGAGAAACAAAATATCCATAAATTTGTTTCTTTTGCCCTTTTACATAAAGACACGTACTTCTGAAATAGTACACGTTTGTAGCCTCATCGGTTTGTCAAGAGCTGATTATATATCAAAGCGATTTATTAGCTATAAAAAATAATTTATGAATAAATATTAAAAGAACTACGTTGGAAATGCTCTAAAATTAACTTAAAATTACGTTCTAAATTTGAATTTTGACATCATCTAATTCATTGTAGGATAAATCATGAGGCTCTTGCTAGGGGATAAATTAAGCACATATTCTACACGTCATATTCAGATTGCGGATTCCACTTCAACATCTTACGTGTACTCCACCTTGATAAAAAGAACGTGCTTCACGAGCCTACAACTCACAAAAAGGAGGCAAATACTTTGTACAGGAGTGTGACAAAGACTAAATTTACCTAAAACGAAGCTGCCATAAACTTAGTGCGTGTCCATTCCACGTACATTTGAAGAAAAAAATACATCTCTTTTTTTTAACCGGGAAAAACACATTCGTTGTGAAGTGAGTGAGCTCGTATTTACGACTAATTATTTAGTGGTAGCATGGTAGGTGGAATAACCATAGACAATAAAACACTCACGATGACTTCATTAGTTATAAAATATGTCAGTCCAGTCATCTAAAGGTATTAATAGAGATGTGATGTGCATACATGCATTGACAGGGTGAGCGCGCGCATAGTAAACATATAGATTTCCGTGTGTTTCTCAAGAAAAAAAAAGGGAAAAAAACATTAGTTTCACATAACACCATAGCATCATGTATCAGAGGAATGGGCTGAAGTGGATGTGCGGTTTTGTACTAGTCAACAAAAACCGGAATAAGTTCACTTTAGGTAGCTCAATTTATCACCTAGTTTGAAATTCATTCCTGATCCACAATACAAAATATGGTGCACCTCTCAGCTCCTAAAACTAGTTCAAGTAAGATCACAAAATGTTTTGAACAACGGTTTCAATTGATGTGGCGCCTACGTGGTGTTGACAAAGTCAAATAAAAACCATGGGACCCACATGTCAGTGAGTATTCGGTTAAAAATAAATAAATTGAAGTGGCACCCATGTACTGGTGGAGTGAGCTCTGAAAGGTGTCTGGAGGGAGGTGGTGGAGTGCAACTTCGTGTCTTGTTGCTTCTCATTTGCCGTGGTTCTAGGTGGAGCTCATCGTTGTCCGTGGCGTTGCCGACACCAGTGCTACAACACCGGGAGGAAGGAGATGGACGAGCTCCACGCCCAGGGTGCGGGCCTGCGGGGCCTCGCCCAGCACGCGTGCACACGTCGGGTCGGTGAAGGTGCGCTGGTCCGCGCGTGATGGCTGAGGTGTCTTTGCGGTGAAGAACATTGAGGTGGGGCAACAAAAATAGCACATCCTCTACAGTCCACAACAGTTGACTCAAATCTCTTAGCACCTATTTTCTCTCCTCCCTCCCTTGGCTACCATGCACAAGTTCACTGGGAAGAGAAAAGACAGCAAAGAGAGTAGATACCATCATGGGGCTACCCACAAAGGAGCACGACAACAAGGAAGCAACCGTAGGGTGGCGACATGTTGGCGGCATTGGGGACCCCGACGCCACCGTTGCAGGCATTGGAGGAAGCAGGAACAGGACCCGACCGATGGTGGCGGCCATAGAAGAGGCCGAAAGAGCCCAACGGGCAGAGTTGGTGATTGCGCCACAGGAGGCACGAGGAGGGGCCTCCTACTCCCTTGGTCGGTGACAAGGCAGGCGGAGCACTGATGTAGATCGAGAGACTCGCATTGACCACAACGATAACCAATGGAACCAGTTGGAGCCAGCGTTGACGAGCTGGGCGACGACTAGTACTCGAGGGCGACGACCCAAATATAGAGCCTGTCAAGGTAGAAGCGACTAAGGGAATGCACCCAAGGCATGTCGGTCACGGTAAAGCAGGGGACTCAGGGTGTGTGTGGAGGTCAACGAATGTGCTATTTTTGCTGACTCAAATCTCTCATTTCACGCGTGGCCGCTGACATGTGGGGCCCACATGGGTCCCACTCGTCACATAAGCCAAAACTGATCACTATACTGCTAAGAGACCAAGGTTGACATTGCATTATAAGTTGGGGGATAAACTATATCTAATATTTCAGTTCAGGCATGAATTTTATACTGATGACAAATTAAAAGACTTAAGGCAGTGTTTGGCTAATGGGATGGGGAAATGATTTCCCACCCATCCAAAGACACTTTTAAATCCTAACCATTCATTCTTCGTCTTCCATTTAATCCTAACCTTTCATTTATTTCCCAATTCTAATCCCATCCTCCGTTTTCCATTATCCAAACACATCCTAAAGGAACTTATCCCACAAAAGCCATCCCTTAACTCTTAAGGCCTGGTACGAGTCTATCCAGTGGGCCCATTTCCCAACCTTTCGGCCTATGATTCTATGAAAGCCCGCCATGACCGCACCTGCATCAAGCCCACAAAACCAGAGAGCCTTCCCATTCCCACAAAACCTACGCACGGTTCGGATCCGACCACTCCACGTCTCCACCCGGCCGAGCTCAACCTCCGCGCCGCACCGGACGGTCGCACCCGCGTCTCCCACCTCCCCGGCGGCGGCTCCCCTCATCTCCGCCGGTCGCCTCCTCCAAGCCTCCGCGACGCGCGCGGCAGAGATGTATCGCATCGCCGGGAGCCACCTGCGCTCTCTCAAGGTACCGCACTCTCCCATCCCGATCCTTCCCGCTGCAAAACCCCCCATCCGATTCGCCCGACGCGGGGGGCGTTCCGTGTAGGAATTGATGGTGATTGTGGCTAATCCTTGTTTACTTAGTCAGATGTTGAAACGGGAGATAGATTGTTTGTTGTCCCACGATGAGAAGAAGAAACCTGCATCCCGATACATGTAGCGGTCACTGATTCTCTCTAGCACTTACCGTTTTCCTGTTAAATTTATTCAGATAACGCAGCTGAAGTCCTGTAAATCCTTTAACCAACATTTTACGTGGCGGTGCGGGATGCTATGTTGAATGCACGGACGCCACATTTTCTTTTGACTGTTGCATTATATTGTTTTGACTTTTTAAGCTGTTTTCTTTGCTTGTCTGATCTGTCTAGAAGTGTTGGGTTGATGAGTTATCGCTAACTCAATACACATAGTGCTTATATCATCTTTTCAGATTGATAATGTTAATACGATATTTTGAGTTTTTTTGGGTAAGGTTCACCTGAATGTTTAAAACAACTATTTTAATGTAACTATTATACTGCAATTTGATTCCAAAGGGAAAGGGTGATGTATAACAGTATAAGTTAAGCTGCAAAGTTTACTTCTCGGAGATTTCTTTTCGCAATATGATCTTGCTAGTTTGGATTTTCAGTGACCACTGCCTCCAGTATTTTCTGTAATTTGTATAGAATTTTTTTCATGTGCAAGTTTTTCAGTTTGAGTACCTTCTTACTTCTAAGTAATTTCACCTCATGTTGTTTCTGCCACATTATTTGTTTTCCTTTATTTCCATAAAACCATATCATGTATCATAAAGACGTGTCTCTTTTGCTTATGTGGTTGCAGAGACACAGTTCTAGTAGGTTTGCTAGTACAAGTGTTGTGAAGCAGTCTTCAGGTGGTTTGTTTAGCTGGCTTCTTGGGGAGAAGTCAAGCCAATTGCCTCCTCTTGATGTCCCTCTCCCGGGTATTACTCTTCCTCCACCACTGCCAGACTTTGTTGAACCGTCTAAGACAAAAGTCACCACTCTCCCGAATGGCATCAAGATTGCTTCAGAAACGTCAGTGGTATGATGGTATCACTATATGCCTTCAGGTGTTTTAATAGATTCTCTTTTTTCTGCATCAGCATGAAAAGTAAATTTTTTAGGACTTATCTGCAGAGTCCAGCAGCATCTGTGGGACTGTATATTGACTGTGGTTCAATATATGAAACACCTGCTTCATCTGGAGCATCACATCTGTTGGAGAGAATGGCGTTCAAGAGCACTACAAACAGGAGTCATTTGCGGCTAGTACGTGAAGTAGAAGCCATTGGAGGGAATGTCTCTGCATCAGCCTCTCGTGAACAAATGTGCTATACCTATGATGCATTCAAGGCCTATGTACCTGAGATGGTTGAAGTGCTTATTGATAGTGTGAGGAACCCAGCCTTTTTTAACTGGGAGATTAAAGAGCAGGTATTCTGTCATTCCGAAATTAGCATTTTTGATATTCTGTATATGTTGGCATTATAATAATGATGTCTTGTTCCCCCTACAGCTGGAGAAGATCAAGGCTGAAATAGCTGAAGTTTCTGATAATCCTCAAGGTTTACTTCTAGAGGCACTCCATTCTGCTGGCTATTCTGGGGCACTGGCGAAGCCCCTAATGGCACCTCAGTCCGCTATTCATAGGTTGGACAGTAGTATCCTTGAGGAATTCATTGCTGTAAGATTCATCAACTTGCCATTTATATATTTTTTTTCTTAGAAAGTGCGTGCTTTGACATATGCTTGCATTGATGAATTCAGGAAAATTACACAGCACCTAGGATGGTCCTTGCGGCATCTGGAGTTGAACATGATGAGCTAGTTTCAATTGCTGAGCCACTTCTGTCGGATCTTCCCAGTGTGAAGCGTCAAGAAGAGCCAAAATCAGTTTATGTGGGAGGAGACTATCGTTGTCAAGCGGACTCTGACGTGAGCTTTTGCTGCTTTACGCTGTTTGTTGATGAGGATGTGTATATGTACTTATATTCCTGGCTTCCTTTTCATGAACAGAAGACACATATTGCTCTTGCTTTTGAAGTACCAGGTGGATGGTTTGAAGAGAAAACTGCCATCATTGTTACTGTTCTTCAGGTATTGTTGGCAAACATCAAATTTAACCATTATTCAGAGACAAAACTCAACTATGGTATACCTTTTATGTAGTTTACTGTCTAGTAGACTGCCTTATATGTTCACCATTTCTTTATACACAATATGGATGGTCTTGTTATTTTGCAGATGCTCATGGGAGGAGGTGGTTCTTTCTCTGCTGGTGGTCCTGGGAAGGGCATGCATTCTCGATTGTGTATGTTGAATTCCACATTCTTGTCAATGTTTCAAAAAATTAAGTTGACTTCTTGTGCCAATTTCTTAACATTAGCGTGATGCTTTATTTACAGATCTCCGGATATTAAACAACTACCATCAGATCGAGTCATTCTCTGCATTCAACAGTATCTACAACCATTCTGGTCTTTTTGGAATTCATGCAACAACTGTGAGCCCCTTATCAGACATGGATGATCCTGCTTTTTTTTGCCAAATTCAAGAAGTAAATGTAGTTTAGTGTCTGTCTTTTTATACCAAATGGAATAGCCTACTCTAGTAGTTATTATAATGTCCATTATGTGTATATCTGGTCAGTGGTGAACACAGAACAAAAATTGCCGGGGGTCCAATACATTATCACTTAATTATTGACTGATTTAATAGTTTAGGACATAATTTAGTTAGGATTGAATAATCTATCTGGGGTCCTGTGACCCTGGGAAGCTCAACATAGGCACTCCACTGTATCTGGTAGTTGATTTGTGTGCACAACCAACCTGGTCTCTTTTATCCTTTCTGCTTCTGGGATTTACACACCATCTTACGCATGGAATAACTTGATTGCATGAGGCCTGTGATGAAACCGGGCAAAGCAGCCAGTGACCTTTGTAACCAAAATAGAGAGGTCAAAAGTTCCTTAAGTAGGTGAAGAGGGAGAATTTTAGTGCCTTTATTATGGATATAATAGAAGCTAGAAGCAACCAATACTTTTGTGGGATGTGTGGAAAGCATCCATCTGGAACTGTGAGCCTCAGGTTTGCATACTTCTCTGTTTAGCAGGGTATATGGCAAATGGGCACATCGCCTGCTCTACTCATTTGTTTGAGATGTTTGTTATGCATTCTACCTTCACTCCATATCTCCTACCACTATTTTGTACAACAATTTGTACCATTTTTTTTCCTCTTTCTAGTTTTCCTTGGAAATGAAACTGTGCAAAGGGAGTGAGAAGATTGACTAAAGCCCTGTAGAGACATCAATTTGCATCCATTTCTTTCTTTTCATTTTGTTGTGTTCATTGTGCTATTAAATGATAGACTCACTTGTCAGTAACACTTTTTGCTACTCCTTTCATGTTATATAATTGACACAGCTTTATGTCTCTTGCAATCAGAGCCCAAATTTTGCTTCCAAGGCTGTGGATTTGGCAGCAGGAGAGCTTCTTGAGGTTGCAACTCCTGGAAAAGGTTTGCTTCTTATTTGACATATTGGATATTTATAAGGACCATGCCCATATATATTTTCCTCATGGCTGTATTTTTTGTGTAGTTACACAAGAACAGCTTGATCGAGCTAAACAGGCAACCAAGTCTGCAGTTTTGATGAACTTGGAATCCAGAGTATGCATTTCTAACCACTACTTGAATCCTTTGTGCTTATCTTTTGTTTCCTGTTGTATCCTTGACACTTTGTTTTCTTCACTGCAGGTCGTAGCATCTGAAGACATAGGGAGGCAGATTTTGACGTATGGGGAAAGGTATGGTTGCACCAGCATTGGTAACATAGCAACAAAAGTCACCTCACATGGTTCTTAAACCTTCATGTGCACTAGCCATGCATTCACCATCATTTATGAGCTATGATTGTGCAATCATGCTGTGTCCTGACAATTTTAAGAACGGGAACTTTAGCATGTCATTAAAATCATAGTGAAACCTACAAATATATGTTGTCTATTGAGATGTCACCTTCAGTATTTACACAAGCATAGAGCTTTGATCCTTCAACTGTGAATGAACTACAACAGTTTGCTTTTTGTGTAAGAGTGTTGTTCGTTTTTTGTTGTGAACATACATGCTAAGTTCATTCTAGTTTTAACATGCATTACTATTGACATTTCTCTATATACTACTATGAAGAGGAAGTATGCCCGTTTACTTGAACTCGGAAAATCCAGTTTGAATAAACTAATCTGGATAGCCGCCTGTGCACCGCCTTGCTGATGTAATGACATCCTGCCAATGTATAGCACTCCGAGCAATTGAACAAGATGATTCCTCTCCTTAGCCCCTCTCAATGTTGATCTTCTATAATTACTACAATGGTAATGCATGTTTTATATCCCATTGAATGGCATGGGGCTGGGCAATACAAATAGACCGCCGGATGTCTATATAACCATAGTTGCATCAACTATTGCGGAATGAGGATTGCCAACAATTTTCTGTTAGCTAGTCAGTGGTCATCACTATTATGGCAATAGACCATCGTTCAGCTTTTTACCCTTAGTTGTGAATCTCTAACTATTCAGCTTTGTTGGGATTGCAGGAAACCCATTGAGCATTTCTTGAAAGATCTTGAAGCAATCACCTTGAATGACATTTCTTCTACTGCCAAGAAGATCATTTCATCACCCCTTACACTGGCATCATGGGGTGACGGTATGTTCTAACTTAATCTTTATCAAAGTATTTCCTTGAGAGGATTATGTAATACTCCCTCCAGTTTTTTTTATGACATTGGCTAGTTCAAATTTGAACTAGTCAGCGTTATACATATAAAGATGGAGGCAGTACTACCTTTTATAAACTAATAATTTTGGACTTGTGATTCACTAGAATGCTTTCTTGCAGTTATTCATGTCCCGAGCTATGAATCTGTTAGCCAGAAGTTTTTCTCAAAGTAAGCAAGCCTATCGCATGGCTTGCCCCCGACTTCTAAAGTTGCAGACGTGTAACTCTACTGGTCCTTGGCCCTAACCGCTGGAATTCACAATAATAAATTGTCTAGACTTATTTTTCTTAGATATTTTAATTTTAAGCAAATAATAGTTACTCAAACGGCGATGATGCGACTGTCCTTTTTATTCTTTTCCTTTATTATATTGATCCATAATTTTGCGTCAAGCTGGAACTTTTTTTAGTTCCGCGGTGGTGGTGGTGTTGTTTTTTGTTTTTTTGTTTTTTTTGTTTTTTTGTCGTGCTGAGCTTAGCACAGCTGAGCTGTTGCGTATGTGTCGTGACTTCAAGTCTATGCATGCTGAAATCGTCTTGACGATTTTTCCATTCATGGTGAGCCGTTTTTCAATATTTTAACTGGAGTTCCCCAATGCCATTACGTATTATTGTCGCATTTTCTCCAAGGCTGAAGCCTGAAATACAGCTCTTTACCCTTTTTACTTGAAATCTCTTCCCTCGTTTCGCATCTGACCTTCTAGTCTTCTAGAGCATACATGAGCCATTCTTCCGTATCCTCGTGTAATTTTCTCTGTGATCTAGAGTAGTTTGTATTAAGATGTGGCTTTATACTTTGGTGTGTTTGCTGGTATATGTTGGCTGCGCGGGTTTCAATAGCTGACAGTGTGTACGCTTCCACAGTTCCATTCGATGGCTGCATTGGTACGGGGTACTCATCTATTTTGGCCCTGTTTAGTTACAAAGTTTTTTTTTCAAACTTCCAACCTTTCATACATCACATCAAATCTTTCATTCACACAACTTTTCTATCGCATCGTACCAATTTCAACTAAATTTCTAAATTTCAGTGTGAACTAAACACAATATAAAAAACAAATTTAGTATAGGATGTAATATATTTAGTACTACGAATCTATAAATCTAATATAGGATGTAATATATTTAATACTACGAATCTGTATGGAGGCCGTACAAACATGTTTCTGTTTAGATTTATAATACTAAGATTTATTATATCACATGATATATTTGTTTTTTATGGGATGGATGGAGCATGCGTTATGCAGCCCAAATTGTATGTTTCCGCTGCAGTTGTTCCCTTCTTTTCTCGGCAGTATTGAATTTGTCAATATGTCCATTCGTTGAATCAGAGGTAGGAGTACTTAATCAAAGAATCGCCGAAAGGAACCTTTATTCTGGTTCCCCCAAGTTTTTCGAAACGTCCAATATAAGTTGGTCCTCTCCTTGCCTTGAGTTTGCAACGTGACGACGGCGCATTGGGCAGCATGCCGTCCTGGGGTCGCCTGATTATGGGAGCAGAGCCTTTTAACCTAAACCCAGTGTGGGCGCATTTCGTGCTATCTGTGGGCGACGCTACCTGGATTTGAATAAGACGGCCGGACCTGTTAGTATACTAGGAGTACTCTGTTAGGATCTAGAGTATAATACTAAATAGTAAAATCTCCCGACGATAGTAAAGGCCTGTTAGATCCTGGCAAGTTTTTTTACCATGTCACATCGAATACTTAGATACATATATATATATAAAGTATTAAATATAGGAAAAAACTAATTACACAAATTACGTGTAAATTGCGAGACGAATCTTTTAAGCCTAATTGCTCCATGATTTGACAATGTGGTGCTATAATAAACATTTACTAATGATAGATTAATTAGGCTTAATAAATTCGTCTCGCAGTTTACAAGCGGATACTGTAATTTGTTTTGTTATTAAATTACGTTTAATACTTTAAATGTGTATCCATATATCAGATGTGACACGGTAAAACTTTTCACCCATAGATCTAAAAACCATAGATCTAAAAACAGCATGAGTCGCTCTCTTTACCGATGTCTAGAAGGATGCTTTCGCGTTCTATTCTTGCGACTTGTAATCTTCTACTACACTTGAAGTCTTGATTCCAGAAGGTGGGGTTGGCACCCTATTCCTCTGCTTCTCGACGGTCCTTTGCTTTTCCTGAACGGAGCGCGTGAAATGGACTTGGCTGGTCTGAACTCTGAACTCTACACGAGCCTGTGTTGCCCCGTTTACCCCATCCATGATGCGCCAAACCGTCGAGGCCCAAGGATGCACCTCAAAACCTACCGCGATTCACAGGTCCAAACATGTGAAATCACACGTACTATGGGCTAATAGTAAAACGCAAGTTTTGAGCTTTTCTGAAAGACAGTGAGGCGCTGCGGTAACCACTAACCAGCCAGTCAGTGGGCGCTCATGTGGTGAGATGCGCCGAGGCGAGAGGGACGCAGCCGCCCACCAATGACCAATCCACGCGCCCCGCTCGTGAGCTCCACTCCAGCGCCGCCAAGTGCTCGCGATGGGCGCGGCATCTCACACCTGTCGACTGTCGACACCAGGTTGGGAGTTCGAGTTGGGAAAACGCCCGGTGGTCCGAGGAGCAGCGATTCCGCGAGGACGCGCACACGCTTTGCATCCGAGAGCAGTGTTGCCGAAGGCCAATATTGCCATGACACGCGCGCGCGAATCACCAATGCGAATGAAGAATCGTGGCGTGGGTCGCTGTCACGTTGTTGTCTTGGATATATGAACGCTGATTTGCTGACCGTCTCATCTCATTGCCTTCTATGTAGACAGAAATATTTGGATGAGCTGATCCAGCATGACCCTTTTAACCCCACGAAAACGCATATGCGATTGTTTGCTTTCGAACGGCGCAGACAATTTTTTTTGTTCTGGAGGAACAATGTGTATAAATTTGGTCTCCTTTTATTTTAAGTGCTGAATCTAGTGAACGTGACAGAGATCTTACGACCCATTTTGGTAACTTTTTCCTCACTGTTGGTCATATTATATGGTCAAAACTCAAAATCCCACAATTAACCATGACGAACACATGTCAATTTCGATGTGAGAATATCCTCCTGAGCTCAAATTAGCCACCCACTATTCACAGGTTGCTACTCTGTGTAGTCCTAAACCTGACACGAATAAGCGCCTCATAAAACCCAGCCATCTCATCGTTAATCTCTCGGCGGCCAGCGGGCAGCAGAAACCACCATACCAGAAACCGCTCTTCTTTCCCCTTCTCCACGCTTCGCTTCGCTTCTCTCCTCTCCTCGCCGAGAAATATTTAAACCGCCCCCCACCGGCCACCTCGTCGGTTTCGTCCGGTAAGAGAAAACCATTTTTTTTTTTGGCGAATCGCATTCGCGCACTACCAAGCACCAACGCGAGCTCGGAAAGCTACTGATGGCGTCTCACATCATTCTGCCGAAGGAGGAGGCGGAGGCGGCGCTGGGCGTGGCGGTGGAGGAGGACCACGACTCGCCGGCGGCGCCAGGGTACCAGCATCAGCAGGGGCCGCCGGTGGCGAAGGCGCTACCATTCTCGGCCACGTGCGTGCGGATCTCCCGCGACTCGTACCCCAACCTCCGCGCCCTCCGGAACGCCTCCGCCATGAGCCTCCCCGACGACGACGCCGCCTACGCCAAGCTCGAGGAGGGCGACTACGGCTACCTCCTCGATGACGTCCCGCACTTCACGGACTACCTCTCCGATCTCCCCGTGAGCGCCGACACCCCTCCTCTTCCCCCTCATCCTTGTCTCGCGCTGGTTGTTCCGCTGCCGGATTCGACGCCTGCGGTGAAAAATTGTAGTATGCAGTGCTGCTTGTGATTTTGATGGTTCTTTTGGAGACGCGGATCTCGTGAAAGCTTTAGATTTAGTTCTGCCATTTGTGTGAGGTGGAGCTTTATTTGGATGGTTCCTTTATTTTTAGTGTTTTTGGCGTGTCATGCCGGGGATGGGTTCTGGAATGAGATCCATTTCGGTTGCTCTCAGTTCATTAGCTGGATATTTATCAAACAGAAAAAGTCGCATTAGTGTAGGACAAGTACAGCTTTGGCGATTCCTAACTGCAATTGAGGTTGTGGCGTGGATCTCTTAATTACTTGTGCTTGGTAGGTATCTGGATGGAGGTTTGATCTGGTAGAAATAGAATAGAGCATAGCTTCACTTTGGAAGTAACTTCTGTTAATTGGCTGGCTGGCTGCCTTCCCTGGCTCCTATATATCAGCTACATGTGCATCCTTTGAACGTGGAATACGCAACAACTCATTTGTTTGCCTTCAATTATATTCTGAAATGTTGTTTTCAAGGTGATGTCATGGGGGTTAAGCTAATAATTTTCTCGTTTACTGTCCCTGGCAGACTTTTCCTAATCCACTGCAAGATCATCCAGCCTATTCGACCGTCAAGTAAGGCTTCTCTTTCGGTTTGACTTTGCTATCCCCTTTGGTCAACCTCTCATCATATTTATTGTTAAATGTTTTAAGCTAAATGTTCTCTTTGTACATTTACCAGGCAGTATTTTGTCAATGCAGATGATACTGTACCTGAAAAGGTAAAAAAAAAAAGTCTCCACTGATGTTTTGATATGTAGACGTAATTCTGAATGATACTCACCCTGATGTTTTGCCATCACAGGTGGTTGTTCAGAAGGACAGTCCCAGAGGAGTTCACTTCCGTCGTGCTGGGCCTCGTCAGAGGGTAGGATGCCTTGGATATATGCCTATTATCATTTAGGGGCATGCATTACCCACATTTAGGCTGACACAAATTCTCAAATCTTATCAGGTGTACTTCGAGTCAGAAGATGTCAAAGCATGCATTGTAACCTGCGGAGGCCTTTGCCCTGGGCTAAATACGGTCATTAGAGAGTTGGTGTGCGGCTTGTCCCACATGTACAATGTCAATGATATCTTCGGCATACAGGTTTGAAATATTTCCAGCTGACCTAAATACCAAAATGTATTATGTGGAATATCACTTAGTAGGAATTTTGAATGGCGTGTTCTGCTGACCTGTAATGAGGAAATGATTTCAATTGTATTATACTCAAATAGTTGCAAGTGCGATCTGTGAATTGTATTATATTTTTGTGCAAACGACTAATGTGAAATTTGTGCCAGCTAGTAGTTTTGCCATGAGAGTAAAAGACTGTAGCATGCACATTGGCGATGCCAATTTTTTAACTGTACCTTTCCTCTTATTTCTAACATGCTATAAGTAATTCTGTAGAATGGATACAAGGGATTCTATTCGAGTAATTATCTTCCCATGACACCTAAAAGTGTCAATGATATCCACAAAAGAGGTGGCACAGTTCTGGGAACATCACGGGGTGGTCATGACACCAAAAAAATTGTTGACAACATTCAAGATCGTGGTATTAATCAGGTAGGTGTTGTAACTATTTTTCTTAGTATAATAATCCTTATTTTGAATTTTGGGTAAAATACGCCTGTGTACTTTGTCTAGGTATACATCATTGGAGGGGATGGAACTCAGAAGGGAGCATATGAAATATATAAGGTAATCACTATCATGAGTAACTTCCATATCTTGTAGAGACCTCCAGACATTGTCAAACTTCTTCATCTGTTCATGTGCACTCTGGCAGCAGGAATTTGTTGAGTGGTGTGCATTTGGCTTAAAAATTGTTGTATGTGCAGTGTGCATATCATCAGAAACTGAGGGAAAATATTGTTGGAGTTTTGTTTTTCAGAACAGATTTTTAATTTGATTTTTCCCTTTTTCAATTGGCAGGAAATTCGTAGACGTGGTCTAAAAGTTGCTGTTGCTGGTGTTCCCAAGACAATTGATAATGATATAGCGGTAATTTATGATTACAAGCGTTTATTTTTGCCTGCAAAGAAGCATTACAACTCTTTTGATACTGCACAATTTTTCTATTAAAGAAGTACTGATTTTTTCTGTACATTAAAACTCAGGTTATAGACAAGTCCTTTGGTTTTGATAGTGCTGTAGAAGAGGCCCAGCGTGCCATTGATGCAGCTCATGTTGAGGCTTCAAGTGCTGAGAATGGAATAGGCTTAGTTAAACTGATGGGTCGCTATAGTGGTTAGTTTTCTATATCAGCCCCATATACGTCTTTGCTGCAGCTGCATTCTTACATTTCTCTGCTCCCTTGTTTCTTTAATGCTTTAATTGGATAAATATGCACGTAAAACTAAGAGATCTATATTTTGCTTATATACTCTGATTCAAGAGAACTGTTCATGAAATGTTTATTTTCTGCCTACAGAATGGAATTCACATATTCCTCGTGTGAATCCATGATGAATTTCTAACTTTTTGTTTTAGTTATTTCATTATACTGTCCTTATTCCTTTTCTATGGTACCTTGCAGGGTTTATTGCAATGTATGCTACTCTTGCAAGCAGAGACGTGGTAAGTTAATGCTTTATATCTATGTCGTTCTTTAGTTTCTTCGAGTCAAATATTCTGTGTATTCATGTTCTGGGTGCAGTAATGCATTGGACCACCTAGCATTCTTCTTCTCCACGAATGGTACCTCCTATTCATTGGGTTTCTCTGTCTTCTGTAGGACTGCTGCTTAATTCCTGAGTCACCATTTTATTTGGAAGGGGAGGGTGGACTGTTTGAGTACATAGAGAAGAGGTTGAAAGAGAACAACCACATGGTTATTGTTGTAGCTGAGGGAGCAGGACAGGATCTTATTGCCAAAAGTATAGCTGCAGCAGATCAAATAGATGCATCTGGAAATAAGCTACTTCTTGATGTTGGTCTTTGGCTGACTCACAAGATTAAGGTATGCACTGTCTATTTACTTGAGTTTGCATGGGACTGGTCCAGTTCGATTTTGCATTTTGTTGATAGTGTTGCTTCACATGCGCTTTATGCATTCATCTTTTAAATTTCCACTAAAACTGCAAGAATGCTTGCTGAACACCAATGCATGTGGTATTTGCTTTTGGGTTTGGAAATATACCATAGGAAAGGTAGAAATTCATACCTAAGAGCAGCATTACATTAAACAATTTTAACTATAAAAGCCATACTTTTTATATGCTCGCCTGTTAAAAGCGATGCTTTTTATATGCTCACCTGTTAATCAATAGAAGTAAGTGTAGGTTGAGGTTTACGTTTTGTCAGTTCGATGTTCAATCACAGTTAACATATTTAGACAGCTGTATCTTTATGTGAGTGTGGTCCTGTTCACGGATTGCATTCATCTCTTGTATGTATGTTCTGTAATTCATAATAGATTAGGTGCATGCGTATGTAAAGCTTACATGGCTCTGTGCTCAGTGAGTCAGCTGCCTCGGTGTTGAGCCATACATTGATTTTGTACAGTGTTAGTATCTTAGTGACCCATTATGTTTGTAGTTGCTATTTTTAGTATCTTATGGATTTCTAGGATATCATAACCAATTAATTAAAGTACAAGTTTCCTTGAAGATTTCTCTGAGATTTTTTTTTTGCATGAATTCCTTCCAGGATTACTGCAAGAACAAAAAGATGGAGATGACTATTAAGTACATAGGTAAAGATCTTGTTTTTATGTTCAATTCTCGATGCACATGCGGAGTGCTAGTTTGAAGTACTACTTTTTATATGTATCTGAGTATCTCCCTATGGAATGTTGCAATAACAGCATGTTATTTCTAATGGCAGATCCAACCTACATGATCCGTGCAATTCCAAGCAATGCATCAGACAATGTCTACTGCACACTGCTGGCGCACAGTGCCATTCATGGGGCAATGGCTGGATATAGCTTCACAGTTGGAATGGTCAATGGCAGGCATGCATACATTCCATTTCACGTGAGTACAAATTTTTGTATTACCTTAATTTTCTCCGGTTCCCAGATTCAAACATATTACCCTCAACAATTATCATGAATTAAATATTACCCTTTAACAGTTCGCATGACATCAATTTTTGTGTTCTGACAAACAGAGGGTAACATCAACAAGAAACAAGGTTAAGATAACCGACAGGATGTGGGCAAGGCTGTTGTCCTCGACCAACCAGCCCAGCTTCCTGAGCCAGAAGGACATCGATGCCGCAAGAGAGGCTGATAAGCTAGCCAGCAAATCGCCTGTGCCAGTTAACACCAAGGAGCACGGAGAGAATGCAAAGAAGCCGGCAAATGGTGAGAAATAGCATGCCTTTGATGATTCTTTACCTGTACAGTAGCTACGCTATTCGGCTGAGGCCATGAACCGATCCTACTCAATTTTTGTTTCGCGGTGCATCTCCGATGCGTTGGAATGGGTACACGCGAAAAGGATCTTGATCGTCTACGTAATAAAAAACACCACCTCATATTTTTGTATCAGAGAACATGTGTGTAGCACTACGCACTTTGCAAGAGTTCTTTTTTGTTGAATGCATGCCCGTGCCTATTATTTCGGTAAGAGAACTTCTTGATTTTTGTGTTCTGCAACCATTACTTTTTCTCTGAAGCTAAGTTTGTTTTCCTTAAAAAAGGAAAGTAAACAAAGATAAGAATAGAAGAGAAGCTTGCCATGTTTTTTTTCAAATGGCCGTTTAATTGAAGATGGTCGTGGGCTCGTGGCCAACTCGGCAACTACTTCCCAGCTGTTGCATTTGTTCATCGGAAAATTGTTGATGATCCAACCATGAGCCTGGCACGTCAAACTCTGGCCGTTGACGGAAATCTGCTTCCGCCTCCCATAGAAACCACAGATGCCTCCTCGCGCGCGGCGCGACATCACGAGTTCACGACTACACGAGGGCCTTGTGGTCACCGTCGCCGGCCACCGCGCGCGCGATCTCTCTTTTTTCCAGCCGCCGTCCATGCTTCTCCTCGCGCCGTTGCTTCTTCAGCCGAAGAAGCGTCACGATTCTTACTTCTGCGCAGTTGATATGCAGTAGTTTAGCCCTCACATGCTCTTTCTAATTTCCTCGATCGCTCACGCTGTTACCCTTTTCCATGCATGCGTGCGACCAGGAGAAGGCTCCAGCGACGCCGTCGTCCAAGAGCCGTTCGCCACCGCGCCTACTTCGCCGGCTGCCCTCGCCGCCGGCGACGTGTCGAATCCGGCGCTAACACCAGCAGCACTGTCCATGTCCTTCTACGACGTGAACGCTGGCGAGCAGCCGATCCGAGAGGACGAAGCCCCGGAGGAGGTGGTAGAGGCCGCTGTGGCGAACGGAGCACCGACGACCGTGGAGAAGCATAATAAACTATACTCTCCCGCAGAAACGTCGGCCGGGAGTGGGACGCCGCCGCACCCAACCACGGACGCCGTCGCCGAGACGGCGGGGGTGGCGCCCGATGACGTCGACGCGGCCAAGATCGACGGGTGCACGACGCCGCCGCCGCCGCCGGTGCACGATTCGGAGGGGTCCGACACGCAGAGCGCGGACGATCACGGCAGCCCACAGAGGGAGAAGCCAAGGACGACGTCGACGGCCGGGGTCGTCGCGAAGCGGGACGTGGCTCCCTCCTGGTCGTCGAGGCTGCTCGCGTTCCGGTCGTTCTCGCGGGACAAGAAGGCGAAGGCAACCGTGGACGCGCGGCCGCGGGCGCACGGCAAGGCGCGGGATGAGGGCGATGAGCACAAGGAGAAGGGCAAGGAGAGGCGGAAACGGTTTTGGAAGTGAAGGTGGCATTGATGCATGCACAGTTGATTTTCTTTGATTGATTTGTTTGCACTCTATGAAATAAGTGAGGGCTGTGATAGTGTAATTGTGATATTACAGAGTACTAATATATAATCATTCTTTGATGCAATCCGTGTTTTGTAATCCTGGGCCTTTTCCACTGGTTTGGTTGCAACTATGATACTCTTTGAACACAATTTCTGGCGGAATACCAGAACGAATCACGAACACGGTATTCTAGACGAATATATCGCAGTGAAACTCGGAGAATTGCTCTTGCCTTCTCGCTAGAGGTGAGTACTGAGTAGAACGGTCGATTCGTGGAAGCGCTATCCCGCGTAACAGCGCCAATGATCAGCGTGTGTCGTCCTTCGCTTTCACTTTTCCTTTCCCCTCCCCAGCATACATGTGTAGTGCTCGATCAGGTCGCCAGCGATCAGCCTGATCAAGGCTGCAGGATATGAAGGTCACTCGTCGCTGGACAAGATGACAGTATAGAATTTCTACTTTTCATGATGGTGCAGGGGGTAGTAGAATTAATCTCCGAACCTCGCCAGCCAAGAGCGCGGCTAACTGAAAGTCTGAAAATCAATCAAGCCTCAGAGTCACACTGGCACCCCACCCCACGCCGTGATGACTACCTTCCCGTCCCCACCACCTCCTCCTACTCCGGCGAAGCGGCTGCGCGACAGCGCGAGGGGAACCCGTCCGCCGGCACGGCACGTGCGCTCGCTCACCGGGAGCGTGGCGGATCGAAGCAGAAGCGTGATGCCATGATGTGGTGGGTGTCGCGGCACAAAAACGGTATGGGCATTTGCAAATTTGCCACCTGTTTTTTTAATATTGTAAGGATACTACTCGAATAACAATTTTAGTGATATTTTTGTAATTTTCTAGTGACAGTTTTGTAATAATGATTCGTGGTAAATTTGCAATTGCCTACGGTATTTGACGATGGGTTAGGGGTTCGGGGAATTGAACTCTGACCCCACAAGATTGATTTACTACAAGTACATGTTAAGGATGGTTAGGTGTTAGGGGAAACTTCGACCCCCACTATGTTATGAGAGTAGGGCATGATTGATTTGATTTGATTTACTCTAATTTGATGCAATTCTTTCATGTTAAGATGGTTGGGATTGGGGAATCAAACTTCGACTAGGTTGTGACATGCATTGTGCACAATTGATTTTCTCTGCTTTGATGCAATGCTATTATGTTAAGGATGGTTGGTTTGATTTGACAATTCATTTGAGACTAATCGCAATAAAATTTGTGTTAGGACCAACCGACCAAGTATAGCCTGATCAATTACAGTGGCATATTGTTCAAATGTATCTTACATTAAACAATTAAAACATATAAAACCCTTCTACAGCAGGCGAAGGCTAGCCCCCCTCCCCCCTCTCCAAAAAATAAAGAAAAAGAAGAAGAGAGAGAGCTAGGGCCACGTCATGAAGGGCGAGAAACCAACACTTATCAAGCCAATAAGTTGGAGCTCCGTTACTTTGATCCATACTTGGTGGACAACGTTAGCCAGTACCTCAGAGATGCCTAGGAAAAGAGTCTCCTCCGTGTTGCTTAGGAGAAATGGAAAGATTTGATCCATACTTGGTGGACAATGTTGGCCAGTACCTCAGAGATGACTAGGAAAAGAGTCTCCACCATGTTGCTTAGGAGATATGGAAAGAAAGATATGACAACGTTGGCCAGTACCTTAGAGATGACTAGAAAAAGAGTCTCCACTGTCCGTGTTGCTTAGGAGATATGGAAAGAAAGGTATGGCAACGTTGGCCAGTACCTCAGTGATGACTAGGAAAAAAGTCTCCACCGTGTTGCTTAGGAGATATGGAAAGAAAGGAATCAGAGTGTTTCAACATTTTTTTAGAAGGTTTTTTTACCCGGCCTTTGTATCCAACCGGATATATTCAGTTTTTTTAAAAAAAATTAGGAACTTAGTTATGGAGATTTGAACTCAGAACTTTGGTGTACCTTTTTTTTTAAGTTAAGAACGATTTGAACTTAGAACCTTGGGGTGCTACTCAAGTTACTGCAACCACTAGGCTACATGCTCTTTCACATAGTGTTTCATCATAAAGAACTCTTAGCACGGTCCCTAGCGGCGAAAATTAGGAAGGGGGGCAAATCTTGGGTCTTGGCAGTAGTCAAACACAGATCATGCCTAGTATTTTTCTTTCTGTAAAGTTTTGGCTTTGGTACAGTTTTTTTTTTCCGCTATACCAATGAAAAGGGCACACCAAGTACTGTTTCGCTAAAAAAAACATTTGCCACTGCCAGCATCCAGAATGCTTTGCATTATTCATTTTTCAAAATTCATATGAGCGTGTATCACAGATAATTGATGAACAACCCATTTTACAATTGCTACCATGGCACTGGTTCTTTACTCATGTACACAAAACATATCCATTTCGCCATAAGTAAAAAAATATTAATGCCTCAAGTGCAGAGAAGATGCTGGTTAGTTGGCAACACGTCTCCTGATCATCGCACAGAGTTTGGTAGCTATATACACGTTTACTCTTATAGGCATGGAGCTGTACGAATGCTCCAAGAAGTATTCTGCAAGAACCATAGAACAAAAGACATATCCTGGATAAAAATCACTCAAAGCTTCCAAACTGTTGGTGCTGAAAATGACCGCTTCCACTGGATGTTTCTGTTTTAGATGGAAAACTAGAACTGACAAGGCCTGGTGCTGTGCCCATCGTCGCCCCCATGTACCACGGGCCTTTATCCTCAGATCCGCCGCTCAGCGGTCCGACAATCCCAACATCGGAGAGATCGACCTTCTTTTGTGCTGCATATTACAACAATAGAGTATGAGCTATGATGCGTCTTCCTTTTTAGCACCTAGGATAATTAGCCTTTTGAGTTGTGCTTGATGACCCTTCCTATTCTTATGCTTCTGTTTTATTGTAAGGATACTAATAATCTAATATATAGTTCACTAGGAATCTTTTACTTTTATAGAGGCCGAATTTCTATCCATTATCTAAAATAACAATACCTTGCAAATTCGGACATACATATTACAATTTATGTTTGCTACTTTGCATCTTCCGAACTTGAACTACATGCATGACAGGAAAAAGTGCAAAAATACTCACACGAAGTTATATTCAAATCAATCAATCCTCGGCTCAAAGAGTCAGCCCATATGCCAGATTTGACCTGAAAAGTTTCTTTCTTTGCAACTGATTTTGATGCTGACATCGAGTCCTGCCCAAGCTTTTTGATGGGCTTGTTCATGGACTCAGTTGCACTTGTTGTGGAAGATCCCAAGTGTGAAGTGAAGGCATCAAAATTGGCATCCTCCAAAGGACCATGGTCAGAACTTTTGGGACCCCCAGAAGAATCCCGTGGCAGTTCAGTAATGTTTGAGGCTGTGTTCGAAGAAAATGTTCCAAAAGATTCGGATCCATCAAAACTCTTCAGTGGAATTGCAGCAAAAGGATCAAAAGCTGCTGTACTTGAATGTTCTGGTGTGGGAGTTTTTCCTTGAGAAGATTTGCTTGTCGGATTATGAACTGAGAACTCTGAATCTGAAGGAAATGAGGTGGCAAAAGGTTGTTTGAAGGGATCAAAAGCGGAAGTAGAAGGATGCACAACGGAAGACATTTTTTTTTCCGATGACTTGTTAGGACTACCGCGTACTGAGAACTCTGTGTCTGAAGTAAATGAATCAGCAGAAGACAGTCTGCCAGCAAACAAATCAATTTTGTCCTACATTGAAATTTGAAAATAAATAATGAGTTGTAGAATAATGAACTCATGTATTTCGAATTCCCCAAGTATTTTATTTGAAAATACATGGACGGAAACATATAATGAATGAAGTTTCAAGTTTCAACAATATAGTTCATGTAAATTATGAATCTTAAGGGGGTATTTTTCCACTTTCTTGGTAACATATTTGAGTAAGTAGTTCTCACAGATATTTAGGGATATGAAAAATGAATCATGGTAAAAAAAAAAGGCTATTAGTAAAGTATAAACCTGAGTGTGAGAAACCGTTGCTGCCTCCAATGGAGCATTGGCTGATTGGAAAGCTGCATCTGCAAATAAATCAACCTCTGGCACAGCAGGTGTGCTAACATTTGGCGTTGCTGTTGAAGTGGATGTAGTAGAATCAACAAGGTCATCCATCAAGCTTGGACCAAAGAGATCCAGGTGATTAGATCTTGTGGTACCTGTTCCAGCTGAGTTCCAAACATACAGCCAAGTGAATTTCCAGATGGCAACATGATGACTATGGTCAAACAAGAATAAATCCTTAGAACTTGACGTGTGCAACAAAAAGGTAAACCATTGTAATCATAAATGCAAATGAATATTTAAGATACTGCAGATAAATACTTACTAGATGTAGAAAATCCTCGTGGGTTGAAATCATCATCATCCTCATTTTCCCCTTTCTTTGAGCTTGGGGCTTCAGATGTGGTGCTAATATTTGCAGATAACTTCGAGTGTAATGTTAAGGAATTTTGATTTCTTTCATGCACACAGTAAAAGTATCAGATTTAGTAACTTAAGATTGGATTCCAAAGTCATTGCTCAATAACTTGATAATTTCAAGGCACCACTACTATCTATTGTTAATGGTAAAACCTGAAAAAGACGGAGTAGAACTGGGAGGTACCTTCTACCATGCCTTTCACTCTTTTTTGACTTATAACTGGTTGCACTGTTAGTAATTTCTTTAGACCCTTCTCTATTGCTGCTGTAGTTTGACACTGTTTCCTTCTTGTTCTTTTTCCATTCTGTGCCTGTGTGTATATCCTTGAATGATCCCAGCTCCCTTGAACCTCCTGTGCTCCCATAGTGGCTACCAGATGAGTAGCTGCCACTGCCAAATGATGCTGCGCTCGATTTGTGCGTTATTCCAGTTGATGATAAGCCAAAATACCTAGACCAATGGTTCATGAAAAGAAGTAAGCATCAAATGTACAAGAAATGCAATAATGTCGCTAACGGGCTACAGAATGTCTTACTTGTCTCTAGTAACGGCAGCCTTCTCTCTGACCTCTTGAAGCTTCTCCCTGTCATCCAAAATTGCTAGAACAGCTTCAGCCTTCTTACGCACATTGAGCCCAACATCTTTTCCATTAGGCTCCAAATACTCAAATCTTGTGAGTTTCTTCCCAAAAGAAATCAGCATCAGACGACAAGTACTATAAACAATGAAATATCAATGTCTAGAAAAACTAGCGAAGGACCCATACTGCAATTCGTGAGCTATTGTCAACAATGCCATCAGCTGCACGTTCGGTGCCATTAGCTAGAAGGTACTCGATCACAGCCAACGCCTGTAATGATAGAAACATCCTGTTATTAAGGAATCAATCCAAACAGCACATCACTGCACAATCAACCCTATCTTATTACCTTATACACGTGACGCCAATTCGCAAGAGTGTTCCCCAGGCGTTGCCATAACACATTCATTATAATTTCGCTATCACCGCTGGAAAAGAAACAAGAAAGCAATGGGATTATGCGAACAATCAAAATGTGCAACGCCCCCAAGTCGTAAACTGAAACACGCTAGATTCTCATAAACAAATGGGAAATAAGTTCTGATTTTTTTTTTTAGCTTTGAGCTACTCACTAGCTCTTGGTGGCCCTGGCGATATCTGCCAAATCGGAACCATGCGGCCCCCACGGCTCGTCGCTGGTGGCATCAAGAACCTGCATACGAGATCGGGGAAAAAACTTCAATCGCCAATCACAAAATCCAGGTAAATAGCAAACCATCTGACCACCCAAAATTCCAAATTTTGACTCTTGACGGCAAAATCGAAAGAAATTTTGACCTTCTGCTCGATTTCCGGCACCTTGAGCACCTTAAGATTTACCTCCCTCCTTCTGAAAGTACAAGAAGAAAAATATCTTACAAGATAGGAATACACCAGGAGGAGAAAAGGAGCGGAGAAGGAAAAAAATAAAAATTCTGATTCTTACATCTCCCGGACGGTCTGGTCGAGCACCTTCCTGAAATCCATGCCGGGAGAGACGAGATCGGACCAAGAAGAGCTACGATCGCGGCCACAGATCGATCGAGTTGCTTCGGCTATCCACTATCCCCCCGTGCGCGTGTTCTTCTTCCTCTTCTAGCCTCCTAGGGCTCCGTGCAGGATGCGCAGGCAAGGCCAGGCGAGGCGGGGCGGGGCGACGCGTAGGGCGGAGGAGAGGTAGATGGCGCCGCGGAATAACGACGAGCGCGCGGGCCGGTCGCACGTGTCATCAAGATACGACGACTACGACTCCTTCCTCAAGTCCATGGTCTTGGGCCGCTCGAGCCCATGGTCTTCTCAAACCCATGGGCCACACAGACAACCAGCAGTTTGGGCCTCGCTTTGCTAGCGCCTAGCGCACACACTTCTTTTCCCTTCATAGCACTTATTTAATATGAAAATTTCAACTTAAATCATAAAACTTCCAACTCAAATCATATGAAACTTTCAACTGTGGTCTCCCCTTTCATATTGAATTTTTAAAAAATCAACTCAAAATATAAAAAACTTTAAAATGAAAGCAATATTGACCACCATGGCATTGGCATCATACTAGTTTGGCCGTGCGTGGCCCTACTAGTTACGCACGCCATTACCAACCTCCAGCCTTTTCTTTTTCTTGTTCTTTTATAAGAACATAGTATATGCATTGACAACGTTAAGTTCCAATTAAATCGAATGCATGGTCAAAAACAAAAACCGAAAATGTTGATAGTGATAAGTGTAATGACCTTGGAAAGCAAGAGGTATGTAAGCTACATGAGTAATTACGGCTAAAACTTCCAGTGGGGCCAATCATGGTTAAACAAGCAGGGCAATATGTCAGCAATATGCTGAACCTTCGGATAACGGCATCTAAACACTATACATAGGTGGCACAAATTGCTCCATAAGGGGAGAAATCAGAATTGCCTGTCACCTTCGCAGACGAGGGGACGCCATTAAAGTTAGTTGCCCTCTATTGAGCCTGGGTTTTCTTGTTCAGCATCTACTTTGACATCCGTGCCCTGTTGTGGGGTAGATGAGCCAGTAACTTGGGTGGCTGGATCGACATTTTCATTGACTGCCTCTGCTACTTCACAATTCTCCAACAGCGCCTGAGCTGACGTGCTGGATGAGAGCACATTGTTGGAATCATTGTGATCCACATACATAGGTTCCACCATTAATTCAATCTGGCCCATTTCGTTAGGATTTTCCAGATGTCCATCTTGATCAACACTAGTGCTTTGCTGTGGGATTGCAGAGCCTGGAGCAGGAGTGGCTGTATCACACTCATCGATGGCTGGTGTAGCTGAGTGACTGTGTTCCTCCAACTCCAGTGAAGGACATGGGCAGATGACATTGTTGAAACCATTATCCTCCTCATCCATAGGCTCGAGGGTCATTGTTGCATCATCCACCATGTGAAGCTCTTCCTCTTCCTGATGCTGAGCTTCTTGATCGGCATCAACAATGTTCTGTTCAACTTCTAGCAAAAGTAGAGGCATGTCTTGAGCGGCAGCTGATTCAACATGTGGACTAGTAGCGGAACCACCATTTTCCTTGATCTCGCCAAGGTCATGGAGAACATCCTGAAAGCCATGCAGAAACTCAAAGACCAAGGCTTGTGTGGTTGTATCAGCTGTGGATGTCATGGCCATCTTGGCCTTCTTTACCATACCATGCAGTTTATCAACCTACAACAATCAGCAGACCCTTCGAGTTAAATATATTAGTTAAATTATGCATGGACTGATTGTAAAACTATTTGAAGTCTCGCAAAGACAACGTATATCTGACAAAATTTAGGTCCAATCAACTATAGAAACTGATCATAGGAACTGAATAGATAATATAGGCTTACTGCTTTGCGGATCATAGGAGCCTTGGCTTCATACTGCAGATCAATAGAATCATCAGGCTGTAATGAAGGTCCTGCTTCCACATCATCACTGATTGATGGTACAAGATACCGCCGTGTAACTCCTGAGTACCAATGCAGGTACTCCTCATAAGACGATGGGTCATACTGCTCTGACTCTGGAAATATGCGCTGCCGGCGGGCTTCCCATTCCTGAATGTACTCATGATGTGTCTCTTCCCAGTTCTCACGTTCTCTGCCACGTCGACTAATACGATGCAACGCCTGTAGGGTAGGTCGAAAAGGTGGTGGAATGGATTGGCGAAGCCCAAATTGCCGCATCACTCGCTCAGGCAAATACATCTCGACTATCGGAAAATTTATTAGTGGAGCTTGTGTAAGCCACAAATCTGCATCTTTTGTACAAAGCAATGGCAAGCTTGAAGACTCAATGTGCAAGTAGGGCTCCCACTTCACCTGATCAGCTCGCTGCAGGTTCAGTTCATCCCTGTACTGCTTAAGACAGCGTGTAGCATTCTCACTTTGTGTGCGCGCACCTACCCAACGAAAGCCAACAGGGGGCACATCCTGTGGAATGTCTGTCTCTGGGCACAGGGGAGACCGGACCAATGGTCTGCCAACATGGGAGCGCTCCCAGCTCCAAAGCTGCAAGAGAAGCAATGAACCACCAATGTTCTTGATATTGTGGGAGGAAGCAACAGAACAAAGAGAACGGTATAGGAAGGCCAGCACTGCAGATCCCCAGCTGTATGTCCCAACACGAGAAAGATCAGCAATCAGTGGAAGATATATCAGACTCATCCGTCCTGTTCCATCTGGAAATAGCACCCCACATAAAAGGCTCAGGATATATGCTCGAACATGCCTCTCCACAGTCTGATCATCTGCTCCTTCTGGTAATTCATAGAAATGCTTCTTCAGCCATTTGTAGTGCAGAAAAGATTTTCCAGGCATTGATGGTCCTCTTGGATCATGACCTAGACAATCAATGACCATCTGCGCATAATCATGATCAGTGGTAGAACAAACTGGACGGCCATCGATAGGAAGAGCTAACAACATTGCTACATCTTGTAGTGTTACTGCCATTTCCCCAGAAGCCAAGTGGAAGCTATGAGTTTCTGGTCTCCAACGCTCAACAAGGGCAGTGATCAATGCCTTGTCCAATTGAGGCATCTTCTGGCAAATTTGTGAGAGCCCAATAAGGCCAGCATCCCTCAAATAAGGACGGTATCTCTCATGAAATTTTAAAGGTTTGTGGTGTCGCAACTTCAACTGCTCCACAGCCTGCAAAAAACATGGCCTCAGTGGCACTGCAAAGTTTATTCTGCCTACAATAATTTGTTTACTTATGCAAACTATAACAAAACTTAATTGCTCTTGGATTAACCTGATCACCGAAGATTGCATCCGATCGGTGGTTGATCTTAGGGTTGAGTAATGTGTTGGATGCATGCTCTGCTGCTGGGCTTACAAGACAAGGTTGCTGCGAAGTGAACTCGATATTGTCCTCTTTATCAGAAGTAGTACTCGGGGAAGAAGGTGCAGAGGTTTCATGAAAGTCCATATCATTTTCTGCCAAAGCACTTCTCCCACGGCCACGGCCACGACCACGGCGGCCACCACCTCCTCTCCTTGAAGACATGGTCTTGTACTGTTCCTGTTTTGAAAAATTCATAAGACTAGTCAGAGGAAACAGCACAGACGTTGACAGTGAAAAAACATAAGCATGTGTTGAGAAGTTAGACAACGCTTAAGCCCTGAAGTATGCAATGTGTGTGATCATTTTAGTAGCAGGTCCAAGTTTTAAGAAATGCAGAGGGGTCTCTCCACTAACCTGATCACCAAAAAAAAAAAGGAGAAAAAGGGGGAAAAAAAAAGGAAAACATGACTATTCCTCTTTATGACTCGCTTGGAAAAGAGAAAATTCACATGAATTTGACAACAATCATTTCAATTCGAGCGTTCCAGACGAGCCCACATCGAGTGAACTTGCTATATTGATCTAAATATCTAATGATCTACATACCCATGTCACAAACCAAAACACACAGTGGTTTCCATTTTTAAACTACGATTTTCCAGTGGCAACCAATGAACAGGGACTTGAGAGTGAGAATCTACGGGATGATGACATTAGAGGACGGTACCTGCACCCGTGCCGAGCCCGAGACGCGCCCTAGAGGACTAGGCGCCTGGCTCTAGCAAAATTTGGGTTCGCCGGCGGCGCGCCCACGGCTCCGTCCCCCCTGCCCCCCTCCCACCAGTCTGGCTCGCCGACTTGCTACGCCCCGCGGCCACGGAAATCCGGCGGGCCGGCGGCGGCCGACGGGGAGACAAGCTGTAGATCTTCGCTTTCTGGGAGGGGAAGAGTGAGCCGTAGAATCTGCTTTCCTGGGGAGGAGGCGGCGAGGCGTAAGCCGTAACCCTAGGCGTAACCCATGCGGGATAGACTTTGTGCTTTTGATGTATCGATAGCAGCTTCGTGCTTCCGGCTCGATACCGCTCCTCCTGTCAGCGCAACGACGGCCCATATAGCCATAATCCCAAAGGCCCATGCAATGCGCCTCTGCATTGCGGCCCAACATTTTTTGCTCCGGCTCAGGCGCCGCCGCGCCGGGATTTTCACAGCACAGCATCTCTAGGCCAAAAATAGACCGGTGATAATATTTGCATGCAGTACTTGTAGTCAAAACACTTCTTTTGTATTCATTGAAGTTGAGTTGTCGATCCTTAGTAAAATGTGTGAATATTACGGCAGCACTCAAAATTCCCTTTTTGGCCTTTAGCTCATACGTATCTTACGGTGCCTAGGATTACAAATGGCCAACTGGATAAGAAGAGCGATGTGTAGAGCTTCGTTGTGTTTTTTTTATGGAGATTGGACAAACTCACATGACTGAAGTTGTGAGGGCATGAGGCCAAACTTCGATCGAGGTAATATTGATGCTATAGTTGACAAGAGGCTTCGATGCGATTATGATCAAACTTCTGCTCGGAGAGTTTTGGAGCATGTAATGAGGTGTGCTGCACTAGCCGGTCCTCTATCAAAAGACCAACAATAGCAGAAGTCGTATCTGTTTGATTGAAATATTAGCCACGGTGGAACAGACATATACAAGTAGCAGCTATCAGTACAATAGTGGCACAAGGGAGACGGAAAAAATGGCCCATAGTTATTCATGAATGTTCCTGTATAATTGATGATTAATCTTGATGATGAACATTCATGAATATGAACTTTATTGAATTGTTGGCAATAGCAGAAGTTTATTGGCATGATTGTTAAAGGTAAATGTTTATTGAAAACACGGTGTATAGTATTTAATGTTGGTGAACAGTTTGTTGGCAATGGGAGCCGGTCAGACCGGGTAGTGGGTACTGATCAGACCGTAGGTATTCATGCGGTCTAACCGGAGTAGCCCGATGGTTAGACCGGCAAACTCCGAGAAGGAGTTGGTTTCGAGTTGTTTTCGTGGAATTTTTAAATTGTTTCATGTTTATGGCTGTAGATGGTTTCTATTCATATGTGATATTATTTGTGCTGATATGAGTTAAGTTAGTACGAACTTGTACATATCTAAATATGGAATTTCTTTGTTGTTCATGTGCATGTGTTGCTTGAGGACATGGGAATATAGCCGGTGATGGATTGGGACTAGGCTTAAGAGAAGTTAAGGTCAAGATAGTCAAGGATATCACGCGGGATACTCAGGCTAAGGAACAATGCACGTGGAGATGAAGGTTTTCTTTTAGCATACACATGGTGTTGTGTCCGTATGAAAAGATGAGTTAAATTTGGATTGAAGTCCAAGTTTAAAAAGATTGGAGTGTAGAGTTATATGGGATGTTGTTTCCCTGATTTGGTAGGTTTATTATATGATTAGGATTTAGGAGTCATACTTATAGTTGGATTCATAACTAGGGGCAACGTTGTGGGTATACATAGAAGAGGGGTTGGGGCTAAGATATTGTTTGGGAGAGAACTATATCTTGACGATCAGATCGACATCTGACGAACGGTCCAACCTATAAGATCGCAGCGGTCTATCCGGCAATGAGCATATAAGCTGAACAAAATCACACCATCTAAATATGGAACCGAACCAAAGACAGAAAATCGAAGGATGAAAGGTTGGTGTGACTTTTATGTGCTACATATTTGTAATCTTCATCAAATCTCTACTATTATAAAAACTAAAGATGTTTTTATCAGTACTTTGGTACATTAACCGTGTTTGAGTCGGTTTTTAAATTCACCCGCTTTTGCAAACACAGATCCGTGTTTAAGTTGGTTTTTAAGTTCGTTTGCTTTTAGAAATACAGGAGGAGTCATATAAGAAATCTCTTTTTTTTTAAAAAAAAAAACTCTCATGCTAACTTAAGACGATTAGACTACTAATTGCAGCTCATGATTTTATAAAAGAAAAGTCCAAGCGAATTCCCACGGTGAATTTCACCTTATTTAAATCATATAACAATAATAAAATTAAAATAATCTTCACCCGTTGTAACACACGGTATTTTTTCTATTTATATAAAATGGTACGTTCTACATCCTACGATATGATGAAGCGCGGGCAAACTGGCATAGTTTTTAAAACAGTTTTTGACTTTTAGTTTTCTACATATTACTCCATCGTCCTATAATATAAAGGATTTTGGTGAAATATGATACATTATAATACTACGAATCTAGACAGGCTCCACATCAATTTGAATACGAATCTGGACAGGCTCCATGTCAATTGAATAAGGAGCATGTCCAGATTCGTAGTACTATAATATCATCAAAATCCCTTATATTATGGGACGCCTTATATTATGAGATGAAGTATAATATCAGTAGCAACAAGCCAACAAAATCATAAATAGAAAAGTAAATTCTAATACCATTAAATGATACTATTTTTATTGAATGTAACTTTGTTATTGAAATAGTATAGTACTCAAAATGATTGAAATAGTAGTACTCAAAATGCGTGTACTCAAAATAGTAGGGGTGGGCGGCGCCAGCCAGTGGCGCGAGGCAGAAGGGTTTCGGGGGGGAGGAGGGCGGCGCCAGCCGCGGCCCGGAGGCAGAAGGTCCTCGGGGTGGGGGAGGAGGGCGGCGCTAGTATAGCTGGCGCCGCGATCTGGGGGGTGGCGCCAGTCGTTTCCCAGAGGCAGAAGAGACTGAAAATGGGTGGGAGGAGAAAGTTGGTGGGGCCTACAGAGGAGGGGTGCGCCAGCCATGCTGGCGCCGTGGTCCGAGGGGCGGCGCCAGGGTGGCTGGAGCCCCCTTCAGCCCAGTCAGCACCCTGGCGCCGTGGTTTGAGGGGCGGCGCCAGGGTGGCTGGCGCCCCCTTCAGCCCAGTCAGCACGGCCACGACAGCCTTAGTGCCACGGTGGCACGGACGCGGCGCCATGGTGGCTGGCGCCGCCATATTGGGGGACGGCGCCAGCCACTCTAGCGCCCCAAAAAAGACCATTTCCGGTTTAAGTTTTTCCAGGGGTCCATTTATAAAATAAGTTTTCAAAAAAGACAAAAATGTAAAAATTTCAGCACACCGTACAACGAAAAGCTCATTATTATTTCAGAAAATTCATGGAACCATACCATTATAATTTTGCAAAATTTGAGATATGCCATCCTGACCCACATGTCATTGACTCATGTGGGTCCTATATGTCATTGAGATACCGATGGCATATCTCAAACTTTGCAAAATTATAATGGCATGGTTCTAAATTACCCAAAATTCAATTGGAGATACATACGAAGCTCTTACTTGAGCGAAAATATATAGGCACAAAGATACACAGATTTCGAATAAAAAGTCTACATCATGTAGTTCTCTTACACGAGGACCAAGCCTATATATATACTTGAAATTACGTTACAGACTACAGAATACAGAATACATGTCTGTTGACAATAAATTATATAAATAATTTGTACATCTCAAAATGCAAGTTTCACATCAACAGGTCAGACACCCATCCCAGTTCCGGAGCGTCCTCTTCCAGCTCCTGCCGTAGCATGTCCGTTTTTGGAGCGACCGATCGCGTCGCCTTCCTCGCATCCATCTGTTGCATTGCAAGGACAATCTGCTTCATGTCCATCGGAGACGGCGGAGGTGAGTCCTCCGACGTCGTGAACGGGGACCTCGGCGAGGGCGTGGCGGCGGGAGCGTCGTCGCCCACGATCCGCAGCTCCTTGTCGTTGTGGGCGAAGAAGCATACCGGGCGAGCGCATAGCATGCCGGAGCGGCACGGCCGCGTGCGGTAGCGCGACGGGTGCAGCCACGTCTCGAAGGTCCCGTGCGCGAACGGGCACCCGGAGCCGCGCGGGCACGCGGCGCGGGCGGCGACGCGGAAGTCCGGGCACGGCTCGCCGGTGTAGGTGACGCGGCTCGGGTCGCGGCGCCGCGCGGCCTCGCCCGGGTGGGCGTACGGGCACGACGTCCACTCGTGCGCCCGCGAGCGAGGGCACCGCCGGACCTTGAACTCGTACATCATGAAGTCCTCGTCGTACGCGCACCGGCCCCCCCACGTCGGCGACGACGCCTCGGCGCCGGCGAGGTGCACCTGCAGCGCGGCTAGAAACTCCGCCGCCGCCGCCGCCGCCGCAAGCTGGTGGTCAGACGACGTCTCGTATGCCATCGATGATCACGGCGGCGTTGGATTAGATGAGGAGACGCGGCTATATGTTGTTTGATCAGCGAGCGCGCGGCGATGCGTTGCCTTTTATAAGCAAGAAGTGACACGAGTCCGTGTTCGAGTTGGGTCCGGTCCTGGCTCCTGGGTTGGTTGTCCCGGGCGGACACGGACCGTACCGGGACGGAAGCTGGGGCACGTGGACTGGCTCGGATGCGGCGGCTTGCATGCTGCGCGACACATCCCGATCGCCCGCGCGGGTGGGTGCTTTGCGTTCGGGAGCTGTCTCGCGATCTCGACGGTGTTCCTGGCAGCGCAGCGGGCAGCGGAAGAGAACTGCTTTACTCCAATTGGATTAATCAACGAGTAACTATTATCAATTTTTCATACTGCCTAGCTGTTAATATTAGGTACCTTGCGATCGTTTCAGTCGTCGCCACGGCGACGGCCGGCTATCAAAAGATACGAAGCAACTCGAGCTGCAGTCGGATTATTACACACTTTATACCGGAAACATGAACAATTATCAAAGATAAGCTACGTAATATCACTTTAGGTAGGTCTGCCGAGAGATAATAATACTATTATCCCCCGAGGATTTCACGTACTGCCGACGCATGTACAGCACACGCAACCGTATAATCCGTATTTCTCTGGTTTGCTGGGCTTGGGCCAACAATATACTGCGGCCCTGGTTTCCAACTTTCGATCTCGATTTGGCCCAGCAAACACGGCCAGGAACAGGCATGGTGAAGCAAAGAAGGGGAGGCAAATTAAAGAGAGACGGCGACGGCAACCGACAGATCGACGTGACGACGTCCATCCGCGCTCGCCTCGCCATCAATCCATCCAGGCCAACCAGCTCGTGCACGTATTTCTTGGTGCGACATTGCCATCAGCCCACTGGGTTTTCTCCCCCATCATGTGGTCGCCGCTATATATCATCACGCATTAAGATAGTCAATTTTATCAACGGCCGATCGGTCGACACAGAGGCGAGATCCACGCGAATCTCAATGATCTACGTATTAAGCAGCAGGTGTTTGCGTCGCCAGTGACGCGGCAACCACCGTTACGGCAAGCGAAACGGTTTGGAGGAGAGTTTCTCTGAGGAACTTGACAAAACGGAGATACAGGATGAGAAAAAATTGAGGCATTGAACACTGTAATAAGATGCAGAGCAATTCGAACATTGCGGAAATGTGGCACTAATGATTGTACTTGTGCTCAAAACAAGGCATGAGGATAGAATGTAAGCAACCACTGATAAGCTTTACAGCCTTATCCCCGCAGAGACTTGCAGTGCACGGACAGCAATCTGGCCTGCTCAAAAAGAAGCGAAAACAATACAGTTGTTTATCGGCGAATGCCAAGAATCAAACATCTGTATACTCTTCACTGAAAAGGGAAAAGGAAGGAAAGATTTACTTATCTCCTCAAAGAATGCAAAATTTTATTCCATGGAGAACATGAATTGCCTCAGAGGGGAAAAAAATCATGTAAAAGAGATAATTACATGTAAAGAATGGCCAAAAAATTGTTAATGATCTTGTGCTGAACATGTTTACAAATCTCTTCGGCTTCTCCAGCTAGCTTGGCTCATCTCGTCACTACAATCTCGGCTGCCGAATTCTCTCAGCTGGAACAATCTAATTTCTTCGGACTGTGGTTCTAAGAATACTTCACTGCGGCCAGGTTGAAGGCCATTGTTCAAGTTAGAGTCTGCTAAACTATCTAGTGCTCTAACCACCTGAGAGATGCAAAGGAAACATCACATTTTGGTCTTTGGGTGTCATTAGTTCATAAATGAATTTGGATGTGCTCATTACCTGCCCCATCCGCGGTCTCATTGCTGCAGAATGACGAATGCATGCAGCTGCAGCTCCTATCATATGATACATCTCATTTTCATCAAACCTGTTTTCCATCCTTGGATCAGGGAGGTCACCAAATTCTCGATGTTCAATTGCCTTGAGGAGAAGGGGCCGAGCCTGAAAATTTTCAACATGAATTAGGTTTGCTTTAAGATCATAACACTGGCAAATTAATCCCAGTCCAAATGCTTCAAATTCATGATGAAAATTAGAAGTCCATATAGGTTCACACGGGTACGGTAATGACATTACTGCAGATATGGCATTTGTGTTATTGTTCATATTAGATGGACCAGCATATTTTATGTTCACATTATACAACGCAAAAAGCTATCATGAAACCCTTCAGACCAGATAATAACCAGAAGGAATGTCCTAGACTTAGGTGTCACTTGTGCACTGCATCAATTCCTTTATGATTGCTATGCAACTATCTAAATAGGTACATGATAATTGTTGTCTTTCTCTCTGTCCTTCAAATTGCTTAAGTCCTTGCCAAAGTTCTCCCCTAGCTTCTTTCATGACTCATCACAGCTTATGGTTGTAACACTGCATTAAATAAGTCTGCTTTTTGTGTGCCACTCTGGAAGAATAATCAGGCTGCCTACTTTTGTAAAAGCTCCAACCCCTGGAACTTTTAGCTAACTTGGCTCTCTCCATATCATTTCCTCAGACGACATATTACGAAAGTGGGGCCAATGAAAGGACTAACAGATTACAGCTGCTAGACTAACATTGTAAATAAAAGAATTGAAAGGTTGATTGGCTTTTAAGAGAAAAGGCAAACTAATTACATGCCACCAGGGCTTACGAAGTTGCATAAACCAGAACCTACAAATCTGGGTATTTCACCTCAACAGGTATAGTGATCAGCAAATTAACTAGATTATATAGACCTATAGGGAATGTCTTGTTTATATATTACATTTTAATCTCATTAAAATTAATGCAGGTGGAACACTCAATCCTGTCATTTTTAGAAAATCTCAATCAAACAAACACATGCTAAAAATCTGAATATATGCATAACTAGGACCTAAACTGAGTCAAATAGAAAGTTCAGAATATTTTTTAAAACTCACCCACTCAACAAGGCTCTCATCTCCCAGTGGCTGGGAAGCATCAACAGGTTTTCTTCCTGTAATAAGCTCCAAAAGAACGACTCCAAAAGAATATACATCAGATTTTGCAGTCAACTTGCCAGACAACGCATACTCTGGGGCCAAATACCTGCAGAGGGCATACTACATTTGTTAATCAAAATTATATTTTTAGATCAGATATTAGCCATAAAATTCCGGAGAACTGCGAGACTTTCGCTATACTCGCAGGTTGACATACCCAAATGTACCCATGACACGTGTCGTGACATGCGTATTGGAGTCAGCTGCTAGCCTTGCAAGTCCAAAATCAGAAACCTGGCATTGTTGGAGAGGGGAAATTAGAAGAAAAAAAAAGAATATAGAAACACATTAAAGTATCTGGCGATGGAGGTCATACACCAAGTAATAGCATACCTGGGCTTCGAAGTTGTCATCCAATAAAATATTGGATGATTTAATATCTCTATGTATAATCCGAGGATGACCTGATGAACAAAGCAGGGCAATACTAAGAAAACAATCCTATTTGAGGGAAATGGATTAGTTTAACAAAGGAAAGTAGTATTACAGTCTTCATGCAGATAAGCAATTCCACGCGCTGCTCCGGCCGCAATCTTAACCCTTGTTCGCCAATCAAGAACTGCCGCTTCACTTACTGCAATTTCATGGGCATGTTTAGTGATCAGTTAAGAAAACTCAGCCTCAGTGAAGCTAGAAACAATTTTTTTTTAAAAAAATCAAGGCTACTGGAACTGATAAAAAGATTCTTACCATGGAGATGGTAATAAAGCGTATTGTTTGGAACAAAATCATAAACAAGCATCCGCTGGCCATCTGCTATGCAGTAGCCTACTAGTGAAACCAAATGTCTATGATGTACTCTGCTGATAGTATCAACTTCGGCCTTGAACTCACGTTCGCCCTGCCCATTCCCAATCTTGAGCTTCTTGACAGCCACAAGGCGATTGTCTGGCAAGATGCCCTTGTAAACACACCCAAATCCACCTTCTCCCAAAAGGTTTTGCTCTGCAAAGCCATTTGTGAATTCTGCCAGATTTTCTGGGGTGAATAGCATCCTAGAGTACCCAATGGCAGAATCAGCTGGTGAATATGGATACCCATGGCTCCCCGCACTGAACAACCTGACCGGATGATATCCAGGTGATATGAAAAATGCATCTGACAGTACAAACAATTGGCATCAAGTTCGATGGATAAAATTAGGATCCACACATATAGTTGTACACTAAAACACTTCGATGCTCAAGTTTTGTACCTGACGTTAGCGAGGATCCACCGGAAGAGGGAAAGTAGTTTGGCGGTGGCGGCGGAGCTGGCTGCTGCGTCGGCAGTGATGCAGGAGGCTCTATCCGCCGGCGCTTCTTCTTGACGAACCAAATTGTAGCGCCGACAAAGCTGAGCATGGCAAGCCCGGCAAGTGCTACAATTGTGGTGGCTGCCTCCCTCGATATCTCGATGTTCTTGCCGGCGCCACTTGATGCGCGGGTCGAATTCGAATGCGACCTCGCAGATGACCGCGGCACGTAATGCGGCTTGATGTGATTACGCGGCGGCGGTGGAGAGGCGATTCTTGGTGGGGGAGGAGGCGGATAGACTACAGCAGCAGGCACTGGAGCTGGAGCGGGCGACGACGACGGTGGGTGAAATGGAGGTGGCGATGGCGGCGAGAAGGTCTGAGGCGGAGGTGGGGGGAGAGATGGCGGCGGGGGTGATGGGTACACGCGGGGCTGGACGCGCGGCTGGTCAGTTGTCATCGGCGGCGGCGGCGCGTGCACCTCCACTTGGGGCGGCGACGGGGGTGGGGACGGCGGCGGAGACGGCGGGAGCGATGGGGGAGGAGCGTCCGGCGGCGGCGGCGACAATGCCGGCGGCGGCGATGACGGAAACGACTCTGGCGGAGAGGAGACCGGAGGTGGGCTACTCACCGGCGAAGCTGACGTCGCCGGAGGCCAAGAATGGTACGACGCGGAGACCGGCGGCGGCGAGGAGGAGGAAGACGAGTACGGGCAGGCCGGCGGGCGCGGCGCCGGCTGCGGCTGCGGCTGGCCATACTCCCCCATCGGCGCGGCGTACGCCGACAAGGCCATCTTCGGAGGCAGGAAGGGATCCGCGTAGGCTCCGCCCATCCCCATCCCCACCACCAACCTCCTCAAGAATCTCCACGGCAGCGAAGCGTGGACGCGCAGTAGGCAGGGGATCTGCAGCTCCCCGCCGACGGCCAGATCTCCCGCCCGGCTGCCCCCAATCAGCAGCCGCCCACCGAACTGCCGCAATGGAGCCTTCCACCCACCACCCGCCCCGGCGGCTCCCGAAAGCGAATGGGCAACGCGCCTCGGAGATCCAAATCCCCAGATCACGGCGAGCTTGACCCCAGCCCAATGGGCACAACGCCGGCGCCTGACCAAGAATCCGCAGCAGCCACAGAGCTCCTCCTCAGCGCCCTCGAGCGCCGCGAGATCCCAGCCCCAGCGCCGGCGAGCGATCGATCGATCTCTCCCGCCCAATGCAATGCAGCAGCCACCGCCCCACCTCTCGGCTCACCTCACCACGCCGAGCTGCTCATCCGCCTTCCCCTCTCCTGCCTTGGTGTCCGTGGCTGGACAGTAGAGCAGGAGTAGTAGTATAATTTTCCTCTCTCTCTCTCTCTCTCTCTCTCTTTTCCTGAGAAGAAAAAAAAAACGTTGTTTTCTTTGGTGGTGCGTGCGAGGGGTTGGTGCGAAGTCTATGGGAGATAGCTGGACTGAGGAGAGCGAGCAGTACAGCAGGCAGCGTACAGCATCGGGAGTTGAGTTGAGTTGAGGAGAGGAGGAGGGAGAAAAACTTCAAAGGAACCCAAAAAAAGATAAAAACTACTCGTATTTCTCGTTGCATGGGTTGTCGCTAGTGGCTCCACGCCCACCAGGTCACCACCACTGGGCTCGCCGCCCCGTCTCGCCCCGCGGTGCGGGGTGATGGAAACCGGAAAAGTGAGTGGAAATGCTGCTGCGCGAGCGCTGAGTGTGCAGCGCGCAGTCGCCGAGCCACCGCGCCTCGGCCTCGGGGGCCGTACGCGCGGCGCCTGCTATTGTATTCGCGGTTCGCTGGCTGGATCAGACCGAGCGGCGGAACGGCAAGGCAAGTTGGGGTTTTGTTTGCGCCCGGGAGCTGCCGATGCCATCCTGTAGCGCGCCGGAAGAGGGAGTAATTTACTGCGTACGATGACGAGGGTAAACATCGGGGTTTGCACTTTGGGAGAGGGTGAACTATTGGACTGATGGTCGTGGCTACGTAGGTGGGTTAATTCATATAGAAGTTAAAAATGCTAAAAATGTTTTCGGATTTTGGGTGGTTTTAATGGTGAGCTTGGATTTTTGTGGTGCTTTTGTTCGTCACCTGCACAGTAAATCTTTCGCTTTCGACATGGCACACGATACTACTAGTCAGTCAATGTTGTAGTAAAAGATAGAAAACGGAGTTCGAACGGATGGAGTACAGTCTAACAATTAATCGAATTACGGAAGGTAGTCGGAATTATACGGATACTTGACATTCACGTTTGTTGGAAACATGGTTATATATCGACATATTTTAATTCAAAATATTAAGACAATAACCATGGCATGAACAGTGTGGGATGATCTAGCGATAACATGTAGCATAACCAGTAACATGCTTAAGGTATCATTAGCATCATACACATACCAAGGACGCAATTGATTTGCGACTAGCACGACTAACAGCGGTATGAACGAATGAGTTAACAACAGGAGAAGAACATACCCCGAGAATGGCCCTCCGTTGGATTGTGAGGCAGAATTGCCTCTGTTGGTGTTGACGTTCGCAACGGCTCCGGCTTCCGGCGCGCCATCTCCAGAGACAGCAGCAGCGGCGCCGATGGCAGCTCCGACTACAGGCACGCCATCGGTTCCAGGCGCAGACATGGTGGACGAGACAACAACGAACAGAGCAGTCGTGCGGGACGCACTCCTCAAAAACCTGATCACCCGCCTACCCGGTGTAGATCTCAGGCGAAGGTGTGCTTCCGGAGGCCCTGCTCCTTCCGATCTCTCGTGCGCGCAAGCGATCAGAAGCGAGGAAGCGACAACTGAAGCAGCACAGGCGCGCGCGGAGGAGGAAGAACACCAGGGAGAGAAAAGCAAGCGAATCGTTCTGATCGGACTAGCGGCCTCCTTAGATAGCAGGAGAGATTCCGCTAGTTGCTGCACACGCGTCGTGGGATCGTGGGATCGTGCGTGCGCCGTTACGGAGGCAGTCGTGGGAACGTGGGATCGTGGTTGCAAAAGAATAGAGGCTGACGTGACGCCCGCCCGCCAGCCTCGCCTCGCCTCGCCCACGGCCTCGGCCCGGCCCGGCCCGGTGCGCGCGCGCGTGTGGCTTTCCAACTCCCACCTCAACCGGTCAACAGGGAGTCTCCAATAACTCCCTATTTAGGTTGAGATACTCCTCGCTTAATTCCTGAGGTGGTATTATTATCCTTAAAACTTATTATGGGCCTTTGAGATTTAATAGAATAAATCAGGCCTAACCCAATTATTCTAACAATCCCCACCAAATTTCAAGGCTCATAAGAAATGTTCTCAAGGTTATGCCTGTTTGATATACCAGTGTTTTGGTGGAGACTGTTAAGTTGAACTTCCACCTAGGAAATGAGCTACATCAGAGCACAACTGAACAATGGACTATGCCTTGAATTGTCAGTCTTGTGTGATCAGGTTTCACTCAAACCCTTGACTGGTACTGGGCTGCCGTTCGCATCCCCTCTGTTTGGAGCATATAAGTCAAACTCCAGGCCTTTCATGAGTATCTAGAGATCGCCCAAATCTCATAGACTGTGACTAGCAGTCGAACTCATATAGGTGTGTTCCTTCTGAGATGTTCTGTAGGTCAACATCTCTGCTTGGAAAAGCCACTCGGATCGCATTAAGGTATGAGCCATCCTACCATGTAGAAAAGAAGAGAAGTACATCATGAAAATGAGCCTTTTTCAAGGGTCTCTTCTCTCAGTCACACAATAGTTTGTTTCACCATCCAAATTCACGGGATCTCCGATCACAATGGACAGGTTTCCACTATTGTGCAACCTTAGGTGGGTATCAAGCCCATTTCCCTCGATGCACTGTCTATCACATTACGTGGTAGCCCCTTGGTAAACTGATCTGCCAGATTTCTAAACGTTTGGACATAGTCCAATGCTATCACTCCGGAGTTTTTCTGCTCTCTGACAGATTTTAGTCTTCTCTTGATATGTTTAGATGACTTCATGTTGTCTTTTGAACTGTTCACTTTAATAATCACTGTTTGATTATCACAGTTCATTAGGATAGCTGGCACTGGTTTTTCAACCACCGGCAAATCCATCAGGAGTTCACGAAGCCACTCAGCCTCAACTGTCACAGTATCTAGTGCTGTAAGTTCTGCTTCCATTGTTGACCTCGTTAAGATGGTCTGCTTGCAAGACTTCCAGGAAACAGTGCCACCTCTAAGTGTGAACACATATCCACTTGTGGCTTTTATCTCATCAGCATCAGATGTCCAGTTTGAGTCACTATACCCTTCTAGTACTTTTGGATACCCGGTATAGTGAATTCCATAGCTCATAGTGCCCTTTAGATAGCGCATTACTCTTTCCAGAGCCTGCCAATGATCATCTCCCGGATTTGAGACAAACCGGCTCAGCTTGCTTACATCAAATGAGATGTCAGGCCTCGTTGCACTAGCCAAGTACATCAATGAACCAATGATTTGAGAGTATCTCAGTTGATCCCTTGCTATTCTTCGGTTTTTCCTTAATAGCACGCTGGGATCATAAGGAGTAGGAGCTGGCTTGCAGTTACTATATCCAAAGCGACTCAAAACCTTGTCTACATAGTGGGATTGCACAAGTATAATCCCAGCCTCATCTCCTCTTTGTAGCTTAATGTTAAGAATAACATCAGTCTCTCCCAAATCCTTCATTTCAAAACTCTTGTACAGATAGTCCTTGACCTCCTCAATCACATTGAGGCTGGTCCCAAAGATAAATATGTCATCGACATATAAGCACAAGATCACTCCTTCTCCCCCACCATAGCGATAGTACACACATTTGTCAGCTTCGTTCACAACAAAGCCTACAGATGTAAGCATGGTGTCAAACTTCTCATGCCATTGCTTAGGTGCTTGGTTAAGGTCATACAAGGATTTCAACAGTTTACACACCATTCCCTCCTAACCTTTTAGTACATACCAGTCTGGTTGATCCATATAGATCTCCTCCTCTAGCTCTCCGTTTAGGAAAGCTGTCTAAACGTCCATCTGATGGACGAGAAGACCATGAGAGGCTGCCAGAGCAAGTAGTACTCGAATCGTGGTCAAGCGCGCAACTGGTGAGTATGTGTCGAAAAAATCCTCGCCTTCCTTTTGGGTATAACCTTTGGCCACAAGTCTTGCCTTATACTTTTCAATTGTACCATCAGGCCTAAGCTTTTTCTTGAAAACCCATTTGCATCCTACAGGCTTGCACCCATATGGACACTCAACGACTTCCCAAGTACCATTAGACATAATCGAGTCCATCTCAGTGCGTACTGCTTCCTTCCAGTAGTCAGCGTCAGGAGATGAATATGCCTCTTCTATGGTTCTTGGGGTGTCATCCACGAGGTATACAATGTAGTCATCTCCAAAGGATTTTGCAACACTTTGTCTCTTACTCTTACGAGTATCTACAATGTTGTCCTCCTCAGGATTTTCCTCAGGCGTTTGATTATTGTGTTCTATCGGTGCAAAGTGCTCATGGGGCATGACAGTTTCTTGACTAGAAGTGCTAGGTGTATGTTTCATGGGAAATTCATTCTCAAGGAATGTAGCATCTCTGGACTCAATAATTGTACCAACATGCATGTCGAGTACTCCAGAGTTTACTATTAAGAATATATAACCCACACTATGAATAACATAACCAAGGAACACACAATCAACAGTATTTGGCCCAAGTTTCTGCTTTTTGGCTATAGGTACATTTACCTTGGCCAAACAGCCCCATGTTCGTAGGTATGAGAGATTAATTTCTTCCTTTCTCATTCCTCGAATGGTGTTACTTCCTTATGCTTTATTGGAATTTTATTCAGGACATGACACGCAGTCAAAACTGCCTCACACCACCATTCCTTGGAAAGCCCCGCAGTGTCTAACATGGCATTCACCATCTCCGTTAGAGTACGGTTCTTTCTTTCGGCCACCCCATTTGATTGGGGTGAATGTAGACGCGTCCTCTTATAAATAATTCCAAACTCTTTGCAAAAGGATGCAAACTCATTGGAAAAATACTCCCCACCTCTATCAGACCTCAACCGTTTGATTTTCCTTTCAAGTTGGTTTTCTACCTCAGCTTTATAGGTCTTAAAGAAATGCAATGCTTCATCCTTTGTTTTCAATAGATACACATAACAAAATCTAGTGCAATCATCTATCAGTGTTATGAAATATTTCTTTCCCCCTTTAGTCAACACGCCGTTCATTTCGCACAAATCGGAATGAACAAATTCTAGAGGTGCCAAATTCCTCGCCTCAGATGCCTTGTGAGGCTTGCGAGGTTGTTTCGATTGAACACAAGTATGGCACTTAGAACCTTTGACCAAAGTAAATTTTGGAATTAAACTCATGTTAGCTAAGCGCGTCATACAACCGAAATTCACATGATAGAGTCGTGAATGCCACACATTAGACTCATCATTCTTGCTAATATGGTTCACAACATTATGATTATTACACATGCCATTCAAAGAAAAGCGGAACAAGTCTCCGCTGTCATAACCTTTTCCAACAAAAGTTCCAAATTTAGATACGACACATTTATTGTATTCAAACACAAGTCTAAAACCTTCTCTACACAATAGAGAGCCGCTAACAAGATTCTTCTTTATTGAAGGGACATGCTGCACGTTCTTCAGCTGCACGGTCTTTCCCGAAGAAAACTTCAGATCGACTGTACCAACACCATGAACAGCCACAAGCGACCCGTTTCCCATCAACAAGGAGGAACCTCTCCCGACCTGATAAGAAGAAAACAGAGAAATGTCAGCACATAAATGAATATTAGCACCAGTATCCACCCACCAATCAGGTGAGTGAAAAACAGAGAGAACTGTAGGTAATATTTTACCGTACCCCGATGTTCCTCCGCCCTCGCTAATAACCATGTTGGCAGACTTCCTGTCTATGCGCTTAGGACAGTCCTTGGCCCAATGCCCAGACTTGCCACACACAAAGCAGTCTCCCTTTGCCTTTCCCTTGCCTTTCTTTTTAAAGTTGGTTGCAGCCTTGGGTTTGACATCAGGCTTGACTTTCTTGTTGTTGTGGGATGCATGAGGGTTCTTTTTCTGTACCATATTGGCACTAGAACCTCCCTCAACCTTTTAGCCCCGATTGTCCTTTGCCCTCGCCTTCTCCTCAACACCCAAAGAGCCAATGAGATCAGAAACACTGAACTCTTGTCTCTTGTGCTTTAGAGAAGTGGCAAAGTCCGACAAAAAATGTGGCAATTTGGCAATAATGCCACCCGCCACAAACTTGTCCGGCAACTCACAGTTGTTGTTCTCAAGTTCCTTAGCCAGCATCTGAATCTCATGAGCTTGTTCTACTATAGAACAGTCATCGACCATCTTGTAGTCATAGAACTGTTCCTTGACATACAGCTCACTGCCGGCGTTGGAAACTCCGAACTTGGCCTCAAGTGCATCCCACATGTCCTTCCCGGAAGGCATGTGCATGTACACGTCCACTATGTTATCAGCGAGTACACCGATCAATGCTCCACAGAACAGGCAATCCGAAGCCTCGAACTTAGCCTCTTCCTCAGGAGAGAGAGGTGATTCACTTCGTCCCCCGTGAAACATGGAAGCATTGCATCGCTGTCAACTACAATAGTGCACGTGCTTTCCACCTCTTATAGTTAGAACCATCAAATGCATGTGGTTTCAGTGCAGCAGCAAAGCCAACTACCGAAAATGACCTATCAGGTTTGTGGATTGTTGGAAATATGGTCATGTATCGGCATATTTTAATCCAAAATATTAAGACAATAACCATGACATGAACAATCTGGGGCGATCTAGTGACAACATGTAGCATAACCAGTAACATGCTTAAGGTATCATAAGCATCATGCACATACCAAGGACGCAATTGACTTGCGACTAGCACGACTAACAGCGGTATGAACGAATGAGTTAACAACAGGAGAAGGACATACCCCGAGAATGGCCCTCCGCTGGATTGTGAGGCAGAATTGCCTCCGTTGGTGTTGACGTTCGCAACGGCTCCGGCTCCCGGCGCGCCATCTCCAGAGACAGCAGCGGCGGCGCTGGCGGCAGCTCCGGCTCCAGGCGCGCCATCGGTTCCAGGCGCAGACATGGTGGAAGAGACAACAACGAACAGAGCAGTCGTGCGGGAAGCACTCCCCAAAAACCTGATCATCCGCCTACCCGGTGCAGATCTCAGGCGAAGGTGTGCTTCCGGAGGCCCTGCTCCTTCCGATCTCTCGTGCGCGCAAGCGATCAGAAGCGAGGAAGCGACAACCGAAGCAGCATAGGCGCGCGCGGAGGAGGAAGAACACCAGGGAGAGGAAAGCAAGCGAATCGTTCTGATCGGACTAGCGACCTCCTTAGATAGCAGGAGAGATTCCGCTAGTTGCTGCACACGCGTCGTGGGATCGTGGGATCGTGCACGCGCCGTTACGGAGGCAGTCGTGGGAACGTGGGATCGTGGTTGCAAAAGAATAGAGGCAGACGTGACGTAACGTGACGCCCGCCTCGCCCACGGCCCCAGCCCGGCGCGCGCGCGCGTGTGGCTTTCCGACTCCCACCTCAACCGGTCAACAGGGAGTCTCCAATAACTCCCTATTTAGGTTGAGATACTCCTCGCTTAATTCCTGAGGTGGTATTATTATCCTTAACACTTATTATGGGCCTTTGAGATTTAATAGAATAAATCGGGCCTAGCCCAATTATTCTAACAACGTTAGTATTAATATCTTAATAATACTCTCTTCATTCCATAATATAAGACGCGCACGTATTTTAAAATTCAATATTTAAAACATTTGACCAACACTTAGTATAATATAAAATAAATTTTATTTGTTAAAAATTATATCATTAGATTGAGATTTAAATTTACTTTCATATGGCTATAATTTTGTTGCTATAGACCTTATAGTATATGAAAAAAATATAAGCTAAAGATTAGTTTTCGAGACCGTACCAACTTTAATCACGTCTTATATTATGAGATAGAGGGAGTAATTTGTTGTGATTCTATAGATATTTAACACACTATTATCAAAATAATAAAATATACTCTTGTGATTACCCTTGTGATTGTACTCGTAGAACTATAATTTTGTTAGTAACTTATATGCTATAGAAGGGTTGATTGTCATATTGTAGACTACTTTCTCCGTTTTATAATATAAGATTTTCTAGCATTGCTTACATTTATATAGATGTTAATGAATCTAGGCGTATATATGTGTTTAGATTCATTAACTTCTATATAAATATGGGCAATGCTAGTCTTACAATATGAAACGGATGGAGTACTTGCCATTTGAATCAACGCTCAATTAGGCTTAATTACAACAAGTAATAATCGGTTAAATTGGACAATAAGTGGATGATTGCATGATAAATAACTAATTAAGTGTACTAGACAGCCAATTTAGCGATCGATTCGACCGAGATTTACTACACTGATAGTAGTAATCGAATCGGATATGATATATTTTAATAATATAAATTTATAGATATGCTTTATTCATTGCTATATTTTAATATGAAAGTAGTAGTGTTTTCTCTCAAAGATTAAGAACCAAGAAAAACACTAGGACGTCACTTATTAAATGATGAGTGGTTTAGAAGTGCGAGTATAGTTAGAGCAAGTTTAATAGTATAGTCAACTGCTAGTTATAAATCATATATAACTAATTTAATAGTCAATTCGTATAATAGTGTATATATATATATACACACACACTACACTATTAATATACACACACTACACTATTAATATATGATCTTACCTCTTACATACATAGCGTCTTGAACTCCATATATACTTCATGTGGTTATAAATTTGTAGCACATTTCTCTTCTCTTTTCTCTTCACTTATAGATGACTTATAGATTTGATGTTGTACTTGCTTTTAAGAGTAAGTTTGATAGTAGAGCTCACTCCTAACTATTAGTCCATATTAAAGCCAACATATATAATAATTAATTATAAGGTTGGTTTTAGTTTTTTTTTAAGGAAAAGAACCGTAGGGGAAGCCTCCATAGTTAAATAATCTTATTAAAAAATATCACTTATGCATTTAATATATTTGTTTTGGAGTACGTATGTGTAGAGCTAGCTCATGAGAGTCAACACGTTTCTTTTTTTTGTTTTTTCTCTTCTTACATAAGCTTATAGTGGTTTATATCCATCCTCTCTGAGAAACGCCCAGAGATCTTCCGACATTTGTAGAGTTAGCTCTTGCATGAGAGCAAATATTTTTTTGTTGTTTTTTTGTTTTTTATCTTCTTTACATAAACTTTTTAATTTTTTTCTCTTCTATTTGTGTTATATTAGGTCCTTTTTTTATTATCCTTACTCTAGGAGTAAAACTAGATAAAAAATTAAATCATAGGTGGTTGGTGGAGATAATATACTCTACAACGCTGGAAGTTATTATAATTCGGGAAAGAGAGAGTACACGGTTGTTAGGCTTGACTGCCATTCTTTTCCCCCAAAGTATTTGAACAGTAATTTTGAAGAACTTTTGATGATAAATATATTTAGAAGAACTTTTTATGATAGTATCACTTCCTAAAATCCTATAATATTCAATTGCGAGCCTTCTAGGATGATAAGTAAGGAGGAATGCGTTTTTACAACATTGCACCTTCTTGTTGAAATATATATGTCTGTGTCACTGTGTAGTTGCAAGCATTTTTTTGATACATGTACAATATGTTCTAGCTACAACTTTAACCCGTCATGGCAGAAGTAATTCAATAATCGGCCTGGAAAATATATACTGCTGTAACTTTTTGAAGGCCAATATACTACTGTTATTATTTATCGGTCATATACCGGTTATTATTTTCGAAGGCCAGTATACTTACGAGTCCCAACTTCCAAACCTCTCGTGTAAGTGTGCGAGTGTTTTTGTCTACATTAACACGAGGTTAGGCAAGTCAAACCCTACAAGATAGTACTACTAGTAACAAAGATTCAATTGGAGTTTTGGTCAATGTCAATCAATTCAAGCTGGCCACTGTTAATTTACTCCACAATGCTAATCACAGTAGATTATAATCCCACAAGCATGTAGTAGTAGTAGTTTTTTTTCTCTCCATAAGTTCACTTGCATAGGAGCATTACTACTTTCGCGACCGTACGGCATGGTGCGGTCTTGGAGCAAGTTTAATAGTATAGCCAGCTGTCGGTTCCAAAACATTTATAGTCAATTTAATAGCCAATTCATATAATAATTACCTATAAACATATACTACACAATTAATATCTGGTCTCACCTGTTATACACACGTCTTGGAGTCCGTGCTGCAGCTGGCTACAGATCTGTAGTCCGCTACTCTTCTCTCTCTTCCTTTATCTCTTTAAAATCTCTTCCTTTATCTCTTTAAAATATATTTATAGCCGGCTTATAGCCTACTATTGTACCTGCTCTAAGAGCGGGTACAATAGCGGACTATAAGCTAACTATAAACATATTTCGAGAAGATAAACGATGAGAGAAGAGAGCAGCGGCTACAGATCTGTAGCTAACTACAGCTCGGACTCTAAGACGTAATATGTGCATGACAGGTAGGACCAGGTATTACTAGTATAGTAAATAACTATTGTATGAATTAGCTATTACATTGACTATAGAAGATTTAGAGCTAGTAGTGGACTATACTATTCTCTTATGGATCAAAGTGCGTTTTCCACTTTCAGGATGTCCGGTGTGATTCGTCTTGTTATTGCGTTGTTCTTGCCCAAGAGGCACGTTTGGGGCTGAAATGGACGGTCTAATTAAAGTCTAAACCTACCGAATTCAAGCGACAAATCATCCACACGGCGCTGCTCGTTTTTTTTTTCCGCCGTCCAGTACACCATCACACCGTGCCGTGCGTCTCGGGGCACGCTGTGACGTGCACCCCTGCATGCGAGTCTTCTGTCCGACTCTCCCTCCCTCGTGCTTGCAATCGTACTGCATCCATAATATAAAATTCATTATATCATAGGACGGAGGGAGTACATATTACTAAAAACACAGCCGACGTACATAAGCTACTTGCAGCTGTAACTTTTTCTAAATCAGAGATTTCCTAAATAATTTGGTTTTTTTTTCAGATTTTGAGAAGTTGTAGAAGTAGAATCAGAAAATAAACTAAAAGTTAAAAGTTGGGTATTAATCAATAGTTTCTTATAATCTTAAGCTCCCAAAACATGCCCATAATATATCATGTGATCATAATTTATCATATAAATGTCAATGGAATACTCTAAAAAATCATCTCCCCTAAATTAGAAAAATCATAAAAATAAAGTAAAATTTTCAAAACTGCATATCAATAAAATTATTGCAAAACTACATTACTTATAATCAATTTTGCTAACAAAATTATCCCAAAATAATAGGTATCATAAAACAATAAGTTTAGCACCAATTCAATCATAAAACTAAAATGATTATCCCAAAATTATGGATTTAGTACTAAAATTATTATAGAACTCCACATTTAGAAGCAAGTATCATAAAACTATAGGTTAACTAACAAAATTATCCCAAAACAATAAGTTTAGCATCAATTCAATCATAAAACTATAATGATTATAGCTAAATATAATAGTAGTGCTAGAGATGTAAACTCTATAAACTATAGTTGTGTGCTAACTTTAGTATTAAATATGTAGATCTATGATAGCTGGCTTTAAATATGTAGTTTTACAGTTTTGTCATAAGTTTGATGCTAAATTTAAAACTGTAGTATTTAGATACTTTGGTTAAAATACCTATACTTTAAAGAAATTTACTATAAAAACTATGAGAAAAAGCAAACACATATAACCATCGATTTTCATAAAATCGATGAACCCAATTAGATTATAAAAGCAAGTTTAATAGTATAGCCAACTACTAGCTCCAAATCATCTATAGCCGATGCAATAGCTAATTTATACAATAGTTGCTTACTATACTATTAATGTCTGGTCCTATCTGTCATACATATATTATGTCTTAGAATCCGTGCTGCAGCCCACTGTTTTTTCTCTCTTTTTTTATCTTTTTAAAATATATTTATAGCTGGTTTATAGCCTGCTATGGTACCTGCTCTAAATAGATTTATGAAGAAACACCCTGCTAGTTCTCCTCTCTAGCGTACGCATGTACAATACCTCTAGCAGCACACCGTCTTCCCATTTCCCAACCAACATATTTTTTTTCTTAAAAAAAATACTGACTAATCTCTCTCCACTGTCTATACGTACTGAAAGAGAGAAAAGAACAACCTCGCTTCCCTCCGAAAAAAAATTGTATGGCACCCTCATGCCACAAAGCTTGCATGGCACCCCTATCAAGATCTTATCATATGACGTGCACAAATCTTAGAGCACCGATCTACCTTTAAAACCGTACTAGAACAAAAACTAATTAACATGCTATCATTAATCTCGCGCGCACGGAAGGATGGCGGCGGCGATGTGCGTGATGGCGACGCACGTGCATGAAACGGACGGCGGCGGCGACGACACGACGACGTGCGTGCAAGAAAGGGCGGCCGCCGCCGGCAGTGGCGACGCGGACGCACGCAGCAACACGGCGGAAATCGACGGAGCTAGCGCTGCCCAGATTGATCGCGCGGCAGAGGTGCGCGGGCTGATCGATCATGACTCGAGGTCAAACTTCGCTGACGATGCCATGAAAGACCAAGCCATTGCACATAATCAGTTCAGTTCAGATGATGATAATCTTGAAGATTGCATGAATGAAGAAAATGATTCAGTGTGTGAGGTAATTTTGATTGATGTACTTTGTTGTGCTCAGGATATAGATACGGAATGCATATAAATTTATGTGCACTGTATGTCAATCGATTGAGTCGACGTCGTCGCGGTGTTTCAATTTGTGTGCACTTTGCTGTTGCCGCCGTCGGCCGTGCTGCTGTGCAATGCCGCTTCATTGCTGTGTTGGTGCGTGCGTGATAATACGTTACATCGATCTGCCGCTGTCCACTTTCTGTGATGTGTTCGTCTCCACCTACGTACGTGGGTTGCGTCTCGCGACCGCTGTCATCCTTCCACGCACACGACCGCCGCCGGCATCGTCGCGACCACCAGAATCCTTCCGCACGCGAGATTAGCGATAGCCAGTTAATTAGTTTCATGCGGTTTTGAAGGTAGAAGTGCTCCAATATTTGTGCACACCAGGTGGCAGAATCTCAATAGGAGTGCTATGCATGCTTTGTCGCATGGGGTGCCATACAATTTTTTTCCCTTCCCTCTGCGCTTGCAATTGCATGTGTGTGTACATATGCGTACTGCAAACCAAACAAAGTTGACCTAAAATATATCACGAGGAGCACAGTCTACCTTTAAAATATCATCGAAATACTCAATAAAAATCCTCTCACCTAAATTAGATTAATCCTAAAAACTTTGAGAAAAACATATATCCATCTGTTTTCATTTAAATCGATGACTCCCGTTAAATTGTATTAGATTTATATATATAAAAAAAAACATACCCTACTAACTCTCTCTCTAGCTTACATGAGTACCATGGCACCAACAGCGCACCCTCTTCCCAACCAAGAGATTAGATTCCTCTTCCCAACCAAGAGATTAGACTTTAAAAAAAGTGAATTACGTTTTGGGCCACATTTTATAACCTAAGTTTCACTTTAGACCACCCTTAAATATATCTTTTCACTTTGGACCAGATAAATTTGCCATTGTTGTGAATTGAACCACTACAAACGATTTTTTTCTAGTGCAATCAACGACCTTAAACACGTCAGCTCTAAGTATACGGCCGAACTCCTCTGTGTATGGTTCAAAGGGAAGTTAGACATGACAAGAAAAGTTGTTCATGGTAGTTCAAACTGCAACGATGGTAAATTTACCCGGTCCAAATTAAAAAGATAGGTTTAAGGGTGATCCATATTGAAACTTAGATAATAAAAGATGGACCAAAGTGCAATTTACTTTAAAAAACAGACAATGCCGTCTAATCTCTCCACTCCATACTTAGAAAACATCGCTTCCCTCCCATGCTTGCAATTGCACACGTACTTACGTACGTGGTACTGCAAATGAAACAAAGGCAACCAATAATATGTCGTTATCAACCTATAATATGTCGCGTGGAGCATAATCTTACCTTTTAGATGTCATAAAAATACTCAATAGATCTTCTCCCCTAAATTAGAAAAATCCCAAAAATAATTCGAGAAAAGGAAAAGCATGTAACCATGGTTTTCATTTAAATCAATGAACCCCATTAGATTATATTAGATTTATAAAGAAAGATACCATGCTAATTCTCCTCTCTAATTTATGATGGCACTAGAAACACACTCTTTTCCCAACCAATCGATTAGATTTATATAGAAAAACAATCTTGTCTAGTCTCTATGTCCCATGCTTGCACACATAAGTAATGAAAGAAAATAAAAACACAACCTCGCTCCCCTCCTATGCTAGCAATTGCATACTTACTTATGTACATAGTTGGAGTCGGCGGCTCTCCTAGGCTTCCCTCATCTGGGATCCCTGGGGAAGAGGATCAAGTTGGCCCTTGCGAATAGCTTGATGGGGTATTCATGTTTGGCATATGCCAGCTCTGACCGAAATCTTTGGAGATGATTCTGTATTGCAATTTGGTGGAGGAACTTTAGGACATCCTTGGGGTAATGCACCTGGTGCAGCAGCTAATCGGGTGGCTTTAGAAGCCTGTGTACAAGCTCGTAAACGTAAACTCACAACCATTTATGCATTGGAGGGACCGTTTTGTCTTTTGTGCCGAAGCTATTTATAAATCACAGGGTTTGAGTGAAAAAACGAAAATGCGAGAAAAATTGCAATCCCTGCCACGTAATAGTGCACCGACACGCCTTCATCGACGTTGTTTTTTGACCGGAAGACCTAGATCTAACTATCGAGACTTTGGGCTATCCGGACAGATACTTCGAGAAATGGTTTATGCATGTTTGTTACCGGGTGCGACAAGATCCAGTTGGTAAGGAGGGGGTGTAAATTACAAAAAATAAATTGGACTCTTTTTCTTCTGAGATACAAGAAAATGGTTCAGTTCTAGAGCCTAACATTGGATGTCCTTTTTTTCATTAGGAAGAGCCTCAGCCGCCCAGGTCTATGATCTAATAACTGGTGGTGAGACTGCAGCTCAAGTCCACGTCGTGAGAAAAACTGAGCTATTCTGTACTTTTCTAACCCTACTATAAACGAAACAAAGTCTACTTATAATAATGTCGTGTGGAGCACAATCTCACCTTTTAAATGTTATCGAAATACTCAATAAAAACCCTCTCCCCTAAATTAGAAAAATCCTAAAAATTTTTTAGAAAAAGCAAAAGCATGTAACCATCGAATTTGATTTTATCAATGAACCCCATTAGATAATATTAAATTTATAAATAAACAAACCATGCTAATTCTCCTCTCTAGCTTACGTACGTACGACAACACTAGTAGCTAAGTAGGGCCCAAGCAGGAGGGCGGTCCTAGCTAGCTGGCAACTTGGCGGTGATGGTGAAGCCAATGTGCATCGTGCTAGTCTGCAGGGGCACACCACGTCGATATATATTAGAGGTTGGGATTCATGGCATAAAAAGAAAAAAGAGGCGAGCCGATGCAGGTGCCCTGATGACCCATGGGTGTGACTTCGAGGAGCTTGAGTAGGTATATGAGTGCAAGGAGGACATCCATGCTTGAACTCGGACTTCATGGTATTAGAGAAGAAAGCCTCAACAATTACAGCTTCACTTAGTGCATGATCTTGTCAAATCTCAATGGCGTCATCCCATTAGGTGAAAAAAGTGGAGTTGCACAATATTTTTGTACTGATTTAAACAGAAAGTGAGATATCGAAACTTGCCACGTACAGAGTGGAGATGATATAGATGCAATTTTCTCTATTCAAAGGCACCCAAATTTCAAAACAACAACAACAACAACAACAACAACAATAATAATAATAATAATAATAATAATAATAATAATAATAATAATAATAATAATAAGTACTCTATTCGTCTCATAATGTAAGGCACACGTACTTTTAAGGAAAGTCAACATTTGTACCATATATATGTTTAGTCTCATGTACCATATCATTATTATATTCAAATTTAAAAGTAATTTTATAGTATGTTAAATTTGTATTTTCCGATGTATTATAAGAGAAATTAATGGTTAAAGTATAGCATTGAAAATCTGATAAATTCATAGATTATTCTATAATCCAAATTCATGGCCTATTTTACAGCATAGGCATAGCTACATTTTTACGATTATAATGAGGTTATTAGTAACAAAAATTTATAGACCTATTTCACGGTGTAGATATTGTTATAAGAATAACAATTAATGATGCCCGCACATGTATGTGGGGTTCCTTCCTAGTTTCTTATAAAACTCATCTAATTTTTCTCTATTCCAATAAATGGTTTGTTGGATAATGAAGCTTAAGAAGACACCCAAAGTTTGACATATCCTACTTTTCATAATAGGAAGTACTAGGTATCACAAATTAACATTCCATTTCATATTTTGAAAATAAAGCTTTTGCAATTCCATAACTTAACATGACTCAAATAAAACATTTCCCCTCTGGTGGTCTAATAGGTTTTTTCACGGTGCCTCGTCAAGAACCGAAACAATATTTATAATTTAATAGAAAACTAGGAAGTAGTACCAGTTCAATTGGATCCATGGCAGTAATACGCTAACATATCGTTCTTTTGAGAAGCACCTTTGGTGTGATTCAGATCTAGGGATGCATGGTTTTCTACAAGGGTTTAATTCCTGATGGCTTTGCTTTAAATATGATGTTTATATTCATGGTTGGTGCAGACTCTAAAAGTTTATTTAAAAATATTATTTCTTTTTTTTTTGCCAAGTATAAGCCATATGTATCAAGACTTCTTTTTTTCTGTATGTCAAGACATTATTCTTGAATTGGTTGTCTGCTAAGACAACACTTCGTCAAAATTTTTAAGCTAGCTTGATACTAATAGAAGTTCTGAAACTGTCACATAGCTAGCTAGCTAGGTTCTGAAGTATGAAGCTTAGTTAAAATTACTGCACAGTTGGAAAATATAACTTCTCTAATGGCATTTTAAAGCTGAGTTTAAAAGTGACGATTGTATTGCATACATTCTGTCCAAAAGACCCATCAAGAGCACCATTTCCAATACTTCGTACGCAAGAGAACAATATTCCCCATATCCATCCACGTAACATAACTTTTTCCTGAACTCAGTTCCCTGTCAACGAGCTTTACGCGATTCCTTCCATAAAATATAACTGATTGAATCTTTACTACCCTTTTCGCTCATTAGTTCCTTTAACTAATAATCCAACAGCATACGAACAATCATGCATGCATGAATTGCTGCATGTGCAAAGTACCCCAGGCAGCAGAAGAGGGAGAGAATGCAGCATGCAGGTTGCAGGAGAGAGAGAGGATTAATTAGCAGCAAACAGCAAGTAGAACAAACTAAAGGAGAGAACAAAAGGTGGCGGATGGGCCGGTTTGTCTAGCTATTCGCCATGGCCGGAAGCAGGCTACCGCGTAGCGTGGTAGCCTAGTAGGCAGGGCCTCCCGCGTAATAATATAGACAAATGCACCGCCCGCTCGGTCGGTGGAGGCGAGGTGCGTACGTGACAACCCGGTCGACGGCTACAGATCACAGAATACACATGATACTGTAGCTTACGAAACGCCGAAACTACTTTGAGAGCTCAAGATTATAAAAAGCAATTGGCTAGTGGTTAGTGCTCAACTTCTGAGAATCGAGAAACTAAAAAAAACCCAGCTTCTAACTTCTAATTTATTATTTTAGCTAAAAAAAATACCCGTGCGTTACAACGGGTGAAGATTATTTTAATCTTATTATTGTTATACGATTTAGCTAAAGTGAAATTCACTATAGAGATTCACTTAGGATATTTTTTACAGGTTCATGAGCTACAATTAGGAGTCTGATTATCTCAAGTCAGCATGCGAGTTTTTTTTTAAAAGGAAATTTACTATACGACTTCTTCTATATTTCTAAATGCGAACAAACTTAAAAACACACTCAAATATAAATATGTAACTCCAAAAGCGAACAAACTTAAAAACCGACTCAAACAAGGATGACGTACCAAAATACTGATAAAAACATTTTTAATTTTTATAATAGTAGAGATAGAGATTTTACAATTGCATATTCTCAGAATCTAAATGAAAATTTAGATTGTATGAGGAGCTTCTGATAGCCCGGGATTAGCTGCCAAAAGCTTCACCAAATAAGCACTATATCATTTAGCCTTCAATTTATAAGTTGTGGGAAAAAAATAAATTTAAAACTTAGTTCTAGAGTTGATTTTTTACCTAGTTTGTTTTTCTTTTAAATTACTCAAAATATGAAATTTTTATTCAGAAATAAAATATTTTTAGTTATTGATATGGCTTATAATTAGCGTAAGCAAAACGATGAACGGAAAGGCATACAATGCCTGGGATTATGCTAGTGCCAACAAATTGGGATTAGCAACTACTTCCTCCGTTTTAAGGTATAAGACTTTTTAGCATTATCTACATTTATATATATGTTAATATATATATATATATATATATATATATATATATATATATATATATATATATATATATATATATATATATATATATATATATATATATATATATATATATATGTGTGTGTGTGTGTGTGTGTGTGTGTGTGTGTGTGTGTGTGCGTGTGTGTTTTTAGATTCATTAACATCTATATAAATATAAATAATGCTAAAAAGTCTTATGACCTGAAATCGGAGGGAGTACTAGATAGCACAAGCTGGTAAGCATGAGCACGGTTCTAGCCATGGTTAAAACGGAGCAGCAGCCAATTAACCGAGAATGCACGCCAACGCGAGACCGCGTCAGGGCGGGGGACAAACCGCCGAGGAAATCCAGCATTTCCGACCATTTTGGGAGTGGGGTGTTTCCACTCTCGCGGTGTCGCGCGCAGGTGGCTTGGCTAACCCCAACCCAACCACCGGCGGGCGGGCGGGGCGACGGCTTGGATACTGGAATCCGGCAATGCAGGCGGACAAACGGTGAGGTCAACCCCCCACATTATCGAGCACTCGTTCACGTATCATTTGCTCATGAGCGTCGTCAGCCATGCCCACGGGATTCTTTGCCCGCGCTAGCCCGCGCGCAGGCACCACGTTCTACCCACGCGTACCCAGTAATATCTTTATTGTTTTCTCGGCCACGGAAGCATGGACAGTTGGACACCATCGCACATTCGCACGGTGCCAAAACCATGGGCTTGTGGCTACCTGGAAACCGTGCCCGGCAACGATGATCTTGGAACAGTGGACAAGATATAAGAAGGCTTGCTTTTCTGAGAAGAAAAATTATATATTGGCCAACTTCAGTCTCGTTCACGCTAGATACCACTATCTTTATATGATCTCTTTTTGGTGGAGTTAGAGCACTGCTAATTAATGGTGCGTGACATCATCTACACATCGATCCATGCATTCAATTTTCATAGTCCATACTAGTTTATTAAGTCGCTCATTTGCATAACTATAACCATCATGTTATATGAATGGTGTTGAAGAAAATATATTAACATACGAAATTAAAAAGGGCCCTTTTGAATCGCAGGGTTGAAAAAAATAGAGAAGTAGGAAAAACATAGAATTCTGATAGGAATTGAAGTGTAAAACAGAGGATTGCAAAATACATGAAAAACATAGGAATGGTCGTTTGATTGGAGCGCAGGAAAAACGCAGGAATCGGATGAGAGAGATAGACTCAAAGGGAATTTTCCAAGAGGTTAGAGCTCTTGCTATATTTCCTCCAAAATCCATATACAATGTGCCATTCCATAGGAATTTCATAGGATTTGGAAAACTTCAATCCTTTAAATCAAAGGGCTAAGTAGGAAAATTTCCTATAGGATTTGAATCCTATGAAATTTCTAGATAAAACCTTTGATTCAAAGGGGCCCTAAGAGTATAGTGTATGAACGGTTCTTAAACTTGTAGGGGTGTATTATCTATGTCTCTAAACTCTCAAAATACACATTCAAGATTAAGAACTTGTCATAGCGTGTCATATAGGTCCCAAATCGACACAGCCTCTATAGGATCCTAAGTGGTGCTGATGTAGCAATGCCACACGGACAAGACGTGGCATTATTTTGACTAACAAATGAAACCCATTTAAAAATTTTCATTTTTCTTTTGTTTCTTCTTTTCTTGTTTTTTCTCCTTCTCATTTTTTTCCTTTCTTCTCATTTCTCTGTGACCTGAATAGAAGAAAGGAAAAAAATAAGAATGAAAAGAAAACGAAAAATAAAAAGAAGAAAAAAAGAGAAGAAAATGACGCGTCACGTCCATATGGCATGCCATGTCAATGCCACATAGGATACTATAGAGGTTGTGTCGATTTGGGATCTAAATGATACACTTTGACAAGTTCTGGGATATGGATATGCATTTTAAGAGTTTGGGGATCTAGATGACACAAACCTACTAGTTTAAAGACCGCTTATGCACTTTTCTCAATTAATAATTAGTTATTCGAAACATATAAAACATGTGAATTTGTTCGGAACCTAATTAGTTGGAGAAAATCCCTTGTATGGAACTTTTTTTTGTTATTTAGTAAGGCCTTATTTAGTTGGAGAAAATTTTGGGTTGGTTATCACATCGAATATACGGACACACATTTGAAGTATTAAATGTAGTCTAATAACAAAACAAATTACAGATTCTGCCAGGAAACTGTGAGACGAATTTATTAAGCCTAATTAATCCGTAATTAGCAAATATTTAGTGTATCACCACATTATCAAATCATGGCACAATTAGGCTTAAAAGATTCGTCTCGCAATTTTCTGGCGAACTATGTAATTGTTTTTTTCCATATTTAATACTCTATGCATGTGTCCAAATATTCGATGTGATGGGTGAAAAGTTTTTGTTTTGGGAACTAAACAACCCCTAAATTTGGTGGCTAATATTTATTGGATGATGTGGCGCGTTCTAGTTGTATGTTGGGTTTCACTTTTTATTAGTTAAGATTAGATACACAGTAGTATTTCGAGGATGTAGACCATGTTGGTAGACATGAAACCGATCTCGTTGGAGGACTGTTATATCTGAACTATAGAACATAAGCCGCTCGAATTCTTTACGAGAAGTTTTATGGGTGCGTAAAAAGGTACTGCGTACGCACCGGTATCTTCACTTTAAAGTGATCAATTAACAAATGATCGGTAACTTGAAACATCTATTTGGACAAATTCCATTCTAATTAAGTTATAGACATGTGTCCTCATCTCACGGAACTCTGTTTAGCCATGTTCAAAACATGTCACTATACATATATATGTTTATGTTTAATCTAAGCTCTAATATAGAACCCAACAGCTCGATCGAGCGTCGAATGGAAAGGATCTGACATTTTATTTTTACATTCTTTTAGCTAACGGATTTTAGACTATCATGGGCACACTTTCTAAGCTATTGAACAGTACTATTTTTGCAAAAAAAAAAAAAATCCATCAGCATTAATCTGTCAATTCATCCTTTTCGTCAGCATTTCAAAAAAAAAACCTATAAACTTTATAATTTTTTCCCTCGAATATTTGTTACAAATTCAGTTTCATTCATCATCCTAATTAAAATGCAGATATGCAAAAGAAGAGGGCCATTTAGAAATGGATTTGACTAGCTCAGCGTGCTGCAAAGAAAATACACAAATTTCATCTCTCTCTCTCTCACCGGCAAATCGGCAATAGAAAATCGAACGTTTCGATCCGCCGTTTACCCTGGAAATGTATGCAGTCAAATTAAAACAGATGCGCCGATCTGTAGGAACACATTCCAGCCCATCCCCAAAAGAAATGTCTTTGCGCGTTCTGACGTGATCCATGTTGATATCCTGCCTGCTTAAACTAGTGACCATATGCATATGATAGCTTGAAAAAGTCAGCAGCTCAGCACTGCCCAGTGTGTATACTCTGGGGGAAGAAGCCAACCTGGCAAAAGGTCGTCACTCGTCAGACGTCAGGCCAAATTGGACGCTCCAAGCACAGAATCTGCTTAAACTAGTGATAAAATGCAGTCTTACATGGTTACTACCTGCATGCATATTGCAAGCTGCCAACCTGCAGCCAGTTGCAGCAGCGAATTTTAGGTCGCACTCGCGGCCGGGACTGGAGCTCCACCTCCACGTTGCGTGCATGATATGTGCGTGTGCGTGGCGAGCCGCGCGCTGACCCGGCCGCCGGACGATCGATCCATCCATCAGCGACTGCGAGTCTGCGACTCCGCGAGCATGTCTGGAGTGTACTGGTGCCTGGTGGTAGCTGGTAGCTAGCAGCGTAGCTTGGCTAGATGCAGCCACCAACTGTTAGGAACCCATGGGCTTCCTAAGGAGTAGCCGGCCCAGACTACTGATGAAGCCCAAGACCATATTCCAAGTAAAGCCTAAGAAGAAAATATAAAGGAATAAGTTCACTTGGTGACCATCAAAAGTCAGTGAAATCTAATCCGTAACCCTAAACCACAAAACCGGATATCTCGACCCCCAACTTTTAAAACCGGTGCAATTTAACTCGCTCGGCAGTTTTTGTAGCGCCCGTTCCGTCGTGGCGCCTAGCGGGAAAAGCTATCTCTTAAAACCCTAATTGCGAAAATTGCTTCTTCGCTTGCAGTCAGTCTCCGTGCCATCTCAGATCTCGAATCCCCGATCCATCGTCGAATTCAATCCGAATCCAAATCCTTCCCAAATTAATCCCCTCCGCAAAAGTCTATTTTGCCTCCCTCGGTTTGATGGGCCGAATCCCTCTCGGCCCATCTCTCTCTTTCTCTCTCTCTCCCTCTAAATCTCTCCCTCTCCCCGCCCCCGACTCGGCCCCCGCGCGCCGTTGTTCGCGTGCGCGCACCCGCGTGGACGCCGCCCGTGCCGCGCCTGCGCCGTCTGCGCCGCCCGGCCCCGCTGCCCTGCCGCGCCTGCAGCTGCGCAGCCGCTCGGCCCCGCAAGCCAGCGCGCGTGAGCCGCGCCGTGCCGAGCCCTCCCTCTCCGCTCCCGCTGCCGCTCCCCGCGCGCGCGCGCCGTGGTGGCCGACCGCTTGGCCGCCGCCGCCGTCAGCTCCTGCCGCGCCTGCCCCGCGTCTGCCGCCGTGTCGCCGCTCCGCTCCAAGCCGGTCCGCCGTCATCGCCGTCGTCATCAACCCGGGCCCCGCCACTCCGTGCGCTAGCCTCCAAGGGACGGAGACAGAGCTCCCCCTCCCTTTGCCGCGTCGCCCCCTCCCCCCCCCCGCTCCCTCCTCCTTTTCCCAAAGCGGCAAGGGGCAAGCCCCCCTTTCTCTCCCTCTTTTCCCCTTTTTCCTCCCGCCGGCGTCATCCTCCCTCCCCTGTCGCCGATGGGGGCCGCGACCGCCGAGCGCTAGCCCTCTCCTTTGACCACCCTAGGTTGGTTCCCAAACCGACATTGCCATCCTATAAAGCCCAGGCGCCCTTCCTCTCTTCTCCTCTCGTTGTCCCATCGCCTCCACTCCATTGTCGCCGCCTCCCGTGCTCTGTTCGCCGTCGCCGTTTGTTGTCGCGCGCGTCGGAGGAGCCGGCGCGAGCGAGGACGCGGAAGGGGACTCCGGGCGCCCTCTCCTTCCTCCTCCCCGGCCCGAGGCCGGAGAGATCACTCCCGTGCCGTCGGCCTCTCGTCTCTGCGCCCCGCCCGCACGGTAGTGCATCTCCCCGTTCTCCCTCTTCGCTCCATCTCCTCCCCTTAGACTCGGGTAATAGCACGAGTAGCCTCCCCGTAGCTAGCCGGCGCCGCCCCGACGGCTGCCGTCGCTCGCCGTGTGCTCGCCGCCGTCGCCGCCCGAGCTCGGAAGCGCAGCTCGTCGCTGGCCTCGCTCGGCGCAGCTCCGCCGAATCCAACGCTAGCATCGGATTCCCGTAGCCGCGTAGATGCTCTCGCCGCCGGGAATCGGCCCCTCGTGACCTCGTCGCCGTTTTCCCCCTTCTTCCGCCGCCGATTGCCGCCGCAATCCGCCGCCGTCGAGCATCCCCCGGCAAATCCGAGCCGTTGGCTCGACTCCCCTCGTCCCGCGCAACTTCCCGGTGTGCTCGCTTTCGCCTGTATCGCCGTGGTTCGCTCCGCCGCTCGCCGCTGTCGTCCGCCGTCCGTTCCGGCCGGCGTCGTCGTCTACCTCCCGCCGGCCCGCGCGGCAGCCACGTAGGTGCCACGTCGGTGCCAGCTCGGCCAAGACCGGGTCGAGCCGACCCCGGTCAGCCGCTCCCTCCGGCCCCGCTCGCGGGCGCGGTCCACCGCGAGCCGTGAGGCTGCGCGTGGGCCCGCCGCATCCGCGTCCACCGTGAACCGCGCACATGCGCCGCGCCCCGCTCCGCACCCTAGCGCCACGCCGCGTGCTCCCTTCGCACGGTGAGCCGAGCCGCTGACAAGCGGGTCCCACCCGGGACCACGCGAGATGGACTCGGTCCACCGGCGCCCTCTCTCTCCCCTCCCCGCGCCCTAATGGGCCGTGTCCTCTTGGGCCGGCCGGCCCATTTAGCTCGGCCGAGCCACCCCTTTTCTCTCGGGCCGCGCCCTAGCCGCCCGAGGGAAGTCTAATTTCCCTCCCTCTTTCTTTTCTTTTCTTTTCTTTTTCAAAAAGGATTTAATTAAATCCTTTTTCCTTTAGACCAAAATCCAATAATCTTAGAAATTCAATATCTTCCCAACCGTAAATCCGTTTGACTCCGTTCAACTTCCAAAATTCCTCAAATCTCGAGATCTATCTAATGGCACGCTTAGAGGTCAATAATAGGGCTTTATTTTCGCAGTTTGTTAAGTTGTCCCGCTTTGCGTGTAGTTTCGGAGCTCGAAGACCCGCAGTGCGAGGATTTCGAGGATCAAGCTCAAGATCTCGAGCAAGGCAAGTCACCTTTGATCATCTTGCACCTATAATTTAAATCTAAGTATTTCTTTTCTACAAATATTGCATGAATAGGATTTACACAAGTAATTCGGCCGCGGCTTGGGAGATAGCCTGCCGGCCCCCAATCCTAATTGCTGCAATTACCCTCCTTGAATTATTGAACACTTAAACCTCCTTTGTCGACTGTTGTGCTTCGATGCACGGGCCTTCGGGCACGCGCATCGGAACACCTCCCCTCAAATTTAAAATATCCAACGATGGGTAAAACTTGGGGTTTTACAAAAGACTTGAAAAACCCGACACCTGGGTCGGTGCTTGCGAACTAAATGAATTTCCAAAATCGCGGACCAGGGAACGTACCGGGAGTACGGTTTCCCGCTCTTGCACTTAAGGACCGTTTCCTTGGAATTTCATCCGAACATAAGACAAGTGCGACCACATGGGTGGAACGGGACACCCCTGGCTGAGTAACTAGCTAATCGGGGGAACCATGATGCCAAGAGACATGTGGATTCAACGGGGTGGTCTCGGGGAGAACCTGTCACGCCCAGAAATTCCCGAATAGAATTCCAAGCAGAATGTGCATTAAAATCCCCGTCCAGGACCAGCCGGGGTACACAACCGACAATGTTGACATTCAGATCCACGTCTTACAAACATAAAAGTCTTACATAAATGCAGCGGAAAAACGAAAGAATAAAAGAAGCTAGGCCTTGACTTGAACTGCAGCGGAAACACCACTCCACAGGCATCCTCGACGGCACGGACGAAGCCTACTCCTCGGAGAAACCACCATCGGACACATACTCGCACTCTGGGGTTGGGGAAAATAGAGCAAGACTGAGTACTACCCACTGTACTCAGCAGGTCATACCGGAATAGGGGTATGATGCAGGGGATTATCAACGGAGAGCTAGACTGGTTCATTTGCATAAAGCGAGCATTTATAAACAGGAGTTGAAAGAAGTAAACAGTTGTAACCATTACTCAATATTAATCATCCACTGTCCAACGCTATCCCACGTTGCAACAGGCCCAACCATCCACCTAGACTATCCAATTTCATTAGACTAAACTAGGGTGAAACTAATCACGGTGAATCTGGTTGACCGCCCATAACCGCGGGCACGGCTATTCGAATAGTTTTACTCTGATCAGAGGTGTACAACTGTACCCACAAGACACAGCCCCACGACACGTTACCGTGCGCCGACATGCCACCACGACATACCGGAAAGAGGCCGTGACAGGACCCTTCGCATAACCCCCTCTAACCAAGCACACCACACCTCAGGTTTCACCCCCGTCCCCAGCGGGCAACGGGCAGTCCCCTCTCGTGCCTAGGTGAATCCGGAAGCGACAGAGGCCGTCGTAGGGCCCACCCCGCTCCATCACGCCCACCCTTGCCTGGATGCGTCAGCTAGAGGAAAGCTACACTACAAGCCCAGCCGTTGCCCACGCTGGCTTGTGGTAAGCACGATAAATTCTTCCAGGGTTTCCCGCGAACCGGTCCTTAACTGCCATGGGTGCGACCAACTAAACCATGCACCCACAGCCCACCATGTGATTCATTTTAATTAATCAACACCGAAACGGTGGTACTAATCCAACATTACAATTAGGACCTACAGTCTAAACATTAATAGGATTTCCCTGATTGTGTGCTAGTTGAACTAAGCAAGGCTAAGCAATCCCTAATCCAATCTCTAGTCAGGTTATATCCCAAACTAACAAAGGAATAAGGTACAGAATAGTACGGCTATGACAGTAGGTAACCATCCCATGTGATATTATAAAACAATGCAATATTGAGGAGAAAACGAGAGAGCATTTGCAATATAGGTTCAACATGATCAAGTGACAAGCATGACTTGCCTTGCTCTGCTGCTGGAGGAACCTCAGCGACAATCTCGAAGTACACCGGAGCGTCGGAGGAACCGGAATCTAAGCGACATACAAGGCAAACAACGCAAACAGGCTATAAGACTACTGAAATAGAGAACAAAACCATTTTTAATGGATTCTACACATTTTTCTTGATTTACTGAGACTTGAATGGGCTTAAACGGAGCACGGATGAATTAGATATGAATTTTAGAAGATTCACTGTGTTTATTACTATAACAAAAATCCTTAAATCATTTATTGCGCAATAAATTCCAGGGCTGACGTCATCAAGGGGGGGGGGGGGCGGCGCCGACACGCGGGGCCCACCGGTCAGCGATTCGGGAGAGAGAGGAGGGCGCCGGCACGCGGGGCCCACCGGTCAGCGACTCAAGGGGGGGCGGTCTACCGTGGACCGGGACCATGCGGATGGTCCACCGCCAGTCCACGGGACCGACGGCCCGGATCGCCCTCGGGCCGATCGGACGGCGCGGAGGTGGCCGGGCTCGGCTCGACCCGGCACAAAGCCGGCCGAGCGGCCGAGGGGGGCGGCGGCGGCGCACACGACCACAGCGGCGGCAAGCGACGGCGCGAGCGGCGGCGGCGGACGGCGCACAGGCCGACGGCGGCGACCGGCCGGCGGCGGCGGCGGCGCGAGCGGCGCTAGCGGCGGCTAGCGGCGGCTAAGCGGCGGCTAACGGCGCGGGAGAGAGAGGAAGAAAGGGGAGGGGATGCCTCACCGACGGCGAGCGGCGGAGCGAGATGACGGCGGCGGGACGAGCTCCGGATCCACCTAGCGAAAACGAGGAGAGGGGTTAGAGGGAGAGAGGGAAATGCGAGAGGGCGAGGACGCCGGCCGAAGGCGGCGGCCACGGCGGTGCTCACCGGCGCGCGGCGCGGAGGGGCTCCGGCGGCGGATTTCGACGGAGGAGGGGCGGACGGGGCGACCCGCACGACGGCGAACGCGACGGAGTCAACGGCGCGGTGCGGCGGCGAGCCTAGCGGCGGCTAGCGGCGGCCGGAGCGGCGGAAGAAGCGGCGGCGGGTGGATGCACGGCGCGAGAGCGATAGGGAGCACGAGGGAGCTCGGTGGAATGGGGAAAAAGGGAGAAGAGGTGGCGGCGGTGCTTAAATAGGGGAGGGGAGGGCCGGACGTGGCCGGGAGAGGCGGGATTTCGCCGGCCAACGTGGGGAGTGGGGAAGGAGAGAGAGGCGGGATTCGAAAATCGAATCCCGGCCATCTCGGGCGCGGGCGCGAGCGGGAGAGAGAGGGGAGTGGGCGCGGGGAACGCGGCGCACGCGCGGGCGTGGTCGACGTGGTCCGAAGGAGGCGGAGGCGTGGGCGTGGCGGCGGTTGCGGGCGTGGCGGCGCGGTGGGAGCGGCGGGAGGTGGGGGAAGGACCCGACAGGTGGGCCCCACCTGTCGGCGACCCCGGGAGAGGAGGGCGGCGGGGCGGCCTGGCTGGGCCTCGGCCTGCGGCTGGCCCAGCAGGGAGGAGGGGGAGGAAAGGAGAGAATGGGCCGGCGGCCCATTCGGAAAGAAAAATGGAAAAAGGGAGGAAAAAGAAAAAGAAAAAGGAAAAAGGATTTTCCCAGGAATAAAATATTGCATGTGCTCAATTTTAATTGGTTAAAATTATTTCTAGGGCTCTGAAAATTCCACTAAAAATCCTGTTAATGAATTTCGATATGCAGAACTCAAGAAAAATTCCACATGCCAGATTCGATTATTATTTGCATTATTTTATTAAGGTTTTCTCCTGCTTTACACTGCTATTTTCTTGAGACCATTTAAAATTTCCTTTTAGGCTTGGGAAAGGACTTCAGGGTGTGACAAACCTACCCCCCTTAAACGGAATCTCGACCCCGAGATTTGGAAGAGCTGGCGAAGAGGTGTGGATGGGCGGCCTTCAACTCATCTTCCCTTTCCCAGGTTGCTTCCTCTTCTGAATGATGACTCCACTGAACTCGGCAAAACCTGGTGACCTTGTTTCTGGTTCTTCTTTCACTGGTATCAAGTATACGAACTGGCTTCTCCACGTAGGTTAGATCCTCCTGGAGATCGATGTGCTCCGAGTTGGCCTGTTCTTCGGGTACCCTCAAGCACTTCTTTAATTGGGACACGTGGAACACGTCATGAATGCCGATCATGTTGGAAGGAAGCTCTAGCTGATAAGCAACTTCTCCCCTTCGTTCCAAGATTTTGTATGGTCCCACGAAGCGCGGTGCCAACTTGCCTTTGGTTTGGAAACGATGTACTCCCCGGAGCGGAGTAACACGAAGGTACACGTAGTCCCCTGCTTCAAATATGAGCTCTCGTCGGCGGTTGTCCGCGTAGCTTTTCTGTCGAGACTGGGCAATCCTCAGCCTCTCTCTGACAGTCCTGACTTTCTCTTCTGCTTCCGTTAAAACTTCTGTTCCGAACAGTTGACGTTCGCCTGTCTGATCCCAGAAGAGAGGTGTGCGGCACTTCCGTCCATATAAAGCTTCGAATGGTGCCATTTGGAGACTGGCCTGATAACTGTTGTTGTAAGAGAATTCCGCATAAGGCAAGCTTTTATCCCAAGCTCCACCAAAATCAAGTGCACAAGCCCTTAACATGTCCTCCAATATTTGATTAACTCGCTCGGTTTGACCATCGGTCTGCGGATGGTAGGCTGTGCTGAAATTCAACCGGGTTCCCAATTCCTCTTGCAATTTCTGCCAAAACTTTGAAGTGAATTGGCTCCCTCGATCAGATACTATCCTTTTGGGTACTCCATGTAGACACATGATCCTTGCCAAGTACAGCTCTGCCAATTTCTTCCCCGTATAGGTGGTATGCACTGGTATGAAGTGGGCAACCTTAGTGAGTCGATCCACAACTACCCAGATTGAATCGTGACCCGATGATGTCCGGGGCAGTCCTGTTATAAAGTCCATCCCAATCTCCTCCCATTTCCATTCCGGGATTTGAAGAGGTTGGAGTAAACCTGCTGGTCTTTGGTGCTCTGCCTTCACTCGTTGGCAAACATCGCAGAGTGCGACGAATTCAGCTATTTCTCTCCTCATGCTGACCCACTAAAACTTTTCTTTGAGGTCTTGATACATTTTGGTGCTGCCTGGATGGATGGAGTACTGGGTCTGATGAGCCTCGGTGAGTATCAGATCCTTCAGTTCCTTGTCGTCAGGTACACACAATCTTTCTCCCAACCAGATTGTGCCATGCTCATCTTCGTGGAAATCCCGGGCTTTTCCGACTCTCATGTTCTTTTTTCAACTCTGCTATTTCAGAATCATTTACTTGAGCTGCTCTGACTTGATCCACGAGCGTAGGCCGTGCCTCCAGAGCGGCTACGAACCCGTGTTCAACAATTCCCACGTTGAGACGCTCAAACTCCTGCCGCAATTCCTCACACATGCCCTCGATGCATAGGGCAGTGCAGTAACTTTTCCTGCTTAACGCGTCTGCCACAACATTGGCTTTACCCGGGTGGTAGTGAATGCTCATGTCATAGTCTTTGATTAGTTCCAACCATCTTCGTTGTCGGAGGTTTAGGTCCGGTTGGGTGAAGATGTATTTCAGACTCTTATGGTCCGTATATACTTCGCAGCGGTTGCCAATAAGATAGTGTCGCCAGATTTTCAGAGCATGAACCACTGCTGCCAATTCTAGGTCATGTGTTGGGTAGTTTCCTTCATGTGGACGCAACTGCCGCGAGGCATAAGCGACCACTCTGCCTTCCTGCATTAGGACACATCCAAGCCCGTGGCGGGACGCGTCGCAATAAACTTAGAAGTCTTTTGTCTGGTCGGGCAGAATCAAGACTAGGGCAGACACTAATTTCTTCTTGAGTTCCTCAAAACTCTTGTCGCACTCGGCTGTCCATTTGAATTTCTCATCTTTCTTAAGCAACTGAGTCATGGGTCTAGCGATCCTGGAGAAATTTTCAATGAACCGACGGTAATAACCCGCAAGTCCAAGAAAACTCCGAATCTGTGACACTGTCTTAGGTGGGGTCCACTTGGTAACTGACTCCACATTTGACGGATCAACGGCCACTCCCTGAGCTGTAATGACGTGGCCCAAGAATTTGACCTCTGATAACCAAAAGTCACACTTGCTGAACTTGGCATAGAGCTGGTGCTCTTGCAACTTCTCGAGTACCTGACGAAGATGTTGCTCATGCTCTTCTTCGGACTTGGAATAGATAAGGATGTCATCACTGAATACCACAACAAACTTATCCAGAAATTCCATGAACACTTTGTTCATCAGATTCATGAAGAATGCAGGTGCATTGGTGAGTCCAAAAGACATAACCGTGCACTCATACAACCCATACCGAGTGGTGAAGGCTGTCTTGGGAATATCCTCTTCCCGAATTCTCAACTGGTGATAGCCTGATCGCAGGTCTATCTTGGAAAATACCCTGGCTCCTTTCAGCTGGTCAAACAAATCATCAATCCGCGGCAAAGGGTATTTATTCTTGATGGTGACCTCATTGAGTGCGCGGTAATCGACACACATTCTTTTCGTCTTATCCTTCTTCTCCACAAAAATGACCGGAGCACCCCAAGGTGAAGTACTCGGTCGAATGTACCCTTTCTGCAGCTGCTCATCGACCTGCTTCTTGACCTCTGCTAGCTCGTTGGCTGCCATTCGGTACGGTCTCTTGTAAATTGGAGCGGTTCCCGGTGCCAAATCAATCCGGAATTCAATCTCTCTCTTAGGTGGCATGGTAGTGAGGTCTTCGGGAAATACTTCTGGGTACTCGCAAACTATGGGGATCTCTTCCAATTTCCTTGAATTCTTCTCCTCGGTGACCACTGGGGTTTCCACCTCAGTCTGATTCAAAGAGACCCCTTGCCTTGGTGAGACTAGTGATTTGTACGCTACTGTTTCTCCCTTCTCGTTGGTCAAGGTGACTGTGCGATTCGCACAATCAATGACTCCCTTGAACTTGGTCAGCCAATCCATCCCAAGAATGACATCTAGATCCTTGGATTCCAGAAGAATGAGGTTGGCTAGAAATGGGGTTCTTTGGATTTCTATTGTTAGGGAAGGGCTGAATTGTACCGAAGTGGAGCTATTCCCTGGGGTATGAACCCGCATTGGTGTGCTAAGTTCCTCTCTTATTAACCCATGCATCCCGACAAACTTCTTTGAAATGAATGAATGCGTTGCACCAGAATCAAAAAGTACTGTTGCAGGGATTGAGTTAACAGGAAACGTACCCAGTACGACCTCTGGTGCTGCTTGTGCCTCCTCTGCAGACACGTGGTTAACACGGGCCTGGACAAACCTTGGCCCGGCACGCCTAGGCTTCGGACATTTGTCAGCGAAATGGCCATGCTCGCCACAGTTGAAGCAGGACCCTGGCTTTGTCCCAACCTCCTTCTTGGCTTGCGCGGATGGAGCTGACTGCGCTGGTGCCATTGGTGGGCGTGGAGCTGCACTGTGGTTGGACTGACTGCCATGGTAGTTCTGGCTGCCACTGGCGCCCTGATGGAAGTTGCTGGCATTGAAAGGGCGGTGTTGGCGGACGATCAGGGTGGTAGGTCCACCCTGCTGCCCGGGAGTGAAGCGTGGACGCTGGTGGCTCCCTTGATTGGACCGGAACTGCGCCGCCTTCCTCTTTCTATCCATTTTGTTGCGCTGATCCTCCTGACGAATTGCCTTGTCAACCAGCCTCTCAAAGTCGGCGTAATCTCCAGATATCAACTGGTTGGTTAGTTCATCGTCTAGGCCTGCGAGGAATTTCTCCTGCTTCTCGGCGTCAGTACGGACATCCTCCGGGGCATATCGCGCGAGGCGATTGAACTCGTGGAGGTACTCCGTCACCGTCCTGTTACCCTGGTGGAGTGCTCGGAATTCCCTCTTCTTTTGTGCCACGACCCCATCTGGCACCTGCGCCTTCCTGAAGCTGCGGCAGAACTCCGCCCAAGTGACTTCCGTGCCTGGCGGGCGGGTAGCCATGTGATTGTCCCACCAAGCTGACGCGGGACCTTGGAGCTGGTGTGTGGCGAAAGCGACCTTCTCCTGATCATTGCACTGCAGGAGATTTAGCTTCTTTTCTATGGCATGGAGCCAGTCATTTGCCTCCATAGGGTTGGTGGTGCTAGAAAAGGTGGGTGGTCTGACGCGTAGAAACTCCGGCAGCTTGGACTGAGGGGGAGGGGGACCAAACTGCTGCTGCTGCTGCTGCTGCTGCTGCATCCTCTGGTACATCTGTTGGTGCTGCTGTTGCATCTGCTGCATCATGGCTGCCATCATCTGCGTCTGATGAGCCATTACTTGGGCAAGGGTCGGATTCTCGGGGAGCGGTGGCGGACCATTGCCGGAATTGCTGTTGAGATGCACTTCGTCAATGCGCTCTTCGCCGTTGCTGCCCCTGCCTGCTGCGCGGCTACCATTCCTGGTGTAGACCATCTGGAGGAAAAACAGACGGGGAAAAGAAGAAAAACAGATGCTCAAGAACTAAGCTTTATTATATAGGACTTTAAACTGCGATTGTTCTGATCTGAATTAAAACACTTGAAACCATAGGCAAAAATCCTTATTAAGACAGCCATATCATAGGCACATGACATCGACCGTCAACTGACCCACAAGCAAGCAGACCTAAACACACAAACTAACAAGCAAAAGCTAAGCAGTCGATAAGCTAATGGAAAGCGAGCCTAATGCTCGGAACGGCTCCTGCGGTCGGTGGAGTCGAAGGCGTCTTCCTGCTCATCACCAGGTCCTTCTGAGCGGCTCCTGGAATCTGCTAGATACTCCTCGCCACTGCCCCGGCTCTGTGCTACTGCAGCTGCTGCTGCTACTGTGGTCGCGGCTGCCACTGGGAGTTGCAGACAACCAACCCCCGTTGCCACTGGCTAGACCCCTGGCGGCTGACGCTGGAGCGAAGGAGAGGGCGGACGCGGGAGCTGCGGGGGGAGGTGGGTTCCTGGGCGCAAGCTGAATGCGCACGGGTGCCGTCGTCGTCTTGTGGGGCGTAGTGCGGATCCGGATTCCTCCTGGCGTGGGAAGACCCTTTAACTGAGCATTCTCCCTCTTCAGGCGCGCTATCTCGTCCTTCAGAGCGACGATCCTCATGAGCTTCCCATCATTCAAGGCCTTGGCCGCCTTGTGCAGATCCAAGTGCATCCTGTCCATCCCCTTCATCACGGCGCACATGTGACCAAAGGTGGTGTCGTTCTCGCCAGCTGTCGAACGGAAAGCACTGACATCATCGCCACCTACTCGACGAGGGTGGAACCGGTACGCCGTGTCATGGAAGATGTAGTTGTGGCGCTCCCGTAGTCTGGCCATCATCAGGTATGCTGCCTCCTGACAGGCGTGATCTGCCGTGCCTCCGGACGCCTCAACCATCATATTAGCGAGGCAGGTGCCCAAATAACCATGGACCTCCAGGCGGACACGATGAGGGAGCTCGCCACTGAGCGGCGGAACAGTCGTGTACTCCGGCGCATTGGGGTAGCCCACCACCAGGGTCATGCGAGCCAATGCTGCCACGAAATCATCCATGCCTTCTCCGCGGTGGTTGGGTGGGTGGTCAGCCATCTAGAGAAGAGAAAGGGGTAGGATCAATGCATGCTCAAATCCAAGTTTAAATAAAACAGGAAAGGACTCAAATAAGAGAAACGAATAAAAACAGAATTTTATGCATAGATCATTTTGCATGAGAGCGAATAAATAAGACGGACTTACATAGCAATAAAATAATGGGGAAAATAGATACATCCTAGTGATAACAATAAGAGCAGAAATACCTGGCAACCCATATTCTTGATCTAGGACCTAATGCATTTCGCCCACCAAATCCCAACTGATTGACGAATAAATCTCAAATAATTTTACTAAAACCCTAGACCGACTTGTTTTGACAAATCTCACTTAAATGAACGAACAAGATTTTCCCCTTGAACCACAAGAACAGAACCCAATTTTCCCGGAACAAATCCATTTGCAAAGTGCATATGCAATGAAAAGGATTCAGAGGGCTCTTAGGGTTTTTCCATTTGGCTTGTCCTACGGTCAAGGTCGGCTCTGATACCAACTTGTCACGCCCAGAAATTCCCGAATAGAATTCCAAGCAGAATGTGCATTAAAATCCCCGTCCAGGACCAGCCGGGGTACACAACCGACAATGTTGACATTCAGATCCACGTCTTACAAACATAAAAGTCTTACATAAATGCAGCGGAAAAACGAAAGAATAAAAGAAGCTAGGCCTTGACTTGAACTGCAGCGGAAACACCACTCCACAGGCATCCTCGACGGCACGGACGAAGCCTACTCCTCGGAGAAACCACCATCGGACACATACTCGCACTCTGGGGTTGGGGAAAATAGAGCAAGACTGAGTACTACCCACTGTACTCAGCAGGTCATACCGGAATAGGGGTATGATGCAGGGGATTATCAACGGAGAGCTAGACTGGTTCATTTGCATAAAGCGAGCATTTATAAACAGGAGTTGAAAGAAGTAAACAGTTGTAACCATTACTCAATATTAATCATCCACTGTCCAACGCTATCCCACGTTGCAACAGGCCCAACCATCCACCTAGACTATCCAATTTCATTAGACTAAACTAGGGTGAAACTAATCACGGTGAATCTGGTTGACCGCCCATAACCGCGGGCACGGCTATTCGAATAGTTTTACTCTGATCAGAGGTGTACAACTGTACCCACAAGACACAGCCCCACGACACGTTACCGTGCGCCGACATGCCACCACGACATACCGGAAAGAGGCCGTGACAGGACCCTTCGCATAACCCCCTCTAACCAAGCACACCACACCTCAGGTTTCACCCCCGTCCCCAGCGGGCAACGGGCAGTCCCCTCTCGTGCCTAGGTGAATCCGGAAGCGACAGAGGCCGTCGTAGGGCCCACCCCGCTCCATCACGCCCACCCTTGCCTGGATGCGTCAGCTAGAGGAAAGCTACACTACAAGCCCAGCCGTTGCCCACGCTGGCTTGTGGTAAGCACGATAAATTCTTCCAGGGTTTCCCGCGAACCGGTCCTTAACTGCCATGGGTGCGACCAACTAAACCATGCACCCACAGCCCACCATGTGATTCATTTTAATTAATCAACACCGAAACGGTGGTACTAATCCAACATTACAATTAGGACCTACAGTCTAAACATTAATAGGATTTCCCTGATTGTGTGCTAGTTGAACTAAGCAAGGCTAAGCAATCCCTAATCCAATCTCTAGTCAGGTTATATCCCAAACTAACAAAGGAATAAGGTACAGAATAGTACGGCTATGACAGTAGGTAACCATCCCATGTGATATTATAAAACAATGCAATATTGAGGAGAAAACGAGAGAGCATTTGCAATATAGGTTCAACATGATCAAGTGACAAGCATGACTTGCCTTGCTCTGCTGCTGGAGGAACCTCAGCGACAATCTCGAAGTACACCGGAGCGTCGGAGGAACCGGAATCTAAGCGACATACAAGGCAAACAACGCAAACAGGCTATAAGACTACTGAAATAGAGAACAAAACCATTTTTAATGGATTCTACACATTTTTCTTGATTTACTGAGACTTGAATGGGCTTAAACGGAGCACGGATGAATTAGATATGAATTTTAGAAGATTCACTGTGTTTATTACTATAACAAAAATCCTTAAATCATTTATTGCGCAATAAATTCCAGGGCTGACGACGGGCGGCGCCGACACGCGGGGACCACCGGTCAGCGATTCGGGAGAGAGAGGAGGGCGCCGGCACGCGGGGCCCACCGGTCAGCGACTCAAGGGGGGACGGTCTACCGTGGACCGGGACCATGCGGATGGTCCACCGCCGGTCCACGGGACCGACGGCCCGGATCGCCCTCGGGCCGATCGGACGGCGCGGAGGTGGCCGGGCTCGGCTCGACCCGGCACAAAGCCGGCCGAGCGGCCGAGGGGGGCGGCGGCGGCGCACACGACCACAGCGGCGGCAAGCGACGGCGCGAGCGGCGGCGGCGGACGGCGCACAGGCCGACGGCGGCGACCGGCCGGCGGCGGCGGCGGCGCTAGCGGCGGCTAGCGGCGGCTAAGCGGCGGCTAACGGCGCGGGAGAGAGAGGAAGAAAGGGGAGGGGATGCCTCACCGACGGCGATCGGCGACGGCGAGCGGCGGAGCGAGATGACGGCGGCGGGACGAGCTCCGGATCCACCTAGCGAAAACGAGGAGAGGGGTTAGAGGGAGAGAGGGAAATGCGAGAGGGCGGGGACGCCGGCCGAAGGCGGCGGCCACGGCGGTGCTCACCGGCGCGCGGCGCGGAGGGGCTCCGGCGGCGGATTTCGACGGAGGAGGGGCGGACGGGGCGACCCGCACGACGGCGAACGCGACGGAGTCAACGGCGCGGTGCGGCGGCGAGCCTAGCGGCGGCTAGCGGCGGCCGGAGCGGCGGAAGAAGCGGCGGCGGGTGGATGCACGGCGCGAGAGCGATAGGGAGCACGAGGGAGCTCGGTGGAATGGGGAAAAAGGGAGAAGAGGTGGCGGCGGTGCTTAAATAGGGGAGGGGAGGGCCGGACGTGGCCGGGAGAGGCGGGATTTCGCCGGCCAACGTGGGGAGTGGGGAAGGAGAGAGAGGCGGGATTCGAAAATCGAATCCCGGCCATCTCGGGCGCGGGCGCGAGCGGGAGAGAGAGGGGAGTGGGCGCGGGGAACACGGCGCACGCGCGGGCGTGGTCGACGTGGTCCGAAGGAGGCGGAGGCGTGGGCGCGGCGGCGGTTGCGGGCGTGGCGGCGCGGCGGGAGCGGCGGGAGGTGGGGGAAGGACCCGACAGGTGGGCCCCACCTGTCGGCGACCCCGGGAGAGGAGGGTGGCGGGGCGGCCTGGCTGGGCCTCGGCCTGCGGCCGGCCCAGCAGGGAGGAGGGGGAGGAAAGGAGAGAATGGGCCGGCGGCCCATTCGGAAAAAAAAAAGGAAAAAGGGAGGAAAAAGAAAAAGAAAAAGGAAAAAGGATTTTCCCAGGAATAAAATATTGCATGTGCTCAATTTTAATTGGTTAAAATTATTTCTAGGGCTCTGAAAATTCCACTAAAAATCCTGTTAGTGAATTTCGACATGCAGAACTCAAGAAAAATTCCACATGCCAGATTCAATTATTATTTGCATTATTTTATTAAGGTTTTCTCCTGCTTTACACTGCTATTTTCTTGAGACCATTTAAAATTTCCTTTTAGGCTTGGGAAAGGACTTCAGGGTGTGACAGAACCCCCTGGTTTCCTGGCACAGTACGGTCTGGGACCTAACCTGGTGTTGGTCTGGGACCCCTCTCGTTAGCATATGGTGAACCTGTGTCGGCTTTCGAAATGCCTTGTCATGAAAGCCTTAAGGTCTCTAGACATAGCCGTTCTGCACGGGCTGGATGATCCGGGTTAGTAATGTCGTGTGGGTAAAGTGTACCCCCTCTGCAGAGGTTATTAAACTGTTCGAACAGCCGTGCCCACGGTCATGGGCGGATGTGAGGTGATTCCTAGCGTAGTTTTGTTTGACTACTGCTTTGTGAAATTGCTGTTGTGGAATGGGTTCAATGTTCTGAAAATCTGCAGCTGATGGGATCAGCTAGGCCCGGGTGGCCGTTTGAAAGTTGTTGGCCGGGTGCCAACCTTGATCAATCCAAAGACTGATACATTGCACATACTCCGACCGGACGAGACGCACTGTCTTTTCCGTGTCGTTTGAGAAGCACTCACTTAGTTGTTTAAAAAGGAGTTTAACTAAAATCAATTGTGAAAACAAGCAGCCTTTCCTTTGAAGCCTGCATTAAACACTTAATTCCCATGGCTTGCTGAGTACTCCTGTACTCACCCTTGCTCTATATAAATAATCCCTCCCCCAGTTGCTGAAGAAGATGAAGCGGATCCCGCTGACGAGGAGTTCTTCCAGGAGCAAGTCGGCTACGACGAGTTTTAGGGTTTCGGCCTAGTTCCCAAGCCACGCCTGTGATGTTTGGTCCAAGTCTTGGCTTCCGCTTTCCCTTTTGTAATGCAGTTGTGAGCTTGGGATCTGTCCGCAGCCCAACATGACTGTACCCCTACTCTGTAATAAAGAGACCACTGTTGCTGTGATATTCTGTCTTCCTGTGATACCAGCACTGTTTCCTGGGACTGGTATCGATTAACAGGTTAATTTGGAGCGTCACGAGCTAGTTCCGTTCGGGGGCTAGTTCGGGGCGTGACAAGAGATGGTATCAGAGCACAGGCTTGGCCCTAGAGCGAAACCCGACGTTTAGGACGACCCTAAGGATACTAAGTTCAAAACTACTTGCGAAAAGCTAAGGCTTCTTTTTGGTTTTCCTTATTTTCAGTAGTTTGTTGCTAAAATGGTTACTAATCTTTTCTCCCTCTTTCAAAATTGTAGATGGCAGTGAACGCCAGCTTCAGTTCCCACGGTTTCGGTGAGGGTCACCACGTCGCTTAGCTTCGTGACCTCGCCCGCTTCCTTGGCTTCTCGTGTCCCGAGTACACGGGGTACTCCGTGGACCGTGTTCCCCCTCGCTGTGAGCTCTCCGTGTACCTTTACCCCCGTGGAGGTATACACGGAGCTGGCCTCCGCCCACACCACTTCAGTGTGGCCAGGCCCACACTCCAGATCGCATACCAGGACCTCTCCTGGACTGCGCTTCGTCGCCTGGCCCACGACTACAGCCACCGTCTCGGGGGCTCTGCCTTCCGGCAGCTCCCACGCCTTCCTTCAGGCCACACAGACGCTAGGTACCCTTGTCCGTACAGCGAGTCTCAGCCTGTGCTGACTCGCATGGTTGAGCTTTCTGAGGCTCAGGCCACCCAGCACGACCTTCTCCTTGAGGCTTACCGCTCCCTTGCTTGCCGCTACGCCGCTCTGGAGGCCCGTCTGGCCGAGGAGGGTGTCACCTCAGTTGACACTGTCTCTTGGGACTCAGGCCGCCTCTGCCACGCCAGCCACCTGTCTTCCCACAGCTCTCGCGGCTCTGCTCGTACTCCTAGTGGCCCGCGCTCCCCCAACTCGCGTGCGCCGTACTCACCAGTGTACTCCCCCTACCCACACCCAGTTAGCCCCTCCTACACCCCAGGACATACTCCTGTTGCTTCCTCTCGCCGTGGCCCATGCTTTATCCGCACTGCGCGGAAGCGTGTTGTTGGTTCTTCCACGGTGTTCCGTTTTGACTACCCAGCTCCCCCACCGCCAGCGGCCCGTGCTGCTGCCGGCCCTCGGCAGGTTCCGCCGGTCTCTTCGCGTCAGCCGATCGACGTCTCTTCGACTGAGGAGCCGACTACCGGAGGCAGCCAGGCAGACGAGGAGTAGAGGAGGCAGTCTTCAGCCGCCGTCCGTGTGCTAGGCCCTTTTGTTCCGCCGCCAACTCTTTTGGAGTCGTGGTGAGGTAGTGCGTGCGTGTGTTTGATGTGGGTGTTGTTTGGTAGTCTGGTTCTTCTAGGTGGTGTGCGTACAGTCAAGCTCGGCGTAGCTTTGTGACTTGTCCACACCCGTTGTATCAGGTGTCCTTGTGATTTGAGAAAATCCAGTTTATGCCTAGTGCGTGCTATCTGAGTTGTTATTTACTTTGCTCCTTGCCTTCTTAAGTGCTGATCTGATTCTTACCCCGCCCTCTTCTGGGAGTTTAGATGGCTAGCCGCCCCCACCGTGCAGCTCGTGCACCAGCCCGCTTCGGTTATGAGGGAGGTAGAGTTGAGCCAGCAGCAAATCATGAGTCAGTTAATGAGCAGTCTCACCACAGCAACCGCTCGCAACACTCAGCTTCCCGTGATGCAGAAGTGGAACAGTCTCACCGCTCCCACCGCGCTGCCAGTCACAATTCTGGAGAAGAACGCATTCCTTCCCCACCCCATGTTGAAAACAGCATACAGCACTTGATGGCAGTTCAGACACAGATCTTACAAGGATTAGCCACAGCCATAGCCGGCTTCCAGCATAACGCGCATGGGAATGGCAACCCCCACATGGGCAACAATAGATCCAAGCTGACAGACTTTTTGAGGTCTCGTCCGCCGGAGTTCTCTCAGACTGTCGAGCCCGTTGAGGCTGACGATTGGCTGAAGGATGTTGAGAGGAAACTCAACTTAGTGCAGTGTACTCCTGTTGAGAAGACACTCTACGCCTCTCACCAGCTAAGAGGACCTGCTGCAGATTGGTGGGAGAATTACTGCAACGCGCATCCCGAACCCACTAGCATTGCTTGGGATGAGTTTGCTACGGCCTTCCGTGCAGCTCATGTGCCTGAAAGCACGATTGATATGAAGAAGGAGGAATTTAACAGGCTTAAGCAAGGCAACAACAGTGTCAATGAGTACCTAAGTCAGTTCAACAAGTTGGCTCGGTATGCCCCTGAGGAAGTGGACACAGACAAGAAGAAAATCAGGAAGTTCCTGAAGGGAGTCGCAGTTGGAATGAGGCTCCAGTTGCTTGCTCATGACTTCCCCACTTTTCAGCATATGGTCAACAAGGCACTTCTACTGGAGGATGCCAGGAAAGAGGCTACCGAAGAATATAAGAAACGTAAATCTAACCATCAGGGGAATTCTTCCCGAGGCGCACCTCGCCCTCGCTTTGGCCAACCCATGCAATATCACCAGTCGGTCACTCAGGCTAACCGCCAGCCAGGCTATGCCCCTCGTCCTCAGGTGAACCGTCCGGCGTCTCAGCCGCAGCAGCGTGCCCCAAGTGGCAATACTGCGCCAAACAGCGTTACCACCTTCAAGTCACCGCCAGGACTATCAGCAGTTCAGTGTTTCCGGTGCAACCAGATGGGTCACTACGCCAGACAGTGCCCTTAGAATCCTACCAACACCAACTCAGGGCATGCTAATGGTAGCACTGCCAGAACACCTACTCCAGCAGCAGCTCAGTCTCGTCCTAGCTCTCGGGCAAGTGGACAAGGTTCTCGCGTTTCCAACAACTTTGGTCGAGGCCGGGTGAACCACATTCAAGTTGAGACCGCTCAGGATGCCCCAGACGTCGTGATGGGTATGTTCTCTGTTAACTCCGTACCCGCAATAGTACTGTTTGATTCAGGAGCTTCCCATTCTTTCATATCGCAAGCTTTTGTAAAAAGAAATGGTTGGAAAACCCAAAATTTACGAGTACCAATGATAGTACATTCCCCTGGGAGGGATATAAGGGCAACTCAAATATGCCCGGAAGTTAACCTTAGAATTGAGGAAGTTGACTTCCTAGCCAAAACAATAATCTTAGACTCGCAAAGCTTGGACATCATCCTAGGGATGGATTGGTTGGCTAAGCACAAAGGACAGATAGATTGTGCCGAAAGGTCCATCACCTTGCAAGGACCTGGAGGAAAGCAAGTCCGCTTTACCCCTAACACCCTTACCGCAAGTCGGTCTATTCTAACGAGTTTACAAGCCACCCCTTTGGAATCGGTGCCCATAGTCTGTGAATATCCCGACATATTCCCAGAAGAATTAACGAGTATGCCACCAGACCGAGAGATTGAGTTCGCCATAGAACTGGCACCAGGCACCGCACCAATTGCAAAAAGACCCTACCGAATGGCGGCTAATGAATTAGCAGAAGTCAAAAGGCAGATTGAAGAGTTGGAAAGTAAAGGTTATGTGCGACCTAGCTCATCCCCTTGGGGAGCCCCAGTGCTTCTGGTTAAGAAAAAGGATGGCTCTGACAGAATGGTAATCGACTACAGAGCCCTAAATGAAGTAAGAGATAATCCATTATATGCCACTGACTTTGTCGCACGTCTACGATTTGCCACTAACTTTATCACGTTCTACAATATGCCATCGACTTTTGCTTAACTTCTACGATTTACCATCGCCGTCTAGTTAGCCACCGTTAGTACTGTACAAATTTGTCGAAATGACCAAAATACCCGTAGAACAAAAACTTCCAAAATTTGGATAAAATTATCAAAATATTATATTATAAACATAAGATTGTTAACATCCAAAATTTGACCAAAAAACTGAAATATGATATTTCATAATTTTTATCCAAATTTTGAAACCTTTTCTCCCAGGGGTATTTTGGTCATTTCGACAAATTTGTACAGTACTAATGGAGACTAACCGGACGGCGATGGTAAATCGTAGAAGTTAAGCAAAAGTCGATGGCATATTGTAGAACGTGATAAAGTCAGTGGCAAATCGTAGACGTGTGACAAAGTCAGTGGCATATAATGAATTATCTCATGAAGTAACTATAAAGAACAAGTACCCGTTGCCACGAATTGACGATCTGTTCGATCAACTTAAAGGGGCAAAAGTTTTCTCTAAAATTGACCTAAGGTCTGGCTACCATCAGTTGAAAATCATATCTGAAGATATCCCGAAGACTGCTTTCTCAACACGCTATGGTCTATATGAGTTCACAGTGATGTCCTTCGGACTCACCAATGCCCCAGCATTCTTCATGAACCTGATGAACAAAATCTTCATGGAATACCTGGACCAGTTTGTTGTGGTATTCATCAATGACATCCTGATATACTCCAAGAATGAGGAAGAACATGCTGAACACCTGAGGCTGATAATGGAGAAGCTCAGGGATCATCAACTATTCGCTAAGTTCTCGAAATGCGAATTCTGGTTGAACCGAGTAGCATTTCTTGGACACGTGATCTCCTCCAACGATGTCGAAGTAGATCCCAGCAAGGTTGAAGCTGTACTTGCTTGGAACCCGCCCAAGAATGTGTCAGAGATCCGCAGTTTTCTTGGCCTAGCCGGTTACTATCGAAGATTCATCGAAGGGTTCTCTAAGCTAGCAAGACCTATGACCGAGCTGTTAAAGAAGGAAAAGAAATTTGAATGGTCAGCAGCCTGTGAAGACAGCTTTCAGGAGATGAAGAAAAGGCTGACCACTGCCCCAGTACTCACCCTGCCAGATATTCGAAAGGATTTCGAAATCTTCTGTGATGCATCAAGACAAGGCTTAGGGTGTGTCCTAATGCAAGAGCGAAAGGTTGTGGCCTATGCGTCCAGGCAGCTTAGGCCTCATGAAGTCAACTATCCCACCCATGATCTCGAGCTGGCAGCCGTGATTCATGCTCTTAAGATCTGGAGGCACTATTTAATCGGAAACAGATGCGAAGTGTACACCGATCACAAAAGTCGTAAGTACATCTTCACCCAGACCGAATTAAATATGAGGCAGAGAAGATGGCTGGAACTAATCAAGGATTACGATCTTGGAATTCATTACCATCCCGGTAAAGCTAATGTGGTCGCTGATGCGCTAAGTCGCAAGACCTATTGCAATGCAGCACAAATATGGCCAGACCAAGATCGCCTATGCAGGGAATTGGAGAGGTTAAGGCTGACCATGGTACAGTCAGGTGCCCCTGCCAGCTTGACAGTACAGCCTACCCTAGAATCGCAAATCCGGGAAGCTCAGAAAGATGATGAAGGGATAAAAGAACTAATAAAAAGGATACAGGAGAAGAAGGACACCAGTTTCTCCATAGACGATCAAGGCACAGTTTGGTGTGGTCCACGCATCTGTGTACCGGCCAAGAAGGAGTTAAGAGACCTCATTTTAAAAGAAGCTCATGAGTCTGCCTACTCCATTCATCCAGGAAGTACGAAGATGTAGCAGGATATCAAGTCATATTTCTGGTGGGCTGGAATGAAGCGAGACGTCGCAGAATACGTAGCCCTCTGCGACATATGCCAAAGAGTCAAGGCAGAGCATCAGAGGCCAGCTGGTCTGTTGCAACCCCTACCGATTCCTGAGTGGAAATGGGAAGAAATCGGAATGGATTTCATCACTGGTTTGCCAAGAACCCCTAGCGGGTACGACTCTATCTGGGTAATCGTGGATCGACTCACGAAATCAGCTCATTTCGTGCCAGTGAAAACCATCTTTGATGGAAAGAAGTTAGCAGAACTCTACATGACCCATGTCGTATGCAGATTTGGTTGCCCCAAGAAGATCGTGTCAGATCGAGGCACTCAGTTCACCTCAAGGTTCTGGAAGCAGTTGCATGAAGCTCTCGGAACCGATCTAAATTTTAGTACGGCTTACCATCCGCAGACCGATGGTCAGACAGAAAGAGTAAATCAGATCCTAGAAGACATGCTTCGTGCGTGTGCCCTGGATTTCGAAGGCACTTGGGATCGTTGTTTGCCGTATGCTGAATTCTCATACAACAACAGTTATCAGGCCAGCATTCATACAACTTGTCAATTGATACCAGTCCCAGGACTAGCCCCCGAACTAGCCCCCGAACTTGTCACGCCCCGAACTAGCCCCCGAACGGAGCTAGCCCGTGACGCTCCAAATTAACCTGTTAATCGATACCAGTCCTAGGAAACAGTGCCGGTATCACAGGAAGACAGAATATCACAGCAACAGTGGTCTCTTTATTACAGAGTAGGGGTATAGTCATGTTGGGCTGCAGACAGATCCCGAGCTCACAACTGCATTACAAAAGGGAAAGCGGAAGCCAAGACTTCGACAAACATCACAGGCGCGGCTTGGGAACTAGGCCGAAACCCTAAAACTCGTCGTAGCCGACTTGCTCCTGGAAGAACTCCTCGTCAGCGGGATCCGCTTCATCTTCTTCAGCAACTGGGGGAGGGATTATTTATATAGAGCAAGGGTGAGTATAGGAGTACTCAGCAAGCCATGGGAATTAAGTGTTTAATGCAGGCTTCAAAGGAAAGGCTGCTTGTTTTCACAATTGATTTTAGTTAAACTCCTTTTTAAACAACTAAGTGAGTGCTTCTCAAACGACACGGAAAAGACAGTGCGTCTCGTCCGGTCGGAGTATGTGCAATGTATCAGTCTTTGGATTGATCAAGGTTGGCACCCGGCCAACAACTTTCAAACGGCCACCCGGGCCTAGCTGATCCCATCAGCTGCAGATTTTCCGAACATCGAACCCATTCCACAACAGCAATTTCACAAAGCAGTAGTCAAACAAAACTACGCTAGGAATCACCTCACATCCGCCCATGACCGTGGGCACGGCTATTCGAACAGTTTAATAACCTCTGCAGAGGGGGTACACTTTACCCACACGACATTACTAACCCGGATCATCCAGCCCGTGCAGAACGGCCATGTCTAGAGACCTTAAGGGTTTCATGACAAGGCATTTCGAAAGCCGACACAGGTTCACCATATGCCAACGAGAGGGGTCCCAGACCAACACCAGGTTAGGTCCCAGACCGTACTGTGCCAGGAAACCCGGGGGTTCTCCCCGACACCACCCCGTTGAATCCACATGTCTCTTGGCATCATGGTTGTCACACCCTAAAAATCCCAAAAATATAAATTATTGTGTAAATGGAATTTTAGAAATAATTTTTAAAAGTCTAGAAGAAAAGATTTAATTCTAAATAATAAATTCCAATAAAAATTGGGCCAGATAAAATTTCATTAAATACTTTGCTTAATTCTATAATTCCTAGATTTTTCTGGGATTTATTTGAGCTAAGGAAGTATTTTTAATAAATGAAAGTGCATTTCATGAATTATTTAAAATGAAAAAGGTTTTAAAAAGTCTTCTTTTGGCTTTGGGCCGAAAGTCGGCCCAAAACTCCTCTCTTCTCTCTCTTCGGCCCAGTCCGGCCCAGCCCAGTCGAGCCGCGCGCGCGCAGCCTCTCTCTCTCTCTCTCCTGCCGCTGACAGGTGGGGCCCACCCGTCAGTCGTCGTCTACCTCCAGCCGGTCGCGCCCGAAACCCTAGCCGCCGCCGCCCTTTCCAATTCGGCCGCGCCTTTCCATCTCCGGCGAAATTGTTTGAGGGGAAATGCATCCCGTGATCTCCTCTACCTTTTTCTCTTTGGAAGCTTCGGCTATCTCGCTTTGGAAAGAGAGGATTCGAGCTCGGATCGGATTCGGCCGAACCCGAGGTTTCCATCGCCGTCGCCGGGCCGTTGTGGGCTTCACCGCCGCCTCCCGACCCCTATAAAAGGTTCCCCGCACTCTCCTCTACCCTCCGCCGCCCTCGCCTTCGCCTCTCGTCGCGCGAATCGTCCTAGCGCCGTGCACCCGTGCGCCGCCGTCGCCGCCGCCGCTCCAGTCGTGCGCCGCCGTCGCTCCGGTCATCGCCGTCGCTCGGGGAGCTCGCCAACGTGGTCGCCGTCGCGTCGCCGTCCTCGTCCGACCCTTCGCCGTCGCTGTTTCCCGCCGGAACACCGTCGCCGCCGTCGACCCGAACCTCTCCGCCGCTTCGTCCTCGTCGCCGGCGTCGTCCGTTGCTCTTCCGCCGCTCCTTTGGTCGCCGGTGAGTTCGCCGTGCTCTCCGCTATCCGTTGCCGCCTTCCGTTCGCGCTGCCGCGCCGTAGATCGCCGGCGGGCATGCGAGTCCGAGCCGCCGTCGCCGCCGTCGGTCGGGGATGACGTCAGTGCTGACGTCATCAGTGCCGTCGCCCGTGAGCCGCTGTGGACCGATGGATCTCGACCGTCCGTTCGGATCGGATCGATCTCACCCGTCCGTTCCCGTAGACCGCAGCCGTGGACCCGGTCCACCGTAGACCCGAGCCCGCTGACGCAATAAAGTCCCTTTTTCTTTTCAAAAATAATTCATTATTGCGTCATAATTCAATTAAAATTTATATAAATGATTTAAACCGATTAAATCTTTAAAAATTCATAACTAATTCATCTTAGCTCGGATTTAGTTGTTTCAAGTCTCTAAATTTTTCTAAAATTGAGATCTACATGTTAAAAATATCCACATGTACTGTTCATGCTTGCTTATGTGCTGTTTTGGTGTTTTTATTCTTTTCCGTTTAGAATCCGACGTTTCCGGAGAGTCCGCTTTTGCAGGAGAAGATTTAGAAGAGTTCCAAGGCCAGCAAGGCAAGTCACACAGATCCTAATCAACCCTTTGAGCATGTTGATCCTGTTTAAAGCTATTGTTTCTATTCAACTATTGCATTTATTTTTGAAAGCCATTGGGTGGAATTAGCCTATTGTTTGTTATAGCCCTTTTGTTCTTGATTATCTTATTCCTTGATACCTTGGGTTATTATAACTTGACTAGTTGAGCTTTATATTGGTTCAACTAGATATTAGATGCAATTGCTTAGCCATGCTTAGAAACTTTAGCACACTAATGGGATAACTTATGATTCACTATTATTTAATGATGGCTTAATGATAGTTCACGATGGCTAATCGTGATTGGTTAATTAATTAATGTGACAACTAAAACCTGATAATGGTGGGTTGTGAGTACATGGTTTTGATGGTCGTGCTCATGACAATTAAGGACCGGTTCACGAACTTCGGTTGTGAAACATTAACCGTGCCAACCACAAGCCAGCGTGGGCAACGGCTTTATCTTTTACATAGTATAGTTCATTACGGAGCACCAGACTGAGAAGTGGCGGAGATAAGCCCACGGGGGTCGCTGGGGAGTCCATGCCTTGTTTTTAAGGGGGTGACTATGATCCGGGAATGGTGCACTGTAGTAAATTGTGTTGTGTGAGGGGTAATGTCACAGCTCCTTTCCGAGGTACCGTGGTGGTATTAAGGCACATGGTGACATGATGTGGGGCTGTGTCTTGTGGGTACAGTGGTACACCTCTGATCAGAGTAAAACTATTCGAATAGCCGTGCCCGCGGTTATGGGCGGGTCTAACAATGTCTTTCGTGATTAGTCTCACCCTTCCCACTATAATGAAAGATGCTATAACTGGTTATATTTGATTAGCTCCTGGTTTGGAATGGTATATTCCTGGTTTGGAGATTAGAACTGTGCAGCCGGGATTGGTTGTACTAAATGGTTGGGCCTATACAACAGGGTATGTTGTATAGTGTTGGATTAATACTGTTTAATTAATACTCTACTGTTTTATTAAATTCTGAAATATTCTTTAAATGCTGTTTATGCAAAGAAGCCTATATTATGCCATCCTTGGTTATCCCGTGCACTTGCATATTTGCTGCGTGGCTTGCTGAGTATGTCATATACTCACCTTGCAATCATTCATCAGAGGAGGAGTTCTACAGTGAAGCTGATGGTGGTGAGGATTTGGCGTAGTCCTTGTCAAGCTGCCTGTGGAGTGGAGTCGTCTGCGCTATTTATTTCTTTATTTTCCGCTGCTTAGATCTTTATTGTTTGAGAGGAACTATCCACCTCTGTAATGACATTTTGTTCGCTTATTAATTAGAGTAATAATTGTACTCTATTATCAATTTGTTATTGTGTGCCTCGGCTGATTCCTGGACGAGGGTTTACACACATGTAAGCGTTTGGAATTTTGGATAGAAATTCCGGGCGTGACAATGGTTCCCCCGATTAGCTAGTTACTCAGCCAGGGGTGTCCCATTCCACCCATGTGGTCGCACTTGTTTTATGTTCGGATGAAATTCCAAGGAAACGGTCCTTAAGTGCAAGAGCGGGAAACCATACTCCCGGTACGTTCCCTGGTCCGCGATTTTGGAAATTCATTTAGTTCGCAAGCACCGACCCAGGTGTCGGGTTTTCCAAGTCTTTTGTAAAACCCCAAGTTTTACCCATCGTTGGATATTTTAAATTTGAGGGGAGGTGTTCCGATGCACGTGCCCGAAGGCCCGTGCATCGAAGCACAACAGTCGAGAAAGGAGGTTTAAGTGTTCAATAATTCAAGGAGGGTAATTGCAGCAATTAGGATTGGGGGCCGGCAGGCTATCTCCCAAGCCGCGGCCGAATTACTTGTGTAAATCCTATTCATGCAATATTTGTAGAAAAGAAATACTTAGATTTAAATTATAGGTGCAAGATGATCAAAGGTGACTTGCCTTGCTCGAGATCTTGAGCTTGATCCTTGAAATCCTCGCACTGCGGGTCTTCGGGCTCCGAAACTACACGCAAAGCGGGACAACTTAACAAACTGCGAAAATAAAGCCCTATTATTGACCTCTAAGCGTGCCATTAGATAGATCTCGAGATTTGAGGAATTTTGGAAGTTGAACGGAGTCAAACGGATTTACGTTTGGGAAGATATTGAATTTCTAAGATTATTGGATTTTGGTCTAAAGGAAAAAGGATTTAATTAAATCCTTTTTGAAAAAGAAAAGAAAAGAAAAGAAAGAGGGAGAGAAATTAGACTTCCCTCGGGCGGCTAGGGCGCGGCCCGAGAGAAAAGGGGTGGCTCGGCCGAGCTAAATGGGCCGGCCGGCCCAAGAGGACACGGCCCATTAGGGCGCGGGGAGGGGAGAGAGAGGGCGCCGGTGGACCGAGTCCATCTCGCGTGGTCCCGGGTGGGACCCGCTTGTCAGCGGCTCGGCTCACCGTGCGGAGGGAGCACGCGGCGTGGCGCTAGGGTGCGGAGCGGGGCGCGGCGCATGTGCGCGGTTCGCGGTGGACGCGGATGCGGCGGGCCCACGCGCAGCCTCACGGCTCGCGGTGGACCGCGCCCGCGAGCGGGGCCGGAGGGAGCGGCTGACCGGGGTCGGCTCGACCCGGTCTTGGCCGAGCTGGCGCCGACGTGGCTCCTACGTGGCTGCCGCGCGGGCCGGCGGGAGGTAGACGACGACGCCGGCCGGAACGGACGGCGGACGACAGCAGCGAGCGACGGAGCGAACCACGGCGATACAGGTGAAAGCGAGCACACCGGGAAGTTGCACAGGACGAGGGGAGTCGAGCCAACGGCTCGGATTTGCCGGGGGATGCTCGACGGCGGCGGATTGCGGCGGCGGCAATCGGCGGCGGAAGAAGGGGGAAAACGGCGACGAGGTCACGAGGGGCCGATTCCCGGCGGCGAGAGCATCTACGCGGCTACGGGAATCCGATGCTAGCGTTGGATTGGGCGGAGCTGCGCCGAGCGAGGCCGGCGACGAGCGGCGCTTCCGAGCTCGGGCGGCGACGGCGGCGAGCACACGGCGAGCGACGGCAGCCGTCGGGGCGGCGCCGGCTAGCTACGGGGAGGCTAGTCGTGCTATTACCCGAGTCTAAGGGGAGGAGATGGAGCGAAGAGGGAGAACGGGGAGATGCACTACCGTGCGGGCGGGGCGCAGAGACGAGAGGCCGACGGCACGGGAGTGATCTCTCCGGCCTCGGGCCGGGGAGGAGGAAGGAGAGGGCGCCCGGAGTCCCCTTCCGCGTCCTCGCTCGCGCCGGCTCCTCCGACGCGCGCGACGACGAACGGCGACGGCGAACAGAGCACGGGAGGCGGCGACAATGGAGTGGAGGCGATGGGACAACGAGAGGAGAAGAGAGGAAGGGCGCCTGGGCTTTATAGGATGGCAATGTCGGTTTGGGAACCGACCTAGGGTGGTCAAAGGAGAGGGCTAGCGCTCGGCGGTCGCGGCCCCCATCGGCGACAGAGGGGGGAGGATGACGCCGGCGGGAGGAAAAAGGGGAAAAGAGGGAGAGAAAGGGGGGCTTGCCCCTTGCCGCTTTGGGAAAAGGAGGAGGGAGGGGGGCGACGCGGCAGAGGGAGGGGGAGCTCTGTCTCCGTCCCTTGGAGGCTAGCGCGCGGAGTGGCGGGGGCCGGGTTGATGACGACGGCGATGACGGCGGACCGGCTTGGAGCAGAGCGGCGACACAGCGGCAGACGCGGGGCAGGTGCGGCAGGAGCTGACGGCGGCGGCGGCCAGGCAGTCGGCCACCACGGCGCGCGCGCGCGGGAAGCGGCAGCGGGAGCGGAGAGGGAGGGCTCGGCGCGGCGCGGCTCACGCGCGCTGGCTTGCGGGGCCGAGCGGCTGCGCGGCTGCAGGCGCGGCAGGGCAGCGGGGCCGGGCGGCGCAGACACGGGCGGCGTCCACGCGGGCGCGCGCACGCGAACAACAGCGCGCGGGGGCCGAGTCGGGGGCGGGGAGAGGGAGAGAGAAAGAGGGAGAGAAGAAGAGGGAGAGAGAGAGAAAGAGAGAGATGGGCCGAGAGGGATTCGGCCCATCAAACCCGAGGGAGGCAAAATAGACTTTTGCGGAGGGGATTAATTTGGGAAGGATTTGGATTCGGATTGAATTCGACGATGGATCGGGGATTCGAGATCTGAGATGGCACGGAGACTGACTGCAAGCGAAGAAGCAATTTTCGCAATTAGGGTTTTAAGAGATAGCTTTTCCCGCTAGGCGCCACGACGGAACGGGCGCTACAGTTTTGGAGGACGGTTTCGCTGACGTGACGCATACGTGGCAATATTGAGTCGGTCTTCTTTCCACGTGGCGTTGACGTGGCGCTTAGATGGCATTAGAAATAAAAAATATGTGTGGGACCCATTTGTCATTCACCAAAATTATGGGTGGGGCCCACATAAATCATCCCCCCCCCCCCCCCTCCTCCTCTTCGGCGAGCCGTGAGGGTTGGACGGGGGCCAGCAGCGGTGGCAGCGGTGGGCGGGAACCGCCGGCGGCGGAGGCGGTGGCTGTGGGCCGGAGAGGGAGCCAGCTCTCGCCTGTCGTCGTCGATGGTCGCCGCACCCACCACCTGCCAGCAGCGTCGGCCGACGACAAGATCGTGATGCCCTGCATCCATGACACCGGATCTGTCGCTACTGGAGTCTAATCCCGCGGGGAGCACCTAGATCGGCGGCGGCTCGTCCACTGATATGTGGAGCCTTACGTGTCATCTTCTCCCTCTTTCTTCTTCCTCCCTCTCTCTTTCTTTCTCTTTCTCTCCCTTTCAGACTTTTGCAGGAGGCGGCGGCAGGATGTTGGGTGCCGCCGGGCTGGCGCAGCGGCGGCGGCGGTGGCGACGAGCGGGGGCTGGAGTGGTGGCGACGCTTCGGGCTGGAGCTGGCACAAATGAATACGGAGGAGGAGGAGGCGGCAGCAAAGGAGACGGCGTACCCACGAGGCCAGCTGCTATGGAGATTTTTTTAGATAATGAGCTGCTATGGAGATTGATTTGCGAATTTTGCATCTCCACCACGTCGAAGCCGTCGAGGAGGCCATCCAGCAGCAATTGCTCCTGACTAAGAAACTGCTGCAACGACGACGACGACGTCTCCAAGGGTTCTTGCCACGATGTGAGATCTCCATGGAAGTAGAGCTACTGTTGCTGATGCTGCTCGTCATAGCAGGCGAAATTGTATTTTGCTTCTTGGTTGCTCTGCTCCTGCTGCTCCGGCAAGATGTAGCACTAGCTTTGCTCGCCGTGAGTAGAAGTCGATCGCGGGGACACAAACACGGGCTCGTCCGACAGCCGGCACGGCCCGTCCACGCCGCTCGACCCACGGCGCCGTCATCAGCTCCCTCTGCCATTCACGGCACTGCCGGGAGGACGGAGCCTGTCCTCACCTTCACCGGCACAGCGCCCTCACTAGGGGACGAGCTCCCTCACGGCGCCGCCGCTACTCCCGACCGCCTGACGCCGCCGCCGTCCCCACTGCCGCTTCGTGGTGAAGAGAAAGGCTGGGGGAGAGAATGAGAGAAGGGAGAGAGAGAGGGGGAGGAGGAAGAAGGGGAGGAGAGAGAATGACATGTGGGCCCCCCCATGTCAGTGGGTCCCCCGTGTCATCCTTTGTGTGAAAGATAAATGAATTATTTTTTTAATTCTAATGCCACTTAAATGCCACGTGTAAAGGAGATCCGGTCAATACCGTCATGTAGGCGTCACATCAGCGAAACCGCCCTTCAAAACCGTTAAGGGAGTCAAATTATACCGGTTTTAAGAGTTTAGGGGTCGAGATATCCGGTTTTATGGTTTAGGGCTACGGATTAGATTTCGATAACTTTTGAGGGTCACGAAGTGAACTTATTCCAAATATAAAAGCAGCAGTAGTACTGGAAGGAGGGGCATGAAGAAAATCCCAGAACAGAAGCTTGGACTGCAGCCCTGGACAGCACAAGTGAACGGCGGCAGCGACCACGACGAATTGGGTCCGGGCTTGGATCCTCGTCGAGTATCTGTTTTCTTCTTCCACCTCTCCCACCTCTCCGTTTCCTAACTGCTAGTAGAACTTTTCTACCCCACTTATATCCTTGCCATCTCCATCTCCACCCTCCATTGTTACACTAGATATTGTTGTTTGAAAATATTGTAAATCGGGTTCTTAACACCAACCTGCGCTCTGCAAGACTACAGCTGCAAACATTGCCGTGTTAAGTCAGCGGCAGCGAGCTGAGTGTTGAGATGGGACCGACCGGCGGAGGGATGCGGGCCGACTGGGTGGGCCGCCGTGAGTTTTTTTGTGGAATAGGTTTACTTTAGATCTCTCATCTTGATGTCGGAGTTTTGAGTTACATACCTAAACAACAAAACTGGGTAGAACGCATCCCTCATATTTTAAAACCGATGCAAATATAGCCCTAAAGCAGTATCAAAGGCGTTTTTGGGTGATGTGACGTTAACATGGCACAATAAGCAAAAATAATAAAAAAACCATGTGGGATCCACATGTAAATGAAACAACAATCTTCTTTCTTATCCCCTGTCACTTTGTTTTATTTGGTGGAGACCGGATGCAAATGGACAAAATGATAACAAAGAAGATTAATGTTTCACTTATATGTAGGTTTCATTTTTTTTTATTTTGCTTATTGAGCCACGTCAGCATCACTTCACTTAAAATTGTTTCCAATACTGTCTTAGGACCATATTTGTCCCGGTTTTATGTTTTCGTGATATGATTTAAAATTAAGTACTCGACATCAAGATAAGAGATCTAAAGTGGACTTACTCCGTTTTTTTTTTGGGAGTTTGTTTGTGATCGAGAAGTAAAAGCCCAAGCAAGTATTAGTCTTGGGCAGCTGAGCTCCTGGCACAGAACAGCCCCATGCTTTTTTGGGGCTGTTTGCCAAGTTGGCTGCAATTCGATTTTGGTCTTTATATACTGTTCATTCTTTTCTGGGTCTGTTTGTCAAGCTGGCTGCGACGACTGCGGCTGCGGAGTGTGCGGCACTGTTGATGTCGGCTGCGCCGCAGCCACAAAACATGCAGCCGAACATGTCCCATATAATTATATCCACTGATTAGAGTGCGAAGCAAATGACATGGAAGGGAAATGAAGGGTTCTGGATGACATATAAAGTATTTTCTCAAGAGATAAAGTGCCAGGGGCACAACACAAAGAGATGTATACATGCATTTTCCTCCAGGGTTATTTTGCTCGCTACTTATTACGTTACTGTTTGTGCATAGACAGTTCATGAATTGGGATTCTCTACATCACAGGTTGTAATGTAGAGGATCTATAGTATCCAACATTATGGGAAATGGAGACCGTCTGATCAAGGTCAGATGGATCAAATCGTGTGCTATAATAAATCTTCTACGGTACTCAACAATGTTCTACAATATTTTCGTTACTGTTGCTACAGTGGATCAACATTGTTCATTCCATTGATTTAATATGCTCCTTACATGAATAGAGTACTGCGGACGATCCGGATCCACAGTTCATTCTTAGATGATTTCTTTAATTAGGCTCCATCTATGACGGAGGAGTTTTTCCCTCTTTTCATGCAAGACTTAAAATGTCTCTATCTCTATTCAGCCTATCGCTAGTATATATCTTTCGTAAAAAAAAAAAAAATCCAATTTTAGCTACGAATCTAGACAGAATAGTATATCATTTTCATCTTCACTCTAGTCTCAGCTCAAATCTTTTGACCATATGCACATTCTCGTCTTTTTGGAGAATCTCTCTCCAATTGAGCCAAAAGTGACATCCAACAAATTGCTAATTTTTTAGAGTGTCTTTCAACCGTGACATGTTTTTTCGAAATCTATCAGCAAATTACACAGAATTTGAATGCCCTAGAGTAAATTTTGCCTACTACTCCCTCCATCTACTTTTGATAGTCATACTTCATTTTAGCACAATGACCAAGAATAAATTACTTATCATCTATTTAAATATGCTATTAGTTATTCCTCGTAAATAAGCGATTCATTAATGTTTACATTTCTCGATGCCATGTAGCCAATTTTGTGTAGAAAAATAGGGAGTCACGTATTAAATCTGAGAAAGTCATTGATTGGATTGAAATATATCTATCAAAAATAAATTTTTTAGATTTAGAAATATGACTATAAAAAGTAGATGTAGAGAGTAAATGTCAAATTCAATTCGTTGACGGAGGAGTATGTCAGCTCGTTTCTACTGTCTACTGGAGTAGCTTGGGCATCATTTACGATGTTTTGTGATTTTTTTTTGTTAGTGATATTGATACATAAATGCATGAGTTATCTTGCTTTTATAGTAATAATTGATCTCTAGGCTTAAATCTTTTCTTATATAGGTACACTAAATTATTACTATATGATTTGTAGAAAAATTTCATACTGCAATAATTTTCCGCCCACCCCCCCCCCCCCCCCCCCCCCCCCCCCCAACCCTTCGCCGCCGCCGCCCCCTCCTCGAGCGACGTCGCCATCCCCTCGTCGCCTCCTTGTCGCCGGAAGCCTCACCGCCATCTCCTCCCTCCGTTCCTCGTCCTCACTGGAAGGGTCATATTGAAATTCTATAGACGCATTTATTATCGCGTGAAATTCGGAACCTTCCAAATTCCACCCTTTTTAACCTGACCCCCCTTCATTAACAGTTTAACTTTTTCACCTTGGCTGCATTTTACTGTGCGTGACTGGCGACGTCTCGAATTCCCCGACATCCATGTCTCCATCCCCACTACTCGCCATCCTCCTCACAAAACCCTCCTCTGTTCGCTCGATCGCCGGAAGCCTCCGCCGAGCGCCGCCGCGTGCCGGCGTCGATGGCCATGTCCGATGGGGCGATCCCCCTCGGCTGTAAACGGGCGATGGCCGCCAAATCCCAACCGGCGGAGGCGGCGGAGCTCGTGGGCTCATCCTCTCCGGCCGTGACGCCGCCGCCGCCTCCGACGGAGACGCGGGCCTCCGACGATGGCGATTCGGAGGGCGATGACGAGGCTGCGACCGACTTTGAGAGATTCACCGATCACCACCTGCAGGAGTCGATCAAGCGGACGCGCCACTCGCTGGGGCTGTGCGCCAGGCTGCGTGACGGCGGTGTAAAGTTTCGAAGGAGAATCCGCCGCATGGAGAAGGAGCTTGATCGCCGCCGGGCCGCCGGGCCAAGGAAGGTGAGTGAAATGTGGGTTTTTAGCAATCGTTCTGGGTGGAGAAGGGAGGCCCAAATGAAGGTTTTTGGAACTATGTGTATCGCCTTTTTTTTTATTATTATTTCTTCTAGGTTTCATGACCCGTGGATTTTTTTTTCTTGCGAGGTTATGTGTGGGTTAGGAATTTTGAGGAATAATTTTGAGGAATGAAGGAGCGTGCAGATTTATGATGTGTTCTAAATTTATCTCGGATTTTAGATTTAGTGAGGTTCTGGGTAAAAATGAATTGTTTTCTACTACCACTGATTACTGAAAAAAAAAAAGTTCTCTTTGTTTAGAATGGGAAGAGTACGGCTAGCACGTTAATAAACGTATAAATTGAAATCCTATGCATGTCGAGCACTATGCTCCGAACCATTTCCATGAATTGTTACAGTCGGCTGCTAAATTAATTTGCTGGGTTATTTGATCATATAGAAATGGGTGTTGCAAAGTCCGGTTATTTTAGCTGCCGACCCATGTTTATTTTTCTTTTCTGACTTGTACTTCTACTGGCTTTCAGTAATGAATTTCTGAATTTAAAAATTGATAGTTGTTAATAACTTTATGTGATGTGCAATGGAAGGGGCTGTCAAATAATTGTCAAATATAGGATGCCTTATATCGTGGGATGGAGGGAGATTATTCAATAGCGTTGATGAGTTCATGAGGGCCACTATATAAGTTGTCAAATAATTATTTGTTAACGACTTGCAGATTTTCTCTCTTCTCTTTTGTATTCAATTAGAGAAATCATATAATTTTTGGCTTTTGACCTTGAGAAGCCAGAAGCGCCAAGTGATTAAGAATTAGTTCAATTTTTTCCTTGGAAAATTTTGCACAGCATCATTTCATTGTAATGTGAGCTATTGTGTTTACAACAGGGATGGACAATACAGTAACAAGTAAAAAAAAATGAAACATTTTTCCACACTATTCTTTTCTTTCCTGTTGACAATACAGTAACAAGTAAAAAAAAAGAAACATTTTTCCACACTATTCTTTTCTTTCCTGTTCCCTAGAGTGCTATCACCCTAATGTATCATATTCATAAGCATATTTTGTCCATGTCCTGGGTTAAGTTTTTTTTCTTAAATTATTGTAGGGTGTCATAACTTGGAGGCCGACAGTGCAATCTCCTAGCCAGGATGATTCCCATGCCTTTAGTAAGCACTACATATTCATTTGTTGTTTATGCATAATCACATATCATTAGTCATTATTCACGGAATACACATCCTGATCTGCTTTCTTTTACTTATCAATCAGTTTGATTATTTATGGTCTTAGATGATAAATGTTGAAATCAGCACATAGCTTCGTTGTGAGTCTGATCTAGATGTATTGCACACAGAGAAATTAAGATTCATAGCAGTACGTAGGAGTTAAATGGTATTAAATTTCAAAACGAAGGTAGGAATTCTCATTGTAGAGCTCATGGAAAAGCTCCACTGGACAATGTACAGATGTATATCTTCCTACTGCCTCTTGAGGGAGAGCATAGGTGTTTCAGACTCTAGGCACTTAATTATTGAGACAGTTTCTGTGCATGATCAGCAAGCCACCCACTGAACCAAATGCATGAACTTCTGGCTTACTTTGTTTGGTCAATGACACGAATTGCACATCACTGTTGGAGACTTGGATCTTATCTTTGTGTACCTGACTGTTAATCCTCTTTTGTAGAGGATGGTGACAAGCTCAACTGGGTAAATACTTCTAGCAAACACCACCAAAATGTACCTATTACTCCTACAACGAATTATGGACAGGTGTGCCTTTTTTATGTCCCTTTTTCTAATGGCACATTTTTTTGTGATTAAAATCTACGTGATATTGTGAATACTCTTCCTTGTTATATGCAGGCTGAGGATTCAGCATTTTTCAAAGAACTAAGTTATTTTGGCCGAGAAAAACAGGCAAGCCTTAAGAAAGTTGAGCAAAGCTCAAGAACTACAGTGAGTCATCAACCGAAAAATCATGCAGTTTGTCCAAAGCGAGCTGATGATAAACAATTGCACATGGACAATAAGATTATTGTCAACAAAAGGAAGTTAGGTTCGAAGAGCTGTCTCAGAAAAAGACCGAAAAACAACTCTTTTGATTCAAACGGCATGTATGATAAACTACATACAAAAGATGTCACTTTGGGGAGATCAACTAAGAGGTATGCACTCCTTTTTGTTGATCTACTTGAATTTATTCCTTTTTCTACTTTTAGTATGCCACCCCTTGTTTAGTAATCCATTTGCGTTGCTTTTCCAACTGCAGACTTTTTACATTGTCCTTGGTGTACATCATTACAACTTATGCTGCGGTTTAGATTGTTGCATCTTTCATATTGTTGGTCATTTTGCAAATAACAAATTTTCTATCTGTTTGCTCCCATGGTTCCTGTCAGCTGCACAATTTTTGTTCCCATCTAGCAGGAAATTACTGAAAGATGTTGAAAACACTGTTTTCTCAAACTAACTATAATATCTATTGTCTAATACACACATGAAACTCTTGATAGAAATAATTTGCTATTCTTTCCATGTGCATGTCTTATGCTTTGATTCAGTAGATGACTAGATGTTGAGACTTTGTTTTGTCTGTCTTCGATGGGTATTGTCACTGGAGACTTCAACGTTACAGTCCATCTAGCTACACTAGTGGGCGCATTAAGTGCATTCATATCTAATAATGTTTTATATTTTGTATTGTGCACGGCTTGTATTAACTGCTATTCGCCTAGTCAGGCAAATAGTTTGGCAGTGGTACTGTAAGTTATTACCTTACTTTCCCTGGTTTCCTCATAGCCAGTGATTTCGATCGGCTTGATGGAGTTTATAAAAGTATGACAGTAAGCCTATCTTATCTTTTCTAATTTTTAGGAAGAATGAAATTGCATCTTGATAGTTCTTTGATCTATATCTTGTAGTGTCTGAAACCAATAAATGTAGTTATTGCTAACCATCTTTATTCTCATGAAGCTATATCATCTCGATTATTTAAAGCCAAGCCGCCTAGCTACTAAGCACCTCATGTTTGACATTTTGTCATGCAAATTTCCCCCAGCAATATATGCCTTCAAACTGATTTATGTTTCTCATACCGAAAATGGTTCTGATGTGCAGGTGGCAGCATACTAAGAATCACATCACTGAGTTCGGGGGCCTATTTGATTCTAAAGAAAGAAATAAAAAGAAGGTGAGCCACGGTGACGGTTATTATTACATTTTTTTTCTTACATTGTTATGGTACTTTCCCATTTGTTCCATGTTAAATCTGTTATGTTCACATTGGATGTGATGATTCGTTCTACACGCCAGTCCCTCTTCCAACTGTTCACATAAAAATGTCCCATGTCAACATATGAAGTCCTAATCCTCTCCTTGGATATCTGATCCCCCCCTCCCCCGGCAACCTACATGCACATACAAATCATATCTAATTTGGAAATACACATTGATTTCTCTTACAACATTATGTTTGTAACGAAATAACCATGATCACATGTAAATGCTTTCAAACATGAATCTAACAGTTCCATTTCTATACTACTGGACTCATCATTGGTCATTAATCACCAAATTTGAATCTTGAAATACACATGAGACATATAAAAATCAACAGAGGGAGTACTCAACATGATCCAGTACAAATAATCAATTTCTTCTGCAGAGCCCCAGTACACTGCCAGTACAAACAAAAATTGCAACACGCACATTTGACTTAATAAGTTGTAGTCGTATTATTTTGTGCAAACAGGTTCTCTGTTATTTTACCTACCATTTTTATTTTATTGAACAATAATTCAATGTTCTTAGATCCTTGAGGTTAATAAAATAAAATTAAAACCCTAGACATACCACATCTTGGGCACCAACTCATGTACGATTGATTGGAATTTAATTTTCTAAGATGATCTCCAAGATTTCCAGTGATGCAATGATGCTACATCATCACTAATTTTGTTGATATTGTCTATTCAAATTGTTGACACAAATAATTACTCCATGCGTATTTCAATTATGTTCTTATATGTTTTTAGGATGTGGTTCTCTTGGATGATGAAGATATGGAACCTGCTAAATCAATTAATGTTGAGATGGCTCATAAATGGTAAGGCAATAGTGATGATGTCTTTTGCCTATTAAAGTTTCTTTGCCATTAATTTTTTAGACATGATCAATTATAGATATTATTTCATTAATCAAATCACACTTGTGTAGGGATGAGTCAAAGATTTACTATCCTTCAAGGTGAGAATCATGTATTGTCATTGAGGTACCGGGAGGAGAGAGAGATTTCTCCCTTCCAAGTTGATACGTTTGCTTCTGTCAACAGGACTGATCTCGAAACTTTTGAGCTGATCTGCTCTGACATAGAATGCCTTGAGCCTGAAGAATATTTGAAATCACCTGTTATAAACTTTTATATGCAGTAAGTAATATTTTTCTGCTCTGCAATCACTTTATCTCCATGTTCAACCTACAAGTGATTGCATAGGTCCCTGTAGCTGTTAAAAATAAATCTTCATGGATGTGATTGAGCTGCATTTATTTTAAGGTGTCAGTTCATTTCTAATATTGCTTACAATTTCTGGACTAGTCAACTTTGAATTGCTACTTTAGTGGTTCTGAGTATTATGTTAGAATAGAAAAGTATGCTTGCTCATGTATTCACAATATTAGTGGTCCTTATTGCTCATGAATGCATTGTCTGAGGCTGAAAGGAATATTTGGTGTGCAAAGGTGCAAAATTGTGTCCAGTAGACTGGTTCATGACTTGTCAATATATCTCACTTTTGCTATGGGGTGTATCATTGTAGATTTGTCAAAATTCAGTACTTTGTTGTAGGCTTGAACTGTCCACTCTGATTATGGTCATTTCAGGTACCTCAGGAAATCTAGAACATGTGGAGACTTGTACATTTTCAATACATATTTCTATAGCAAACTTGAAGAAGTACTATCCAGGATGGTATGCTCTTTAATCTTTCTGTGATATATTTGTGATGTTCAACACCACTTATCAATACCCTTCAGTGACCTGAATTTATACTTCAATTGGTGCATGAGTTTACATACCACATAAACACTTGTGAATTTCTTGGTATGGTGCGATGTGTTCTGCTGTTGAGCAGTTATGTCATAGTGTCGTTTAGTTCATATTTGTGTTATCTTGCCTTATAAATATAGAAGCTTCAATCTATTAATATTGTTAAGAGAGGGCGAAAAGGAGTCACCACATTATCTATTGGTCTGGTGCATGTTGAGCCTGGACGTATATTGTAGGATGAAGGGAGTAGTGAGCAAAACATTGAATATATTCACACAAATCATGTTGACCAAACAATTAACTTCTTTAATCATTATCTTCAGACATGAATCACGTTGACTGCACAATTTATTTCTTTGTTCATACTCTAGAGACATGGCTTTTCCTAATTGCCAAATAAAATCCTACTTTGAGTTTTGGATATATTGCATAATCACCATTTAGGTCCTTACTATATCTTTTAGGGGACGTTGAATGGGAAACTTGCAAATATTATGAGTTTATGTTCAATTTAATTGCTGTTTGTTACCTTTTGCATGGAGTACTAAAGTAATACCTTACCTTTACTCTTTTACATGCTGGGATTATCTCTTCTTCACCTGCAATGCTAATACCTTCCACTGCTGACTGATTACCTTTTCTAGGGTGACCATGATGATTCACAATTCAGCAAGTTAAGGAGGTGGTGGAAACATATAGATATATTTAGGCAACCGTACATAATTCTGCCTATTCATGGAGAGTGAGTTTTTTCTTCTCTGGATAATACTTAGATGAAGCAGAATTTTTTTTTCCCATCTGCTCCTTAGGCAAATGGTTAGCACTTTACATGAGGTTATTTTATGGTTTGTAAGCAATATTCTGATGTATCTAGTTATCATATATGATGTTAATTAGCTTTTTTGTTGTAAATTAGGATGCACTGGAGCTTGATAATTATCTGCATGCCTGCAAAAGAAACAGAATCTGGGCCGATAATACTTCACTTGGACTCTCTAGGACTCCATTCCAGTCGTGAAGTTTTTTATGTTATTGAGAGGTACACAGTCACTCTTGATACATGCTAAGCATTTGGTTTTGATCCCAATCTTATAGGTTTAGATAATTGATCCAGGACTGATGCCTGCCGTGCACTTTTCCTGTTGTTATTTTGTAGTTCTAAGTTTCCTACTATTAACCTACTTCAGCCTTCTCCATGAATTTCATTGCAGCTTCCTCATAGCAGAATGGCAACATCTACAGAATGATTCTTCTTATACTATCCCCTTTTCAGGGAGAATATGGAATCATCTATCAAAAAATATAAACAAGGAAAAAGTTCAGGTAAAAAACCTAGTTTTCTAGCAAATATTTGTTCAGAGGATAGCGGTTTGTTGTTTCACAATAATTGCTCTTTAGTCTTTACTGTGTTTCCTGATGTACTCCCTCCTTTCCAAAATATAAGCATTTCTAGCTATGAATTTGGACAACTGTATGTCCAGATTCATAACTAAAAGTTGTTATATTCTGGGACAGAGGTGGTGGTTTTCTAATGGTTGTTTGACTGCCTTCTATTTTTTACATATCCAGGTGCCAAGTCAGCGTAATAAGTATGACTGTGGTATCTTTATGCTTCATTACATTGAGAGGTTTATTCAAGAGGCACCAGAGAGGCTGACAAGAGAGAACCTTTGCATGGTATGTATCAATTTTCCTCCACTATCTTCAGACATGTCTTGAGTGCTGACTATTATGCTCCTGCTGGGTCTTCAGTTTGGACGCAAATGGTTCGATCCCAAAGAAACTTCTGGGCTGCGGGACAGAATACGGGCACTAATGTTTGATGCATTTGAGAGTGCTCGGATGGATGATGAATCGTCACAGTCCGAGTCACATTCTGATGATCAATCTGGAGATGACGATAAGGACAGGGATGGAGTCATGGTTGTGGTGATTGACTAACGATGGATGAATGACACCTAGCTTTACATTATGTGATGGTACAGTTTCAGGCTTTCAGCAATATCGGCTCTCAAATGCCATGCTGTTTGTTAGCTGAAAAGTGTTTGTGCTGCTCTGGAGACTGTACTAGAAAAGGATGCGCCAGTGGTGCTTAGCGATGCAATTATAAAGTACTACACAATGCACATTTCTTGTAGCCTGGTAGCTTCTGGGGTTTCAAGATGAAAGTTTAGCGTTTAGGAGATGCACTTTTGTGCATATTGATAGGAGGGGGATCGAAACCCCGTGCCTGAACGCCTTCTGTACATATTGATAGGAGTGGATCGAAACCCCCCCTAAACGCCTCAGTGCCTCACATTCTGACTATGCTTTTTTTTTTTTGGCAGACATAGCATGTTTGGTTGAGGAAATTATTAGGGGGATGGGAGTTTGAGAGGTAGGGATTGTTAAGTCTATTCTTTGGTTGAAGGACGTGAAAGTTTTAGGAGAGTTTGGAAAGAAGAGAGTGAACTTCCATCTTTTCAATACCTTCGTAGGGGCATGTAACTGGAAGGGAATTCCCTTCCAAGTTTCTAAGTACGATGAGATAAATCTAAATTGTATTTCATCACTTAAAATTCAACTCCCATCCATACTTCACATGATTTCACTTAAAATTCAATTCCCATTCATATTCCCCGTGATTCTCATCTCTATTACCAAACCCATAAAACCAATCCCTTCGCTAACTCCCTTTGCACACACCATTTGATATGTTACCTTAAGGCGTCTTTTTCACCAAATAATACCAAATGTAAAATACCACTGGCAGGAGCATGGTGCATGTCACAATTACATGCCAAACAAGTTTGCATCAACAGAAAAACTGACATGGTGTAGACTTTGCATTGCTGCTAGGCAATTGGCGTCATATACTGAAGGAAACTGTAATCCTATGGCGTCATAAACAAAGATTTTTTTTTTGCGGGGTCAAACTCAGAATTAACGGACGCAAAATGCCGTTAATCAACAGAAACAGGTAAATGCATAATATGTTGCAAAGTTGTGATGAATATGATGCTTGGACAATCATCTGGCACATGAGGCCATCATAAGTTTTAAGCAGATAAAAAATTTAGTACAGATTCCATCAGTAAAAATCCAGGGTATATAGTCCACAAGTCTTGTAACTAGTGTTATTGGAACCTGCTGGGGGAAAGGCTAACAGAAAAGTTTCTTGTGTGGTGGCCAAAACACCACTCCTGTTATAGAGGTGTTGCAAACCCTGTGATAGCACACCAGAAAAAAAAAACACAACGGGTTAGAACAAAAACAACAGTATCAGATGGCAAAGAAAAGGGGTGCATGACAGCATTAGACTGAGACAGACATAAGCAGGTGCTGTGTACCGAAGCTAATATAAGTGGTTTGGTCCAGAACAAAATTTTCTGCTAGCAAGCATATAAAAGACAGGGCTTACAACAAGTCAGACAGGGGCTTACATAGTTGCACATGTTTCCAGCAGAAACAGTACTGAGAATTCAAGATACTCATACTATAGCATATAGTCCTATAAGATAAAATTGTGCAAGGGTTATGTAAGTGGCGAAATGTACTTAGGAGGACAATCAAGTAAGTGGTGAAATGTGAGAATGCACTGATAACTGTTCTCCAAAAGGAGAACTCTGTCATGAAATGCTCACCAACTGAAAACAAAGACCTTTCTGGTGCTTGAATTAAGATAAAACTTATTCAAGGCATGACAAATATAATGTTGAAAACCTCTGCTTAATCAAATGTTTTTATTGCAAGTAAAAGCTATAGCTGAAGCAAACATTTATCCGAATATATTATGCAATATAAAAAAAGACGTGAATATTAGGGAATGGCCTAATATCAAATAATTAGAAGGGGTGAGGCTTTGAACCTGGGTCGTCTAGCCCACCACCTTGTGGAGCTAGCTAGAAGACCCCTGGGCATTTCTCTATACTATGCAAAATACACCATGACCTATATTCATTAGAGTCGAAATATACACATGCATTCATAATCCAATTATGACAGCAACGATGGTGGCATCACTGCATCAGTAACTAAAGATAGGAAAATATGAAAAAGTTGAATTACAATCTTTGACCCAATCTATCAAATAGATCACATAACAGGAGGCAGCAAATTGAACATATCAATTCGAAATTCTATAGATTAGCACATTACACATTCCAGCCAATACAAGAGTTCTGCCTCAGGCATAACCGGATGGTAGTATTATACCACTTTGGCTAATGTGGATTTAAGATGATGGATGGGTGCACCAAAATCAAACCCAACTTAAGGGAACAACATCATGTCATTTTTCAGTTCCTAAATGGACATCATTTTTTCTGATCTAATCCATTACAGCTCCTCTAACAATTTAGCACTGAGATTAAATTAGAAAACGAAGTTGCGCATGTTTACCTTCTGAGAGCCAACCCCAAGATCCGGGCTTAAGCCCGAGCATGGAGGTGAGCAAAGCCGACGCAGTGGCGCTGTGCAGCGGCATCAACCCATGCGCGCCGCCGAGCGCCGCCACCGGGACCCTGCATCGACGACCGCGCCGAATCTGAGCAAACCAAACCGTCCTAGGGGACTGACGCGGAACTAATCGACGGAATAGTAATACCTCGAGATCGCGGGGCGCCGGCGAGTGGAGCGAGGCAGAAAGGAGGCTCCGAGCTCAGGGGAACGAGCCGCCGCCGCAGCCGGCGCCGGCCGGGAGAAGGCCCTGGAAGAGGAAGCCGAGCGCAGCCCCGCGAGGGCTCGCCGCGCGCCGCCAGCCGCCGTCGCCATGGCTGGTTTGGAGTTTGGACGGGCTCTAAAACCCTCCTCTCGTTGCCCTTCTTGGGCTTTCCTTGCTTGCGGATTGTCGCTGGGTTCAGGTTATGTGGACTGGGTCTACAGAACTAGCTGTGGACTACAGTGTCTCTGTATTCTCTCATCTTTGAAGAATGAAACGAATAGATGAAATGTCCAAGTTTCAATTGAACTCTTATAAACATTTCATCAGTCGGATTTGGTTCAACAGCTCATCCAGTCAACATTTAGATTTTCTTCGCATATTGTGAGATTAAATCCATCCTAAGGAACTGTTTGAGGCAAGGGAAAGGGAAAGATCAGGAAAATAAGTAAAACAAGATGATTTATTAGCGTATGATTAATTAAGTATTATAATTTAAAAATGGATTAATATGATTTTTAAAACAACTTTTGCAATCTAAAAGTACGTGTGCGAAAAATGACATAGACATTTTCTCTCCGTTTGTTCCTTTTCTATCACATCCTCCATCCACGAAATAGCGTGTGGTGAGAGAAAATGTAGTTCTAGAGGATACGCCATCCGAGCATGCAAAGATAGCACATGCGCTATCCCGGAGAGATCCTTGCGCCATCCCACAACTGGCACCCTTATCCGGTTCTCTTCCCCTCCCCCCCCCCCCCCCCCCAATCGGGATCGATCCATGGAGGGTGAAGGTAGAGCGGAGAGAGGATGCACTAGTGGCCACCTTTGCTGGCCACTCCCGCCGTCGGCCACCTGTGCTTGCCGCCATCACTCCACCCAGCTCGCTCGCGTCGCTCCTCTACCCGTGCAGCCGCTCGCTTTGCCGCTTCGCCCGTGCCGCCCCTCCATCCAACGCCGCCCCTCCACCCGCGCCGTCCCACTAGTCAGCCCTCCTCATCCTCCCCGCCCTCTCTGCAGTGGACATACAAGAGAGAAAGAGAAAAGGTGAGGAAGTTTTTTTTAAGAGTGGTGAAAGGTGAGGAAGTTAATATAAATGTACGGTGATTGAAAGATATCAATAAAATATAATATAGGATGTTGGTATATGGATGATCGTTTGGAATTTGTTGAGTGAAAAGTAATATGGAGTAGGAATCGTTTTGGATGACCATCTAAATTGGAATATGGAGGATTAAATTTGGATAAACTGTTAGGATGCTCTAAGGCCCATTCAATTCAGATTTGGGTTGCGGGGTTTTCATAAGTATGCTTTTCAAACTACTAAACCGATTTTAAGAAAATGTTCTATATAAAAGTTTTTTTAGAAATTAAACAAATCTATTTTTAAATTTATAATAATTAATATTTACTTTTTTGTTCGCTAATTATAAGCTTCTCTCATAAGCCATGGCTCATGATCCCAAACCCCACTATATAGAACGGGGCCTGAATTAGCTATTGAAGTTATATTGTGCAATAGTATATTGAAGCCGGTTGGAGCCTAGTAGGTATGCAAGCGGGGCGGCAAGCGGGTTTTTTTAGCCCGCTTATCTCACTTCTAATTCATTTTTTCTTCTAAATTTTATACTACCATGTAAGAAATTAACTAGCAAACAGGTTTTTATACGGGTAATAGGACTACCCACTTGCATCCGTAGAGCCCAGTAACTCTTCTGCTTCCTTCAAAAGTTTTGAAGCCAGTCTTTCTCCACCCAATGATATGCTTGGGCAGTCAGCTACTACTCCTTTTACCTATACACAGATATATCAAACCTCGAGAAAAGGCTTTGATCCGAACAAGAGCGAAGACATACCAGCACCAACTCCACTTCCAGGATGGTACATGATTAAAAGTACACAATACAAAACCAAACGAAATTTATGTGTATAGTAATCTCCATCTCATACAACTAAAATCAAAAGTAGCATGTTTCAAAAAGAAAAATCAAAAGTAGCAGTTGTCGAATAACGCAGCTTGGACGTTCAGTGAAATAAAATCAAAAGTAGCAGTTGTCGAATAACGAACATTGGACGTTCAGTGAACTAATGAGTATATGAACCGATCAGAATGCTGTGTTTTCAGCTAAAGCACACACCAGTGTTATTTTTCCTGACAATTGGGATCAGCACAAAAGCATGTTTATAGAACCTTGCAGTGACACATACAGCGAATTTAGATGGCCTCCTAGAGAAGAAGTGCCACTGAAAGGCAGCATGTAAGATTGTTCAAGTTCAAACGCTTGATTTCCAGAATAATAAATCACCAAAAGAAAAGTAAAAGAGAATGAGCGTTCAAAGAAAAAGCATACATGTGCCTGACATGAAACTAGTGGCTAGCTAAGTGTTTGGCAACAGCCTACCTTCTGGATTTACACAACCTATTGTGGTTTTGTACCTCAAAATTGAACAATGTAGGTTTGCTATATTGCGTTTACCAATAGTCTTTGCAAGAGCATACACCATTCTCAAAATGGTGAAATCTCTTTGCATCCCTTGCAATGATCAAACGACCAACGAGTTTAGAGATTATCTTCAAAGCTGTATGACAATCTCCACATGAGCGTAGATTCTTTATAACCCGAATAGGTGACCGAGCAGCACTAGTTATAAGACCGTAACTGACAGCTAGCCTCTCACTATGAGCTAGTAAAGCATCCTCTTTAGTTTCTTGATCAACATCATGAAGCACAAATCGAGTATCTGCAATATAGCCAGCCTCTTTCATATGAGCTGCTAAGTATCTCAGCTCTTCATAGATCTTACGATGTTCAGGATGGGACCTATCTCCTGCTCTGTATTCATGAACTTTGCTCCTAGCTTCAACAGCATTAGCCTTTTTTCTTTCTTTCTCCTTTGCAAGTTCTGAAGCATCAACAGGGAAAAGACCAATTTTAGACTGGTCATTTAGCCTAGAAGAATCCAATCGCTCTACAATTTGAGCACAGCGATTTCCTAGCTCCAAAAAGCCATTTAGTCGACACATATTCATCAAACTTTCCCAGACATCAATGCTCGGTTCCACAGGCATTTGTTCAACAAATTCACGAGCTTCATCAATATAGCCAGACTGCCCAAGCATATTAACAATGCTGACATAATGTTCCATGGTGGGAATTACACCAAAGTCCTTTTGCATTGATTCAAAATGCAACATCCCCTCATCAACAGAACCCAAAATTCCACATGCCAAGAAAACACTTGTGAACATGGTTGAATCTGGCTTATTACCTGTCTGCTTAAACTGATCAAAAAAATCAGTTGCTTCGTCACCAAGACCATTATACACAAAACCTGAGATCATAGTGTTCCATGATGCCAAATTACATTGAGCTATAGTATTGAATAGCTTCTTCGCATCTTCCATTGACCCACATTTAGCATACATCTCCAAAATTTTGTTGTTAATATCCGTGTCAACAGCAAGTGCTGATTGAGATATTTGATTATGTATTTTTCTTGCTTCTGCAAGAGAAGTTGCATCACCACATACTTGCATCAATTTAAAATATTGAGGAGCATGCACTACAGTTCCTTCTTCCTGTAGCAAAGCCAGAAGTTCCACAGCTTCTTTTACTTTGCCATCTTCACATAACTTATACATCTCTTCAACAGTAACTTTGGATTCTCCACTGGTTACACCAGATGCTCCAGAAGGTAACCCATCAATTGACGGGCTATCAGTTAGTGGACTGCGGTATATGCCATCTTGATACAGTGCAGGTGCATGAGTATTGTGTTGCACAGATCTGTTTACATTCATGGGTTGCCCTGGAAAATTACCTTGTGCATCAATTTTGCTACTGACGTAAGGGCTCTGAGGTGCATGTGAAAAATTATGTGAAATACCACCATTGTAGCCTTGCTGAAAATTTGCAGCGTGTTCCTTATTGAATCTACTTGGATTTGGATATTCTGAGGTAGAACCAGGCCTATTTGCATAATTGCCAGCAGATCTTTGATCAACTTCCTGTTGTTGAAAGACTTGCTGATCATTTCCAGTTGATTTTTGATATGATTGTCCTGAAGGGCCATATCCATACTGCCTACTATCATATGCCTGCTGGTTATTTTGGGTGTTGTAGCCAGATCTGTATGTGTCAGATCCATGATAATGATGCCCTGTACCATATCCAGAAACGCCACTATTATTACCTTGTCTGCGGCCATACTGGGAATTTGGTAGATCCCCATTAGGGATTTGCTGGTTGTATGCAGTACCACCACCATAAGGTTGCTTGTCATTGTATCCAGGTGCTTCATAATTCACTCTTGCACTAGTATATGGCTCACTACGATTTGCAAATCCATATGATCCACCTGTTTGGGAAGGCTGCGCAGAATTGCTTCTGTACTGTGTATTGGCACTGCCATAGGGTTGCCTGTCATTATATCCAGATGCTCCATTATTCACCCTTGCACTACTGTACGGCTCATGACGATTTGGAAACTCCGGTTGCCCAGGATTGCGTCTGTAATTAGCATTGACACTTCCATCACCACTCACACCTCTAATTCTATCAGCTCCTACAGAGGAATCAGTTGAAGGGAGATTTGCCTGAACTTGGTGGCTGAGACTATCAGTTCGATGGGGCTCCCTGTAGTTCCCATCATTACGTGCTCCCCATTCACGGTGATAGTCCCCATCGATCTGTTCTGATGCGAAATTGCCAGCGCCTCGATGTGGAACCAAAGGCCACAGACAACCTCTGTCAGCTGGAAGACTGCAGCACAGTAGTAAATGGAGAAAGTGAATTTACAGGAAAGAAACATACGATCATCAGGTTATCAACTTGGAAATCCAGAGAGTAAAACGAGTTTGTTCAGCTTTGTGGAGCTATGTATTCCGGACTTGTAAGTCAGGATTGATTATTGAACGAGTGGGAACATTTCAGCATAAAAAAGGAACTACAACTATCAAGTACCCTGTATCTGCGTTCGGTGCATGCGTGCCACAGCTTCCATTTCAAACCATGATTGCCCTCCATGAACAAGTAAGAAAAGGACAATTTCTTTCCTAAAAAAAATCTCTCTCTAGAGAAAGGACTGCAAATCTGTGGCTTCGCTTCTAGCCTTCTATCACAGAAGATCACAAGTTCTCTGAGAGAACTAAGACTAAACCAAACGAACGCTATTGACTACCCAAGATTGATGCAAGGAAACAGTGACTCGCCGTAGGGCATAGTGGGGCGACGGTGCGGTACCTGGGCGGCGAATCCACGCGACGGACGGGCGAAGCGAGCGCGCCGCGAGGCGAGTAACGGGCAGCTAGGAGGGCCCTGCGTGCTCCAACCATGGCGGCCATATCTCTCCTCCTCCCTCCCTCCGACCTCGGCGCGCTCCTCCTCTCCTCCCCCTTCTCCGGCGGCTCCCTCCCCTAAAACCCTCGCGACGATGCGGCGGCCGTCCGTTGTCCAGTCCAGCCGCCAAGCAGAAGGAGCGACTGCCTCTCCGCGGCCGCGTTTTGCGTACGTGGCTGCACTTGAGTCGTCCGATGGGAATAGGCCCAATGAGGCAAAGGCCCAATGGGCCTTCTGGTTGTTGGCTTGACCGCTTTCCCCGTCTTCCGGGGCCCACAAGAGCACCGCGGCCACGGCTGCTGCCTCTCCGGCTCGCACATGGTTCGCCGCCTTACGGTGAGATCCCCGCGGCTACAGCGAGCTCGCAGGCCGCCGCCTTCCGCGCCGCCGGCCGCCGCGCCCATGGACTCCCCCTCGCAGCCGCCGCCTCCTCCTCCTCCTCCTGCTGCTGAGGGCGGTCCGGCAGCGGACAGCCAGGCCGCTGAGCTGCCCCGGCTGACGGTGACGCAGGTGGAGCAGATGAAGGTGGAGGCGAAGGTGGGCGAAATCTACCGCGTCCTCTTCGGCAACGCGCCCAACGCCAATTCCCTCATGTAAGCGAACCCTTTGAGAGCGCTCTCGCTATCACTTTGCTTTAGTTACTCGCAGTGTTTGTGCATGTAGAGTGCTGTGGCGGATTGGGATGCGAGAGATGCGCTAGATGGGTGCGGGTATCATATCGTTGTTGCTAAATTTTAGCTTGACTTGGTTCCGTAATTAGTTCATCCTTATCAATTACACAGTGTAGATATAGCCTGGTTATGTTGCTCACAGTAACAGAAGCTAATTTTCTAAAAAAAAAAAACAGTAACAGAAGCTTAATGTTACCAGTTAGGTTGAGAATTTAATGTTCCCCACCTCCTTATTACGAGATTTGGTTGTATGTTTCCTGCTTCAGGTTAGAGCTGTGGCGTGAGCAGCATGCTGAGTATTTGACGAGAGGGCTGAAACATCTTGGACCAAGCTTCCATGTGCTCGATGCCAAGTAATGGTTCTCCGGTATTGAATTATATAGCAGAATATGGTTTTAAAATGAGATTATGCGAAGTTGATGTATATATTTGGTTTTAAAATTATGTTCTAGTCGACCTTGGCTGTGCTACTGGATTATTCATGCACTTGCTCTGTTGGATGAAATACCTGACGATGTTGAGGATGATATTGTGGACTTCTTATCTCGATGTCAGGTTTGTTAAACTGCTAGTATTATATCAAAAAATGTCACTCTTACTACATAAATATGCATTAGTTACTACTCTTCACGCATCTGTAAAGAAACCAACTCAACAAATGAATTTTTCAGTACTTTGTTCTTTCCTTTACTGAGGTGATAACAAAGTTCAATCGAAGAAATAGTTCCACTTGATTTCTAAGGTCTTGTGGAATTTTGAAAGTCTCAAGCTGGGTGTCTGAATGAATGTTCTGAACCCACATGTAACTTTTCATGCATATCAAGGATAGCACAACTATCTTTGTTCTGCTCCACTTAGTTAGTTCATGTTATCCCTTTCCTTTCTCATAAAGTGTTTGGTACAACATGAATTTGCTTATGGATAACAACTAACAGTTCCCTGCCCAAAAAAAAACTAACAGTTGGAATTTGTTATACATAGCAAATAACTGAAGATATTGATTTGCACATACATGTGATTCTGAAGATTTCATTGCCATTATTATCATGATTCTTTCAGGACAAAGATGGTGGTTATGGCGGAGGACCTGGACAGGTTTTCTCTTAACCTCAAACTTTTGGGTTCCAAACTTGTGGCTGGGTAATAGCTTTGAGTTGGTTAACATTTCACATTAGTTGTCGTTATCTTAGGCAATACAAAACTTCAACAAACCATGTGAACACTGATCTTTTGCTTCAAATGACTAGATGGGCCAGTCTAGGCTACTCAACATCTTCCCTAACTAAATTGACCATCTCAAACAAGTTCGATGTGATGAAATCTCTGAAGATCAATTTATCTTTGGGTATTTGATGGCCTAAAGTGTTTATATAACTGCAGGTTCTCATTTTGATGGCAAAGTTAGTGCTTTGACTTGTGTTATCCAACTCGTGCAAACTTTAGAATAGTCAATCTTGACTGTTCTTTGATCTTCCTAATTTGAGTTCAGTTTTACGAACTCACTCGATAAGGTTAATTTAGTATGAGGCGAATTTATTGATGTCAATTTCACTTCTTTGTGCTAGTTGCCTCATCTTGCTACAACTTATGCTGCTGTAAATACACTTGTAACTATAGGGAGTGAAAGGGCACTATCATCGGTAAACAGGTAATTCTTATGGCACTATGTTGACTAAATATGCTTTCCATCTGTATCATCTGGTTAACAATTTCTACGGTGTAAATCAGGGACAACCTGTACAAGTTCATGCTTCGGATGAAAGATACATCGGGAGCTTTCAGGTGTGCATTTTCTCAAGTAGTAAACAGTGGGGAGAAAATAGTTTCTTTCCATATCGAGTTCCTTACACCTTATATCTGCCACTCATTTTATTATCCTTTGACCAGAATGCATGATGGTGGTGAAATAGATGTTCGTGCTAGCTATACTGCAATATCGGTGAGTTTCTTTGCTCCCTTAGTGTTTTCCTTGCAATTCTTTGATTTTTTTTCTTGTTTTGTTAGGTTGCCAGCCTTGTGAACATTCTTGATGGTGAACTAGCAAAAGGTGTTGGAAATTACATAACAAGGTTTGCTTTGGCTCATGTCATTGTCAATTTTCCAGGTGTAAAATATAGAATGGTTGGTTAGTTCCTAAACTAAATGCCTCCAGGTGTCAAACCTATGAAGGTGGCATTGCTGGGGAACCGTATGCTGAAGCTCATGGTGGGTATGTTTCAGCGGAGGATCTCTGTTTTTTTCTTTTTCCTGTATGTATCTATTTGGATCTTTTAAGTAATAGTTGCTTTGGTTTGACAAGGTACACTTTTTGTGGGCTGGCTACGATGATCCTGCTTAACGAAGTGGACAAACTTGATTTGGCTAGCTTGATTGTGAGGAAACCTCTGTTGATTGATTCAGTTCTCTTTCTATTCCAACTTGTGTAGTGCTACTTCTAATTTCCATGGGTTTAGTGGTAGGCAATGTGAACTTTTAAGACCATGGTATTTGGATGTGGTCCTTCGGTTTCTAGTTGTACAATGCTGAGTAGATATATTAGAAAACACCATATAGACATTAATAGTAGTTTGTGGCTGTCACAGCATTTACTTATTATAACACTGATAATTGCTTTGTGGATTGTCTTCACAATTAAGGGCTGGGTGGCATTTCGCCAAGGAGTGGAATGTGGATTTCAAGGACGAACTAATAAATTGGTTGATGGTTGCTACTCCTTTTGGCAGGTTAATACCATCCCTGTTTTTTTTTTTTTTGCCTGGCATCCTCCACTCTATCTGACAAACTTCTGGTGTATGACCAGGGAGCTGCTCTTGCTTTAACACAAAAACTAATGACAGTTGTTGATGAGCAATTAAAATCATCATATTCCAGCAAAAGGCCTCCAGGAGATGATGCTTGTGGTACGAGCTCTTATACTGGTAAGAAACATCAATATGTTTCTCATGGAGAACTGAAATCTTCATCTTAATGTTTATTTTAAAATTATATATGCTTCAAATATCTGGTGACACGCTTCATAGCGTGTGACCGCGCTTGTTCTGTTTGATTTGCTTGTGGGGATTAAGTGCAATTGTGCAAATATTACTTTTTACATATTGTATACCTTTCATTCTTCATCAACTAGGTTATCGTACTAGCTTCTTGTTGTATATGATGTTGGATTGTTTATCCCCATGATCTTATATTTGTTTTTTTTTTTGGCAGAAGCAGCATATTATGCTAAGTTTGGATATGATATTATAGAGAAGAGCAACCAAATAGGCCCACTGTTCCACAACATCGCGCTGCAGCAATACATCCTGCTTTGCGCACAGGTAATAAAAGAACATCTAATTTCATGCTTAGCTGGATTTGTAGAAAATTTCTTGCTGTAACTTGGAAATTCTCTAGTGTTTACTTGACACTTGAATGGTTAAATCTGATTCGTGTTCCAAATAACGCAGGTGCTGGATGGAGGGTTGAGGGATAAGCCTGGGAAGAACAGAGATCACTACCACTCGTGCTACTGCCTGAGTGGTCTGTCAGTTAGCCAGTACAGCGCCATGGTTGATTCTGATGCGTGCCCCTTGCCGCAGCACGTGCTTGGTCCTTACTCAAACTTGCTAGAGCCGATCCATCCGCTCTACAATGTTGTACTAGACAAATACCATACGGCCTATGAGTTCTTTTCAAGCTAGTGATACAACTGTCTAGGACATGTATGATATGTATGAGCTATACAATGTTGCGCCTTACAAGTTACAACTGTCTAAGACATGTATGATATTTCATTCTTTTTTGCACACTGACTGAACGGCCCCAGATACAAAAGTCCATATAAACTCGCAAACTGGCATTTGTTAATCTGGAATTACGCTTGTGTACATTAGCAAGGGCTCTTGGCCTTGGAGGCCACATCTCAATTATCTTGGTTACTGATGGGCCAATTGCTAACTTTTCCTAATCGGAGGTCCGAACATCACCATAATTCTAGCAAGAATCGTACTAGTCTACTACCCCTAAAATATAACTTGATGAAACTAAAAGTTGATATATTCTTATGAAAATTGGTATATTTTGGAGGTAGTAAGAAATTCATGCTTAAATACTTAGCCCTGTGAGACTGAAAAACTGTCATTGGGAACTTAATATGCATCAAGAAACTTTCATTGTTAGAAAGTTAGAAAGGCTATATTGATGTTAAATAGGGAAAGTATTTTTATCTCTCGAGAAAATATTCCCTTCATTTCTTACATGCCACCTAAATAGCCATAAAAATATTTTAAAAAAGTTAACACAACGTAGATTAATATAAAATATATTACTCTACAAACATAAAAGTTCAAATTATTCAACTTTTACAAGTTGTAAAAGAATAACAAAAATATATTTGCGAATGTACGTTAACTATTTTCAGCTAAATTTGTTCTTTGTATTACAACTGATAGAAGTAAAATTTGACCTTACATATTTATGTAGTAATATATCTCGTATTAACCTATGTTGTTATTTTTTTTATAAAAAAATATGACTATCTACTTGATTTGCAAGAAACGAGGGGATGTTTATCTCCATACACATCCATCCGCATTGCAATCACGAAATACAAGCGAGAGTTATAGACTCATTGGCAAATACTAGTACTATGAAAAGAAAAGAAAAGCATAGCATGGATGACAACCAAAATGTGAACATTACATGCATGTTTATACAACCATGTCTCACCACTGCAAAGATCAAAGCACATGACACGTGAGACATTTAGACATTTTCTTGAAGAGTCAAGGTAAACGACACGACTTTAATAGGAATTTCGCTCCCTTGAAAAGTTTTAGTTTGGATTTTTCCCAAATCAAAGAAAAAGAGAATGGAAGAATTCTTCTTATTCGATAAAAAAAGGGAACCTAGAATTATGTTTGCATAAGGTATCCTATCCCATACAATCAAATATAAAATAGGGTATGGGATGATTAATGGCTTTGAAAATGCGAAATAGTTGATGAGAGAAGTTGCTGAGAAAAGAAACATGAAAGTGGAATGAAATCCAATCATAGTCAAATATTTTCTATCTCTTCTTGTTCAAACAGAAAGGAACAAGAGAGAATTTAGGCTAAGCAAAAATATCTATCTTATCCATTTGGAGCATTGGGATCGATTTATAAGAATTGAATATATTTGTTTTTTATGTTATTTTGTGAAGGAATTAAAAGAATTCTATATAGAATGATACTACAATGGATTGGGACGATACAGCATAAATGAAAATTTTATTGATAATACCTTCTCAATTGTAGACAATATTTTATTACAAATAATTCTAGAGAGTCAAGGTAAAGAAAACGACTAGTAATACTATTGTTGGCAACCACAAAGATCAAAGCACACGAAACGTGAGACGATTTCTCGAAGAGTCAAGATAAACGACACGACTTTTTAAAAAGTCAAATAAAGGACACAACTAGTAGTAATATTGTTGGCAGATGGCATGCATGGCATCGGCAGGCGACGGCGGCGGCGCTACTCGTAGTCGTCGTATAGACTCCGGCCGACCTCGAACGAGGCGAAGGCGTCGGCGCACGCGTACATCATCTGGTCCAGCGTCAGCTGCCTGGAGTCCCAGGCGCTCACCCGCACGTGGTGCGGCTTCTCCATCCACACGCCCATCACCTCCCACACCAACCCCTGCAGCCCGGTGCTCCGCAGCGCCGGCTTCCCGATCGTCTGCGCGGCGAGGTAGCGCAGGTCCACCGCGTTCTCCACCTCCAGGTCGTAATGCTCCCTCAGCTTGTCCACGTCGTCGTGGATCCCGACGCCGACGAAGGTGAAGCGGCCGTCGCCGAGGAAGTTGCCCAGCTGGTCCGGGACGTAGTCGGCGTGGATGATCTGGAAGACGAGGCAGCGGCGGCTGACGCAGATCTGGAGCACGGCGACGGGGCCCGGAGCGCAAAAGCCGCACTACTGGAAAAAAGATTTTTTCAGGCAGCCCAAAACCATTTTCACAGGCGGGAGAGAGGACCGCCGCTACTATCTCGACTGTGAAAATGGACCATTTTCGCAAGCAGACCCGTGACCCGCCTGCGAAAATCATCTCAGGAAAAATAAAAAAAAACCACGGGGCGCCGCCGGCCAGGGCTCCCCTCCGTCCGCTGCCGTCGGCGCCGTCGTCGTTGTCGTCGTCGCGGCGGCGGAGGGGGCGACGAGATGAAGCGGCCGGTGAAGGCGGCGAGGAGAGAAGCCGGCGGCGAGCGGAGGGATGCGGAGGAGCGCGTTGTCGCTCGTCGTGGTCGGTGGCGGAGGGATGCGGCGGCGCGCGGACGTCGTCGTGGAGGGAGCCGGCGGTGCGGACGTGGGAGAGGAGGGAGCCGGCGGCGCGCGGATCTGGAGCGGAGGGAGCCGTCGGCGGCGTCGCGGTCGTCGTCGTCGAGGAGGGAGGCCGCCAGCGGCGAGGAAGGATGTGGCGGCTCGCGGACGTCGTCGTGGAGGGCGCCGGTGGCGCGGACGTGGGAGAGGAGGGAGCCGGCGGCGCGCGGAACTGGAGCGGAGGGAGCCGTCGGCGGCGTCGCGGTCGTCGTCGTCGTCGAGGAGGGAGGCCGCCGGCGGCGAGGAGGAAGGCGGCGGCTCGCAGACGTGCCGGCGAGGAGGGAGGCGGAGAGGAGGGAGCCGGGCAATTTTTCAAGTGTGGGAGGGAAATGAGTGGTGGAGAGGAGAGGATAAGGACGATGGAGGAGAGGATGAGGATAAGGATGAGGATGACTGATTTTTTTTGTAGGTACTATTTTTGCAGGCGGACCACATAAGGTGCGCCTGCGAAAATCTTTCGCAGGCGTCGCTTAAGTGGTCCGCATGTGAAAATGATTTTCGCAGGCGCCGCTTAAGTGGTCCGCCTGCGAAAATAGATTTTCGCAGACGGACAGCGAACTTCATGCCGATTTATATTTTTTTAGGCGGTCATTTGGCTCCAAGAGTCATGTCCGACTGCGAAAATAAAACCCCCACGTCGGGGAAAATGCATTTTCTAGTAGTGCCACTTGCTGGGTTCCACTCGACGTCGAGCCCGACGATGAGGTGGTCGAGGCGGCGGTGGTGGATGCGGATGATCTCGTCCAGCCAATCCTCGACCTCCTCGCCGGAGTCTGTCACCGTCATGTAGATTTTGTCCTCGTCGAACGCCACCGTGTAGGTGCCATCGCCGAAGTCGTTCACGATCGAGGTCGCCATCTCTGTTGGATAGTATAGGGAGAGAGGATACTACGAATATTAGACTCATTACAATGAGCCTTAGGGAGCCGGTATATATAGGAGTATATAGGGAGAAGATAAGGAAGATTTATACATATGAAAGGAGTCCACACAAATCAATCCTATTTTAATATGACTCTAACTATCATATACTCTAACATCCCCCGCAGTCCAAGTGAAAGCAACACGGACACTTGGACTGGAGAAGAAACCGGCAAGAATGCTCAATACGGATGATAGCCCTTTGTGCCGTAGTTGATGCAGTCAAGATGAAGTTGTCGTAGTCGATACAGTCGAGATGAAGCTGTCGTCGTCGTCTTGGAGAGATCGATCTCCATAACCGTTCTTCGTCGTGTCGTCTTTCGTCATCAAGCAGCAGAGTAGATCAATCTCATGTTCGGCCTCATGCTTCAGTGCCACGGCCTCCTTCGGTGTCACCTCGCACTCCAGCCGTCCGCGTGGAGACGACCTGCAGCCCTTGCCGCTGCCTGCGCCACCCCTCACGACCCGTGTGGGCGTGTGGCATCGCGTCTCTCCAGACGGCACCATCGCGAGGCGACCTGACCAAGGCCTACAGCCTGACCAAATGGGCAACGATGGGCAACGAAGATGCATGGTTCGATCTGATTCGTGTGCCTCCATGGCGTGCATGCATGGCTGCATCCAGTTAGCGCGTCAGGAGACACGAAGGAGCTGAGCCACTGCTGCTGCTGCTATTTTCCTTTTCCGATCAGAGATCGGTTTGCGTCGCCAATGCCGTCGTTTCACCGAGATCAAGGATGTTGCTGTTTTGCTGTCCCAGGCTACAACAACATTGTCCGACATCGTCGTCTGCCCGTCATCACCAACGTCTTCGCACCGTGGTCACCATAGTGTTTTTTTAAAAAAAATTTCTTTTTCTTTATTTTTTTTCTTTTGATCGTCGTGTTTGTTGGCTTCTCGCCTGCACCCGCGCACTCTCGCGCCTGGCGCCGCGATCCCTGCCATGAACCGCAACCGCACACTATTGGGTGACTTGTGCTGCATCGATATTGACGACAACTGGCTACTACGACTACGACAACTTCATCTCGACTGCATCGACTACGGCACAAAGGGCTATCATCCGTATTGAGCATTCTTGCCGATTTCTTCTTCAGTCCAAGTGTCCGTGTTGCTCCCGCTTGGACTGCGGGGGGGTGTTAGAGTATATGGTAGTTAGAGTCATATTAGAATAGAATTGGTTTGTTGGGATTCCTTTCATATCTGTAATCCTTCCTTATCTCTTCCCCATGTACTCCTAAATATATCGGACCCCTGAGGCTCAATACAGTGGAGGCCCCCTGAGGCTCAATATAGTGAGTCCAATATTCGCAGTATCCTCTCTCCCTATACTATCCAACAATCTCTCCACAAATCTCTCTCTGCTTTTGGAGTTTTGAGGTTTAAACCTTCGAATTGGCCGAGATCAAATTGGCGATTCACTTCAGGGGTTTATATCGTGTGATCAATCCACACAGTCCGCAATTCCGCATAGATGACGATTGTGTTAATTTGTTCGCTGCGAACGAACGGCTGAGATTTGGTTGAGAGCGCTGACGTGTGCTTATCGGCGTCCGAGATATCTCTCTCGACAAGGATGGGATGACACGAAAAATACGCATTTTTTAGCGAGGTAAAGATAGAGCAGTTTTAAAGCACCAGAGTAATTTTCTCGTAGACTATCACTGATCACCGAGAGCCCACAAGTGTTTGGCCCGCTTGTCAGATACTGCGTAGCAAGGGATCCTGTGTCGCGGCGAAACTCCAAAACGGATGAAATGCGAAACCACCGGATAAAGGCAAAACATATATTCACAATCCTACTGTAGGATAGAAGTCACTGGTTCGATAGGACGACCGTGTGGTTCCGCTCGGGTGAGATCGTGCTTCGTGAACGATTTGGGCGCCCGGGATTCTCGGACAATTCTGCGTTTCAACGGGCCACCAGTCAGTGATGTTATCCACGGTGCCTGTTTGGAGTTTTTCATGGGCGATTCGTTTTTTGTTTTTTTGTTTTTTTTTTGCGGGGGAAAGGAACGCTTTATTGATTACTCATCAATATGATTATAATCATTTGCCAGAGCCCAGAAACACAAGAAGGAGCCTGCATACGCCAAACAGCTCAATGGTTCGTACGCATGGCAAATTTAGCTAAATCATGGGCTACTCTATTGCATTCCCTTCTAATCTTCTGCACACGAAAATCAGGCAAAGCTTGGAGTAATAACTTAATACTCCGGATGACATGGCAGAGCTGCGCCCAATCAAATCCAGAGCTCGTAAGCATAGATACCAAGTTGGCAGTCTGTCTCAAGAATTAACGGTTTTTTCACCCACTCAGCTGTGAGATTCACCCCTTCCCAGCATGCAGTCGCTTCCGCCTCTTCCGCTAATCCACAATGGCTGATAATTCTCCAGGAAGTGGGCAGTACTGAGCCAGTGTGGTCACGAATGACAATTCCAGCACTAGCAGCTTCCGAACTCTGAATGAAGGAGCCATCCACATTTGCTTCACTATGTATTGATCAAATATTTCAATGGATTTTTATACTATTTAATAATTTTATCTTGATGGACACGTGGTTTGTTGATGTACACGGGGTTTAAGTGTTGCAATGGCTTTAAACTGTTTGTTGCATATGTTGAACCAAATTGTTTCATCTAGCGATCTGACTGTGTTTCACTTTGAATTGAAATATTCTTTCGCTATTTGCTGAAACATTATTTTTTATAGGATGAAACAACGTCCGGTTTTTTTGGAACAGTTGTTTTATATATTGTAGCAAAATGTTTCATAAGGTGATTTGGTTGCGCTTCAGTTTTTTAAAAAAATCGAAACATTTTTGAACTACTTAGTGAAACATTTACGATCTACTTGGTAAAACAACGCCTAATTTTTTTAAAAAAATCGAGCGCCCGATTTGTAGGCACCTCGAGATTTTCTTTAGAAAAAAGAGTAGCATTGATTTGGATGACATAAATCTATACCCAAACGCATGGTTAAATTCAATCTACAATTACATAAACAAAAGTTGTATCCGTGTGCAACACAAATAGAATTTGTGTTTATATCATCACAAAAGTTGTAAGTTAAATTTAGATTTGCATGTTTGTGCAGTTGTTTATATCATCACAACATATCTTATCTAATTTTATAAAATATTTACATAATTATTAAGTTATATGCAAACACTTAGTGCATGCATCTAGGTGTATCACTACCGCACAAACATTTTTTGCGGATGCCCTTTATTTAAAGGCAATCGGGCTAAAATAATGCCCGTATGTAAAAAAAAAAATTGGGTGGTGTTTGGTTATGGGGCACATGTGAAAATCCATTTTCACAGGTGGGCTTCTTAGGACAGCCCACAAGTGTGGGTTTCTCTCTTCTACGTGCATTTCGTGCAGTGTTGCGTGTCCTCACCTTTTTCTGCATTTCGTGCAGTGTTGCGTGTCCTCACCTTTTTCTCTCTTATCCCCTTTTCTCTCCTCTCTATCCCTGCTTTTTTTCCTCCTCCTCTCTCCCCAATCATTTTAGGACACATTTTTCTCTCTTATCCCCTTTTCTCTTCTCTCTATCCCTGCTGGTTTTTTCATTCACCTCCTCTCTCTCCCCAATCATTTTTCTCTGATTACCACTCCTTTTCCTCTACCCTCCTCTCTCCCCCTTCCACTCCTGTCCAGCCTCCTCGAGCTTGGGGACAGACGGCAGGTGGGGGTGCGCTTGGGCGACGACGGGAGTGAAAGCAAGGGCGATGGATGCAAAGGTAGTGGATTCGGGCCGCCCTCAAGAAGGGCAGATCCATGGACTGTGGATCCGAGTGTCACCTTCTGAAGGGGCGGATTCGCCACCATCAGTCCTAGGAGGGGTGACAACTACTAGGGTGGATCCGTCGGGGGACGGTGGATTTAACCATCAGTCTTGGGATCCGCCACCATCAGTCTTGGAGGAACATCAACTACTAGGGTTGATCCATCGGGGATGGTGGACTAGGCACAGACTCATCAATGGCGGTGGCCGCAAGCGGATCCACCACCATCAGTCCCGGAGGGGCGATAACTACTAGGGTGGATCCGTCGGGGATGGTGGACTAGGCACAGACTAATAAGTGGCAGTGGCCGCAAGGGGATCCACCACCGTCAGTCCCGGAGGGGCGATAACTACTTGGGTGAATCCGTCGGGGATGGTGGACCGGGCACAGACTCATCAGTAGCAGTGGCTGCAAGGGCGGATCCATCGGTGATGGTGGCCTCAAGGGGCCGTAGAGGTTTATGCCCCGGAGAGGCTCAAAATCAGCAGAGAAATGGCGACAATGATGGGATCATACGATGACAAGACAATGGGAATGGGAGGTAGGGTTTTTTTTTTTTTTTGCTAACAGGAGGCATAATGAAATTTTGTTTTTGCACACATCTAGGGACAAGCAGGTACATAAATAAAAATATTACAATTTCCACATACATATATAGGGACAAGCGTGCCCGCATGAGAAAATGCCTTTTGACCTAATGCACTAGTGTATATTATCACAACCTTCGTGCGGGATCTATCTAGAAGTCATCATCATGCAAATATACTACGCATTGCACACAGGGATGAAAATGGTTTGGAAAGTTATCGTGCAAATATGCTACCTCCGTCCCAAATTAGTAGTTGCTTTGACTTTTTTCTTATAACGTTTGACCATTCATTTTATTTGAAAAATTAGTGCAAATATAAAAACAGAGAAGTCATACTTAAAATACTTTTGATAATAAATCAAATCATAAACAAAATAAATAATAATTCCATAACTTTTTGAATAAGACGAAAGATCAAAAGTTACAAACAAGAACTCAAAGCGACAAGTATTCTGGGACGGAGGTAGTACTACGCATTAGGGGTGGAAACGAGCTGAGCCAAGCCTGGCTCGGCTTGCAGTGGCTCGCAACAAACCAGGCTTGGCTTGGCTCAGCTCAGTTAAGGAAACAAGCTAAAACTTGAGCTCAGCTCGGCTCGTTTCTTGGCTCGAGCCAGCTCAAGCTGGCTTGCAAGCCTTACTGTTGAAACACCTCTTTATATATATTTTGTAATTATTATAAAAAGCAAGGACAAATTATCAACATGTAAAACTTAAATAAGTTTATATATTCAATTCTTCAAAATATTAATGATAAATTTCAAATTCACAAATAATAATTTCATATAAAAGTAAAATAATCGATATAAACACATGATGGCATTGGCTCGCGAGCCGCTTGTTTTGGCTCGCGAGCCAGCTTGGCTCGGCTCATTTCAGCAACAAGCTGAAAAGGAGGCTTGGGTTTGGCTCGTTTGGCTTACGAGCCGAGCCGAGCCAACCAAGCTCGAGCCAAGCATGAGCTGAGCTCAGGAGCCCGAGCTTTTTTTTCCACCCCTACTGCGCATTGCACACTGGGATGAAAACGGTTTGGAAAGTTTTCAATTTTCAAACTTGTTTTCGTATAAACTAAAAGTATCTGTCAAAATTTTTTCGGAAAGTTTTGAAAACGGATGAGTTCGGAATGTTTTTTTCTAAAAAATGGAGAACGAATACGGTAATTCAAGGAATGCTGCATGTATCTGTATACACGTCTAACCACCACAGGTCGATCCACAGCAAGTTTAACCAAAAAAAAAAATCAAAGCATGCGAAGCGTGAGATGAGATGACCTCTCAAAGACACAAAAAAGTAAACGACACTTAGTGGCAGATGGCATCCATTGACACCGGCGGCGGTGCTAGTCGTAGTCGTAGTACAGACTCCGGCCAACCTCGAACGAGGCGAAGACGTCCGCGCACGCGTACATCACCTGCTCCGGCGTCAGATTCCACGAGTCCCAGGCGCTCACCCGCACGTGGTAAGGCTTGGGCGCCCACACGCCCATCACCTCTCGCACCAACCCCTGCAGCCCGGCGCTCCGCAGCGCCGGCTTCCCGATCGTCTGCGCGGCGAGGTAGCGCAGGTCCACCGCGTTCTCCACCTCCAGCCCGTGATGGCTCTTCAGCTTGGCCACGTCGTCGTGGATCCCGACGCCGACGAAGGTGAAGCGGCCGTCGGCGAGGAAGTCGTACAGCGAGTCCGGGACGTAGTCGGCGTGGAGGATCTGGAAGATGAGGCAGCGGCGGCCGACGCAGATCTGGAGCACGGCGACGGGGCCCGGCCCGTGATAGTAGGTGGCGGGGCGCCACTCGACGTCGAGCCCGAGGACGAGGTAGTTGAGGCGGCGGCGGTGGATGCGGAGGATCTCGTCCAGCCAATCGTCGACGTCATCGCCGGAGTAAGTCACCGTCGTGTGGATGTAGTCCTCGTCGAACGCCACCGTGTGGGTGCCGTCGCCGTAGTCGTCCACGATCGAAGTCGCCATCTCCGCCCTTCTCTCTTCAATCTCCTCTGCTTTGGAGTGTCGAGGTTTTAATAAACCTTCGAGTTGGAGATCAGATTTGACGATGCGTTTCAGGGGTTTATATCGGGTTGATACATTTACATACACGTACGATGACGATTGACGAGTAGACGACGATCGTGTTTGTTCGTCGCCGTACGGACGGCTGAGATTTCGGTGGTGTGCGTATCAACGGCCGAGATATCCCTCAGATGACGGGGAAGATAACATGGTAAAGTACCGCATTTTTAGCAAGGCAAGATGACATGGTAACTTCCACCAAGATAGCGCTTGGATTGGGCGAGATCATGGGACGTGGCCGTTTTGGACGCCCGAGAAGACGGACCATGCCGCGTTTCCCACGTACCGCGGCCCCGCCATATCAATGAAGCCAATGGTGATTTTGTTTTTCGTCTAGCCTTTTCTTTTATGAAAGAATTTTTTTTGTTCGCCTAGCTAATTAACTTGGCTGTCCCGTGGCCGTGACTAGCTGCAACGCAGACCATCTCTGCAAAGATAGTACATTTCTACTCGTACAAAGATCCCTGGCGTGCGCGTGAGTATTTGAGAGGAGAAAAAAAAAAGAGAAGATTAAGAAGATATAAAAAAAAAGATGAGCTTATGGTTAATTGAATATTAATTATTTAAATTTGAAAATGAATTAATATTAATAAGGCTTTTTAAAACAGCTTTTGTATAGAATTTATTTTAAAAAAAATCTCGAGAAACGTGACGAGAGATTTATCCTCTCTATCAACTCCAAAAGAATGCGGAAGCAACTGTTTGGATAGTTGCTTCACCTTCCAAAACTTTTAAGCCAAAAGTATGGCATATGCCGTAGTTTTTCTAGCACGAAGATAGATAGGTAGCCAAACTTGTGCTTGTGGGTCATTTTGGCAAGAAGATGAGCTGGCCAAATAATACACTTGTCTTGTAAAGATTCTCTTCCATAAAGTTCATATCATGTACTCCATCCGTCTCAGATTATAAGACGTTTTGATTTTGGTCAAAGTTAAACTGCTTAAAGTTTGATCAAGTTTGTAGAGAAAAATAGTAACATTTTGAACACAAGAAATTTATTATAAAAATATATTCAATTATTGATTTGATGAAACTAATTTAGTATTATAAATATTACTATATTTGTCTATAAACTTAGCCAAACTTAAAATAGTTTGACTTTGACTGTGTTATAACCTGAACCGGAGGGAATATTACATATGGAAATTGAACTGATCATTGTGAAAACAATCCTCTAATTAAAGTCCATGTAAAATTCATTCAAATTCACCGTATCGGTTTAGCACGTTGATAAACGTTCTGGTGGATCGATCGATCAGGTAGCTAGTTTGATCGAGTCGCTTTCTTCCCTGAATTTTGCGAGCTTGGAGAGCTCGTCGACAGCGTCCACCAGGTGATCCAGCCGCGCCACGAACTCGAGCAGCAGCAACGCGAACGTGGCCAGCGACAGCGCCGCCGTGCTCTCCAGCGCGCGCACCCTCACCATCATCGCCGCGTATCCGCCGCCGGCCTCCGCCTCCTCCAGCTCGTCCGCCTCCCGCGACGGCCACGACAGCCTCTGCCGCCGAGCGCTCTCGCGCAGCCGCGAGCACGAGCGCTCGAGGCCATTGATCTCCTCTGGCACGGAGCCGGACGAGACGAGGAGGTGCGAGTTGAGCTCCAGCGCGAGCTGGAGGCGGTAGGCGGAGCCGTGCACGCTCTTGAGAAGGCTCAGCCTCTCCGCGCTGCGCGTCATGCCGTCGACGTCGCCGCCAAGGGCACGCACGAGCTCGGCCGCCTGCGCCGTCGCGTCCTCGATCTCCGCCCGGAACGCCTCCCTGACTCCGTCCGGCGCCTGCACCGAAGAAACAAACTGAATGTCTGAATCTGACATCGATCGGCGGCGAGCTGTGCGCTTGTGCGCTAAGCCATTGCATTGCTTCGGAACAGGATCGAGAAGAAATTAACTGGCCTGTATCTCGGAGTGCAGGCAGCCGTGCATGGCGACGACCTCGTAGGCGCAGTGCCGCAGCACGGCTCCGACGCGGGCGTAGTGCGACCACGGGAAGGAGAAGGAGCGGAACCGGCCGTGCGGCGGCTCCCATCTCGCCGATCTCGCCTGCGTACGCCCGCCATTACACGTTCAAGTCAGCTTCAGAGTGTGTGTGACCGTGTGGTGTACAGTGTACACAAGCAAGCACGCGCGTATGGCAATCTTACCAAGGATTCGATCCTAGCGGATGCGTTCAGGGTGGCGCGGCATTTCTCAATTGCTGGTTCGCCGCCGTCGATGGTCGTTTCGTCGCCTGACAGATAGCTCCTGACGCAGTCTGACAGATCAACGAGTGAATTCTTCAGACGGCGTGCTTTGTTCGCGTCTTTCGCATTGCAATCGTGCAACGGAGGATTGATTGATTGGTGAGAGAGAGAGAGAGAAGGAGTGATTTTATTGCACCGTGGAGCGAGTCGGCGACGGCGGCGAAGCTGGCGACGAGCTCGCGGTGAAGCTGCTCGCCGGCCCACGCCGGGAAGACGAGCACGTTGACGAGGAGCGCCAGCACGGCGCCGATGGCGATGGCGTAAAGCCGGTCGAGGCCGGCGGCGACGGGCTCGCCGACGCGGTAGACCGACACGATGATGAGGCAGTAGGTGAAGAGGATCACCCGGAAGCCGTACTCGTACGGGGCCAGCGCAGGCAGCTGCTTCACGAACGACGTCACGGCCCCTGCGACCGAAAAGCCAAGCCACACCACATGTTTTGTCGTGCGCCACACAGTAATGTGTTACTAGTGTTTCGCCTTAATTTGCAACTTACCAACTAGGAAGATGCTTAGGCCAATCACGTACGGCTCGGCGACACGGCCGCATCTGAGCGAAATCCAGATCACCGCGATAGCAACAACTCCGGCCACCATGCTCCCCACGGCCCGGTTAAACCCTCGGTTGAAGCTGGCGCCTGCAAGAACAGAAATCTAAACAGTTGGAATTAGAATTCGTGGCAACTATATCGATTAATTAGCGTAGAAATTAAACTAACAGTAGCTGCTACGTGTATGTGTACGGACCAACGGTGTACTCGAACATGATGCCGACGGTGAGGATGGACCAGATGATGTTTGTGCCGAACAGCCTGAAGGGCTCGCCGACGAGCACCAGCAGCGACGCCAGGAGCATCGCGAGGCCGGCCTTGAGGGCGAACGCCACCCTGCCGGCGTCCTCGCTGGCGAAAGCCCACGCCGCCGCGGCGGCCGCCCGGGCGCACCGAGGGAAGCCGCCACCGCAGCAGCTCGCTTCGGTCATCGCCTCGGGCCTCTTGGCGAAGCCCGGGAGCACGGCGTTCGGCGACAGTGTCACGTCGACGGTGACACCGCCCACGGCGCTGTCGCCCCTGCTCATTGTCACCGTGCGTACGACGCGGCGAATATATCGTTTGATCAACAAGAGGAAACTAAGGCGGTTGCTACACTTGTGTTGTGTCCCTATTGTGTATAAGACTACTTTGTGATAATGGAAGTTATATTTATAGGTGGTAATGCGTGGCAACGCGCATGGGATAGATTGGGAATGTAGCAAAAGGATCATTCGGGAGTAATAATTAATGTGGAAGTTCATTCGGAGATGCGCTAGGCTTAATAATTCTCAGGCGCTCTAGACTTTTGCAGTGAAACTAAGGGTTTCTTCCTCCGTTTCCGTTCGAGCATGTGCCAAGACTATCGTCGAGAATTTGAACCCGACGAGATGAGTAGATTACCAGCAGCAAGATGCCAGGAACATATTCTGCACGTTCAGGGACTTGGAATGTGGCCTTGGTTGTCTGATGGCCCCGACCCACTAGCAAAGGACTTATGGCTCGAGGAGCCAGGGACAAGAACCAGCATATCTCCCACTTCACATATTTCCATGGAAAAAATTGCGTGCTCAGGAAACATGATGACAATGCTCATGGACAAACATTTGACGCTGGTAGCAAATTGACAATTATACCACCACTAGGCTCCTGCTGACGTAACAGTGCAAACAATCTAACACGTTTTCTTCTCGCGCATAGCTTAGCTATGGAGCGACAACTTTTCAGGATTGCATCAGAACAAGAATGGCCAAATTGGCCATCCCTGCAGGCTCACGCCACATGATCAAAGGACGCAGGTGGGTCGGCTCACACCCCATGTATCCATCAACCCATGGTCCCACACTAGCTACTTCATTTGATCAACAAATTTTCGAAGAAAAATGCGATTTCGGTAGAATGGCATTGCACCAATCCAACTCTGCTCACAAACGCATCCTTAAATACTAGTTTTATATCCCGAAAGCAGCATCACATGGAAGAAGCATGAGAGCACTCGAGGTGGTGCGAGGTATTAGGCATCAACTAAATCCCGACCGTGACACCGCCAACTTGCTGATTCTGCCCGGGCATTAGCTGCTTTCGCAGAATTGAAGGGATGATCGTTTGATACTTTGATATGAACTCAATCGCATAACGATCACCACGTGTCCGTGTCTGCTCCAGAATAGAACCAAAGGCCTCGAAATGATTGCACAGGCACAACAATTTTCTACTCCGTCCCTAAATATACTACCTTTGTCCTTCTGTCCTAAAATGTAGCAACTTAGGATGAGATGAGACTCACTACGAATCCTAAGATGGGTCACATCTCATCTTAGGTTGCTACATTTTAGGATAGAGGAGTAAGGGATTTTGCCTGCTAGAAAGATTCTCACTAATAAGTACTGTTACTGTTATGAAAGAAGAGTACCTATTCTGATTTCAGTCATGCAGCGATTGCCCATCGCACAAAAACTAGCGCCTTCAGCGAACGCAGGAAACGGCAAACGCAGAGCATTGGTACTACATTTCCACTTCAGAAAAAAACTAGATATTTGCAGCTTCGCCAAAGTATTCTTCAGGAACGTGAAACTTCAGACCAATGGCCTGCAATTGAAAATATCACCGTCAGCTACTTTTACCCCAAATCAAGACGCGTCAAGAAAACAAAAAAACAACTAAACCAATAACATACTAAAGGAAAATGGTGGAAACAAAATTAAAAATAGAAGAGTTTCATATCATTACAGGAGCTCAATGCTTACTTGCTTCATCCCATTCCCACAATGTACCCCACAGATGTGCGTTGCGTATGCAAAAATAATCTATTTTTCTTGGAAACTAATCCATGTTATCTAGAATAATTACCCGCATCTAAATCCCAAATAACCAGATCTAAATCCCAAATAGAGTTGTAGAAGAAATCTCGGGATCCAAAAGAAACTTAGCTCAACTCAAGCTCAAATTGATCAAGTATCCCAAGCTCATGCCAACTCTCAGACCTCAAATAAGCCAAGCCCGAGCTATTCATCTAAAGCATGGAGGCATATTCCAAAGCTCAAGCCAAATTCCAGTGCTTAACGGTTGTCTGGACAGCACAAACGCCATTTCCCCATAGCCCAAAACCACAATCAAATTCTTGTATATGTTTTACTCTCTTAATGAAATAAAGCACAATTCTCCTGTGTTTTCAAGGGAAAAAAAACACGATCAAATTTCTACCCCAGCCAAAAGGCCCAATGTAAGTGGCACAGACAGACACTGCATTCCTAATCAATCCCAAGGCACACTAGACTTGATCACACTCCAGTTCCTTGTTTTTCAAAGAGACAAAACTAAAGCCACAGACCTTGGTGGGCTGCTCAGTCCCTCCAATATTGTCAGTGTGTGCCATCTACCCAAATCTGCCTATATCCCATATCACACTCCCCTCCGAGCCACACGCCAATAAATAGCAATCACTATAATTGTTTTAAGAGATCTTTTATGGTCATTGAGAGGTGGACTATTTCAATACCTGCTAAGGACCCTAAAATTCGTGTTGAAATTGTCTATTGTGAACTGCGCAAAGAAATGTTCATGGACTGCTCAAGGGGCAGCTCCACCAATACCTTAGCGAATTCTTTATCTGCATCACTATGATCATTCTCTCTCCCAGCGGCATCACCAACATAGAAAGATCTGAAATAACATGGCAATTATCAAAAGGGCAGCTTATATAATGCACACAAAACAGACTAAAACAGCAGATTATGTTTAGTGGTTTTTTGCACCAATAAAACTGAACTAAACCAAAAGGCTATAATCTATGAGACAAATTGTGCAATTGTAGAAATATTGGATCAGTACTCATGTCCAGGGCTTGATCAAGCCCAATATGTGGATAGTACAATACCATGGAGCCCTTATTCTTTCCATAGGATTAGCAGCAACTCGGATCCTACAGGTCCTAGTATGGAGTTGCAAATGCTGAGCAATTTGAGAAAGTGTAAAGCTATTATGTTAGATGGTCAATATTACACAATTTGCAACAATATTTCCATGTATATATGTCAATGGACACCCTTGTCAATGACATTAACAAATATATACCGTATATGTAAGTTCTATAGCCCTGTCAACTAAAACAACTGGGATGTGACAGCAAAGAAATCATCTCCTAAATTAAAGCATGGTACAACTGGGAACGTCCTGTTGCCTATCTGCAACACCCACTGGGTTCCTTCCCTCGTAACCTAAGATCTATCACTTCTACACTAGCTTATATGGAACATACAGGACAGCATCTACTTAAAGAATAGGACACACACAACTTACCTATTCTAAGACACGCAGCTCAATAAAAAAAATAAAACATGTGTCTCAGTCAATGACTGTACGTACAAAATCCACCTGTTGGCCCAACCACAAGTGTGCACAGCATACAGAGAGTAAAGGAATGCCAACGTTAGCACGCTGAGGCTTCAGCCGACCTTACAAACCAGCTCAAAATAGTAAATCTGAAATAATCTAAAATAGAGTGGTTACTTACTTGTCCATGTCAACTGTAACTCCCGAATTGAAATGCTCTGTCATCAACCACCACATTCCAGTGTTTGGTTTTCGAAATGGATCATCTGGAAAGGTTTTTCCTTTCCCTAAACCACATGCTATGAAAACCTGCAGGTGCAAACAAAATTAAACTATTTGTAAGGAAACTTTAAGAGAAGGGGACATACTCCAAATGATAAGTCTTTGGTAACTAAGAGATTTTATACAAGAAGACCAGACCAGGCTTTTACAAGATTGAAAAACCAAAATAAGTCATGTATCGTAATTATCAAAAACTCCCAAAAAAATTGTCAAGCAAGAATTTACAAGGTACCATGTTCTGTGTCATGAAAAAGAGCAGTTTACAACATTTAATTGATTGAGCAATAAACAAAGGCCCGGTTCAGTTACCAGGACTATCATTATAGATAGTATATTTCTTCAGTTTATGATTGTTCAAAATATAAACAGAAATTCCAGATACATAATACATTTGGACAAATGTGTAGCATACCTGAATAGGGACTTTTACACGTTCAATGAACTTGTCAAGACGCCCAATTTTGGAGTCAACAGCTTGCTGCCGCTTTTTGTTCCATCGTTCAATGTTCGACTCATTGGTGAATATGACCTGCCAACACCAAAATAAAATAAGTTGGCAGCATGATTTTACATGGCCTACTGGATTCCAGAGAAAATAGAGCAATAATTAACTAATTAAGTTAAGTGATTAGTTACTCCCTCTAGTCACATATACTTGTCGCTTTGGACAACACCGTCTCCAAAATACAACTTTGACCACTTATTGTGTTGGATTATATTCGTAAAACCCAGAGCTATGTTTTTACGGTAGCACTTTTCAAGGCCTACTTATACAAATGGTTTCGATGTATCCAATCTAGATACTTAAAAATATATTGGTACACAAAATTTCAGAGAGAGAGAGAGAGAAGGAATGTTCAAAACGACAAGTACTTGTGACCAGAGAGAGTATGCTATAACTTTTCCGAGGTTCTTAAGAACATTCTATATGCATACTTAATTCGATGCAACATACAGAGAGACGTTATGGAACTACAGTTATAGGCCCAAAAGAACTTGTAAAGACTAAAAAGCAACTAACCAATTTATAGCCATCATTGTACAGGATTTGCAGCTTTTCTGGAATCAATTCATACAGTAAAGACCACTTGTCCGCACCAACACTGCACTTGAAGTAGGTTGGAACTTAAAGATTGCATTCTCAAAAAAAGCAACAGCATATACAAGAGGTAATATCGTGAATCATGAACTCATGTGTAACAAGTCAATATTCTGGGAAAATACTATCCCATAAGTTATCTCTAAATCTGGCAATCGTTATGCTCAAGTTCATCAAAAGGTCCAGCATAACACTTTTCAGGACTCGCATGTAGTGAATACTTCCTTGGAAATGCTAATTGATACCTTTGCTTGTAAAGAAAAAAAAACTTCATTGTTGGCCATAAAAAATGGTAAGATTACTTTAATGCGGATTGGACTACTTATGTCATGCTTCTTTACGCTATAGAAGAACTAAGACAAAACTAACAAATAGATCACATAATATCAGAAAGCCCTAACATGAAACTGCTCGATCAATTCATAAATTCTAACCAAATACCATCTTATCCATACAGCTACAGCATAGTAACTCAAAAGCATATAGTACTATTTAGTAAGTAAAATTAAATGTGCCTTTCTAGGGTGTTCAAGCAGGTGTTTGATGAGATAGTCTACTCCTGAAACTGGCCAAAGCATAGGACATGTATGTTCACTCCATGTGGTTCTGAACAGTCTGCTCATTTTGTTTCTTAATTGCCCAAGTGCCCTTACAACAAAGTTATGAAAAATAGATATAGCACACAGAAGAAGCATGTAGGCTACTCTTATAACAATATAAATAACATATTTCCGCAAAAAAAAATGTGTATGTATACATACATCCTCACTGAGGTTTTGGCGAGGCATCCATCAAAATCAAATGCAGCAATCTTAGCTGAAGACTGAAGGCCATCATCCTGAACATTAGAATTGCAAGTTATCCATCTATACTTCATATTAAGAAAAGGCAACGGTGGTGGCAGTGAATCTGCCACCCACCAACTCTATTGTATATCTTTTACCAACTAATTCTTTCATGTACTTTAATATTATAAAATAGTCCTTCTGCATGGGTATATTATGCAAACATGTCTACAGGGTAGAACTGTTCTTAAAAACCTCAGAATTGATTTGTTACAAACAATAATAGCATGTGTATAAAATTTATATTTATCCGTAGCAAACACGGGTATAGCTAATCTTCTGAAAGACGCATAAGACTTGAAGGCAAAAAAATGCATGGTTTAATTCATATAATAATTAGAAAATGAGGCTCAAGAACTGCTCCTTTCTTTTATAAATTTTGCTTAACACACCTGCTCACGAAATATAACTGTATTGAAAACCTTCCAATGCGCTGGAAGGGTAGCATCCTGCATCCACACATGACAGGGAAATGCAGATGTAGCATTTCAGTATAATAAAATGATAAACATAGGAATCAGAGTGACTTGCTAAGAACAATGGTATAAGAATACCTTGTAATTTTTCTTTATATCAGAGACCGAAAAGGGTATCACTGGACCAGCTCTTTTGTCCCCTGCCAGCATCTGATAGGGAAAACAATACAAGACCTATAAATAATCATGCATGTTCAGCTTTGAAATCAAGCAAGACATTAAGGGGTTGTGTTATGGTTAAATAACATTCTTAGCTACAGATATTTTGTCTTCTCTCTCCTTTCACGTTTCCCACTTACCACTCACAGAAGAGAAGTAGGGTGTCATGAATCAAGATCATTATGGGTAAACACCGCAAGAGGATAATAGCATCGACTACTAGGAATGAGGAAAGGACTTAGACTGGGATGATAAACATTGTGTGTGGGTGGGGGTGGGGTTAGCTTAGGCTAATTCTTCTTCGTTGCTTAAATCAATAGAGAAACATTCCCATCCTTGTATAGATGGATGGTATGACTTGACCCTTAAACTTAAGTAACTAACTAATTCCAGTTTATTATTATCTCCTAACACACTGCTACAGTACACGCCGTGCTGTTTACCAGCCAGATGTTGGATCCATGGGCCTCAGCAGGAGCGGGCCCACTTCAATTCATGGGTATTCAAATGAATACCCAAGATTTTTGAAGAAAAAAAAAATATATGAAGTATATATCCATATGTATATATGAAAAAAGGAAAAAAAAGGCCTACCCATTCAAAAGAAGCCCAACTAAAAACGATTTCTATCCCTCATACCATCTTTCACCCCACTATTTTCAGGCCCATTGGCCCAATAGCAACAAAAAAGCCCAAACATCTAACCCTATCTCTCCACCAGTCCTCACCACCATCCAACTCTCCCCTCCCCAGCTCCCCCGTGACAGCCGCCAGGCGCCAGCCGCCGGAGGAGACAACGCGCCGCCGCGCCGGCGCCGTCGCCGCTCGCCGGTCGCCCTGCGCGGATGCGCGCTGCGCTCCTCCGCCGGCCCGCCTGCTCGACGCACCGGCCGCCCAAGGAGATGACGCGCCGGCTGCGGGCTGCCTCCAGCTTCCACTCCCTCGGTCCCTCCAAGCAGTCCAGCCGCCGCCCGCCGTGCAGGCGCGCACGGCGCCGTCGGTGCCTCGGCGCATCCGGCATCCCCCTGCGGTGCCTGCCTCCAGGCTCCAGCCGCCGCCACCCGCCGGCCCGCCGCGGCGACGAGCCACCGCCTAGCGCCTGCCTACCAGCGTAACCTGCCTATGCTCCACCGACCACCGCAGCCCGCAAGGGCGCCACGCCACAACGAAGTCGGTAACTCACTAACTCTTCCCTAATTCCTTTCATCACTTTGGCTAATTGGCTAGATGGTTAGGAAGTAGCTCACTAACTCTTCCCTAGTTCCTTTCATCACTTTGGCTAATTGGCTAGATGGTTAGGAAGTAGGAACTTTGGATTAGGAATTTATGATTTAATTCATACTAGTTCCTTTCATCACTTTGGCTAATTGGCTAGATGGTTAGGAAGTAGGAACTTTGGATTAGGAATTTATGGTTCCTTTCATCACTTTGGCTAATTGGCTAGATGGTTAGGAAGTAGGAACTTTGGATTAGGAATTTATGATTTAATTCATAGTTGAATGACTGCTGTAGGATATTGTTCATGGTTGAACATTTTTTATTTAAATTTGAATCTAGGAATGATTTATGGGAATATAGTATATTGTTGTTTCGTAGGTTACATGTATATTGTTGAACAAGATTATTTGAATGATTGCTTGGTTTTCTTCTTGCAAATTAAGGATAAAGACATATCAATCATTTTCAAAATATCAAGAAACGGAAAGTTCTTCTCTAAATTGTAAAATTTCTACATTTTGCTATTTTGTATGGTCTATAAATTTGATATGTTTTGTCAATTAATAGTTTAGTAAATTCAATTTATGATCAATTATATCCATGTATGACTTTATGAAATCATGTTTATACCGTTATATATTATACAACTATTAGACTTTGGGTTGAAAAAAAAATTTTCTACCTCTTCTAATTTCGAATACCCAAGTTGAAAATCCTGGGCCCGCCCCTGGGCCTCAGTCTCTCGGCTCAATGCCCATGAGGCCATGATATAGAGAGTAGAGATCTACAGGTTGGGGAAATGAATGGCAAATGTATAAACTATAGAGACAATTGTTACAGTCAATCATTGAAAGAACTCTCAAGGTAAAAGGATTGGCATTCAACATATCAAAGCCATGACTGCCAGCATTAACATGATGAAAATGCAAGTTGGATGCTAACAAATAATAAATGATGATACCTCTGCCTTATAAACAGACTATTCAAACAACAGCAACAATTAAATGTCAGTAAGCAAAACTTTCAGGGAAACAAAGAACTACAAATGTGCCATCTCTACAGACATTATAAGGGTTTAGGTATGGCTTCCAAAATTGAAAGAATACATGATTTCATCACCTTAACACCTTCGATATTATTTCCAGTGCCCTTAGAGTCTTCCATGCTGTGAACCTAGAAGGATCAAGGATATATAAGTGTGTATGTCATCACAAAGTTGAACTTGATGCTGGAGTGAACTGTAAGATGCTCATGTCTAATCAAAAGCTAACCACTTCCTTCCTCAGATTTTGTTCATTCAATTGATCAGTCACATTGTCATCTCTCTTACAATTCTGCAAATGAATATGGTGGATCAAAGTAAGTATTTCCTCTGGGTCGATAATACTTGTCGTTTTGGGAAAGGACACAGTCTCCAAAAAACAACTTTGACCACTACTTTTTATTACAATATATATAAAAACATTAATACATATATTATTTTATTGAAGTACTTTTTAAGACTAATCTACATATATGGTCTCCTTATTTTTAAGACAAATATTTTAGATATTATTTATAGTCAAAATTTTAAAAGTTTGACAATAACCTTGTCCAAAAAGACAATATTGTCAACCCAGAGGGAGTTTCAAAGTTCCACCAACTGAAAACTTGTTAGAAAACAGTTAAGCAACAGTAACATTTAATAGAACACTTTCACAAACAACATAAAAAAAGCTTGTACTTCCTTTGTTCAGAAACAAATTAGCGACCTCTTTTCCTAATTTACAAGAGCTACAAACTGATGAGAAGAAAATTTCTAGGAATTCATATTGCCGCTTAATTTAAACTAGTTGTATGAGTGAGCAAATTGTTACCTCCAACTCCCGCAACTTATCACGGTCTTGATTCTGCGCCCACCCTCCAAAACCACAGTTAGTTTCCAAAGAGAAGAAATAAAAGTATAAAACAGCTGAAAAAAAAATCGAAGACCAAACCTCAATAGAATCAAACCCCTTAAGGTTCTCCACAGGGAATGCTGGGTAAGTTGATGAAGGGAAGCAGGCAATATGGTACCATTTTGTACTGTCAAAACCACGGGGATCGCGAATAGAGGCGCCAAGACGGAGGGCACCTGCCGCAATACTCTCACTGCAACCCTTGCAGGTGGAGCGGCCAGACTTGGCATACTCAACTGAGATACTAGCATTTTCTGCCACTCCTGCAGCAGGTGACGATAGGCTGGCTTTTACTTTCTTTGGGCTTGACTCTTCAGTTGTCCCTACTGCAGTATGGTCTCTCTTACACGTCTGAAAATGAATAGTTTGGAATATTAAAGAGAAAGAACCCAGTTGTATCCAAACTTTTGTAAAGATATCATTTGGTTTACTAATCCAAAATATGCATATGGCTTGCTAATCCAAAATTACCCCAATTGTAGCATTTTGGACAACATTCCAGATTACTTAAATTAATTTTCACCATAAGTTTATCAAGTATACTGAACATTGCTCAAATGTACCATTACAAAAACTGAACAATATCATTTGGCCACCTAACTGATAAGCCGTTTCAACAGGTAAGGAACAAATTACCTTGTTTAGCTCACGCACCTCCTCGCGATCCTCCTCCTGCACTCCCCCCAAATCCACATATTAGCACCCGAGGGAAGCAAATGTAAACCGACTCAGAGCCCAAACCTTGATGGAGTCGAACCCCTTGATCTTCTCGACGGGGTCAATCGGGTGCGACGAGGAGGGGAAGCAAGCGACGTGGTACCACTTGGTGCTGTCGAAGCCGCGGGGGTCGCGGGCGGAGGCGCCCAGGCGGAGCGCGCCCTTGGCGATGCCCTCGCTGCATACTTTGCAGGAGGACCGACCGGACTTGGCGTACTCGACGGAGATGGTCGCCTTCGCGGCGGCGGACGCCGCCGGTGCGGTGGACATGGGGCCGCCGCGGGCGACGCGTGGGCGAGCGGCGGGAGAGACGAGGGGGCGGCTCGGGAGAGTTGGGCTCCTCCACCGGAGGAAGTAGACGAATGAGCGACGAGGAGCGGCCAGTGGCTACTAGGGTTTTGTGCCGTGGGGCGGGAATCGATGCCGCGACGGGAGTAGCGAGGGCACACGGCGCGGGAAGCAAAGAGGAGGATGGTGGGGCGGTGCGGTGGGGGACGTGGGGGCGCGAGCCGCGGTGGTGTCTTCCTGCTTCGCTGCCGGCGTGGTATTCTGGACTGGCAGGACTGCTGGTGTTCGACCGGTTTGTGGTGGGCTTAATAGCGGGCCAAATTGAAGGCCCATTAAGCTACTGCCTAATTCTGTGGCAACGAAAAGTCACTAATTAAAGGCTTGTTCGGTTTGGAGTAAAAGTAAAGAGTTTTTTTTACATAATGATTATAAAGATTAATTTATATGGATGTTATTTAGTTTATACAAATAAAGTATAGAAAAACATAGAAAATTTTTCGTCCATTTAAACTCCTCGGGAATAATTGATGTGGATTGATGTGTACATACGTTCATATTTCTCCACTTTCATATTCCTACGTGTTGAAATTCCTTCAAATTGAATAAGCCCAAAACCTTTTTTTTCCTACATGCTGCAGTGCAGCCACGCACTAAGATATTACTGGACTCTCCAAATATCCATTTGGTCAGCTTGTCAAATATTTACAGAATTAAATATGTCTTTCACTATAATAGACTCGCCATTACACTCTCCAACCTGACAATCAGTCCTACTTGTCACTCTCTCTTTACTTCTTCCTCCCTCTATCCTTCCCCTCGCCACCATTTTCCCTCTCCACCCAACAGCAGCAGGCAGTGTGGGCAACAATGATGAGGTGCCAAGGAGAGGAAGGGATTGGCGTGGGCTAGGTGTGCTGATGCTGCCAGTGATGGAAATCGACGCAAGGAAGAGGAGGAAGAGGCAGCGATGCACACACGCACCAGCGACAGAGATGCAGACAATAGCGATGCAGAGGAGGTCAGGGAAAGATGGTGGTGGTGACGAGTGATAGTGGAAGGCTGGTGTCAGGTGACACCGACAACTTTCGGCAAAATCTATAGCAAAACTGTTTATGTATATGTTATAACACCATGATCTAAATATAAACATAATTAGTATACTATGACACCGATAGACATCTTATGACACCAACCAATCAATTTTCAGAATCCGTCGCTGCATGTCCGTTTCTTTTTTCTCATGCATATGCTACTCACGGTAGCAACCACAGGTTACTGAACTCAAAGATCGCCTCCCCTTGCCAGTTCCAAGTCCTCTCGAGCCTAACAGTAACGTTGCCCTGTTCACTTATGGCCATTGATCAACACGTAACGACACAGGCATGCCGATGATGCATCCCCTCCCGTAAAAGAACAGAAGAAGAGCATATGCACCCCTTTGATAAGAAAACGGCCCCGGCTGCTGCAGGTGGCCCGTCGCCGTCGGTCAAAGCACTTTATGTTGCTTCCTCAAGCACCCTATAACAGCCTAAGGCAGTGGTCTAAAAGAGAGAGAAAATGACTTCTCTGAACGCGATCATCAAATAATCAAATGGATTAACGATCGGGCGTCGCGTGAGCGAGCAGGAGAAGACTGTCATGACTCATGAGAGCATCCTCACCGCCATGCTAATACAAATGTGCATAATATTATCCGTGTGGTGCGGGACGGCGCGGCATTCTTGTTTTGGGAGCTGGATTTTTTTACCTTTTTGGATAAGTGACAGATGGATAAGTGACAGCTGGATTTTTTTACCTTTTTATTATTATCCGGATAAGTGACAGCTGGATTTTTTTACCTTTTTGGAAACTTATTCTATAGATAGATTCTTGAAAAAAAGCTAATTGGTCCTTTTTGTGTGCCAGAGTGGCTAGAGAGCGCCAGCCAGATATGCTGGTGCCCGCCCCTTCCCCAATATGGTTGGCGCTCTCCTGGCACGTTAGCATTGGCTTGTCCCCGTGGTGCCACGGTGGCACGTGGATGGTGCCAGTCACTCTGGCGCATCAAAAAGAGTCATTTCAAGAATTAGTGGTTGATGTGACCTGAGTAGCATCCCAAGGTCTTGAGTTCAAATCTCTGTATTAGTGAATTTTAGATTGGGTTATTTGAGGGTTAAGTTTCTCGTTTGATAGGTTAAGTTACTAATTTAAAAAGATTGCATATATCCGGTTGAATGTAAAAGGTCGGGTAAAAAATACCCTTCTCTAAATCAAAATTAGTTTTTTTATGGATCTAAATCAAAATTAGTTTTTTTATGGATCTATTTGTATAATAAGTTTTTAAAAGAACTAAAATATAAAAAATCCATGTAAGTGAAGGGAGCCGAGCTCAATCAAATCACTCGGGACTGTGGATTATGTGAGGGGAGAATGATCGGGACGGAGTCACTTCAGGGTGGTCGCCTGCAATGCTCTGGTAAAAGATCGTTTCGTTAGCCGTAGGCTTGCGTTGCTCGTAAGCTTCGACTTGGGCGTACGGCGTGCTGATTTTCAGTAACTGGCCGTCTGTCATGATCCATCGGTTTCTACTTTTCTAGCGATACGTAAAACATTGTGTCAGTGTGTCTGCATATGCTCCGAATGTTATGCTTTCTTTTTTTTAGAACCGAGTCATGATCCACATGTTTATCTAGCTCAAAGCCAAAAGAGAAACCTGAACCGGCGATCCGGAAACAGAGTTCCGTTCTGAATTTCTGGTGAGTCATCTGCTGAAGCACGCACAAACTTCTGACAGACTGAAGAAATCCATGTCATTGGCATGTCGCCCCTGCCATCGCAATCTCTGCAACCCCACAATAGTTCCCATCTGTGGCCTTCCCTTTTTAAAATTCCTCCACTCTCCAGCGAGGCAGCGAATACGTATGCATCTGCTCCACTCCACAATCGCGCGCACGGCATGCTTGACGACGCTCCACAAAACCCCCCATCTTGGGCATTTGCCCCTTGAACACTGCACGGCTGCAGCCATGGATCACTCCAACTCGCCGCCCGTCCCTGACATTGGCAGCTTCTCCTACAGCTGGCCGACTAACAAGCCGCTCGCGCGCGCCGACGACGACGACACGCACGCGCGGGGATGCAGCTTCGACTTCTCACCCCCGCCGTTCGAGTGCTCCGAGCAAGCCGCGGTGATCGCCGACGCCGACCAGATGTTCCGCGACGGCCTTCTCCTCCCACTGCGAGCCGTACGGCGTCAGGGAGGCGGCGGCGTCGACGACGACGACGACGGCGACGTCAGCGGCGCCCCCAAGCAGGGCGCTATCCCGGTGCTCCTGCGGCCGCGCTGTGTGGACTCGGCCCAGAGGATCACGACGACGATCCCCACGATCCAGCGCCACCGGCTGGCCCGGCCGGCGTCGCCGAATTCCCTGCGTTCGTTTCTCCGCGTTGCGGCGGCTCCGGGGTGGTCGCCGAGCTCCGTCCTCGGACTCGGAGCGAGCATCAAGCTCAGGCTGCCGTCGTTGGGGAGGAGGTGCGGCCGCGTGCTGCCGAGGCGGCTCTCGTGCAATTGCCTGAGGTTCCTGGAACCGCTATATCAGAGGATGGCGAGCTGCTGTGTCGGGAGAAGGATCACGACGAGGCACGCTTACGGCCGTGCCGCCGATGAGTCCCGCAATGGTAATGTGTGCGAGGATGCAATCAGGGACGCTATTCTGCACTGCAAAAAATCACTCTAGATGATCACGCAGGGGGCACCTGGATTGCACGCAGGCTAGAGCTTGGGCCTTTTGGGCTGGAGTTTGCAATGTGTTATGATTGATCTTTATGCTTTACCGTAGATAAGATTTTAAATCTTCCCCTTTTTTTTAATGGAATCAGCACGAGATTGTGCTTTTTCATTAAATATAGTAAGAGAAAAATACAGCCCCTAAAGGTAAAACTGTATACTATACAAAGTGCGGAATAAACTCTCTAAGACACTTAGCACCTGCCAAGGCCCACATACTAGCCTCTTTTTTTTTATCTTTGCAAGGAGGTGTGAAATTGCGACCTCCTTATGCTCAAATATCCGTAGGTTTCGCTCCTTCCAAACTTCCCAAACAATGAGAAGTATCAGGGTGCAAGGTCCCTTCTTGGGAACACCAAACATAGAGGCCAGCATTTTCTACCATTCTTTGACCGATTGAACTGTCCCCCAATATTGGGGTTCAGCTGATGAAAGCCTACCCACGTCGCTACGAGGCTCCAAATCCTTTTCGTGTATCTGCACTCAACGATGAGGTGCAGAGCCATTCCATCCTCTCTCTGGCTGAGGGGGCACCTCCCGTTATTTTGCCCACCCCTGGTCGCAAAGCCAGTCGGAGGTCCAAACCATATTCTGTATGATAAGCCAAGCATGGAGTTTGCATTTTCTAGGTGCCCAGACCTCCAAATCAACAAGTTAAAGGTTGTATAGGCACGCTAATGCATTGCGCTTTATAAGTTGACGAAGCCGAGTACTACCCATGAGGAGTGAACTTCCATGAGATTTGGTCAAGCTCTTTTTCATCTAACTACACATCACAAACTGCAGTCCATAGGGCCTTCAGTTGCTCCACAAAGGGCCACTATGATCACTGGGTTTGCTTCCAACGACAGATCTCCTACCCAGGCATAGTTCTCCTTTCCTTGGAGCATGATCTTTTTCCTCTTCTCGGAGATTGCGTAGACTAGAGACATGAGGCCCTTTGGTCTTCTCCCATCTATCCATGCCGAGTTGCGAATAGGCTCTTGTCTACTTCATCACAGGGGGTCTCGAGGCCAACCCATGGCTTGTTTGGATCCTTCCATTCATGCCACAGCCAACGTAGTCATAGAGCTCTCGTGAATTTTTCCAAGTTCAGGATCCCAAGATCTCCTTAAATTGACTTTGCATTTTCCTCCTGTGATATCACCCGTGCCAGTCCAAAGAAAACGTCGCCGCAAGATTTGAAATCTTTAGCATGATAATGAGACACTAAAATGTGTTTCCGCAAAGTTGCATGCACGGATATAAGATGATATCTTGTTCGTTAAACAATCAAACTATAGTATTGGTAGTTTTGGGAAATTCACAAAGCAACAAATATTTTGATCAAATTATCATAATATCACAAAACTATCAATAATATTATAAAAAACAATAGTGGTAGTTCCGTCACTATTTTTTACCTTTTGTAAATGTGTACTTTATATTTTCTAATATTATTTATACAATAGTATAATATTTCTATGACATATTACTATAGATTTAAAAAATATAAAACACAATTACAGTTTAAGACTAAGTAGAGTTAAAAACATATTCAAGTTTATAATTAAATTGACGTCAAACTTATAGTTTTGTGATAACTTTGTTACTAAATTCATGATACTCCACCTTAAATTTGGTTCCCATGAATTTGGTGCCAAATTTTTAGCTTATGATACATCATTTTAAATATATAGCTTTATAATAATTTAGCAAAAATATCTTTATTTTGTGAAATGTACCCATCAAACTATCAAAACGTTCCAGCTGCTAATACAAAAATCATTGTTACAGCTCATGGCCTATTTGTCCAACAAGGGTAACATAATCACCTTTCTTTTAACCAAAGTGAAGATGGATAGTGTACTGTTTCTGGCAAGGGAAGAAAAATAAACAAGTACGCCACGCCCTCCGTTAAAAAAAATAAAGATAGATCTTCTGATAACTAATGCTTGTACAGATTCATCCTCGGAACATTCATCCGTAAAAGTTGTTTTTTTGGGGACAGAGAATACGAAGTGATACTGCAGTAAAATTTCATTGTAACAATAACACTTCCACCCATCATGACAGGCTAACGGATCAACCCGACACGCTTGAAATATGCATTACTGGCAGGAGCTGGACGGCTGGAATTCGTTCATGATGTTGTTTCGGCAGAAGCAAGGGCGTGCTTATCTGCTCTCTTGGCCATCTCGGTGCAAGGTGTGTCTGAGGTGGAGATCGAGTCTGACTCGGCTATCCTGGTCTCGGCAGTAACGTCATCCTCCCATAACCAAGCTGTTGGGGCTACAATCTTCGCTGAAATCAAGATGCTGCTGCAGCTTCATTTTGCTAATTCGAAGGTTTCCTTTGCCCCTCGATCCTGTAATAATGTTGCTCATAATCTAGCCCAGATTGGTGTGAGTTGGGACACGGGTCAGTCTGTGGTGTGGGTTGACCCCCTCCCGTATTTTGTACCTACTCTGGTGATTCGTGATCGTACTAAATCCCCCCAGTAATAAGAATGTGCGGATGAATCTAAAAAAAAAACATAGTTATGCCCGGGCAACCCAGAATAATTGCTAGCAATCGATAAATTTTTACATGTGTTATCGACGGAGGATAGTAGCCGTCGCTGTTCCCTCATGTCGGTCTATTTCATTTTCTTGCTTTCAAATGAGATAGGCATATATTTGTAGTGCCCCTATTTCTTTTTCCAATGACATAAGCATAAATTGTTGTCTAGCCCTTTCATTTTACCGTGCTAAATTAAATTATCGACTTCGATTCAATTCTCGTTAGCCTTGGTGACAAAACAAATACCCTAAACTTTTGGATAGGGGGAGCAGTTTTGAAGGGTAATAAAATATTCCAACAAAAACCTAATGATACACAGAAAGACCAGGAATACTCTCCCGAGTCCTGACGGCTCCCATCCCGAAGGACCCAAAATAGCTTCCCAGCCCCAAAACCAGTAGAGACTAGGCAAGAAGAGAGTTTACAAAACCGTGAAGTTTCGCACCGTGTAGTTATTGCGTACGATAACCCTTTTCAGTTTTTAAAACCATGGTATACCTCACCAGTTTTAAAATCATGGTATATCTCACGGTAACAGGACAGGACAGTAAACCATGGTATATCTCACGGTAGCCGGACAGTATTCGCGTTAACCGCCAAACCATGAGGTGATGTTCCCACCTAAACGGTTAAGACATACCAGCATGCACAAAAGAAAGCGGTTTCCACGCCTGCATTATTCTTTATAACACTAGCACTCAAAAGTTCCTAAACGGCTTGAAAAGAGGAACTTAATCCGCATATCAGAAGATCACAAATGATGCTAAGCTTCAAACCCAGATAGTATCAAGCGACAAAATGGGCTTTTTTATATCAATCATAACAACCGCACAAAATGCAAATGCAAAACTGACCAACTTCAATTCATATGTTATAAGGAAAAACAACGGTTCTCATCATAACAACAGCTGGGAATGGCCAAAGAAGGCATTGACTCGTAATTGGAAGTACCACATTGACTATAATATCGAAATCTTATAGTAGGCATAATATGGAATCCCAAAAGAAACCAAACAATTAAGCCCATCAAGGTTAATTTTTGAGCTGTTTCATCCTAGAATATCAACCAGAGCCCTCAGCTTGAAATTAATAAACACTAATAATAGTAACTTATGATGTAGCCATGGATTAAAATGCTTTGAAATACAGACAATCATTCAAGCATTGTACGGCATGGCATAATGCATTTCTGAAGGTTATAATGTTAGAGAGTTTTCAACTTTATCGAATAACCCTCTGCTGGGACCTTCACTTTCAAGTTAATTCCAATATGACCTCTCTGAAGACGGACCAGATTACCAGATTTCATATCAGCAAGCAAAGTAATACCATAATACATCCCACTAGCCTAAAACCGGTAAAAAACATAAAGCCATGAAACAATATATCACAAGGTTCACTTGGGGCATTGATAGTACCATAATACTTCTAGCATCCAGATAGAGTAACTATGCTTAAAGTTGAACATGAAAGGGGGGAAAAGATCAGCAGATTTGAGCCGGCATTGCTCAATTCCACAAAAGATTGCACGCCACAACCATCTGCCACCACATAACAACTATCAGCCATGCTAGAAGGCTAGAACTGCCCATGCAAGTATATATTATCAACTAGACACACACACAAGGACTCATAACCATCCTCCAAAATAGAAGTCGAGCAGTAGTGATTAACACGGATGCTGATTCATTGCAGGTACCTTCTACTAATCTAGTGCTTCTTATCTTTCAAAGGACCCTTGGGAATCTTCGATAGGCATTTCTCTTCAAAGAGGGCATAGTACTTCTTAAATTCAATCTCAGCCTTCTCACCAAAAGCATCAACCTTGTCCTCATACTTCTCATACAGTACTGGCACAGTGTAGAGCGCCACAAAAACTGCATTCAGCCCAAAAAAAGGTTGTTATTATAACTTGTATCAAATAGTTTGCCAAACTTAAGCTTCGCAGCACTGGGAGATCATTTACCTATGTAGAACAAAGTCAAAAAGTTGCAGCTGCTACCAAGAACTGACAGAATCCAGAGTCCAGCGATCACCTGATGATAGAAAGATAACAAGGCACATCAGCAGGCAATCAACAAGTGCCTAATGTTATGCATCACCGAGGATAAAGAGTCAGTTAACATACAATGAGGAACTTCTTCAGATCACGGCCATGACCAATCTCCCTCAAGGTTGCAAACCCTCTATTGATCTCATATCTCAGTGAAAGGGCAATGTTTACTGTCAAGTCCTCTGGAATTTTCACCTCAGGAATGTTTGGAGGGGACCTAAAAAAATAGTATAGTTATGACCAAATGATAAGGAAAAACTTGACAACAGGGCACCACAAATACCAGCTGCAGGTCTAAAGCGCATCAGAGTCAAAGTACTACAGAAGCTCACTTGTGGATGAAAGTGGAGGCATTGGACCAGAGGAAGAGGACGGCCAGGGAGAGAATGAGGCAGTGGCACACCAAGGTGAGGAGGTGGTACTCCATGATCTCGAAGAGGAGCCAGATGGCCGTGGCTCCGGCGAGCACCCCACCGGAGATCTTCTTGTTCCTCCATAGCACGAGATCAGCAGCTGCAAGCACGCATTTATGTACAAACAATCAATCAAATAACTCCAAACACCAGAATAAACAATAGGTGAGTAAATATTCCAGATCTATTTCAAGATCGGGATCAAACAAAATCTTATTTAGGGTTTAAGAGCAACGACAAGCTGCGCCGCCGTTTCACCACATCACTAATCAAATCAAATCGAACAAGCAAATAGGTTTTAGTAGAGTCTGTAGATATAGATCCCCAAATCTCGGATTTAAACACTTATTTGCATCGCATAGCTGCTAAATAGGTGAAGTAACAGTCGCAGGTAGAACAAGCGAGCCAAAAAAAAGGCGATCGGATCGGATCTACAGCAAAATAGAAGCGATGCTTTCGAATCCAAGCTACCAAGCAAGGGGCTTACGCTTGCCGCCGCCGAGGACGGAGTGGACGGGCCTCTCGCGGCCGAAGAGGCGGTAGATCTTGGCCTTCATGGCCGCCGCCGCCGACGACGAGGAGGACCCCTTCTTGTCGTCGTCCGAGTCCGAGGAAGACGACGAGGAGTCGCCGTGCAGCTTCTCGGAGAGCTTCTCCATCACCGACTGCTCCTCCTTGTGCTCAGCCATGCTGTTCCTCCTCCTCCCCCCTCTTCTTCTTCTTCTTCTCCCCTCACTCTTCGCTTCCAAGAAATCCCCCAAGCTTTTTCTCCGGGGCTTCAAACAGAGAGAGTTTGCTCCGACGAAAGTATCGGGTGCGTGTAGCCAGGCAAAGGTCGCTTTATACGGCGCGTGATGCGATCTCAACCGTCCGTTTGAACGCAGACGCCGCGGAGGATATTTGAGCCCAAACCCGTCTGAAATCTAACGGACGGGTTTACTACTTTTTGTCAGCGTGGCAGGTATACCCCGGCGCTTACCCCCATAGCTTAACGGCGAATCAATGCCGCGAGTATGGGGTAGGGCCCACATGCCAGTGACAAGGGTGGGATTAATGGTAGACGGTGGAGGGTACTACTACTTCGTGGTTAAGTTCAACGACGTGGACAGGAAGACGTCGTCATCGCGGGCACGTCGTTGCGGGCCCACGAGTAAAGGAGATGGTGGAGATCGCGAGGACGGCGTGGTTCGTCTGACGACACGTGCCGTCCGATGGGTTCTGCTCCGGCATCCGTCGGTGGACAGCGGTCAGGGACGGTAGCCGAAGGGAAAAGGAGGAGATGGTCTCGTCTTGGTCCGAAGTTTCTAGACGCGCATGAACTTTGAATTGGACAAGCCAAACACAAACAAAGGGTTGCTGGCTTTTTTTTTATAACTGTTGCTGGCTATACTTGCTAGCTAAGGTGCTTGCTTGGCTGTGTTCGCAATAGCCAGTTCCCAACCCCTAAACAGTATTTACGAAAAACTGAGCGATACATTAGCACGTGATTAATTAAATATTTGTATTTTTTAAGAAAATAGATCAATATAATTTTTTAAGCAACTTTCATATATAATCTTTTTAAAAAAAATGCACCGTTTAGCATTTTAAAAAACATGCGCGCGGAAAATGAGGGTGGAGAAAACTGGCTGCCGAATACAGCCTTAGTTGAGCAAATTCTCGATTCGTTAATTCTCCTAAAAATAAAATAGCCAGAAAAAGACCTCGAAACATGAAATGGACAAATTCCTTCTCTTAGAAACACATACAAGAAAAAGGATAATGGTAGCCCTCCCATTAACTACTTCATTTTCATTTATGAATTTCATAGTAATAGAAATCCATGTCCTACCGAGACAGAATTTCGAACTTTGCTATCCTCTTACCTAATAAGCGAACATATACCTTCTTCCCAGCGACAATATATGTTCCTAAGAAAAATCAATTTTTGCTATTCATTCGTCGATAAAATTTCTCTCAAAAATTTATCAAATATAAATATAGTGCAGTCAATCTTATAGAGATGCTCACTAAGAGTAGGGTGTACGTATGTATAATTATATAAATGGGTAATTAAACACCTGCATTTGTATTGTATTTTAAAAAGGAAAATTCCCGGTTTATCATGGTCATATGGTCAGAGACGTTTTACACTCTAGTCCCCCTGTCCATAAAAAATCAAATCTTGAAGATATGAATATGGATATAGTGTATATCCATATTCATCCACAAGATTTGTTTTTTATGCTTGGTCCAAATTCATCCCTATAATTTGCTTTTTTAAAGCACAGAGGGAGTACTCTCCGAATAATTTACATAATTCTATGCAAAACGTCCGTGGCGTTAACCGTACTGGATATAGAGCTCTAAAACACCTTGAAATATCCTTAAACAAAGTTTTGTTTCCACACCAAACTTTCGACCCCCATATAAGGATTTTTTGTTTTATACTACTATCAACATCTATTTGTACTCATCACGAAAAACATGTTTGTACTTCCTAGTGCAAACTTCATATGCACATCACTCTAGTGAAAAACGCAATGTTTTGAACGCATACGCTCCATATGGATTTTTTTTAAAAAAAAAGAAAAAAAAACTACAATGTTCTAAATGGGCTAACCATTAGGCTTAATTGTAAGTCTGCATCCGGCCTGGAAGATTTCGACAGTCATACCTACCTCCAATTCTCCATGTGGGCCTTGGACCCTTGTACACCACATCAGCTACTGGAATTTGTGTATGGAATTCATAGACATAGGTTGGTCGATCGGTTGCTAAATCTGCAATAAACACATCTAGCACTTGCGTCAGTGCGTGCGGATTCCACTTCTCGCGTCGGCGACCAAAGCAGAGATGAGAAAAGGGGAACGGTTTATAAAGTACACAAGCTCGCATCTAGTATCACACAATCGAAGAACCGGAGAATAATCATATCGGTGCTTCCGCGAGAACAACGACAGCAAGAGCCTCGCAGAAAAAGAACAAGGGGACAACAAGCAAGCCAGCAATTGGGATACTCAGGTTACTAGGTTACTCACAGGTAAAGCCGTAATAAGTGGAGAGAGCCGACCCCCTCCGAGTTGTGGCGACGGAGACCACGGTACATGGCGGATGAAGGAAAGGAGCACCTGGTGCGGAGAAGAGCGCGGAGTGAGCTAATACTCGACCACGAGCTGAGCAACTGACGAAAGGCACAAAGCTGAGGCGTCAGGCGTCGAGCCAAAGAAAACAAGATATACCGGGAACATGGGAATATGCTGCTTCGATGTGCCGATGCTCTAGCGGGCGATTCTGATGGCCGCCAGGGATATCCTATCATCTAATATAAAATCGTACTCAAAGATTTAGAAACGTTTAGCGCAACAAAGTCGTTGTAGTATAGTGGTGAGTATTCCCGCCTGTCACGCGGGTGACCCGGGTTCCATCCCCTGCAACGGCGTTATAATTTGCCTTTTTTGTCCAACTTTTTTTTGTACAATATCTTTGTTGAAAAATGAAGCTTTATGAGATGCCTCACACAAGTAATTTTATTTTTTTTCCCCTAATATCCCTAGTAATCCAGCTTGAGATAGGAAAAACAGCTCTCTTCCAATCAATCATTTTGAAGCTTTTGGAAATCAGTTGAGATCCTCTGCGCTGCTGCATATTGCTCTGCAAGTGAGGAGTGTTACCCACTTACCTGTGATTCTGTGAAGCACTGTAGAGGACATGTGTCCTTTGGAAATGCCTCAAATCAAATGAGTGCTTTGCTTAGCACAAATAGTCCTTTAGACGGTCGTCAGAAATAGAATTCGAGTTGGGACAAAAGCGGTGACGGAAATTTACAACCAACTGTGCATCGTTGTATAAAATATACCATTTTCAATTTTAGCTGTCCATAAAAATTGTTTTTTTTCTAAAATTTCTTTCAGTGCCGTGTTACAACCATCACTAAATAATTAAATTGGTAAATATAAAACCCTCAACCGGCCGATAATTGTTTCAGAATAAATGATACTCACTCCATCTACTTTTGATAGTCATATTTCATCTTGGCACACAGACCAAAGATAAACAATTTTACTTATCATCCATTTAAACATGCTACTAATCATTCCTCGTAAACAAGCGATTCATTAATATTTATATTTCTCGATGCTCATGTAGCCAATCTTGTGTTAAAGAATTGAGAGTCACGTATTAAATCCGATAAAGTCATTAAGATGATAGGTTGTTGAATTGAAATATGCCTATCAAAAAATAAATTTTTCAGATTTAGAAATATGACTATCAAAAATAGATGAAGGGAGTATTGTTTAATTGTTTTCACCTCTACTAAGCTGGAACAATGGGAGAGCCCATTCTAAGGGCTTATTCGGTTTGAAGAAAAAGAAAAGGATTTGGATTCCTAAGAATTATTCCTACAAGCAGTATTCGGTTTTAGGAATGATGTATAGGAAAACCAAAGAAATTTTTTACTTTCCCTCCAAGTTGAAAAGAGAAAACATAGAAAAATTTTCATCCACTCAAATCTTTTGAAAAAATTCAATAGATTGATATGTGCATACCTTCATATTCCTCCACTTTTCCTATATCTAAGAGCTGAAGTTCCTCTAAACTGAAGTTCTAAGAGTGTGTTCATTCACCATCTTTCCCAACTTCTACTCCCTCATTTCAGTGAGGCTTTCAACTAGAAATCTCCCCTACTCCCTGACCTGCCAAATAAAATCGGGGAGAGATCACTCTAATTTTTCTAGTAGTAAGGCCCCAAGCTAGAGATCTCATACTCAATTCGAATGGGCTAGATGAACTTGCTATGTAAGCGAAAAATTAAAGGATATGGGAATTTAACTGTTCGTTTATGCGTGTTTTTTTTCTCGTGACTCGTAAGTGGTAAAAATGGTACAATTGTTAGCATCTTTTATGCATGTTTCTTCCTCGTGACTCATGAGTGATAACGATGGTAGCTAGATGATTAGCGCGAAAAGCAGTTGGAGTAGTCGGTTCACCAAGTAGTCAACGCAATATATGAAGGACATTGATATATGAAGTCGTAATTATATGGCGGTTTCATAAAAAGTAGAGATACATAGACATGCATATAAAGTATACATGCCCCTGTTAACATCAAACTTGATAGCAAACCAAACACAATATATTTATTATTTCGGCAGCGCCAAAATTTATTACTCTAGTTCAGAACAAACTAAGCGGCATGTTCACTTTAATGCTATTTTCTACCATACCATTTTTCGGTAAAATTGTCAAAAAAATATATACGATATACATTTAGTTTGTTGCTAAATTTAGTAAATATATAAGAAATCCTGCCAAAATTTTGACAATACTATCATCTTACTAAAATTTTGGCATTACCAAAATTTGATAAGGTTTATTTTGGCTACAATTTAAACATGCCCCAAATATGATATAAGGTACTACCTGACCAAGCCAAAAGGCTGTTGATGCCAATGCCTCGAGTGGTCAAAAGATATACGGACAACTATGCATAGACGGGTCCGTCCTAAAAAAGCCAACCTAACAGAGAATGTGACTCCTATACAACAAATTTATGTTTTTATTATGATCTAGGGCTTATTCAGAATAAAATAGAAAAACATAGGAGTAGAAAAAAACACGAGAATATGACAAGATTTGCATGTGTACAGAGAGAATTGGAAAATAAAGGAATTTTTTTGTTTTTTGTGCACAAGATTTTTACAAAGAGAATAGGTCAGGGTGGATTTTTTTTCATGTGAAAACATAAGTAGAGAATAGTGTTCCTCTTAAAAATCAAGGTAGCCAATCCTTTGAAAAGAATGAGTACCCCTTCGTCTTAAAAGAAAATCAAACCTTAAATTAGAATGATTCAAATCTAGGGTATAGCTTTTTTTGACAGAGTAGCTAATTTAAAGGAAACCCTCTATTTATTCTTCATATCTCCTGAAGATAAAGATGAAGACGAAGATTAAGTGTTTCACGTAAAATGAGGTGATAATAACGCATGATTAATTGAGTTTTAATTATTACAAACTTAAAAAGTAGATTAATCTGATATTTTAGAACAACTTTCATATAGAAATTTTTCACACGAATTGCACCGTTTAGCAGTTTGAAAAGCGTGCCATTTTAATAAAAAGTTTATCCTCTAATTTTTCGATTAGAAAGGGTAAGGGTCATAATTTTTCGATTTATATATCTGGAGTGTGTGCTACAAGAGACGCTTGGGGTGTGTGTGAGTAAGCTGGAGCGTGCGTACATATTCCGTGCAATTGAAAAGGAGACAATGAAAGCAAGTTCCTAAATTTTTTTTCTACAAACGTCACATCGAATATTTGAATATATACATGGAGCATTAAATATAGATAAAATAAAAAACTAATTGCACAGTTTGTATGGAAATCGCAAGACGAATCTTTTGAGCCTAATTAGTTCATGGTTAGTCATAAGCGCTACAGTAATTTACATATGCTAATGACGGATTAATTAGGCTTAATAAATTCGTCTCGCGGTTTCTAGACGAGTTATGAAATTAGTTTTTTAATTCGTGTCTGAAAATCCCTTCTAATATCCGATCAAACGTCCGATGTAACACCAAAAACTTTCTTTTCGCGAACTACACCAGACCCAAACACGTCTAATCCAACCGAGAGACAGGCCGTACTCCTCCCCCCGTCGCTGGCGAGAGCTTGCCGTAGTCGGAAGGGAGGGGGCATGGAAAAGTCCACGATGAATACGTCCTGTCCTTCAGGACAGATCGTTCGAAACCAACTGCGCGCTGTTGCAAGTCCATCTTCGAACGATCGACGCGTCCATCTCGGAGAAGGAACAACACCTCCAAAGACAGGCCATCTTCCGACGAATTGACCCCCTCCCCGCTCTTTCCAGAGGGCCGGGGGTAGCTAGCGGCGGGCGTAGCGCCAATTCGCAAACGTCAAACGAGTGAGATCCCACGTCGCAGCAAAAGCAAAATGAGTCCCTTTCTTTCCCTTTCCCTCCACCCTCGCGTCGTACTCGCGTCGTTCTCTTCTCCTTCCCTTCCCAGCATCATCACGACATCACCCGTCTCAGCAAAGCCGAGCCGCCGAGCAGGGCAGAGCAAAACCCCCCATATCTCCCCGCCATTACTCCCCTCCCGTCCCGTCCCCGAGCGGAAATAAATGCAGCCGCTGGCGCCGCCCACCCACCAGTCCACCACCAGATCCAAGCCCCCGCGACGAGGCGAGGTGGGAGAGGGGGCAGAGGCAGAGCGAGATGAGCGTGGGGCGGAAAAATTCACCACGCCACCATACGCATTTACTCCGCTTCCGCCCCTACCCCCACGCGGCCTCGCCTCCGTCCAATGCCATTCCGCCGCTTCCCCGCTGAGAGATCGATCCCCACCCCGCCGCCGCCGCCGCAGCCGCAGCCGTCGCCATGTCCTCCTCATCCTCTTCGCTGCTCTCCTCGCTCGCCACGCTCGGCCTCGGGTACTCGATCGCCATCGCGCTGGGATTCCTCGTCCTGCTCGCGTCGCTCCTCCTCGCGTCATACTTCTGCTTCCGCCGCGGGGGCGGCGGCGGGCACTTCTCCGGCGTGCTCACCCCGAGCTCCAGCTCCAGCCACCTCTCCATCACCGTCCCGCGCGTGCTCTTCGTCGCGGAGGGGTCCGAGTCCCCCGACGCCTACTCCTCGGGCGTCGCGGCCGCGTCGTCCCCCGTGGGGCTCGACCCCGCGGCCATCGCGTCGTACCCGAAGGTCCCCTTCTACAGCGGCGCCGGTGCGGACGCCGACGCCATGTGCTCGATCTGCCTCAGCGAGTACGCGGACGGCGAGATGCTGCGCGTGATGCCCGACTGCAGGCACAGGTTCCACGTCTCCTGCCTCGACGCCTGGCTGCGCCGGAACGCGTCGTGCCCCGTGTGCAGGTCCTCGCCCATCCCCACGCCGGTGGCCACGCCGCTGGCGACGCCGCTGTCGGAGCTCGTCCCGCTCTCGCAGTACGCCGCCGATCGGAGGCGCAGCAGGTGACGGACACATTGGTGCAATTCGGTGCTCTTAACTACTGGAGTATATTGCTCTTCTTTTTTTATCCTTTTACGTTTATTAAGGATGTAAAGTTTGTGTATTGCTTGATTGGTCAGGCGGGCTTTAGGGGAGGTTTGACTGTAGGGGGTTGTGCTTAGGTTATTTAGAGAAGGTAATTGTTTGTTTGATATTACTATATTACTTCGAGCAAATTTTGTCATCTAGAAGTACATGTCTTGAGTAAGGAATAGTTGTACATACATTGTGTTTGTTTCTGTGGCAGAGTTCCTCCTTATGATATTCTAATGTATAATTTCCGTTGCTAGAGAATCATTTGCTGGATTAGAAATTAGAGAATTTGTTGCACAGCTTTGCTGTATTTTTTTTATGCCATGATGAGCTGTTTGTGAAGTTATGGGCTTTATTTGTTAGATTGGTGGCAGCATCAATATCTGATGATTACTTATGAATTGCATTGTTGCACCAGTTTTTCTTACTGCCACACTGTAATAAGGACAGCATTAGAAAATTTTCTGCATTTCATGTTGGCATTTGGTGTGTTAAGTAGTTGTACACCATACCTGCAAGTACATTACTGTAACTAGCAAGCTCAGTGACATAATTCTTCATTAAAACTATTTATCAATGTAGGAATTTTATGGGTCCCAATTTCCCAAAGACTTTTATCACTGTATGGTAGATGAGTTGGACCGTCGATGCCCAACAATTAAATGAAATGTTGATTGCTACATCAGAATTCAGTTCTCATAGTTCCCTAACTTGTTTGGCTGTGCAAACATATGGTTATGTGGTTTTTTTCAAGGTCATATGATCATGTTGCTATATATTTGCAATCATTTTTTTATTAAAAGGTCACAAAAGTTTATTTGTGTACGCCAACTCTTGCCCTCAGTTTACTATGTAGCAGTACCACATTTTAAAGCTTCTATCTAGATGTTCCTGTCTTGGTAATGATATCTACAGTGGTGGGGTCCTGGAAAGAGGAGTTTAGATATATAGACACTGTCAAAGTTTATAAAATGAACTTGATACTTGGGGGTCTACTGCTAATTAGTTCATAACTGAAGATTTGGAACATCTAACCATATAAAGTGAAACCAATGCAAGCCATGAAGTGCCTGCTGACCATATATCTCTTCCATCATATTAATCAGATTAAAATAGAAGTCATTTTGTGTAAATGTTAACCTACTGTGCTTGTTGTTTCTCGCCATGCAATAAATATGAAGTGTGATCTTTTTGGTACAAAACCAATTGATCCTTGCTATCCCCATCTCATATTGTACTTCTGTTGGCTAGTCAACATTTCTAGGTGCCATTAGAGGTACTCCACACGGTTCGCAGAAATTCCTAGCAAATTAAAACGGTGAAGAAAAACTTGAGTGTCTTTGTGGGGGTAGGCACAGGAAAACAATAATAATACATGGGAATGGAAACTATAAATCTGATATACCACATGCAAAATATTTGTGAAACTTTTGCTTTTGTTATTAGTGATGGACTATCTTGTGCAATCTTGCTATTCCTTGTAAGGTACAGTAGATTATTTAAGCTACTTTCTGCTGATTTTGATATCTAAGAAGCTTCAGGATTGAAATCCTGTGGTAGATGGTTAGGAACTTAGGTGTTGTCCTTGATTCCCTAATTCAACTTTTGCAATCATTCCTTTTGACAATATGTTTGTCACTGTGAACTATGAGGTGAATGTTTAGCATTCTTCTTTTATGGTCTTATGGCGAGGAAGTGTTGTAGCTTCATTTCTTCATTATATTCCTTTTTTGGCAAGGACTTCTTCTATTATTCTTGTGGGCTCGTGGTTACTGCAGTTTTTTTTTTGATTGATACCTCTTGCATTTTTTCCCTCAATACAACTTATGTTATATTTGTAACTTTACTTGATATTTTGATAACTGAATCATAACAAACTAAACCAGTATATCCGACGGCTCCTATTTTTTAGAATGACGTGTGCCAATGAGATGTTGAGAAAGCTTACTGTTTCATTACTTTAGATTCTTGAGGCAATGTCTATTGGGATTTGAACCCTTGAACATAAGGGATCTATCTCCTGATCCGTATGTATGGTGCCGTTACAGTGAGTGACGGCTCTCAGTTGTAATATGTACTGTTTAGTTGTAATCTGCAACCTTCCCTGGGCGTAAGAGAGAGTTCTAGTATTGTAATCTGCACACTTCTAATCTGCAAACTTCCCTGGGCGTAAGAGAGAGTTCTAGTATTGTAATCTGCACACTTCTATAGGCTACTATACTTGTCTATCTTCATCTATAGGTCTGCTCATGTTGATCTGTGAGTCGGTACGTTACATCTTCCGTACCCAAATTAATGAATTATGAGAGCGAAAGGTTACCTGCTTCAAGATTTATGATAATACTATATCCAGACTCCAGGCCTTGTGCTGTGGTACATGCTTGTACCAGAATACCGGATGGAATTCTATTTGCTTTTGAAGGGTTGCAGGGCCAGCCAAGCCAAAAGCGTCGGTCAGTCAGTCTGAACTCTGAAGCCTGTAGCTTGTGTACACTGTTTCTTTTTGCTACTACTCCATTTGTCACTGATGCCACACTTGCCCCTTTTCTTTTCCAATGCTGCAGCCGCTTGATGAACTGTGCTGAATCGGCATTCGGCAAGCGACGGTGGAGCACGGGTGCATCGTGACGAGGAGGACACTATCACGCCGGTGAGCACTGAGCAGGGTGACGATGTCGGCGACTCGTAGTACAGGCGTACTGCTACCGTATCCATCTACTGCTGCTTCCGGAATACGCGTCTGCCAGTTCCATCATGTGCGGCTTGGCTGGCTCCCACGCGGAGCTGGAAACGGTCGGCAGGAGGGGACAACGAGCTGGGTGTTTGCCGGTCGGGGGTGTGTACACTGTGCGCTGTACAGGTATACAGAGCTGCAGCAATTGCACGGCGTGGATTTTTCTTTAGTAATAAGAGAGCAAACTAGGAAATTTATAAGGGCAGTTGGGCTTGGGCCCTCAGCTAACACTGCGGTATTATAGCGTAGCCAAGTCGGGTAACTGTACGCGTAATAATGTCTTCTTTTTTTTTTTTTTTTTGGAAAGACAGATACAGATGGGATGGTAGTACTGCTAGTAGCTGCCACGGTGCAGTAGCGTTGTACTGGATTGGTACTTCACGCCCGATGAGCAAAGCTGCGACCATGGTAACGGTGCGGAGGATCACGCTCTTTTGATCTAAAGTTAGAGGGACGTGGGTCACTCATGTTTGGGCCCAACCTTTATGGGTCCCACATGTCAGCGACAATGTCCCTCTGACGTTACGTTAGAGCATGCTCATCCCGATGCGGATTAAGATACTTTAACTTAGATCATTTTAACTTGTGTCACTATCTAAGGGCATATACAACGATCCACTCTGCTATATAGTCTCAAGCCTTTATGTTGGAGCTTAGCCGAGTTGGCAGCCAGTCGTGTGGTTCCACAGGATGTAACTGTGCTTGTAGAGAAAACAATTTCCTCTCCGTTCTTTAGTTCGAGAGGTGCAAAACCACTACTCGGGGCCACGCATTGGGGGAGAACCGTAGCCTCGTGACGTGCTTGGGGAAAAGGAGAGGTCGAGGAGAACTTGCTGTGGTGATCGTCGCCGCCATCGAGGTCGCGTTGCCGCTCCATGTCGCCGATGAGGTCGTGTCGCCGCTCCAAGCTGCCACCGCTAAGGTCACCGCCGTTCACCACCGTCGCAGATCTAGCGAGGTCACCCTCGGATTCAGCTAGCTTGTGGCCAGATCCGCCGCTGCCGGTGGCCCCTCGACTGTCGCTAGAAGGGGGCGGGAGGGTAGAGGCCGACAGATGCGGCTAGATCTGCCGCCGTCGCCCAAAGAGAAGGAGAGAGGGAGAGCGACACGTCGGACGAAGAGGAGGAAAAGGGGAGAGCCGCCCTCAAAGCTCGCTGCGGTGGATGGGGAGGAGGATAATGGCGGTGGAAAAGGGAGGACTATGTAGCGATGGATGGAGAGAGGGAGAGGCAAAGTACCTGATGGGGAGAGGCAGCGCCAATTTGGTGGCGAAAGAGGAGGCGACGACGGCGAGACTCGGAGTCAGGGATTGGGTTTGGTGGCCGGTGGGGAATCGGGGAAGAGAGGAAGTGGGGTAGGTGAGAAAAAAAGAAAAGGAGGAGAGGATGATAGTGGGTCCATGTGTAGTTTAAGGGTATCTATCTATTTCTTTTTGTTGTTATAAGGTCTAAAATATAAAATTTCTAATTGATTCAATAACTAAGGACTGACGCATAAATAACTAGGAGCCGATAAAAAAAATACTCGATAGTGATCTCCATTGTAGATTGTGTGGCTTTCATGTGGTCTTATCCTATTTGGCACGTTGATACTACTGGTATAAGTGGCCTCCATTGTATATACTCTAATAGGTTCACATATCAGTAACTTAAAATCAGAGAAAAATAAGTTAGAAGATTCTCGTCACTAACAATGTTGTGCAGTGATTATTTCTACACCCCCTCCTACCCTTGCGTTCTTGTCTCCTTTTCTGTACGAGTAAAGTGTGTGACATTCTTCAGCTCCCGTGAAGTGTCCGTGACTTGTATTTTGACCTTTTTTTTAATTTTTTTTTGCGTTGGTAGTTCTTCTTTGACCTTCGGAGAAGTGTGACTGAGAATGGGAAAATAAGTTATTGGAAAAAGTACACCAGAGATCCCTCAACTTGTCAGTGACTTACAAAATCGTCCCCCAACCATAAAACCGGATATAACACGTCCCTCAACTTATAAAACAGTGTAAACTAGATCCTAGATGGTTTTGACCGACGTGGCAGCTCACTCAGTGTGAGACCCACGTGGGTCCCGCATATCAGCCTCTTCTTCCCCTCCCCTCACCATCTCTCTTCCTCCTCCTCCCCTCTCCACGGACCACAGGCGGCTGGCAGAGAGCAGATGGGCGCGGGCAGCGGCCGGAGAGGGAGGAACTGCCACTGGCGGCGGGTAGTTCAGGTCCAGCATGGCCTCCGGCGGCTGCGGCACGGTGGCGCCGCCCGAGTCGTCGACGTCGGCGCCCGTGAGCACGACGGTCGTCGAGCCCGTCTCGCCCCTGTGCCGGCGCATGTGGCCGCCGAGCGCCTGCCCCATGGAGAACTCGACCCCGTGCACGCGGCGCACTCGTGGATGCGTGCCCTGTCCCTCTCAGCCGCCGCGGCAACGGGGTCGCTCAGCAGCTTCGCCTGCAGCCGCGTGTGGCTTGTCCGGTGCCCGCCCAGCCCCTGGAGCGACGGGAACGACTTGTTGCACGTCTTGCACTCGAACACCCCCTCCGCCGCCAGCGCCCTGCTGCCCACCTGTGTCGACGACGACGTCGGTGCCATCGACGCGGCCACGCAGGTGACGACAGTGAGAGCAGCGCGCTGGCGTGCACCCGTAGGCTCTCAATCTTCTTGCTCACCACTTCTTTTGTCATGAATCGCGATTGTCATTACAACAAACCAAAGAATTCTAAGTAACTTACTTTCGCTCTTAATGACGAGCTAAAAATTCCTTTCACGTCGGTGAACGTACTCATTTTATATAGAGAGTACGCGTTTCTTACTTCATTCCTTAATGACGAGCTAAAAAATCCTTTCACATGTCGCCGCCCACGACCACCGCCCGCAGCAGCGCGGCCCTCCGCCCCTCGTACGCCTCCTTCGCTGGCGTTGGCTCTCATCACCAACCCGCGGCGACAAGCCGGCGCTCCTCGGCTGGCCCTGCGTCTTGCAGAGCCTCTCGGCGATGGTGTGCCCCATGTGCGCTGACAGGGTGATGAGCAGCCTCATCACGGCGACGCCGAGCGCCTCCGGGTGATGAGCAGCCTCGTCGCCGGGGAGCTCGCTGCGGAGGATGAAGACGACGCCGACGCCGCACGCGAGAGCGAGGTCGCTGCCCGCCTCGCTCGCCTGCTCCGCCGTTCTCCTCGTCGCCCAACGCCGTGGCGCCCGCCCGCGCGGGGCCGCTTCGCCGCTGATTGCGACACAGCGCCGTAGACGCCGCCGCCGCCGCCCCCTCTCCCGCCTCGCCCCAGCGGCCTCCTCCCTAGCAGCGCCGGCCGGCTTGCCCAGACAAGCCGCCCGACAACGACGACGACGCTCCCGACGCGGAGAAAGGGAGGATGCGGCGCGAGAGCAGGCCGGGGCTCCGAGTCCAGCTCCACGGTGCTCGACCCCGCCTCCACGGCTCCACCTCCGCGGCCACCGCCGCGGCGCTCTTCCCCGCCTCCACCTCCGCGGCCAACGCCGCGGCGCCCGCCCGCGTGGGGCCGCTTCGCCGCCGGCGGCCACACATCGCTGTCGACGCCATTAGTGACCGGCCGCCGCCCTCGCCTTCAGCCGCGTTGCAGCAGCCGCCGCCTCCTCTCCCGCCTCGCCGGCCGACTTTCCCGGTTGGACAGAGAAGAGAAGAGTGAGAGAGAAAGGAGGAGGGGGGAAGAGAGAGGGTGCTGACGTGGGCATCCTGACATATGGGTCCCACGTGGGTTCCACACTGACTCAGCTGTCACGTAGGATAACTCAGGGCTCCTTTGGCAGCCGGGATCCCACCGGGATCCCAGCCCATTCCCTGGGAGAAAGGCTCGCGGGGGAAATTGTCACGGGTTTTATTCCATGTCCATTTGGAAGCCCACGAGGCAGGGATTTCCCGGCCCAATCCGCGGGGAAACCCTAGGGAAAGGTCCCTGACCTCGGAGGTCGGGAATTTTTCCTCTCTCGATCCGTCGCAGCTTCTTGCTCGCGCAACCGGAGTCGCTTCTCTCTCGCGCGAACAACAGCGGGCGCCACTGCGCCTCCTTCTCTGGCGAGACGCGCCACCGCCGGGACTCCTCCGGCGAGAAGGGTAAGCCCTTCTCCTCATTCCCCTCCTCTCCTCCTCCTAGGGTTTTCGTTCTCCTCCTCCTCTAGGGTTTCCGCCTCCTCTAGTTAGCTCCCAATATTGCTCTCCGGTCTCAGCGCTTGCATCGCAGGCACCGACGCGTGGGCGCGGCGGGTGGCACCGCGGCAGCCGGGGCAACGACGACGAGGAGGCGCGCCGGCAGCGCGGGCACACGGCTCCAAGCAGGCGGGGACAGGGGGGATCCAAGGCGGCGCGACTCACCGGCAGAGGAGGCGCTGAGGCGCAGATTCGCCTCCTCCTCCTCGCTGCGCGACGCCCGCCGGCGGTTGCCCGACTAGGTTTGTGCGTGCCCTTGTAGCTGCTGCTTGATTCTTGGGGGTTCGTTCAGTACTTCAGTTTTCTTAGTGTATGTATGGTATGTTTCTTGATTTGATTTGGGAGAGTTGTAATCTGTTCTGTTCTTTCTAATACATTGTAGTATTGTACACTGCAGTAGCATTTCATTTTGTTATGGAAGCGATTCAGAAGGGGATATGGGTGGGCGTATGGTGCTCTTGTTTTAGATCATGAATGAGTTTTGGTAAGATGATGTTTTAATTTGATGGAGTAGGTTGTGCACTGGTTTTTTCTGCAGTGTAATTATCATGCTTAGTGCAGTCTAAACATGTGAGATCAATGTGCCAGTCCCAAGAAATGAGGAATTATCACACATGCAGTGAGGATCATTCAACTAGTGAGGTATATGAGAAATTTTAGTCTGCAAACCAGTAACAGTTTTTTGCAGTTAATTAGAGATGCAGTTCTTTTAGTTGGATGTTGTCAGCTCTGTTAACCTAGAGGTAGATCTCAGTACTGGTTGAGCTGCTAGCATCAAGTTTTTTGTTTTTTCTGGAGGCATTTTTTAGTCTGATCCATTCTTGTAGTCTCTGTCAGGGAACTGTAGAATTAGTGGTCAATTTAGCATGCATGTTGGGACTAAATAAATGGTAACAATCATATTTTTGATAGGAACTCATACTTACTACAAAATGAAGTCTTTTATGCTCTATCCTTATACATTAGTCCAAACTTTAGTTTCATGTCATGTATCACCTGCAGAAAATGAGCAAGGTGGCATTGTGCATTCAAAAAACACAAGCTTTGGCAGCAACCTATATACAAAGACACGCACACACAGATATTTCAATCTCCTCTCTCTCACTCACTGCACAATACACTGGCCAAACAAAATGACCTAGTAGTACTGATTAATTAAAACAACAACAACAACTACTTTTTTTTCCTTATCATGTCCATAATGATAATTCATAATTGTGCTCTTGCATTCTTCCTCTTGCCAGGATTCAATTTGAATTGCATGCTCAACTTACTTTCAAATATGGACTTGAAATAGAGTATTGTTGGAAAACCATCAATACAAAAACATGGACTTCAAATGTGTTTGATTTAAAAATAATGGTGTGTATCTGATGTAGGGTGTTTGATCTAAAAAGAAAGTGCTTATACCAAGAGTTTGTTTACGCTGATGTAGCTGACAATTGCAATATGTTGGTTGATGTGCATGCTTTTTTTTTCCTAAGCTAGTATCAATGGCCGTCCTTCAAATTTGATTGCTGAAGTATCACTATTTTATATTTATTACTTAAATTTCAGATTATCTTTTTCATCCTGGCAGATTTATTAGAACATATGAAGATTTGTAGAAGAGATGATGAAGAAGATAGAAGAGATAAAGATTTAAATGGACCCATGTCTCATTCTTGATCAAGACATTGTAACCCTGTATAAATATGATGTACAGTTCTATATTTGTGGATGCAAGGATGATTCCAAAGATTTTAAATTTTGTATGATATGGATGATTCTAAAGTTTAACTTATGTCATGTCACGAAGTTGGTTTCCACATAAACTCATATATATTTCTTTGTATTTTTCTGAATTTCTAATACTTGTTGATTTTTTATGTTTATATTTTTTTTCTGGAATTTTTGTAGGTTGTTTCCTATTTATATGGATTTTCTATATTCTTTCTATTTTTCTTGAAATTTCTATAATATTTCTAGAGACATGTTTTGTTGTTCAAACAGTTTGCCTCTCTAAATCCCCCTTCCCCCATCAACCCCCTCCCCCTATTCCCAAATGGTAGCAGGGAAAATTCCCCTAACAGGAGTGATTCCCCTGGAGGTGGAAGGGGATCGGTTGGTGCAGGGGAAAATCCCTGTACAAGACTTTTTCCCGGGGGTTTCCTCCCCCTGCATCCAAAGGAGCCCTAAAGGACCTAGATTGAATGTTTTTTGTAAGTTGAGGGATGTCATATATCCGGTTTTGTGGTTGGGGGACGATTTTGTAACTCCATGACAAGTTGAGGGACCTTCAGTGTACTTTTTCATTAGACCTTCCGGCAGTCCAGGCTAATTTGAATACGGCCCATAAACCGGCCCAGTCTCAAGTGAAGTACCAAATGTCCAAGGTGCTAGTCCTCCGACCTTACAGAATGCAGACTTCCATTTCGTTGTGAACAATACTCTTAAATTTTTAAGAAGCCCATCGGTTTTATTTTTTTAAGAGAAGGCAAGAAGATGGAAAAAGTACACCGAAGGTCCCTCAACTTGCCATCAAGTTACAAAATCATCCCTCAACCGCAAAATCAGATATTTGGCATCCCTTAACTAATCGAAACCGGTCATAAATTCACAATAGATCCCTCGGCGGTTTTGACCCGGTTTTATTCTACGTGGCTGAGTCAACGTGGGATCCACGTGGACCCCATATGTCAGATATGTCAGGATGCCACCTCATCCCTCTCCTGCCTCTTCTCTTCCTCGGTTCCTCCCCTCTCTCTTCTCTCTTTTTTTTCCGGCGAGAGAATGCCGCGGAAGCAGAGCACTAGCACCACGCCGGTGGCCGAAGCTGGAGGAGCTCCTGCGGCTGCCCGCCTCGGTCAAGCGAGTTGGGAGGGATGGAGGAGGCGACGGGCGCCGGAGATGTGGCGCCGTCTGATGGTGCTCCGCTGCCGGTGGTGAAGACGATGACGGAAGGCGGGAATGCGGCGGCGGCGAAAGGAGCTCCTCCACCTCCGGCCGGCCACCGGCGTGGTGCTCGTACCCGCACGCACCACCTGCACACATACCATCCGCGGTTAATCCCATCGACCATCGAGCACCATCCCATGGCCATGCATGCATATGCTGATATGCACTTGTTCCAACATTATACTCCCTCCATCTATTTTTGATAGCCATATTTCCAAATCTGAAAATTTTATTTTTATAAGCATATTTCAATCCAACAACCTATCATCTTAATGATTTTTTCGAATTTAATGCATGACTCTCAATTCTTCCACACATGATTGGCTACGTAGGCTTTGAGAAATGTAAATATTAATAAATCGCTTGTTTACGAGGAATGACTGGTAGCATGTTTAAATGAATGATAAGTAAAACTAATTATCCTTGGTCTGTGTGTTAAGATGAAATATAACTATCAAAAATAGATGGAGGGAGTATATTCCATCAGATTGTGTCTTGCATTATGCATGATGATGCATTGCCGATTTACCGTGCAATGGTTGACACAATGCGATTCTAGAGGAAATGGAGTAGACGACGGCGACGTACCCATGGTGCCGGAGCCGTCGGCGCCGCCGTACAACGTGGCGGTGTCCGGGAGCCAGTCCGACCTCGCCGGTGCAATGCAGAGTGCAAGAATGGCGAGCAGGTGCAGGACAATGTTCCCGACATGATCTAGTCCTGTAGCTAGCGTGGTCTCCTGCGCAGGTGCAGCAAGAATGGCGGGTGCAGGAAGCGGAGCACGAGCACCACCACCACGCTGGTGGCCGGAGCTAGCTGGAGGAGCTCCTGCGGCTGCCCGCCTCCGGTCAAGCGAGCTGGGAGGGATGGAGGAGGCGACGGGCGCCGAAGATGTGGCGCCGTCTAATGGTGCTCCGCCGCCGGTGGTGAAGACGACGACGGAAGGCGGGAACGCAGCGGCGGCGGCGGCGGCGGCGGCGGAAGGAGGATGAGGACCGGAGCTGTCGTCACTCTTTGCGACGATGAGGACGGCCTCGAGTTCGCCGAGAGCGGCGGCAAGGCTCGTGAGTCCACCTCTGCGCCCATTGTCACAGCGCCCGGCCCGCCGCCGCTCGTCGCCGGCCTCCCAGCTCCTCCCCCACCGCCCGCGCGCCGCTCCTCCCCTGTCGCCCACCGCCGCCGCATTCCCGCCTTCCGTCGTCGTCTTCACCACCGTCGGCGGAGCACCATCAACGGCGCCACATCTCCGGCGCCCGTCGTCTCATCCATCCTTCCCAGCTCGCTTGACCGGAGGCGAGCAGCCGCAGGAGCTCCTCCAGCTCCGGCCACCGGCGTGGTGCTCATGCTCCGCTTCAGCAGCATTCTCTCGCAGGAAAAAGATCAAGGAACCAAGGAAGAGAAGATGGAGGGGAGAGATGACGTGGCATCCTGACATGTGGGGCTCACTTGGGTCCCACGTTAACTCAGCTGTCACGTAGAATAAAATAGGGGTCAAAACCACCGAGGGATCTATTGTGACTGGTTTTGATTAATTAAGGGACGCCGGATATCTGGTTTTGCGGTTGAGGGATGATTCTGTAACTCGATGACAAGTTCAGGGACCTTCGGTGTACTTTTTCCCAAGAAGATTGCCTTATATGGCACAATTCAGTTTTCAGCCCAATATGAATTTGGCACATAAATGAACGGGCCCATGTCTACGGGTGCGACACCAGAGAATTGGCAATTAACTGGAAATTCCACCCGTACAGTGAGCACCGAAAAAATTAGAGAAGATTTAAAGCAAAGATCACAGACATTGAAATCGAATTCAAAGGAGGATCATCTGGCATAGTTGGGACTTGGGATTTGTTAGATGCTAGCATGCAGCGGGGGCATCGCTCCGTTTCAGAGTGAATAACTAGCAGAAGGCGAGCTATATAGAGCTGGATGCATCATCGGATCTTAAAAAATAAAAACCAGTTTCGGTTTATAATCCAACGTGGTGCCAAGCAAGCACACACGGAAGCAAGTGTGGTTGTTAACCAACCAAATCTGCCAAGACAAAGATGATGCATTCTGGGTAACATCAGAAAAGGTTGTATAGATGCAAAACAATGGTTGTTAGCCTCTGTTATAGCCTACCGAACTTTCCAGTGTAACGAACTGGAGTGGTTGGTTCGTGATCATCCTATCTATAAACCGTTGTATGAAGATATAACTAATTAAGTTGCTCGTTTTTGTCATTTGAACTCATACAATAACATAAAGTTCGTGATGAACATCGTACCAGATACTAGTACTATATATATGACGGCCACATCAAAAAGGCAATTACACACGAATCCAAGATTAATTAATACAGAAAGAAAAGCCCAAGTAATTAAATCAAGTGACACGAAAATACCAGCCCACCATAAAGACTAATTATAGAACACGATCGATGGATCCCCAAATCCCATCTCGCGAGCGAGCGAGCGATCAGCTGACGCTGGCGACACAGTTCGTGCTCTTGCTCTGCACGGTGGACAGGGCGCTGACCTCCAGCGTGATGGAGCAGTTCATCTTGATGTCGAGGTTCCTCTTGTAGATCCCCAGCACGTTCACCCTCCCGCTGATCTCCGTGTAGCTGGTGAGGTTGTAGTCCTGGCCGAAGATGAGGTCGGTGGCGTTGACATTGGGGGATATGCGGTCGGCGAGCACGTCGAGCGTGACGTTCATCCGCACGGTGCTGTCGGCGCCGACCTCGCCGTCGGGCGCGTACGCCACGCCGACGGTCTCCCCGGCGTAGTAGAAGTCCGTCTCGCTGCGGTCGAACCGGAACGACGCCACGTTGGGGTTCCGGAGGGAGACGTCGGCGTTGAGCGTGGCGTTCACGGACACCGGGTGCCTCGACGTGCCGAGGTCGCCGTCGAGGCCCTCCAGCGTGACGCGGTTCATGGTCAGCTCCGGGTCCTTCACCTTGAACACCGTGAGCGCCAGCACCAGGATGACGATGCCGACGACGACCGCCGAGGTGACGCAGCAGCCGCCGCACCAGATCACGCAGCGCCGCCTGCGGAGGTACTGCGCGGAGCGCGGGCGCTTGTTGGCGGCGGCGTCCCCCGCCGCCGCTGCCGCGCGGGCGGCCTCCTCGTCGTCGTTGGCCGCCGGGTGGACGGACGGCGACGGGAGCGCGAGCGGCCTCGCCGGCTCGTTCTTCTCGGCCTCGCCGTACGCCCCGACGGTCGCCATGGCGCGGAAGCAAGCTTAGCTTAGCTGATCTCAGGTAGTCAGGTGGGCGATGCTGGTTGATTCGTTTGGCGCCGCGTGTGGCGGTGGTCTTATACGGTGGATTTTTACGCCTGGTCTTTGTGGGCGGGCTAAGCTACGGTGCGTGTGGCGCGCGGTCGTGACGGAGCGGAGCGAGCAAACACGGGCGAATGCTTGACCTCGCCATCCGTGGGTTGCCGCTTAATAAAATTTGGGGGGGGGGGGGGGGGGGGGGGGTTGTTTGGCTGACACAAATTGACTCTCGGACTTCCAAGTCACCACTCTTGTAGGTCTCGTTCGAACCTTTTGCAAACACGATTAGTTCAAACCAGTGGAGTTAGCGATACATACACGTCATGCAGGGCACTAGCATATGGCTAAAAAAATATGCCATGTGAGTGAGGTTATGTAAGTTTGCAATCTATGGTTACTTTTTTTGTTCAAGTGTTTGGTGCTGCTTTTTTTTTTTAAGATAATGATTTAGTTCTGGTTGGCATAACGGAAATCAGAATTACCATTTGTGTCTGGCTGGTAGATCTCCATGGAGCGATACGTACTAGAAGGTTGCGTTTAGCAGTGACCCCTGACACGTACTATGTTCTGCACGACGAAATTTGTGAACTGACAAGGTGAAGGGGACATGGTTGTAGCCCGCAGGGTAAACTGCGAGGCTGTTTGGTCGCAGAAAGGATGCGCTTTTCGTCAACAAACCCCAATTAGGAGGCTTATTTGTTTGACCTTAAGCACTTGACTTGGTACACTCTTATGGGCTATTTTGCTCTTCATGCTCCGATAATACATACGCAATTTTTATCTGGTGTAATCTCCCAATCTCGTAGGCTTTCTCACAGAAGCCGGATCATTTTAGATAGTCCCTTTTATAAATGATCATATTTCTAAACTCCCAAATCTCAGTACGCGATACTCCGATAATATACGCATTTTCTTTCTCTAGCGTAATCTCCTCAATCTCAACTCGGGACAAGCCTTAACACTGCTGACTGCTGTACGCCGTTTTTCCCCCTACGGGCACATGGATGCTTTTTACTGAGCAGTGCAAGGTTACATGATTTATTATCTGGCTCCACATTTCCACAACTTAATTGTTGTGCTAGTGGGTCTGTACTCTGTAGGATGAGATTTATGTCGTGTAATCTTCAAACACGACGGGAAGGTAATATTAATCAGTCAATTTTCCGACTTAATTCTTTATAGATAGCAAAGATCATAAAATAATACTTTTAAATCCATTTACCCAACTTGTAGGGTATCAGGTAATCTTCAAACACGACGGGAAGGTAATATTATCAGTCAATTTTCCGACTTAATTCTTTATAGATAGCAAAGGCCATAAAATAATACTTTTAAATTCCTTTACCCAACTTGTAGGGCATCAGGAGATCATACTAATTATGTTTCACACCGTGGTGATACAATCATACAAACATAAATAAATGGATATATGCAAATAATCGCGTCAACTAGAATCAACTTATCCCCTTTTCCTCATATCAACTAGCAGGGCATCAGATATTGATACTGAATTCTCCGATGGACTTGCTTAAAGTTTTGACGCCATAACATATGTCTGCTCATCATGTTTGTCAGGAAGCCAGGGTGATAGTGCATCTACCAGCCTTTTGATGTCATCCAAGGAATGAGAAGCGCTTAGAGTTATTCGCAACCTGGCAAGAGATTGATGGAAACCAAAACATTTAAGCTTGGTTGATACAAGTCCTTATTCGTTTACAATATTGATCAAAATAGGACTCTCATACAGTACAACAAAACCTAGCAGGGATACCATCTACAGAGAGCACAGTGCCGTAGTACAAGAAACCATATTAACTAAAGCAATGTATACCCTGAGCTCTACTTCAATTACTCAGTTTATGATCCCTAATCAACACCGGTTGTGATTTTTTCTTTTCGTATAAATGGACACGGGGATGGAAAATGCCAGGAAAAGAAATACTACAACCTGCACGAGTTTTGTGGTACTGTGGGTGGTCGAATTGGTGTAACATGAAATCCAGATCTTAGCATATGCCTGCAGATTTATACGAAAAGATTAGAAACTTTAAACAAATAAGACTAGCATTATACAAAAATGGAAGAAATGAGAACCTGCCAGCCCTAAGTGCTGCTTCTTCGCTTCCAACTACTATGGAAATTATGGGACTAGTTAAGTCGAGTTTGGTCAAAGAAGCAAAATACTGCACATGCCTCCAGATCACTGATCTCCGCCATCTCTCCTTCTTTGAGACATGGAGAGCAGCTGAAATAATTAGAAAAGATTTCAGTTACTTAACCATACCATACTCTACAATGAACATTATCTTAATGATATGCACAGGTGTTTTTATTGAAATCTTCATTCTTACTAAGCGACTAATGTGAAATTAATATGGTAGCAATGCTATGCCTTTTGCCCACAAATGAAATGTTGGTGCTACAATTTAATATTCGATGTGAGTATTACCATGCACAGAAGCAACTACTGGAACTGGCAAAGCAGTTGAAAATATGAATGAGCGGCCACGTGATTGAATTAGCCTCTTCCATCGGTTGCTGCACAACATATTTCAAATAATTGCTCATTAAGTCAGAAACTATCACAGGAGATTCTGCACCCAAAGTACAAAGAAGCGATGTGATGTTGAGTGTTCACAATCTATGTGGACAATACATTTTGACTGTGTATAAGGTTAAATATTTGCATGACAAGTTATAACCCAGTTACCCAGATGACGTCACAAAGAGCATGGTTGCAAAGCTCTCATAAATCAGAATGGCAACAGATACAGGTGTATCAAAGTGTTTGGAATTAAAACATACACTCTGATCCAACGATCCAAGCGTATGCTCCCACACTCCTATTGGCTTTGATAATTTGTTGGGCACATTGCTCAGTTCATATGTTTGCAGTAATATCTGTCCAACTGTCTCAGATATTCTGTGCATATGCACTCCTTCATTTGTAAGAACTAAGAACACATGCTTCACTTCTGGAGTATATATATATAATATACAATTATGGCAGCTCTTTCCTTGGTATATAGTATGGATATGACATGATAATAGTACCTGCAAACTATAAAACCACCCTGGCAGCCAGCAGCCTTACTTAGGGTACCAACACTTATGTCAATGTCATTTTCGCATCCAAACAGCTCGGGTGCACCACCACCATTCTCGCCACAAACAAGTGTTCCATGTGCCTTCAAAACAAAAATTGCAATATAACTTGATCACTATCAAGGCCTATAAATATCTACTTGAGAGGAGATAAAATACTAACATCGTCGATGACCAACAAAAACCCATACTTTCTGCGTAATTTGACAAGTTCTGGTAATGGAGCAAAATCACCATCCATGCTGAACAGGCTGCATTTTTTATCAACAAAAAATAGCTTCAGAGTTCAGAATTTGATACTCTGATACTATGCATATGCAGACAAGTCAATTTACTTGGAAGTGTTACTTGCCTATCTGTGACAACAACTTTCTTTTCAATTGAGCAACTGGACCTGCACATGTATTCATTGATATGGTTAATAAATAAATCAGTTGGTTGCTAATTTATGTATGTTATGGCAGGAAAGTGAAAAGCATACAGTAGTAAATCAAGATGATGCATGTCACAGTGCTTGTAGACAAATGCTACTACTTCTTGCTGTCGCTCAACAAGGCGAATTCCATCAATGATAGAAGCATGGTTGAGAGCATCCGAGAAAACTGCAATTCTCTCACCCTCTGCAGGTTTTCTCCCAACAGACAAAAGAGAACTCACACTTCCCAGAGCAGTCATCACAGCCATGTTGGCAGAAAATCCTGTTGGGCAAAGAAGGCAATCCTGTAGAAGAACTCTGTAGTAAGGATGCATAGCTTATAAGATGGTGGTCACTTCATATAATTTCCGCAAACACAGGTGTTCACGTAAATAAAATATGATACTGGACCTCCTTTTTCTTCAACTCTGCCAAAGATTCCTCCACCAATTTGTGATAAGTAGTATAGCCACATATCAAGGCAGAGCCCCTAGGTCCCATGCCGTACTCTTGAGCTGCCTAGCAACGAGACATGATGTTAGTAAAATCAAACAGAAATTATTTTCTTAAATATTGAAAATCAAACAGTAATGCAGTATACATGAAACTCGATAGACCAAATGATGGCTAGAGGTACAGAATTAGCACACCTTCACTGCAGCCTTGCGGATTGCCGGATGGGAGCTGAGGCCCATGTAATCATTCCCGGAGAATAGAATGAATTTATCATCCACCTCCTCTTCTTGGCCAGTCGCTTCACCACCTAATCAAACCAAACTTTGCCATGAGCAAAGTCACTGAAAACCCAAATTCACAACGAAACAAACCAATATTTTTCTTGGAAATACGCAAAAGACTTGAGCATCACTGTATTAAAGATGAAGAAACATATTTCGATGGAACAGGTAGATTCTTGAGCAATTTGCCTTTTGGAGGTCTTAAGCCCACGAATAATACTATTATACCAAGTTACACGGAATCAGTAGTAGGAAGGGGTGAAAAGGGAGCTGAATTTTGACATGCATCCCTGCAGGGAAGTAGTAGAAGAAAAAACAGTTGGCAAGTACCTTCGGCGAGCCATTGGTGGAGGGTTGCGCGGTCGAGCTGGATCTCGACGGCGGCGCGGTCCCATGGGCCAGGGCCGGCGAAGGTTTCAGCCGGCGCTGGAGATGGCGCGAGGGCGATGGGACGCGTGGCTCGCAGGAGGTTCCTCGACGCCAGCCTTGCAAGCACGGCGTCCACGAGCGCGTCCCACTGTGCCATTCCGTCGAACAGGAGGCGGGCGCTGCCTCCGCGGGCGGGGACGGAGAAGCCGAGGCGAGGGCGCGACGCAAATGGTGCGGTCACGCACACCGAAGTGGACGCATACGGAGTAAATATAGCCTTACCCAGCAAATTTCCCGCCTTCGTCACTGGGAGACGGAAATGATTCCCGCCTTCGTGTCTAGAAGACGTAAATAATTAGATCACCTGAAAGAAATGGGAATTAATGAAGCCGAAAGAATCACAAGGCAAGTGACCAGTGACCACTGACCACACCGCAACGGCGCAACAGAGTCACAGACACAGTCAGAGATCTCTCTTCCAACCTGCTAGTAAGGACGAGGAAAGTGAGAGCTCCTGAGCTATTTTCAATGGAGTCCAAGCCCAGCCGCAGCGTCGTGCTATACGCCGCCATGGGCGCGGGTCACCTGCTCCCCATGGTCGAGCTCGCCAAGCTCTTCCTCACCCGCGGCCTCGACGTCACCATCGCCGTCCCGGCCACCCCCGGATCGGGCACCACGGGATCCCCCACCATCGCCGGCATCGCCGCCTCCAACCCCTCCATCACCTTCCACCACCTCCCGCCGCCGCCGTCCTGCGCCGACCCCGATCCGAACCCCCTCCTGCTCATGCTCGACGTGCTCCGCCGGTCGGTTCCCTCCCTCGCCTCGCTCCTCCGATCGATCCCATCCGTCGCGGCGCTTGTCCTCGACATATTCTGCGCCGAGGCAGTCGACGCCGCGGCGGCGCTCCACGTCCCCGCCTACATCTACTTCACCTCGGCCGCGGGCGCCTTTGCCGCCTCCCTAGGCCTGATGCACCACTACTCCACGACTACCACCAACCTCAGAGACATGGGCAAGGCGCTCCTCCGTTTCCCCGGCGTCCCGCCGATACCGGCATCGGACATGCCGTCCCTCGTGCAGGACAGAGAGGGTCGGTTTTACAAGGCGCGGGTCAAGCTGTACGCGCGCGCCATGGAGGCGAGCGGCGTGCTGCTCAACACGTACGAGTGGCTCGAAGCGAGGGCCGTGGGTGAGCTCCGGAAGGGAGCTTGCTACCCGGACCGCCCCACCCCGCCGGTGTACTGCGTCGGGCCGCTGGTGGCGTCAGGCGAGGAGGGAGGAGGGGCGCGCGAAGCGGAGCGGCACGCGTGCCTTGCGTGGCTGGACGCGCAGCCGGCGCGGAGTGTGGTGTTCCTCTGCTTCGGCAGCATGGGCTCCTTCTCGGCGGCGCAGCTGAAGGAGATCGCGCGCGGGCTCGAGAGCTCCGGCCACCGGTTCCTGTGGGTGGTGCGGAGCCCGCGTCAGGATCCGACCAACCTGCTCGAGCATCTGCCGGAGCCAGACCTGGCGGCGCTGCTCCCCGAGGGGTTCTTGGAGAGGACGGCAGACAAAGGGATGGTGGTCAAGTCATGGGCGCCACAGGCCAAAGTGCTACGGCACGCGGCGACGGCCGCGTTCGTCACGCACTGCGGGTGGAACTCGACGCTGGAGGGGATCACGGCGGGGGTGCCGCTGCTGTGCTGGCCGCTGTACGCGGAGCAGAGGATGAACAAGGTGTTCATCGTGGAGGAGATGAAGGTGGGCGTGGTGATCGATGGCTACGACGAGGAGATGGTGAGCGCGGAGGAGGTGGAGGCGAAGGTGAGGCTGGTGATGGAGTCGGAGGAGGGGGGGAAGCTACTGGAGAGGCTGGCCGTGGCGAGGGCGAAGGCCGTGGAGGCGCTCGCGGAAGAAGGGCCCTCGCGTGTGGCGTTCGACGAGTTTATCGATCGTTTGGTGAGCTCCGAGTGATCAATCATTCATCGTTTGGCATTTGGGCGCTTAGCTTACCTTGTTTCCTAGAGTACCTGATAAGATGATGCGGTTCGTGTTAGCGGACGACCGTGTTGGACTTGCACTCTGCGTGCTCCTGCGCCTTCTGCCTCGTTCATTCACAAATAAAAAAAAAAGTCTAGTATCTGTGTTCGCTAAATTACTTGATTAAGGTTGATTCTGACTCTGATTTGATGCTATGAGTTCCGACACGAGCGCCGTCCTTGATGAACACCTCCTTTTCTGGCCACCATCCCTTCATCTCCCTCTCTATCATTGACTCAGATCTCCGCCCGCCCATGCCGTGCTGCCTTCACTCGTCAGTGTGGCCATCAGCCGCTTCTTCCGTCATGGGGACTCTGTTGTCGCGCTACTTGCACAGTAGCCGCGACAAGCCCATGGTGGTGAGCAGGAGTAAGAAAGATGAGTATTAGATGAATTTTTAAAATTTTTAATTGGAAGTTTTGTAGTTTCTGTGTGAAAGTTTTAATTTGAACTGAAAAGTTTTTTTTTTCTATGTTGAGATGAAAGATTCAAATTTGAATCAAAGATTTTGGTGATGACAGTTTGATCTTCAATTGAAAGGTTTGTGATTTTGAGATGAAAATTTTAGTCTCGAATTGGAAGTTTTGATATTTTCATATGTTTGAATCGAAACTTTGAAAGTTTAAGATAAGTTGAAAGTTTTGAAAGACTTGAGGAGGTTTCTGCATTGGGGTTTAACTCCTCGGTGCATGTAGGAAAAGCACGGACACATATCCTCTACCACTAGTAAAGTCACGCCACCATTCAAATTAATCTAATGGATAGGATTATCTTCCCTTATTTCTTTCAATAAAATCAACATATAACCTGCTGCTTAGCCTATAAATGGGTAAAAACATTGTATTGCTATCTACTACGTAGTCATGAGTAGATTTTTTTTATTTTTCTAACAAATAAATAGGGATATTTATATATTAAAAAATGAAAGTACCATGTGATTCATCTACTAAGGAATGAAAATCTTGCGGAATTAATCAACCAATTTTTTTTGTCAAGTAATATCATCCAAAAAAAAACTACATGAGCTTAGTAACAACAACAGAAATTGGAGCATATGATTGTCTGAAACAAAAGGATAGTGCTATGCAATATAAGCTAAATTACTAAAATAAAACACTTGATTGACAGGCCCCTGTAAAGATGTAAAGTTAAACACAAAGTAAGAACTCACAGTAGTATTTTTATAATTGAAATGAAATGCAGGCTTAGCATTAATAGAAATATCGTTAAATAGTTAAGTGAAGCTGTTGATGACACCGTATCCTTCTCTATCTCTGTCAACGTTTGATGTCGCGATTCCGGTATTTGCATAGTATGGGAATCGTTGGTACTAGGATATATGCGAGATTGTAGTAAAAAAATAGAGACGAGGATTTTTATACAGGTTCGGACCCCTGAATTGTCAGGTAATAACCCTACTCCTGTTGGCCAAAGCCGGTCGTTCTCTTATTTACCATAATCACACCAGTACAATATTTGGGGTAGCCTATCTAACTGTTGTCGACTTGGCGGTCTGAAGTGTTGACTCGTAGTCGACAACAGGGTAGCCTTCCTCCTCGAATCCGCATCCGGTGAGATCAAAGACAGCGCTATGTCTCTCCTGACAGTATCCATAGACACCATAGGGGACTAACCATACTTATCTCTGAAGTCGATATCCGACGTCTTGTCTTGGCGTATGTCGGTTTGTATCTTGATCTTGTATCTTGATTTATTGTTCCGTGTCCCCTCTCCTCCTAGGGGGCCTTGTATTTATACTCATAGGTGTCCCCTTGTCCAAGTAGAACTAGGAAAAACAATATAGATACAATCCGAGTAGTTCTTGTCGTTTCCATGTAGAACTCTATTCATCCTTCCTTATGCGGAACTCCTCCTATATCCGAATGTTGTTTCCGTATAAGACATGGTATCTGATGGGTCCTGCCGAGATTTAGTCAACTACTATTAGGTATGTGGTATCCATAACCCTGACAATCTCCCTAGAAGTAAATCTGTCCATTCAATTAATCTGGATGGTAGAGATGAAGCCAAAGGTAGAGGATCCATGTCCGAGAAGCACAGCGTGAAGTCAACAACAACAAGGGAGGCCATGCCTACGCCACGCACGTGCTACCTGCGTAGTGGAACTAGGTCAATTGCATGAGCTATAAGTGGAACTAGATGATGGCCGTGCTTTGCTGCTGGATATATGCTAGATATTGTATAAATAGTTAAATGATTTGGATTTAAATATTGTGAAAATAATTTGAGAATAATAATTTAGCACGTGTATGTTTAGTTTTAAATAAAATAAATTATAGATATAAATACAATATATATGTTTGCATTTTGACCTTTTATGTGCTTGATGGGATGATGTGGCATGCTTACATGTTCGGTTTTAGGAGTAATAATAAATACTATGCTTGCGTGTTGAGATTTAGTTGTTTAGTGGGCATTAGTTTTGTAAAAAGAAGAGATAAGTTCATTTTAGGTCTCTCAACTTGTCGTCGAATCTAAAATTTGTCCCTAAACCAAAATACCAGACATAATGATTCCTTCAATTTACAAAACCAGATCACCAGAGATCCTAGGCAGTATTATACCTAGTTTTAGGTGACGTGGTAAGCCAAGTCAGGGTGGGACCCACGCAGGGCCCATATGTCAGTGGCTAGTATTTTCTTCCTCTCTCTCTCTGCCCTCTCTTCTTCTCTCTTTCCAATCCATAGGGCGTGCCTGGCGGGAAAGACGGCGTGACGGGCGGAAGCGGTTCAGCAGTGGAGGAACCCCCCCCCCCTCCGCCACCACTGTGATAGGCAGGATGGCCGACAATCAGACTATCGGTGGCGTGGGGCAGCGGCGGCCGTGGTTCGTTCGGTGGCAAGGGCTCGTCCCACTCGTCGTCATGGCATGAGCAATTTCATAACCTTGCCAACCGGATGGCAGAGAGGGAGAGACGGGGAGGTTGGGGGGGGGGGGCAGAGAGGCCCCAGCCTATCTGCCCTCCTCGCCGACTAACCTCCCCACCGGCCGGCAAGCTTGGTGGAGCCAGAGCCCATGGCAGCAACCGTCGGCGAGGCTGCTCAGGCTGCTTGAGGTATGACCTAGCATGTTGAAGACGGAGGTGGTGGCGGTGGCGTGGTGGTCACTTGTCTTTGTGCCTGTGGCGGCGAGAGATGGCGGCATCACGGTCATTGCCTCGTTGGCGTGGGGGTTGGTGGATGTGGGCGACGCGGTGGGCATCTCGTGTTTGGTGGTGTCCGGCTTTTTGGCGGGGACGGACTTGTGGAGGAGCAGGAGGCTAAGTGATGGCTCTGGCCCCCGGCGGGGAGGCGATGCAGTGGCTTGGGCTCGGACAATGATGCCCTTCTACAAACTCCGCCTCTAGTGTCGATGAGGCTTCGATGCCGCCGTGGGAGACATCCCCGAAAATCTTGTCGGTGCCATCTCATCTCCCCGTCTGTTGATGTCATGAGTAGTGCTCCCTGTCATTGTTGGTGGCCCTCGCCATAGCAGTGGTAGGTCGAGCAGCGAAGCGAATCGGAGGTTGGAGGAGAAATATGGTGGCGGTCAACGTAGAAGATGACGGTGGCGACCGGGGAGGGGGGAAGGGAGGGTCAAGGGGATGGCGTTGGAGTGGGCAGCAGTGGTGGGGGCGTTGAAGGGGAGGAGGTAGCGTTCCTCACGCCCGTGGGCAGTAGTGCTGGCGCCGCCTTCATCTCCACCCCTCCCCAAGCCGGCGATGGGAATGGACGAGAGAGACGGGGAGACAGAGAGAGGAGGAGGTTGGAGGTGGACAGAAACCTAACATGTGGGTCCTACTCACCATGCTGGCCAAAACAGTGTCGTATAATGCTTGGGACCTTTAGTACACCGGTTTTGCTTACTAAGGGACTCCCTATATTATTGCGGGTTGAGGATGAAAGTCGAACTCGGCCACTTGAGGAACCGAAAGCGAACTTATTACACTATTAGTAACCCGAGCAAACTCGGCGGCTCGTCTAATCCCAGACGAGCCCACATACAAGACAAGCGCGTGGGTCGTGCAGGCAGGCGTCGTAGAGCACACAATTGGAAAAATTACACCGAAGGTCCCTCAACTTGTCATCGAATTATAAAATCTTCCTCCAACCACAAAGCCGGATACAACACATCCTCCAACTTACAAAATCGTGCAAACTAGATCCCTCGGCAGTTTTGATCCCGGTTTTGTCCGACGTGACGGCTGACTCAGCGTGGGACCCACATGTAAGGATGCCACACCAAATTTTTATGTATGACTATTTTTTATAAAAATATTTTCAAATAAGATGAACGGTCAAACGTTGGATATGAATAGCCATTGCTATATTTATTTTGGGACGGAGATAATATATTATAAAACTTGCTCTCTCTAGTCAGTCACCTCTCGAAAAACCGTCATTTTTTTCTGTGTGCAATACTCCAGCTCATGATCTGCGCGCACCGCCTTGTCAGCCTATGTTACCCGGTTTGGACTTTGGCCTTGGTCGTTCCGTCATGCATGGCATCATCATTCATCGATAATCGTGAACGCTCAACAACCGTGCGCACAAACGCACAGCTAACTTCGACGAAAACAACTTGACCATTTTTTGTCGCGGTGCCAAGCCACTGTGTCCGCCTGTCCGGCATGTGCTACACTGCTTTTGATGGCCTGGGCCATTGCGGAAGATGTAATAAAAACGGATAGGATATATTCTATTATTATTAATGTGGATATATGTAGTATTAGGTTGATTTTTTTATCAGGCAGAGAGAGAGTACAGTGTTATGCTGTGCGACAGATGTCAGCCAACCGTCGGATCCAGCAATCGACGGTCGGGATAACTTCCTACAGCTAACTAATTCGGGAGATACCCACGTGCTGTTGCTGTGCTGTCTGCTGTCTTCCTGTCTCGTGCGGCCTGTGGCGTTTTGGGCTTTTCGCTAGCACAAAACCAGGAGGGGCTCCAAGCCTCCAACCAGGAGTCACTGATTCCGTGGGCATTTTCACATCCACAATTCCGTCAATCCCCCAGTCCGCGCGCACCCGTTTCCTCCAACGACTGATCTGCGGCGAGAAGCGTGGCCATGGCCATGGCGGAGAAGACGGTGCTGCTCTACCCTTGCCCTGCGGTGGGCCATCTCAACCCCATGGTGCAGCTCGCCGAGGCCCTCGTCCGCCGCGGCGTCTCCGTCACCCTCGCCGTCGCCGACCCGCCTGACAAGGGCGCTGTGCTGGCCGGCGCGATCGCCCGCATCGCCGCCGCGTGCCCCTCCATCGGTGTCCGCCTCCTTCCCATCCTGTCCTGCGAGGGCAAGACGTACTCCCACCCCGTCATGTGGATCGTCGACGCGCTCCGCCTCGCCAACCCCGTGCTCCGGGAGCTCCTGCGCTCGTTCCCTGCTGCCGTCGACGCTCTCGTGGTCGACATGTTCTGCATCGACGCGCTCGACGTCGCCGCCGAGCTCGCCGTCCCGGCCTACATGTTCTACCCGTCTGCGGCCAGCGACCTAGCGATCTACCTCCAGGTTCCGCATGTCGCCCGCTCGGCTCCATCCTCTTTCAAGGACATGGCCGACACGGTGCTGAGCTTCTCCGGCGTGCCGACGATTCGCGCGCTGGACATGCCGGACACCATGCAAGACAGGGAGAGCGACGTGGGCACGACCCGGATTCACCACTGCTCCCGGATGGCTGAAGCAAGAGGCATTCTGGTGAACAGCTTCGATTGGTTGGAGACGAGGGCCCTGAAAGCGATCCGCGGCGGCCTCTGCCTGCCGACCGGCCGCTCGGTGCCCGCGATCTACTGCGTTGGGCCGCTGGTCGATGGGGGCAAGCTCAAGGAGAACGACGCGCGGCACGAGTGCCTCGAGTGGCTGGACCGCCAACCGAAGAAGAGCGTGGTGTTCCTCTGCTTCGGGAGCAGGGGCACTTTCTCGGTGTCGCAGCTGAGCGAGATGGCTCGGGGGATAGAGAACTCCGGACACAGATTCCTGTGGGCTGTGCGTAGCAATCTCGGCGAGGTGGACTTGGAGGCGTTGTTTCCGGAAGGGTTCTTGGAGAGGACCCAAGGCAGGGGATTCGTCGTGAAGAACTGGGCGCCGCAGTCGGCGGTGCTGCAGCACGGCGCCGTCGGCGCGTTCGTGACGCACTGCGGGTGGAACTCGTCGCTGGAGGCGATCATGTCCGGCGTGCCGATGATCTGCTGGCCGCTGTACGCGGAGCAGAGGCTGAACAAGGCGCACCTGGTGGAGGAGATGAAGCTTGGGGTGGTGGTGGAGGGCTACGACGGCGAGCTTGTTAAGGCCGACGAGCTGGAGACCAAGGTGCGGCTGGTGATGGAGTCGGAGGAAGGGAAGAAGCTTAGGGAGAGGTCGGCGATGGCCAAGGAGATGGCTGCTGATGCCATCAAAGATGGGGGTTCGTCTGACATGGCGTTCGCCGAATTCCTGAACAATTTGGGGACGAACAACGTGAAAAGCGGCCCGACAGATACACCCGTGCATGACTGAAACACTGTAGCCGAGTTGGTTTTAGCAGGACCGAGAATAATGTTCTTCAGTATTATATAGATTTCGTCAGATTTTGGAGTTGTTCTTGTCGTGATGTGGCCGAATCTTCGTATGAGACTACGGTGCAACTATGCTAGCGCATCTCATGCAAAGTCCGGGCATCCTTACAGAGAACACACTAATTTATTTCCCAGTTTTTTCTCCCTCATGCAACTATACTTTAGGTTGATACTTGAGAATTTGAACTTTGAAGCACCTTGCATTTATCATCTAAAAATACTAATCATAAATAAATTTCAAATAAATAAATTTTAAATAAAACAGACGGCCGAACTGACGGTCAAATTAGTATTTTTATTTTTATATTCATGTGGAACTTATTTTTTTATAATTTTTTAAAATAAGACGAACGATCAAACGTTAAACTTTAGACAGACATAGAAACCCACAACTGCACTTAAAATAGGACAGAGTAGTATTTTTTAAACCTGAGCCACCAAACTGTTGGTGTTATACATGGAATAATTAACTATTTGCCACTCTTACAAGTGATTCTAGAGGAATTGTCAATGTCTTAAAAAAATGAATTGTCAATGGACCCACATATCACAGACACATGAGGACCCACATGTTATAGACAGCAAGCAACAAATTCTTAATTGCCATATCTTAAATGTAGTAAATAGTTAAATGTCCCGTTACACAGCCTAAAAAGTAACAGTTATCTACATACTCCATCCGTCCCGAAAGAAATCAACCTATAAGGGGATGTGTCCCCTCCTAGTATATCAAATCTGGATAACCTTATGTCCAGATTTGTTGTACTAGGTGTAGGAGGGAATGTGTCCAGATTCAGTACATCGAATCTGGACAACCTTATGTCTAGATTCGTTGTACCACGTGTTCTCTTCTAGGTTGGTTTTTTTAGACGGAGGGAGGGAGTAAGCCGGTTGTATGGAGAAAAACTAACATGCTCCGAATCTGACAACAAAAACAAGGACAACGAAAGACACCAAAGCTACACGCTTACAGGGGGTGGTAATCTCGCAAAATCTTAGCCTCCACACATGCTCCATAGATTGACCGTTTTCTAAGTCTTGAGGATGTCAAGATTCTAGAATTATCATGTCTTGACAGTGAATGCTGGTTTGGACAATGCTTTGATTGTTACATTCAAATTTTGATAAACAAAATATTAGTTGAGTTTATTTTGCAACAAAGTAAAAACAGAAGTGCTATTAAGTGCTCGCGCGGTAGAAACATGTAGAGTCCTACTTCGGTGCTTTCTACTCGGAGTAGAAAGTAATCTGAACCATTGATCCTATTTAATTGTAGGGTTGAGATCTAATTCTACTCCCACCAGAATTAGTGGAAGTAGAAATTTGAAGGGACATTTCGTCCAGAAATAATAATTCGTATAGAGGTATTATCGTAATTTATCAGTATCTTACTCACCCTCTCCCTATCCTATCGTAACGTCGCCATTTCTCTCCATGCCGACGCCATTCCCCTCCATCCCTGCCTCTGTCGCCATCCCATCTCCCTCGCCGAGCAGGCGCCGGCCATGGGCTGCGGCGACCTCATCCCGCCACCCGTCGTGCCACAGCAGATAGCCGCGGACGGCTCGGTGGCGTACATGGGCGCCATCATGGCGCCCGTGCAGGAGCAGGACAAGCAGTTGGTGGTCGACCTCGCCCCCACGGCGGCGGACCAGCTCGCCAGGATGTGCAGCGCCGGCGAACCGCTGTGGGTGCGGTAGCGTGGCGCGGAGGTGATGGCCGTGGAGGAGCACGCGCAGATGTTCAGATGTGAAATACTGTTGGCATCCATGAATTATCAAGGGACAGCGATGTGAGATGCCTTTTGTTCAGTGCACAAATACTGCACCTCTGAATACAGCACAAGCATGTTGGCTTGCTGTTTGGTTTGACTTGGTGTGTGTTTCCTGCTACAAGAAATACCACACCTTATATTAATCTCATTTGGCCATTTGGGATTCAAAGAAAATATGGACAGATTTTTGTGCACACTCATGCAGTCTTTGTGCAAACAGAGATGTCACAAACTGATGTCTTTGGACAGATTTTTGGAAGCTTTCATGGACACTGATGTCACAAACTGCACACTTTGTTGCTAATCAGAGATGCTGTACTGTTAGCAATCAGAGTTAGCTGCATTTTCAGTCACGTGATATTTTGACAGCAAATATTTGATCATTGCACACATCCGCAAGCCATCAAGACGATCTGGAAACGGGAAAGATCTGGTAGACACTATTGAATAGCAAAACCACGAAGCTACGGATCACCAAAAATATGCAAAAGATTAGCCCTAATCGCACCGTGATTAAGCAGTTGTCTGCGACGTAACAAGTCTCACTTTGCATAGTATTACGGTCTGATCCAAAGAGAGAGTATAAAGCTAGGTTGTTCCTGACAATCGAACTTGTTCCTGACATTACACTATCTCACCCGTCAGTCACTAAGGTGACTAACTAAAGCTATATCATCTCTCAAAATATCGTTCAGATGGTCTTCCAGCATCCTTTTGTAGCATTCATCCAAAAGATCGTTCTTGAGAGATCAATCGCAGCCTGTACAGTGAAATCAGATTAGAAACATAAGCATCCGTGTGAACAGAGAAATCAGGCAGCCCACTAGGCCACTAGTATGCTTTCCTAAGACTATATTCCTCAATTACCAAATCAAACACGTCTGCAAACTGAGGATTTCGCCGTGCCAAGCCGCCGGCCGCGCCGCAGCCTGCCGGGAGGAAGCGAAAACCTGCATCGGGGAGAGATGCGGTGCCTGCGTCGGGGCGAGATGCGATGCGTCGGAACTGATGCGAAGAAGCGAAGAAAACATCGCATGCTAAAATTACCCCTAAACTATATTAGGAGATTACTAATCTACCATATAAAATTAACGGTCAAGATTAATTCTACTTGTAGTAGAATACTTTAAATAGAGAGCACCGGAGCATAACTCAAACATGTAAGTAGCAAATTGATCCCACCAGCCACCGCATCCCATCGCCTCCTACTATGTTTTATGACCCGCTACACCAATTGACACGGCAAACCCTAAACCCTTCGATCTCCCACCGTCGCTGCTGCTCCCGCAGCGCATGCTTACGAATTCCCCCTTGATCATTCGCCCTCGCAGTCGTCCTCATGGAGGTCGCCGTCGACCGGAGCCTCGCGATCTCGTCTTCCTCGCGGAGCCGAGCGGAGCGGTGGCCCGAGCAGCGACGACACCGACGGAGTGGCGGCGGGACGGCCAGATCCGGCCTGGGCTCGCCGGATCTGGCCTTGGGCGGCGATGGCGGCGGCTCGCTGGATCTCCCCTCTCTCCTGAGTTTGCCGACGCCAAATCCATTATTCCCTTCTCCTCGCTAGCGCTGGCTACGCATCGAGCTCCGGGGGGCAGATCGACCTCCACCGCGGCCATCCCTTTCGCCTCAACCTCGAGCTCCTCTCCTTCTCCGTTGCTTTCCTCATCGAGCCGGCGAGCTTCTACGGCGAGGACAGCGCCCAGTCGCCCTCCTCCCACGGGTGACGAGCTCGGCGGCATGGAGCACGAGGATGACGACGCATCCGTCTCCTCTCCTCTCTCTCCCTCCCTCCCTCCCTTGGCGGTATGGAGCACTAGTATGGGCCACACCTGCAAAAACTGACGAGGAACCAATGTCATACTTTGGTTACATGATCTTGGTAAATATTTGGTTCCCTATACTCAGGCTGGACACCACATAAGCGCGTGTGAATGGTCTGAGTAGATACAACGTTTCCGTGAAAATAAGATTTGAACTAATACATCTGGATTGGTGAGGTCGTGGTGAATGGGGTGGGTTTTTTTTTTCAGTTTTTTCCTATGATGTAAAATTTGGGAAGTTTTTTTATTTAAGTGGTTACGTTGAACTATATTGTACTACTCCGTTCAAAAAAGGATAAACCCTAGCTAGGATTGGGTTTTTTTTGGGACGGAGGGGGTGGGCAACACTGGTTCTTGATTTTATCCTTGTCCAAATATTATGGAAACTAGGTTGTATCATTGATTTATTCAGGTTTGTAGATTCGGATTTAATTTGTAAATACTACTCCGTCTGTCAAATGATGCCGAATGGCCAATAAGATGCACAATGATCTCCAGCGGTTGAAAAAAAAAAAGGAAATGTACTTCAATGTCTCAGATTGACCGAACTGTTAATTCCCAACTGTTACAAATGCCCATGGTTCTTTAATATTTGTTTCCCGGTGGTGTACCTGATCCAGCTCACCAGTTCAGTTAAATGAATAATGAAGTAGTGCATACATAATTGAATGTGTAATGTTGTTGATTTCCTAATACTCTATGTTTATTACCTAAAATATCTGTTCTGAAGATGCATATGACTGAAATGTCTTCAATGTTCTTGCTAGACTACATGTTTGAAATGTTTGTTCTGAAGATGCATATGCCTGAAATGCTTTCACAACATAAGTTGTGTGTGTATTACCGTCGTAGTGTTAGCACGGATAAATTACTAGTTAAAATAAGTAAGTGGAAGATGCACCTTTTTTCCGTAAATACCTGAGTGGAAGATGTATATTTTTTTTGTGTGCGTCTTCTGAGGCTTTGGCTAACCTTAAATTTGTTAGAGCAACTCCAATAACCTCCTTATCTCACTTTTTAAGTTAAATTTTAGTAAATTTGAAGAAAAAAAACACTCCAATAGCCTCTCTATCTGACGCCAAGCCATCTAGCTGGTCAAATTGGCTCCTTGGCTGGTTGGCCAGTCTGCCTGCCTAGCCAAACCCGGTTGGCTGTGGGACCCACGTTGCTCCCCACCTCAATATCTCTTTCCCCTTTCTTTCACGGCACAAATCGATCCCCGCCGCCATCGTCGTCAACTCGTCCTACCGCGCCATCGCCGTCCCGCGATCTCGCCGGCTCGCACGGTCGCACCTGTATGGTCGTCGCCGTCCGATTTTCTCCGTCGCCGAGGGTGCTCCGTGATGACGAGGCAAGAGCGGAAGATGGTGTGTTGGCGACGGCGACGAGGGAGGAGCGATGATGGGGAAGAAGCGGCCGGATCCATCATCGCCGTCGACGGCCTCCTCCTCCGGCACAACCGTCGTCATCGAGGTCGACGTCACCATCCCCTCGTCCGCCGCCTCCTCCCCCTCACGGACGACGGCGTGGATTCGCCGGGAGGGGGGCGGCGATGTGTGGACTCGGCCGCCTCCTCCCCCGTCGGATTCGGCCAGCGGCGTGGATTCGCTGGGAGGGGGGGCGGCGATGTGTGGACTCCGCCGCCTCCTCCCCCGCCGGATTCGGCCAGCAGCGTGGAATCGCCGGGAGGGGGGGCGGCGATGTGTGAATTCCCGCCGCCTCCTCCCCCGCCGGATTCGGCCGGCGGCGTGGATTCGCCGGGGGGGGGGGGGGGGCGGCGACCTCCGCCGCCGTCTGGCCGCCGACCTCCGCGCATCCGCTGTTGGACCGCCGGCCGCTGAGGTTGCCATCACCATCCGCCGCACCGTGCTCGTCGAGCCGTCCACCGCTGTTGCAATCTAGGAAAATGGTGAGAAAAGAGAAAGGGGAAAAGGAGGGGGAAGGAATAGCTGAGGCTGACATATGAGTCCCATTTGTCATAGATTTATAATGAAGAAGGTAGATGGAGAGGCTGTTAGAGTAAACAACTAGTTTGACTAGCCAAATCAGATGGAGAGTTGGCTATATGGGTATTTGGAGAGTCGGATTTGAAGAAACAGTTAGAAATGCTCTTAGTGGGATTGGGCAGATGGAGAGATTGTGGCCCGAGCAAAACTGAGACAATCTGGAGTGTACGTTGCTTCATCCAATGGTCTGACTTATTTAAGATGACGTGGCTGCACCCCAACACGAGAAATCAAGATTGATGTGGTTTCACCCCAACACAAGAAAATCATATTAAGGATTAAGGGCTTGATCATTATGCTATCATTTTAACCTTATCTTTTTTTAGCAAAGTTAAAAAAAATAACTACATTTAGTTTGTTGCTAAATTTTAGTAAGTACATATAAAATTTTGCTAAAATTTGACAACTTTGCTACAGTGTAGGGATGAGATGATGTGGCTTCACCACAACACAAGAAAATCACATTAAAGACGTAGTATATAGAAATAGAATGAATTGTATATAAGTATATAGAAATAGAATACTATTTTAAAGATTCAAAGGGTGTGTTTAGTTCCACGCCAAAATTAAAAGTTTGACTAAAATTGAAAGTTTGAAAAAAAAATTGAAAGTTTACTGTGTAGGAAAGTTTTGATGTGATTAAAAAGTTGAAAGTTTAAAGAAAAAGTTAGGAACTAAATCATACCTTTTGCATTGCGGGGTTTAGTTTTTTTAATATCTGCCTCCAAAGTTTCAAAGGAAAGCATGGTCTTGCACATTTTGTTATTAGAAAACATCATCTCATCACTAGGAATCAATAATAGGATATAGCTCGTGGTTCCAACTTTGCCGGCTGCCGATGACTGCCAACAACTCGGCCGTCGGCAACATAGCAATATTCCCATTTATATCCCCTTGTAGTACTCCATAAACACGCAGAAAACACGAGCCATAATCGAGCAATGAGGAGCAGGGTCGTGCTGTACACATGGATGGTCCGGGGGCACCTCCACCCCATGACGCAGCTCGCCGATCGCATCGCCAACCATGGCGTCCCCGTCACGGTCGCCGTCGCCGACGTTCCGTCTTCAGGCGAGTCCCGTGAGACCGTTGCCCGCCTCTCCGCCTACTACCCTTCCGTCTCCTTCCAGCTGCTACCACCGCCGGCACCGGCCCGTTCCGGCGGCGACACGGCCGACCCTGACGCTGACCCCTTCATCACCCTCCTCGCCGACCTCCGCGCCACCAACGCCGCGCTCACCGCCTTCGTCCGCTCCCTCCCGTCCGTGGAGGCCCTCGTCATCGACTTCTTCTGTGCGTATGGGCTCGACGCCGCCGCGGAGCTCGGCGTCCCGGCCTACCTGTTCTTCGTCTCCTGCGCTTCGGCCCTTGCTTCCTACCTGCACATCCCCGTCATGCGATCCGCCGTGTCCTTCGGGCAGATGGGGCGCTCCTTGCTGCGCATCCCGGGAGTCCATCCGATTCCGGCGTCCGACTTGCCGGAAGTGCTCCTGCTCGACCGCGACAAGGACCAGTACAAGGCAACCATCGCTTTCTTCGAGCAGCTGGCCAAAGCGAAGAGCGTACTGGTGAACACGTTCGAGTGGCTGGAGCCCCGCGCCGTGAAGGCAATACGAGACGGGATTCCCCGCCCTGGCGAGCCCGCGCCGAGATTATTCTGCGTCGGCCCATTGGTCGGCGAAGAGCGCGGAGGCGAAGAGGAGAAGCAGGAGTGCCTAAGGTGGCTGGACGCGCAGCCGCCGCGGAGCGTGGTCTTCCTCTGCTTCGGGAGCGCGAGCTCGGTGCCCGCGGAGCAACTGAAGGAGATCGCCGTGGGGCTGGAGAGGAGCAAGCACTCTTTCCTCTGGGCCGTGCGCGCGCCGGTCGCCGCGGACGCGGACTCGACGAAACGGCTGGAGGGCCGCCGCGAGGCGGCGCTGGAGTCGCTGCTCCCGGAGGGGTTCTTGGACAGGACCCGGGGGCGCGGGCTGGTGCTGCCGTCGTGGGCGCCGCAGGTGGAGGTGCTGCGACACCCGGCGACCGGCGCGTTTGTGACGCACTGCGGGTGGAACTCGACGCTGGAGGCCGTCACGGCAGGGGTGCCTATGGTTTGCTGGCCGATGTACGCGGAGCAGAGGATGAACAAGGTGTTCGTCGTGGAGGAGATGAAGCTTGGGTTGGTGATGGATGGCTATGACGACGACGGGGTGGTGAAGGCGGAGGAGGTGGAGACGAAGGTGAGGCTGGTGATGGAGTCAGAGCAAGGGAAGCAGATCAGTGAGAGGATGGCGTTGGCGAAACAGATGGCCACTCGCGCGATGGAGATCGGCGGATCGTCGACGGCGTCATTCACTGACTTTCTTGGCGGCCTGAAGATAACGATGGACAAGGACAATTGATTTGGTCAACAAAAAATCGCGAAGCGATATGGAGTACTCCTTTTCTTTATTTTAGGGGATGTACAGCTTAAAAACATCGATGTCTGATCTTTGTATTTTTCAATTAAACAATAATACAAACATAAATCTTATTCTTATCTTATATATAATTACTTAAAAAATCCATAATTTTCTAATCGTCACCGCTCTTTTTTGTCCGCAAGTCCGAGAATCCCGTATAACATTTTCTATTTTTGTTTCGTCCGTCGTTGCTCATGTCGTCGCGCGCATCATCACGTGTTAGGCATGCAACTTCCGGTTTCCTTTGGGCGTTAATTCACGAACCAGGAAAAATGGTGTTTGATTTAGAAAGAAAAAATACACGACCAAAAAATTTCGCTACTTGACATATGCATATGAAAATTTTAAAGTAATTGAACTGAACATATCCGAACAACAACTCCTAGGCGATTCAAAATTTAAGATCTTGAACTCCAATAATATAGTGATTGGAAGCTGTAAAAATAGGAAAAAAAATAAACGAAATTGAGGGGGAAAACCTAAAGCAAATAACAAGATCAAATAGGATCCAAGATTAGAAAAATTAGCAGCAAACCTAAAGCAAAACGTTAGAACACCGCGTAGCTCCTCCTACTTCTTCGAGGAATGGGAATGATGTGGGACGATGTTCCAAATATAGATGGATCATGTCCCGACATAAGGAGGTAAGAAGGAAAATCTGAAAAGGGTTAGCTTTAGGAATGGGGAATGCACCGAGATTGGTACCGCAACGGATGAGCGATGTTGTTGCTCCCTCCTTCCTCGTTGCTGCTGCGCTTGAGAGCATGGAGTGGTGCCACCACCGTCCCGCTGAGGATGGGGGAGCGTGGCCATGGTCGTGCCACGCGGGGGGGGGGGGGGGGGGGGGGGGGGGGGGATGGGGTGAGGGGTTGGGGGAGTGTAGTCGTCATCACGCCGAGGGGTTTGGGGGAGCGTCGCCGACGCCATTTGGCCAAGGGGCTTGGGGAGCACCGTGACTGTCGTCGTGCCTGGGAGTGTTATCGCTTTCATCACCATTTGAGTGGCTGAGAACAACTGGATTCTTTCCATCGATCAGATGAGACGGGGTGTGTTTGGATAATGGAAAATGAGAGGTGGGATTGGAATTGGTAAATGAATGAAGGGTTAGGATTAAATGAAAGATAGAGAATGAATGGTTAGGATTTAAAGATGTCTTTTTGTGGGTGGGAAATCATTTCCCTATCCCATTAGCCAAACACTGCCTGGGTGTATAAGGATTCATTTTTTTCATTTTAGCCCTTTGACTTTGTGAATATTACAATAAGTTCCTTTTTAATTGTTTTCCCACGATGAGACGTGAGTAGATAAGTTTCATATTCTTTTAGTTTAGCCCTGTAACTTTTTGAATATTACGATAAGATCCTTTTATATTGATTTTTTATATAAGCCCCCAAACTTTATATATATATAGGGAATATTCAGTACCGTTTGCATAACAATGGCTTTCTAAATTCTACTAATGGAACGTGTTTCGTCCTTCGAACAAATGTTTTAGGTCTGATATTTGCAGCTCGTTAGTGCGCCAACAGAGAGGGATTCTATACCATTATACCACTTATTACACAGTTGAATTCTATTTTTTTACATATAGAAGTGATTTAAGATTTTGAGTCTTGACTACATCTATCCATCTATGTCTACCTACACTAAAGTTGACACTAGAAGATTCCGCATCAATCAGACAAGCCTAGTATTACCACTTACGTCAGTCATAGGTATTTGATGTTCAACCAATATTCGGTTAAACTTAGAAAAATCTGATAATCAATTTTATAATAAAATAAGTTCATAAAATCTAATTAATTTATTATATTACAATAGTACATTTTGATGCAGCTGTAGATATACCATATATTTTGTTTGAAAACTTAGAATTAGAGAAATTATTAATGGTTGGATTTCAATAATTCGACCTTGTCCTAACATCGAATATTTATGATAAAGAGGGAGTAGAAGAGACCCTGTTAGTTACAAATTTATTATTGTTATTTTGAAATGGATTAATAAGATAATAAATTGATAGTTCAAAACATGGACAACTTTATATTTATTATAAGATAATAAAATGTTTTTCTCTAATAAAATACTAGTTTTTGGTGACGTTCTCTAATCATGGTACATTTTTGCAATGACCATCAGCAAATTACATAAACTATAGTAAACTTTAAGTTTGCACATATGAGAGACTAGGCGATATATCTTGATATTCATGTACTAAGGCGGAGGCTCAAATTCAGTGGACATGTCCCACTACAAAGGAATTTCATCGACGAAGCTAGCTTGATAGTACTAATTTTAAATCATATGAATTTAAATTGTTTATTATTAGACACTTAAAAATAAAATATAGGTGTAGTAAGTATAATATAAACATACCACATGGGTTTTGGAATAGGACAACAACGTTTGAATTCTACACTAGCCGGAAAGTTGGAATTCCAAAACCCGTGTCGTGGTACTATCATAAAATATTCCAAAACATGGAATAGTACCACGATAGCAACATTATACCGGCTGGAAAGTCCAAAGTTCATAATTCTAGCAGGTGTCCTGTTCACACTCGTTGTCATCCTATTCCAAAACCCATGTGTCCTGTCTATATTACACTTACTACATCTATACTTTAATTTTAAGTGTCTAATAATAAACAACTGTCCATAGTCCAAAATGTATATGACGTTTGGAAGGTGACATGCTAGAATTTTGGACTTTGGACTTTCCGCTAGCTAGTATAATGTTGCTATCGTGGTACTGGTAAATAAGAGTACAAACTACTACTATTACTATTACTGTCAGTTTGTAAGTGAAAATCACGATCACAATATGTACTACACCTACTAAGCCGTAACACATATTAGCAATCCAAAAGTATTTTTAAGGTAAAACTTATATATTTTATATGTCTTCTAAAGGCACCCACAATGTAAGTAAAAAGTAGTCCTTATAGATCCGTATGAGTACCTTTACCATTGTAAGAAGTGGCATTAAAGATCACCCATATGAGTTAAAATGTATTATCTCTCATCTTTCTTCTCTCTGCGTGAGAAAACCATGGCACTTGGATGTGATTTTTTTTAGATGTGGGTTCTACCTTGATGTCAAGTACTATCTTATACATTGTGAAAATTGGAATAACAAATTCTCATATATATCCACTTATTCTATATACATTATTGATTCCCTAAGCGACTTAAAAGCCAAATCTTGAAAATAAACCATGAAAAAAATACATTCAAATCAACTCTAAAAACTAGTAAGGTAAGGAGCAAATGGTGGAGTATAACTTTTGAAGAGATTCCTCAAAGTTACATCATAGAGTCACTGTGTACAACATAAGGAGTGAATAAGTAAATCTTTTTGCTTAATTTAGACTAGTCTTATTACTCCATCCGTCCCATTTTAAAACACAACCAGTTTCTGTGTCCAACTTTAATCATTTGTTTTATTTAAATTTTTTTTGAAAAAAATAAAAAAACATAAGTTACGCATAAAGTAATATTTATTTTTATCATTTAATAACAATAAACAAACTAATCATAAAAAAATTTAAATTCAAAGTTACATCATAGAGTCACTGTGTACAACATAAGGAGTGAATAAGTAAATCTTTTTGCTTAATTTAGACTAGTCTTATTACTCCATCTGTCCCATTTTAAAACACAACCAGTTTCTGTGTCCAACTTTAATCGTTTGTTTTATTTAAAATTTTTTTGAAAAAAATAAAAAACATAAGTTACGCATAAAGTAATATTTATTTTTTATCATTTAATAACAATAAACAAACTAATCATAAAAAAATTTAAATAAGACGATGATTAAAGTTAGACAAAAAAAACTCATGACTGCGTTTAAAATGGGACGGAGGGAGTACTAAACATCTGCAGTTTGGGCTAGTGGCCCCGCACATCATTTCCCAAAACTCTTCTTCCTTTTTGGTCCTTATTACCAGCCTCTCAGTTTTTCCACGCTACTGGTGATGACTCTTCTCCTCCGCCACATGGAGATATTTAACTATTTGTAGATTTTGGGCGAAGCGGGCAATGCCGGAGCTCAATAGCACAGGGCTCCACGGCTTAAACGGGACTGCCTCAAGGTATGAAGGGAGCTAGAAAAACGAGGATATGGAGTAATACCGAAGAGATGGCACGTCTCAGCCGGCGGCACGCTACTACAGAGCCTACCGGAGTAGCAGAATCCGATGGTGCCATCCGCCCGCCCATCCCCACGCGCGCGTCGCGAGCTCGATCTCTTCTTGTGCCAACTGCCAACCATGTGCCTAGCGTATTGCAGACATCATGGCGAAAGGTGGGTTAGTTGTACCGGCAAAGGCATCTTGTGGGCCGTTGCGAGATGAGCAATTGCCGAGTTGCCGATGCAAACAAGCATGAACATACGCTGCTCATTGCCAAGGACCAACTTGGTCAGGTTGTTACCATCTCCTCCCAATTCATAAATCCATAACAGCTAGCATAGACACAAAGGCTTAATTGATGGTTGAATTCTACTCATGCTCCTTTGGATGGAGGAGCAGCACGCGGCTGCCCTCACTGACGAGCTCTCCAAGTTCGCGAAGAGAAGAAAGAGCAAGAAGAGGTCTAAGCAGAAACCTTTTGCAAGCTACCCGGTTAAATGTTGAAAATATTGTGTTACCCCTAGCCTAAGCTACAACATTGATAAAAATAAATGGTCCAACATGCAATTCACTCCAACTTAAATGTGCTACAAGGATTTTTACTACTCTGACGGAAATAATGCTATACTGAACTACTGTAACATATGACCTGGTATATTTATTTTAGATCAAACGGTGAAGAAGGCTAGCCCATAAACATTACTGTTCATCTCTCCATCTACCTCATTTCAGTAACTTTTCCACTGGCTTACGAGTTCTAACAATGTCATTTTGGACTCACCTTTGTCACTTAGCGCCTCCTTCACCTCCCGCATAGCTGCCAAAGTCCGCTCCCGGAGCTCTCTTCCACCGTCCGAATCCATGAGCCACCTCGCCTTCTCCTGAATCTCCTCCGCCGTAACGACCCCTTTGTCATACCCTTCCACCGCCACGGCTAACCGCATCTCTTCCACCAAGAACACCTTGTTCATCCTCTGCTCCGCGTACAACGGCCATGCCAGCATGGGCACCCCCGCTGTGACCGCCTCCAACACCGAGTTCCATCCACGGTGTGTCACGAACCCGCCCACCGCGCCGTGCTCCAGCACCTCGCGTTGCGGTGCCCACGACATGACCACGAGCCCCCTTCCCTTGGTCCGGCCAAGGAAGCCTTCCGGGAAGATGAGCGCGTCGAGGTCGGGCCCGGTTACGTGCTCCAAGCCAGGCGGGGGACGCACCACCCACAGGAGCCAGGCGAGGCACTCGTGGCGTTCTGCGCTGTCCTCCTCCCGCGGCTTTATCAGTGGCCCTATGCAGTGCAGCGGCGGCGTTCGACGCCCTGGGAACGTGCAGAGGCCGGCGACGACGGCGTCAGCGGCGCGCCGCTCGAGGGAGCGGCAGCTGTTCACCATAATACCGTGCGCGTTGCACAGCTGTTCGGACAAGGCGAGGAAGTGCCTGCTGCTCAAGCTGTCGCGGTCGAATTGAGACTTGGGGAGGTGGTCTGCTGGTATCGGCGGGATCCCCGGCGCGTGCACGAGGTCACCACCGAGATCTCTGAAGCTCCTGGTATTCTCCTCTTGGATGACTGGAAGGTACAGCAGGAAAGCGAGGCTAGCGATGCAAGTGGTGAGGAAGAAGTACGTCGGGATGCGGAGCTCGGCGCCGACGTCGAGGGTGCTGTAGCAGAAGAAGTCGATGATGAGGATGGCCGGGGAGGTGGACCGGAGGAAGTCACATAGATCGGGGCTGGAAGCCCGTGCGAACTCGAAGATCCGAGACACGTAATGAGCGGCGGGCACGTCGCAGGGGAGCGTGGGTTGCGGGAGGCGGTGGAAGGAGAGCTCTGGGTTGGCGGCGGCGGCGGCGGCTAGGAAAGATGCGGTAGCAGCGGTGCCCCCGTCGTCCTGGCCGCCGAGGACGATGATGACATCGAGGCCGTGCGCCACGAGCAGCTTGCCGAGCTCCACCGTGGAGACCAGGTGGCCGATCATCCCCAGCGGCGGGTAGATGACAGCCAGCTTCTTCGGACTCATTTCGGGATAAGAGCGTGGACTCCGCGACTGGGATGAGAGGCTGCAGTCTCCTCACTAGTCTGTCATTTAGCGGCTCAGCCTAGTGTCTTTTAATACTCGCGTGTCGCGTGTGCTTCACTTGATTGGAACCTCAACTGTTACAGCGTTACGGCCAACTCGTACATTCCATAAAAAAACCAATCTAATAGTACTAAATATGATATATTTTAGTAATATAAATCTAAATATATCTTTATTCAAATTTATTATATTAAACTGTGTTTAGTTTTACGTTAAAATTAAAAGTTTGATTAAAATTAGCAGTTTGAAAAAAAAGTTAGAAATTTATGTGTGTAGAAAAGTATTGATGTGATAGAAAAGTTAAAAGTTTAAAGAAAAAGTTAGAAACTAAACGTGGCCTGGTTTAAATAAGGCCTTAGAATATGTCATATTTCGTTTTTTTAACGTAGAGAGTAAAGGCCGATCACAGTACAAGGATGTAAGGATGTGACGCGTGGACTCGAGCAACACGTCGGAGTCTTGCCTATATGGCATCGTGGGCCGCCTCCATATTTGGTTTCTCGGTCCTTTGTTGGAAGCAGGTTCCTCACCTGCCCTTGAGGCAACACGAGGAGGGACCGAGAGACACGCCTCATGCCCACACGCTAGGTAGTCTCGCTTCACCGTTTCCTCGTGAGTTTAGCTCACTGCTGGAGGTTGTATCTGGCCCACTTGAGTTCACTTGTGAGAGGCCATGTGCACTGTAGTAAGGGTGTGTTTAGATAATGGGAAATAAAAGATGGAATTATGATTGAGATATGAATGAAGGGTTAGAATTAAATGGAAGATGAAAAATAAATAGTTATAATTTAAAGATAGGTGGGAAATCATTTTCCTTTTTTATTTGCCAAACACTACCTAAGAACTGTGGATAAACGATTCCCTCAGTCTATTTGGCATACAAAGTTTCTCATATTCATGGTTTGCACTATGATTGGAACATGGCAAGTTGGCAACTAGACCAACTGTGGACAAACGATTCCCTCGGCCTATTTGGCATGCAAAGTTTCTCAGATTCATGGCTTTCCTGTGATTGGGACATGGCAAGTTGGCAACTACACCGACTGGCCTAGGAATGAACTGCTCCGGTCCATGAATTGATTGCCCAGCGAATGAACTGGTCTGGTCCATGAATCGTTTGGCCAGGTCTGTTTAGTTGGCAAAAAAAAAAAAAAACCTTGCATGACACATCGGAAATACGGACACACATTTAAAATATAAAACATAGTCTAATAACAAAACAAATTGCAGATTCCACTAGAAAATTGAGAAACGAATTTATTAAGCCTAATTAATCCGTCATTAGCAAATGTTTACTGTATCATCACATTGTCAAATCATGTCATAATTAGGCTTAAAAGATTTGTCTCGCAACTTCCTGACGAACTGTGTAATTGTTTTTTTCTACATTTAATACTTCATACATGTGTCCAAATATTCGATGTGACAGCGTGAAATTTTTTTTTAAGGACTAAACAGGCCCTAAATGACTATTATTGTTAAAAAAAATAAATGACTATTATGACGCGGCCACGTGACTGATGGGGTCTGGAGGAAGACACGGCACATGAGAGAAACAAGCGTTCTGTAAGTAATTACACGTATGGAAATGGAAGGGTCAACTGGCAGTTGTGGACTCCTGGTGCAGCATTTGACACGTGATTATTTATTATTTTGGATTTTATTTAATCTTGTGTTGTGTGCTCTGTGATCTTTTCTTTAAAATATTTTCATTATTTATCTTGAATTTAGTTATTTCTAAATTGTATTTCTACTTAAACTCTTATTCCTATTTTTCTAATTTCAGAATTTTTTTGATTTTTTAAAATTTTATGTAACATCGTCTTGCGTTTTACATGGACAGTTGTTTCAATATTTCTTGCTTATTATTGTAAATTTTAGTTATTTTTAAAATGTATTTCTATAAAAATTCTTATTTTTCTTTTTCTAATTCAGGATTTTTTTTATTTTAAATTTTAGCTAATCTCGGGTTGTATTCTAGATTGTATCATGTTTCAATATTCTTTATTTTTTTATTCCGAATTTTAGTCATTTTCTAAATTGTATTTCTAGTTGAACGCTTTTTATTTTTATTTTTTAATTAATTTTGGGATCAATTTTTATTTCAAATTTTAATTAATCTCATATTATGTTCTACATGTTGACAAACTATACCCGCATACTAGATTTGTAGAGCACGGGGATCGTTGGAACTAGAGTATATGCAAGATTGCGGTAATAGAGACGAGAGATAGGGATTTTTATAAAAAAAAGAAAAATAGGAGAAAAAATATGACAGAAAAGAAAATAGGAGAGAAAAAAACGAGAGAGGCAAAAAATACTTTCGAGGGTTTTGTTATGGAAGCCCTACCCAACGGAATGTTTCGCGTTCGCCTTGAGAATGACACCATCATCCTGGGTTATATTTCAGGAAAGATTCGGTCTTCTATACGAATACTGATGGGGGATATGGTCAAAATTAAAGTAAAGTCATTATGATTCAAGCAAGGGTCGTATAATTTATAGACTTCCACATAAGGATTCGAAACGTACCGAAGACACGAAGGATACCGAAGATTTGAGGGATACCAAAGATTCAAAGGGTTAGGTTTTTATTTTTTTTCTAGGGTAATAAATTCAAAAGTTCTAAAATTCAAACAAAGAGACTTATTTTTCCAAAAGAGTAAATTTATAGGTAATAGCATAACTCCTGTGGGCCGAAGCCGATGTTTTCTTTATATAAAAGTATCACACAAGTACAATATTTGGGATGACCTAATCTAATCTCTATCGGCTTGGCGACATGGAGCTCTCACACGTAGTCGACGGATAGTATAGTCTTCTTCCTCGAATATGAACTCGGCGAGATTGGAGTTATCTCTAGATTCCTCAAGTCAGTCCTTGTGGCTCCTGCATTAGGTTTGGCCTCATCTGTATTGGCTTGTGTTGGCCTCTTACCTCTTCCTAAGGGGTATTGTCACTACTGGAGAAGTGATATTTGTTGGGTTATCAAAAAATCATATTAGTCCCGGTTCCAATAGGAACCGGAACTAAAAAGATTTTTAGTCCCAGTTAAAAAGCTGAGTGGAACTTTTTAATCTTTAGTCCCGGTTGGTAACATCAATCGGGACTAAAGATCCCTTTTATTCCCAGTTCAAAAACATGTCAATTCTCGGTTGGTGTTACCAACCGGGGCCAAAATAAAAAAAAATCATGCAGCAGCCCCGAGCCGGCCGGCCGTATCCTTATCTCCTTAAACGCAGCAAATCTCGTCCTTATCTCCCCTCTCATTTTTCTAGCCATCAATCCCTTACTACTCCCCTCTCCTCCCCCTCCTCTCCTTCTCCTCTCCTCCCTACTACAACGACGATGGCGACGGTGGGCGGCGGCATCCCCTTCGCCAGGTCTGGCGGGAAGGGAGGCCAGGCAGCGGCGGCGGCGGCGCACGAGGAAGTGGCGGCGACCGGGCGAGGCAGCGGCGGCGGCGCACGAGGCAAACGTGGCGGCCGGGCGAGGCCGCGGCTGTTAACAGTGAAATTTGGTAAAACCCGAAGTCATCATCGGCTTAGATTTAATATCGGCTCTAGAGTACTGGAATCAGCCGATGGGAGGAATCAGCCGATGGGAGTTGCTAGCAGTTGTGTTCTTGGTGGAGTCGGATCAGCCAAAGGAAGCTTATCTAGACGAGTCCGAGTTCAAGAAGGATGCGGCGTGGCAAGTTATCTATTAATTAGGAATAGCTTGTTAGTTTCCTTTTATCTTTAGGAAAGTGTGTTTAGTGTCCGATAAGGACTTTATATTTTCCTTTTATCTTTAGGAAAGTTTCTTTCTTGTCTGACAAGGACTTGTATCAACCCATGGGTATAAATATGTACACCCGGGGTCTATGTAATCTATCAATTTATCGATCAATAATACTCTTGGCGCATCGCCACCCTCTTCCCTGAGGTTTTTACTTATCTTCCGGCGGAACTTGGGCACCTGACGCGGGGCTGCATCGGCTTGTAAGGATTGCATATACATATAAGTTGGATTTAGCCGATGGCAACAAAGGTTTCACTGTTTAATCTAATCTTGTGGATTTTATGACATCGGACCTCCAGTCGATGTATGCTTTAACCTTCGGATCAATATTTGTTCTACTATTTCATATTGTTAGCCGATTGGTTTCTACTGGATTATATTGCTATATTATGTTATCATCAGCCGATTGCCTTTATATCATTATCTACATTGGACATATAGCCGATTGCTTAAACCCTATCGCTATCGACTGGTACCGGCATCGGCTATTATCGGCTATCGGCTGGAACTACTCCATCGGCTTGTCAGCCGATCGGCTGTTTGATCTATTATTTGCAAATCTTGTCAATTGCAGGATCAAACTAACTGGCACGCCCGCATCTCATTAATCTTTGGACCTGCACTAGAGCTAAGCAGATCTCCCAGGCCGGTGTGTTGGTTTTTTCCGTCAATAGCGGCGCACGAGGCAACGGCGGCGGCCGGGCCGCGGCAGGTGGGCGCGGTAGGTGGGCGGCAGCGGCTAAGCCACGACGCACGAGGCAGACGGGCAGCGGCGGCTGTGTGGCTTTGTCGATTGTTTTTTTTAACATTTTGTGAATGATTTGTAGATCTTTTTTAGATTGGGATGATTTGTGAATGATTTTGCGGATTGTGAATGATTATATGGATGGACATGTGAATTATGGATGATTTTATTGTGCATGTTTTCTTTATGATTTGTGGGGATTTGGTCGTAACCAATAGGTGCAAACAGTAAAAAAACAATAAAAAAAAGGAAAAAAAACTTTAGCCGAGACTATCATCTTTAGTCCCGGTTGTTAACACCAACCGGAGTCTCTATTATTTCCCCCGAGACTAAAGATGGGCATTTTTAGTCCCGGATTCGTGGTCCCGGTTGCACAACGGGGACTATAGGGGGTTATGAACCGTGAGTGAAAACTCTTTCTGCAGCAGCGTGTATTTATATCCTCATATCTCCCTTACAGAGATAAGTATGGATACAATCTGAGTAGTGTTTCAAAGGGATTGCCATGATGGAGACAAAGCTCTCGGATAGGCAATTGTATCTATTAATTAGGATATTTCATATAATTTGCTTAGAGATTTGTTTGGGCAAAAGTCTGCCGCAAAGACTTTTGGTATCTTAGAGTTTGTTAGAGATAAGTGTCATGTCCGACAAGGACATATTTTATAATCTCGAGTATAAATAGAACCTGAACCCATGTAATCAATTAACAACAGTTCAATACAATCTCGGCGCATCGCCACCCTTTTACTTTCGTTCTATTTCGACGAGTTCTTACTTTCGGGTTGAGCTGCATCGTTTCGATCTTTAACTAGAGGTAAAACTTGTTATGGCGGCTAGCTTGCATTGTCGGGATTAGTGATTCCATCTTTATGACACTCTAATCCCTGATTATGTAATCTGTCGAGTTATCATGTACACTTTGCAATCTGTGTTAGTTGCGCTATATAGCTTACCATCGGCTGGTTCTTATTGTTAGGAAACAATCGATAGAGTTATTTTTTGTTATTAATCTAGATTGTATCATGTATCTACTATCTTTTGTAGGTTTTCATCATCTTGTCTAGAACTCATACTTGTCTTTATACTTAATGCTGCATCGGTTAGGTTCGATTTATTAAGTAATGTCTATAATTATGATATCTGGCTTGTTTTATGATTATCAAGAGAGATAGTATCGGAGTTTCAGCTGATCTTACCTGATTTAGCTATTTTATACGTTATGTGCTTAACTGATATGCTAAGTCTGCCCGTTATATTAAGATCCTATTGCAATAAAGTATATTATGCTACCTGTTTGATATATTCTATCTGTTCTAGTATCTTAATATAGAGTGGTATCGGAGTACTAGCTGATATATGCTAGATCTATCTGATCGGCTATGCTATAAGCGTTTATAATCTATTTGTGTTAATGTATACTTCGATCTAAGTTATTTATACTGTCTCGGCGTGGCGACCGATCTATCCCAATCACTTGATTTAAATATACATCGAAAAAAGGATTACATATCGTTGATATCTACTGCCGATCGAGTAGATTTATTCTTATCCTGTTTATTTATAACTGCCGATCGATTCATATATGACATCGGCTCGAAAATAAATGATATGTCATTGGCGACTGGCCGATCGGCTATCGTTTATGGATTTAACCGTGGTTTTTCTTGTTTTTGTTTCTTGTTGATTGCAGGATCAAATCAACTCGCACGCTTACGAACCTAAAGGCAATATTTTAGACCTGCACTAAAGTTAATCAGATCTTCCAGGCCAGTGTGTGTTTTTTGCATCAACACCCATGAACACCACTGTTCATATCTGCATCCTTCTCTCTTTCATAAGCTTTTCTGCTGACTTATGAGTTATTGTAGTTTTTCCACTGGCTTACGAGTTCTAACAATGTCATTTTGGACTCACCTTTGTCACTTAGCGCCTCCTTCACCTCCCGCATAGCTGCCAAAGTCCGCTCCCGGAGCTCTCTTCCACCGTCCGAATCCATGAGCCACCTCGCCTTCTCCTGAATCTCCTCCGCCGTAACGACCCCTTTGTCATACCCTTCCACCGCCACGGCTAACCGCATCTCTTCCACCAAGAACACCTTGTTCATCCTCTGCTCCGCGTACAACGGCCATGCCAGCATGGGCACCCCCGCTGTGACCGCCTCCAACACCGAGTTCCATCCACGGTGTGTCACGAACCCGCCCACCGCGCCGTGCTCCAGCACCTCGCGTTGCGGTGCCCACGACATGACCACGAGCCCCCTTCCCTTGGTCCGGCCAAGGAAGCCTTCCGGGAAGATGAGCGCGTCGAGGTCGGGCCCGGTTACGTGCTCCAAGCCAGGCGGGGGACGCACCACCCACAGGAGCCAGGCGAGGCACTCGTGGCGTTCTGCGCTGTCCTCCTCCCGCGGCTTTATCAGTGGCCCTATGCAGTGCAGCGGCGGCGTTCGACGCCCTGGGAACGTGCAGAGGCCGGCGACGACGGCGTCAGCGGCGCGCCGCTCGAGGGAGCGGCAGCTGTTCACCATAATACCGTGCGCGTTGCACAGCTGTTCGGACAAGGCGAGGAAGTGCCTGCTGCTCAAGCTGTCGCGGTCGAATTGAGACTTGGGGAGGTGGTCTGCTGGTATCGGCGGGATCCCCGGCGCGTGCACGAGGTCACCACCGAGATCTCTGAAGCTCCTGGTATTCTCCTCTTGGATGACTGGAAGGTACAGCAGGAAAGCGAGGCTAGCGATGCAAGTGGTGAGGAAGAAGTACGTCGGGATGCGGAGCTCGGCGCCGACGTCGAGGGTGCTGTAGCAGAAGAAGTCGATGATGAGGATGGCCGGGGAGGTGGACCGGAGGAAGTCACATAGATCGGGGCTGGAAGCCCGTGCGAACTCGAAGATCCGAGACACGTAATGAGCGGCGGGCACGTCGCAGGGGAGCGTGGGTTGCGGGAGGCGGTGGAAGGAGAGCTCTGGGTTGGCGGCGGCGGCGGCGGCTAGGAAAGATGCGGTAGCAGCGGTGCCCCCGTCGTCCTGGCCGCCGAGGACGATGATGACATCGAGGCCGTGCGCCACGAGCAGCTTGCCGAGCTCCACCGTGGAGACCAGGTGGCCGATCATCCCCAGCGGCGGGTAGATGACAGCCAGCTTCTTCGGACTCATTTCGGGATAAGAGCGTGGACTCCGCGACTGGGATGAGAGGCTGCAGTCTCCTCACTAGTCTGTCATTTAGCGGCTCAGCCTAGTGTCTTTTAATACTCGCGTGTCGCGTGTGCTTCACTTGATTGGAACCTCAACTGTTACAGCGTTACGGCCAACTCGTACATTCCATAAAAAAACCAATCTAATAGTACTAAATATGATATATTTTAGTAATATAAATCTAAATATATCTTTATTCAAATTTATTATATTAAACTGTGTTTAGTTTTACGTTAAAATTAAAAGTTTGATTAAAATTAGCAGTTTGAAAAAAAAGTTAGAAATTTATGTGTGTAGAAAAGTATTGATGTGATAGAAAAGTTAAAAGTTTAAAGAAAAAGTTAGAAACTAAACGTGGCCTGGTTTAAATAAGGCCTTAGAATATGTCATATTTCGTTTTTTTAACGTAGAGAGTAAAGGCCGATCACAGTACAAGGATGTAAGGATGTGACGCGTGGACTCGAGCAACACGTCGGAGTCTTGCCTATATGGCATCGTGGGCCGCCTCCATATTTGGTTTCTCGGTCCTTTGTTGGAAGCAGGTTCCTCACCTGCCCTTGAGGCAACACGAGGAGGGACCGAGAGACACGCCTCATGCCCACACGCTAGGTAGTCTCGCTTCACCGTTTCCTCGTGAGTTTAGCTCACTGCTGGAGGTTGTATCTGGCCCACTTGAGTTCACTTGTGAGAGGCCATGTGCACTGTAGTAAGGGTGTGTTTAGATAATGGGAAATAAAAGATGGAATTATGATTGAGATATGAATGAAGGGTTAGAATTAAATGGAAGATGAAAAATAAATAGTTATAATTTAAAGATAGGTGGGAAATCATTTTCCTTTTTTATTTGCCAAACACTACCTAAGAACTGTGGATAAACGATTCCCTCAGTCTATTTGGCATACAAAGTTTCTCATATTCATGGTTTGCACTATGATTGGAACATGGCAAGTTGGCAACTAGACCAACTGTGGACAAACGATTCCCTCGGCCTATTTGGCATGCAAAGTTTCTCAGATTCATGGCTTTCCTGTGATTGGGACATGGCAAGTTGGCAACTACACCGACTGGCCTAGGAATGAACTGCTCCGGTCCATGAATTGATTGCCCAGCGAATGAACTGGTCTGGTCCATGAATCGTTTGGCCAGGTCTGTTTAGTTGGCAAAAAAAAAAAAAAACCTTGCATGACACATCGGAAATACGGACACACATTTAAAATATAAAACATAGTCTAATAACAAAACAAATTGCAGATTCCACTAGAAAATTGAGAAACGAATTTATTAAGCCTAATTAATCCGTCATTAGCAAATGTTTACTGTATCATCACATTGTCAAATCATGTCATAATTAGGCTTAAAAGATTTGTCTCGCAACTTCCTGACGAACTGTGTAATTGTTTTTTTCTACATTTAATACTTCATACATGTGTCCAAATATTCGATGTGACAGCGTGAAAATTTTTTTTTAAGGACTAAACAGGCCCTAAATGACTATTATTGTTAAAAAAAATAAATGACTATTATGACGCGGCCACGTGACTGATGGGGTCTGGAGGAAGACACGGCACATGAGAGAAACAAGCGTTCTGTAAGTAATTACACGTATGGAAATGGAAGGGTCAACTGGCAGTTGTGGACTCCTGGTGCAGCATTTGACACGTGATTATTTATTATTTTGGATTTTATTTAATCTTGTGTTGTGTGCTCTGTGATCTTTTCTTTAAAATATTTTCATTATTTATCTTGAATTTAGTTATTTCTAAATTGTATTTCTACTTAAACTCTTATTCCTATTTTTCTAATTTCAGAATTTTTTTGATTTTTTAAAATTTTATGTAACATCGTCTTGCGTTTTACATGGACAGTTGTTTCAATATTTCTTGCTTATTATTGTAAATTTTAGTTATTTTTAAAATGTATTTCTATAAAAATTCTTATTTTTCTTTTTCTAATTCAGGATTTTTTTTATTTTAAATTTTAGCTAATCTCGGGTTGTATTCTAGATTGTATCATGTTTCAATATTCTTTATTTTTTTATTCCGAATTTTAGTCATTTTCTAAATTGTATTTCTAGTTGAACGCTTTTTATTTTTATTTTTTAATTAATTTTGGGATCAATTTTTATTTCAAATTTTAATTAATCTCATATTATGTTCTACATGTTGACAAACTATACCCGCATACTAGATTTGTAGAGCACGGGGATCGTTGGAACTAGAGTATATGCAAGATTGCGGTAATAGAGACGAGAGATAGGGATTTTTATAAAAAAAAGAAAAATAGGAGAAAAAATATGACAGAAAAGAAAATAGGAGAGAAAAAAACGAGAGAGGCAAAAAATACTTTCGAGGGTTTTGTTATGGAAGCCCTACCCAACGGAATGTTTCGCGTTCGCCTTGAGAATGACACCATCATCCTGGGTTATATTTCAGGAAAGATTCGGTCTTCTATACGAATACTGATGGGGGATATGGTCAAAATTAAAGTAAAGTCATTATGATTCAAGCAAGGGTCGTATAATTTATAGACTTCCACATAAGGATTCGAAACGTACCGAAGACACGAAGGATACCGAAGATTTGAGGGATACCAAAGATTCAAAGGGTTAGGTTTTTATTTTTTTTCTAGGGTAATAAATTCAAAAGTTCTAAAATTCAAACAAAGAGACTTATTTTTCCAAAAGAGTAAATTTATAGGTAATAGCATAACTCCTGTGGGCCGAAGCCGATGTTTTCTTTATATAAAAGTATCACACAAGTACAATATTTGGGATGACCTAATCTAATCTCTATCGGCTTGGCGACATGGAGCTCTCACACGTAGTCGACGGATAGTATAGTCTTCTTCCTCGAATATGAACTCGGCGAGATTGGAGTTATCTCTAGATTCCTCAAGTCAGTCCTTGTGGCTCCTGCATTAGGTTTGGCCTCATCTGTATTGGCTTGTGTTGGCCTCTTACCTCTTCCTAAGGGGTATTGTCACTACTGGAGAAGTGATATTTGTTGGGTTATCAAAAAATCATATTAGTCCCGGTTCCAATAGGAACCGGAACTAAAAAGATTTTTAGTCCCAGTTAAAAAGCTGAGTGGAACTTTTTAATCTTTAGTCCCGGTTGGTAACATCAATCGGGACTAAAGATCCCTTTTATTCCCAGTTCAAAAACATGTCAATTCTCGGTTGGTGTTACCAACCGGGGCCAAAATAAAAAAAAATCATGCAGCAGCCCCGAGCCGGCCGGCCGTATCCTTATCTCCTTAAACGCAGCAAATCTCGTCCTTATCTCCCCTCTCATTTTTCTAGCCATCAATCCCTTACTACTCCCCTCTCCTCCCCCTCCTCTCCTTCTCCTCTCCTCCCTACTACAACGACGATGGCGACGGTGGGCGGCGGCATCCCCTTCGCCAGATCTGGCGGGAAGGGAGGCCAGGCAGCGGCGGCGGCGGCGCACGAGGAAGTGGCGGCGACCGGGCGAGGCAGCGGCGGCGGCGCACGAGGCAAACGTGGCGGCCGGGCGAGGCCGCGGCTGTTAACAGTGAAATTTGGTAAAACCCGAAGTCATCATCGGCTTAGATTTAATATCGGCTCTAGAGTACTGGAATCAGCCGATGGGAGGAATCAGCCGATGGGAGTTGCTAGCAGTTGTGTTCTTGGTGGAGTCGGATCAGCCAAAGGAAGCTTATCTAGACGAGTCCGAGTTCAAGAAGGATGCGGCGTGGCAAGTTATCTATTAATTAGGAATAGCTTGTTAGTTTCCTTTTATCTTTAGGAAAGTGTGTTTAGTGTCCGATAAGGACTTTATATTTTCCTTTTATCTTTAGGAAAGTTTCTTTCTTGTCTGACAAGGACTTGTATCAACCCATGGGTATAAATATGTACACCCGGGGTCTATGTAATCTATCAATTTATCGATCAATAATACTCTTGGCGCATCGCCACCCTCTTCCCTGAGGTTTTTACTTATCTTCCGGCGGAACTTGGGCACCTGACGCGGGGCTGCATCGGCTTGTAAGGATTGCATATACATATAAGTTGGATTTAGCCGATGGCAACAAAGGTTTCACTGTTTAATCTAATCTTGTGGATTTTATGACATCGGACCTCCAGTCGATGTATGCTTTAACCTTCGGATCAATATTTGTTCTACTATTTCATATTGTTAGCCGATTGGTTTCTACTGGATTATATTGCTATATTATGTTATCATCAGCCGATTGCCTTTATATCATTATCTACATTGGACATATAGCCGATTGCTTAAACCCTATCGCTATCGACTGGTACCGGCATCGGCTATTATCGGCTATCGGCTGGAACTACTCCATCGGCTTGTCAGCCGATCGGCTGTTTGATCTATTATTTGCAAATCTTGTCAATTGCAGGATCAAACTAACTGGCACGCCCGCATCTCATTAATCTTTGGACCTGCACTAGAGCTAAGCAGATCTCCCAGGCCGGTGTGTTGGTTTTTTCCGTCAATAGCGGCGCACGAGGCAACGGCGGCGGCCGGGCCGCGGCAGGTGGGCGCGGTAGGTGGGCGGCAGCGGCTAAGCCACGACGCACGAGGCAGACGGGCAGCGGCGGCTGTGTGGCTTTGTCGATTGTTTTTTTTAACATTTTGTGAATGATTTGTAGATCTTTTTTAGATTGGGATGATTTGTGAATGATTTTGCGGATTGTGAATGATTATATGGATGGACATGTGAATTATGGATGATTTTATTGTGCATGTTTTCTTTATGATTTGTGGGGATTTGGTCGTAACCAATAGGTGCAAACAGTAAAAAAACAATAAAAAAAAGGAAAAAAAACTTTAGCCGAGACTATCATCTTTAGTCCCGGTTGTTAACACCAACCGGAGTCTCTATTATTTCCCCCGAGACTAAAGATGGGCATTTTTAGTCCCGGATTCGTGGTCCCGGTTGCACAACGGGGACTATAGGGGGTTATGAACCGTGAGTGAAAACTCTTTCTGCAGCAGCGTGTATTTATATCCTCATATCTCCCTTACAGAGATAAGTATGGATACAATCTGAGTAGTGTTTCAAAGGGATTGCCATGATGGAGACAAAGCTCTCGGATAGGCAATTGTATCTATTAATTAGGATATTTCATATAATTTGCTTAGAGATTTGTTTGGGCAAAAGTCTGCCGCAAAGACTTTTGGTATCTTAGAGTTTGTTAGAGATAAGTGTCATGTCCGACAAGGACATATTTTATAATCTCGAGTATAAATAGAACCTGAACCCATGTAATCAATTAACAACAGTTCAATACAATCTCGGCGCATCGCCACCCTTTTACTTTCGTTCTATTTCGACGAGTTCTTACTTTCGGGTTGAGCTGCATCGTTTCGATCTTTAACTAGAGGTAAAACTTGTTATGGCGGCTAGCTTGCATTGTCGGGATTAGTGATTCCATCTTTATGACACTCTAATCCCTGATTATGTAATCTGTCGAGTTATCATGTACACTTTGCAATCTGTGTTAGTTGCGCTATATAGCTTACCATCGGCTGGTTCTTATTGTTAGGAAACAATCGATAGAGTTATTTTTTGTTATTAATCTAGATTGTATCATGTATCTACTATCTTTTGTAGGTTTTCATCATCTTGTCTAGAACTCATACTTGTCTTTATACTTAATGCTGCATCGGTTAGGTTCGATTTATTAAGTAATGTCTATAATTATGATATCTGGCTTGTTTTATGATTATCAAGAGAGATAGTATCGGAGTTTCAGCTGATCTTACCTGATTTAGCTATTTTATACGTTATGTGCTTAACTGATATGCTAAGTCTGCCCGTTATATTAAGATCCTATTGCAATAAAGTATATTATGCTACCTGTTTGATATATTCTATCTGTTCTAGTATCTTAATATAGAGTGGTATCGGAGTACTAGCTGATATATGCTAGATCTATCTGATCGGCTATGCTATAAGCGTTTATAATCTATTTGTGTTAATGTATACTTCGATCTAAGTTATTTATACTGTCTCGGCGTAGCGACCGATCTATCCCAATCACTTGATTTAAATATACATCGAAAAAAGGATTACATATCGTTGATATCTACTGCCGATCGAGTAGATTTATTCTTATCCTGTTTATTTATAACTGCCGATCGATTCATATATGACATCGGCTCGAAAATAAATGATATGTCATTGGCGACTGGCCGATCGGCTATCGTTTATGGATTTAACCGTGGTTTTTCTTGTTTTTGTTTCTTGTTGATTGCAGGATCAAATCAACTCGCACGCTTACGAACCTAAAGGCAATATTTTAGACCTGCACTAAAGTTAATCAGATCTTCCAGGCCAGTGTGTGTTTTTTGCATCAACACCCATGAACACCACTGTTCATATCTGCATCCTTCTCTCTTTCATAAGCTTTTCTGCTGACTTATGAGTTATTGTAGTTTTTCCACTGGCTTACGAGTTCTAACAATGTCATTTTGGACTCACCTTTGTCACTTAGCGCCTCCTTCACCTCCCGCATAGCTGCCAAAGTCCGCTCCCGGAGCTCTCTTCCACCGTCCGAATCCATGAGCCACCTCGCCTTCTCCTGAATCTCCTCCGCCGTAACGACCCCTTTGTCATACCCTTCCACCGCCACGGCTAACCGCATCTCTTCCACCAAGAACACCTTGTTCATCCTCTGCTCCGCGTACAACGGCCATGCCAGCATGGGCACCCCCGCTGTGACCGCCTCCAACACCGAGTTCCATCCACGGTGTGTCACGAACCCGCCCACCGCGCCGTGCTCCAGCACCTCGCGTTGCGGTGCCCACGACATGACCACGAGCCCCCTTCCCTTGGTCCGGCCAAGGAAGCCTTCCGGGAAGATGAGCGCGTCGAGGTCGGGCCCGGTTACGTGCTCCAAGCCAGGCGGGGGACGCACCACCCACAGGAGCCAGGCGAGGCACTCGTGGCGTTCTGCGCTGTCCTCCTCCCGCGGCTTTATCAGTGGCCCTATGCAGTGCAGCGGCGGCGTTCGACGCCCTGGGAACGTGCAGAGGCCGGCGACGACGGCGTCAGCGGCGCGCCGCTCGAGGGAGCGGCAGCTGTTCACCATAATACCGTGCGCGTTGCACAGCTGTTCGGACAAGGCGAGGAAGTGCCTGCTGCTCAAGCTGTCGCGGTCGAATTGAGACTTGGGGAGGTGGTCTGCTGGTATCGGCGGGATCCCCGGCGCGTGCGCGAGGTCACCACCGAGATCTCTGAAGCTCCTGGTATTCTCCTCTTGGATGACTGGAAGGTACAGCAGGAAAGCGAGGCTAGCGATGCAAGTGGTGAGGAAGAAGTACGTCGGGATGCGGAGCTCGGCGCCGACGTCGAGGGTGCTGTAGCAGAAGAAGTCGATGATGAGGATGGCCGGGGAGGTGGACCGGAGGAAGTCACATAGATCGGGGCTGGAAGCCCGTGCGAACTCGAAGATCCGAGACACGTAATGAGCGGCGGGCACGTCGCAGGGGAGCGTGGGTTGCGGGAGGCGGTGGAAGGAGAGCTCTGGGTTGGCGGCGGCGGCGGCGGCTAGGAAAGATGCGGTAGCAGCGGTGCCCCCGTCGTCCTGGCCGCCGAGGACGATGATGACATCGAGGCCGTGCGCCACGAGCAGCTTGCCGAGCTCCACCGTGGAGACCAGGTGGCCGATCATCCCCAGCGGCGGGTAGATGACAGCCAGCTTCTTCGGACTCATTTCGGGATAAGAGCGTGGACTCCGCGACTGGGATGAGAGGCTGCAGTCTCCTCACTAGTCTGTCATTTAGCGGCTCAGCCTAGTGTCTTTTAATACTCGCGTGTCGCGTGTGCTTCACTTGATTGGAACCTCAACTGTTACAGCGTTACGGCCAACTCGTACATTCCATAAAAAAACCAATCTAATAGTACTAAATATGATATATTTTAGTAATATAAATCTAAATATATCTTTATTCAAATTTATTATATTAAACTGTGTTTAGTTTTACGTTAAAATTAAAAGTTTGATTAAAATTAGCAGTTTGAAAAAAAAGTTAGAAATTTATGTGTGTAGAAAAGTATTGATGTGATAGAAAAGTTAAAAGTTTAAAGAAAAAGTTAGAAACTAAACGTGGCCTGGTTTAAATAAGGCCTTAGAATATGTCATATTTCGTTTTTTTAACGTAGAGAGTAAAGGCCGATCACAGTACAAGGATGTAAGGATGTGACGCGTGGACTCGAGCAACACGTCGGAGTCTTGCCTATATGGCATCGTGGGCCGCCTCCATATTTGGTTTCTCGGTCCTTTGTTGGAAGCAGGTTCCTCACCTGCCCTTGAGGCAACACGAGGAGGGACCGAGAGACACGCCTCATGCCCACACGCTAGGTAGTCTCGCTTCACCGTTTCCTCGTGAGTTTAGCTCACTGCTGGAGGTTGTATCTGGCCCACTTGAGTTCACTTGTGAGAGGCCATGTGCACTGTAGTAAGGGTGTGTTTAGATAATGGGAAATAAAAGATGGAATTATGATTGAGATATGAATGAAGGGTTAGAATTAAATGGAAGATGAAAAATAAATAGTTATAATTTAAAGATAGGTGGGAAATCATTTTCCTTTTTTATTTGCCAAACACTACCTAAGAACTGTGGATAAACGATTCCCTCAGTCTATTTGGCATACAAAGTTTCTCATATTCATGGTTTGCACTATGATTGGAACATGGCAAGTTGGCAACTAGACCAACTGTGGACAAACGATTCCCTCGGCCTATTTGGCATGCAAAGTTTCTCAGATTCATGGCTTTCCTGTGATTGGGACATGGCAAGTTGGCAACTACACCGACTGGCCTAGGAATGAACTGCTCCGGTCCATGAATTGATTGCCCAGCGAATGAACTGGTCTGGTCCATGAATCGTTTGGCCAGGTCTGTTTAGTTGGCAAAAAAAAAAAAAACCTTGCATGACACATCGGAAATACGGACACACATTTAAAATATAAAACATAGTCTAATAACAAAACAAATTACAGATTCCACTAGAAAATTGAGAAACGAATTTATTAAGCCTAATTAATCCGTCATTAGCAAATGTTTACTGTATCATCACATTGTCAAATCATGTCATAATTAGGCTTAAAAGATTTGTCTCGCAACTTCCTGACGAACTGTGTAATTGTTTTTTTCTACATTTAATACTTCATACATGTGTCCAAATATTCGATGTGACAGCGTGAAAATTTTTTTTAAGGACTAAACAGGCCCTAAATGACTATTATTGTTAAAAAAAATAAATGACTATTATGACGCGGCCACGTGACTGATGGGGTCTGGAGGAAGACACGGCACATGAGAGAAACAAGCGTTCTGTAAGTAATTACACGTATGGAAATGGAAGGGTCAACTGGCAGTTGTGGACTCCTGGTGCAGCATTTGACACGTGATTATTTATTATTTTGGATTTTATTTAATCTTGTGTTGTGTGCTCTGTGATCTTTTCTTTAAAATATTTTCATTATTTATCTTGAATTTAGTTATTTCTAAATTGTATTTCTACTTAAACTCTTATTCCTATTTTTCTAATTTCAGAATTTTTTTGATTTTTTAAAATTTTATGTAACATCGTCTTGCGTTTTACATGGACAGTTGTTTCAATATTTCTTGCTTATTATTGTAAATTTTAGTTATTTTTAAAATGTATTTCTATAAAAATTCTTATTTTTCTTTTTCTAATTCAGGATTTTTTTTATTTTAAATTTTAGCTAATCTCGGGTTGTATTCTAGATTGTATCATGTTTCAATATTCTTTATTTTTTTATTCCGAATTTTAGTCATTTTCTAAATTGTATTTCTAGTTGAACGCTTTTTATTTTTATTTTTTAATTAATTTTGGGATCAATTTTTATTTCAAATTTTAATTAATCTCATATTATGTTCTACATGTTGACAAACTATACCCGCATACTAGATTTGTAGAGCACGGGGATCGTTGGAACTAGAGTATATGCAAGATTGCGGTAATAGAGACGAGAGATAGGGATTTTTATAAAAAAAAGAAAAATAGGAGAAAAAATATGACAGAAAAGAAAATAGGAGAGAAAAAAACGAGAGAGGCAAAAAATACTTTCGAGGGTTTTGTTATGGAAGCCCTACCCAACGGAATGTTTCGCGTTCGCCTTGAGAATGACACCATCATCCTGGGTTATATTTCAGGAAAGATTCGGTCTTCTATACGAATACTGATGGGGGATATGGTCAAAATTAAAGTAAAGTCATTATGATTCAAGCAAGGGTCGTATAATTTATAGACTTCCACATAAGGATTCGAAACGTACCGAAGACACGAAGGATACCGAAGATTTGAGGGATACCAAAGATTCAAAGGGTTAGGTTTTTATTTTTTTTCTAGGGTAATAAATTCAAAAGTTCTAAAATTCAAACAAAGAGACTTATTTTTCCAAAAGAGTAAATTTATAGGTAATAGCATAACTCCTGTGGGCCGAAGCCGATGTTTTCTTTATATAAAAGTATCACACAAGTACAATATTTGGGATGACCTAATCTAATCTCTATCGGCTTGGCGACATGGAGCTCTCACACGTAGTCGACGGATAGTATAGTCTTCTTCCTCGAATATGAACTCGGCGAGATTGGAGTTATCTCTAGATTCCTCAAGTCAGTCCTTGTGGCTCCTGCATTAGGTTTGGCCTCATCTGTATTGGCTTGTGTTGGCCTCTTACCTCTTCCTAAGGGGTATTGTCACTACTGGAGAAGTGATATTTGTTGGGTTATCAAAAAATCATATTAGTCCCGGTTCCAATAGGAACCGGAACTAAAAAGATTTTTAGTCCCAGTTAAAAAGCTGAGTGGAACTTTTTAATCTTTAGTCCCGGTTGGTAACATCAATCGGGACTAAAGATCCCTTTTATTCCCAGTTCAAAAACATGTCAATTCTCGGTTGGTGTTACCAACCGGGGCCAAAATAAAAAAAAATCATGCAGCAGCCCCGAGCCGGCCGGCCGTATCCTTATCTCCTTAAACGCAGCAAATCTCGTCCTTATCTCCCCTCTCATTTTTCTAGCCATCAATCCCTTACTACTCCCCTCTCCTCCCCCTCCTCTCCTTCTCCTCTCCTCCCTACTACAACGACGATGGCGACGGTGGGCGGCGGCATCCCCTTCGCCAGATCTGGCGGGAAGGGAGGCCAGGCAGCGGCGGCGGCGGCGCACGAGGAAGTGGCGGCGACCGGGCGAGGCAGCGGCGGCGGCGCACGAGGCAAACGTGGCGGCCGGGCGAGGCCGCGGCTGTTAACAGTGAAATTTGGTAAAACCCGAAGTCATCATCGGCTTAGATTTAATATCGGCTCTAGAGTACTGGAATCAGCCGATGGGAGGAATCAGCCGATGGGAGTTGCTAGCAGTTGTGTTCTTGGTGGAGTCGGATCAGCCAAAGGAAGCTTATCTAGACGAGTCCGAGTTCAAGAAGGATGCGGCGTGGCAAGTTATCTATTAATTAGGAATAGCTTGTTAGTTTCCTTTTATCTTTAGGAAAGTGTGTTTAGTGTCCGATAAGGACTTTATATTTTCCTTTTATCTTTAGGAAAGTTTCTTTCTTGTCTGACAAGGACTTGTATCAACCCATGGGTATAAATATGTACACCCGGGGTCTATGTAATCTATCAATTTATCGATCAATAATACTCTTGGCGCATCGCCACCCTCTTCCCTGAGGTTTTTACTTATCTTCCGGCGGAACTTGGGCACCTGACGCGGGGCTGCATCGGCTTGTAAGGATTGCATATACATATAAGTTGGATTTAGCCGATGGCAACAAAGGTTTCACTGTTTAATCTAATCTTGTGGATTTTATGACATCGGACCTCCAGTCGATGTATGCTTTAACCTTCGGATCAATATTTGTTCTACTATTTCATATTGTTAGCCGATTGGTTTCTACTGGATTATATTGCTATATTATGTTATCATCAGCCGATTGCCTTTATATCATTATCTACATTGGACATATAGCCGATTGCTTAAACCCTATCGCTATCGACTGGTACCGGCATCGGCTATTATCGGCTATCGGCTGGAACTACTCCATCGGCTTGTCAGCCGATCGGCTGTTTGATCTATTATTTGCAAATCTTGTCAATTGCAGGATCAAACTAACTGGCACGCCCGCATCTCATTAATCTTTGGACCTGCACTAGAGCTAAGCAGATCTCCCAGGCCGGTGTGTTGGTTTTTTCCGTCAATAGCGGCGCACGAGGCAACGGCGGCGGCCGGGCCGCGGCAGGTGGGCGCGGTAGGTGGGCGGCAGCGGCTAAGCCACGACGCACGAGGCAGACGGGCAGCGGCGGCTGTGTGGCTTTGTCGATTGTTTTTTTTAACATTTTGTGAATGATTTGTAGATCTTTTTTAGATTGGGATGATTTGTGAATGATTTTGCGGATTGTGAATGATTATATGGATGGACATGTGAATTATGGATGATTTTATTGTGCATGTTTTCTTTATGATTTGTGGGGATTTGGTCGTAACCAATAGGTGCAAACAGTAAAAAAACAATAAAAAAAAGGAAAAAAAACTTTAGCCGAGACTATCATCTTTAGTCCCGGTTGTTAACACCAACCGGAGTCTCTATTATTTCCCCCGAGACTAAAGATGGGCATTTTTAGTCCCGGATTCGTGGTCCCGGTTGCACAACGGGGACTATAGGGGGTTATGAACCGTGAGTGAAAACTCTTTCTGCAGCAGCGTGTATTTATATCCTCATATCTCCCTTACAGAGATAAGTATGGATACAATCTGAGTAGTGTTTCAAAGGGATTGCCATGATGGAGACAAAGCTCTCGGATAGGCAATTGTATCTATTAATTAGGATATTTCATATAATTTGCTTAGAGATTTGTTTGGGCAAAAGTCTGCCGCAAAGACTTTTGGTATCTTAGAGTTTGTTAGAGATAAGTGTCATGTCCGACAAGGACATATTTTATAATCTCGAGTATAAATAGAACCTGAACCCATGTAATCAATTAACAACAGTTCAATACAATCTCGGCGCATCGCCACCCTTTTACTTTCGTTCTATTTCGACGAGTTCTTACTTTCGGGTTGAGCTGCATCGTTTCGATCTTTAACTAGAGGTAAAACTTGTTATGGCGGCTAGCTTGCATTGTCGGGATTAGTGATTCCATCTTTATGACACTCTAATCCCTGATTATGTAATCTGTCGAGTTATCATGTACACTTTGCAATCTGTGTTAGTTGCGCTATATAGCTTACCATCGGCTGGTTCTTATTGTTAGGAAACAATCGATAGAGTTATTTTTTGTTATTAATCTAGATTGTATCATGTATCTACTATCTTTTGTAGGTTTTCATCATCTTGTCTAGAACTCATACTTGTCTTTATACTTAATGCTGCATCGGTTAGGTTCGATTTATTAAGTAATGTCTATAATTATGATATCTGGCTTGTTTTATGATTATCAAGAGAGATAGTATCGGAGTTTCAGCTGATCTTACCTGATTTAGCTATTTTATACGTTATGTGCTTAACTGATATGCTAAGTCTGCCCGTTATATTAAGATCCTATTGCAATAAAGTATATTATGCTACCTGTTTGATATATTCTATCTGTTCTAGTATCTTAATATAGAGTGGTATCGGAGTACTAGCTGATATATGCTAGATCTATCTGATCGGCTATGCTATAAGCGTTTATAATCTATTTGTGTTAATGTATACTTCGATCTAAGTTATTTATACTGTCTCGGCGTGGCGACCGATCTATCCCAATCACTTGATTTAAATATACATCGAAAAAAGGATTACATATCGTTGATATCTACTGCCGATCGAGTAGATTTATTCTTATCCTGTTTATTTATAACTGCCGATCGATTCATATATGACATCGGCTCGAAAATAAATGATATGTCATTGGCGACTGGCCGATCGGCTATCGTTTATGGATTTAACCGTGGTTTTTCTTGTTTTTGTTTCTTGTTGATTGCAGGATCAAATCAACTCGCACGCTTACGAACCTAAAGGCAATATTTTAGACCTGCACTAAAGTTAATCAGATCTTCCAGGCCAGTGTGTGTTTTTTGCATCAACACCCATGAACACCACTGTTCATATCTGCATCCTTCTCTCTTTCATAAGCTTTTCTGCTGACTTATGAGTTATTGTAGTTTTTCCACTGACTTGTGAGTTGTAACAACGCTATTTTGAACTCTCCTTTGTCACTTAACGCCTCTTTCACCTCCCGCATGGCTGCCAAAGTCCGCTCTCGGAGCTCTCTTCCACCGTCCGAATCCATGATCCACCTCGCCTTCTCCTGAATCTCCTCTGCTGTAACGACCCCTTTGTCATACCCTTCCACCGCCACGGCCAAGCGCATCTCTTCCACCAAGAACACCTTGTTCATCCTCTGCTCCGCGTACAACGGCCATGCCAGCATGGGCACTCCCGCTGTGACCGCCTCCAGCACCGAGTTCCATCCACAGTGTGTCACGAACCCGCCCACCGCGCCGTGCTCCAGCACCTCGCGTTGCGGTGCCCACGACATGACCACGAGCCCCCTTCCCTTGGTCCGGCCAAGGAAGCCTTCCGGGAAGATGAGCGCGTCGAGGTCGGGCCCGGTAACGTGCTCCAAGCCAGGTGGGCGACGCACCACCCACAGGAACCGGTGGCCGCTCGTCTCTAGGCCCACGGCCACCTGCTTGATCTGCTCCACGCCGAACACACCCATGCTGCCGAAACAGAGGAACAACACGCTGGCCTTGGGCTGCGCGTCCAGCCAAGCGAGGCACTCGTGGCGTTCTGCGCTGTCCTCCTCCCGCGGCTTTATCAGTGGCCCTATGCAGTGCAGCGGCGGCGTTCGACGCCCTGGGAACGTGCAGAGGCCGGCGACGACGGCGTCAGCGGCGCGCCGCTCGAGGGAGCGGCAGCTGTTCACCATAATACCGTGCGCGTTGCACAGCTGTTCGGACAAGGCGAGGAAGTGCCTGCTGCTCAAGCTGTCGCGGTCGAATTGAGACTTGGGGAGGTGGTCTGCTGGTATCGGCGGGATCCCCGGCGCGTGCACGTTGTCACCACCGAGATCTCTGAAGCTCCTGGTATTCTCCTCTTGGATGACTGGAAGGTACAGCAGGAAAGCGAGGCTAGCGATGCAAGTGGTGAGGAAGAAGTACGTCGGGATGCGGAGCTCGGCGCCGACGTCGAGGGCGCTGTAGCAGAAGAAGTCGATGATGAGGATGGCCGGGGAGGTGGACCGGAGGAAGTCACATAGATCGGGGCTGGAAGCCCGTGCGAACTCGAAGATCCGAGACACGTAATGATCGGCGGGCACGTCGCAGGGGAGCGTGGGTTGCGGGAGGCGGTGGAAGGAGAGCTCTGGGTTGGCGGCGGCGGCGGCGGCTAGGAAAGATGCGGTAGCAGCGGCGCCCCCGTCGTCCTGGCCGCCGAGGACGATGGTGACATCGAGGCCGTGCGCCACGAGCAGCTTGCCGAGCTCCACCGTGGAGACCAGGTGGCCGATCATCCCCGGCGGCGGGTAGATGACAGCCAGCTTCTTCGGACTCATTTCGGAACAAGGGATGGGACTCCGCGACTGCGATGAGAGGCTGCAGTCTGATGCGCTCATGGAATTGGGAAAAGCTTGGCAGCTTGCGTTGACTCTCCTCACGGCTCAGCGCAGTGTGCTGCTTAACGATAGCGTGGTGTGTTTCCTCTTGTAGTCTCATGTGCTTCACTCCGAACCGCAAACGTTACCGAACCTGGCAATCTGCCATCTAGACCGACTGGCGGCCTAGGAAATGACCTACCCTGGTACGTGAATGTTAAGGCCGGGAAATGACTATTATGACGCGGCCGCGTGACTGTATCGCTGTCTGGAGGACGACATGGTAGAGGGAGAAACATGCATGCATGTGCTACATGGAAGGGAAGGGAATATTGAGGCAGTTATGGACTTGTGGTGCAGTCTTTGACACGTGATAATTAACGAGTGTGCTCTGTCCACCGTTGTTAAATGGGGGACGGTTAATGGGCGGTTGATCGCTCCTAGCGATCACCGGCCCACCCCTCCCCCTATACACGCTACCTTCTCTCCCTTTTCTCCACCTCTTCTTCTCTTCCTACTACAGCTCACCATATAATTTTAAAAAATAAAAAAATAAAGTTGGATAAATTTATGTATAGAAATACAAATACTATATATAAAAAAATTGAATTCAAATTCAAATTTGAACGGGTATGTAAACTTTTGACTTATAAACTTTGGGTCTATAAACTAATATTTGAAATCAAATTCAAATTTGAACAGGTATGTAAACTTTTGACTTATAAACTTTGGATCTATAAACTAATATTTGAATTCAAATTCAAATTTGAACGGGTATGTAAACTTTTGACTTATAAACTTTGGGTCTATAAACTAATATTTGAATTCAAATTCAAATTTGAACGGGTATGTAAACTTTTGACTTATAAACTTTGGGTCTATAAACTAATATTTGAATTCAAATTCAAATTTGAAATGGATATGTAAACTTTTGACTTATAAACTTTGGGTTTATAAACTTTAAATGTATAAACTTTAGATGTATAGAAATATTATATATAAAAAATATTTGAATTCAAATTCAAATTTGAATCGGATATATAAACTTTTGACTTATAAACTTTGGATCTCTAAACTTTAGATGTGTAAACTTGAGGTGTATAAATTTACTAAAATAGGAAAGTAATATGGTGCCAAAAAAGGAAACCAAGTGGAGGGAAGGGGGATTCGGATCCGATCGCCCTGGGCGAGCGATCGCCCAGTAGCAATTCCGTGTTAAGAGCAGGTACAATAGCAGGCTATAAGCCAGCTGCAAACATATTTTAAGGAGATAAATAAGGAGAGAGAAGAGCAGCGGGCTGCATATTTGTAGCCAGCTGTAGCACGGACTCCAAGACGCAGTGTGTGTATGACAGGTGGAACCAGGTATTAATAGTGTAGTATATAACTATTGTATGAATGAGCTATTAGATTGGCTATAGATGAATTGGAGCTAGTAGTTGGCTATACTATTGAACTTGCTCTAAATGGGTTAATCGAGATGGAGGAAATCGATAGTGGTGGTGGACTCCACTTCTAGGATGTGTTCTTTTGTGCTGTTTGGAAACTTCCCTTCCAGCACGGTAAACGGAGAAGGACATTAACACATGATTAATTAAGTATTAGCTAAAACTATCTTGAAAAAGGATTATATATATATATATAACTTTTGCAAACAAACACACCGTTTTAGCAGTTTGAAAAGTGTGCACGCGAAAAACAAGAGAGAAGTAGGGAAGTTCTACAAACGAACACAGCCTTAGGCCATCCCCAACCCTCCTCAACCCAGAAATTGTCAATTAATTAGTTTCCATACTTGACATGTCACATAGACATTATGTATAGAAATTATATATCTAATGGATGGTGTTTTCAAATTAATTTTCATCCATTCACCTCTCTTCTCTCTCCTTTTATCTATTTATCCCCATGTTTTAATTTTTTATTCTTGTGTAGATATGGTTTCTTCATTTTTTTACCTCTCTCCTCATTAACTCTCTTGCTATATCAGATTTTTACTTATATAGCAATGTATTTAATGTTATGGCCTTAGTCCTTTACGGTAGTAGAGACAAGGAGAATCGAAACATACGCCAGTGGTAGCAGCATCGGTGTAGGCATCATGTTATTACACTCTACTGTCATTAATTCAGGATAATCCATGTCGACGTTTGATGTCGCGATTACGGTATTTGCATAGTATGGGGATCGTTGGTACCAGGATATATGCGAGACTTAGGTAAAAGAGACAGAGACGGGGATTTTTATACAGGTTCGGGCCCCTGAATTGTTAGGTAATAACCCTACATCCTGTTGGCCAAAGCCGGTCGTTACTCTTATTCACCATAATCACACCAATACAATATTTGGGGTAGCATATCTATCTGTTGTCGACATAGCAGACTGAAATATCATCACTTAGTCGACAACAGGGTAGTCTTCCTCCTCGAATACGTGCCTAGCGAGATCAGAGACAGCGCTAGATCCCTACAGCCGGCCCGTGGAGGTACCGGATAGGGTCAGTCCAGGCATATCGCTGATGTCAATATCCGGCGGCGTGTCTTGGCGTATGTTGGCTTATATGTTGTGGCTTCTGTTGTTCCATGTATGTTGATTGTGTCCCCTCTCCTCCTAGGGGGCCTTGTATTTATACCCATAGGTGTCCCCTTGTCCAAGTAGAACTAGGGAAACTAATATGGATATAATCCGAGTAGTCCTTGTCGTTTCCATGTAGAAGTTCCTTATGCGGAACTCTTCCTATATCCGAAAGTTGTTTCCGTATAAGATATGGTATGTGGTGGGTCCTGCCGAGATTTAGTTAATTACTATTAGGTATGTGGTATCCATAATCCTGACAATCGACAAATATTTTTTTAATTAAATTGCACCTGCATTACAACAATGAATTCCTTCCAAGATAAATCCAACTATAGAGATGAATATGGACACGATAGTAGATAGGGGCAATCTAGTAAATTAAGAATTTTACGTATAAATACAATAACTTAGCAAATAGACATGTTTTAGTTAAAAGAAAAAACTTAACAACTTAATATTTGGTGCAAGAAATTGGCTATATATGTGTTGTTCTTGTTAACAAGTACCAAATGAGATTTTTCACGATGTCAATATACCATCATATAGAAATAATATGGATATTATATTATAATATCTATCTATCTATCTATCTATATATCTATCTTTCTAACTATCTGTCTGTCTGTCTGTCTATCAATCAATCAATCTTGTTATTAAGAAAGCTTTGAAAGAAGGCATGCACCACGTTCGTTGTGAAGGCTAGAAATTATCACATTAATCATGTGGGACGACCCAAAGCCTAGGTGGTGCAACGCTCCGAGGCATGTCACCACGAAATATCTGGATGGATGGGGTCTCAAATAAAGCCCAAATAAATACGGTAACCATCCAACCTCATCGCAGACCCCGACATGTCTTGAAGAGTGCACTACATAGGCTCTAAGCCATCGGATATGAAATAGAAGACACAACCGTTGGAATAGCCACACCAGTCATCTACGTCATACGGCCGTCAACCACTCGATGGTGGCGACCAAAAGCGTACCCCAGAGACTCGATCTCAACAAAGGCATATTCCCCGGTTATCTCAACCATTTCAAACCCATCCTCATGTGGGACTAGTCGCCTAGGAATGCAACATAGTCTCACATAAATCATCTCAAGCATGATATCCAAATAATAAGTGGTTCTAAGCAATAAGCATAATTAGTCTTAATAAGGTTCTAAGTAGTACTTGACGACAAGCCATAAATATTGGTTCATGCGGTAAGCGTGCTACCCAAAAGCCCATAGGCAAACCAACTAGGGTAAATCCCTAGTTAGAACCATCCTGGAAATCTGCAACATCACAAGCTGCATCAAACTCCTCATCCAAACAGTCATTACCTGCAGCGGGGTCTGAGCAAAAACAAGTAAAAAAAGGCAAGAAATCAGTACATTAATCAAATTAATGTACTGGCATGTCGGAAACAATCCTAGCATACTACATGTTGGCCATATTCAAAGATAAGCTGTGTATAGGTTAATTTGCATAAATGCCAATTTTAGTTCACAATATTTTCCGCAACGGAATTTTATAACAATAGAATAGAGTAAGTAAAACTTGTAATGTAAATGGATAAATAACACACATCTACCCCTCAAGGTAGATCATCACCACTCGCCATCATCTCATCACCATTCACCGAACTTTACCCAAGTTCACAAACAAAACATTCCAACCATTTTCCAAGTTCACAAGAGTTTATCAAAATCACCAACTATACTCATGACACTTCACCATGCCGCTTATGACCGTGAGCACGGCTAATCGATTAGTTTTAGACTCTGCAGAGTTTGTACAACTTTTAAGCTCACATGATATGAATCGCTCTAGTTTGTCCGATACCCGTCGTATCACCACACTCTACACATTGAGTGTGATCTAGAGGTCATAACGAAACTGTTACATTGTTTATTGTCTAGCCTTGCACCAGCACGATGTGTGTTTTACCCACGCTACTAGCAAGGTAGCGCCACTAGGTAGCGGGCCCACGCTTTAACCTAGTGCCGTAAGGAACCCAGCCCGGAATCCCTCACGAGGCACGACACCGTTGTATTGGACAGACTACCCGCTCAAATCATCACATACCACTTGTCATTAATCAATTTCATCATATCACAAACCATAGGAAGTTCCGATATGTTACCAAAACCTGGTAACCCATACCCTTCGGCATACCAAGATGCAAGGCTAAACTCTAAACAACTTAATAGGTTGAGGCCAGCCCATACTTAGCACATGTGGTTTGTACTGTTTTCATTAGTTGGTGACATAGAGTGGGATCCTTAATCGACCCGGGCGAACGCTCCTCCTATCGGTGTACAACTACCACCATATGTACACCACTTGCCGCCCAAGTCTAAAAACAACTTATCTTCATTTTCAGTTCACAATATTCACACATTTAAATTTCTGTCCAGCAACATCAAAATAACCATTTTCACATATAACATTTATCAAAACGAGTAATTTGCAAGGCGGTAACCGAATATAAGCATGTAGCGGCAAAATAAGCATAGTATAATCCCAAAGAACACAATAATTGTATTCAAAAGCACTCTATGGTTACAACCAGCAAGGATTCAATATTTCAAGGTGGATTATGCAGCAATTAGGTCATATCTACCATTCCCACATTTATATTTTTTTTACCAAAAGTAATACTAGCTAACGTATGCATGTTTGCAATAGAATCATTTAGCCCAACAAAACATAGGATCAATGTGGTCAAAGGAGGGGCAAACTTGCCTTCATCTGCAAACTCCTGAACCTGGTCGTCAACAAACTCACCCTCTTCTCCTTTGACGTATTCTTCCTCTATACAAAATACGCGTATACGATAAATACAAAAAATCATAAAAACCAAAAAGCATGAAAATGCATGAAACTTATGCAGTGAGTGTGTGCTGGTCTCAGGTGGTCTCTGGTGAAGGAATTTTTATTTTGTCACTTTTTATTTACAGAGATATGCATTTTACAATTAAAAAGGTTTAAAAAGGGCTATGTTTTATTAAGCAACATTTTTGTACAGAAGTGAACAAAATTCCTTTTTACAAAGTTACAGAGCATGATTTTAGAAAGTTCACAGAAGTGGTTTCACAATTTTTAGAGCTATATTCAATTTGTTATGGATTTAACAAGTTCTAGGCAACATTTATGGCAAAACAAAAATAAAGGAAAAGTTTGTACAGAAAGTACCCAGTTTTATATTTTTTTAAAAATAGTTCACAGCTTTATGGATCTAATAAAACTGGTTTCACAATTTTTGAAGTGAAAATGAAGTTTCTACAAATTTTAGAAGTTCTGCTCATTCTCTGTTTTAAACCAAAATAGAAATCAATTTTCGAAATTGAATTCCAGCCGGGTCCACAGGTCAGTGAAAGGAGATTTGCAGAGAGGCCCTCGGAAGTTGGGGGAATCAACCTGCACTCCTTCTGCCACCTGGACAGCAAACTTTATTAAGAGTCCCTATTCTTTTGTTTATTTCCATCAAGGTTCTGCTATAGTAATATGAGTCATGGCAGTTTTCAGATTGGACCCTAGTGTCGATCAAATTCAAGAAATGAAGTCCCCAGCTAGCTCACATCGGGAGCAGCCATGGCTGAGCTCGGTCTACGGCTCACCGGCGACGATCAGTGGATCGAATCGGTTCGAGCACAAAAGAGAAAATGTAGAGAACGTTCTTGCGCATCCGTGAGTGGTGGTGGTGAGGGAAATGGTGGTCTGTAGCCCATGGAACATGAGCTACAACGGCGGTGTGTCTCGGTATGCCCATGTATGTGCATGCAGAGGCTTGGTTAGTGCAAAAGGGTTAGTGCATGTGCTCTCATATGGTACCAAGGTGCTCACCAAGCAGAGAAACGGAGGCAGCGAGGTCCAGGGAGCGGCGGAGACGGTGGTTGTTGGCCTACGGCGGCAAAACTCCGGCGTCGACGTCGCCGGGTCGACTCAAGGCGCGAACTGCAACTTTGAGAGTACGGGGGTGTTAGGGATGAGCCACAGAGGGTGCATGCGCGAGGAATCCGGCGGAAACTCACCGGAGCTTGGTGTTGCTTCGTGGTGAGGAACGGCGGCCAGAGCGGCGTTGGCGGTTCGGGTGGCTGGCGGCGAGGACGGTGACGCCCACCACGTGCTCGACATATTGGTCCTAGGGCAAAACGGGTAGGGGTGAGCTCGGCATGGTGCGTAGGTCACGTTCCATAGGAGGGAAGAGAGAGGGACTCACCGGGGATGCACGACGACGACAGCTAAGTCGCCGGAGCCGGGGAAGATGGCCGAGCTCTGGGCATTCTGTGCGTGGGGTGTGTTTTCTTGGACTTGGAACGCGATGTGGGGAGTGTGCTGTTGCTTCTGGTGCTTTGGCTTGGGAAATAAGGAAGAGTGGAGTGGGGGAATGAGAGAGAGAGGTGGCTGGTGCACTCATTGTGTTCCTTGGGCATCCATTGGGCATGAGGGACGGTGGATGCTGTGAGGGGAGAGTGGGAGGCTGTCATGTGGGTCCCAGGGGGTGTGGGGCCCACTATCAGTGAAAGAAATTCAAAAATAGCCTTGGAGGCTAAGTCAAAGAGGGTTGCCTGCCAAGGATCTTTGGAGGGGATTCAAGGTGGATTTTGTGTAGCAAGAAACCTGGGCTAGAGATCCTCTTGGTCGGGGGTGATGTGGAGAGTAAATGTGCTGAAGTGGATTGGGTTAGAAGTCTCTGGTTTAGGTTTGATGGAGTGATGAACATTTGTTGACAGTGTTCGTTAGCAGCAGTTGACAGTGCAGTTGACAGCTGATTGGATTTTTCGAGGGAGAGAAGAAAGGGTTAGAGAGTGATCCAGGGTGTGCCACTCCTCAGGGTGTTAGAAGAAAGTTAGTAGAAGACTTTGGCTGAAACCAACTTCAAAAAGAGGTTTTCAAATAAATTTTACAGAGAGAGCAAGTTTGAATTTGCTAAGCAGTTTTTCAGGATTTTAGAGAGATTAAAGTAGATCAACGAGTTAGCAAACCTTACCGAAAATTTCTAAAAATTTGTGGGTTGATTTCTGACATATCAAGGTATTTTTGAGAATTTTTGTAGAATTTTTGGATGCATATAATTACCAGATTAATTGTTTTTGTGACTCTAGGCCTATCATTGCATATGATGATGAGATGATTAAGATCCAAAAACAATTAAAATCACTCCACAACCACATGATGCATTTAAATTAAATTTAGTTCTCAGGTTTATAGGCTTGGGTATGTTACATTTACCTTGATTTTCATGAGCCTTTCTTTTCTTCAACATCGTATACATGTGTAATTGCAATTTTATATTTTGATTAATTACATCATGTAAATATTTCTCAACATTTTCTTAATTTACTCGTTGTTTTTTTCCCGTTGCAACGCATGGGCATTTTTCTAGTGAAGTAAAAAAAGAAAAAGAAAAAAAATGCTCCGATTCATATTGGACATACGTTATAATGATTGAGATTGATTGCGCCCAAGAGCAAAACATGAATCTATGTGTATTTGAACTCCCATGACAAGCTCTTCTTTTTAATAGTATTTAGTTATTTAAAAAAACTACATTAATTGTATTCAAGTATGAATACAATTTAGAAATAACTGAAATTTAAAATAAAAAATAAAATAAATTACGAAATTATAAAAACAAAAATAAAATTTCAAATAGGAATAAATTTATAAATAACTGAAATCTGAAATAAAAATTATCACATTAATAGGAGGAAAAAATAGAGTTTAAGTAGGAATACAATTTTTAAATAACTGAAATTAAAAAAAACTAACATAAAATTCAAATTAAAAAATAAAAGTTCAAGTATGAATACAATTAAAAATAACTAAATGAGAAATAAAAAATATTGAAAGAAAACTACCATATAGAATAAAAAGATAAAATGAATTCTATTGTATTATAAGAGGACAAGACGAAGGTGGCAAAGGAGATGGGCAATGACGGCTAGCGAGACTTCTAGAAAGTATAAAAAGAAAACCAAATAATGATTATGTTCAATTTTTAAAATCCTAATAATAATGAAGAATTCTAATAGGAATAGAACTTAGAAATAATTAAAATTCGAAAATAAAGCACATCGAAAGAATAGTCTAGATAGGGTACAACACGAGATTAATTAAATAAACCCCGATGATAATTATGTTTGATTTTAAAATCTCAAAGAGAAGAGAGGAGACAGCGGATGAGCCGTAGAGGAGTATAGTGACAATGTTTGACGGTACTTCTAGAAATTATAAAAATGAATCCCAATGAGACAACAAACTATAAAAACTACAAGGTCCAACTTTTTAAGGTTTGTGACTTCTAAAAAGTAAAAAAAGACAGTGATAATCATGTTCGATTTTATATCTTAATGACAATAAAGAGGGGATGCAGCGGGTGAGCCGTAGAGGAATACAGTGGCAAAGTCGCTAACGGTTTAGTGGGACTTCTTGAAAGTAAAAAATGAACTCAAATGGTAATTATATTCGATTTTTAAAATCTCAATGACAATAAAGAGGAGACAATAGATGGGCCGTAAAGGAGTACAGTGGCAGTGTTTGACGGGACTTCTAAAAATTATAAAAACAAAACCCAATGAAGCAGTAAACTCTAAAAACTAAAAGGTCTAATTATTAAAGATTCCAAGGAAAATGAATAGAAACAGTGGTAGATCAAGCAAGCAAATAAATAAGGGGTGACAGGAGTAAGAGGTAGCAATTGGCGTGACTTTTAAAATCTATAAAAGTAGAAGCATGGGGATAATAAGGTTTGGCCTTTTAAAGTCTTAAGACAAGAGATAGCTATTTAATAAATTTTAAGTAAAAATATATTAAAAAGTAAATAATTTTGTATGGGTGCTAGCCGCACAATTGTCGGGCCACCCAGCTAGTTGGATTTAATTAATCTATAATAATTATGTTGCTTGTCCAATTTGTATCACTGGTTTGGATATTTTTCTTCACCTTCTTAAATCTTACAAAATTTTCTAGTAAATAGTAAAATTTAATTTATTTTTAATTACTACAATGATAAAATAAATTAAATATGTTTTAGCAAATTCGCACAACTATATTGAAAAAAAATAAGAACTTAAAAACTTAATGTGTATAGAAAAAAATTCTCAAAATAATTAAGTTGTTGCAACACTTTATAACTTATTGTATCAAAATCGCGCACACCTTACAATTTTTTTGCATCCATATGCTCACTAATTAAATTATTCTACTATACTGCACTCACTTGTCAAGTAGTTGTACTAGTACGCTCACTTTTCAAGTTCTTGCACTAAATTACACCCATATGTTAAGTTGTATCACGAATATAGTTTACTCCGAAAAATGCTATAGGACGGTATCCCGTTCAGACGGATGGTACCTCTGAGATATCATATGCTGATACCTAACTTGTATCAGGTGATACTTGCGAGGTATCGGGATATCATCCTGTAGCATTCCCCTTTACTCTTTATTTTAAATCTTATAGATTTTTCGCTGTTAGATCCATGCCGAAATTAGTGCCTAGGCTTCTTGTCCTCCAACTCCGATGAGCTCCTCCTATTCTCCGACGCTGACGCCCTAACTTTGGCAAAGGACATACATGTTACAGTTTAGGATTAGGGTTAGGGTAGGAGGGGGAGGAGAGGGGAAGATGGAGGTTTTGCATTGGCCTAGATGGATGGTCATGGGTGGTGAAGAACCAATGGTGGATGAAGTGGACATGGACGGAAGGTGAGCAAGGTTTCCCTAACTATTTGGAGGAGGGTTATCGCACCCCCGTTGTAAAGCTATTACCGTTGTAACCATGTGAATTCGTCGACAAACATTTGAATTCAAAATTTGGCGGTTTCACAGTTTGATCGCGGTTACCGCACAGTTTGATGCGGTAAGGGTGATATTTATGCGGTAACCGTGAGTTGTGTTGCTAAACAGAACAATAATAAAAAAATTTGAAAAAAACACTTAAATGTGTGTAGATATTAGGGATAATTAGAAAAGTATATAGGATACTTGTAAACCTAAACTTTAGATGTAAAACAAAAAAATAGGCTTAAGAGATATTTTCTCCTCTATGGGCCTCAATAGACCTGTTGCACATGCAACTTAAGGCCCAAGTTTTTTCTTTTTCCCATTTTCTAAAGGAAAAAGTACATCGAAGGTCTCTCATTTTGTCATCAGATTACAAATTCCTTCTCTAATCATAAAACCAGATATATTTCATCCATCATCTCACAAAATCGGATTACTTAGGTCCTTAAGCGGTTTCGAATTTGGTTTTATCCGACGTGGTACATGACTTAGCGTGGGACCCACATGAGCCCCTCGCGTTAGCCTCTTCTTCCCCTTCCCTCTCCACCTCTCGTCCTCTCTCTCTCTCCTCTGACGTCAAAGGCCTTGACAACTTTTCTGAGGTTGCCGCTGGCGCAGTAGCAGGACAAGATGGAGGCGAAGGTGGCGACAGTGACGAGGCCGCCATCCTCCTTGTTCATGGTGTGGATGGCGTCCCACATGGGCTCCTCCATCCCGGCCTTGCCGAGGATGTCGACAAGGAGGTTCCAGGCGTAGCCGGTGTGATTCACCGACCGCCCCGACCAGACGAAGAAGCGGACGACGGATTTGGTGCGGAAGTAGCAGACGTGGGACCTGAGCACCTGCTCCACGACCTCCGTCGTCGGGCCGATGCCGTAGGAGGAGAGCTCCGCTTCCGCATCCCCTAGTTGGACCCGGCCGAGGATCTCCAGGACGCCTCCGCGCGCGGCGAATCCTCCTCGCCATCCGGCTGCCCCTCCTCCATCGTCACGCTCATCGGCGACAAGCGAAGGGATTAGGATTTAGGAACAGCGAAATTGCTTCGGGACTGAACTGCTTTTGATTGTCTGAATCACCCCTCGAACAACATTGATTGGAAGGTTGTTGCCGATGAGTTTCCGTGGTGTCCGCTTGCCGTGTGTAAGTATATTTGGTGAGGCGGCGGCGCCCTCACCGACGACATGGAGAGTGCGATTCTGGAGAGCGAGACGGGTGCGGGCGGTGGCCGACGAGCGGCGTTGTCCCGCGGCAGTGACGAGGACGATGGTGGCGAGAGAGAGAGAGAGATGGATGGATGCGATGGATGTGGCGACGGCGACAACGACGACATGTGGATGGATGCGGCGCTCTGCGTCGGGCTCGTGGCGACATGGATGGAAACGGCGCTCCGCGTCGAGCTCAAGGCAAAGAGAGAGGGGAGTGTTGGGGAAGAGCGGCGCCAGCGGCCGCATCCCTTCACGCGGCGGCGACAGAGCAAAGGGTTTGGAAACTGGGGTGCTCGACGACCCGACCGAGGCTGAGGCAATGGTGGCGGAACAAAGGAGATGATGACGGGGCAGCGACGAGTCTCCATGGCAACCGCCATGCTCCTAAGTCCTCCCACGGCTAGCGCTGCTCCGACCCCTCTCTCTACGACGTCGGTCGAGCTCGGTGCCACCGACGCCCAGCTCCTCCCCGCCAGCCGCCGGTTGCACCCGATGCGCCGGCCAGCCACGCCCAACCTGCTGGTTGCCGCTTGTGGAGAGGGAAGGAGAGAAAGGAAGAGAGATGGAGAGGGGAGGGAAGAAGATGATGACGCGTGGGGTCTACATGGGTCCCATGCTGACTCTGTTGCCACGCCGAATAAAATCGGGTTCAAAACCGCCTAAGGACATAAAGTGATCTGCTTTTTTGAGATGAGAGATGATATATACCTAGTTTTAGGGTTAGAGGACGAATTTGTAATCCGATGACAAGATAAGGGACCTACTTTATCCTTTTCTAAACTATTATTGATTTTGCCCTCAAATTTGATTTTATATTAGTTTTTTCATAAAATTTCTTCACCATCTACCATTAAAAATGAATAACTATATTCCTGATTTTTTCTTTTGAAAATTTTGACTTTGGTGGTAAATATTACTGGTAAGAAAAACCGTGGTAACTAGGTGTTAGAGTCGTATGGTCAGAAATGAGCGGTGGGCCGGTGTCAGCGGCAAGGACAAAGAAGTGCAGCTGATTAGATGGCAACGGTGATGACGTATCTGATGACAGGAAGACGACGGGGATAAATTTTGTGTTTAGTTCACACCAAAGTGGAAGTTTGGTTGAAATTAAAATGATGTGATGAAAAAATTAGAAGTTTATGTGTGTAGAAAAGTCTTGATGTGATGGAAAAGTTGAAAGTTTGAAGAAAAAAGTTTGGAACTAAAACAGGCCAAAGTCAAGGGATAAATTTCATCGTGGGTATTATGTTGCTTTATTAACAACAGATAAGGTACACAAGTAGTTCTTAAATGATTATTGTTCGTGTGCTTATTGTTGAAAGGGCCCCCCGCCCCCAGGCAAAGAGCACTGCGAATTTTCGTCACTTCTGGGTTCTGGCCAAGATTCTGAGCATCTGCAAATTTTCGTCAGTTAGTTCTGGACAAGATTCTCCGCATCGGACAGGAACTGGACGAACGCAGCGTGCGACGAGCCCCCTTCCTCCAGCGCCGCCTCCGCCTCCTCCTTCCGCGCCGCCGAACGAGCCCTGAGCTGCTTCCCTTCCTCCGACTCCATCACCAGCCTCACCTTGGCCTCCAACTCCTCCGCTTTGACAAAGTCCGAGTTGTACCCGTCCAGCTCCACCCCGACGCCCATCTCCGCCGTCATGAACACCTTGTTCATCTTCTGCTCCGCGTACTGCGGCCAGCACAGCATCGGCACCCCCGCCGTGATGCCCTCCAGCGCCGAGTTCCACCCGCAGTGCGTCACGAACGCGCCGGTCGCCCGGTGGCGGAGCACGTCCACCTGCGGCGCCCACGTCGTGACGATGAAGCCACGGTCCTTGGTACGCTCCAGGAACCCATCCGGGAAGAGCGCGTCGAGGTCCGGCGCCGCGCGTTGCTCCAAGTACTTCTTGATGCCTTCGGTGGTTGTCGGCGGCGTGCGCACGACCCACATGAACCGTTGCCCGGAGTTCTCCAAGCCGACGGCGATCTCCTTGAGCTGCTCCGCGGAGAACACGCCCTTGCTCCCGAAGCAGAGGAACACGACGCTGTGCTCCGGCTGAGCGTCGAGCCAGACGAGGCACTCGTGCCTCTCGGCCGCCTCCTCCGCGCCACCGCCGACCAAAGGCCCGACGCAGTAGATCGGAGGCAGCACCTTGCCTGGGACGCAGAGCGGGTCGTCCCTGAGCGCCTGAGCCGCCCGGCTCTCCAACGATTCGAACGAGTTCACCAGGACGCCCATGGTTTCCGTGTTGCGCTCCCAGCGGTTCACCATGGCCTTGCACAACTCGTCCTCCGGATGCTCGAGCAATTCCTTGACGAGATGAGACGCCGGCATCGGCGGAACACCGAGGAAATCAAGCGGCGTGTCGCCAAGCTCCTTCAGGCCCGTCTCCCTACCGGCAAGAAACGGTGGGAGCTGGGTCAAGACGGACAGCACCGAGACGCCCGAGGCGAAGAACGTGTACACCGGCACGCCGAGCTTCGCGCACACGTCGATGGCGTCGACGCAGAACATGTCGATGACGAGGGAGTGCAGGCGCTGTCGAGGGATGGAGAGGAGGAAGCTCTCGAGCCGCTCGTTGTACTGGCGCAGGAGCTGGATGACGAGGAGGAACGGGTGCTTGCCGAAGCTGGCGAAGTCGGGGGCGGGGAGTGGCGGGAGGACGTGGAAGGAGACGGAAGGGTTAGAGGCGACGAGGCGCTCGACGTCGAGGGCGCCGGAGTCGGACGACTTGAAGGGCGGCTCCAGCAGCACCATGGTGACGTCGTGCCCGTGCTTGAGGAAGACCTTGGCGAGCTCCAGCATGGGGACGACGTGGCCGACGCCGCCGCCGGGGTACAGGACGACGGTTTGCTTCATGACGCCCAAATGGCCGGAGTTGTGTGCAACACTGGAACAGAAAGTAATGGTTGGAGGTGTGTCAACTTCAGATGTCGCGAGTCGTGACTTCAGTTTGGCTGGAAGGCTGGAACAGAAAGTAATGGTTGTGGCCGTACTTAAATAGGCGTCATGCCTTGCCGGGGAAGCAGTGGACTTACTTCGAGTCGCGGGAATCAAAGGTAGGAGTACTAATCGCATTCCCAACCCAATGACTACCCAATGACTAGGATGGTGTCCATAGCATTAAATAAGTTGCCACCTAAGACAAAAAATGATGTGGCAAGTGAATAAATGAGGAAAGAGAAGGAAACCATGTCTTGCATGAGACATGGTTTCTATACAACATCCAAGACATCATGTGAGATAAGTAGCATTAAATTAAAGTATGGAATAGTGGTGTTTGCATTGGAAGAGTAGTGTCTAGTACTAGTTTCTTGATGATGTGGAGTTTATGGAAACCATGTCTATGTTATGGGTTGGGACTGCCCTAATTAAAGTCAAGTGCGGAGATACGTGTGGAGATCTGCCTCGGATGAAGCTGATTAGATTGTGATACCTTGTGGAAGAAGACTACACTTGTGACAACGAGTGGCAGATCGAATGGCGGTGCGGTGGGAATGCGTACTGTAGGAGTTTAGTACTCTGTCGGAGTATTTATCTTGTCCGGCTGATGCCTCTGTCGGACATTTACTGCTACCATGCTCTTATTCTGCTTTAACGTGGGGGTGTGTTTAGTTCACGCTAAAATTAGAAGTTTGATTGAGGGTGTGTTTAGTTCACGTCAAAATTAGAAGTTTGGTTAAATATGAAACGATGTGATGGAAAAGTTGGAAGTTTGTGTGTGTAGGAAAGTTTTGATGTGATGGAAAAGTTGGAAGTTTGAAGAAAAAGTTGGAAGCTAAACCAGGCCGTGGTGCCAGTGTCCTCGTTTATCTAAGGCTGTGTTTAGTTCACACCAAAATTAGAAGTTTGGTTGAAATTGGAACAATGTGACGGAAAAAGTGGAAGTTTACGTATGTAGAAAAGTTTTGGTGTGATAAAAAAGTTGGAAGTTTAAAGAATTATTTTGGAACTAAACACGGCGTAAGATTTTCTACACCTAGAAACGTACTCCCTCGTTTCTAAAATAAATTAACCTATTATGAAACATGATATATTTATAAATCTGAATATTCCATCCAGATTCATAATACATGTTAAAGATATGTCATATCTTATAATAGATTAATTTATTTTGGAACAAATAAAGTATCTACATAGTACTCCCAGTTTCAGTATATAAAATGTTTTGACCTTAGTCAAAGTCAAATTGCTTTAAGTTTGACTAAATTTATAGACAGAAATAGTACTTCCTTCGTTTCATATTATAAGACTTTCTAGTATTGTCTAGATTCATTAACATCTACTCCATATGAATATGAGCAATACTAGAAAGTGTTATAACCTCAAACGGAGGTAGTAATATTTTCGACCCAAGATAAATTTATTATAAAAATATATTTAATTATTAATTTAATAAAACTATTTTGGTAATGTAAATATTATTATTATATTTGTCTAAAAACTTAAACAAATTTGAAGCGGTTTGACTTTGACCAAAATCAAAACATATTATAACCTGAAATAGATGCTGAAATACATGGAGTATCTATTATTTATATGTGCTTGCTCCCTTACTAGACGAACCTACCGTGTGTTCATGTGTTGCTGCGGGTATAATCGTGGGGTTTAAGATTATGCTTTTTATTGACATAGGTGTGTTTAGTTCACGCTAAAATTAGAAGTTTGGTTGAAATTGAAACGATGTGATGAAAAAGTTAGAAGTTTGTGTGTGTAGGAAAGTGTTGATGTGATGGAAAAGTTGGAAGTTTGAAGAAAAAGTGTGGAACTAAACTCGGCCATGCTCACAAAATTGTCTATTTCCACATTTAGGCTGCGTTCGGGAGTGCTAGTTCCCAACCCCTCTTCCTCGTTTTCTCCGCGCACGCTTTTAAAACTGCTAAACGGTGCATTTTTTTGGCAAAAAGTTTCTATAAGAAAGTTGCTTAAAAGATCATATCAATCCATTTTTGAAAAAAAATTAGCTAAAACTCAATTAATTATGCGTTAAACGTTGCTTCGTTCTGCGTGCCGGGGAGTGAGGGTTCCCGAACATAGCCTTATTAGAAGATTTAGGCCCCATTTGAATCACAGGAATGAAAAAAACGGAGGAATAGGAAAAACATAGGATTCTGATAGAAATACAAGTGTAAAGTAGAGGATTACAACACACAGGAAAAACATAGGAATGACCGTTTGATTGAGCCGCAGGAAAAACACAGAAATTTGAGAAGAGATAAAGACTCAAAGGATTCTTAACATGAGGTTCTACCTCATATTAAATTGCCTCCAAAATTTCCTACTTGGGAAGAGACATTTCATAGAAATTTCATATGATTTCATAGGATTCGTTCCTTTAATTCAAAAGGCTATTAGGGGGGGGGGGGGGGGGGGGGGGGGGGGGCTACATTGCAGCCACTTAAACTGAGTCTGAAAGATAAAAAGGAGGATCTATGAACCAATACACGTGTTCTTTATTTGCACCACATATCTTTCCTCACTCTTTCCCCTCCATATCTGTTCTATAATTTTTCTACGAACAATTATTTCCCTTCTCTCATCCTCATGTTAGTACCATTGCTACTTTTCTTCACCGCAGCCGACTCCCGAGCTTTTACTGGGCTTAAAAGCTTAGTTTTTGTTTGGTTTGAAGGGATTAAAGAAAAATAATTTTACATCATAATATATGTGGAATAAATCCTCTTTAATCCTCTCTTTTGAGGATTAACTGAATATGGCTTGAAGAAAGTATTTCTTGAACATTCTGTCCATCCAACAGGATCTTGAGAGGGGAAATGTTCATGGCCGCAGCCACCGGTCGCTTGCCATGAGGCGAGCACACTCCTTGCTCATGCTAATTGTTGTCTTCCTCATCATGGTGGGGACTCAAATTTTAGTGATTTAGAGATTTCGGTTTGGAATTCATATAGAAACCAATTGCTAGTTTTTCTATTTTATTATTTCTTAACTTCAATTAATCAAGTGAACTCTTCATTAAATATTAGTTATTTTATTATGTATTTGCAAACAATGATTTAGGGGTGCAAGTGGGTTTACCCGCGAACCCGCTTATAGGCAAAAATAGTGCGTAACCCGCCGATTTGATTAGCGGATTAACTATGAATTTGATTTATAGATGGGTTTATAGATCGATCCACTTGTATATTTAGATACGGCAAGCCGGGCCGCGACGCGAAAACCCATAAATTATTATTTATTTAAACTCGTGGGTCAGCCCGCTTGCACCCCTACAATGATTCACGACTGCCTTTCGGAAACCAAGCAATGACGTCCGTCCATTGCTGCATATAGATTCCGTTGATGTGGGTTCCACATATCAGCTACTTAAAATGAAAGGACAATACTGTAGATGATTTGTTTCCGTTGATTTGTGCATTCTGCGCGTGCACGGTGCTTGTTTTCAATCTTCTTTTATATTGTTTAATTTTTAAATCCAAATTTAGCCATTTATAATATTTTTTTTCTATATAGGCTCTTTTGTTCACTTTACACAATTATAATATGGTTTAGATATTTTTTTCTCTTTTTCTCCGATAAGTTTTAGATGCCTTTTTTCTCTGACATGCCCATGTGTGTAGGGAATCCACATAACATTTTCTCTCTCTTTTTTTTGACTATTTTCTTTCCTATTTTGGATGCGTACATTTTGAAGTCGAGCACACATGATCTCAGTAAAAGTAATATATCGGCCCTAAAAATGTATACAACTTTATGCGTAAAAGCTTTATATATAGGAACACGCTTATACATACATAGAAATATCTAGTATATAAAACTTCACAAATATAAATTTTCGACATAGAAACTTATACCTAGAAACATTTGGTATAGAATCTTTATACATATATTTGACATAGAAACTCTATACATATAAACATTCCATATAGAAACTTTACACACATAAATGTTTAAATTAAATAAAGAAGAAAAGAAAACACAAACACTTAATTAGGCCACATGTTTAGCCTAAATTAGATTTGGACCCAACACATGCTAGAAGAAAGGTAGCGAATCAACCCCACAAAGGAAATTTCCTTGTGTTCAATCTATGAAAGTCACAAACAGGTTTCGAATTAACTTGGAAATTGCTAAAATAGAAAGTGCTGATAAAACACCTCCCAAGTAGCCAAGCAGGGATAGATCCAACATGGGCGTTGTGGGGACTCAAGTCCCCTCTGCCCCACTAGATCACTATTGATAGAAGGAGATCCGAAAGGGGGAAACAGAGTATGAGGTAAGATCATCTCCAACAGTATCTCCATCAGACTCTCCAAGTTAAATTTTAGCAACTTTAATAGAAAATAGCACTCCAACAGACTCTACTCGGATGGCCAAGTTAAATGGTTGGCCAAACTCCTCTCCCAACTAGCCAAATTTGGCCATCCAAACAGACTAGCCAAACATGGGCCCCACCATCTCTCTCCTCTCTCACGCCCATCCGTGGGACACGCCGCTCCCTCTCCGTCGTCGTCCCCAACTTCGCCCGTGCCAGCCGTCGCGCCGCGCGAGGCCGAGGTGGGGGAAGCGGCGGCGGATGGGAGGAAGGAGGCCGAGGTGGGGGAGGCGGCGGCGGATGGGAGGAAGGCGGCCTCTCCTCGCCGACGATGGGGAGCCCCCTCCTCCTCCTCCCTGCGCGTCGCTGTCACCTAGTGAGGAAGGAGGCCGAGGTGGGGGAGGCGGCGGCGGATGGGAGGAAGGCAACCACTTCTCGCCGGCCTTCCTCGCTCCTCCTTCGTCGGCGATAGGGAGCCCCCTCCTCCTCCCCGCGCGTCGCTGTCGCTGCCGGAGGAAGGAGGCCGAGGTGGGGGAGGCGGCACCGGATGGGAGGAAGGAGACCGAGGTGGGGGAGGCGGCGGCGGATGGGAGGAAGGCGGCCACTCCTCACCGGCCTTCCTCGCTCCTCCCTCGCCGGCGATGCGGAGCCCCCTCCTCCTCCTCCCCGCGCGTCGCTGTCGCCGCCGGCAAGCAGAAGGCCGCTGTCGCCGCCACCGGCTTCCCATCCACCGAGCACAGCACCAAGAGAGGGGGAGAGAAAGAGTAGAGTCTGACTTGTGGATCCCGTTGTCATAGACTCTAAGTAGAGAGTGTAGATAGAGATGCTGTTGGAGTAATCTACAGGTTTGACTCTCCAAATCAATTGGAGAGTTAGCTATATAGGTATTTGGAGAGTCAAATTTAGGTAGTCTGTTGAAGATGCTCTTAAGAGGAAGAATGGGAGGTGCTGAAGGAGAAAGCAGCATATGAGTCTGTCCTATAATGTTTTTATGGATCCGCTCGTGCTCCAAGGAAAAAGAAAAGGAACATGATAAAATCAATCTGCGCTCAGGCACACATACATCCACGCGTTAGCCTTTTAAGTTCGTTTAACTAGGATAGGATAGGATAGAGTACATACTACTCCCTCCGTCTCAAAAGATAAACATCTGAAGAGTCTGACATGGTTTTCGAGATGCTATTTTGACCAACAATATATTTATAAAAATAAGATGTTTTAAATAAAAAGAGTTGCATATTATGATAGTTTGTTTAATGATGAATCTAGTAATATCAATTTTACATGATTGATTTTTTTTATTTTTTTGTTATTAATAGTTAAAGTTAAAAATGTTTAACTTATCACTATGCTAAAAATATTTATATTTTGGGATATAGAGAGTAAACAATTGACACTACACAGTACACACTCTTACATGGATGACTATGCCGAATGTCCACCGATATCAGTGTACTCTTACATGGATGACCATGCTCAGTGCCCACCGATATCTCGTGTTATCAGAAAGAACATCCATTATCCAATCCTAAGAGAACCTTAAAGTACTCAAATTATGTTGCTCACAGTCGCAGGTAAACACAGTGCCCGACAAATTACCATGGCTCGAAATCATGCACTAACCATGCCTCTGGAGACCTGCAGCTGCAGGTCCTCGAGGAACTTGACAAACGCGGCATGAGACGAGCCCCCTTCCTTGATCGCCTGGGCCGCCGCATCCTTCACCGCGGCCGCGCGCTGCCTGAGCGCCTGGCCGCCCTCGGACTCCATCACCCACCTGACCTTCGCCTCCACCTCCTCCGCCACCACCACCTCCTCGTCGTAGCCCCTCATCTCCACGCCAAGCTTCATCTCCTCCACGACGAACACCTTGTTCAGCCTCTGCTCCGCGTACAGCGGCCAGCACAGCAGCGGCAGCCCCGCCGTGATCCCCTCAAGCGTCGAGTTCCACCCGCAATGCGTCACGAACGCGCCGGTCGCCCTGTGGCGGAGCACCTCCACCTGCGGCGCCCATAGCTTCACCACGAGCCCTCTCCCCCTTGTCGCCTCCATGAACCCGGCCGGCAGGAGCGCGTCGAGGTCTGGCTCCGCCAGCGGCTCGAACACGTTCTTTTCGTCGGTGCGCGGGCTCCGCACGACCCAGAGGAACCTCTGCTCCGACTTCTGCAGGCCAATGGCGATCTCCTCGAGCTGCTTCTTGCAGAACCTTCCCAAGCTCCCGAACGAGAGGAACACCACGCTGTTGTCCGGCTGCGCGTCCAGCCACCGGAGGCAGTCGTGATCCTTGTCGCTGCCACCGCCACCCGAGACGATTGGCCCGATGGAGTAGACCGGCGGCGTGGCATTGCCGGGGACGCAGAGCCCGTCCTCCAGAGCGCGCAACGCGCGCGTCTCCAGCGAGTCGAATGTATTGACAAGAATTCCTCTCGACTCTGGATGCCGACGGAACATCAGTAAGATAAGCCTGGATGCTTCGTTGTCACTGAGAATATCTGATGGTAACTCTGAAGCTTTGAACGGAGGACAGCCCGGGATGTGGATCATGGAGTCACCGAGCTCCCCGAAGCTTGTGTTGATGCTATCTCGCATGCTGGTTAGGTGGAGGAAGACGGCGAGGTCGCTGGCGGCCGAGGTGAAGAAAACGTAGACCGGTAACCTGAGCTCGGAGGCGACGTCGAGAGCGTCCGTGCAGAACATGTCGACGATGAGCGCGTCCACGGAGGGCAGCGAGCAGAGAAAGTCGCGGAGCGGCGCGTTCATGGCGTTGAGGAACCCGAGCATACCGACGATCTGGGACGCGGACTTGCCGTCGGAGCCGGAGCCCACGGGAGCGGGCGGTGGCGGCGGCGGCGGCAGCACGTGGAAGTTGATGGCGGGGTTGCACTCCGCGAAGCGCGCGACGGCGGCGGAGAAATCGGGCGAGTCGAGTGGCGGCTTGACGGCTGCCACGGTGACCGCGAGGCCGTGGCGAAGGAACACCTTGGCCAGCTCAACCATCGGCACCAGGTGGCCGACGCCGAGGCCGGGATACAGCACCACGGTTCTCTCCATGGCGTGGCGTGACTCCAACGCGGCGCCGCGCGCTCAGCCTCCGGGTGACACGCCCGCGCGGCCGGGGGCGCGGCCGGGATGTGGTGTGGCGGAGATTCGAGTGCCAAACTGCCAATCGAGATCTTGAGGATGGAAGGCGCGATCTTATCCCCGAGCGACATAAACGTGGTGTTGGTGACGAACTGACGACTGGCTACGTATGTGCGACTATCAATGCATGTTTGGCTACGGGAGCCTGTTGGACTCAAACGACTCAACACCACATACGGAACGAATGAACCAGCTCACGGGAGCCTTTCCAACGACGCTAAGACAGTTCACAGTGCGTCTCGAATTTTTGCTCAGCCTGCAGTGCCACGTGGGACGAAGCTCCTACAAAACAACGGAAAGAAATTTATTGGAGACCGGGTGTAAATTAGCTCCCGTGCAGCCCCGACCCCGATGATTGCCGCGTGGACAATCGTAGAATCGGACGTCTAGCTCGTCGCGGCTTTAGGCACAGCGCAAATAAGATGAGCCTCGCTCAACTCGGCTCCCGTGCAGCCCCGACCCCGATGATTGCCGCGTGGACAAGCGTAAGATCGAACGTCTCGCTATGCATGGCTCCAGGCGCGGCGCAAACAGGACGGAGGAGCCGACTCGCTCGATGGCTCCCAGGCCCGTCGGCTCACCGTCTCACCGGCTCATATCACATCGATATCTCTTCTCAGCAGCAGCCATTGCCGCCGACACAGCCTCTCTCATCCATCGTCCGCATGGCGGCGATAGCGAGTGGCCGATGGCGACCGCCCTGACTGAGGACGAAGACGACGCAGTGCCGCCTGGGACGAGGTCGCCCTGTTTGCCGGCGGCTAGTGCAGAGATGTACTCCATCTTCATGTGGGCAGTAGCTGCTATCTTTTCCCGATCACGGGCTCACGGGCTTTTTTCTTATCATGGTGCAGGATTGATTTGATTAGGTAGTTTGATTTGGGCCTCTGCATTCATACTTTAATATAGTTGTTAACTGCTACATTTCAATGGATGCAGTCTGAATGTTTGCATATTCTAATTAGATTTGACAAAGTACAATATTGATTTTAGTCCTCTACCATTTCGATTTGATACATACTGAAGATTTTGGAGATATGAGCATTTCATTTCTTCATGGTCACTTGGTCAGTGCATATATTTCAGTAAAAGACTGTCAAGTTCAGTTGAACAAATTAACATATCATATTTCGGCCAATATGTGAACAGCGGATAAATTAAATAGCAGACTTTTGTTTAACAACAGTGTTTTACTAACATTATCTACTACCTTTCTGTCTCTGAACAAATTTGCTCCAAATTCACGCTACATTTATTGGGTTTCATCTATATAAACTGAGAATCTGCATCTATATGCCTGATACTGATAGTGCCACTAACATTTTCTGATGGCATAATGTGTAGTTCAAGAAGATGAGTGACAAGACCGATGTGTACAGCCTCCGCGTCATCATCCTCAACCTCAATTTCCTTACCGGTAATTAAGTTTCTTGCCGAAACGAAACCATGCATGGAGTTGCCGCAGTGGGTGTCGTCAATTGTGGATTTGTGATGGAGTGGCCAGCAAGCCGGTTGCCCTCGCCATCACCGCCGAGAGGACGACGTCCGAGAGAGGGAGCGGTGGCGGATGAGAGGCACCGCTGCCAGCCGGCGGCGGCGGCGGCTGCACGGGAGCCGAGTCGAGCGAGGCTCATCTTATTTGCGCTGAGCCTGAAGCCGCGACGAGCTAGACGTCCGATTCTATGATTGTCCACGCGGTAATCATCAGGGTCAGGGCTGCACGGGAGCCAATTTACACCCGGTCTCCACCAAATTTTTTTCCCAAAACAACTCATCTCACGGTGCAAGTTACTACTAATGGATCCCACCACAAAACACTTTTTCCATCCCTCCTCTCTCTCTCTCCCTTTACCTTTTCTCTCACTCCCTTTACCCTTTCCAAATCCACCCCCACACGACCACGCCAACCGGCACCCTCTCTGACGACGGACATGCCGGAGCTCCGGTGGCGGTAGACATGGAGCTCGGGCGGCAGAGGTCGTGGAGGTCGCCACGTGACCTCGTCTTCCTCGAGGACGACGGGTGGCAGCGTGGTCGTCCTCGCGGAGGTCGCCGCCGACCGGAGTCGGGCGGAGTGGCGGCTCAAGCAGCGTCGGCTGGGTAAGCAGATCCGGTCTCCACCGCGGCCATCCACCTTCCACGGATCGACCTCGAGCTCAAGTAACGGCGGCTCAAGCAGCGGTGGCCGGGCAGCCAGATCCGGCTCAAGCAGCGTCAGCCGCGCGGACATGAACAGTCGGCGGCGGCGGACTTGGCCACGTCTCCTCTCGCGTGTCCCCGCCGCCTCGTCCGCGTCTTCCTCGCGTGCTGCCGCCGCCTCGTCCACGTGGCGACGGCTCGTCGGGGCGCGGCGCAAGGATGGCCGTGGTCGTGGCTTCGTCACCGCCGGCGTGGTCGTCGCCGCGCTGCCTTCCTCGCCTGCGCCGATGAGCCCCTCCCCTTCTCTCTCTGTCCTGCTTTCGCCATGGGTGTGGATGTGATTCTCTGATTTCTCTGTGAAAAAGCTGTTTTCCACTGACGAGGTACTCGGAGCCAAACAAGGTCACACGAATCTGGTTGAGCCATGGGCCCCACCCCTTTTCCTCTCCACGTATGCAATCAAATGCCATGTATGCAATCTGGCTAGCTGGAGAGTTGAGGCCAAATGCCATGTAGCTGGTGACCTGATGGAATGGGACAGATATTGCTACTTGAATGGCGTGCCTGGAATGGATTGCTGGAAGACTCCAAAGGGCTCGCATTTGGTCCTGGCAGGCTGGCAACATCGTGCTTCCTCCGTCCCACGAAGGTTTTTTTTTAATATTTGTGTCCTATGGCCTATCTTACTTAAAAAAATATAAAATACTATTTATATTTATCATCTAATAACAACAAAATATTAATCATAGAAAATTATTAAATAAGACAAAGAGTCAAATATTATATAAAAACTTCAAAATAAAGTCTTTATGGGACGAAGCGAGTAGCAAACATGCAGGGGATTTCCGTTCGATAGGATATCTTCTCATTTTAGAGGACAATAACAAAAACTATAAAATCATAAATTTTTATAGAAAAGATAGGAGGATAGAGCAATATATATTTTATTGAATATGCAGACTCAAATTTAACTGGTAGAGGTAGAAAAGAAGTATTAACACGGTGTGAATTTGATGTCACGATTGAATTTAGCATTTTGGTGCTTTCTTTTCATCATTCAATGACTGAAATTTAGTCTGGCATATTAATCATCCATCTATATTTGTCCTTCCATCTACAAATTGACGCTAGGGAAAGTCTGCAGATCTGCTTAAAATCAATCTCTCTTGGCTCTAAAATTTATCCGTGAACCGAAATACCAGATATAGCGCGCCCTTCAACTCCTTAAACCAATGCAAACTTGATTCCAATGCGGTTTGGATAATGGTTTCGGCTGGCGTGACATCTACGTGGTTGGTTTGACTGGATCTTCATCCCACGTGGCACTTGCAATCTAAAAAATAGTGGGACCCACATGTCAGTGAGTGTCTAGTTGTAGTTAAAAAAAAAATCACAGTGGGGGCCACCTTGAGGCGGAGGCGCCCTGCAGCCCCAGAGGTGCTGCCGACACAGCAGCGAGGGTAGGGAGCAGTGAAGCGAGGCTCTAGGCAGGAGAGGTGGTGGTAGAGGAAGGAGGACGAGGCGAGGAGGTTGAGGCACAACGGCGAGGAGGAATAGGAGGTGCACGACGGGCTATCGTCGTGTGGCCTCCTTCTCCTCCCGAGCTGCCAATTGCTAGCCTTGGAGACAACCTTCTCGCTCCGCCCATCCACCCACCATCACGTCACCGCCCATCGGTCCTGCTCGCCGCCAGCATCCCCACTATCCCAACCAGGGCACCACCACGCTTAGCCACGGCGGCCCCCGATGACCCCTTCTCATGCCACCTCTCTAACGCTCCCCACCGCCATTGTGATCAGCCGCCTTGCCACGCTAGCATTCTCCCCGAACACATTAGCGAGAAAGGGGAATCGGAGAAGAGTTGAAGAGAATGAGGAGAAGAAGCAAGAAAGGAGAAAAGAAAAGGAAAAATAGAAGGAAAGAAAACAAAAATAAGATGGGACCCATTGTACTTTTTTTATTTTAATCGGATAATCATTGACATGTGGGTCCCACCATTTTTATGATTGTAAGTGCCACATCAACGCTACATGGGACGAGGACCCGGTAAGAAAATAGCCATGTTAGCCGAAACTGTTATCCAAACCGCCTTGAGATCAAGTTTGCACTGGTTTTAAAAGTTGAGGAACGTGTTTTATGGTTCGATCAACTATCCTTTTTGAAGCGGATAGTTCACAGTGCTCATTCTCAAAAAAAAGCGGAAAAGCCATGATGTTTCCACTCCATTTTCATTACGAAGATGTATTACGTCAGGATCTGTTGCTCAAACTGAATCACGCCAATGTCCCCAATTCTCCTTTTAACAACTGTGCATGCCACTAAAACTCCATCCTCTGAATAATCTTGTTGAAATCATGATCTTTCAAACTTAAAAACCCTTTGAACAGTTCAGTCTCACACTCCAGCAACAAAGGAACATGGTCTGAACCATATCTAAGAAGGGCAGTCACCACAGCATGGGTATACAACATTTAATCCCCACTCTATTGTAAAAAGGAATCTGTCTAACTTAGCAGCTGACACAGCATTGTTCCAAGTGAATTTGTGTGTGTGTGTGTATATATATATATATGATATTTCTATTTAGGGATAAAATTCAGACTCTGTCAAGTTGAGAGATCTAAAGTGAACTTGTTCCTTGGAAGAAAGGCCTTATCAGTTTTGCATGTCAGCTGCCAGCCCGCCACCAAAAGTGACCCATCGCACCTCATATCATAGCCCCATGGGCGTGTCCGCACAGCCACCGCGTCACCGTCACGCCCCTATTAGCTATATACCAATCGCGTCCGCACTTTACCCCCCAGGCCCCAGCCGCCGCACCGCCCTCGTCTTCTCCGGCTCTCCGCGCCACAGTAGCGTCGTCACCGGACTCGCCGCACAGCGCCGCGGCGCCGGTGCGTGCTGCTTCCTCTTCGTGCTGAGGCGGAGCACCACGGCAGCCATGTACGCCGTCTCATCTTGCCCTATCTCGTGTCCTGTGATTCTCTACTCTCTTTTTTTTGCCGGATCGACGGAAGAAACGTCATCTAAATTTCATTAAGATTGGAAGAAAATACATGAACCTCGACATTAGACTGTCCAGTCAAGGCGAGAAGCCTTGAAAACAAAGCAAAAGGAAAAAATATGTACAAAGGCAGAAGCTCTAAAGTCTATTCCTCGCTAAACTGAAAAATACGGCAGCTTCTCCAGACCATCACTTCCTCTTTTATGTCTGCAACCAACAGCTCCACAGATTTCTCTTTTTGGTCAAAACCTCGAGCATTCCGTTCCTTCCAAACACGCCAGCAAACCAGCATGAAGAAGGAATCAAATGCGCTCCTGTAGCTGGACCGACAACAGGCACGCACTTGCTGCCACCAGACGCCCAGTTCTTCCCCATTGCGCCCAGGTAAATCAAAACTGATTCCCAGCAATGTTCTCAGCAGAGACCAGACCCTGTTAGTGTAGAGACATCGGGTGAAAAGATGATTGCAATCTTCAGCTGCCTCGCAGCTCATTTCGTCGTGAACTGAATGCAGTATATGTCGGTATATGCTTATACGGGCACATTACGATCCTCCTTAGTTTCTTTTCCCGGTCAGCAGTGACTCACAAATCACAGCAATGAACAGAGCCGAAATGATGTGGTTGGTGCGCGGTGGGCCCAACCTGGAGCCAATAAAACTGCCAATGCACTGTATAAATTACAGATTACAAACACTCAATTCGAGTATACCTTTCCCTTTTCACTTTTTTTTCTCGTTTTCTGTTATGTATAAATACAAACGTAAAACGTGCTTCTGGCCTTAGCCAGACACTCAGGCATGAATAATATACAGTTAATTAGCCTTGTGACCTTCCTATGTGCTATACCATCCTACTTATAATCTCAACTAAAATCAGGAGAAGCTCAAGGTCTTCAAGTGAGCTCTGTACATTCATGACTGCATAAGACATGCTGCAAAAGCCATGATGGACATCGCACGAATTTATATGATTATCCCAAATCACTCTTGTTGTTGCTCCTTTTATTTGTTGGTAGCAAGAACTGTTGGGCTAACTATATGCTTGCTTCCTCACCTTGCTATCTCCTGTCCATTATAATGAAGAATATACGAAGACAAAAATGCTATACACATAACATAATCTATCCTTGTTTCCCCTCAAGTATTTACTTGATTTCAGAAATGCTCCTTATGGAATTCGAACTTGGTTGTGCATTTCCCGTTGAATTCATGGCAAAGTTTGCTTAGTTCTTGTGCCAGGACTGGAGCTCCACAGTAGAATACGCCTGTATGCAACACAAATAAGTACTCAAACCATATATAATGTGTCTACGATATCACTATGTTAACTATATAGATCAAATGTTGATGAGTAACTCAGCCCGAGGTGGTAACTTGTTTACAGATCTGCTCATTTACAACAGAGCTGAAAGTGTAGAAGGCGTGGAATTTCAAGTTTTCCCCTTTCCCATTTTTGATTATATATCATTGGATTGCATTTCTTTTATGTAGTACTCAGTACATCTAATAAGTTAACATAGATATATGCAGAGTTAGGTAGTAGGCATGAATGACCAAGGGAAATCAAGATAAAGATTAGTTAGATTTGAAGCATGTAAACTAACCTATTTTGGCATATGGATGCTTGGAGGAAATTTTAGAAAGGACCTTTCTCCAATTTGGTCGTGCAAAATGTGTCCGGACCTGAAAAACAAGTGCAGTAACAATTAAATGGACAAGGCAAATGTGATTTCTATTAACTTTGAGTTCTTTACGATAATAACCAGTGAGGTGAAAAACTTAATATCAAACAAAACAGCTTTACAGCATCCGTGTGGAGCTGTTAAACGTCCTGCCAGTACTTACTTTTGTCCCAGAGACAATGTCAACTCCATTCTTGGCATGGTTCAGAGCTTGGAGCATGGTGATGAGTGCTGACCTGGCATCCCCCTCCTCATAGACGCTTGTTAGGTAGTTGTGCATCTCAATGATATTCTAGCATGAATCAAAGGCAACCGTAACTACAAGTTCACAAGGAAATGCATGGCAAATTTCTGAAGACAAACAAACTGCACTGGAAAAAAAAAACAATTGGTCTATTTACCCTTTGATCCAAGTCAGCAATTTCATTCATGACTCCTTTGAACCAATCAAAAGAGCCTTGCTCACGTGTCACCCAGTAAAAGTAAGCATTTGTGGTCTTCAAGATCTTCTTTGGTCTTGAGGTAATCGTCATAAGTGTGCCCAGATCAACATGTGGCTTATTCCGACCAATTGGTGGATAAAGATCAGTAGAAGCATCCTGCAAATACGGAGAAACAGAGGACACCGAAAACGTAAGGCACAGATAAAAACGTAAATGGTTACTATACTACACAAAGAAGATAAGCATGGTAAGGAAAAGAGTAATATTTTATTTACTTGCAATACTAGGAAGACAACTGCAGAAAACATACCTCCTCTTCCTCCATTTTGATGATGTTATTCAGAAGATCTTTTAATATGCTAATAAAGGGTGTCGCACCAATTCCTAATCCAACAAGTAATAAAACATCATACTTGCTGTAATCCTGAGCAGGAGAACCATACGGTCCATCAATCAGAAGCTTGGGTAAGCTGCATAGCCAAAAGGACAAAATTATAAATGTTAGTGCACACAAAGCACAAAATTTTGTTGTGGTAAACATAGGGAGTGTTCATACGTTTTTTTAGTTGTCTCATCTGCTCTAAGAAGGCCGCTTTTACCACCCGCTGGGGGCTCACAAGCTGCAGCAAATACTCTCTTGAGTTCTCGTGTCCAATCACCAAGTTGTCGAACATGAATGCTGAGGTAGTCATCCCCAGGTGCTGAAGTAATTGAGAAGGGATGCCTACAAGAGACAATAAATGTTAATGTTAGATTAATTGCCCTGAGTTTGCCTTTCGTACATATGGACTACACATGAAAATTAGAAGTAATCTATCTTAGCAATGTTATCCAGTGTACATAATTCAATTAAATTTCAGCTGAAAAGCACCAAGTACCATTCAAAGGGAGACACTGCTGGACATTGAACAAACATATATTGTCCACTCTTGTAACGGAACGTGGGAGGCTTGGACATTTGCAGTGTCAAAACATTACCTGGATATATGGCCACCTGCTAAGAAATTTACTGAATTAGTACAAGGCACAAAGTATCAATGCTCAATTTTGTAATGTCTTTGGATTGACCTTCAATAGCCGGACAGAATAACTGCCAGACCTGAAGAACCTTAGAATCCTCTCCCCTACATACAAGCAAACAGGCACTGAAAGATACATCCATGTCTGCATTGAAATAAAAACATGAGGACATTAGAAATTCGAATTATCTTAGACCAATGAATGAAGATAAATTCAAAAATATCTTACCGTTCTTCTGTACCAGACATGAATAAGGTATAGACACTCTCCATGAACAATGAGCGTGATATACACAATGATGAACAGATGATGAGAATACCAAAAGGCATTGAAGCCAGTCAGTTTGTCAAATGGCCTTGGAAGCTTAACCAAGCTACGGCGGAACCACCGGGTTGCTAGAGTAAAAGCAATTATCATGCATACAACCATGATTACCCCAGTGATGCCCTCCACTCCTTTGACCAATGTAAAATATGTTGGCTTTATTTCCCCAAAATACTGGCCCAAAGGAGCATACTTCTCATCTGATGACTTTATTAACCGTGGAAAATCGCATACAAGGTGGTTCCCTGCATGGAGGATTATACCAACCACAATTGCTGCTGCAATAGTCTGCCGTTACAACAAAAACACAAGTTGTTAGTTTCTTTTTCGAGTTTGTCAGCAGAAGAATGTTCAATATATCTACTTAGGGCCTGTTTGGTACAGCTCCAACTCCTAAATATTACTCCAAGAGTTGAGTCTGGAGTGGAGTTGTGGAGCTGCCTAAACCCAGGGCCTGTTTGGCACAGCTCCAGCTCCAGCTCCACCCCTCCTGGAGCTGGAGCTCAGCCAAACAGTTTCAGCCCCACCAAAACTGGGAGTGGAGTTGGGTGGAGCTCTCTCACAAAATGAACTAGAGTTGTGAAGCTGGGTTTAGACAGCTCCACAACTCCACTCCAGATCCAACTCCTGAAGCTAAATTGAGGAGTTGAAGCTGTACCAAACAGGCCCCCAGCTCCACAACTCTAGTACATTTTGTGAGAGAGCTCCACCCAACTCCACTCCCAGTTTTGGTGGAGCTGAAACTGTTTGGCTGAACTCCAGCTCCAGGAGGGGTGGAGCTGGAGTTGGAGCTGTGCCAAACAGGCCCTTATATTATAAGTTTTTCAGTTGTGTCATGACCCTATTACTTGTGTTTATATCTCAAATGCAGCATCTACATTCTAGAGTACTGGGTCAAGGTCTAAATTCATTGATTTCAATACAGATCACTGTGCTAGATTGTATTAAGGGGATAACAGAGGCAATGACAGACTATTTGCTAACCTTGTGGAAGTTGATGTTGTCATCAAAAGGTAGTACCCGTGCAGCCCTTGTACTTCGCAACCAAGTAATGGTGTTACGGCATACTGGCAGGAGGATAATTGCCATATTCAGCTTTAGGGTTTCAGCTGCTCCTTTTGCTGTTGTGACACAGTAGCCCATCACATCAAAGACATATCGGTTACGATACTGCATGAATTTCCAGGTGAACAGTCCAGCCATTATCCCAATCCACAATGCAAGCACCCATAAACGTTTCCAGTTGTCCTCGAAATAGTAGCTTAAAGAGGTGCTTATTTTGCGGATTGAACTCTTCTTCCTTAGCCCTGCAAGATTCTGGCTCAGTGCTTGGCTTGTGTAACTAAGGGCCTGACTATAGTTCATATAGGTATCTTTCTGCAACAGAAGTGTCTCCAATTGCCATAGCTGTAACACAAACAAAACAAAAAAAAACAGTGTATTTTTCAGAAGTCATGTCATTCACATTTCATTGATGCAAAACTATAAGCACATTTAGTTGATTTGAGGATAATATTCTATGAACAAAACATAAGCTACTCTCTCAAAACTGGTTCCTAAAGAAAGAAATTGTACTATGAAGGTCCATAAGCTCAACCACTGGGTCACTATACATGTACTACACATGGAGGATACTGAATACATAGCACAAGACCGCCTAAATTAATATATATAGTGTTCTGTGATATTAAAATGGAATTGCTAGAAAACTTCCACAAGTTCTTTTGCCCCCAAAACTTTTGGATTTGTAGCCATCGGATTGCCTCGAGATTTGTGCATGAAGGGAAAAAAATTGCTAGAAAGAAATTTGCACACATGTCACGTGTAATATTCCGGTGCTAACCAATCAAACCATAGTTAAATACAAGTTTTATATAAGTTATATCATAGTTACAGTATAGTTACAATGCAGTTATAGTATAGTTACAATGTAGTTACACTTCGATTATACTATAGTTACATGTGAAAGTTTTTCACTCAAAAACTTGCGGCAGTTTTTTAGATACTCCCTATTAAAAATGAAAGTTGGTCCCTTCCATTAGCTCAACAAATTGTTTGCAAGAAACACATGAGCATGTCAACAACAGCACATCAATTTTCACCATCCAATACATAATAATATCAAGATTATATAACAACAGAATTGTGCTGCAATGGCAAAAAATAAAATGTTGCACTACTAGTAGAGATCATTGTAAAACACCTCCTTTTTTATATTTGAAAGGACTTTCATGTAAAAAGTTGTGCAGTCATACCAGATGCAGTACATGGTACTTGTGATTTGTGAATAGATGCAACGCTTCTCATCAAGAAGATATCAAACATTTTCTTCAGATGTATATAATTCATAGTTCAATAATTTATTTAAGAGAAACTCGAATTTACAGTTTGCTGCTTTACTAATATTGGCAAATGTGTCCTGGAATTCCCCTATGAAATATGTATATGAACTTTCTCAAGCTTAACTAACCATTTTGTACAAACAAATATTAAATCAGTGTTGACTCAAATGAAACAATTGTGTCAACTAGTTGTCTCTTGCTATCTTTTGAAAAAGAAGCATCAACTTATCGAACATGTAAAGTTAATTTACTTCAAATACTATGAGGGTAAAAAAAGTACGAGACAAGTTAACACTACACGGCGATCTAATTGGTACGGTTGCACAAAAATATGAATCCCCACCAAACTGAAGTTGTAGCTATCCCACTGCTAGATAAGGTGGGACTTGAATCACCTGGTGAACTAAAACCATAACAAATGAGGCCTAACATGGATCATGGATGGCAATCACCAAAGCCACTGGCTGCATGGTCCAGATAAACACCCATGATCGACATTCCTACTAGTACATGAGCGCATGGGCGCATGGGTTAATCCTGGTTCCTAAACCCCTAGTACTTGCTACCCTGCTTATTAGTTACTACATCAGCTTCCCGACCCTTGCACCCGGGCAAGGCAGAGCAATGCACGACCAAGAGCCATGGAACCGTGATGGAACATTTCTGGCATTGTAAATGATTCCTTTGTAAATGGTGCGGCAACAAGCTGTGGGCAGCAAGGATGGCATTGAATTAGGCAGGGGAGCGAAGCGAAACTGTTCCCAAACTGAAATGGATGCTACACAGCTACACTGGTCTACGTCTGCTCAACGACTTCGATATAAATGATGATGGGTGGGCAAGAAGTTTGTGGGGTACCAGCATCATCTTTTTGTTATGAATGATGCGTCCCTTCGCAAGTAGTTGGACTTGACGCTGTGATGGACAAATTTTTGTTTAATTATCATAACAAGCGCGCTTGGCCGGTTGGGGGACACCCATCACCGGAGCAATGTGACAGATAAAATAGAACTGCACGAAGTCATCAATTAGGCTCTACTGGTACTACCCCACTACAGCACTACCATCCCAAAACAGATAGCTTCAGTCAACTATTCCTAAAGGTTTGGTGGAAGTAAATAGTGAGGTTTACAGTGCATGAGTACAACTATTACAGATATAAGCGCATTATGAGGGTTTACACCAGCTTAAGAACATCGAGCCTACCTCAATGTAGCCGAGCCCTTCAGGATCAAGCTCCTCCATGATCAAAGCGGCGTACTCTTCTGCTTGCTCCTTAAGCCTCGACAGCTTATTGGCAGACGCGCTCAACATAATAATCTGCGCGTAGGTGAAAGGAGAAACACGAGCTGAGTCAACATGATCCAACATCTTCCAAACCTCAAGAAAGCAACCCAGAACAGCCAAAAAAACCCCTACCAACTCAATTTGCTCCGCAGCACTGTTAGTGACATCAGTGAGAGGCAAAAAATTAGCGAATCGTTTTTTTAAAAAGGCTACTTTATACCTCATCTTGTCAACGCATCGTTTGAGCTGATCAGAGTGCATTAGTGGGTTTGACAGAAATGCCCCTCACCTACTGCCGCTTCACAGGGCTTCTGTAAGCCACGAAGCCCACCGGATTACCGAAACTGCCCTCACACGTTCTAGAAAGGGTACCCCTTTTCGGCTTTTCCTAAAAGTTAAAGAAAATGAGTGTCCCGAAACTGGCAGGTAGGAGTTGGTGTCGCCGTGATGCTTTCCCCGCCGGTTTCGCTCACCGACTCCGATTGGAAGCCAAGCATTTTTTCTTCTTTTCTCGTACCTTTGTACTGCATGCCTCTCTCCTTTCCCTGCGTAGTACGCTTCTGATCTAAAATGTCCTCTCTTATCGGATTGTTACGTGTTAATTAAGAACTGTTCTTCCCTCTAATCAGAATTAAGAAGTAATCCTATCCGGTAAGGTTGCGAGTCGCGACTTAGATGTGTGCATATTTTGGAGGGAGAAAACAAATATTGGTGTGGCCCAAGCAAGGCGAGGACAGCTCAATCGACCAAATATACAACTACGATTGTCAAAACAAGGTCTAAATTATTCGATTTGATATCCTGAAATAGCAAATTTAAAAAGAATGGAGAAAAAAAGCACAGAAGAACTCGTACTGCTGGACCACCAAGCGTAGGAACAGCATAGACATGGGCGTGGATTATGTTTTGCTCACCTCTTTCACCTCCGCCTCCGTAATCCGGCCGTCCGCGTTCTTATCCACCCTGGTAAAAATGCAGACGAAAATCGCCACAAAATTTAGCAGAGTTGATACTCTGTTTATCTAGTACTAGTAATAATGGCAAAATTGCAGAGATAGTGGATTGGGTAGCTAATTACATTTCGAAGAAGATTTGGAGACGGGAGTCGAAGCTGTTATCGGTGATCTGCTGCCAGATCTCGCGGAGCTCCTCCTTGTTAATCGTGTCCACCTTCATCTGTCGTCGCCGGCTCAGCGTGTCGAACAGCTCGAGCGCGAACTCCTTCGATTCCGTCATCCCTGCACGACGACAATGTCGCGGATGCTGCGTGAGAAAGCAATTCGGTGGGGGAAAAATGGTGGTGGTGGGCGATCGGTGGGTAGGGATACCGATGCATTCGGCGAAGTCGGAGCGGGAGAGGTAGCCGTCGCGGGCGAGGCGGTCGAAGTTGGCCTGCACCTCCATCCAGGCGTTGTTGGCCTTGTTGCTGCTGATGAAGCGGAGGCCGCGGAGCGCCTTGTGGGCGCCGGAGCGGGTGCGATCGAGCTGCGCGCGCTGCCGCCGCGCGGCGCGGGCGGCGAGCGCGGACTCGAGGCCCGACGGCGCTTGCGCTTCGCTGCGGCTGTGGCTGCGGCCGAACCGCTTGGTCAGGTCCTGCGAGAACTGCCGCGCCCGGGCCATGGCCTCCGCCTTGAGCTCCTGCGAGAACTGCAGCAGCCGGTGCGACGAGCTCCTCCGGATCGACGGCGACCGCGACCGCGACGACGACGACGACGGGCCACCCGTGAGCTCCCCCCGCGCCGACGCCGCCCCCGCCCCCGCCCCCACCCCCGCCACCGCCGCCGCGGGCTCGACGCTCCGAAGCACAATGGTGTCGTCGTCCTGCAGGTCGAGCGTGACCTCGACCAGCTCCTCCCCGTCGTCGGAGCTCCGTTCGTCGGACCCGCGCGGCGACGAGCCCGTGCTCAGCGACCGCGGCGTCGTCCCCGCCGAGCCCCATCGCTGGGGGCCCGAGGAGGCGCCGCCCCTCATCGCCGCCGCCGCCGCCGGGCCAACCTCTCCAGCTCGCGTGATGGGCCAAATGCTCGCCGGCCGCGGGCTGGATGGATGTGGAATCTCTGGGGAAATGCGCCCTCGCGACGCGTCGGAGCGGGAGAGGAGACGAGCCGAGCCGAGGAAAGAAGAAGAGCAGCGGGAGAGCAATTTATGGGTGACAGACAGGTCGACCAAAAGCACAAACAATATAATAATTAACAAAAGTGAGTTGAGTTGAGTACGCTTAGCTTAAGTACTGGGATTAGGCTCGCATAAACCTTAGTTGGGGGAGAAAGGGAAGTCTGAGTGCTGGAGAAAATGACAACCGCCTTTTTTTTTCTCTCTCTCTCTCTTCTGCTTCGATTCGTTCATACAACAATCTCATTTACTAGTACGCTTCTATACAGCGGTAGACCGGTAGTTTCTTTTTTTCTTCTTTTGTCTTTTTTTCTCTTTCTACATGCATTATAACCCACTAGATTTTTTAGTCACGCAGTAAGTTACAATTATACCCTCTTGTCGACTACGAGTCAGTACTACAGACCGCCAAGTCAACAACAGATAGATAGGCTACCCTAAATATTATACTGATGTGATTATGATGAATAAGAACAACGACCGGCTTCGACCAATAGGATTAGAGTTATTGCCTGACAATTCAGGGGCCCGAACCTTTATAAAAATCCTCGTCCCCGTCTCTTTTACCTAAGTCTCATATATATCCTAGTACCAACGATTCCCATACTATGTAAATACCGGAATCGCGACATCAAACGTCGACAACATGATTATCAAAGTTTAAAAATATTTTTAAATTTTATCATGGTTGTTTGCTCGAACTTTAAAATCTTGATGTTTTAAATTGGCCTCAAGTACCTCCAACCTACGTAAATAGTGAGAAAAAATCTAAAAAAATGTATAGGCATAAGTTGTAACACATCTATTACCCTACCAAAAGTCTAATACTAAAAAATATAACTTACTTAGGGAGAGAAAAGAGAGATATCACATTAGAGAGTAAATTGAACCGTTTTCAATAATTCGGTGTGTAAAATAAGTTTTAAAATAGTTTATGGTGTTAAGTGTTTCGGTGAAATAGTTTCCTGGGTGTAAAAGGGACTTTTTTCAATAAGATATCATGATATATTAGTTATATTGTGAATATATGTCCCCAAACATAATTTATGGTACAAAACATTACTCGTTCACCAAATTTCAGACGTCAACAACAAAAACATAACAAGGTATTGTACGAAACAATCTCAATACACAATTAGTACAGTATTGTTTAGAAGGATTAAGCTACAATGCTACAACTTAGGCCAACAACTGACTATCAAAAAACTGATTCTCAAGTGCATGGGTCCAGTGGCGTAGCCAGAATTTTCTCAAGCCTAGAGCTCAGCCAGCATAATTTACCTTTATTTTTCATATTTTGAGGTTTTCAAATGTAAATTTTAATGAATATTTAGGCTTAGGAGTAGGCCTAGTTGCCTTACCCCTGTTTTCGCCATAGCATGGGTCCCCTTTCATCTGCTCGTTAGCTTACCAGACACTAAAGAAAAAATAATTTTGAAACTTAATAGTGAACTTTATTTTGTATTTTTATCATCATAGTATATTTTTCAGCATCGGCTTTTAAACCACATTACGTGGATATAAACATTTTACAACCCATAATATTTTTTGTAGTTTCATTTTTTTCTTCACAGCCTATCAGCCATATCTATACTTATCTATAAACTAGTCATCCAAATTTTACTTATATGTAATATCCAACTCTCCCGAACAATACATCGACACATTATTTTTAAAGATAGATGCAATAAGTTGATATAATTTTTGATACGGGTAACGTTTTTTTTTCTTTCTATCTACCCCTCCTTGTACAACCTAGCTTGTTAATACACGTTGTGTCTTTCCAACCATACACAAATACTAATATTTTTTCCTTAAAAAACAACAATATATACTTCGCGTAGAGCAAGCGTAGAAGGCAGTACGTAAAGCGCGTATGTTAGGGGTGTAGTTTGGGCCTTTTGGGCCACATATAAACAACAGTTATGTCGTTGTAGCCGAGTCAACTGCTGCCCTTCTCCTAACACTCGATCGTTGGCTCTGCCTGCGTCGTAGGGGAAATGGTTGTTAATGTGTGCTGCCAGAAAAGTTCACAAATCAAACATTCTTAGCATAAACCCATCGGCTCCAATTGAAGGTCTTTTCCTCAAGGAAACCACTACATGTACTATCGTGTTTGATGTGTACCACTTCACCTACCAGATCGACGGAAACTTAGATGAGTGTACGTAGGATCTAGGGGATCATACGTGTCTCGTGTACCGGAAGATTATCAATACAGTATTCTGTCGCCAAGTTGAAGGAAGCCGTCGTCACTGGAGAAGATGGGTTTAATTTGGCTCGAAAGGCAAGGAACAATTTAAGGTGCATGTTTTAGCCATACTACTAGCTTAGCTTGCAGTGTCGACCTGCCTGTGAGACATATGAGAGCGAAAAGACATGGCACCAACGCCGTGTTCAGGGCAGCCGTCGCTTTGTCTCATGCGCACACGTGCATATCGATCCTACTTACCTGCTCGGTGTGCGTACGTACGGCAGTAGCTTAGCTTCTAGATGGATCAAACAGTAGTACGTATTCGTGTCAATTGCCAAGCCATATATATGCAGCTTTTCCGTGGATTGATCTCAGTGGATGGGGCCGACTGAAGAACCCGAATAAGGCACGTTTAGTACGATGATCAACATCCAACAACGACCCATTTTTTGTCTCTGTTTTATATTTTATATTATAAGTCGTTTCGACTATTTTTAGTTAAACTTTTCTAAATTGAACTGAGATTATAGGGAAATTTAACAACATTTACAATATCAAATTAGTTTTATTAAAATTAATATTTATTATTGTTTTTATATTTTGATAATATGTTTGTTATATGTTAGAAAAGTTGCTATATTTTTTATAAACTTATTTAAATATAAAAAGTTAATAAAAAAGTCAAAACGATTATAATATGAAACAAACGAAGTAAACAAAGTACTTCCTCCATTTCATATTTAAAACGTTTTAGCACTGTCCACATTCATATAGATGTTAATGAATCTAGGTTGTGTTTAGTTCCATGTCAAAATTGGAAGTTTGATTAAAATTAGAAGTTTGAAGAAAAAAGTTAGAAGTTTATGTGTGTAGGAAAGTTTTGATGTGATGAAAAAGTTGGAAGTTTGAAGAAAAAGTTGGGAACTAAACTCTCTAGACACATGTGTATGAATGTGGGCAGTGCTAGATTCATATGAAACAGAGGAAGTAGTATATGCAGAGTGATTAAATCAGTTAATTGCTAATTAAGCTGTAATGATGCAGCAGTATTATATCTAATCGCCTCATGCGTGCAGACGCAGTGCACCGATCGTGTGTATATATTACTGTATATGCCGTACGTAGCTGGAGAACAGCACGTACGGTGCAAAATTGTGCTTGCATGGCGCGGACGTGACAAAGAAATATATATATACTGGTCGCTTATTGACCGTTGACTGCATGCACATGTCCATTAAAAACTAAAAAATGTAGTAATACTAAAAAAAACTGTCAAATGTGCATCTATATGTACGGTGATGAAGTTGCTTTCACGTACGTGCGGAGAAAATGTATCTTTTTCAATTTTCAGCGCGGCGAACTCGTCCAAGTTAAACCAAAACGAATTTCTATTGAAGAAATGCATGTCATATATTCATATTGTTAGCGGTACTACTCTGCTCAACGCCTCAACTAACTGTTCAAAGTTTGGGGGATTGGGGAACATTGGCCACTTAAAATATTAAGCTGACTTTATAAGGAATTTTATATGATACTATTCCCATTTAATTCCGGAATTTGCTTACAAGTGCTAGCATATTTTGGCCAATTTATTCTAGCATGCATCACATTGAACCAATCCAATCAGTGAATGAAGAGTTGGTAGCAAAAACTATGTGCGCATCAATAACTAATTCTCGACGAAAATCAGCGGGCACTGGCTGGCATGGTGAACCGCTGGTTCCCCCGGATTGACGAGGTCAATTAGGTTAACTACTCAGCTTCAAATCTAGCTATAACAAAAAAAAAAAGAAGGAATGGAACAAAATCCCAACCGATTCCCAGTGGAAAATAAAATGGAATCGCAACCTACTCCAAACCTTAAAGCCAGCTCGAATCGAGAAAAATCCAAACGCAAACAACAGTCCTTATCTCCAGCCGAAAGGGAAGAAAGAACTGAAGAAGCGACTGGACCATGCCTCCGTTGCTATGCGACAGTGCGACACCATGAAATCCAAGCAGGGGGAATGATTGATTGATCTGGACCTGGAATCTCCTCATGTGTGATGACTGATATGTCCGTGTGTTCCTCAGGTTAATAACAATCAGCACTGCAGCCTTGGGCACGAGTGTACTTCAACCAATTCTTGTGGGCAACAGTATTATTGTGTAATCCTAAAGAGCAATGTCAAATGCAATTGTTTTTTAAAAAATATTATTCATAAATATAAACAGTATAAACATTACAGATTGTTTAGCCAGATATTAAGTTTGAGGGAAAGATACCTTCAACCACCTCGTTTGTTAAATTTTAAATTCTAAATTGCTTAGATTCCAAACACTTGGTTGGCTGGATTACAGTGCAAAATACTTGGATTCCTCATGTATTGTGGCCAATGTTCCAAAAAATGTTTATATTATGTGTAAAGTTTAAATCCTAAAAATTGATTATATCTAGGAATATAGGGATCGTTAGTTACTTTTGGTTTTTAAGTAGGTATAATAACTTAAAATGTTCTACCTCTATTTTTCAATATAGGACGATGTTAACTTTTTGACACGCGTTTGATTATTCATTCTATTTTTTTTACAAACCAAAATAATATAAGTCATACTTAAAGAACTTTTAATGATAAATCAAATTATAATTATATAAATAATAATTATTATTTTTAATAAAACAAATGATAAATATATTTTTAAAAGTTAACGATGTTATGTATTTTTAAAAATAGTTTAAGTAGCAGCAGCCGCACTGCAGCGGACCAGCGGTAGACGTTGGCACGGACCAGTGACCAGCCGACGTGAGTCCAGCTGCAATGGCTGGAGAGTGGAGACGGAGTGGACGCGCATCTTGTGTGATGGACAAGGGTGACACCGGGAGGGCATATGGCGAGGCGAGCGCGCGCGAGGGGGTTAGCAAGCAAAGCAACTCTGCTTTTGCATTTGCGGCTCTGAAGAAAATCGGCGACACCTGTTGCTCATCTCGGCACCTCTCCTTTGGCAGGTTTGGTGTCCATGATAATCCAAGGATCTTACGTGATAGGGATGTTTGGATGGAGGCTAACTTTGTCATAACTCGATTTGTTATAACTGTGGCAAACTTTAGCTAGCAAATAAGAGTATGGCGTATGGGCCAATGTACTAATAAAGTGTGGCTTGACTCAACTGCGGCACGCAACCAAACACTAACCTAAAAAATTATGACACGCTTAAGATTTAGTGTGGCAAACCACCAACCAAACAGCCCCTAAACTGACCATAAGGCCCAGCATCACATGATCCTTTTTTGTACGCAAAGTGTGTGCATGCCATGAGCTCGTACAGTGCACCCATAGATCGATCATCAGCTTTGATATAAAACGGATATTATTGGTACTAGTGGCCACAGCATTACAGATTTACAGGGTCTTTTGAATGAGTGATTGGTCTGGAGCTGGTTGACTAAAGAGGCTAAGGTTGATTCCATCATTAGAGTACTGCACAGGAACAGGAATGGCGATGCATGCGCGTTTGACTTGCAGTTCAGTAATAGTAGAAGCAGCAGTATCTTCTAAGTCAAAAGTCAGCTCAAGAATAGAAGTATATAGAATTGCACCAGGCAGATGATTTACGGCATATTTCAGGCTCAGATCAATAAACAATCTTCTCTTGCCTTCCATTTAGCGAAGCACGTCATGCTGATTACTGTCGTAGGTCAAATCAGACAGAGTTAACTACTACTCATTTAAATGAAGGAATGCAATATAATTGATAGATTCAGTAGTGAAAAACTGAATCTGTTCACCTCTCCGGCATATGGCTCAGTTTACTATTAGATACTAGTCCTGCCCATGTATAACAATAGTCAAAATGGATATTTTCAGAGCAAAAATGGTGGGGAAAGAATGATCAAGTTGGCTATCTGACGATCAGAAAAGCCAAAGGGAGTGATGAATAAAGCAAAATCTGTACTAATTGACTAAGCTATCATACATGTGTACCCGTCTGACTTTGCAACGAAAAGTAGGAAAGGCCATGAATAAAGCTAAATATGCATTGTAAACTCGACTACAACGCAATATGCTAGGTCGTCATAAGATCCTATTTATACATTCTTGAAAAGTTGGCTTTTTCTGAGAGCAGGTAATGATCTGACAGCACGGATTCTTTCATATTTGTCATTGTAATTACAGTCTGGGAAACACGGAAAACTTCTTTCGACGAGATGAACACTTGTTCCAATTTCTTTTGTACGATTTGAATGAGATCTAAGAAGAGGAAAAAAGAAAGGCAAACATGGTTGAAAGGAGAGAAAAATCAAAAGGTAATACATGTTGTCAATAGAGTATAATTGCTTTGGAAGGCAGCTATAGCTAACTTGCACATGAAGAAGCAATTTTTTCCCAGAAAAGATCTCTTTGACAGCCAATCTAACTACATAAATGTTTCATTGAAATACAACCTCTGTTATTTTTCTAATAAAATGGTACCCTTTCAAAGTATCAATGCATTCTATGTGGATTCCTTTGACGAGTTTTGCACGTCACTTTCTCTATGATCTCACGATTTCCCCTTAGTTCCAGGGATACCTTATTAGTCAATAAAATGAATAAGCTACCTGCCCCTTTTCTCATCCAGCCTTTTCAGGAACGACCTGCCCTAAAGAAAAACAAAAAATATTGCAACTAGTTGGAGCTTTGAGAGATGAAAGTTTGACAAAACATGGATGACTTCAAAGGCCGAGTCCAAGGCTAATTAAGCTGCGTATCCAAACTCCCTCGAAGAAGCGATCACAATCGAACAACGCAAGGGAGAAGATCAACCACCCTCAAGTAAGAAAATGAAATGCTACAGCGAATTCTAAAGGAGATGCCTGGTTCTTCTTGAAATGTCAATTTTGTCATGTCATCGACCTACCACCTAACACTAGAGTAACCTCAGATGTTCAGTGAACTCATTGTCTACTAGGCCTGGTGATTTGATAATTAACCTAGGATAAGGCACGAGTGGACTGAGACAAATTGACAGTGCAGTACAATAAATGAAGAATTACATGGCTGATTTGTAACGCGTCTCACCAAGGGCCGAGCAAAAGCATCAAGAAGTAAAATAGGTGTCAACTACTCTACTTAATGAATAACACCAAATGACTTCTTTTTGAAAGATCAACACCAAATAACTTCATAACATGTGATCTTGAACTGGACGGTACAGAGAGAACAGTACTATGAAAACTCGAAAAGCAACATTCGAAGCAAGACTGCAAAAAAATGTGGAACATATTGCTGCAACGCTCGAACGTTTGAGCTGTGCTTCTAGAGGAAAGGTGATGCAGCGAGGGCACCAACTATTAGTAGGTCGCAACCTGCAAAGTCAGGAGCAAAAAGGTCAAATCTCTCTTTGTCAAGCCTCTCGAGTAGACGTGCTCAGATGAGCATGACCATTATTTTTCCAGAGATGGCCACCTGTCTCAAAGACTCCATGACAAGCAGGTCCTCTTTGCACCAAGAGATCATTGGACTGTTTACTTTGATGCCATTTTCAACCTTACTTTAATGCCATTTTCAACCTTACCAAATTTTAGTAAAGTTACCGAAAAAGTGGCTATATTTAGTTTACTACCAAATTTTGGTAACTATATAAGAAATCCTGCCAAAATTAAGTTACCAAAATTTTGGCTACTTTATTGGTAAGGGTTTTTTTTTATCAAAATGAACAGGCCCATCATCTTAAGCTTACATCCTTGATTGTAACCTTGGGTTGGTATATTCAATGAAATGATTCGGTGGTAAAACTTTCTGCGAGTTGAAACAGTGATCACTTCTCTGCAGGTAGCTGAAAGTTTCAAAATGTATCTTTCAAAAGGGTGTAGATCCCATTATGCTGAACAGTCCGTTCCTTCACTATAAAGTTGTCTAGCTACAATATCCAAAAGTGAAGAACCTGGCTACGCCCCTATTACCTGCTATACAGCTATGTACTCCAATGGAAGGAATATCGATACTCCAAATGCAACATCGATGGAATGATGGGAACATCTTTGACAACTTTGCTTCATGCAAATGCTTCCGTGGGAAGCTTGTTGATGTCCTCAGATACTATATTCTTCACGAATGTTCTGTGTCGTTCACCTACTGATGTCTCCGTCATAAAACTGCAAGTTCATAGCAATCCCAACTGAAAACATCCAAGCACTCTAGTGAAAACTTGTTATGTAAGCGGTGTCGTGTGAACATCGGAGCTTTCAGAGGCAGCACATCTGACAGCGAATTGGTTCCACGTTCACAGCGCGTCAAAAAGATAGTGTCAAGGGAGCAAATACGATTTTATAGACAGCAATATAAACTACAAGAATGTATCGTGTAAAATGTCTTAATCAAAAACAAAGGAAATAAAAATCATATCTTAGGATGAATGGTAGGACAAGAGGAGCACGAATAAAGCGAACAGAGAATTCCATCGAAAGCTCACACAATCTTCGGTTCCAGTTCAGACATTAATAAGGTCCTTTTCTATAACCTGTAAAGAAGATGAAAAGTTGAGTTTTTCAGAAATGCATTGTTGATAATGCAACCACAAACTGCTACTTTATTCTCCGAGTTGATAAATACTACTCTACTATACTAGTGCAATCCAGCGAAGAGAAAATATAGACCCAAAGCGCAACAGCTGCATGGCTTTGGTTGCTCCAATCAACAACCGTGTTCACACTTGCATGGAGACAAAAGTGATGTGTGGATTTGCTATGCATTTCGTTATAGACTTGGAAAGGGAACCAACATAATCTTTGTGCAGAAGTAAATTCCTCGAACCAAGAATAAATGTCTTTGCTTTCTTCTTATTCTGTTCAGAATAAAAAGGTTAGCTCTAGGCCAAGTGGCCAACACCAAAAAGTTTGCCTACAATTTATGTACACACCGTAGCATTGTGACTTCTATCCGTAGGTTAGAAATCATTGGCCAGAGGACATATCCTCGAAAAATGTCTTAGTGCAAGTTTGATCTGAACCAAACTGGCATGGCATAAAACATCTATTAGCTAGTCCTGATAGCTAATCAATCCACTGGTAAGCAACATGCATCAGAAACATAGTGCTTATTTTCTGGATAAGCCAACTATTGCTATATTTTTCTTTTTAAAAAAATGGAGTCTACTTTAGCAGAACTTGAAGCTCAGCACAAAATATGTATCAGATAATCTGAATCCAATAATGCACATATATACACTTTATAAGGATAAAAAAGGTGCTCCTAAAAAAAGGAGGATGAAAAGGATAGCTCTCACCTCTCAGGAACACAAAGTTATTCCAATACATTATGAAAAGTAAAAGCCGAAATGGACTAGAATAATTAACTTGAGATTTGGAGGATTGAAGAATTAGAGCTTCTGATCCGAATCAATATAAATGTAGTTTGCTAGACCGATTTGCATGAGTGGTAAGAAACCTGAATCAGAATAAGGGTAATGCACTAGGCGATGAACTTACTGTGATTGAGCTGGAAGGTATCATTATCCTTTAAGTGGGGAAGTGGGGGAACTTTGACGGTCATCCTAAAGGAATTGTCTGAGCACTATTCTTTTCTGTTCTTCTGAAAATCAAAGCATTGTAGAAGTATATATGCATTTCAAAGCACAGTTGCTTTGTTAACTACAAATCCTCCAAAGTAATTGCAAATAATTACGCAGAAATAATAAGAAACCAAACTTGCAAAGTTTGATAGGCAGCATGGCCACCATTATAAGGGAACAAGTAATGACAAAGTCATGACTCTTTGCATATATTATGACCAAATCCATAGTACTGTTGCTGAAATTGTCAACAGTAAAGGAATAACACTCTCCATAAGACTAACAGAAAGGGGCTAGATAAACAATAATGCAATTAGATGTTTCCTGCTACAGAGAACATCACACAAAATAACATAAATATTTAATATAGGTAAGGGAGAATTACATGAGTCACCTTTGAGCTAAAAGACAATAATAGTAGTAACTTTCAGTTGCAACGGCCATCATGAGTGCAGTGTGCGACTGAACATAATCATTTCACAGGATGGCTGCTAGACCCTCCTTTTTAACAGGCGGCCTGTTCCCTGGAAATGCACTGCGGGATACATCAACAAGTGCCTTGAAGCTGTAGGGCTCATGCATAGAAAGCTCTGAGAGCACCTTCCGGTTGAGTTGGATGTTCTCCTTCATCAATCCATGCATGAAATTTCCATAGTTCACCTGGTAGTCAAATGCAAGAAAAGAGCTACTTAAACACCAAGATGTAAGTCTAGTAGTGTTATCTTGAATTGTTTGTTTTGAAATGCTCAAGCACAGGATGGAACGGCGTATGATTAGATCTTTCCTAGCAACTACCAATGATATTTCCTTTTTGACAGCTTGAGTGCAATGGATACATACCCCATGCAATCGTGTACCAGCATTGATACGCTCTATCCAAAGGGATCGCATATCCCTCTTCTTGTTACGTCTATCCCTGTAGGAATATTGCAAGGCTTTCTCAACCCTCTCCCTTGCTATCCTTATGCAATTTTTCGCCCTGCCTCTAAATCCCTTTGCCAACTTGAAAATCTTGCCCTTGTTCATTTTCTAATAATAGAAGATTCACCCAGAAGCCTTTTCTCCCTTCCTGAGATGTGAAACAAAAGTTAGAAGTATAGATATTTCCTTCGTCCCAAAATATAAGGCATCCAAATTTTCAGGAAAATCAATGGTTGTAACATTAATTAAACTATAAATTAACAATATATATGTTCAGCATCACGGATGTGATACCATAAGATATGTATTTAAAAGTACTTCCATATGTTGTTCATGATATATTATGAAGGAAATTAATGGTTGAAGCATAGTGTTGGAGATTGTAAAAGTCTAATATGCCTTGTATTTTGGGACCTAAGAAGTAATGCATAGCTAGAGCAATATTCAAGTAGGGCTCTCCTGTTCTCGAAAAATTAATCACAACTCTAGAAGCAAGGTCATGTCCCCTTATCCTACACAAGAAAACGAACATTGAACGAATTGTACAATCACACAAGTTCATTTATGAACTGCAGTCATGCACTGTGGGAAACTAATACTATTAATAGAATTGACAGAGCTAACAGAAATAAGCTACAACCCTGCTAAAACAGTACTGAGTGTGAACTCGCGCAAATCACACTGGATCATATATTGAAATTAAGAGGATAACAGGGGCAATGACAACACATAACAATCACATATTGAAATTGAGTAATAGCGAGCAGATTTTTTTTTTTTTGGGGGGGGGGGGGGGGTGAGAGAAATCGATCGAGAACAAGGGGAACAGAGGAAATGGGGTCCGAAGAAGATCAACATGAGTCGCCGATGTTACAGAAGTATAGAAATCGAGAATGGTGAAGGGATTGCCGAGGGTGCAACAGTGCAAAGTCCCCGTCGATCCACTCGGCGGCAGTCCAGGGGACGTGGGGGAGGTTTCAACGTAGGGGCGCTGCAGAAGGTGGCCTCGAGCGAGTAAGGCCCGACCACGCCGCCGCCGGAGTTGTGAGAGGAGCGAGGAAGGGCGGATCGGTGAATGGAACCGCCTGCGGCGATTGGGGTAAAAAAGAAAAAGAAAAACAAGGGAAGGGGAGCAACGGAGAAGTGCGTACCCGACCGTCGAAGAGTCACTGCGTCTGCGTGGTGGACCGGCCGCCGGGTGGCTGCTGCTCGCCGGAACGAGGCGGCAAGGCTAAGGCGAGACGGCGGCGGCGGCGGCGGCGGCGGCGGATGCTCGTGCTGTGTGCCTGTGAATCGTAGGCTTTTTCATCCTGCACGTCCTTAGTGGGCTCATTTATGGACTGGGCTTTTTCTCTATTTGTTGGGCCTTATTCCTGCGTTCTTAGTAGGCTCAAATGGACTGGATCAGCAAAAAGGAATAGCCTGCAGCTACGAGCTGGTTTTACTTCTCTTCTTGGTCCCAGTTTACTGAATTACTGTGAGCAAGCGTGGCCAGCTTGAACTTTCTCATGAGAAATAAAAAGCTGCATAGCTTGAAACAGGGCGGATCCAGCGTGAGTGCTGAGGGGACTGAGTCCCTCCTACCCCGTTGGATCACCATTAATAGAAGGAAAAATGAAAGGGGAAGAATTTGAAGAAAATGAAGAGTAGGAGGACTGAAGATAAAAAAAAAGAGAGATGAGTACCCCCCTTAAATCTTGTTCTAGATCTGTCGCTTGAAACTAAAATACCAATACTATTATCATGGGCTGATAATAATACGTAATGTTTGAAATAAATAACAGCGATATATTTTAACTTTCTGGGGGCATTATTTGTGTCACATATACAATATATGCGTATGCTTAGCGTACATATGAAAATATACTAGGATACACGTACAGGGAGTACGTATATACAGTATGACGACATACATGATCAACTAGCAGTATATTGTACTGTATTGACGGGGGACGGGGGGAGGTAGGCCACATTGTTCTCCTTTTCTTCCCCCCGAACTAAGACAGAGTTTAATTTGTTGCAGGTATATATGTACATGTGCATGTGTCTTATTGTGTTTTGTGTAGTAACTTGCAAGATCGATCATTTGAGAGTTTGAGATCGACCGATCGATTCGATATGGGTCGTTAGAACTGGGAGAGGAACTGCAGCTGCTTGAGGATGGGGGTGAGGGCCTCCATGAGCTTCTCGCAGGGGTGGTTGTGCACGCCCTCGTACGTAGTCACCACGATGCTCGTGTCCTTGGCGAGCCGCTGCACTTGCTTCTTCACGTTGCACGTGTGGTGGGTGCACCGGTAGTAGCTCCTGCATATATGTTGTAATACGTGCACTTATGCGACAGGAAATGAGTATATAACGGAAAAGTCTTTTTTTTAATCCCTTAAGATGATATCTACTTATCTATTATATTGCATGCCATCTTGATAGTTGCAAAAAATTATATAAAAAATTGACAATATATATAGAGATCAATATATGCGATATATAAGTTCACAAATAAGGAAGTTCAAATTCAACTTATATAAATTACAAAAACAACAATAAATATGACTATAAATAGTACATGATATTTTTTATATAATAGAAATGGATTAAATATCTAGCCCCTTTGCTGTTGGCCATTACTAGTTAGAGCTTAATCTGTTAAATTTTGTTTCTAGTTGTATAGATTAATTTTTAATTCGTGTGTTTGTAAGGTAAGATATCACATATTGATATACTTCATCAAGTATTTTTATTCTTTTTAATAATTGGAGGACATGCAATATTGTCACGTAAAAAAGAAGAAAGGTATTCACATATATAGGGGACAAATATATATCCATCTCTGTCTTAGTACTACGGAGAGTGCGGGTTGCATCATTCAATATTTTTGCCCTGTTATTAATCGCCAGGGACATTTTTTTCTTGTTTTTTAAACAAACCGCACAGAGTTGTTTGATGTCGTTGAAGAATTAACCGTTTTGCTACCACATTTGACTATGAATGCGCCACACAAGCCTGCACTGTAATCATCGCTACATATGTATTCATGTATTCATATATATATATATACATGTTCAAAATTTATATTGTAGTTTTTCCTTAAATATGTCCCGTCGATTTTTTTAATAACACTTGATAGTGTGTAACATATATATGTGTAATTTGTGAAATCTACTCATACACGCATATATAGGCACATGGCAATTTGCATAATTATATCAAATCTATAGTTTTTCTACACCACTATCAACAGTGAATAGGCTCTTGAGAGGCTTCCAATTTACTATATATAGTGTAACAGTGCCCTTCATCCCCCCTCCCCTGCTGTTCACGCAAACTATCTGATCTAGCAAGCTTACCCAATCATAGTCATTAGTGTCCTATCGCGGTATCGCCTTCCTCAAGTTCTCACTCTCGCTCCCTAACAAATATATAACCATCTCCCTCCCTCCCCCCCCCCCCCCCCCCTCCACACGCTGCCACCTTATTACATAAATATGTAAGTTCATAACAAACTAGAATATCTTAACGTATGGTTATTATCCTGGTTTTACAAAAAGTAGATTTTATTAAATATATTCTAGAACTAACAAACTATAATTTTGTTTGAATCTCAACAATACGCAATGGAGGTGGTAGGAGGTAGATTCTAGCTAGTCAATGTGCTTCTTTATTTAGTTTTTTGCATTTCTGGTTGAAACAGTAGAGATGAACGCATGTAGAAAAATATGAAATGTCATTTATTCGGAGCGATGGCCTTCTTGGATTTTTAATTTCACTGAAATCAATATTCACTGAAACATAGTTCAAACATTCATAATTTTAAAATTTCTTGAATTTAAATTGAAAATATTAATTTGATCCTTAACATTTTAAAATATGAATTGTACATTTCATAATGTCTGATTTCCTTATGTTACAATTCTAACTTTTATTTTATTAATTAACATTAGATTGACATCCTAAAGTGTAAATTAACTATTAGGCCATAACTTTGTTATATTTTGCAATTTGATTCAAATTTGCAAGTTCTTAAGAAACAACATTTATATCACTACGTATGTATATATACTTATTTTAATCTAAAAGGCAATATATATACAAAGTCATTTTAGGGACCGTTGTGTGGCCAAGCAAACATATGAGAGGGGATTCTAAATTCCAAGATATTGACTTTTAAAATCCGTTCTAATTCTAAGTTGGAAGCATGGAAGATACAAAATTCTACCTAAAATTTCTTTGTAGTTAAATTAATTAAAATGCATATTTTTTTCATTGATGTTCCTAAAAATTAAAGTTCAGACATTAATTTTTATTCATTTAAAAATCGTGAACATTGGATGAAACTGGTTCATCATCTAGATAGTTGAAGCTTTCAGATCATTAATTAATTGTTTGAGTTGACCTTTTTTTTAATGGTGATTTTGTTGGATATGAATTCTTTTTGCGAGGAATATAAAGTCTTATTTTTCCAAAAGCTTGAAGTTGTGGGCAGTTTTTAGAATATAAATAAACTTGGATTTAATAACGAGATAAGTTATGTGTTGTCACTGTAGGAGAAGAGAGATTTGGCGAACAAGAACAGAACGTAGCTCTCCTAACACAACCTGCGTACACTGGTGCCATCTTTTGTCGATCGGCCGAATTCCACAATAGTCCCGGTTGCAATAAAAACCAGGACTAAAGATCATCTTACAATGCATATATATGTATTGTAATATATATATATATATATATATATATATATATATATATATAATCAACCATGCAGCAAACAGGGCCATACAAATAAAAAAAAGGGTACATAGATCTTTAGTCCCGGTTATTTCACCCGGGACTAAAGATCGCTAGATCGCTATCTTTAATCCCGGATTCGTAGTCCCGGTTAGATAACCGGGACTAAAGAAGAGTTTCGAACCAGGACTACAAACGATTTCTCCACCAACAGTGGTATATAACCCGACCGAGCTATATATGCAAACATAGCAGGCACGTCATGCAGCCATGCATGTTGGCTCATGCATTAGTTAGCTAGGGAGCGTTGAACCTCCCAGCTGTTCTTAATCCACGGTCAAAATTACATGCCCAAACGTATATATTTTATATAGATTCAATTTTCAAGTTTTTATTTTGAATTACATGTTGTAAATAATTTAAATTTAAACGAAATCTCAACACCCTCAGCACATGCAATCAGACAATAATAAGTTAGAATTGTTATTAGCATGAATTAACCTAGCCGATCGAAAACGAAAATGTGTAGAGAGAGAAGAACTTGATTAGCCGATCGAACCTGGGGTGCTTGCTGTTCTTGACGGCCTTCTGCCCGTACTTCCTCCATCGGTAGCCGTCATCCAGGATGTCGTTGTCGCTCCTCGTCTGGAACGCGAACCGCGGCCGGCTCGCCTTCTTCTTCGTCCCCGACGACCTCCCCGCGCCGCCCTTCGCCATCACCTGCTTCTCCTTGTTACCTGCCCCGCTGCTCTCGGCCGCCTGCAGATCGCCGTGATCGTTCTCCCCGCTGTACTGATCCGCCTGCGCCGCCGCCGCCGGTTGCTGCTGCTCCAGCACCGGAGGCGGTACCTGCAGGCACGTCTGCAGGAGCGACTGCCAGTCCAACGACGTCATCGCCGGCAGCATCATCGGCACCGCCGTCGTCGGCAGCTGAGGGCCATCGACCAGGCCATCGGGATGCAGGTTATTACTACACGGCGGCTGCTCGAGCACCTCGAGTGGGCCGTGCTGGTGACCATCCGACGTCGTCGCCGATGCCGCCGGCGCGACGGCGAGCGGCGGCACCGCGAAGTAGGGGAAGTGAGGGAGCGTGGTGGCAGCGAGCGCTTCGTCGTCGTGATCATCTCCCTGGAGCTGGAGGTTCTCCATATCTCGATCGGCGCAGGCGCAGGCGCAGGCGGCCGGACGTGCGATACGTACCGGCGATTTTATACCTGTTGAATCGATCGAACAACTGGAGTGCGCGTGTGGAATAAGACGCTAGAAGCCAAGGGGAAGTTGGGCAAGCGTGCACGCTCAAAGCCAAGGGAAAAGATTACAAATCAGACAGAGAGATGGAGATTGGAGAGAGGGCGAGAGATAGAGCACAACCAGATCACAACCACCCTGTATCTAAGGTCGCTCACCTGCCCGTCGTCTCGTCCCTCAACGAGTCATAGAAATTTTAACTTCGCCGATCCATGCATGCATGCATGGAAGCTTGTGGAATACGTTGTTACATTGTCCCCTCTCTGTTAATTAGACTTGTATCTCTGATGTCTCCATGATAATATATACTAGTGTACTCGTGGATTTAATATATAAGAGAGCTATCGCCTCGACCGTTTCACATAGGTTGGAGACGAAGTCAAAAGGTATTCCTGTCTGTAAAAGTTACAGTACGTACGTACTCCTACTGGTACGTACTAGAAAAAGTTTTGATTCACGGCAGTTCGGCACGGTTCGTTCGAGATCGTTTCTTCTCTTGGGTTGTAGCGGGAAACTATTTTCATCCCTCGAGAGACATGTCACTTAAATCGTTATAAAAAAATTGAGAAGATGTATTAATATATAATATATCACTCTATAAACGTTACGAGATGTAGGTGGTGTTTGAATCTTCTGAAAATAAAGATGAAGATGAAGATTAAGTGTTTCACGCAAACAATGTTGTAATAATGTGTGACTAATTGAGTTTTAATTATTACAAACTTGAAAAATAGATTAATCTGATATTTTAGTGCAACTTTCATATAAAAAGTTTTCGTACGAAACATACCGTTTAGCAGTTTAAAAAGCGTGCCATGAGTATCCAAAATTTAATCCTCTCTTTACATAGGAATCGAACGGAGTCTTGAACTTGTATGTTTGTGGAGTGATATATTACATGTTAATATATATTCTCAATTTTTTTAATTTTTTTATAACTATTTAAGTGACATGCAAACAACGAGAGATATCCACTCCCGGTCGTATTTTGCAGTTTTTTTTTAATGAGTGATGACCGGTCGAGCGTTTGCAGGTTGAATGGCCGATGGAGGCGGTCGATGCAACGGTAGCTTTGCGTTTGGTGGGGTCAGGTGCATGCACACGTTCGTGCAAAATGCCAGCACTCAGCAGCAGGTTAATTAATACGTAGTATATCCGATTGTTCATGCAAATTTTTTTACGAGCTAGAGATTATGTGCATCGTCGTCATTTACTATAAATTAATCCGGTCTCTACATTAAATTAATCGTGATTTTTAGTATTCAGTATGAAGAATAAGTGCGTACTCCCTAATTACGACGAGAAGCTTAACGCAGAAACAACCTCTCGACGATGATGTCGGACATGGATATTCATCATCGATCTTTAATTTAGGATCGACGTCGTCTATCATCGATTCATCGATCATCATCGTGGACAGCGATTGATCCATATATAACCACGCAGCTTGTCCGACACTTCGTTGCTAGGCATATAAATTAACGCAGATTACGTGTCGCAATTCGATCGCCAATAATTAATTAATAGGCGCTTCCTGGTTACGCGACGTCTGCGACATTCCATATCATATCTTACTATAAAGTTATCCTCACTAACTCTTTAAGTTTAACATATAAAGATGTCACATCATCATCCACTAACAACATACCACATCATCATCCACTAACAATCATCACATTTAAACATCATGCTAACATGCTATATCTTTATAGTTTTTATAATTTAAGAGCTTTTCAAATATAAACATATTAAATTATCATCCAACATAATTCACATGATGTTTCAATGTATATCTATAACTAATATAAATATCCGTATTTTTTCGGTCGTCACCACATCCGTACACCAATTTTTCGTCCGTCACCTCCCCCCTAAAATCCCAATCGGAATTCAATCACCCCCACCCAAAAAATTTCCCAATCGGAATTCAATCACACAAATAAAATCAGAGGAAGCATATACACACAAATATATCCAAAAAAAAATAGATCGAAGGGGAGGTCGCCGTCGAACCGCCGCCGCCGCCAAACTGTCGCTGCCGTCATAGGCCGCCGCCAGCTCCCCTCCCGCTGGATCTGACGGAAGGGAGGGGCGCCGCCGCTGCCTGGACGTCGACGGGCCGCCGCCGCCTCCCCTCCCGCTGGATCCGGCGGATGGGAGAGGCGCCGCTGCCGCTGGGATGCCGGCGGGCTGCCGGCGCCTCTCTTCCCACTGGATCCGGCGGAGGGAAGGGCACCGGCGCCCCTGTCCGCCGCCTCCCCTCCCGCCGGAAGGGAGGGCGCCGCCGCTCGCCACGGTCGAGCCCTCCCGGGGCCCCATGGCGAGGGAGAGGAGGCCGGCTGCTGCTCCACGCTGCCGCCCGTTGCCGCTTGGTGGGGGAGGGGGGCGCCGCCACCATCGTCGCTCGGGGAGGGGGGCGCGGGGGGGGGAGGGGTGGGTGCCCGTCGCCGCTCGGGAGGGGGGTGGGAAGGGAGGCGGCGCCGCCGTCGTCGCTCATGGTGGAGGTGGGGCAGGGGGGAATGAATGGTTAGGGTTAGGGTTTGGGTGTATTTATTTAGGTTAGGATTAATCTGGACCGTCCATTCGATCGGACGGCTCCAGCTGCTCCCGTGTCGGGCCGCCGGCCTATTGGGCCACCGAATGGAGGACGTAAAATGGACTTCAACGGAGAAAGGAAACAGGGAGACACATAGAATAGACAAAGGGAGGGAATATAAACTTTTCTATATTCGGCCCAAACATAGGAAGGAGGATTTTGATTCTTTTTCCAATTAAATAATTGTTAAATGATATTTGTATTATTAAAAATTAGTAATTAAGCTCTGATAATTCCAATAAAATTCTAAATAGCGTAACTAATCATGGATAGTTTAATAAAATTAAATTTAACCATATCATTTTATTTTTCGCACTTGATTTACTTGTAAATTGATTTAATTATACACCTACCTACTTAAAAATACCAAATATTTTAGCAAATTTTTATTTCAATTAATTACATAATGTAAATTTTTCTTAACTTTTTCTCAATTTTCTGTTATGTACACTTCCTGTTGCAACTAGGGATGAAACTGGTTCGGATAGTTTCCGTCTGTCCGGACCATTTTTCGGATTCGGATAGTTTCGGTCGGAATTATCCGGAAATTCTCGGATTCGGAAACGAATTCGGATATTTTTTCTCGGAAACGAAAACGAATACAGTAAGGGTACTATCCGTCGGAATCGGAAAACGGTCGGAAACTATCCAGAATTTTTTTCGGATATCCGCAAACATTGAGCAAATTATATAAAAAAGACGTATATATACATAACTTTTTTATACGGAATCAGATGAAGATAAACTTTACATCAACATTGTAGAGCTCGATGAGATCTACAACTTTATTATTGACTATTTTATTATTTAAGGTCATTTATGGGTCTAAATATTCATTATAATATACCATATTATTTTTTTACAAAATCTCAGATCTACAATTCAACGACATCTGATGGAGATGTGTTCCATATCTAAATTGTAGAGCTCAACGGGATCTACCACTTTGTAGTTTATAACATTTGTATTTGAAAGCATTTAAAGTATAATACAAACATTACAAGTTTGAAGATGTGAAGTAAAATAAATAAAATCTCCAATTTATACAATGGTAATTAAGTTATACATCTAGTAAAAGGTCTTGGGAATAGAAAATGATAATCATATTTGCATATGGATCTCTTAGAGGAACAGTCATCAAAATCGATTTTCACATACGGTTGTGGACCGTCTATAAAATTGACGATATAAATGTTGGAGATGTTGAACTAAAATAATAAGCGATATCTCTTCCTTGATCAAGAAACTCAATTTGAGGGGTTTTTTTATATACCGGTAAATATTCGCTACCGTATTCGTTCCGTCTCGTATTCGCTCCGTATCTATATTCGATAATATTCCATTTCATTTCCGTATCCGAGTTTTCGATTCCGAAAAAAAATATGAAAACGAATATGATAAAGCTAGTTTCCGTCCGTTTCCGATCCATTTTCATCCCTAGTTGCAACGCACGGGCACATTTGCTAGTCTTTATTAATTCACATAAATATGACCCGAACCCATGTAATCAAACAACAATCGTTCAATACAATCTCGGCGCATCGCCACCCTTTTTACTTTCATTTATTTTGACGAGCTTTCGGGTTGAGCTGCATCGGTTTTGATTTTCAACTAGAGGTAAAGCTTGTTATGGCAGCTTGCGTTCTCGGGGTTAATGCTTCCATCTTCATGACACTTTAACCCTGTTTATGTAATTCGTCAAGTTATCATGTACACGTCACAATCTATGTTAGTTGCGCTATATAACTTGTTATCGGCTGGTTCTTATTGTTAGGAAACAATCGGTAGAGTTATGTTTCGTTATTGATCTAGATTGCATCGTGTATCTACCATCTTTTGTAGGTTTTCATCATCCTTGCCTAGATCTCATACTTGTCTTTATGCTTAATGCCGCATCGGTTGAGTTCAATCTATTAAGTAATATTTATAATTATGATATCTGGCTTTTTTTATGATCATCGAGAGAGATAGTATCGGGGTTTTAGCCGATCTTACCTGATTTAGCTTTATGTTTTATATGCTTAATTGATATGCTAAATCTGCCCTTTATATTAAGATCTTGTTACAATAAAGTGTGTTAGGCTTCTGTTTGATATATTCTATTTGTTTTAATATCTTAATATAGAGTGGTATCGGATTACTAGCCGATACATGCTAGATTTATCTAATCGCATATGCTATAAGTGTTTATAATCTTTATGTTAATGTATGCTTCGATCTAAGTGATTTATACTGTCTCGGCATGGCGACCGATCTATCCCAATCACTTGGTTTAAATATACATCAACAAAAGGGTTATATAGCATTAATATCTATAGCCGATCGAGTAGATTTAGTCTTATCTTGCTTATTTATAACTGCCGATCGATTCAAATATGACAACGGCTTGAAAATAAATGATACGTCATCGGTGACTGGCCGATCGGCTATCGTTTATGGATTTAACCACGGTTTTTCTTGTCTTTCTTTCTTTCTTGTTGATTGCAGGATCAAATCAATTGGCACGCTGAATCTAAAAGCAAGATTTTGGACCTGCACTGAAGTTAAGCAGATCTTCCAGGCCAGTGTGTGTTTTTCGCATCAACAGTTTTATGATATTCTATATACTTACATAGTTTATCCTCACTTAGTTAGTGCTTAAATGATTAATCTATGGTCCAAATTATCTTTCTCTTTTTTTCTAATTAAGTCATATCACCTCAATTGTTTTTAGCCTTTAGATGATTAATCTACGGTCCAAACTATTTCCCTACTTTTCTTCTTCCATAAAGTCATACCACCTTACTTTTTACGGTTGAATCACTATTCTACAGACTATTTAAATTTAAATTATCATAAACCATATTAACTTACTTAATCTGATCTTATCTAGCTATCTTACACGTTATTTTTTTTATTATTATCATACTAAATTCCCGCAATAATGCGCGGGGTTTTACCTAGTATATATATATACTCCCTCCCTCCGTTTCTGGTTACTACCTTTTTTATAAATTTGGTCAAATTTAAAGCAGTTTGACTTTTGACCAAAGTCAAAATATTTTATAACCTGAAACAGAGTAGCAGAGATGCTCGTGCGTTACTATGGGTATTTAAATTATATGACTATTACTTTTGTGCATTGTGTTTTTTTACGATGGTAGAAAGCAGATACCCTATAATGAGATTAATTTTACGTGAATTTATAATCTATCTTGGTCAGAAAATAAATCCACATAATAAAAGCATGAAGCTAAAATTCTCACTGGTTCCATTTAGCTAAATTGAATTAATGAATTGTCATATTTTTTTTCATAATTTTTCAGCAACTTTAAGCAATTAAGATGGTAACGATGCTATTTCTATATAAAAAAAAGCCCCTTAAAACAGACCGGAAAAGCCCACCAAGCTATGTGGAAGCATGCGCGGCTCCGATTATGCGTGATTCCGCCCAGTCCAACTTCGCACGTGCAGCCTATGAAGCACACCGGCCTAGGGGCGACGCCGACCCGATGCAAGAGGAAAAAGAGGCATCTGATCTGATGGACGGCTCAAATTCCCCTGAATTGATCAAAAAACAAAGTCCACGGAAACCTAACCATAATTTTCATTAATTCCTCCTAGCGTCGCTCCCCATCCCGTCCCCCCTCCCCAACTGGCGGAGCCGCTCCCCCTCCCCCACCGGCGACATCGCTCTCCCTCCTCCCAACGTTAACCCCTTTCCTCATCGTTGGGGCGGTGTCGCCACCCCGGTCCTCGTCAGATCCGGCTTGAGGCTCGTTGGATCTGGCCTTGGGAGGCGGTGGCTTCGTAGCTCGACTGAGCTACCGCCGGTGGCCACTCTATGCCAAATATGGCTTAGGGAGGCAATTGCGGCGCAACTTGACTGAGCCACCGCCGGTGACCACTCCATGTCTCCTCCTCGCCGGATCTGGCCTTGGGTGGCGATGGTGATACCTCGATGGGCGACGACGGCCAACTAATGCCGCTCATGTCTCCGGCGAGGTCTGACGACATGCCAAAGCTGATTGGGAGTGCATGCGATGAATTGAATCATGCCATGTACGGCCAAAGATTGAAACCGGTGAGACCATGATTCCGTTTGCTGAAATTCTGCTTGATTTGGGTTTTTTTTCCTTTCATAAATTATTGTATTTTGGATCTAATTCGAGGAAATTTTGTAACCAACTTTTGTATATTGTATATGCAAGTTATCGTGGTATAACACAAACGGCTGTATATGCAAGTTCTCCTGGTGTAACACCAAATTGTTTAATTTTAGTCCCATATATGTAAAATCCCCATCATAACCAATTTGACGCAGACTTGGGATGATTTTTGTGTGTTGAACTTGAAATGTTGCGGACGAAAAAATGTAGGTGACGACGAACGGATTTTTTTGGTAATCCATACGTGTTTTTTATTATATAATATTATATGTATAGATTTACAACAACTGAAAATGACTCTATCTTTGTTATTTTTTCTACAACCTTCTCTACGAAAAGGAAGCCTAAGTTCTCCTTGCTAGCTAGCTATTATTTGCATTAGGAAAATAGGAGTTCGGCTGTGATTTGCATGCGTGTCAAATCTATTATCCACGTGAAGTAAAAGAAGAATCTATCCACATGCAAAGATAATTGTTAGTCCATCTTGACCTTTTAAACTCTTTCATCGCTGGCCCTTATTATGGATGGAAAGCCGAGTCTCAATGTGAGTCGCGTAACTCGCATTACCTTGCAATTAAATAGATATATACAATGTCAAAAGCGGACAGAAAATAAGAGATAGGAGGACTGCATGATAACTAATGACGCACGCGGATAAGAATTAGACTTGGATACAAACGACTTACCAAACCACCAGCAAAAACATCTTCAACTTTTATAATAGTAGAGATAGAGATATATAAAAATTGCATATAGAGGAATACTCCGTAATGATATTCTCATGCAACTACATTTGCTTTTTTTTTTCACGACAGACGTATAAGATCTGTGACGCATTATGCAGTTTTTTTTTTTTGCGCATTTATGGTGAGCTTTCAAAGTTGCAAACTTGCAATACAAGTACAGAACCGTTGAAAGCCTCGATTACATAGCCCAATACTAGGTGACTGGTACGGCTGGTTTCACAACATATATTGTTACTCCGTATGAACATCTTAAAGAAAGTAAAAAATATAAATAAATAATTCTACCTAGCCATACATTTTTTTCCCTCTTATGATTTCCTAAATATACAAATAAAAAAAAACTTGAAGATGGGCTGTGACATTTGGGCCTAGGCTATTACGTAAAACAGAGCCCAACTCCGTTGAAACAGAGTGGCCTAAACCAAAGCCCTAGGCTCTCCCAGGCTCTTTCTGTTTCCCCAACGCGATAGCACCGCGCTGCTAAATGAGCCGAACCGAGTTACTACCTCTGTCCCAGAATATAGCAACCGAGTTACTACCTCTCATCCTAAGTTGCTATATTCTAAGACGGAGGGAGTAGCCTCTAGCTTGTTTGTAAAACGAACCGAGCCAGCTTGATATCTAGCCATTTTCCCTACCTCCTCACCGAAAAATTTAACAATATGGTACTCAATAGAGGTGGCTTTAATATAATGCTACCCTCTATAATGTCGTTATAAAAATGCCCCTTAATATAGGCGGCTTCTTAATAGAAGGTCACTTTAAGCTGTTTTGACGGTTTTTTTAAATTTTGTTTACATTTTTTTCGCTCGCGAAATGACCGAAATACCCCTTAGTATCGTTTAGATCAGAATGCGTTTCTCCTCTCTTTCTCGCTACTTCTTCTCGGCGCGCTAGGGGCCGACGCCGCCACCGCCGCCCCAACCGCGCGCGCCCTCCCGGCCGCCGCTGCCGAGAGGAGCTAGGGGACGACGCCGTCACCGCCGTTCCCGGCTGGCCGCCGCTGTCGTCGCCCGTCCGCGCGCGGCCGAGAGGAGCTAGGGGACGACGCTGCCACCGCCGCCCCGGCTGCACGTCCCCGGCTGGCCGCCGCTGCCGAGAGGAGCTAGGGGACGACGACGCCACCGCCGCCCCGGCGCCGCCCCGTCTGCACACCCCCAGCCGGCCGCCGCTGCCGTCACCCGTCCGCGCGCGGCCCGACTTCCTCTCGGCTGCTCGGGCCGACGCCGCCGCCAACGCCGCGCCGTCCGCGCGCCCCCTCTGCAGCGCCGCCGCTCCCACTCCAGCGCCAACGCCGGGAAGGAGTCGCCACCGCCGCCGGGGAAGGAGACAGGGGTATTTTTGTTATTTCGCACGTCATTTGTGATTAAAAGTCTCAAAACAGCCCAAAGTGGGGTATTCTATTAAGGATGGTATTCTGTTAAGGCCACCTCATTGTTAAATTTCTCCCTCCTCGCCGCGCCGCTGCGCCTGGTTCCACAAGGTGTCAAGGTCTACGCCCATGGCGGCGACTCCGGCGGCGGACAGCCGCCTCCTCGTCATATACGCCTCGGAGACCGGGAACGCTATGGACGCCGCCGAACGGGTCGGCCGCCAGGCCGAGCGCGGCGGCTGCCCGGCCGTCAACGTCCTCCCCATGGACAGCTTCGATCCCGTAAGCTTCAAACCCTTGAATCCCCAGGGCCACGGTCCTCTCGCCTGACCTCTTGTGATCACAGCTCGACTTGATGCGTACGCTTTTTTTTTTCTTTCAGAGTTGCCTTCCGAGCGAGAGGTTCGTGGTCTTCGTCGTGTCCACCACGGGGCAGGGCGATCCCCCGGATTCCATGAAGGTACTGGGGATGTGATCCGTTTGGTTTGGTAGGATCTACGTTTTCGATCTACTAATTGGGTTTTGATTCTGTTGCTTTTGGGCGTGGCAGGGGTTTTGGAGGTACCTTCTTAAGAAGAATTTGGGTGCTAGGTGGCTTGAAGGGGTCAGATATGCTGTGTTTGGGCTCGGAGATTCAGGCTATCAGAAGTACAATGTGAGTCTTCTAGCTTGATTATTAGCTTGCTATTGCTGCTGTAGTTTACTGTTTTTAGGTATTGTTAGCCAATTATTATTAAGGCCTAATTTGGAATGTTTGAAATTTTCCAAGTTCCTGTGGCTCTGGGGATTGAACTATTTCCTATGATTCCTTTTCTTCCAAATATGCTTGTGAAGCACAGCGCAGGATAAATGTTATAGCAGCAGTTGATGTCTTTCTCAAATTTTTGGGATCTTGTGAGTATGATTTTGGGAAACCTATTTGTACCTTAGCGATGACTTGTTGCTATGGTAATTGCTTGTAGTGTAATAATACCAAAGGTTTAGAAGTTCCTTTGAGTTACTACAATAGCTTGAGTAAAGCATTTGAAAGCTTGCTGAGGGCTATGGCCTATTTAGTTTGTCATTCTGTACTCTAAATATTACTTCTGTTGCATGTTCCACCATGCTGATATAGTGGCATCTTTTGTTTCCATCAAAATTTATCAAAGCAAATCCAGGCTAGTCCTACAAATGTTTGTTTTTCACAAATCATAATTATTATGGCTTGGAAACTTGTCAAGGGTTCCTGTTTCTGTTCTCTTCACTGATGTTCATCTGCTGCAGTTTGCTGCAAAAAAGCTCGATAAAAGGCTTTTACACCTTGGTGCAGAACCAATCATACAGGTAGGCTTGGGAGATGATCAACACCCTTCAGGGTATGTTTTAATTCCGTTACTTCTTCATTTGCTATTGTTTCCATACCCGACATGCAAGTCCTGAAGAAGTTAGGTGCCAAACATTTTCCTGGTTGCCAAAATTTGTGCATTCTCCTTTTCTCTTCTCAAACGATTCCTCAAGTTTACTAAGCAATTCTTTTGTTGCTGTTTACCAGATATGAAGGAGCTCTAGATCCCTGGTTGCTGTCTTTGTGGGAATCACTGAATCAAACAACTCCATCGCTGTTACCAAGAATGTATGATATCATTAATCCAGATTTGAGTATCTTAGGAGATGCAAAAGTCGAAGTCATCTATCACTCTTCTGACGAGGCTCAACAAGATTCTAACCTTTTGGGTATGAAGTGACAATCTTTTAATATTTGGTGACTGCAAACAATAGGGTAATATTTCTTTTAAAATTCTAACATCCCGTTTATTCATCAGATTTCAAGAATTTAATTCAGAGAGCGCGCTCAATGTCCCCTTCTCTACAGTTCTATAATAATGACAAAGAACCACATTACATGTTACAGATGGTACGTTCTGTATCCTTTCCAAGAGCTAAAATTTGAGTCACCTTTCATGTTATTTTTGTCATCCATATTTCGATTAATGGTAACTCATTTATAATCTGATACTCTGTATTGAGGTTAAGCTTACTATGCAGTTCTGATTATAGCTATACAGTCATCTCAGGGTATACTCGGCACTTGCACACAACATACTGTCGTATGCCGTGTAAAGGGTAGAAGTTGTAACCCATAATTCAAATATTATATAAGTTCTATTGAACCAAACTGGCACTGACACTTAAAGTTCAATAGTAAACTTACTGGTGACTGCTGAGCATAGTATAAAAACTCGGACCGGACGTCGAACCGGTGAAGGCTTCGGTTCACCGGTCCAACGGTTCAACCGTTGGGTCGCCGGTCCGACCGCGGTTTTCAAGTATTAAAATATTTAGTGTTTATTGCATACCACAACGATCAATGTGGTGTAGTGGTGGGAACCTTAACGCTCCAACCAGGAGACCAGGGATCGAATCCCACGCTACACCCCATTTTTGCACAATAAAACATAATTGGGCCTTAGGACTTGGGCAGCCCATTAGGGAAGATGCCGTCCGGTGGCCCAGCTCGTATGAGCCGGCCGGTTTATGAGTCCCCGGTTCAGCGGTTTTTCTTGAAAACCGTCCGGTTCAGCCGGTTCACACCGGGTCAATTACATGGACGGTCCTGAAAGCAAACTGAGCGGGTGAAGAAGCTGGTTCCAGTTTTTTCCGGTTGAACCGCCGGTCCGGTCCGGTTTTTTCTACTATGCTGCTGAGACACATTTTACTGGATCTACTTTTCTATTTGTGCTGAACATACGCTTTCTGTAGTTTAAAGGATTATGCTGTTGTTTGTTCTAACTTCTGAGACACCTAGACTAATTGCCCATTGTGGGGATGTCCTACCTGTTGCAGCATTATTGAATAGATTTGATGATGTAAAAATTGTTTTGTGAACTTGTGATTTGGTAGTTTTACCTTTATATGCTTAGTTTTTTGTTGTTGGTTGATGAGATTGCTAAACTTTTTTAGGTATCAAATCGGTGTTTGACTAAGGAAAATTCTGATAGAGACGTGCGCCACTTTGAACTGGAAAATCCATCTTCTGTATGTTCTTTGTACCATTTATGATGTATTACCACAATAACTTTGTTAGGTGTAATATAAACAGATTGAAATTGTCTCTTTTTTTTTTCATGTTAGGGCATCACTTATCAAGTTGGCGACGCGCTAGAAATTCTACCAAGTCAGAGTCCATCAGCTGTTGACTCTTTCATTGAACGCTGTAAATTGGATCCAGATTGTTACATAACGGTATGGGGATCTGTATTGTGGTTTCCGTTATATCATGTGGAATAATTACTTCTACCTTTGTGATTTTCTCTGCCACATATGCAACTTTATTTAGTATTGTCATACTTTTACTGTATGATTTCAAATTGGGAGCTTGATGCCTACTGTTTACTGGGAAAAAAATGAAATACTAACAGGATTTTCATGTTACTAGCAAGCAATCATCCACGTAGTCATTTTTTAAAAACAAAAAACACGTTGTTCTTGATTTTATCCCCCAAAGAATGTCGAGACATTTAGTTATTTCTTTGATATCTTCTCAATCAGTACCAACCTGTTATAGTTATGTAGCTACTAGAGAGGATATTTTTCCTTTTGGTCTGCCCAGGTACGAGCCAAGGACAGGGTTAAAGTTTCCAAAGGTTCACTTTTGAAAGATCGTATCAAGTTAAAAACCTTTGTTGCTTTGACAATGGATGTCGCATCAGCTTCCCCTCGGCGATATTTCTTTGAGGCAAGGCATCATCCTTAATGCCTTGTTTATGCAACAGCTTTTTTGTTTTTTTTTATTTCTTATTGATTCTTGTGATATCCTGATGCCTATAAGGAAGTCTAATGTTTTGTTGTAGGTCATGAGCTTTTTTGCAACGGCTGAACATGAAAAGGAAAAGCTTCAGTATTTTGCATCTCCGGAAGGAAGAGATGACCTTTATCAGTACAATCAAAAGGAGGGCCGAACTATTCTAGAAGTAAGCAATGCATTTAGTGAAGATTTTTCCTAATAATGTTCGTGCAGTACATGCCTCAGCTTTTTAGCTGATACATGACAATAGGCCTTCGTTCTTTTAACTCTTCATGGTTCAACTCTGACATGTGTTTGTTTTTTTTGCTGCTTTTAGGTATTGGATGATTTTCCCTCTGTACAAATGCCTTTTGAATGGTTGGTGCAACTAACGCCTCCATTAAAGAAAAGAGCCTTTTCCATATCATCATCTCCATTAGCAAAACCAAATCAAATACACTTGACTGTTAGCATAGTGTCATGGCGTACTCCTTTCAAAAGGATGCGGCGGGGTCTCTGCTCTTCATGGCTGGCTGGGCTAAATCCAAATGAAGGTATTCCTCGCTTCTACTTAATTACATAGAGACCTCTATGCGTGTGTTTTCTTCTGTTCTTTTTTTAGGTTGATTGCTCCTCATTTTGCGTGCCATAGTATTCTATTCAATTAATCCTAACTCCAGCTCTGCACACTGCCATGATAAAAACTGGTTACAAGTCATTCAATCCTTTCTTACAGTATGTTATTGTGCAGAAAATCTTATACCATGTTGGGTACACCACGGTTCTTTGCCTCCTCCACATCCATCGACTCCACTTATTCTTATTGGACCAGGAACTGGATGTGCACCATTCCGTGCATTTGTTGCGGAAAGGGCTGCACAGAGTACATCAGAAGCAACAGCACCCATTCTATTCTTCTTTGGCTGTAGAAATCAAGAAAATGATTTTCTATACAAGGACTTCTGGTATGCTCATGCCCATGACCAGGGGGTATTGTCCTCGAAAAATGGCGGTGGTTTCTTTGTTGCCTTTTCTAGAGATCAGCCTCAAAAAGTCTATGTGCAGCACAGGATAAGGGAGCAGAGTGCAAGAGTGTGGAATTTACTGAAGTCTGGGGCTGCAATATACATTGCAGGCTCGTCTACCAAAATGCCAGCTGATGTTACAGCTGCACTGGAAGAAGTTATCTGTCAAGAAACCGGTTGTTCAGAAGAGGAAGCCTCGATATGGCTCAGGAAACTAGAAAGGAACGGCAAATTTCACACTGAGACCTGGTCATAGTTATGGTAGTTTCTAATCAAAATGGCTTAAAAACGTACGCATCGTCAGGTTTCCACAAATGTGTGGCAAATAACAAACAGAATTTTGGTGTAGATCAGTGTTGTTAAAATTGGAGAGGTATATTCACGTCCACATACATAAATGAAAAATAATTCCTGGATAAAACAATTACAATTGGAAGACATAGCACGTCGGTTTAACCCCTTTACTTCCGGCTGGATGATGAAGATTTTGGAATGAGGGTGAAGAGATATGGTTTTGATTTTGGATACTCTTGATGAATGATGACACAAGAAGAGAACATTTCATTAGAATTCAGGTGAGAGCATCACACACCAGCTCATGATGCATTTGATACCTCTGTATACCTTCGTTTCCATGCAGTTTCTGTTGGACTTCTAAGGATGCAGACTGTTGACACCGGTTGATAGGGATTCTTTAGTTCTTGCTACAATATGGTTAATATTCATTTCAACAATCATTTTGCACAGCGAAATGTTGCTAGTATTGTTGTTTGTCTTGTGGTTGTGAATTTAGACCCTACCTGCCATCTAAAGTATTATCCTCAACCTTAAGCAGACTGTTGATTTGACTTTCCATGGTGATGTGAGATTTATTTGGTTAGTACTGGAGCTAGATGGCGCCGTGGCGAGAGCCACCTAGGCTGTGGTTTGTTCACTCCAAAATTGAAAATTTGGTTAAAATTGGAACGATGTGATGGAAAAGTTGAAAGTTTGTGTGTGTAGAAAAGTTTTGATGTGATGGAAAAGTTGGAAGTGTGAAAAAAAACTTTGGAACTAAACACGGCCTTCAGTTCAGTTCAGTTGGCCTAGTTTGCTACCCAAATGTTTATGCAGGTAACACTAACAAGGAGATAAGAGAAGTAAAATACCAGTATGGCTGTGTTCAGTTCCACCAAAAAATTCTTTGACGTACACGGACGTATATTTGAAGTATTAAATGTTTACTTAAATTTTTGACGTATACGGACGCGTATTTGAAGTATTAAATGTTTACTATAGTACCACATTATCAAATCATGATGTAATTAGACTCAAAAGATTCGTGTTGCAATTTACATGTAAACTGTGTAATTTTTTTTTCCACATTTAATGTTTCATGCATGTGTAAACATTTGATGTGCCGGAATTTTTGGAAGTTTAAAGGGGACTAAACAAAGCCTATGTTTATTATTGCATTCACATACTGAACTATACATAAACTAATCCACTAGGTGCCGGTTTTAGAGTTTCTGGCACCGAGGGACACTATGGAAACTATTTCCTATTTGTTGTACTGTATTAGTGTCCCTCGTGCAATCCTTGTTAACAAAACGAAATCAAACACATTTGACTGTTTGCATTGCCATTAGAATTTAGGTGAGAGCACTGTACTACCATCTTCAGTCTTGGGTCTTGACCCTGCTTGATTGAGTTTCCTTAGGAATGGTCGAACGGAGCTAGATGGCACTGATAAAGAGATAACTAAAAACTTGTCTGTTTATTGTACCCGCATACTAAAACTATACATCAAACAGCAAGCCCACCCGTATCATCTACTAGCAGGCTGGCGATGCTGGCAACACCATCCAAATAACAAAGTACCAAATTGCGTGCATACAAATATGTAAGATAGTAAGACACCATACGGTATAGCACCTGCATGGAGCCTAGCTAGATTCTACAGCATAACCAACCAACTCGATCAGGCGCCAAGATTGGCAGCCGATCATCAGCTAGCCGCTGCGTGTCCAGACGACGTGGTCCTGCGGCAGGAAGTGGCAGACCGGCACCGTGCCTGGCTTCACCTTGAGCACCTGGAACGCGACGTGCTTCGGGTTCCACCCGGCCGTGTCGGCGTGGCACACCGCGACGGCCTCCACGCCCGTGCCGTCCCTGCCGGCCATCGACACCGCGTACGCCCGCGTCGCCCGCGTCAGGTGGCACGCGAACACGGCGTACGCGTACGGCTCCGCGTGGCAGGCGACGAGCTGGTCCTGGTCGCCGCCGGCCGCATCGCGCTTCACCGCCGTCACGGTGTACTCCTGCTCCGGCGACCCTTCCTTCCCGACCACGGTCGACGCGGCCCTCACGTGGCTGGTCCCGAGGCTCGACGTGGCGAAGTCGACCATGGACTCGAGCGACGTGGCGCACGCCTTCTTCTCGCCCTCCGCCGGCGGCGCCTCGCAGTCGCGCAGCGTCTGCGCCATCTCCGCCGCCTCGACGGAGCCCGGCTTCACGGAGAAGCGGCTGAGGATCTCCGGGACCTTCTCGGAGGAGAACGGCATGGCGTCGGCCTCGCTCCTGGGGAGGAACTTCTCTCCGGCGGTGGTGGCCGTGAAATGTACGGTCATCGTCTTCCCGGGGTGGAGGTCCTTCTCCAAGAAGAAGAGCGCCACGTTGGGGTCGTCGTGCAGCTGCGTCTCCGTTGCGGCGTAGTTGTAGATGAAGGGTGCGACGTTGACGTGGACAGGCTTGCCCCGGGGCTTCACGTTGACGCCGACGCCGCCCTTCCCGACGCCGACGGTGGTGCCGCCGGGCTTGCCGTAGCCTGGCTGCACGTTCACGCCGACGCCGCCCTTACCGACGCCGACGGTGGTGCCGCCGGGCTTGCCGTACCCAGGCTGCACGTTCACGCCCACGCCTCCTTTCCCGACGCCGACGCTGGTGCCGCCGGGCTTGCCATAGCCAGGCTTGACGTTGACACCCACGCCGCCCTTCCCGACGCCGACCGTGGTGCCGCCGGGCTTGCCGTTGCCAGGCTTCACGTTCACGCCGACGCCACCCTTGCCTACATCAACGGTTGTGCCGCCGGGCTTGCCGTGCCCCGCGTCGACATGGACGCCGCCCCCGCCGACGTTCACCGACGTGCCTCCGCCTGTATAGTAGGCAATCAAGGAGAAGAGAGTTCGTTAATAAGTTGATATAAGTAATTTGTATCCAGAGTGTATCAAAGCTGTTAGCTTAATCACCTGCAGTGCTGAGAAGCTGAGAGAGCGAGCTCGGGATGGGAGTGTTGGGAAGAGCTGATTTCCAGTATTGCTCCGGAGTCCGAGCGGCATGGCTTCCTACTGAAGCGATCTGTATGCAAATTTACAGGTTACTACAGTTTCAACGTGTTTCAGATCAGTACTCCAGCTTGAATAATATAGTACTACTGATTTTGCTGATTCTATCAAACGTGAAGCTCAATCGCCATCTCTCAGTAGCTCTATACATTCAGAAAGTGACCAGCTATGCAACTAGCACAGCAAAATCAGAGTAGCTTTGCACCTTGCTGGGTGAACTCGACCTTCACATGTAACCGACTACAGCACTGGCTTATTGTTGTTCAACTGGCTTTCCACAAAAGTTCATTTTTTTTTTAGATAACACAAAAAGTTACTTTTAGGTATGAGCATATACTAATATAATACATGCTGAGAGTTTGAAACAGAAAAATGCTGTGACTCAGCTGAATCTTTAACTGGCATGTGGCATGCAACACATAACAGCCATCAAAACAGGGCAGAACAGAGCATTTCCTTACAAAAATAACACCGCCCTATGCATGTACTCCAAGAGCGTCGGAGATGATGAGAAAAATAAATAAATAAATAAACAGACGAGCTGCCTGATAATGAGGAACTGACCAACAGGAAGCCAAGGAGGCAGGCGAGGAGCCTATCCATGGAGACGCCAATGAGCAAAACCTGACGAGGCAAAGATTGGAACGATGCAGGTGATGCCGTGATGGCCCTTGCACCCAACACAGATCCGGGTTTATTTATAGAACTGGGTCAGGGAGTAGCTAGGGAGTTGGGGGAATTAAATTGGCACAAGCCAAATTAATCGCGCTGAGCAATACAGCAGCACTAGCGCCACTGCTACGCCTGTAACAGTACCAGTAACCACTGTGTTACTCTGCTCCTAGCTAGAGATCGCTGTGTTGCTGAATGCTGACACGCAGAGATCACCGGAGATGGTACACCTAACAGTTACCGGTGCTAGCTACAGAGACTCCAACGCAGCCACAATTGGCTCAACCGTCCCTGCCTCAGCTGAGCTCGCGTTATTGAATGCCGCCCGCCGGCCATCGCCATCGCCGTCGCCGTCGCCGTCCCATGCCGATGCCGGTATGCCGCATTGCCACCGTCGCCCTCCACGTACGTACATGGATCTCCTCCGGTTGACGGTTGCGCGGTGAACTCATATCACCCGATCCTTCTAGTGTATAAGAACGCAAGCAATCACCGGACCAATCCATGGACCATATCGAACAGATGAACACCATAATTAAGCGTCCATCTCTGGTAGTTGTAGGATGTAGTTTCAGGGTACATATTGTCCATAGAAGTTATTAAATCTAGCCATGCTGGCCGGCATGTACCCGTGTACGTTGTACGGGCTAGATCAAGCGAGTGCGTGTATCAAATGGCGCAACCTAATTAGCTAAACAGTCCTGCGATGACAGAGCAATGCTGTTTGCGACTTTGCGTGCATGTAGCAAGCCTGAATGGCCACTAATGGAGTGTGGAAAACTGGGCAGCTCGTCTCACTTTCGGTTGGGAGTTGGCTGGAGACATGCGCAGGAACTTGAAGGTACAAGAGCTGAATTTCCCCTGCCATACGTCGCGCACCCACCACCTTTCCGCCGCCGGATCATGAATTTGACTCATGGTTGGCGAAGGATTCTTTCTCCAGATATATTTCATGGTTCTACTAACCTAGGGTTTAAGCAAATGGATCAGAAGTACGTTGCTATTTCCTAAGAACACTGTTGAGACTGTTAGTTAATGCACAAAACACTGCTCAGCTGTCATTAGTTAGGGTGAATTACTTGTTATGCATACCCATGTTCAGATGTTCTTAACTGCTTTCTCCCATGGTGCAGTGCAATGCCACCGTACCAAGCCTGAAAGTGATCGAGATCGAGACTTTTACCTTCCTACTCTCCCCTGCAGGTACTTAGTTTCCAGAACCATCCCCTCAAATGAGCTACTAGTACTTTGTAGTATGCTTAATGTAATGCGATCTGGATGGCTAAACTCTACCTGCTTGTGTACGGTCCTTTTGCAACGTTGCAAATGCTTCCTAGTTTATGACATACACTGTGCTGATCCATTGAAAGTAGCAACCAATCGAGCTGCACCGACACTAGAAATGGTGAGTTACGTAGTGAAGCGATCTGATCATCTGATCCAGTAGTATGTTTTGGTCGCAAACAGATTATCATGACTGACGGTGAGTTGGTGACGATGGAAGATTTCACCCAAAGAGAGAAAGAATGTACCATTGTTCTGGCCAGTAACCACCGAGAGTCGGTTAACGCGCCGTGCCGCAATATCGATTCTTTCCAAACTCCAGAGGCATTAAACTACTGGTTGCACTGCTTGTCTGAAAGACCGACAAATCTTCAAAGACTGCCTGATGAATATATGGCATCTGAATGCGTGCCGTCAATCATAAATACTCTGTCCGTCTCAAAATATGAAATTTTTTAGGTGAACGAGTCATGTCTTAATACTACGAATTTAAAGATGCTATTATCTAGATTCATAGTTCTAGCATGTATCTCATTCATCTAAAAATATTTGCCGTCGATCATAAATACTCCATCTGTTCCAAAATATAATTTTTTTAGGTGAACAAGTCATATCTTAATACTATGAATCTGAACATCTTATTATCTAGATTTATAGCACATTTCTTATACCTGGGAACGGAGGAAGTACATTACCACAGTGCCATGTGCAAGAAACAACATGTACTAAACACAAAAAGGAAATGGGATTAAATCGGATTCATCTTCCATGTGCATTTTCGTTATTTTTGCTGCATCGTTATTTTTCACCGGAGCCGTGTTTTACCATCGATTTGGCTATTCTTCGCATCCACGACGAGACGTTAAACTGGCGGTAAGCCAGTACGGCTCTCCTTAATTACGTCGTGGAGGTTGGACGTTGGTTGGTAGTACGACGTTACGTGCGAGTGACTGCGAAGCCATCCTTAATTTGCCACGGAAAACACCTTTTCTAGATGCGATGGTTAACTAAACTACTCGATCGTTAATTATGTTTTTGCGAAATAAGTGTCAACAGTTAATTCTGGTGTGCGTGTCGGAACTATACAAAGATAGTTGAACAAAGCTGGCACAGTGGCCATCCAAATTGACGAGTACATCACTTCGTCAGATGCAACTTCATACTTTCCAATCATAATTCCAAGTCCAAGTCCAGTTCGGCCTCCGAAGACAGCACTAACTTCAAATGGACCTAACGATTTCATGCCAACTCTGATTTGAGAGATCTTGGACTTCGTGAAAAGCTTATCTCGCTACCTATCAAACGCATCCGGTCTTATGTCCAAATTTATCTCGAGTCAACGGGAATCACCAAAACAAGGCAGTGCTGTTGCTGAAACCGAACTTGGGCCTTAGGCCTTGTAATAGACTAGGCCCCCTCCACCTCCACGAATTTTAACTTAACCCTAGCTTTATTTTTCTCTATAAATAGCTTTGTACATCCTAAAAAACAATTGGGTTTTGTTTAGTTGAATTTTGCCAAGTGCCATTCACCTTGTCTCTAGTTCTCGCTCGATTAATCGGCGACTATTGATTCAGAGCCCCCAATAGTTGGTGTGTTGATTTGCCGGGTCGATTAACCACTTCAATCGCAACTATTCTTTTGTGCTTAATCACCTATTCGCAATATTTAGATTGCATCTTATTTTGTTCTTGCAGTGTTATCTCGTTTGCATTGCAGGGATCATCAACCGCGCGTCACGGTTGGTACGATATCGTTTGTGGTGTAGCGATTGTACGGTGTTCTGGACTTGTTTTGGTTGGTAGCCACATTGTAAACGTCACACTCGTTCAAAGCGAGAGTTATCCCCTCACAAGAAGATCGGGCCACGAGAGAGCGTCATCACAAATGATTCCGGATTCGCAGCAATGGCCCCATGAGCACCAGCATGGACACTATTCACAGTACTCGAAGGAGTAATTTGGCCGTTTCACCTAACCTAACAGTCATCTTGTTCATGGTGGGAGGTGAGATCGCCCTGCGGCCCTGCCACATTTTTTGCAGTTGCTTTACTTGTACAAACCTTCTTCACTTCTTGTAGTGGGCAAAAATGGAGAAGATAATCTCTGCAACACCTAGGAAAGATTGAGCACCGGACAGATTGATCGCCAAATGATACTTGCTCGCTAAAGTAGCAGCAGGACAATGATCGCCTTGTGATGGAATGGAGAATTATTCAGATTCGGATTAATAGACCCAACTTTTGGATTAAAACAGGGCTTGATGGGGTGCATCCTTGTAGCTGAAGCTTTGCTACATTGGATGTTTTTTTTACTTCTTCATGTTGGGCTTTATGTATTTGTCAGGTGGTAAGAGAGCTATAGTGTGAATCTATTCCGTTCAAAAAATAGTGTGAATCTATAGTTCGTAGCCCTTCCCTGTATGTGTTCTGTTCGTCTGTTCCTATGGAGCCAATATCTGCAGAAAAGCTCGTTCGCAAAAAGTATCTGCAGAAAAGCACTGCATCGGCATTCTGTCGGCACTCGGCACCCATGTTTCTCAGTTGGGCCAAGGAGCGTACCTTTCAATAAGACCCAGGCCTACATTGGATTTGGCCCAATGTAGTCGCTTTCGTTTTGAGAGATTCCCAATTGGAAAAAGTACGCCAGAGGTCCCTCAACTTGTCATCGAGTTACAAAATCATTCCGAACCACAAAACCATATCCGACCAACTCACAAAACGGAGCTAAGTCAGTGTGGGACCCATATGGGCCCCACATGTCAGGACGCCACCTAAGCACACTCTCTCTTCCCCCTCCTCTCACTTCCTCACTCTCTCTCTCTCACTTCTCCTCTACAGGATCACAGCCGGTAGGGGAGGAGTGCCGGCGGCTGGCGGAGGAGGAGGTCCGGCGCGGCAGGTGCGGCGGGCGCGTCCGGCGGCCAACAGGGGAGGAGGGCCGGCGCAACGGGCGCGGCCGGCGGCCGGCAGGGGAGGAGGCCCTGGCCCGGCGCGTGCGGCGGGGCCGTCTGGCGGCCGGCAGGGGAGGAGGGTCGCTCGCGGCGAGCGCGGCTGGCGGCCGGAAGGGGGGAGCGCAGCGGAGAGGAGGGCCGGCGCGACGGGCGGCGGGGAAGGAGCGGGGATGGGATGACGATGGGCGGGGAGAGGAGCGGAGGTGGAGACGGACGTGGTGGCGGCGCCACCGGCGACGGTCTCTTCCTCGCCTTCGCCTCGCGTCGTCTCGCTCTCCGCTCTGCTCGACGGGAGGCGACTCCAGCGGTCGCCCGCGCGTCCTCCTAAACCTGGCGGCGTTGGCCCTCGTTGGCGGCGGCGACGCTAGCTGGCGAAGACGAGCGGGGAGAGAAGCAGCGGCCGACGGAGAGGAGCTTGGCGTTGGTGGTGGCGGCCGTCGGCTAGACCCAGCGGGCGCCGTCCTCTACCAGGAAAGCGTAGCGGCGAGACCGGACGTCGAGCCCGGTGGGCTTGTCGGAGAGGTCGAGCTCGACACCCATGGCGTGCGCAAGCTCCCCGTTGCCGTCGGAGAGGAGGAGCACCTCATCACGGTGGCATCATCCGCGACTTTGCAGACTCGCCGGCCTCCTCGCTTCGCCCCGTCGGCCTCCTCCCCACCTGCCGGTTGCGGTGGCGGTGGTGGTGGCGGTGGGGGCGGCGTGGGGGAAGGCCCTCCTGGTCCGGTGCTCCCGCGCTGTCGCTTCCTCTCATCTTCTTCTCCATGGCCACTATAAATACACAATACACCTCGCCATGCACACTCCCAGGCCCAGCACACAGCAAGCAGCAGTAGCAGCGGCAAGCTCGAGCTAGCTACAAGTACAAGCTAGCAGCCTAGCAAAGCTCGATCGATAGCAATGGCGGCGAAGGTGGTGCTTGTTCTGGCGGTGAGCCTCCTCACCGTGGCCATGGCGGCGAGCGCCTGCAGCTCCGACTGCCCGCCGGCGCCGAGGCCGAGGCCGACGCCCAGTACCGGGTCATTGTCGAGCCCACGCGACGCGCTGAAGCTGCGCATGTGCGCCAACGTGCTCGGCCTCTGCTGCTCGCTGCTCGACGGCCTTCTCCCGTGTCGCAGCCGCCGCCCGCCGCCTCCTCCTGTCACGCCTCGCCCCGGCGGCCTCCTCCCCAGCTGCCGGTCGGCTCGCCCAGAGAAGAGAAGAGAAGAGAAGAGTGAGAGAGAGAGAGAGAGGAGGAGGAAGAAGGGAGAGCCGGAGAGGAGGCGAGAGACAGAGGATGATGACGTGGCATACTGACATGTGGGGCACATGTGGGTCCCACGCTGACTCAGCCGCCACGTTGGATAAAACCAATTTCAAAACCACCGAAGGATCTAAAGTGACCGGTTTTGATTAGTTGAGGGACGCCGGATATCTGGTTTTGTGGTTCGGGGACGATTTTGTATCTCGATGACAAGTTGAGGGACCTTCGGTGTACTTTTTCCTTCCCAGTTTGCTCTTTTCGCCGGGTCATTCCAGGGTTTTTCAAACCGCCGGAGCCGGGGGTCACCGCGCCCCGACAGTAAATACGGTTAACGCACGGTAACTGTAATAACCGTGGTAAACCATATGAAACCGTGTAAATTTTATCAAAATTTTAAATTATTTTTTAAAATTTATTTAAATTTAAGGAGGTTACCGTGATTTCTTTTATCGTACCCCGCGGTAAAACCGCCATTCCCAATTTGCTCTCACACAGAGAATGCCCATCTCTGTCACTGTCGCTGAAAAAGAACCAGTTTTTAGTAAACGAATCCAATTCATCTTTTTCCCCAACTCTCTCTCCAAGAGTCCAAATCTGGTTCCGTGAAAATATCTACAAAAAAGGATATTACAGGTTGAATGTCACGAGCACATGTTACCATGTTAAAAGTGGATCTGTAATCGCCTGTCCACTAAAGAAAATTTACTGAAGAAAAACATTGTTCACGAGGCAATCTGTGACATCTGCAATCAGAAAGATGAAACAACTAATCATTTGTGTTTCTCCTGTCCGTTCGCTCAGGCTTTCTGGACGCAGATCAACGTTCAACCGCAAGCTCAAGACGTCACGCAGTTCCATCGTTTGGATCCAACTACGCAAGTGCCGGCGCTACACTGGCAGGTCTTCTTCCTGCTTTGCATGTGGGCTATTTGGAATCATCGATACGATGTTGTTTTCCGGGGGAAAAGCTCCTCACTAAGAGCCTGCCTACAACGATGCATCACCGAGGCAGCTCTCTGGGCAGAGAACTTAACGGAAGATGATCGATTTGTAATCTCTGTTTGGAAACAAATCTTCTCCTCCCCCTTACAATCTATCAATCTTTTGTAATAAACTTCTTACCTCTAAATGAAATGACAAATTCAGGTGGGAAACTCTCTCCCCCGGTGATTTAGTAAAAAAAAAAAAGTGGATGGCACCAAAGGTCGGTAATGGACGGGATGAGTTCGAGGCTTCGAGCAGGGGGGGTGTTGGTCTTGTCATCGGTGGACATTAGTAGCCAAACCGAAAGGATGGATACGAATTAACCACGCGAATAAGTTAGGTTGTTTCAGATCAGTTATTTCGAAGATGGAATTGACAGACCGCCACCAATGTTTCAAGCTTGGTGGTTTCTTCATGGTATATAGTACTAACTTCAAGGAGACAAATCAACAAACTGTGATTTCTATTGTGATGAAAACCTTGGATTAGTAGCCTAACTATGACTGGATCCAGGGATTTGGATTCGGGGTAGTACTTAAGACTGTTCGATGCAAATTCAAGGGTCTAAACTAATTCTATGTAATACTGTTCACACGTAGACGTATTGTATCATCAGATATTAATTGTTCATTGAAAAATAGATGGCTACGATTGTGTGGAATTGGGATCAGGTCACAGCAGTGACTGCACGTTAGCAACTGCACACAACGTGGAGCGTCTATTTTTATGATCAACGGTCCAGATCTAAAGTTACAGTAGCTACGTGAACAGTATCCGCGCTACAGTGTTACTGCTACAGTAACCATGAACAGTGCTCTGCTCGATCCAGGCCATCCAATATGTATCCGACGATGAAACTGCTACTGCTTAGGTTGCAGTCGCTATTGCGACTGCACCTCCAAATCCGATTGTGTGCGATCTCTAACGTGCAATCGTAGTTAAGACTACTGGATCTCGCAGCCATCCAATTTTTTAATTGAACGGTTATAAGACCTGACGCTACAGTTCTACTATTGCTAGTTTGCTACAGTACGTTCATAGGCATCGCAGAGAGGATTAAGAGCCTAGCTTGAAAGAAGAGAGTGGTCTACTGTCCAGAGCATAAGCCTAATATTTCTCTCTGAGAAGTCGTAAGCACGATACATTGAACAAAATAGGCGTTATTAGCCCCTTGATAGTCGATATATACACACAAATCCAACGATAGCTACTTAGCCAAACTCTCCTATTATGCTTAAGTACACTAACTTAACAGTAGGCAACTAAACCGAGGCGAAGTTACACTGTTGTTATATATACAACGGGGGACTGCGTACGTGTACACCTATCTGGCCCTGTTGCGGCTAGTAGAACACTTGGCCAAGAACAGAGAACGGGAACGGCACGGTGCCTCTGCTCTGCGCCATCTCGGCCGCGTCGCCGCCGGTCGTCACGCCGCCGCGCCCCGTGTCGGCCCCGATCCGCCGCCTCTTGCAGGGATCGGACCCGTTGTTGCCGGCCGCGGCCAGCTCCTCCTTCTTGGCGAGCATGGCGCGCAGCACGACGCCCGGTTCGTCGGCGAGCTTGGCGAGGAACGCCATCATCTGGCCCGGGCGGCTCTCGGCGGCGCGCAGCCTCTGGTCCATGGCCTGGAGCTCCTCCTCCATGCCCCTCTGCTCGTCCCGCAGCCGCTGCACCGCCTCGATGGTGCCCCGCACCTCCTCCCCTTCCTCGCACAGCTCCCTGCACCCCGGCGCCGCCCCGCCCTTCTTCTTCTTGCGCACTATCCGCGGCAGCAGCTGCGCCTGCCCCCGCAGGAACGACTCGTGCGCGAACTCCCACCTGTCCGGATCCACCTTGCGGAATCCCTGAGAGAGAAGACAGCAGCAACGGAAAGAGTTACAACCATGACGACACACGAAGCCACACACAGAGCTATGCACAGATGGCAGAAGCAGAGGAGGCGCATATACATACGTAGGTGTTGAGCTGCCGGACGAAGCTGGCGAAGTTGCGGTGCTTGAAGTAGGAGGGGAGGAGGAAGTCGGAGAAGGCGGCGGGGTCGAGCACGAGGAACGTGTTGCCGGCGCCGCCCCAGCGCACGACGGCGTTCGTCGACGGGTCGCTCACCATGTGGAACGTCTTCGCCACGAACGGCGCGACGGCGCCTGGTCCGCCGTCGCCGGCGGCCTGGAGCTGGTGGACCTTGCAGTCGCCGCCCATCATGATGCCACAACCGATCGTGTAATTCGCAAGTATCCTCCCGGCTCGGTCGTGGCAGCGCGCCCGCGGAACAGGATAAGAAAAGGCGCTCGCTTTTTCCTCGCTAAGATTTGTTCCGTTCGTCGGTGGGGGCAAGGGAGGGAGTGAGCGCGCAAGATATTTCCGCCCGGGGGCGGTGAGGCCTATATAGCGGTTTCGATCGATATATCTCACGTAGGCTCGGTGCGCGCGCGTGCCGACCTTATCGGGGTCGCGTCGCGGTGGTGGCGGCACGGGCTTGGGCCGCGCGCGCTCGGGCAGGTGGGATGGGAGGGAGTGCCCGCTTGGGGGCTCGGGCGAACGGCGGGAACAAATGGAGGCATCCGATTTGCCCCGTGACGTGGTGACGGGTGGTGCCTGATTTTGCGAGGATTCGGGCTTGTCGCATACGGGCCACGTGTGGCGGCACACGGGCGTAAAGCGTCGCGCTGTCTCCCGCGGCATGGCATCTCCGTTAGGGAAGCTCGCCTCTTCTTTTTTTTTTCTTTCTTGTTTTTCCTATTTTCGATTGCGAAAATGCTTTGTATCATACATCTAACGCAAGCAGAAAAATCGGACGAAAACTACGTAGCTCACTGTCCACTCCACACACTCACATGCTATAATAATTTTCAAAATAATTTATCTTGTAAACTACTTATCTAATCTATGATATGATCACACCATTATATTTATTATAATTAAATCTTTATAACAAGATATCACATCATTATATTCCGATCAAATAAAAACATATGTTTTAATCCGTTAAATTAAACAGACGTGATAGCAATATGTTTTAACATGTGTCTTTATTATGTTTCGTAAAAAAGTTAAATGTTTCAATAACTAAATTTTGTGTTTCACCACGTATAACTCAATATTTCACTAATGACAGAAAAAGTGTGGGACGTTTATGCCCCTACTCTCTCTCTCCTGCCATTCTATTGGCTCTCTCACCATGCATGCATGTGTTAGTGGCCTTAAAAATATTTTTTTTCTTGTAAACTACTTATCCGATGAACGATTCGATCTTGAATTCGTTATAATTAAATCTTTACAACAAGATATCGCATGATTATATTCCGATGAAAGAAAAATATATGTTTCAAACGATACAAACTTATTGTTTCATACGCAATAGTAATATGTTTCACCATGTATTCTCATTGTGTTTCACAAAATTTCTAAATGTTTCAGAGGCTGATTTTTCTGTTTTACCACGTATAACTTAATGTTACACTAACGGTCAATTGAAACATTTGTCCGTCCGATTTATAGCCTCTCCCCAGAAAGATCGGTCATATAAATCTCTTTGTTCGGATCACATCCGATCTTTTCTGGTGTTCTCCTACTCCGTATGAGAGCAGTATGTTTCCTTTGCAATTTACAGTCCATGTAATGCCCCTGAAACAAATGATTTTATGGATGAATTTTATAGGATTTAAACTTTATATTTTTTGTATACTATAAAAAAATATCCCTGCTTTACAACAGATAAGACGTTTTTGAATCAATATATGTTATATTTCTTAGTTTTGGGTCGAAAGCCCATATTTCCTTGTTTTCTAGCATCAACCCAGTCTGTTATCTCCCTCCGCTCGGCCTGTCTCTGTTCGGTCCAGCTCACAAGTGGAGCTATGGGTCTAGCTCGCAGTCTTCAACCTCTGCCATGCCCCTACGATGCCGGAGCCCGAAGCCATTTCTCCCCCCATCAAATTCGGCCAAATCTTTCTTTATCTTCTAAAATTGGTTAGGGCTTTTGATCACTTAATCTCCTCTTTTCGTTTTTCTCAAAATTGGAGTGAACAAAATTCAAGATAAAAACGGTCAGGGAAGCTCGCTGGTCGGTCATTATCGGCGACGATGGAGATTAAATCCGGCGAATTAAAACCGAATTGAAAGGGAAAATTATGAGGGAGAAGTGAAAAATCAATTTTTGCGATCAATTGAAAGAGAAAACGCATGAGGAGACATATCTACGTGGCGGTGGCGCTAGGCTTTCTCTTTCTGTTTTCCTCAAAATTGGAGCAAACAAAATTCAGGATAAAAACGTTCGGGGAAGCTTGCCAGCCGGTCATCATTGGTGACGATGAAGATTAAATCCGGCGAATTAAAACCGAATTGAAAGGGAAAATTATGGGGAAAACTATGAGGGAGAAGTGACGAATCAATTTTCGCAATCAATTGAAGGAGGAAACGTGTGAGGAGACAGATCGACGTGGCGGTGGCGCTAGGCTTTGGCCCGGCGAAGGAAAAAGACGGTGACGAAAAGAAAACCAAAAAACGGGAAGCACTTACCCCCATGTAGAAAAAGAACCGCAACGAAAAAGACAGCGGCGGAAAAAACAGTATGAAAAAACCTGCAAAGGAAGAAAACGGCGACGAAAAAAAATATCTGAATGAACCATAGAAAACCCGGAAGCCTTACAATTTGTTTTATTAGGTATAGATATATATTTTGGACCTTTGAAAAAATGATTTAGCTTTTTAAATCCTATGCAATAGCTTAATATATATGATTTTGAGGAAAAGTTAGTAAGAGCTCTAATCTCTTGAAAAAATTCCTTGAAGTGTATCTTTGTTATTCAATTCCTGTGTTCGTTTTGCAATCTATATAAATGAACAGTTATGTATATTTCTTGTTTCCCAATCTTCTGTAATTTATTTATGTTCTTGTTAAAATTATTATTATTATTATTATTATTATTATTATTATTATTTCTTTTTTAATTATATGTTTTCAAGTAGCCCTATTTTTTTTAGAAAATATATATATAAGCACTGTATACACACACACACACTAAAAAGCCTAAACAAACTCACACACGCAGACACGCTTGTTGTTGTTCCCCCCGTTAACCAGTTCCTTACCAGTTACCAGACGCCGATCTTCTCTTCCCGTAACACCGACTAGAAGGCTAACAGCCCAACACGTTTCTTCAACGACGATGACGACCCCTAAAGAAAAGACACGGCAGATCTGGCAGCTGACTACAGTCATGTGAACTATTCGTACCTGTTCTGCCCATGCACACAGAGGTCACAAACAGCCACAAGGTGCCCCCGACTCCCCGAGCCAACCGCTTTAATCCAAGCCGAGCCTCTGTAGTTATCATCGCCTATCAACCGGGGTCCGAGCTAGGCTCTCACGTCAAGTCACAGGACGCCGGGCGCAACGGGCCCAGCGACGACGATGGAAGTGAGGAACCCGTCGCTAGCGCCGACGTACGTGTCGCGCCCTCCTACGAGGCCGACCCGGCGACCCCGTCGCGTGGCGCGGCCTGTCCCGATCGCGGCTGCGTGCTGGTCCCTCCGCGGCTGCGCTGCCTTCCTCCCTTTACTTCCCCACATCTTAGCGCGCGCGCGCGGCATAGGCGGTTCGCCATCGATCAGTACGTACCCAACTGATCGATCGCCACGGCATGGTGTCCTCGGAACACCAGTATTGCACTTGCACTGGGGTTGATAGCGCCCTCGACGAGTACGTGTAGTTTTCGGCGACCGATCAAGCGGTTCCCCACCGGGCGCGCGCTTTGCGACGATCGTGCCGGCGGGTTAGGGGAAAGCAACGGTAGCCGGGGTGCGCGCGCTCGTTGACAGCGCACGCTCTACGGCGATGTCTCACCCGACATCTCGCGAGCGTCTCATTGGCCTGCGCTACGAACCTATGGACCCTATGGGGGAGTCCGGACTCCGGAGTCGATCTGCACGGCTCACGTGTAAGGAGATGACAGCACAGGCCACTTCCATCCTTCGGTACCAATGTTGCCTCCATCGGTCTTACGCCGTATCAGGCATAGGCGGGGGTTGCTCATAGGTACTTATATACATCTTATGTATATGTATATACTATATATACACATACGTGTGTATATCTATATCTATAACTAATATAAATATTCGTATTTTTCCGGTCGTCACATCTAATTTCGTCCGAGTTTTCGTCCATACCCAATCCAATTAGGTTAGCAATAGCGATAGAAAAAAATTGCAAAAAAAAAATGGCGGCCGCCAACGCCACCACCACCCGCCTCCACGCCGTCCGACCCGCCGCCTCCATGTCGTCGGCCCCCACCGCCGCCGCACCTCCCCTCCACCCGATCTAGCGGAGGGAAGGGCGTCGCCGGCCTTCCCGCCACCGCCGCACAGAGAGAGGGGGGAGAAGTGGAGAGAGTGAGGGGGGTAGGACGTCGCGGTGGCGCCGCCGGTGGGGGAGGGGCGCCTGAAGACGGCGCCGGTGGTAGAGGGACGAGGAGGCGGCGCTGGTAGGAGAGGTGCGCGGAGGCGGCGTCGGTGGGGAAGGGGCGCGGGGAGGTGGCGGTGGGGAGAGACCGAGAGAGGTGGCATGCGGTGAGGGGAGGAAGGGAAAGAAGGAAATTAGGGTTAGGGTTTGTTTGGTTCGGGGTTTTGATGGATTAGAAGCCGATCTGAGCCGTCCATCAAAACGAATGCATCAGATCGGTCCCACGTCGGGCCCGCACGCTTCATGGCAGTGAGAGGAGAAGTTGGGGGAGGCTAATTAGACTTCTTGCTGGGCCGGACAAATGTGCGGGTTGAGGTGGAGGGGAGGAGAAGGGAGGAAAACGGGCCGGCTAGGCTGTGGGCTAAAGAATAAAATGTACTGAAAATGGCCCAAAGGGAAAGGAAGATTGAAACGATGTTTGTATTATCAAAATTAGCAATTAAGTTATGCAAATTCCAAAATTGGCTATATCTTTTTATATCTCACTCTTAATTTATTTGTAAACTAATTTAGATATACACCTACCTACTTAAAAAATACCGAAGTTTGTATTTCAATGAATTACATAATGTAAATCTTTCTCAACTTTTTCTCAATTTTCTGGTTTTTACACTTCCTGTTGCAACGTACGTACGGGGCTTTTGCATATATATATATATATACATATATATATATATATATATATATATATATATATATATATATATATATATATATATATATATATATATATATATACTTTTGTAATATATCAAATTAGACTTGATTTTTACTGATTTGAGGTTCTCGAGAAGCGGCGCCGGTGGGGAGAGGGGGTGGGGGAGAGGCGGCGTCGGGTGCAGGGGTGGTGGCCGGCTTGGCTGGGGGGTGGGGGGGAGAGTGGTCTAGGGTTTTTCGGCGGCTGAGGAGAGGGAGGGGGTTTTGTTTCTCCGACCTCGACGCTCCGAAATCAGCCCAAGAGGGATTGAGAGCAAAACCACTTTTCCGGCCCAAGCCCAGGTTGTGGTCTGGGGAGGGGAAGTGCGCCCGCACGTGCGCAAAAGGCCGTTGGCCGACCGGCAAGGGACGGAAAGAAGTCTATTTTAGGTCCCTCGGGCTGAAGAAAAAGAGAAGAATTTCATTTGTAGTGCTTCATTTTTTCAGAAGCATTACAATTATAGTTATTAAATGTATTTATTTCGAAGCAAACCTAAAAGGAAGTATTTTCTTTCTTTTTCCAATTAAATAATTGTTAAATGATGTTTGTATTATTAAAATTAGCAATTAAGCTCTGAAAATTCCAAAAAAATTTCAAATAGCGTAACCAATCACGGAGAATTTAATAAAATTAAATTTGACCATGTCATTTTATTTCTCACACTTGCTTTACTTGTAAATTTATTTAAGTATACATATACCTACTTAAAAATACCAAATAATTCAGCAAATTTATATTTTAATTAATTGCATAAACACGGGCACTTTTGCTAAACCAACAACACATGCGAAACAAAACCCCCTCCCTCTCATCTCCGTAATCACCCGGTGCAACGCACGGGCACTTTTGCTTTGTATACACGTATAGAAAATTTGTATGCGCGTATAGAAAGTTCTATACGTACGAATACAAACTTTGTATTTATACATCTTAAAAAAAAGGAAAAACCGAAAGAAGATAAACCGGAAAAAAACAAACTGAACAGAAAAAAACCGGAGAAAAAACAGAAAAGAAAAAACCGGAGAAAAAAAATAAACCAAACAAAAACGATAAAAAGGAAAAAACCGAAAAACTCGCTCCCTCGCGGCGCGTTGCCACCCCCTCTCCGCGCGCAACACATGTCCAGTCGCGCAGGGAGGGAGGCGCGCGACTGATCGCCCAATAGCAATCTCGGGCATAGGCTATGTTTAGTTTTATGTTAAAATTAGTTTGAAGAAATTAAAATGATGCGACAAAAAAATTAGAAGTTTGTATGTGAAGAGAAAGTTTGATCTGACGAAAAAGTTAAAAATTTAAAGAAAAAAAGTTGAAATCTAAACAAGACCATAGCCAATTAGAATATGTACAGTAGTATCTTATCAGAATATTCCTAGAAAGGAGTCAATAAACAATCATATCTTGTAATCCTGCATTAGCAAAGCCGGTTGCTATTCGAAGCTTGCGCAGTACTGCTCTTGAAGTAGAGGAGTACTGCTCCTATACGTGGCACTGCGGGTATGGTTTTCTTAAGAGGAAAAAGACAAAGATGTACGACGCGCGCTTCCCTTTGGGAGACACGTCCTCCCAACACATGGAGCCCTCGGTTTCACGGCGAATCTGCGGCCCAAGTCGTGCGGAGAGCATGGCTGGGACGCATCGTCGTTTGTACTGTACGCGATCGTGGTGCAGAGAGGTTAACCCACGTGTATCAGCTGCTATTACTTCGTGTACCGCCCGATCGTCAGGCATGTGCTCGAGGCCCAGATGGCCCACCCTTTACGAAAGGGCCTCACACTGCTAGTAGGAGCACGTACTTGTACAGTGCCGGCATGCCACGGCAAGGTCCAGTGCTAGCTCCACTTGGCACAGCCGCATTTGCATGTGTGCAGGCATCACTAGTTTAACTGGCACTACTGAGTTTGGTGAAATTGCCGGCTGATCGTGCAGCGTTAGTTGGGGTACATCCACCAAATATCACATGCCTCGCCTGCCGATGCATCACGCATGCGCGCATCGGTGCATGGTTACAGATGCAATGCGCTGGGCCTATGCGGAGGCGCCTTGTAGGCTGTGGCTCCATCTTAGGCTTTGTTTGAGAGAGCTTGTTCTAGCTGTAGCTTTTTCCAAAAGCTGCTTCTACTAGAAGTTGCCTTAAACAGTTCACAACTTCTGAGAACTGTGTTTATAGATTCTTAAAAATAAACTAAGAAGTCAGAAGCTGGGTTTTAGAGCTTTTCTAGATTCTGAGAAGCTAGCTACCAAACAACTATCTAAAGCTCCCAAAACAGGTATTGCACGTATCTGTCTTCTGACGTGGCACAGCGGCACAGCGCGAATGCGCGATGAGGAGGAATCTGAGGGTGCGTGGCCACCTAGCCGACGCCCAGCGCGGAGGATGCGAGGCGGAGGCGGACCGCACAGACGTGTTTGGGCTAGAATTTCGCTTGGAAAGATACGCAACCACGGCCTGTAGCCGGCAAATTACGGGCTGCGCGAAGAGCTATTTGGGCCAATTATAGAAGAGCACACGAAAAGGCGATCCGGCCTGCAGGACCGCGACTTGTGCTCTGCACCAAGTATGTTCTCCCAACTCTGAAGTATGCCACCAGTGCAAGAGACATGTTCGATTGTAAACCTGAGAGCTGGATATATACTGTATAGTGCTACTGCTACCTAATCCTAATCAACGTTCTGCCTTGCGTTTGCACATGCACACGCTGTATAGATGCCTGTTTTCTTTGCTTTTCCTGCTGGGAAGACCAAATACTTACTGATTTTTACCCTATTAGCGAGCAAGACTTAATTACTGATTAATTTGTACCCTATTAGCGAGCGTATCTAGCTACTTAAATTAATTAGGTACCATTATTCTGGCTAGAGGGGATGTACGTGATTAAGGATGGTGCATGCATGGGCATATGACGCCAGCTAAAATTAATTGCCACGGTAAACCTGTGTGGATTAGCTAGCTTCGTTTGCCTCAGTTGGGAATAACCGAATAAAGGCACCGCCCGCGCCGACTTGTCAACACTGCGCCCACCTGATGGAGGCAGTACAACTATAAGGATATATGTATAAATTAGACTAGAAGTAGTGGATGCAAGCATGCATGCAAGATGCACCATCTTATTTCAGGCATAGATTCTACAACGCATTAGTAGATACTCCTGCAGGGTACTGGCACGACCGGTGGTGGATGTGCCCCAGGAACGAGCAGACAAAAGGTTAGCCGGCGGCCTTCCAAGGAGCCTGAAGGGACATGATCACACTGTCCCAAACTCCCCAATCTTAGCAAATAAGTACTACAATGATCTTTTATATATCATTTTCCACTGAAAACATCAGTCAACTAAAATATAATACTGGCTAGCTGTTGGATTATTCATATTAATCCTCTTTCACCTCTGCCGTCTCTCTTCGACACACAGTCGAGCTCTAAAGCTATAGCATCACAGATAAGCTACGTAGAATTGCTTTTAACGGTATTTAACCCCATCAATAACAGACATCTAAAACTAGCTAGGTCGCGAGACATGAGATGGTAGAGAAATGACAATGTTTAGGAGAGAGAGGAGGTCTCAGGCGTTGAGTTTGGATGGTATAGCCAGGCCATAATAATGGTAGAGGTTTGCCGCGACGGAGATGATGGATAGAAAAGAGTATGGTAATGTCATAGTCGGAGTCGCAACGAAGGAAGAAGGGTAGGCAGCGGGGAGTCGATATCGATGTGTATGTGAGAGATCGGAAGTGGCACATGAAGAGAGAGTAGTGGGTCTCGCGGGAGTGGGAGTGGCTTGGAGGCGGTGTCAAACGAGGAGACGAGGGCGCACGGATCAAGCGTGGGAGGAAGGATGCATGCATAGGGGTAGAAGTGCGGTACAAATCTCGGAGCAATCATGATCATTCAAATATGATTGATAGTTTGATAAATAAACAACCCCATACTCGAAAGAGCATTTCCTTAGCACTAATGCTCTATGCGAGTACTCTATTAGTACTACGTACTAGATGCAAGCCCCACATTAGGGCGCAACTCCAGGGAGGTGAGGTGATTGGGGCGGAGAGATGCCAAAAGCTAAACCTATCTAGATTAGCACAGACAGCCTGCTTAGTTAGCATTGACCTTTCCATGCCTTTGATCATTTATGGTAACACACTATCCTCGCCTTTTGGCAACAGATCAAAATACGAGAAGCAAATGGTAGCTAGCGGCCGGTAGCCAGCGAAACCACCAGAGCGCACTCAGTAGTCCAGTAGTACCAGTGTACTACCCGTCTACCCCCATTGACATGACTAGCTAGAAGAATCTCTTGTGCATATTCCCCTAAGCAAAAGAGCAACTTGCACCCACAGCCTTCCGCATGTAATGAATCACTCGGAGGCGTCGTCGCCTTTCAGTAGATCGAAAGCCCCATGAGGCGGCACGCGCATGCATCCATCCCACTTTGCAAATGCACCGGGCCGGGTTCCTGTCAGCCGTTCACCGTGGCCTAGGCAGAGTAGAACCGAGTCGCTTGATGCCGAGAATGCACTGCCCCGCCCCGTGCCGCGAAAGCTGCAGGAGCGCATGCAGGGGGTCGTGCACACCGAAAAGACGAAAAGCCGGCTACTTTTGCTTGCCCCTCCAGGGACCTGGGAGATGTGCTCGCCGGCCGCGCGCGCCAACGGCGGTGCATGTGCATATGCTAGGCTAGCTAGCTGTCTCGTCGGGAGGAGTACGCGATGGAGACGATGGCGATAATGCCGTTGTGATGGGCTAGCGCGCGGCCGGCGCGCGCACTCGCGTGCGCCCATGCATCCCCAGCTGCACGCGCGCGTTACGTACGTATGCGTCATGCATACGTGGTGCGAGCACAGCGTGCGCGCATGTGCCAGGATTGCTCCGGCGCGCGCGATCGATCGGCACACGTACGCCGATCCGCTTTTGTTGGGGCATGTGCGTGCGCGCGCGCCGGCCGGGTGCGGCGCGGCGCGGCTATACCACGTCCACTCCTTTTTGGCGCGAGCTATAGGCGCCATCCGGCCTAATTCGTAGCTAGCTAGTACCTATCTCTAGCTTTGTTTGATCCTACTGGATCCAGCGTATATGCGGACGGCTGCCATGCTATCTGGCGATGGAGATGGATACGATACGGCTTGATACGATACGGACGGTTGCGCTCGTTTCGGCGGGCAGCCGCTCCCGCCACCTCGTTTTTCGCGCGTGCGCTTACCAAGTTGTTAAACGGTGTGTTTTCTAAAAAAAGTTTATATATAAAAGTTGCTTAAAAAATTCATATTAATCCATTTTTCGAAAAAAATAGCTAATCTTAATTAATCACACGCTAATGGTCTGCTCCGTTTTCTGTGCCGGAGGGATTATTCCTCATCCCTCACTCTCGATCGAGGCCTCGAGTCCGGCCACTGTGGAACAACATGGGTGATCAGTCGGCGCCGTCAGGCGCTGCATGCAGAGATATGCCTCAGGGAAGTTAGGATGACAAGAATGGTCTGCTCCGTTTTCTGTGCCGAAGGGATTATTCCTTGTCCCTCACTCTCGATCGAGGCCTCGAGTCCGGTCACTGTGGAACAACATGGGTGATCAGTCGGCGCCGTCAGGCGCTGCATGCAGAGATATGCCTCAGGGAAGTTAGGATGATAAGAGAGCGATCAAATATATGTTTTTGCCAGGAGAAACCAATTGGTACAACACGTACAATTCATTAATCTTCGCGCGCAGCCACCGCGATCGATAATGGTCCAGGACCCCACGATCATGATGGACTGATGGCTAGCTTACTTGTAACATCGACCAGAGATTCTCTAACCTAATTAGGCTACTGCAACTTGATCGCAAAGGCGGTCATTATTGCTACTACATGGGATGCTACAATGGCTGCACTCTCTCGTTCGTTCTGTTCCCTTTGGCCGGGAGCATGGACGTATATGCTGTGCAGTGGGTGTAATCTCCCATAACCGATATGGTTTGCGTCAGCTACAAACCGTAGAGTTCGCTTTGGCTGTAGCCAGATAGAGAGAGGTCGGCCAGACATTCCAGAGAGGAGGCTGACCGGTGTCTGTCGAACATGACCGTGATATTCGCGGAACATTTGCAAGTGTTGTTATCCACTCATCTTGTCGTGTAACATGGAGGTGGAGTCAAATCCAGCAGCAGCTAGCTCTACGTGCCTGGAAGGAAGTCGCCCATGCATCAGCTGCATGTTCCTGCACTGTACCTTGCATTAAGAAATTTCAGTGCTTCAGGCCTCACATATCTTACTGCTTTATCTACAGTCCGTCGTAGATCTCATCTATATTATCTTAATTATTATAAGCGTGCACATGCCTTTCATTCTCCAACTGCTCATTGCTTGACGCGTGTTTAGCAATTCATCCATTTTTGGCAAATCATGGGATTAATAATTTGGAAAATCCAAACACTGCACCTTTTTCTTTTACAGTAGTTACTGCCGTTTCTTTGATATGATTACATATATAATGGACGTAACTACGACGAGACCGTACGCTGGATTGTCATAACCAGCTACATTCTCATATTCAGTTGCTACTAGATATGAGACCGTACACCCAAGAGTACATGTATTTTTTCTTCTTATAGAATTTTCTCTTAGATTACTTATCCGATTTACGGTCTGATTATACCATTGGATTCGTAACAATTAAATTCTTATAACAAGATCTCACATGATTATACTTTTATGAAAAAAAATACAAATTAGTTTTATAATATATCTAAATTACTTTTAGATTTTATTAAATTACTTCTTACTCATAAAAGTAATTTCAATAAAGGCTAAAAATAATTTACACCGACAAGTAGTTTTATTTATCACCGACAAGCGCAATTTTCATTATGATATATATTGTCAACACCGACAAGCGCAATTTTTCATTATGAAAAATCACCGTAAAAGCTTCAACAAGGGCTCCTTGGTTGCCCGGCCTCCACGTAACACCTGGCTCCAAGCTTCCAACCCTGATGCAAGGAACCCATGAGCTCGACCGATACTCACAAAACGAAACGTAAGCATCTCATGTGTTCAGATTCAGGAATCAGGGCAAGCAAGACCAAATGGAAAAGGAGGGCCACACGGCCGCAGTAAAGATTTCCACAGGCGAGAGATATTACTCCTTGCTAGTCCCTCAATCCTATAATAAACCCAGTTATATGTTTTTGTACCCACCTTTAATCATTCATCTTATTTAAAATATTTTTATAATATTTTTATTGTTATTAGATGATAAAATATGAATATTACTTTATAGGTGACTTAAATTTTAAAATTCTTTTATAAATTTTTTAAATAAGACGGATAGTCAAACGTTGAGCACGGAAATTGATGACTGTATTTATAATGAGATGGTGGGAGTATGTCGCATGCTGTCTTGTCCACAGCGAAAGGAAATCCCTGGAAAATTCCCGTTGTCTCTCCAAAATTACCTTGATCATCCCCCAAGTGACTTCTGTGGGGCCTAATGTTCTTTGCCCAGTCCGTTCCATTGACAGGGCCAAACTGTCATTTTGCCCATGGCACACCCAAAACTGCTGCCCAACTTTGATGCATGTGGTTGCCAAAAGGAAAACGGATTCCCAGTAGGTAGCCGATCTCGTACTTTATTGAGGCCTAGCCGCCTAGAGCATAGGAGGGACCTCTCTCATGCACCTAAAAGTTCAAAGCCGAAAGTCACTTTGATTGAGCAAACTACCGATTAAGTGTATAACATATGCTTAGCTAGCGGCCACGACACTAACCATGACTGTTTGAGGGAATCTCGATCGGAATACAGTACCTAGAAATGAAGCTTTCAGCTGCTTATGCTTGGCAAACGATGAAAATAGCCGCGACAATTAATCGAGACGATGTAAACGCGACAGATAGGAAAAAAAACAAGCTTGACTCATTGATGATCAGTCGAGGCCAAACAGAGCTCCATTGTCGAACATGGGCACTTCAGTATTACTCCACCGAGGATGATACAGAGCAGCCCATAGGATGGTTAGTCATCAAACGCAAACGGAGGCACAAAACTTGACAATACAATACCCTATACAAGCATCAAAATGAACCAACGCAGCATGCAGCAGGCGCACGCAATTACACCCTTTGGGCCACAACAAGCGCACCGTTGTTGAAGTCGGCAGAATATCACCGTATCACCACCAAACCTACTAGCTAGTATTCACAAGCTTATGCATGACCGATGAACACGCCTCCCGTAACCGTGGAGAACGAGGGGACGGGGAGCTAGAGCAACACGTCCGGGTGCTTCCCTCTGGCCTTCCATTGCTGCTCAATGTCGTGAGCAATTCTCCGAGCATCCACCGATGTTCCCATCAGCCCGCGCCGGGTGAACCCGACCGAGTAGAGCCCGTTCTCACCCTTCCAACCGTTTGGAAATGCCTTCCTTGGCAACCCATCCTTTTCGGAAAACAACTCCCGGTCCTGCCAATTTCAAAGCAAACCCCCATTTGATTTAGAGATCAGGACGAAGATGATGCACGGAGTTTACCAGTTTGCAAACGGATTTCTTCTATCATCTAGAAAATATACTTCTATAAATGAAGGGAGAAATTTTTTACAGTCACGCATCTATGATCCATAAAAGGGTAATCGTACCTTTAACCAGAAGGGAACGTTGCTCTTGTAGCCGGTGGCAAGCACAATGACATCAAACTCCTCCAACCTTGTGTCCATGAACTCTACCTGTCTCCCTGATATTTGTTTTATGGCCGGCCGTACCTGTACAGTTCAATCATTTGGACAGAAAAAAGAAGTTACAGGTCAGTTGACTAATGATAGTAGATCAATGTATTCTCTCTATTGAACAATCATTTTCATGCTGATTTGTACTTCAGTTATAGTGAAACAGACCTTGATGTCACCAGACTTAATCTTTGCAAATGTGCCGACGTCAAGAACTGGGGTCTTCCCTGAGAGTGACTTGAGCTCGAGAGGACCGATTGTAGGACGTTTTAGCCCAAGCTGAGCAGTATCCCCAAGCATGGTCCGAGCTATGAGCAGTAGAATTCGGTCCACCACGTGGACTGGGAGCCACTTGAGCAGCCACATTGACAGCCCAAAGGTGGACTGACCCAGCATCTCCCTGGGCAAGATGTGTACCTGCCAATGATGAATAAAATCTTAGTTAGCGCTCAACAAAAAGGCAATGGAACACTTGGACTAATGATTGGAACATAAAAATTATTCAGAATAAATCTCTGTTTTCCAAGGCCTGCTTTCCGCATGCTACAACCTACAAGAAGCAACATGACCCATTTGAAACACACACCCTGGACCAAACTTATTCCCTTATCTACAACATAATATAGTATGCAAAAAACCCCGGTAGCATTTTTTTAACCTCGCCAAGCTCTTCGAAAGATGAAAGAGCTGTGAGAAAGGAATGCACCTAGTCATGAAAGGTAGGTTCTCAAGCCATTTTGTTAATGTTTCTTTTTAAGTGACAGACTTATGCTATGCTCTCGTGGTGGTGATGGGGACCCATGCATGGCTAATGTTCACAGATAATTATTTTTCCATGGAGTACAGATGAGAAAGCTCTTTGCACTATCCTTGGGACAAGAAAACTACAAGCAGAACACTAATCAAAAAACCAAAAGAAAATGGACATGAAGGACGCAGTCACGCAGAGATGGCCAGAAAAGCTGTGAGTACACACGCGTGGGAATGAATCCCGAGAAAGAACGACCGAACAGCAGCCAGAGAAGCCTTCCGTTTCAAGAATCTCTCCTTTCCTCAAGTGACAGCTTGCTCTTAACCCTGAACCTATAAATAAATTAATGGCAAGTGTGCTGCAGGTGCAAAGAACCAAATGGGCCTTGAAAAATATTGGTTTGGTTCATGCTAATGATTTCAGACACCATGTTCATGAGCAAGCACACTCGAGCCGCTAACATCCGACATAAACAAAACAAGCACTCCGAGAATTATAACCTAAAACAGGAACCCAGGGGCACCACCTCCTATCATTACAGCCTAGGACTATCAATTCTTATAGGGTTTAGGCTTCAAAGTAGGAAACTAATAAAAGTTATAGAACACTTACGGTTAAGTAATACTACTCAATAACATTGACAAAAGAACTGATAAAGAAGAGAGGAGAGAAGTCACGTACAGCGTCTCTTACTACAATATGGGGATTTGCATTGTGGTTGCAGAGGTCTAGGCACACCTCCATGCCGGAGTTGCCACTCCCAACAACGAGAACACGCTTCCCAGCAAATGCGCCGCCACTTTTATATGAACTGGTGTGCATAACAGTTCCCTTGAAGTCGTCTAGGCCATCAATCTCTGGCAGCACAACCTCAGCGTTCTCACCGGTGGCCACAACCAACCACCGAGACACATACTCGACCTCCTCTCCCATTATGCCGGTGGCCCGTGTCCTCACCCGCCATAACTGAAGCTGCTCATCATATTCTGCACACACCACCGTCCGGTTGTACGTGGGGCAGATCCCAAACCTTGCAGCGTAGCTCTCCAGGTAGGCTACAAACTGCTGCTTTGAGGGATAAATAGGGTAGTAGGCAGGAAAAGGCATGAGGGGAAGCTCACAGAATTGGCGAGGAAGATGAAGGCTGAGACGATCGTATGTCTTCAGCTGCCAAAGGGAAGCTATGCAGTTGGAGCGCTCGAGAACAAGACTGTCAACTCCCTTCTCCTTGAGACATGCAGCAACAGCGAGCCCTGATGGTCCAGCACCCACGATGATTGGCCCCAGAACCCGGATGCATCGCTCGGCGCGAGCGACGGCAGCATCTGCGCTCCTCTTCTTGCAGAAACCATCAACAGATTGGCGGCAGTTTTGGCTGAAGTAGTTTTGGAAGATAGGATCATGGGCTCTCTTGCCCTCAATTTCACTCCAAGGGTCCATGCAGGTATATTGGCTTTCAAATGGTGTTTGCTCGATCTAGCTAGTAGTGCATGGCTGTGTTGGCTTCAATCTCGACGTTGTTGTACATGAACACATGCACGGCAGAAAAGGATCTAACAGATACGTTGTGTATCCCCAGAAGACTTGGTGAAGAAGTGAATGATATATAAGAATCCTGGATGTGTTGAGGAGGTTGGTGGAGCAATCTAGCGGGACTGCTGTTGTTGTTTAAGTACAGAATAGCTAGAGGGAAAAGGATGAACGGAAGAAGAGAGGAAGTTCTCGAGGGTGGCTCTCGTCTATAGTTTGTATGCCCAGCTTTTGAATGCATGCCTACAGCTTAGCTGGCTCCTTTCCACTATATACCCCCATGTAAGTAGCCTCATAATTTAACTGAGATCAAGTACGCTCATTTAAAAGTAATATAAACAAGTGTGTACCAATTAAGGGTTACGTAGATACTGGATGGACGTGTGGCAAGTACTGAATAAACTGGAACATGCATAGGACATCAGAGCCTATTAGCAGTGAGTAGTGAGTGACATAGTTTAATCAATGAACTGTGCATGACCGCGTAATCCTGAGCAAGATAGATCATCATGAGATGACACTTTTTTTAGACGAGGAATTAAGTACGTAGTCCTCGTTTCTTCAATTGTTAAAGCTATGTTAACTAAAGCAAGATTTCTAAAAAGAAGTGAAGTGCATAGATTAACAAAAGCAACTGCGATAGGTTACTTCGCGTGCCATGATTTATTCTCTCCCAGCAGTGAGCAAACCCAGTTTAAAAAGGAATAATGCTCAGAAGCCTAGGTAAGTATGCAACTGAAGCTATACGTGCTATTCTTTAAGCTAAACTGTTCACCTGCAAAATCTCTCCTTGAAGCATCCATGGAGCATAATCACCGAGCAGTTTTCTGGAGACAAATAGAACTTCGTCAGTGTCTAGCACCACAAAAATCTCCAGAATAGGATGAATTAGGATTTAAGAAAGATTCTTTGAATCAGGACGCTTACTGGGGCCTCGGCAGATCAGAAATTTTGGACTTGAACTTTCCAATGATTGTTCATGGAGCATCTTGCTTCTATCACAATGCCCATTCAGAGGAATTATTAGGCATAAACAGATGCCAGCCGTCAGCACTTCATGCTGAACCCATCATCGTGGCACTGCAGCAGACAAATGATCTCTATAAACCGACCAAGCATTGTACACTTCTACCTAATTTCCATTTTTCCTTTCATTGTAGGGAAGATCCCTACATAAAAAAAAATAGTGCTGTCCCCAACATCTCTCCATGGTAGGGCCTAACAATTTGAGAGTCAACTCCGAGCAAACAAATAAGGATGCCCAGAATTGGCACTGCACTTAAAATGATTCCAAGTTCTACTGAGAATGAACATAAATTTGCCAAGAACAGGAAGAATCTAATTGCAATGATGCAGATATGACTATTTCCAGTAAGTATAGAATTCCATTAAAAAAGGTATCCTCAACCTCTCACTGCCTTAGCCTTCTGCTATTTTTCTTTACACCTTACCGGACTTTATGTAGCGTACCCACTACCCAGCTCTGTAATTGGAGCACAGACAATATGGGCGGCGGGTAACACGAGAATGGAAATTACAGGGGTCAATAAAAGTATTTTCTGTAGCAGGTCACAGAGCCACAGAGGTTGATCACAGCTATAAAGGTAAGATGAGAACCTACAAAAAGGTCCAGGTGTGCAGCAGGACTAAGACAAATGCTGCAGCAATTCTTATGGTGGTAGCACTGGTGTGGCGTGATCGGTGCGGCAACGTAGCAAGTAGCAACACAAAATAGAATCACTTTCACCTGATTTCTGAAATTCTACTCTTATCAACATGAAGACCGCACACATTTCCTACACAATGTGGGAAGAGATGAAGCCTAAACAAACATCTACAGCTCTAACAAAACCCTAGGAAACCAAACATCTCACCTGTTGTGGGGCACCAGAAAAAGGGAAATCCAACAACTAGCTTCCTCAGTGGGTGCAAGCGAATTGTGGCCTTTGTGCCATAGAGAACAGCAACTGCCTGCCATTGTGCCAATCAGACCCAAATCACTGCTACTGCACACTCAGCACATGTTACAAGGATCCATCTTCCAATGATGGAGGATCTGAGATGCAGCTCGTGCCTGCCATTTCTCCCAGTATACTTCCTCCTGGATTCCCACTGGATTCCTCTTTAGCCACACCACTACCGTACATAGCGATCTCTTGAACCATCACTTTTCAGGATTCTTGCAGTCACAGCACTCCAAGAATGCCATTGCCTTTATTTCAGTGAAGGAACAGTTCCAATCTACCCTTTCTCTAACGGTATACAGTCCTTTCACATGTCATGGACCCAAGTCTCATACCCAGCATTCTTGCAGTTAGTACTACATGACATGACTTGAAGTATATACTTCCCAATAAGAGGTCAAGGTGAGACAATAGTGTTCTAAAAAAAGGGTGAGACAATAGAAAATTTTGTGCAGATGGTAGCATGGACGACCGGCATACATTACCCTTTTTTTTTCTAGAGTCCCAAAGAGTTTTGGAACCCACTAGTGCAATGGCTTTGTCGATCTGACAGAGATATCCTTCCCTCTGAAGAAATGAGGTACATAACTGTAGTGTGTACATGTTACTGGGTGTCCAACGTGTTATGGTTTCCTGAATATTTTACAGTCCATGGATGTTAAAATGCTGCCTAACGCATATTTTTGTAGTAAAATATGGTGCTAGGGGTCGTTCACATATTTAGACTATATTATTGCTTTAAACATCCGTATTTGTAGCCATATCGTGCACATCCTGGTATTAGAGAAAAAAGGGTACTGCACTGACGTCTGAGCCTATGAGGTTCAGTTTTTTTTTTTTTGGACAGGAGTTGATAGTTGATACTAACACATAAATATGTACTTAATGTACAATTGTGCAATAAGTATCATCAATATGAGTATATGAAATAGATACTGCCTAAAGATTATGATAAGTACCAAACCACCAGTTAGAGGGATCCCTGAAATTAACAAATAAAAATGATGGAAACCATACCTCACAGCTTGATACCTTCAGTAATTTGAGCATGAATTGAGTGAGCATTTGGCCATTTGCCACTCTCTTAATGCAAGAGCTTCCAAAATAAGTCTGACATATGTGGAAAAAAAATCACTTCAATGGCCAGGGGCTGCAAATCTTCATAGCATCACAGAAGGGCATCCCCAAGAAACTGCCACATGATGTTTCTATTAGTAATGCTTAACAGATAAACCTGCATCAAATGAGGGCATATTGACAGTAGGCAGCATAACGGATTAATTTAAATGCTGCGAAGGGGAAAAGGTAATCAATGCATACAAATAATGGATCAATGGATGGTACAAAAAATGGGGGAAAATAATCAACAATAAAAGAGTATCATTGCTTGAGGTTTACAAAACAAATCACATACACTATTGACGTAATAAGTGATAATAATTTTTGGAACAGCAGATCAATTATTTTTTATGGTATACACAAAATATTGGGTATTTGTGCATGTATTAAGGAACTTGAGTTCAGAGAAAACAACCAACTGGATGAAGATCAACCAAGAAAAAAGGAAAAAAAAAGGAAGAAGATAATCCAAACTGAAAGTCTCACATTTTTTTTAGACCAGGAAAAAGAAACACCACTAGGTAAACTCCTGGATTGTTGCTCCTGTCAACCTACAATGCCGCTTCCTCCGCATAGATAGTTGGCACCAGGGCTTGCTGAGTTGGTTGAAGTATTTCTCTCCTAAATCATCCAAGTCACCACTCAATGGTATCAAAGCCGAGCTGCAGATGCTTCAGAATCTACCTCTCGCCAAGAGCCGCCAACCTCAAAATTGTTCTAACTGCTTGAGAAGCAGCTTGTCTGTACTCAGGTTAAAGGCACTTAGAATTAACCACCGCACCTGCAGGGATTCCGGGAAAGACTAAGATGTGGCCGATGGTTTCTAAGGTCTGGTCAGAGAAGACATAGTTTCCTCGATTAGGCAGCCTCTTCATGCAAGGGTCCGCTATCCAGCACTGATGATGGGAGGTGAGCCACTGAAATCATTCAGTATATAAGCAGTATTTGTACATATGAACTTCCAACGAAAGGCAAGTGGTCTGCTGTCCAGCACCAACGATGGAAGGTGAGACACCAAAATCATTGGATACCTGTATTTGTACATATGAGCTTCCTACAAAATACTATCCATAAGAAAAAAGTACAAAGTTAGCCTGGAGGTTGCCATCACTGAGCTTTTATTCTGTAGTTTACTGTGGCCCTAAATGTATTAAAAGCTGTAAACTTCTGTCGTTTCTTCAAGAATCAAGACAAGTAAAAAAAACTACCAAAGAACCAGTGGTCTGATCATGATCAGTCAGCAACAGAAAAGCTCAGTACAAAGCTATATGTTTCTTCAAGAAAACAGGTACATGAAAGCAAAGCACTCATCATCGTAACTTGTGTTAATGAAGCAAGGAGCACACAATCATATTTTATGATCCATCACAATGATGTGGAACTAAACCACTAGGAAAAGTGAAAGTCTTGGGGTATCTAAACTGTAAACTAAGGAGCCAGAGCCACCAACAATGCAGAAAGAATTTCCTTTTCACTGCTTTTGCTTGTTGGGTTTTGATAACTGATTACACTAATGGCAAAGGTGCATGCTCATGTAGCTTGAAATATAAAATTAAACCTTTTAAAAGATAGAGAATCTATCCTGTGAAGAAGCAGTCTGTTAACTTTAAATAATCTAGAAAAGAACACATGAGAAACTTTCCTACCTTTCTTCGTCACTGTTGACTTTTAACCCAAAAGTGAACCCTCTATATAGAATGTCACATAAGGAAGAGGTAAACTCGATATATTCGATCACACTAACAATGAGTTGACTGCAAATAGGTACAAAGAGAGCTATAGGACAGAATAGCATAATTTATTAAGCAAAAGAACTGGAGTTTCGTAGTGCACAGGACCTTCATCTAATGCACTAAACTAAACATACAATTCCCAAGCCCTAAAGTCCTAATTTTCATGTATTATTCCTTCCATCCTGAACTCATGAAATAAAATGAGAAAATTTCTAGCATGCTCTCGAGTTTTACTCAATCCCTTCCATGTTCCTAAGAAATGTGTGGTCCCCTCCATGTCAATTCCATCACCTCCTCACCGTTAACCTCCATTATACTTCTCAATATGGCCAAATTGCCCATGGCACAGTGCACTTGGCTGATGTCCAAGAAAACAAAAGGGAACAAGAGAAAGAGAGGAAAGCCCATGAGGAAGAAGAAACACCTCACTGATCATTCTTAGGTGATAGAATAGGCAAGCAAATAAGCTTGCCAGTCAGAACTCAGCACCTTAAACCTAAAGGCATAACGATTTAATTTTAGCTTCCAAAGGGGTTTGATAATTTATATTTTAAAAGTTTTATACATAAAATTAGAAATATTTGCTTCACTGGAAAACATATTTTCTCCACGAAAGGCCTTCAATGAAAAACTCAACTATTGCAATAATCATGCTGGTGTAGAAGCACGTTTAGCCAATATATTGAACACACTTAGAATAGGATTTTTTTAAAAAAAAACATGATACCTTATCATAGTATCATCAAACTTAGAACATCGTTCTTGAACATTTTGAAGTAGAGGTGATTTATAAGCTATTGGCATTCTGCATGATCCCTCTAGCATAACAAAACCAACAATTGTTGTCAATGTGTGGCTCTTAGTTTAGCAAGGCGTTGTTTTGAGAAAATACCCAGTGCATTAAACATGAGTTGATGGATGGCAGTGGCAATTAAAGTGGACTGCCAGACTCATGCAGCGACACTCGAGGTGGGAGGCGATGACTGTATGAAAAACTGTGGAAAGCAAGGAGGCACAGTGAGGGCTGTGGTGTGTTTGCAACGGCAAATAGATCACAGTAAAGGTGACAAAGGTTCATCTAAATCAAAATATCAGAAAAAAAAATGTTGTTTTTCATGGTAAGTTGCTTTTCAATAAATAAAGCAGTAAAAATCGAATACATTGATGAATTTGTTGCTGATCCTAGTAAGGGTGACAAAGGTTATCTGAATCAAAATATTAGAGAAAACAGCATATATCTCGGAACTTAAGTTCTATTTTTTTAACCACGGTGCAAATAAGAATAATACAGGAACAAAATAATTGGACGAATCTTGGTTTTGAGATGGGGTACTTTTGTGTAATTATCATGGTTTTGTGATGGGGTGCTTTTTGTGTAATTCATGATTGAAGTGCATATGACATGGCAAATCCATCTCCTGAGTGCAAAACTTCATCACATAGAGAATACAAAGATAAACAGAAAAGCACCTCGGAACAAATAATAGTCTAGTGTTGTGCAAGTAAACGTTCTAGTAACGACAGAGATAGAAACAATTAATCCTGGTTCCCAAGAATGTTATTCCTACATAGCCAAACTCTCACCAAAGCTATTAAAAGTTAAGCAATTCCATTAATAGTTTAAGTCATGTTGAGGAGACAATACAAACTAACTGGATCAGCAAAAGGATAGGTATTTCAGGGAAAGCAGGCCTTGTCTATACGTTGGAACAATTTTGGAGGGTATAGAGTTCCTCATTTCTCAATCAAATTGTATTTATAAGCAATATTATTGTGCACACAACATGCGTAAGCTCATGCGTGGGCATCATAAGTTGGGCATCTCCATATTTGGCCGTATTTAAAACAATATGGTAAGAAAAGTGAAGAACCATATTCCGGAATGTGTACTCTCTCCCCCTCTCTATTTATCACCCTCTCTTCCATTTTAATATATTATTACAGTTTGCGTTTCAAATTTCACCAACCCAACTCAATTTTGAAATTCTGAAACTACTATCATTAAAGCATGCCCAAAATTTAGTGTTCTTATTCCAAACCATGTTCAAACATGAAACTTTGCATGCTTCATCATAAACGTCCGCAGGAAGAAAATGTAAGCAGATTTGCTACTAAAAGAACATATGCAAATTAATTATACCTGGTGAGCTAGTATACAGGCATGGAGATTTTGAGTGCAGTCCAAAACCCCATTGAGATAACAAAATATGGGTCATAATATAATAATATTTATTAGGTAGTGCTATTCCCCTGAGGATAGTGATCAGAAATGATTGCCCATATGCTGTATACTAGTATAATTAAAAATATCAATCAAGAACAACTACAATTTGTGGAAAGAAAAGAGAAAACTTAGCTATTCTAGCATTGTTGCACGGCATTTGATAGAATATAATTCCACAATAAATAAGCAGGCTAAAGCTATCATGGACCAGATTCAAGGAGGGAGTATCGAATATAAAAAATTAAGCTGTGCATGAGAAGTAAATTAGTTTCATAATTCTAAAAGCATACTTAACAACAATGCAAACAACACATTAAGTCATAAATCTCCCTTCACAATACTGATTTCATGAAAGTTTAGGGTTAGGTAGCAAGCAGTTGACATAATTGTGTGCTTAACAGGCAATTAACAACATCACAACACATACATGTTACAGTTGTTTATTCATAACAATATCCACAGAAATCGATATGTTTTATCTTATTATCTACTCCCTCCGTTTCACAATATAAGTCATTCTAGCATTTCCCACATTCATATTGTTATCAATATGAATGTAGGAAATGCTAGAATGACTTACATTGTGAAACGGAGGAAGTATTATGTAACATTTCAGACTTGGGTTCAAGCTTGCTGTAGGCAGACTCCCCATTGATTACTAGAAGAAGGAATTCTACATCGCACGAAGACAAATGTATAATACTACCTCCGTTTCAGGTTATAAGACTTTCTAGCATTGCCCACATTCATATAGATGTTAATGAATCTAGGCACACATATATGTCTAGATTCATTAACATATATATGAATGTGGGTAATGCTAGAAACTCTTATAATATGAAACGGAGGAAGTAACTAATTTGCCTATGCTTTGTCCCACAACTTGGAAAATTGAGGATGCCAAAAGCATAGTGTTACAACGCACAACTGTTCCGTGACTAGCAGAGGAATCAGAAATAGCTAGGGATATATCGCGGTGGTCTCATCCAACATTTTCTATTCTAGCACGACACATCCTTCAGTAGTACTAACAACTTCCTCCAACACCTCAAAAACAATAGGGGATGCCTTTTGAATCTAATTCCAATCACAGGGACCGTGCATCCATGTACCAAACTCTCACCTTCTAGAAACTAATCCACCAGGAAAGCCAATGTCACTCGAAACTTTGGACGCAACTGGGAGTCTGGGACAGGAGCGTCCTCCGCACTAATCGTGCCCGATCCGGCCGGCCCGAACCACTCCGCATGCTAATTCTCCTCACGATCGAAGCAATCGAAGCGCACCAACACTCAAAACCCCAACCAAACCATGAAACCAACTAACCAAGCACGGAACCAGACATTACGCGACGGCAAATAAGCAACGGGGACTCACCTCCTCGCTAGGATCAGGGCAGTTTCGGAACCCTAGCCTCGCGAGCCCGATCCGACCGCGCCGCGGCGGCTGAGCGGAGAGCGCTGGGCTCCCGGAGGGGCTTCCGCCGCCTCCGATCGCCGGCGAAGGCGAAGCCTCGACCGGATTCGGGCGCCATTGCGATCGGAAGCTTCCGCGCTACGCCTCCGGAATCCGGAGGCTACTGTAGTACTGTTGACCCCTCTCTCCTAGAAGCGGTGGATTCGGCCGGTCACGAGCTCCTCGAGTCCCGCCCAAAGTAGTGCGCCCGCCGACAGATTGGGCCGAGAAGTGGGCTTCCTATATATGGGCTGGAAATCTCAACTTCGCAAGTTCGTAACAATTGGTGTTAGGATAAATCTATTTTATCTCCCTTCTTATCTTGCCCTTGGTGTAACAGCGTCCCTCCACTGCAAAACCAGGTATAAACCCTCCTCAACTTCAAAAATCAGTACAAATTGACTTCTTCGGTAGTTCTCCGTTGTTCAATGGGCCACAAGTACTGCGCTACGCCGTCCGTTTGGATAGGATAGTAGAAAGTGTCGACAGATGTACCCTGCAAATCTACAAGTCACATTATTGAAAAAAAAAAGTTCGATCAGCATTTTATACTCCTATGGTTTATATTTACAAAAAGAAATAGTAATAAAGTTATAATACTGTGAGATAGTGCAGCCATATACACTCCTAAAAGAGAAAAAAAATCTAGGTATCACTACAGCTAGAACGGTATTGGTATCCTGTGTCTGTCACTCGATCTGCCTCAGCTTAATTCATTGTTTCGCCGAGGGAGTCGAGTGGTTGACACCGAAGCACCAATGCCCACACTAGAGCAGTGCCCAATGGTATCGAAATCGGCCCAGCGAGACATCCCATCTCACAGGCCGCATACCCGCAGAAGAGAATGGGGATGCAAGAGCAGTGCTTTAGCGGCTCAGCGTGGAATCTAGTCATAATTTCCTCAGTATTCATACTTGTTGATTACTATTCCATTCTCTTGTCCCAAATATAGATGTCACATATTCTAAAATTACGAATCTGGACAATCATATATCTATACTCGTAGTTTTATAATATATCACATGTGTACTAGGTTGTATTTATACGGAGACTAATGAAGAGTACCACTCAACAGTTTTTACAAGTTGCTGTAACCTGATCATTGTGAAAAATGTTATCGTGTTTATGTTTCCTCCGTCTGAGTAGATTTCCATGGATGACGAATAAGCTGTATAAACTTGTAATGCTTCAAATGGAAGAGCTTATCACTACTACAAAACATCAAATAGGTGTCGCCACTATAGGTGCCGGTAGTACTAAAACCAGCACCTATAGGTTTTTTCCCACCTACATGGGTTGAAATCGTAAAAAACCGACAACTTTAAGTAATTATAGGTGTCGGTTCTAAATAAAAACCGATACCTATTATACCTTGTCTTTTTTTAAAAAAAAACTGTCGGTTAATTAAAAACCGATACCTGTAACATATTATAGGTGTCATTTTTTTTAAAACCCGACACCCAGAAATCGAGCCGAGCCAGCGGGCCCCACCACGACAGGCGACTCGAGGAGATAAGGTCGAGGCTCTCTCTTTTTCTTCTCTGTCTCGCTCTCTTCTCTCGTCTCGCCTCTCTCCCTCCCTTCTCTCCCGCTGCCGGCGGCTGGCCATCGGAGGCGGCAGCGGCGACTGCGCCCTCCCCTCCGCCAGATCCGGCGGGAGGGGAGGCGGCGGCAACAGGAGGGGAGGCGTCGGCGGCGGGCGGGTTGGCGGGGCGGCTCGAGGAGGGGAGGCGGCGGACGGCACGAGGAGGTGGCGGCATGCGACAGTGGGCTCGCCGACGGGGAGGAGCCCTCCCCTCCGCTAGATCTGGTGAGAGGGGAGACGGCAAGGGTGGCAGGTGGCACCGCGACGGGCTCGCGGAGGAGACACAGCAGTGGGCTGGCCGGAGGGAGGCGGCGGGCTCGCTGATGGGAGGTGGCTCGATGGCTTGAAGAGGTGAATTCCTTCTCTTTTTTTTATTGCATAAATTTGAGTCCAAAATTTGTGTTGTGGATGAATGGATGCGGATGTGCTTGAGTCTAAATTTTGTGTTGAACGGATGTTCTTGCGTGGATGAATTTTGTGTTGTGGATGAATGTTCTTGATGAGTAGAGTAGTTGAGGGACTTCTCGGCTCGATGCATTGGCCCTATGAATATTCTTGATGAGTAGAGTAGTTGAGGGACTGCTCAGCTCGACGCGAGCTGGATTTTTTTTTAATTCGTCGAACCTAAAAGGTGCCGGTTCTAAGGAACCGACACCTATTTGATTTCAAATCAGTGCCGCCTCTCTTGTGTCGGTTGGGAAAACCGGTATCTAAGGGAGTTTTCAACCGATACAAATTTATATTTCTGTAGTAGTGTTAACGTACAAAATTCAAAATACTTTGATGGACCGATGAGGTACAATATGCAGGTTGGTTAACATACCGTTGAAGATAATCATGGGATGATATGGAGTAGTACGTACGTGCTTTGGAGTTATTTCGATGGATGCATGAGTTGATGAACAGTACGCTGTACAATGTACATTCAGATTTAAGACTAATGTAAGGTCGAAATACCACGAGGAGAAGCTACGTAAATTTCTAAATTTCTGGATAGAGCAATGCATTCCACAAAACTGGACCGTGCATTCATTCATTATCTCGTAGCACGCACGGTAGCAGTAGTACTGTACCGATATACTAGTGTTTGTCTAGAGGATAAATCTATGTCGTGCTCGTGGCCCTTAAAACCCGGTTGTTGTGATGTGTAATTCGCGCGCTACGCTGCGCGGCAACTAAAATAAATTAGAGAGAACAATAAATATTACGGAAAAGATTAGGGAAAAAGTAGATGTACTTTGACATGTCAATGATGATATATCGGTTACATGGTACATTTTTCAGAGAGCACTAATATACATAACTAACAAACAAAGAGAAAAAAAAATGACTGCCTCTTTGTAGTAAGAATCCATTCAGACAGTACCTGATCCACTATAAGTCCATGTGCAACCTTCTGATCCTATTCCAATCCACAACAGAAACACAACAGCATGAATGGTTGGACGTTGGAAAATATAACTCACATAATAATTTCATTACAGAGCAGTACTGATCGAAGAGTCAAAACATCAAACTAAATAGAGTGAACATAAAAGAAGAATATATGAAAATTTGTAAGAACATGAATGATTATTGGCACGCATCACCATCGTTTTGCCAAGCCCATGTGACATACTAAACCCTAAAAAAAGTGTTAGTGCTCTAGAATTACATAAGAACAAGGCCCTTGTGATTTGTTAATGTTTTATAAAGAAATCATATTAGTTATTTAGCGGACAACCAAGATTACATCAAACCATTAAAATTACACCATCGTATGGGTACAGTATAGTAATGATACACATAAATTACTAAGTATACTATGTGGTAGTCATTAAGCACACACATCAAACCCTGGAGCAGGGTAAGGATGAGAAGTTGAATGCTACTCCTAGGAGTACAATTCAGTTTTGAAAATCACGTCGATTTGCATGCGTTTCTATATGACCACTATTCTTCTCACATTAAACAACATTATCTTATATCGTATTTGTTGGGCTTGCGGAAAAACAACAAGAGCCAAAACCAAACTACAGACCAATAACAAAACGAAATCTATATATATCTAACCACTGTGAGCCTAATAATCTCACATTAGTACCAAAACCGTATTATGCAAACACAATAGCATATACAATATATATATTGAGCTCATATACATAAGAGGCTAAGGACATACACTTGGGTTTTAAGATGGGCGCGTCTTCTTTTTCACTTAATCTTCGTGTGTGAATAATGCATAATTTAACAGGGACATTAGAAAAGATACATAGGAGTGCCAAAAAAACAAGCACTGCTAGTAATAGGTCATAACAAAAGAAAAGGGATCTTGAATAGGTGCATAGCATCTAAGTATCTAACACTGTGTGAAAATGCTACCTGGCAGATGCACTAAACCATTTATTATGTAATCCATTATAGGCAATTAGCTATATTGCTTTCGAGAACAGAACAGAGGTAGTGGCACCATAAAATCACACGAAAAAATAAATTGAATAGCATATCACCTGCTGGAGAGAATGACAAAGCCTAAGTACTTGTTGCTTTTTTTTATCACCTGCACAAGCAACACTTAAATTTAATCAGGAGTAAAGAATATTGACCATCCTCATAGTAGCACCTAGCCACTTACTAACGTGAGAGCTTATTTTAAGAAAACACAATACTATGGTCACCAACAAAAACAATTACACCCAAATCAAAAGCAGCCAAAATATGTTGGAAAAATAAAAACCACCTTAGGTGTTTTTGCTAGGTTGTTGCCAACTATCATTTTAGTGGGCTTCGATGGTATCTCATACTGAATGGATAAGTTAACGGATGCTTGGTGTGGTCTTCTTTCCCTGCATGGAGAAGTGAAGCAATAGGATGGAATTGCTATGGATGCAGATGTGTCATTGAACTGGTAACCATCTTAAACATGAAAGAGGATAGTAGAATATTAAGTGGAGCTTATGTTAAGCAGGTGTGAATGATGCTATGCATCTCAGCCCCAAAACAAGCAGGCCAATAAATCAGAAATAACGTCTATGGGTTGAGATGATAATGCAACAAAAAACTCATGTTCTAGCAGGAACACATAAAAAAACAGACAGGATTCTCAAGCATACTCACGAGAGATTGAACAATTCTGAACTAAAGGGCCAAAATGCAATCAGAGCAATAAAGTCGATGGAGAAAATCCTAGATCTTTCGTATTCTGAGAGTTTTTTTCTGGGTGATCTATGAGGTTTTCCATGTGGTTCTGATGCCCAACCTGATCAGCAGCAGGCCCTTGATCATTCCTGGCCTTTGTTTCCTGCTGGGAGAAGTAGGAGAAGAATTAGTTGGATTCGATTTCAGTAATGTGAGCGGCAGATTGCTTGCTCCCTTTTTTTCAAACAAAGATTTACTAAGAAAAAAAAATTCCAAACTTCATGTCATGGTAGGAGCATAGGAGGACTCCAACCCGTGGTAGATTCATTACCTGAAAGCTCGCCATGTCCAGATGCTTGGAGAGTAGAAAAGCAAACTCCACCGAACAACTCCAGCTCAGCTCAATGATTCCCAGAATCTGGGCTTTCGCCAACAAATCAAGAACCGCATCTTAGCTGAATAGGAGCCAAAGTGGTTGCCGGCGGCATGACAACAGGTGGGCAGCAAACCCCCAACGCCCGGCACCAACACCACACGTGATGCCTCCTAGGTCAAGCTCCCGCATCCAAAGAAAATTAGCGGAGCAGCCAAGGAGGCACGCGAGGCGCCGGCCGGTTTCCAACCCAATCATCGCCGTACGGGGAGACGGGTGCTGATAGCTAGGGTTGATAGGGAAGGAGATCGTGCATCCGCGATCCGAGCACAGCGATACGGGGCCATATGGCGAGCCATCCCGGGCCACAAGCAAAAGGCCATGAAAGCACTTGGAGGTAGGGAGCATCGACGCCGTCACTCCAGTCAAAGCGGAGATGGGCACCGCTGGCCGCCGCTAGTCGGAGAAGGGGAGGAAGGCGATTGGGGATGGCGAGCGGGATGTGACGTGGGGGAACGACCGCTGACCGATTCCATGGGTGGGTAAGGACGGGCCATCTAGATAAGATATGAATGGCCAGATTGTGTCCACGCGTGGGGTTGAACGACTCTGATTACGTGAACTCAACTGTAAATACGAAGACAGCGAGGGGTTTTCTGCAAAAACTGACGATGTGGATCGGTTAAAGCGCTTGCTATTTTTTTATTACTATAACCCAGATTAGCGATGTGTCGCAAGACGATTGGCCGGCCGAAACCAAATCGCTTTGGTTGCGGCGACTCTAGGCGCTTTAAGATATCTAATATATACAGCTAGTACAACACCGATCACAGTTGACAAGTCTTCACTTGGGGCATTCCTCTCAAAGCCTACTGCGAATTTAACTAATTAACCTCGTTCCCGTTCATAAGATTGTGTACGATTTTCACTTGTTTTCTTCCCATAGTACCACTCAATCGGACTTTGGGCTTTCAGAATTGTGAACCAAGTCCAACACGTTCAAATGATTCCGGCCTCTGAATTGACAGTTTTGACACAGATATTTTACAGTGTTAATCACCATGCATATTCTACCAAAAAAACGTGGTAGAAGCAATCTGCGTCAATAGAAACGTTCAAGTGCAAAAACGTACAAAGTTCGACTTCTGTGCTGCCTGTCTAGCTTTGCGTGTTCTTTTTACAGCACACAGCTTTCTGAGGGTACAGTGTACTACAACTTCAAGTCATCTACAGTGCTACTGTACCACAGTAACTAGTATCTGATACTGGTAATCCTCGTGAGCTAATCTGCGTTGATCGACTGCGAGTACTGAGCACGGAGCAATATTTAAGAAGCGACATCTACGGCTTCTCTACGCTCACCGCTACAGTAGATAAAAGGACAAAGTCGGTGTAAATGTGTAATGGCTGTCGCTACGTACGTGCATACAACTCATGCTCACGAACAGGAAAAAAAAAACAGAAAACACGAAGAGGACAAACCGAAACTACATCCAGCCACGATAATTTAACGCGTGCTAGCTTAGATAGCCACGGCAATAATTAGGGGGGACAAACTCTTCTCCATTATCTAATCATCCTAGATTCTCATCACTAGCTATAGCTAGCACACAGCTATTCGACTATTCGTACCACGGTACTCTGCTCTATCGATCCAGCAGCGTGCGTTCTCCCTTGGTGCCACGTCGAGACAGGAGATGCCATGCAACGCAAAGCATACTGAAGTAATCTGCATGTGTCGTTTGGGTAATTGACTATTGAGGGCTCATTGTCGTTTGAGTAATTGACTATTGAGGGCTGTGAGCTTCGTCCCCGGTTCGTTTGCACACGGACAAGCGAAGTAAAGAATTTTCGTCGTCCGGTGGCCAGCTGCGAGCGGCGGAATCTTTGTTGGGCGTTCTAGCTGAAGCTGGGGGCGATCATGCATGCATCGGCTGATCCGTGTGTGCCTGCCGATTTCCGATGCACTATTCCAGAGTGTTTGGTAGCGGTACAAAGTTAGGCCGTGTGTTAATTAGCTGTCCCCCCATGGATGGAGGGAGCACAGGGCATCTCGATGGTGAGTTCATATGGAGGGAGTACTGATCAAAGTTACTGTTTACCGATTTCCAAAACCCGAGTCCAACATAAAACGTGGGTTAGCAGTTAGCGCGCACAAGATAAGCGGTGCATTGTCACGTCTCTGCTTCATCTGACCTGAGCATCGACAAGACGCGACCGCAACGTGACCTCGTGGTATCCGGAGCCGGCCCGGGCCGGCGCCAAAAAACATCACGTCGATCACGGAAAAAGAAGTCCCCCGGGGGGCCATCTGCCACGCTTCGATACGTGCTTTCAGCCACGACCTTTTCGTCCCCTCCCCGGCCTACGACCAAAGTGATCCCGAAAACCGCCCGCAACGCACGCACCCGATCGATCTCTCTACGACTACGAGTCTACGTACGTACGTCCAGGAATCACTCGCCGAAAACTGTACACGGCGCGCGACGAGACGAGACGCGACGGTGAATGGGAACAGCCTGCACCGCGACGAAGCGCGTCGCGTCGGTCACGCGCTCGCGGACGCCGGTGAGGTCACGTCGCGCTGAGAAGCCCGTGTAACTCGTCGCGCGCACGTACAGAACGAGCCAGCCAAGCGAAGCTACCAGCTTCGCTAGTAGTACTCCGTATACTCCAAGATACGTACAAAGGCGCGGAATCCCGGCTGGGGCTTTTGCCCGTGGGCCGTGGCCTGCGCGCGCGGGGAGAGGACGGTTCGGTCGATCGACGCGCCGCCGATGGCGACGGCGCAGGAGAAAGCGGTACGCGAGTCCCCGGTTGGCGCGATTCGCCGCCAACCATCTCCTGTCTATCTACCGGTCCATCTGATGTGGTGGCCACCAACCGCGCCAATTCGCCAACCGTTGCACATGGCCGCTCCAAACGCTCGAGCCCTCCCCTGCTGCACAAGCTAGCTAAAATTAGGTGGTGTTTGTATCAAGAGAATTAACTTTAGTCTCTTAGACACTAATTTAGTGTATTAAATATAGACTACTTACATAAATGAAAGCTAATTTGTGAGATAAATTTTTTAAGCCTAATTAATCTATAATTAGAGAATGTTTACTGTAGCATCACATAGGCTAATCATGGATTAATTAGGCTCAATAGATTCGTCTCGTGAATTAGTCCAAAATTATGGATGGGTTTTATTAATAGTCTATGTTTAATATTTATAATTAGTGTCCAAACATCTGATGTGATAGAGACTTAAAAGTTTTAGTGCCTTTCAAATAGGGTCTCAAGCTGCAGGCAGGGGCAGTGCAATAACCCCATTCTACAAGCTAATACTCGTTAGTAGGAGTAGACATATATGCATACGGGGAGGACAAGACCTCCACAGGGCTTATCATATGCGTCGCGTTTACTTGGAAAGGAGAGGACCTTGCTGATTTGGCACTTCTTCGTTTCCAGACTACTCCATGATTTTGTCTGTTATTGTATAGGAGCAGAGTCAGAATGAAAATCACAGAATATATTCAAGTTCGTCAAAGACAATATATATTTTGTTTTGGTGCAAACCAACACACATGTGCCTAAGGGCTAAGGTCGTGGATTGATATTCTTTCTTTTTTTTTTGAAAGGAAAGTCGTAGATTGATTTGTGAATTAGAGGACATTGACTATATAAAGAGTTCAACAAACCTGGCAGTTAGAAGTATGATTTCGAGTCAAATGTGAAGCGCGAGACGTTTGGTTAGGTGACCAAATTATAACGAGAAATAATTTAATCAAAATCCGAAGTAGATACGGAAGAAATCCGTTCCATCAAAACACCCAGCCTGAAGTGAAAGGATGAATCAAGCAGGGTATTTGTTTTCATTGCCAAAAAAAAACAGAGTATAATTCAATGAAACAAACTCTGCCATTCATTGTGATTAGCACAGAAGTACTATACAAGCTCAAACGTGATTATCAGGAACCAAGGAAGAGTACCATTACACAGAGAGACGACGGAGTCTGAATTTTTTTTTTGAACATACGGAGTCTGAATTAGGCATAAGTTAGCAGGTAAAGGAGAATCAGCGGTGAAATGACACAAACGATGCATTCATGAAAGTACACACAGGAAGTCACAGGCTCAACCGCTCAACTCTTGTGCTACTAATCTTACTGACATTGACATGGAAGTTAGTCCTATGAACATCACACCGCCACGCCGGTGCGGCGGTGCAGGCCGATCGGTCGACGAATTCAGGGGAAAAGCGTCTCCCGCACGTCGGCGAACGCCGCGAGGATCGCGGGGTAATGCCGCGGCGAGTTGAGCACGAGGTAGGTCTCCAGCAGCCGCTCCGCGCTGAGCTCCCCGTCGCCGTCGCCGCCGCCGCACGCCGCCCCCTCGGCGATCATCTCCTCCATTGATTTGCGGAAGTCCTCGTAGGGGTCGGACGACCGCTTCACCACCGCGAACCCGCCGTCGGTTGCCGCCGAAGCCGTCGAGCCGCGAGGAAGCTCGAAGCTGTACCGGCAGCTCTGCGACGTGCCGCGGCGCGAGGATGGCGGCGGCGCGTGGCACGGGCCGGACACCGAGGCGCGCGCCCTGGTGTTCTTGCGCGGGCAGTTGTAGAAGTCCGACGAGTCGGAGGAGAAGCTCCTGGAGGAGAAGAGGTTCCTCGAGTCCTCGTCGTACTCGTCGTCGGAGGACGAGCTGCTCATCAGCCTGCGCGACGAGTGCGTCGAGAGCCTCCGCGACGAGACACTGGCCCGCTCCTTCCATCGCGCCAGCGGTGGCGCCGCGGCGAAAGGCGTGGAGGGCGGGCACTTGCGTCCCTCCCACTCGCCGGTCTCGTACGGCAGCCCCGTCTCCGTGAGCCGCCTCTCCATCTTCCTGGCGTCGAGGTCGAGCGGCGCGAGGAGGGACGGGTCCGCCGCGTCGACGGAGCGGCGGCCGGCGCAGTCGATGGTGATATGGACCAGCGGCGGCGGTCGCGGCATCGACAGGGAGAGCCGGCGCTCGTGCTTCCCCGCGGCCGCCTTCTTGCCGCCCGCGCCGCTGAGGCGGGAGTAAGAGGGGAATGCCAGCGGCGGCGGCGGCGGCGGCGCCGCCGCCCCCTCCTCGTCGCGGCGCTTCCTGCCACCCGCCCGCCTGGTGAAGACCGTGAGGATGGCCGCGAGCCTGTGCTTCAGCTTCTTGCGCCCGGCGCCTGAGCCGCCGCCGTCCATGAGTGACTTCGTGCCCGCGACTCTTGTCTTGTTCGTGCGCTGCGTGTATGGATGGATGGATGAGCGCGCGGGGGGGGGGGGGTCTATCTCATTCGTCCAGGAGGAGTAATGCGCGCCCTCTCGCGGGGCTTTTAACTGGTTGTGGCACAAGCTCTAGCCGCTAGCTACAGAACAAAAACCGCCAGTCCAGAGTGCTGGGGGACGTGGGCGCTCGCTTCGCTCGGTCGCATTGCCCTCCGCCGCGCGGCTCCGCGACGTGGCTGACCGTGACAGGATACATGTAACGTAGTGGGAGTTTGTGGGAGAAATGGCCCGAGGCGGCGGTTACGCGCTCTGCTGCGTGACTGGCTGCGACCCCAGCCCCGGCCTCTCCTGGCTGGATGTTTCAGCTTATCTTGCGGTAATGTTGGCTTCTGCTGGGGGGTGGCTTGTGAACGGATGCTGAACAAGGTGCGTTGCAGTGTTGGTGCAGTTTTGGGACACAAATTGGGAGAGGAGATGGAAAGGGAAAGGGAGAAGGAATTGTGGGCCGGTTGGCGACTTGGCATACATTCTTTCTGAGCGTGAACTGCTCTCTGCAAGACTGCAAGGCTGCAACTTGCCCCCCAGTTTTACTGTACAGTCGGCCGGCCGGCCATGTGCCAGTGTTGACCACGGCAAACTCTTCAGTTTGTAGTCTGTACACCACTGGACGGTACCAATAGTACATGCTAGTGTAGTTTTACTTTTACGAAGCAATCAACACGTTCATTGAAGCGTTGAACAGAACCATGTATAAGCTTCACTTTGTCAATTTGTCGCGAATGCAGCTTCTTCGTGGCATAAGAAGTCGATTTGCCCCTAATGCGTTGTTTAGTGCCAAGTGCGTCCTCCAGCTGTGCGAGTGGGAGCCAGCTGAGCTGTTCTTTTGGGTTTAATAAGCACAGTAGTGTCTATCTACTATATTACTAACTACTATATCTATCACTTAGACGGCGCGCGACTTTTAAGATCTGACCTTATAAAGACAAACATACAGGTGTTAAGTATTTTGTTAGCAGTAATACAGAACTGAGGACAGATGGGCAGGGTAAACCTAAGAAAGGAGAGAGGCCTAACAAACGAAAATCAGCATGGGATCCTACTAATAAGAACAATTTACTAGTACTATCAAACTAGCCTGCAATTACCTGAGCATTTTTCTATCTCCATTCTCCAGGAGGACTTGTGCCGGCACTTACTTGATTAAGCATGTGATAAAAGAAACCATTGTATGATGGATACCAATAATATGGCCTGTTCCATGCATTCTGCCCATCACAGAAACCGTTCCTTGAAAGGTCTTGAACCTTAAGATAAAAGAAACCATTGTATAATATATCCCAATAATATGGCATTTTCACTACTCTGTACATCACACAAATCATTCCTTAACATGTCAAATGCATGTACTCCTTGCCATGTGTGTGATGCAGGGTCCAAGGGAGCACATAACAAACAAAAACTGGGATTCCCAATCATGATCAGCTGATAACAGTTGTTTTTAACCAACAGAATGCTCCAGCTTATAATCAGAAAACAACAAACAGAAAAGGCTGAGATTGTACGATATACAAATATAAAACCTAGGGTAGTTGATGTAGCAGCTTGTTTGTATTCCCCAATTCTCCAATCTGTTGATTGAGTAATCATGTACAGAGGCAATAGTTTACAATCAACAGCTCAAAAGGCAAGTCAGTTGGTGAAGGCCTGATTGCAAAGGTGCTGAATTGCCGAGGCATCAATGAGGGTTTGCATGCGTTCCTGCTGCTTGAGTTCTAGTATTAGTATTTTTATTTCATCTTAATGCTTGAGCCAATAGTTCCTGAGCTGAGACATGTGCAGAAGTATCTCGTCTCGGCCTTGATTGGTGACACTGCTCGTCATGATCCAAGGGGGTGCTGCCTCAAAATATTCACGGATCAAGCTCTGGAAGTTTTCTACATTTTCTTCCGGTCTCTTGCCACCGTTTTTCTTCTTCTTGCGCTTGTCACATTTTGTGAACACTAGCGTCATCGGGACCTGAACAAATGGACATAAGAACATTACTACCTCCTTCCCAAATTGATCATCATATAAGTTTATGTAACAAGACCAATGAACAATTTAAATCACATCAATCAAGACACCATGCACACATTCTCCCACAATGCATGCATCGATTAAAACCCCATATCAATTACACTATAGCATGCACACATTCTCCCATACTGCATTAATTATATTCCGATGAAATACGTGTCCATACAGTTATATGATGATCAATTTGAGAAATTTTAGATTCTATTACATGATGATCAATTTGGGAAGGAGAGAGTACAAGTGAACAATACTACGATTTTCCGTTCACGTCTTTATTAATTCAATGGTATGCGCATCACATGCCAATAATAGTTTATGTTTAATGCAATATCAATACCACCTACACAACACATTCATAAATACTCTCAGACATCTTTGATTAGATTTACACATATAGATGCATCAAAGAAACAATTAGTATAGACAATAATGCACAATATGGAGCTTTCCTGTTATCAAGAGTACATGTGGTCACTTCATTACTGTATGTTTGAAGAAGTCTTTAATGGGTGTCTCCGGGACTAGGTTAATTCCAACGTAGATACTTGCCCGAAAGGATTTCTGTATTTTGCACTGAATTATAGAAGAAAAGGAAAGCGAGTAGTCGAAACTCAGAAAGGGTGAAATAACGGTCGCTGCATCGCTGGGGGAAGGCGGCAATAAAAGGATAGAATATATAGCTAATAAAGGTCGCTTTCTTCACATTGACTGCGTAGGACAAGCGGTCCAAAAGTTCAGAGTCAAACCTTATTGCAAAGAACGGGTGGGTGGGTGGGTGGGTGGATGGGGGCACTGCAGTACTACACAAGGAATGACTGCAGTACTACACAAGGAATGAAACGAGAACAAGCTCCAGAACAGCAAAATAGTGCATGAAGCTCTAACTTTTACAGAGTTCCTGGTCAGGTACTACCATGTTTGTCTTGCTAGATATGTATCTATGAGTATGACAATGTGAGCATTTTTTTTTAATTTAACATAGAACTATACAGCAGACTCACTGTGTTGGTGGCTTGATGTATCCATTGAGCTCATGGTATAGCCTGGTATTTGGATTCTGGTTATTACTCAAAGATCTCTCTCAAAACCAAACCAAACCTGCAGAATCCAGCTTGACTCTGGAAATACAAAGTAAATGTTCTGGCTATTGTGCTCATGTTTCTTGGTGTTTTCTCCTATCCTTGTGCAATCTTCTTTTCATAATTCTATCTAGCCATGCACTCATATTTTTTAGCTTTGGCTGTTCATTCGAACCTATTCATCTTTATGTAGTTTTGCACTCTTGTATTTATTATGTCTTCTGTTTGCATAAGACTTGTCAATTGTCATTGATTTATATGCATCTGAGGCTCCTTATAAGGCTTCATGCTGGATCATATTTTACTATTCATGTTATTAGAAGGTTCAAACAATTGACCCCACAAATGAAGCATGAAGATAACACTGCTATGTTTATAATAGAGTAGATGTGGACATGTAGTTCATCTTTTCTTTTAAGAAAATTATAGAACTATTGTAGTAAAGATTTTGACATTATTTCAAACCATGCAAAAAAGGAAATTTGTGGGAGGCATTCTCAGAGTCAGAGTCAACTTTAAGGACTAGATTTGGTCTGTAAACAATGAGACTTCCGTCGAATATGCCAGTCAACACTTAGTTTCTGACTGCTGAGTGTACTTTTCTATATTTGAAGAACTTTATTGTTTTAAATCATAATGTTCAAACCTTCCAATATTGCATCAGGATCATGATAGGTGAAATAAAATATTGTGACCTGTTTTTTTTTTTTTGAGCAAAGGGCAAAAAAGCCCTCCATTTCCATTAATAGAAATGACAGATTAACCCGAGATAAGTTAGTGGGAAACTGGCCCTTGATCTAGAAAAATTGCGTAAAACATCATAAAGGTCAATTCCCTGGCATTGTATGGGAGCCACCAAGCTCTTATCCAGGTTGACATGTAGCCCTGTTGCCTTGCCAAAACCCCTAAGAATGCCAATGAGAACATCCACTTCACTTCGGCATGGATTGAGAAAAACCATCGCGTCATCCGCATACAAGGAGGTCCTGAATCTGGCATGGCGACTCCCAATGGTGGTTAACTGACCACTCTCTGTTGCTCGACTTAGATGTTTCTGTAGGGGATCAATTGCCATAATGAAGAGATAGGGTGACAGGGGGTCCCCCTGCCTCAAGCCTCGGTGGTGTGCGATGCTTTCCCCATGATCGCCATTTAAGGCAACTTTAGAAGTCACTGAAGCAAATAACAGACATCCAATTTCTCCACCGATGGCCAAAGCCCATCTTTTGCATTACTTATAACAAGTATTCCCACGAAACCAAATCGAAGGCACGAGCAATGTCAAGTTTGAAGAAAAGAGTGGGCTTCCTGTTTGCACTCAAGTTTCTCACAATATTCCGAATGTACAGGAAATTGTCTTGAATGCATCTCTTCCTAATGAAGGCACTCTGAGCAACTGAGCTCAGGCCATCCAACTGTTTGGCGAGCCACATTGCCAACACTTTAGATACCAACTTTGCCATAGAGTGTATGAGGCTAATTGGCCTGAAGTCGAAGACCAACGTAGGAGAATTCTTTTTCGGGAGCAACGTGATCGCCACTCAGTTGATGCTCCAAAATTTCCTCCTGACAGGTTGTACAAACACTGGAAGACCTCCATGATCTCTTGTTTGATTAGTGGCCAACATTTTTTGTTGACATGGGCTTGCGCAGAGGGAAGACAGCGCCTACGTGCTGACATGGAATGCGGGTGGAGCTCATCCATCTCCTTCCTCCTGTTGTCGCGGCGCCGACGGTGTACGACGACGAGCTCCACCACGGCAACCCTCCTCGCCAACTCCAGCGGCTGGGGGCCCTCCTCCGGCCTCTGCTCTGGACTGCCACCGTCCTCCTCACCACCCGACGCCAACTACTGTCCTCATCAACAGCTGCTAGATGGGAACAGGGCAGGATGAGAGAGAGGGGGGGGAGGGGTGTGAAGAGATAGAATTAAAGAGGTGACATGTGGGCTCACACTAACTCATCACTTTTGATTTGGGTCGATTTGCCAGATGGGACAAAACCACCCCGCTATTCTGCCATGGGATCTATATTGCACCGGTTTTGATACTTGATGGATCCGTTGTATCTGGTATTTCGATTGAAAGATGAAAATCGAACTCGCTGTCAAGGTAAGGGACCTAAAATGAACTTATTCCTCTCCAGTAACGCAAGCACCACAGGACAGAGTGAGCCCAGTGGACCACCACCGCACTCAGTGCGCGGGCCCATCAATCGTGCCAAAATTGATTAGGACCACCTATACATTTGTCAATAAATTTTCTCCTAAAAATTTGACAGATGTAATTATAGTACAATTGTAGTGTAATTACACTGTAACTTGCATGTAACTACAGTGTAACTTGTATGTAAGTTTCACGTAATTTTGAATCGTTAGGTTTATTACAAGATATGTTCTGGTGAGGAAGAAAAAAATCATAGCACACACATATGTGAAAGGATTTGTTCCCACAACCTCCATTTTACCGAAATATTAAGTCACTAATGGATTTATACTTATGCTTACTTGAAAATTTTTAACATGACACATGCCTTCTAAGAGTTCATAAGAATAACATATTAAGAGGGACTTGAAATTTATAGTGTAGTAATTTGTTTCATGAAAACAAAACGGAAGATCGTCAATTCAGCAGGGTCACAGGAATACATCTTTCAATTTTAAGAGTAAATTAATTAAATTAGCAAGACAGACTAACATCGTTCATTCACACAGGATATTGATAAATGATCATTCTATTTCTATGATCATGTACTCATGCAACTTAATAAATTGACATTGACATTTCATCCTGCCTGTAGACTTTCAGTAATCTTCTTATTTGGTTCTGATCAACTAAAGTTTCTCCTAACAATACCAAGGACTGGTACTAACACTGTTATGGAAGGATGATGGTATAATTAATTGATAAATGAAGGGTTAGTTTAGTTGTTTAAGAATTATGTCTTACCTTGTTTTGACCAAGCCAACTAGCATAGTCAAGATCAATCTTCTTAGCTGGAATACTTGCATCTACTAGGAGAAAAACTGATACCAAATTCTCCCTGCTGAGGAAGTAATTTCTAGTAAATTCATCCCAATTCATACGAGCTTCTTGTGGTGCAGCAGCATACCTGTTCAACAAGCTCGATTTTAAGTCCAAATAGACGGAGATATTTTATCAACAATATAGGCTAATGCAATTTGCATTATATTATGTCATGAGTCATGTCCGATTGCTACGTGTATAATAAAGAACACACACTCAACCCATTATGTTATAATCGACATCCACTTAATTCCTTAAATCATGCTTAAACACAATGTATTAAACTCTAAGATAAAGAAGGAATTCAACAAAATTGAAAGTGGGCTAAAAGTTGTGTACCCATAACCAGGCAAATCAACGAGGTACCAACTGTCGTTTACTTTGAAATGGTTGATACATTGAGTCTTCCCTGCAACAAGAAAAATCGTTGCATTAATTAACGTGATAAAAAAAATGAAGAATTGGTTTCAATACCGTTATTACCTTGTAAATAAAGGTCTTTGCTATATTAACCAGTAAACCCCCAAATCCAATAATGCAAAACATTAAACAGGTTAACATCCCGCTTAGCCATTATCCCCAAAAGTACAACAGCCTACCAGGCTTCTTGGAAGTGAGCGCGAGGCGCTTGCGCCGGACGAGCGAGTTGAGCAGCGACGACTTGCCGACGTTGGACCGGCCAACAAGGGCGAACTCCGGTAGCCCGTCCCTGGGGCAGTCATCGGGGCGGACGCTGCTCTTCACGAAGTCCGCGGCGATCACGTTCGCGTCGCCGCGCGCGTACGGGCCCAGCACGATGTTGGAGCCCTTGAGGACCCGCGCGGTCGCCGCCTCGGCGTCCCCCGCGGACACGCTCGCCCCGGGCGGCACGAAGAGCCGGTCGAGAGGTAGCTGAACCTGCACCTCCCCCTGGGGCTCGTCGCCGTCGGAGTGGTCGACGGTTTCCGGCGCCGCCGCCACTTGGGAGAGCGCGGAGGAGCAGGGCGAGAGGATGCGGCGGGTCGGGAAGAGGGAGGTGCAGTGGACGAGCAGGGTGGTGGTGACCGGGGTCGAGGGGGAAAGGAGGAGGCGAGGAAGGAGGCGGTGGTGGAGGAGCATGGCCGCCGCCGGCGGCGGACTGTGGGGGTTTGGAGGCGGCGCGAAGCCGGAGGCGAGTTGGGGTTAGGGGGAAGCACGGACGGAATGGGGAGTACTGGAGCTCTGCTGGGCAGGGAGTGGATTGGGTGGGGCCGGAAGGAAGATGGCTGGGTGTGAGCCGTCCGATCGAAAATCAAACGGCCCTGATATTTTCTTTCAAAGAAAATAGGAAAGATTAGGAAATTTCGCCTAGATTTTTTTTTTTTTTTTGTATCGGTTTGTATCTTTGAATCGACGAGGTAAAGGGCGTAAAAAGGCTGGTTACCAGTGAATCGATGTTTTTCCAACGCTATGAATATAAGCAGCTTCACATAATTATAACATCTTGCGAGAGCAACACGGTTTAGTTGCAAAGGATAAACGCAGCTTTGTTCAACGAAACAATATCTGATTTTTAAGACGCGCAATATATAGGGTACTAACCACCAAAGGCAAGGTAAATTGGGCCAAGTTCTGAAGAACCAGTACTCACCAGCACGGCAGCACGATTAAGATAGTGTTTGGATTGGCTTAAATGCGGAAGAGAGTAGTTCTTGATATAATGGTGGTTACATAGGTATACCTCAGAACAAAACTTGGAGCAGAGCACAGCAGCTAAAAGCTTACAAGCAGAAGTGCAGAACTGAGTGTCACCATGTTTCTCAGATTGGAATCGCCAGGGTGTGGTAAAGGCATTTATTTCTTAAAACAAAACTAGCATGATCCTGGCTGGTTACAACTTACAAGAACTTCCTCGGTGGTCTTCCAGCATCCTCATCTTGCATGTGCTGCGATCCAGAAACTTTAAAAAGTAAAAACCCAACTATAACTCCCACATTGTTTCAATTGGCTATCTTAGATAATGCTATCAAGTAAAATCTGCAGAAATTTTGTTGAAACTACACTAGAAATAGCTTTTACTTGTTACCATAGTAAAGACGGGACTATGAACCCATTCACATGTATGCACATCAACAAAAAGATGTATCATGTGCATAGATGTAAATCCAAAACAATAACATTTCAATGTCAATGTGAGAACAAAAAATAAATAGTAAGCTTGTTTGAGATGAAGATCTAGAGCATTTGACAAAGCAGACACAATTGTTCTTTCCTTAGCAACCATATTGCTGTAGGTTGTCTTCAGTATCAAATAATCATTTTGGAGCTGCCTTGTTAACGGCAAACAGGTTGAACAGAGAAATTTCAAAATAATAGCGAGCCATAATGTTGTACAATGCAAAATGGTACCATGGAAACCACCGCAACATAACGATGCACTCCTATCAGTGAATGTCGACAGGGAGGACATGGTTATGGGGGCAATCCAGATCTGCCACACATGGAAAGAAAAATCTAACTGTAACATTCATATCTACATAGAATAATTTGGCAGACCTTTAAGGCTTCTAGGGTTCTACTCTTCTTTTCCAGGGAAAGAATACAGGCATGGTCCATAAGGAGTTAAGGACTATGCTCAAGCCTACATTTTTCTGTTTTTCTCTAGGTCCCCAATTGTAACTTGTAGTACAGTGCTACTCTATCTTCAATATAAAACCAGCAATGCTGGGTTGATTAAAAAAGGGACAGGAAATCATACACTGCCTGTGATAAAAATTGGACTAGAATAGTCAGTTTGAAATATAGGAGACAACAAAGGTACAGAAGCAAATTTAAAACAAGAAACCAAAATGAAGAAGTAAAAAAAAAGGTGATTGTCCAAAAAGCTCAACGGCCATCTATAGAAATACTTGTAATCGGAAGAGGTACAAAACAGAACAGTAGATTCTGATTAATATACACTTGGTAGGAAAGAAGGATGAGCTAAGAAAATTGAGCTTATGAATGAAAATAGGTGATGGTGATGGGAATGTTAGGCGAAAAATATCTCAAATCATAGTAGGAAATGGGGAAAAATAACAGATAACATACAAGATTTGGGGGCTATAAGCATAAGCAAGCAGAACGTTAACAGAAATCAAAGTACTAAACTGTATAAACAGTCCTTGTGATTTGTTGTCATCTAACTTTTGCTTCCTATTTAATCAGCTACAGTGAGTGAAGGTTGAAATGAAACATAAACAGGTATTACATAACCCTCAATCCTGGTTAGTAATTCCACTCATGCCAAATAAATGGAGATAATACAGCACCTGCTAAAGTAGACCTACCAAACATCAGGGTCATTAGAGGAGAAGGTTTATGTAGGATATGTGAGCCATTTTTATCCTTTTGTCATAATTATATACAGATCTTGGATAGAAAGTTAGTGTTCCAACTAAGAGGCACTCCAGCAATATCCTAGTTAGATGCTCCAAATGCCTCAATGCTCTCCAGCATAGCTCCATGGATAATGTTGCAGATGATTTCTATGACATTATGTGAAAGAACCCAATTTGATGACTCTGTAGCCTAGCCTGTAGGACAGTATGGTTCTAAAAAACTTGTAGAGTTGTCTGCATCCATAATAAGAAACAGAGAGGAAACCACAAAAAAGCTATAACAGTTTTTTTTTTTCGAACGGCTGACCGTTCCCGATGTTTTATATAAAGAAGAAGGCCTCCCATTTTAAAGAGAAAACGGGACCAAACCTTACATGCTCAGTTAATTAAGGGAAACTGAGTGAAAACCAACACTACAACAACCCACCAACTAACCTAACCTAAGCTACCACGACGGAGCCCATCGTGAGACATCAAGCTAGAACAGTAGGACTTACTGTAACAAAAGGGATCGGAGTAGATAATTTCCATGATAGGTGTTAATGCCTACAAAAAGGTACTTGTGTAGTCTAAAAGCTCTTGTTCAGAAGGTAATTTATCTGTTATTCTCTTACATACTCTCAAGATCAACCGATCATCAGAGGTTCATTTTGTAAGGAAAAACCAACACATTTGATTAATTGATCCTCCTTAGACGATGAACTCAGACTTCAAATCTCTTTGACCTGATTAGCAGGAACAGTTAACTGCATAAAGACGTTTTCCGAGGAATGACGCTAACTTTCGATAGCTAGGTTGCATTTTTACTTCAATTAGGAGTTAAAAAGTTCATTCCACCGCAGCAAATGTGGGCAGCAGTTTCCGAGCAACCCCAATCTGAATCTAACAGAAGCTACAAGCAAACAGGAATACGATGCAGCGGGGAGGACAGGGGAAGGGAGTAGGGGACTGGAGGATCGCGTACGAATTCACGGACGATGCCCTTGTAGACGAGGATGGGGACGGCAAGGCCGAAGAGGCCGACGACGGCGAGGCTGCGGCGCGTCCAGCGGAAGTTGAACTCGAGGTTCTCGCGGCCGGCGTTCCACTCCTCGATCCACCGGTTCTTGTGCACCTCCATGCCCCCACCCATCTTCTCCTCTTCTCCCCCTCCCCTGCTTGCCGCCGGTTGGTGCAGAGCCCGAAGCTGCGGCGGATTTGCTTGTGCCTTCTCCAATACGAGTTCGCCTTAGTTTGGCTATTTCTCAGATAAACCCCCACATTATTGGTTTTTTAGTTTTTGCAACAATTAGGTGAGCAAACAGTATAATGTCATTTTGCAATAATCCCCCCAGTCCGCATATGTAAACCGCAAACAGCTCCGGTCCTGACCTCGCCATCTCTCCAGTCTCCACCAAATCGGCAAATCTCCCCCCATCTTCTCGGCCATGGCGTCCGCGGCGGCGGAGAAGGGGAAGGCTCCGGCCGACACAGAGGAGACGGCGGCGGCGACCGCCGCGCGGCTCGCGGCGGAGTGGACCACGTGGGCGATGAAGAACGCGAAGGTAGTGGGCCACTACGGATTCATCCCGCTCGTCATCCTCATCGGCATGAACTCCGAGCCCAAGCCCCGCCTCGCCCAGCTCCTCTCCCCCATCTAGGGGTCCTAGTTCAATTCTCGCCAGCTGCTGCTCCTCACCACGACCCGCATGGATGCGCGCCTATTGGATACGGCAACCTGTATTGCATTTCTTCTACATAATTTTAGTTCCTTTCTGTTTGAATGTTTGTTAATTTTGGGTCTCCCCGAATAGCTACTGATGAGAGTTAAGACTCTGAGTTGCAATTAATTACAAATACTGGTACTATATGTGTGTTACGGTGTAGTTTACTTTGGTGAACCTGTTATTGTGTTGTACAACAGTCTAAGACATTGCGAGCTTAATAGATCACTGCATTTTACATTTTTCCCTTTAGCTTTTTACTCTACAAGCTATATGAGGTAGCGACAGTTGAACATACAAGAGTGTGTCCACTGTCCAGTGTAGAACTGTAGTGTACCTGCAACTTTATTTCTAGTTTATCCAGGTTGTTAAAAGCGTAAGTAATGATTTTCGCTTGACTTGTCATATGGATTGTGCTTGATCTTGATCCAAATAGTACGCATAGCTGAAAAGTCTTGTGTCTTTCAGTTTTACCTTTTCCAAAGAGAACATAATTCAGTCTATCTCAGTTTCTAGTTTTCTTTTGAAACTGCCTTGCCTTGTAAATTTTATGGCTTCATGAAGTTCATCTTTCTGTTGGGAATATCATGGTATATATTGGGATGCTTTCGATTTTTTTTTCTGGTTGGAATGGTTGTATATCCTTTATTGCCACTAAGGAAAGTTAGATCTGTGTGACACTTCTTATTTCCTGCAATATTTTTCTGTGGTATCATCTTATTTCAATCAATAGAGTTACATGCCACAGATCTTGTGACATCTGATTTCGGTCAATAGAGTTACACTACAAAGTCATCTTGTTTGTCATCTTGTGATCTGTGTTCTCTTATATTACACATATGACTTGAGACCTAACAGGCTTCTAAGTCTGTGAAAAATTAGTGGTAATCCTCCTTCAAGTCCTCACGATCATCTAAGACTGTACGCACCACTGGATTTGTTGTTTCCAGTGATAAAATTGAGCTTGCAAACTTTAGAGCCAAACTTTACTATTCTGGATGCATTCTTGCTCTAGTGCATGTGAAATGACCCATTGACTATTTTAAATTTTAGTCTTCATCAATCATCAATTCCATTTGAAGGATGATGTGTGCAGGTCATTTATGCCAATATTGGCCGTGAGTGTGGTCACAAGTTTCTTGCCCGTGAGAAAATCATGATATATTAACTACTTTTGTGTTTGCAGCTGAACGATTGGGTGTGTTGTTGTTTTGATAATGATCGCAACATCTACAGGAATTTACCGATTGTCGGACAAAGTTAAGTGTTTCTGGTCATTTTTATATTTCTCAATTCTATTGCCTCCAGGTGAACTGTGGGTTGAAATTGATGTCTGTGAGATGCATAAAAAGAGAGAGAAGTATAGCACAAAATTTTGTTGGATCTATTTATTCCTACAATATGAAAATGGATAATATTTGATCTTACTGTCATTTGGCTTTTTAAAATCTTTTTGTAAGCTTATTTCATCCCTAGTAGTGAAACAGACAAGAGGAAGGTGAGAATGAGATTGCCGATTTGCAGTTGCTTTCTTCCTTGGCCTTGGCTTGTGGACTGTGGTGACAGGAAAAGGGAAGCAAAACAACTTCAGAGGGACGTCCAGCGTCGATCCATCGTCCGATCGGCATCTCACGGCGCTGCTGCTTCCTTCGTTCCGCATCGCACGAGCGCGGCGAGGACAGCCCATTCAGCCCATTTACGAGCAACCGCGGAGGGACAAAAACGAACGAGACTGTTCGTCATTCGTCAATCTGCCATCGCACAAAAAAAAAGAAAAGAAAAAAGCAATCCCCGGCAAGGCTGCCCACCGCTCCGCTGCGGCTCGCCGCCTTCCTCGACGCGAGCGTGAGAGGAGCGGACTGCCGAGGAAGACTGCTTCGACGTCGCCCTCCTCTCCATCCCTCGGCCCCATGGCCTCCCCCACGCGAGAGCTTCCAGGCGTTGCCGTCCTCGACAACGACGGCTTCCACGGCGGCAGCGCCAAGCTCTTCACCACCACCCACGTCGGAGGATTCGCAAGAGCTGAACAAAAACGGGAGAAAGGGCAACCGTTGCTGCCAAGCCCGGAAAGGCATGGGAAGGAGGCGACCAGCATGGCAGCACCACCATAGCTTTCTGAAGAGGGCGACAACCTCTGTTTTAGAATTTGGGAATATCTGAATTGAGATTGAAAATCGATGTGAATTGAAACTGTGATTTAGTATTGAATGTGATAATAATGTCAATTTGATACTCTGATTTTTGTGAGCATTTGAGAAGTGAAGAAGTTAATTGGTTTATTTTATTTGTGACAAAATCAGATTGAGAGTTTCATATAGCAATAGCAGAAAGGCTTGGACAGTGAACACTGAACATTAAAATGTGATACTTGTTGCTGCATTGGACATCTGATGACTGAATATATTTTGTCCCTGAAGTTTTGCTTTCAAGATAGCAAAAGAAAGCTAGACATATATACATCATTGAGTGCTGCCAATATAAGACTATGTCCTGGACAGGATAACCCAAAACAGAACAGAAGTGCTTCACTAGGATCTGCCAAAACAAAATTAACATAGACACAAAAGTTTTCATGTTTTTCCCCAGCTCCATCATACTTGTTCTATCACAGTATTGCAACCAAACTTGGGTTATTCTCCAGAACATGACTTCATCACTAAAATGCATCGTCAACTAAAAGATCATCATTTATCTGCCCCTACAAAGAAAAAGATTAATCATTGGTTGTTTTATTATATATTTTCATAGCTATTTAGGTGCATGTATTACCGTCAAAAGCTGAGTGAAGCTATTTAGGTGCATGTATTCTCCAGGCTCCTCCTTGTCCATAGCAAAACTATCTTCTGCCACTTGTGTTGCTGCACCAACATGGAGTGCATTTTGCCTAGTCTTTTGTTCCTTCGAACAAAATAATGTAAAAGGATGAAGTGAACACATGACTGAATAGTAACATGGTATTGCAAAATCTTTTTAGAACATACCTTCGGACTTTTACCCTTTTTACTTTGTCGTTTTTGTGTAGTGTCTCGTTTTTTATCAAGCCAATTTCTTTTTCGCTTTGAACTTCTAATACGAACCTCCTTTTTCTTTAGGCGTGCATTACTCAACAAGTTATTTGGGGGCATAACCTCCGTGTGGGTTGCACTTTGACCTGAAGTACTAGCACATCCACTGAGGTGCTCTTCAATTTGCTTGCTAAGAATGTCAAGTGTATTATTTACTAACAATGTGCACTCAGGATAGCTAGCAGCTTGTTGGGCCAAAGTGAGAAACCTGTGGGATAGAAATTTGTAGCGGAGGGAAGCTTCCATCATTGGGTTCTCAATTATATTTATTCCCTTGCTGTCCGTTACTATTCCACTCCTTGCTTCCCGTGTCCATCGCTTTAATATATATTGTGCTGGAAGTGACTTGATGTTCATCAAATCAAGAACCTTTAGAGCATGCCCACACAATATTCCAATCCTATTAAATTGCCCACAGCTGCAAATAGATGTCTGCTCTGAAGGATCACCAACAACTCTGTACTCCTCCTCAAATGTTACATTTCCCTCAAAACTCCCAATTGATACTAGAAATTCATTATCGCCATCCAATGCTTTAGTGCATGCTGCCATTGATCTCTCATATTCACCTTGAAAAGCTTCAAATATAATAGAGGTGTACACCTTGCTAGCTTGCAACAGCATAGGTGTTCTCATTTTGATTCTAGGCAATTTTTTCCTTGAATCAAATTCGGAAGCTAGTTCCGTATTTCTTTTTCTTTGCACCCCTCTTTCAAAATGCTTGAACAAACGAATGATATCAAAATCAGATTTGAAATGAATTTTCAGGCCATTGTTGAAACTCTCACTCAATTGTGTACTTCTCATTCCTAATGTGAAAACATTCCTCATATAAGATTCAACCCATTTTTCTTTCAATTTGTATATACTATCTAGCCAAGTTTGCTTGCTCACCTTTTCCTTCATGATGTTAAATTCATATTCAAATTTTGTCACATCCTCATACTCATACATGCATGCACTAAAATCTGAAAGAATACTTGATTCTCCAATATTCCCTTGCGATAGATGTTTTGCAGCATTTTGTGAAATATGGAAGGTGCACAATCCATGCCATGCTTCAGGAAATACTTCCTCAATGGCCTTTCCCATTGCTATATCTTGATCTGTATATATTGTTTTGGGATGCTTCCCATTATGTGCTTTTAGAAAAGTCTCAAAGAGCCACTTGAAGGAGTCGAATGTTTCATCATACATGAGAGCAGCACCAAAAACTACTGTTTCTCTAAAATGATTGAATCCAACAAAGACACCAAAAGGCCTGCTCTCATTGTTTGTTCCAAAAGTAGTATCAAAACTAACAACATCCCCAAAATATGCATAGTCACTTATCATCTTAGCATCAGCCCAGAAAATATTTGCTATCTATTCTTCACTGTCCATTTGCAATGCATATTGGAATGATAGGTTCTCAGCAATTTTGTCTTGGAAATACATAAGCATGCTACCTGCCTGACCATATGCCATCTCTCTTTGCCGCTTGCTCCGCAAATAATTCTTGCGATCACGAAGGCTATAGCTAAAACTATGTGATCCACCGACTTGGCGACTAGCCAACTCATGTGCTGCCTTTGGCCCAATTCCTGTATCATCAGCTGTTTCAATTTCAAAAGCTTGTAAATCTGAAATTTTTCTTTGTGAAACCATCAAGTGCAAGGTTTCAGGCAAGCACAAGGAGTGATTGTGTTCCAGAACCAGGTCAGTCACTTTATACTTTTCCGTCTTTTTGTCCAAAACTACACCCATGCGGACTTGACAATCACTGCGGGTTTCAGCTCGGGGACACTTTGTTAGATGATCCCTCTTGTCTTGTCCTCGATGACCCTCATTTCCACAAACATATCTAAATGATGTAACTTTATCATCAGATTGTCTTTTGCTTGTGTACCTTTTCCTGACCTCAAAGCCTTTTTGACCTCCATAATGATGCCAAAATATCCAAGCCTCATCTGGACTTTTGAATTCCATTCCAATGTGAGGTACAGAACATGGTACTAGCATTTCTCTATAAAAAAAATGAGACTAGTGCATACATATGACAAAAAGAAAAAGAATACACGAGCATGGAGATGTATTACAAACCTATCTCCTTCCATCTAACGAGTTAGATGGCAGAACTTGATTTGTATCTTCAGTCTGATGTTTCTTTGATGGCAAGGGGGGCAACCTAATAAGGGGAGTTTGATGAATTCTAAGAAGCTATTCATGAAGGATATAGAAGAAGATAGGTAACTAGTGCAAACTTACGATCAAGTGGAGAAAAGCTTCTTGTTGCTCGTTCACCATCTTCATCGCTGTAAGAACAGCAGCCAAATGGTCCTTTTTTCCCTCCGTCCGAGTATAATGGCGCCCTTTTTTCCCTCCAAAAACAGAGCAACGAACGGCGGCGACCGGCAATGAGGATGTTTGTGGGCCATTTTCACTGGCATGGGCCGACCGCGAGCCCGTTTGACCGCCTTATTCGTTGCGCTCGTGTGACCGCCGCCGCCGCCGCCGTGGAAGCCGTTGTGGACCCCCGTTTTTATAACAGGAATCAATCGTGTAAACAGTACCATTTCCCTGGATCAAGTAGTCTGGTACACACGAATTCATAGCTGAAATGCCGAGTGCACATACACGAGTGTCTAGTACGAATTATTACATCATAAGCCCGCAGGCATAGTTTTAAATCATCGGACCGAGCGGTCCGGAATACATTCCAAAAACAGAAGTAGGTAAGGCAGCGGAGTTAAGGCAGCGGCACGCCATTGCCACAGGCAACGACCGTAACTAAGACCTATTGAGCGCCATCGTCTTCATCACCCTCCTGGTAGTACGCGTAGGGATCCTCCGAAGCTTCATCCCCGACCTCTGGTTAAGTTTGTATATTGCAAGGGTGAGTACCAACCGTACTCAGCAAGCCACCACAGCAACAATGCACATGACAGGGGTATTCAAAGGATGGCTATGGTTCTTTTGCGCAAAGCAAATTTTGTAATTCTTTTCACAAGCCTAAGACCTAGCACAGACTGATCAAATTTTAGTACCAGTGTTCATATTAAACAATGACGGTTCTGTCCACCATCCATTGTGATCCCAAGGATAGCTTCCCGCCATTGAATCGTCATGGTTTTCTGAGGACGTCCACCTTCCCTCCTCTCAGGAAGTGGCTCCATCAGCATAGAAATCATCATGCAACATCCCATCCCACACAAGTTAAGAATTTAGAGTCTAGCCAAGTGTAATACACGTCCCGGTGCTTAATAACCGCGAGCACGGCTATTCGAATATATTTGGTTTACTCACACTGCAGTGGATGTACACTTTACCCGCACTCCGCGACTGCCCAACACATGAGCCTCGTTCCAACACATGAGACGTGTCACGGCAAAACTTTTCGATAACCTCGCATTGGCAGTACCTGCTCCATGAACTTAAATCCTCATGCACTCTAGGCGTCCATGTTTCTAGCAGTGAGAGGAGTTCTGGCGCTCCCGGGAAAGAGAAGTCTCACACACATATTAAATTATGGTTCAAGTTAAGTTCTCTCTCACACACACTCATGGCAGTCCTACCAATGGCGACACCGATGTAGGGCACGCCTCTCGGCCCTATCTCAACGGCTGTCCCACCGTAGCGCACCTGCCTCGCTCAGGGGTGAACCATCTATGCAGGGATACTGCCTCCGCTCGGCTATCTAATCCGCTAGGTCTATACCCATACGAGAAGTGCGGTTGTACGGGGGTCGTTTCATGCTTAACTTCATGGCTCGGTCCTTAATTGACCGGGGACGGTACTAGCCTTTTCCAGATACCACCCAAATCCTCCGTCCGCCCCAATCGAAAATAGTTGTTGTTTAGTTTTGTTTTTCCTTTCGCAAATCATGTCATCAATATCATGGCAATGTGGTGCTCATGTCTCCACATGCCACATCTCAATTACCTTCCCAAAGGTAATTGCCCAAGCATATAGCATTTGATAAATATGAATATGCATGATTCTAGAATAGCATTTCTAAGCATTTGTCATAGTTGACTAGGGACTCATACGTAAACATGGTTACGAAGGAATAAGGAGTAAACAATAATCAAGGCATGGCATAATCGCAAGTAGGATGTTCATCATTGCATGCAATTTTATTTGTAAACAAAACAATTTCGCAATTGGGATCAACATGTTCAAGGAATAGTGATGACATGCCTTGCTCAAAGTCTTGCGGGTCTTGGCCTTCACTTGGATCCGCAACTCCCTCGGGCTCTATAGTTACGTGCGAAAATTGATTTGAATTTGGTTAGAATTCAAATAAAAGTCCAAATAAATCCAAATAAAAGTCAAATGCGAAAGTCGATTCCTTTATATTAACTTTACTATTCGCGAACTAAGGCAAACCCAATTTCGATTTAAACTATTTTGCGGGTATAAATATTTTGTTGTCATAAGTTTTTAATTTAATCCCCCTGAGCATTATATTCATATAATAGGTTAGAAATTTCTATCGCGAGCTAAATATCAGACAAATCCTAAAATTATCTTATAATAGTGTACGATTTAATTTAGTCTATGACTAAACGATTAAATATAATACACGGCTAAGATTCCTAGTAATTAAATCCGAATTTTTACCATGAATCGATGACTTATAGAAATTACCAAAAATAATCTATAATAATCTATAAGAATTCATCTAATTGTTTAGTTATTAATTACATCTAAATTACTATCAGTTTTAATCTAATCCGATCAAGAAACATATTTTTATAATTAACCCAGAATTTCGATCGAAATACTACTACACTCTAGGAATTTTAAAAAAAATAATCTATGATTAACCCCGACCATTTTTATTTCCTAAATCCTGCTAATCTCTCCCCCAATTTCCCTTCTATTTTCTCCTTTTCTCCTTTCCTATTTTCCTTTCTTTCTCTTTCTCTCTTTTCTTTTCTATTTTCCTTCTCTTTCTCTCTTTTTCTTTTCTTTTTTTTCCTTCTCTTTCTCTCTTTTCTTTTCTTTTTCCTTCTCTTTCTCTCTCCATTCTTCTTTTCTTTCTCTCCCTCCCGGTTTCTCTCCTCCCTCTCGGCTCTCTGCCTCCCTGGCGGCACGGCGACCAACAGGGGGGGGCAGCGGCTCACCGACGGCGGCGGTGGCGACGACGGCGCACGGCGCGGCAAACTGAGGCGGCGGCGCGGCGGCACGAAAGCGGTGGCACGACAGCACAAGGGCGGCGGCGCGGCGGCGTGGTGAAGAGGGAGAAGATGGAGGGGGATGGGTGTGGGAGAGAAGAGGAGGGCGGGAGGTTTTATAGGGTGCGGGAGAGGGAAGAGAGGAGAGGGGCGGTGAAGGGGGTGACGTGACGGCGGCGCAGCGGCGCGGGGCGCGAGGCGGCGATGGGACGCGCGTGGCGACGGGACGCGCGCGGCGACGGGACGTCGACGGTGATGGCAACAGCGGTGGCACGCGGCGACGCGACGGGCGGCGACGCAACGGGCGGCGACGCGACGGCGATGGCACGACGGCGACGGCGGCGCGGCGGGCGAGCGGCGCGCGAGCGCGGGGCGCGAGGTGGCGACGGGATGGCGGCATGGCGACGCGCGACAGGGCATGGGGCGCGAGGCGACGGTGGGATGCGCGGTGATGGCGATGGCGACGGCAGAGGGGAGGCGGAGCGGCGCGCGGCGCACGGGGCGCGAGGCGAGGGGTGCGCGGAGCGAGGTGACGCGACGGCGGCGCGGCGCGGCGACGGCGGTGGCGACGGCGCGCGGCGATGCGACGGCGCGGCGGGACGGCGACGGCAACGGCGCGGCAGCGGCGGCGCGGGGCTCGGGGCGTGGCCGGGCGCGCGGCAGAGGAGGGTTTAGGGCTAGGGACCAAAATCGAGCACCTATGAGGCAATGAACAGTGTATTTTTCCTATTTTTCCCGATTTTAGTTTATTTTCTATATAAATTTGATTCTATAATTTCTAAATCTTGCATAAATGAAGTTTACTCAATATGTGTATTATCCCAACCAATGGATACGCTCTAGATTAATTGTACCCATATTTTATTTTTATATACTTCGTTTGAATTTTAATTAGGGTTAATTCTTATTCCATCGCATTTAAATTTAATTGATACGAATATGATCGCGATAATATTTTATTCATTTCTATCCCCACCTCAACCTTTATTTTAAATTATATTTCAGTTATTTATTTTGCTCATTTAATTTTTAGGTTTTATTCCTAATTAATTATTCTTTATTCGCGATCAACAAACTCCGAAATCAAAATCCAATGAAATCATCGAACAAAATCGGCATGATGCAATTTATTTAAAAAAAAGTTTTTGAAGGCCCATATTTTTAGAGTTTAGATTTTTGTCGGTCGAATTTTCAGGGTGGTACAGCCGTCGTTGTCGAGGACAGCAATGCCTGGAAGCTCTCGCGTGGGGAGGCCATGGGGCCGAGGGATGGAGAGGAGGGCGACGTCGAAGCAGTCTTCCTCGGCAGTCCGCTCCTCTCACGCTCGTGTCGAGGAAGGCGGCGAGCCGCGGCGGGCAGCCATGCCGGGGATTGCTTTTTCTTTTCTTTTTTTTTTGCGATGGCAGATTGACGAATGACGAGCAGTCTCGTTCGTTTTTGTCCCTCCGCGGTTGCTCGTAAATGGGCTGAATAGGCTGTCCTCGCTGCGCTCGTGCGATGCGGAACGAAGGAAGCAGCAGCACTGTGAGATGCCAATCGGACGATGGATCGATGCTGGACGTCCCTCTGACGTTGTGCGCCTAACGTCAGACGATCTGCTTCCGGCAATTATGGTCCTCCACTGCCGTCTGATCTGAAGCATCGACGATAGAAATGTGTTGTACAGTGCACGCTGCCGTCCGATTGTCCGATCAGAAGCATCAACATTACAAATGTGTTCTGCAAAGGTTAGTTGGCCACTACATTATTTTCTTGTCAATTTGGATCATTACCTTTTGGTCCAACGGCTGTTGCAGTCATACTAACGACTGCAGCTGATTTCAATTGAGAGATCCAAGGTTGCAGATGATCATCATTCATCAACTCCTCGTCGAAAAGATGGAAAGTTTACCGCGCAGGTACAATGTCACCGTGCAAGGTATGATCATGGTTCCTTGCCTCGCTTCTCGTCGAGAGAAGCATCCATGAACAAGCCAGACATCAGTGCGGGGGATCCTTATTTCTTGAAGCGAGTTGCCAAACCAAGGATTGATCCCTCGGACTACACGCGTAGCCTTACACCTTTGATAGACAACAAAGCATTGAATCTTCTATGCTTCTGCTACTACCACATCTCAGTTCTTTTACCAACTTTAAGCACAAGGTTTATGCGAACAAGAAGCTGACGAATCACAAAATCATCAGTTCATCGCAGCTGCACTGCAAGCGACAACGGGGGCGGCAGCATACAAAATACTACCGCACCCATCGGTTGGCTGAATATAAGCATAAACGAAATGGCATATTTATAAATAAAAAATAATTGTGAATAAAATTTTTATATATGTTCTTAACGATAAAAACAAAAACTAAAAAATAAACTACGATGAGAAAAATCTAAAATTAACTTTAAATTTAAAGTTGAAAATTTAAATTTTAGTTAATAAGCATAAGCGAAAAGGTGACGCGGCGGATGCGGACAGTGCACGCGTTGTATGTGTGTCAAGCCAGCAGCCGGCAGCCGGCAGGCGTCCGAAATCCGAACCACTCACTTCGTCCAGGGCCTAGGCCTACGCACCAAATCACAATCACCTCACCGACTCACCGCGTGTCCGCGTCGTCTCGTCTACACAGGTCTCGGACGGCTAAGCTACCGGCCCCCGCCCGCTCGCCTCCCGGTTTGGCGCTTCCCGCGCCCGTACCCCGTAGGCCGTAGCGAGGCGAAGCCGGCCAGCCAAGCCAAGCCAACCCCGTCCCGCACTCAAGCACGCGCGCGCCACCTCTTATACCGCTGTCCCGCCTCCTACCCAGTATATCCCCCGCGAGGGCCCTTGATACGGCCGAGACCGACCGGGCCCCGATCGTTCGACCCGGGGCATATGCGGCGAGACGCGGCCGCCGTTCTGACGGCGGCCGTCGCCTCGCCGCCGATCTCGGTGGAGGCGGTGGTCATCGACGTCGAGGGGGAGCCGGCGGTCCCCGCCGGCGCTGCGTGCCGGATCTGCCACCTCGTCCCGGAGGGCGGCGTCGGGCCCGGGTCGGAGGTGATCCGGATCGGGTGCGGCTGCAAGGACGAGCTCGGCGCCGCGCTCCGCCACTGCGCCGAGGCCTGGTTCAGGATCAAGGGCGATAGGTATACATCGCTCAATCCCGAAATCGTTCGCCCCTGTGCCTTGTGCTAGGATTGCGTGGTAGGTGTTTGTTGTAATTACAAGTAGAGTCACCGGCTTGCCGCGACTGAGCACCGTGCTGGTACCGGGTTGCATCCCTCTCGGTGCCTGCCATTCGGCAAATGGCACTGTAATGGTGTTGATGTTAGCAGTGATATCAGGACTAGCTATTTCCGTCGCGAGAGGAATGCTGTATGCCCGAGATGACGAGAACAGCGGTTGCCATCTATGGCTGGAAATCTGACAATGCTGTGAGCCTGTCAGCATGCATTCGTCCTGCGGTCGATTTGACATTTTTCCTATCGCAGTTTCACCTTGGCTCTTTGAAACGATTCAGGTTAGAGTCGACCTGAACGCACATTCTTTTAACCTAAGTGATTATTGAACTACCCGTGACAACTCTTTGATTATTGAACTACCCGTGGCAACTCTTTGTTTCTGAGAAATGGTTATTTACATAGATGAACCAAGGTCCATGGGACTAAATGGTTTTCCCGAGAGATGGTTACTGGCGTAGATAAGCCTTTGCTGTTTTTAAGTATAGGCAAAAAATTCAGAGCAAAGCAAAAGCATATTCACAAGGAGGTTTCTGAGTGAAGACCTCTAAGCAAAACATAGATAAGCTTTTGGTGCTTTTCAGCTTTTGGTGTTGGTAACCCGTGGCTGTCTTATCCTTTAGTCTCTGGACATGTGAGAGACTTCCCTTTTGACAACAAACACCTGGATATTGTGACAGCCCAACAAATTGTGTCTAATTTAATTAGACAGCATATTTAACAATTTGTTTCTAACTCACCAGTTGACAAAGAAATTAAAAACATCAATTACTGTGCAGGCGCTGTGAGATTTGTGGTTCAGATGCCAAAAACATTATTGGGCTGGAAGTGAAAAAAATCATGGAAGAATGGCATGGTCCAAGACTGGCAAACACACGAACTACAACGCAGAGGGAAAGTACTTGTTGGAGAACGCAGCCTTTTTGTAATTTCTTGCTAGCATGCTTGCTGATTGCTTTTATGCTTCCCTGGTTTCTCCGTGTAAATATGTTCTGACTTTTATGCCATTATTGGGTCATGTAGAATTTCAACTTGTTTACTTGGCTACCATCAAAAGGATGAGTTGTGTAGAAATGTATAGGCAGAGTCACAACATAGATCCTTAAACATATACTTCAAATCTCCCTTCGGATCTCTCATGCTCCCCTTTTTACTTGAAATCTTTAATCACTTTTGTATAGTGTTGTTCATTTGACTTATCATTCTTAGTTTGATCAGGTAACCATGTAATCCCCTGTACTCAATATGGCAGGACTGACCCTTAGCCATTTAAGTGATTGCAGCACAAAAGCAAAATATTGGAATTTCATGTAATGTTGCTTCGAATTGCATATAGGTAATTTAAAAAGTGGGAACAGCCCAATAGAAGCAAGAAATTAATCAATTATAAGTTAAGACCACTTTGGCTGAGACAATTGAGAGCAGGAACTTGCATAATCAATAAGTGCTGGAGTGATTACTGGCATACATGAATAATTCTGGAAATATAGGACTTTTTGACCAATTTAAAAGTATGGAACCTACTAATTTATTTCAGATCATGGGGCTCTGTTTTTTTAGATTCAGAAAGTTTCAGCTGGGTTGTTTCATATTTCAGCTTCTTTGTCGATTAATTACGGTTTTTTCTTTGTGCATGAGCATGTAGGTTGCATCCAAAATTTCAAATAGATGTATGGATTTGGGGAAATTTGCAGGTAGCTTCACAAGCAATCTAGGCATCAGGAATGACCTCTACTTCCGTAATAAATCATTGCAAGTAGTAATTCAATGCTTGTCCAAAAGAGGCAGCTTTTTGTTCGTTGTGTTGATGTCATAATTATTAACAAGATATTGTCATTGAAGATGACATGTTCTGGATTTATGCTTTGCTTTGCTTCAATGGATTGGTTTCTTTATTCTATCTCCATTGCTGACATTAGTAACAAGATTATTCATGTTGTGAAGGTGAGGCAATGTTAATGTTATGATCCAAACCACTTGCCAAAAAGTTGGGACTCTGGTAAATATTTTATGAAAACAATATATAACTTCTTTTTTATCTTGCGTAAGCTTGTTGACTGTGTTTAACCCCTTTTCTGGATCAGGCTTTTATTCTTATGGTTTTAGTTGAACTATGAAATGATATTTACCCGGTGAACTATGAAATTGCAGGTTTCCGCCCTGTTTCTTGACTCTACATACACCAGGTACATGCTTTTACCCTCAATACCGCCTGATTATTCGTCTTATGTCATGAGTTCGTTACGATGTTGAACTAGCAATTTATGTTAAATAAAGAAGAAAAAAATGGCTAAATACCGATCATAATTAATTAGGACGCACAAAGTATTGTTAAATCCATTCAAGAGAAGAGATAAAACCTTGTAAAATATGCATCGTTTACATATGTAACCCTATATAACTGATGTATTTTGTACGTAGTGAACAATGAGTAGCAAAGACTCAAACATTTACTTGGACAGTTGGTGCCAATTGTTTGTACCTTGCATTTGCAATCTGAGATATGATTTCCTAGAATTCAATTGTATATTGTTTAACATTTTTTTAAAAAAGAAATGAAACTGAATAAGTTATGCAACTTTTTAAAGTACAAACATAAGAGATTTTGATAACTTGAAACTAATGATTCCTCTAACTAAGATTCCACAACATAGAATAAGAACCATATACTAGTAGGGCCTGTCCAGAGAAGTGCCCTGTGCTCTGACCTACTGAATCATGTGCCTAATATATATATTTTTCTCGATGTCCCATATGATGTATGTTTTGCCTCTCTTTTTTTTTTCTTTTTTTTTTTTTACAGTTTTTGCAGTGTTGAGCTGAGTCCTGGTCCTAACTGGAATTAACTCAATTAAGCATTTCATTTGCATCAGTACTACTAATACAGATTTGCTTTTTCAAAAGAACAGCGTATATCTCTATTGGTTCGAGTTCAACGGATAAGAATTTCGTTGATTCGTATTCTGTGGAGATCACTTTAATCCTGGAAGCTCGATTTCCATATCCAATGGTGGTTGGATGGTATGAGAGCAATCAACTACCATTTGTTTTTGTAGTACAGTTTCATGTCGCCGTAACACCTGCAATCAGAGAAAAGCAAGATAGACTGTACAACTGATCAGCTACTCTGCCTACTCAGCTGGCCACAAAATGATGGATGTTTTGCGTTGCTCTTATTGACGCGTGTAGTTTCCGAATTTTTCTGGTTAGTGTAGTCTAGCTGGCATGCTCTACCTATTACGCCATGCTTGTTAATTTTTTTAGAAAATGAGATAAACCCGGCATCCAATCGGCCCAAAAGCCATGCTTGTTAATGGTCTTGGAAAGAGTTTTTCGTTGTCAGTAGTCTGTACGAGGAAATATTGTAGTCATCTCATGTTTTACATTCTCTACTCGTACATCAAATGCTTTACTACATGTCATACTGATTGTAATTTTTTATTTAATTGAGGTCTTGTGTTCAACTTTCCTTTTTCTTTAATTTACTTACTGTTTGATGAATATTTGTGCTAAAAATTCATAGAAGAAATAGTAAATTATTGGGTATTTAATTTTATATAAGAATATTATTTGCAGCCCAATTTTACTGAATACATGTGAGACGTGTCTCTATGACATGTGGGCCCATAAATTTTAAATATCACGGTGTCCGAATATATTCGATATTGGACTCGTTTTGTTGTATAATTCGAATAGAAAGTAATGGTTCAAATGGATTTTAAACCCGATGTACGATTCAAAAGATTGGAGCTATTAAAACAAAAGAAATAAGCAAGTGCTATCGTTACTACGTGAGCATGCATGGTCATTGGCTGTGGCGATTAAACATATGGGGCCCACTGTCATTAGACATTTTAATCGCATGATTATCTCCAGACTTCAGTACACGTCGGCGGATTGGCTTATCTTTGCGTCGGCTTATCACAAAGATTAGCGCGGGTGCTGGAAATTCGGAGGCGGTTTTCGTTGCCGCTGCCTATATAAGGAGCAGACCCCATCTGAGCCGGGGACGCTAACGACGCCACAGGAGACACCTAACCACCATTTTCATTCATCCCATTCCTCTTAGTAGATTAGGAAAATCAGGAGAGGAGATTGAAGCCAGCTGGTGATAGCAAACCGGCGCCGCCGCGGAGAGAATTAAACACCGCAGCCGGCGTCCTTCATCAAGTCGAGTCATTTATCGACAACATGCCGCCATTCAGGATATTTGCGCTGGATGGTGAGCACATTAAATAAATATTAATTTTCTAGATTAAACACAATAGATGTTCGGTCCTTATTGGCGATCGGAACATCTGCGTGTTCTTAATCTATCTTGATCTTGATGATTAAAGCCAGATCGATGAGAGCCGAAACACGGTTATTATCAAACTCTATTTATACAATCAATGGTATAAGGTTGGTCCGGTCCTCATTGGCGATCGGATTATCCGAATACTATTTGATATTTTCTATGCTCAAAACTAGATGTCCGACCCTCATTGGAGATTGGATCATCTATTTGTTACTGTGATACTGATAACAACGACGTTAGATATGTCCAACTTTCATTGGTGATTGGACAATCTAAGCGGTGTTTTACAAAATATATTTTGCTACCATGCACACGCATGGGAGTTATTCGTGATCTTTGGAAGATAAAAATTATGGCCGAGTATTTATGAGGCCGGTGTCACGATATTATTAACATGTCCAAACAGATAGGAATGGATACATGTTACTAGGTTCCGACAAGGCAAAAGTAATGATATATCCACATCTAATAAAGGTCGGCATATATGACTGAGTACCGACGAGGCAAAAGTCATCCCCTTTATTATGATACCTGATTTATGTATGGACATGGTGATAATATATTGTGACCAGGTTTCGGCAAAACAAAGCCACCTATATCACAGTTATCATTAAATCTCTGTACCAACCTCAACCTTCGGCGAGCGATTAATTTTGAAAACGACGATCACAAGGCGCAGCTTAATCGGAGGTGTTCCATAGGCTCGCTCCTGTGGATATAATTAACCGGCCGCCTCATTGCTAGGCGCCGGGAATCAGCGGACTACACGCAATCTCCAGTCAGCATACCTTTCCATTAAGTATTCCTCGCGAAGGCAAAAGACGAACTCCTGCGGGAGCCCTCATGTTAATGAATCATGATTAATAAAATATAGGGTTTCCCTATTTTCCGTGTGTTCGTTGTTTTGTTTTCATCAAACAAAATGGCACGCCCGGTGGGACCTGATTCTCCTCCCATCTCTGCTGCGCTCCGATGATTGTCGTCCTACTCTTTAAAAAAAAAATGTTCGCTCAATTACTGCCTGGGGTGGTGCTTATTAAAATCAAGAACTGGCTGAAGCATATAGCTAGATGGCCGGTTGACAAAATGTGCGTAATATGCTGGTGCACAGCAAAGGATGGCAGGGTGCCATGTAACGATCCTTACAATTTAGTAGAGTAAATAAAAAAAAAAGGGCTTCCTGAAGGCCTGTTACACAAAAGGGAATAGTACATATTTATCAGGTGGAGGAGCTGCTGATGCAAACTAAGAATAAATATTGTGAGAAGGAAAAGGTTCACCATATATACCATACAGGCATATAACTCGCTTGTTATGTGGCACAATTAGTTTAAGAGAAACACCATATAAGATATGTGTTGTTTCTCTGGAATTTTTATTGCATTAATTTTCGCCAGTCCATATGATTAACTGAATATGTTACAGAGTCATTAAACCTGGGCTTTTTGGTCCATTATTTATTCGAGGAATCCTATTTCTTGCGCTAATCTACTAAACTGAGCCGGTTGTGCTGTTCACTTTGGCATGAGCGTTCTGAGTTCTTGACGTTCTTCTGCTGTGTATGATGCATGAGCGCAGTGTGATCCGGCCAAGAAAATATGTACTGGGGGAGCTGCCTGCTGCTAGACTCTCTCATTTTCATCTGTTCTGGCTAACTGCTAGACCTACACTACACATATATGAAACTGGCTACTGAAAGAGGTGGCCGGTTCAAAAAAAAAAAAAAGAAGAAAAGCTGTGCAACATATATGCACGTGTGTAGCTGAATTCCAAGTAATTTCAGTCCAATTCATTGGACAGCATTTTCTGTAAAACACATGGCAATTGTGCCCTGGTGTTTTATATGTACACTTGTCCATGAGAAGTAAAATTAGCAGAAAATGAGGCGATGTGATGCTGTTTTAAAACAAAATATTTAAAATTTCTATGCTATGTGGTTGTTTCCAGGAGGTATTTATGTACTTCCTATAAAAAAAATCCAGTAATCTATATAAAAAGATATATTGATTCATTGTTGATAAAAAAAAAAGAAAAGAGGCAAACTTGTACATGCCAGTACATTTTGTCCTTAACCATGTCATTTTCAGCTCTATCACTTGATAGACGCTTTGTTATATAAGGGACTATGATAACTACCCCTAGGGGTTGTGCCATCGAGTTATATTTCTCTCCAAAGCTGTGCATCTTCTGCTTGTTCTGCCTTCTAAACTCTTTAGGCGTGTGGTTAACGCTCGCCTTCCGTTTTTTTTTTTAAAAATACCGGGGGCAGCTGCTACTGTCCGTCCCTTTTTCATCTGTTCTTATTGGCTCAAATTGGAAGCCTCTGTCATCATGTTGCGTCCGCTGATCCATATCAAGGCGAGAGAGCTTGGTGCAATCGCTTCCCGCTAATTTTCATTCAGGTGAGTTAAGATTGGTGCGATCTTCTCCTTGCACACCACACATAAAACAGGCTGCTAAAAAATGTGGCTGATGGAAAATTATGGGAAGAAATTGATTGGTCCACGTCAAAATTCTCCTTGGTTTGTTTGCCTTTCTCTAAAACAAAGACCTGTGTTAATAACAGGAGGCTCCCATAGGCTTGCTGTGCAGTATGCATAAATGGGAGCAATGCTTTTGTAAGCATTGCTTTTCTATTAATTTTTATATGTGGCTGCTGCATAAATATCCTATATGCAGCCAAGCCCATACTATTCATCTCTTTCTCAAATTAAACATTCAAAAGATTTTTTTTATCGGTGGCATCAAATTAAATATATGCAAGGTTATTCGACTTGGCTTTGATCCATCAATTATGCAAAGAAGCAGTGCAACCTGTTTCAAGTGATGTGTCGATCTACTGATCCGTCTCCTTGGTACTCATTGTACCATTCATGAGTATCCCTACACTTTTCTCCTCTACCGGCTATGTTCTGCGGTAAGACTGGCTAACTAAGATATCAACGAAGTAATTCCGGACTCATTCATGAGTTAACATCAAATACAAAGCTAAGCCTTGCAATTGAGCAAGCCAGACACTAATGATTATGCGTTGCTTACGTGCTTTTGAAGAAGAAATTTGATTGAAAAAGTCGAGGCTGCAAAAGCCCTTCTAACAAAATAGTAATCAAAGGGCTCTATCCTGCATGTGAATTCTGTGTTTATTCATCATAACAGTTCGGATCACCTCTCTCCTGATCCTTGAACATTGGCTTAAAAAAAAAAAGCGAGATGTGTCCATGCCAGTTACATAGCAAGTACTCAAATCCTTGTCTGGGAAACATACCCTTGATTCACATGTCTGTCTATTGTTGTCTCATCAAGCGATTCTCTTCAGCACTGTCAAACCTCAAGTTGAGGGGACAAATCTAGAGGCTAGTTCAAATGCCGGGGGCATATAAAATGTCTGATATATAGCTGTGTCCCTTTAAACCCCATGTTAAACAATTTCTTCTTGGGCAACCTCGATTTTCTTCAAGATCTCTCAAAACAAGATGAGAGCATGCTAATCTAAGCAATAAGGCTCAATTAACAATCTGACATGATGATAATCGTTAAAATAAATCATCAAGTAACCACCATAAGCAAGCGCAGGGGGCAATTTGTTGACCCCTCAATTATAAATTCCGAAGCTGATTCCATAAGCTCGACGCCTTCAATGAGCCTACAAAACAATGCCAATTGACAACTTGGGCTCGACAGCGGCAAGCACGATGTCGACATGTGTTTTAAATCTGCAAGGGATTTGTTCCAAAATTTATTGTGCAACAAATTCGATCCCTTGAAGCGTCACTCTGCAAACCCAGATGCATAATTTCCTACACAACATCTCTGCCATTCCTGAGCTTGAGTTGAATAAATCACTTATGATATGGATTATGCAAGAACGTCAATATTCAAAAAGACCGATGAGCAGCTCTAAGTTAGACTGCTATATGCAAAATGAAGCAAAATGGCTGGGGGCAATAAATTAAATGTGCACTGCTTCCACTGTGTCTCCCCATATGAAATTTATGATAAAATGTTATGAAGGTGACTAAACTGTCTTCAAAGATAATATATTCTCCAATGACGAGTCATTCTACTTGATGTAGTCCTACTCTTGCTTTCACAAGTTTGCAGTGGGTATCCCACATGACCAAGGTGGTCGACATTTGGAATAATATTGTCTTGATCCAATATCAAATGAGCGATATTTTTTTTCCACCTCTATCTTTCAATACCTTGCCACCATGCATGGTGTTAACTGAACTACGTATAGTACTATCAAGTATCATGCCCAAAGCTTATCTATCAAAGATTTAGCCATTTAAATACTATGGTTAGCCCAATTATGTTGGCTACCTTCCCTTTCCGTTCTCTCCCTCTCTTTCAACGAAATGCTAGTTGATTACCAAGAGTAGTGGAGTGCCAATTCAAACACATATTGGAGTTGAAATCTCACCATGAGATTCCTCAGTGTAATAAATGAAAAAATATGAGCACATTTCTTTCTAAAACAATCTCATTCATGGATCATAAAGTCCAAATAAGAATGAAACATCTTCTTACAGTATCTTTGGTGGGCTGTCACTAGTGGATGTGTACATAGTACAGACTATGCCCCAACTGATTGATCTTGCGATGAAGCGAACTCAACACTTAGCACTTGGCTCACACCAACCATGGATGAAGAGGGCAGTTGAATCTTGATCTAAGTTAAACCCTGATGTGGTGGGTTTTTATCATGTCTTTCGCTTTTGCCCAGGTCAAGGGGGCAAGCTTCTGGGGAAAACTATAGGAAAATGAGCTTGAAAGGGCTACCTAGTCTGACAAAAGTCAGGTTCTAGTGTGCAGCCACATGCCACCCCGTAGAGTATTAACAAGGGCCAAAAAAAAGGAAGTACTAAATGCCAGTGAGGAATTCTTAGTTTACACTAAAGGTGTGGTGACTACTTTCCAAGTTCTAAAGGGGGAGAGTGATCAAGCTGATGAAATGCACGATCAAAATATGTGTGCAAAAAAAAAAACAACAACAATCTGGAAGAAAAAGAAGAAGAAGAAAATCAAGGAAGGCTCTTGAATCAACGGGTCACTCTTCCCTGGCCTAAAGGCGGAATGTAGTCACTTCCCATCCTCTGCAAAAGTAATGGCACAATTTCCATAACCTATCACCCATAAACCATCTCAATGATTAGCCATATCCCATACTCCTACTGGGACAAAGGTGGGAAACATGAGGCACATAACCGAAGGGAGGCTTGGAGAGAGTTCTTCGGCCCATCAGAGATCCTGACGAAGTGTGATGCCCTTACACAAAACTCACGAGTAAGCTAAATCGCAAGTGAAAAATCATGGTGGCGGTCACATGTACTAGGGAATATCATCTCTAGTAGTCCCACCATCGACTACTGCATCGATTAAAAAAAAAGAGAGAGATCTGTTTCTCCTTGGATCTCCTTCCAAATCATTACATTCTTTTATTTTACCACACAAACATTACTCTCATAATTGGCATCGTTCCACTACCTGGACAAAATGTATTTCTTGAGCGAGTCAGCCATGTTGTATGGTTGAACCTCTACATTTTTTTATGGGATTTCTGACAAGAACATGCTCTAATCATGATATTGGATCAAACCAATTTTTATTAAGTCCATGATTATTCGGACAAATCTCAATTATTAGATGGGGGCAGTGACGTGCACCAGCGCGTATAGCATGAAGCTGTCAATTTTTGACTCCACTGGCTGGCATCGTTACATTGAAAATGATCGCAGTAGAGTCGATCAAATTCTTTTGAGGTGCGGTATGATTTTTCGCTACATCTCAATACAATGGGAGCAGTGAAGTGCACCAGTGCGGTATGCATAGAGCTGTGAAACCCTTTAACTCCATTGGCGGGCATCGTGATAGTAAAACGATCGCAATAGAGTTGATAAACTTATATTGAGGTGTGGTATGATCTTGTGCTATATCTCAATACCATTGGGGCAATTCTACACCCTCCAATCATTTAGCTCGACTGGCTGGCATCTTACTAGTGAAATAGTCGTAGTAGAATTAATAAAATCCTACATGTTGTGGTATGTTTTTTCGCTACAACTCATTATTATATATGAGGGAAAACATCTCTTCACTACTGGCTCCTCTATTGATTGTCACTGCAGTTATAAAGTGGTCACAATAGAGTCAATAAATCATGTTAATTGGTCACGTCAAACTTGACTAATGTTATTTTTCGCACCAAACAGTTTTGGTCGCTATGGAGCAAAATAATAGGATGGCACGTTTATTTCGCCATATCCTATATATATGTGCTAATACAATCATCATAACCATAGCATGAATTTTCGCTATATTTCTTTACTTATGGCCTATAGTTTTACATTGTGGCACGATTTTCGCTACAATACAAATTTTATGACAGTATTTTACACTGTGGTATGGATTCTCGCTACAGTTTCTTTCTTTGATGCCATTCCTGTATATGGTGCATGTGTTTATGCTGTACCTACTCGAGATGGAGACTGTAGCACAAATCTTGCTACAGTGACAAATACGTTTTGCTGCAGTATCCTTGTTAGGGTCTGGTGCTTTGAACGCCGATACTAAACCTCGGTCTGTACTCAAAATACTAATCTTCAGATTGAGTCACAAACAAATTAAAATGGACGGTTTTGCTATCATAGTGATAAATTATCCATAGCTTCTAAGTGATGACCATGTTTAAAAAAAACAGGGAGGGAGATGCCAACCTGATTTAAAGCGGGTCAATTCAATTTCATTGTTTCCCCGAGTCGAGTCCCGGTTGCTTTGCACATGAACTCTACTCGGCGGGGGGCATCCATCTCACATGCTAATAATATTTGAAGCCTGAATTTACAAGATGTGTGTGAAAAAGGCCTTTATGACACGTAAAAAAAACACGTGGCAAAAAAAAAAGAGAGGATGATGACGTCTATGATTTTCGGACGGGAATTATTCCTACTAAGTTTACTGTAGTATTCTTATCACTGTGATATGATTACTTAATATATGGTTGGATCATGCCAATGTCCATGATTTTCGGACGGCAATTAATCCTATAAATTGTACACTGTAATGTGCTTCCTACAGTGATTTTATTATTTAAATGGGTTACACCCGTCTCCAAGATTTTCAGACGACGATTAATCCCAATAATTTTGCACTGTAACGAATTTTCTACAGTGATCTTATTATTTCATGAACAATTGGATTATGCCAACGTCTATGATTTTCGGACGGCAATTAATCCTATCAAGTTTACACTGTGACATGTTCTCACAGTGGTCCGATGAATTACATATAGTTGCACTGAACCGGCATCAATGATGTTCGGATGATGGTCAGTCAATATTAGGGAGCAGTTAAGCATGCTAGTGCGGTCAATGCAGTACTGTGAAACCCTTCGAGTTTGACGCCCAGCACCGTAACCATTTTAACGGTCGCGTCTAGCTTGATTAATTTTCTATTGGTCGGCACCGATTTATTTTGGTTGCAATAGAATTAATAAGGTGGCATGATTACTTCGCCAAATAATCATCGTTGCGTGGCACGAACTTTTTGCTACGTTTCCTTCCTTTAAAAAAAAATTTATGTTCTCACACCACAGCATGAATCTTCGCTATGGTATATTTATTGGCATTTACACTGTCGCATGAATTTCGCTATAATTTTTGGTTTAGCTGGGAGCCTACTCTTCTAAAAGCCAGTAGGATTTTCAATAAAGAAAAATCTATGGCTGAACCAGAAATCGTGAAGAATTAGTGGCGTGCTACTGTTACTGTTACTGCTACAGTAATAAGCTACTTTAAAAAAAAAACTGATCGCCAGTATCCTTTATGGGAGGAAATAAAGAAAAAAGGAGCTAATACGCAGATAGTGTTGGCAATGATGCAACCCTCCTTTTAAATTTATCTGTATGTATGCGCTGTTCTGGTGCAAATCAAAATATATAAAAGCAATAAAGGAGTTCACTCCGCTATATTGGAAACAAATAAAATATCTGAAGAGCTATTTCAAGCCTGAAACAAGATTTTGAAACTATTGTCTACTCATTTAATGAGCAGCCCATGAAAAAATCAAATAAACTGTAGACATATTGAGATAGACTAAACTTGTCTGGCTTAGTAAAGTCTACAATATTTTGGAGAGACTTTTGGTGTACGCTCGCCTGCTTTAAGTGCGCCGCAATCTCAGATTTTCGATCTTTAGCTTGACAATATCGCTCGAGATGGGAGTTCAAGTTCTGTGTTACAACATCTTGTCGGTGCTGTGCACGGGAATGAGCATCTTCCACTTGTTGAAGTCTTGCTTGCAACACTGCTATCTCTGCTTTGATTTTCTGTGCTTGTCGAGAGCACTCCCTCTTATTGCCTTCTTCTATGGCCCGTTCTACATTATATTGACTCGTCAGTGCCTCCAAAGCGACGCACGATGAGTCCACCTTGTCTTGAGCAGTGCGGAGCAGATCGATGTGTTGGTTAATCTGGTCCTGTTGAGCTGGAACTAGATTAGTATTTGGCAGCTGCGCTTCCCCCGATAGCGCTCTCTTTAGCATACGTAATCCTTCCATTAGCCTGATTATTTCAGGAGGTGGCTTTGAGAAGAAGTTACTCCACAAATCCAGATTGATGCTTATCTCTTTAAGTACAACATCCTTCTGTACTGGCGTTGCTTGAGCAATTCTTGAAACGCTTTGATGTCAGACCATACATGTTTCAAACCACGGGCCGAAACAACATCTGAAAGTTTCGGCAGAGTCACGGGGTTTTTCCCATCAAATTCTTTGAGCGGGGAGTTTTCATCTGCGCCACAGTTCATGTTCGCTACCTGTGAAACTTGGGCGATTATATGCTCAACATTCATAGACAACTTATTGGATTCACTGGACAATTGTTGAATCCTAGTTGGTACAGCTGGAACACATGAAGACAAGGGCAATGTGTGAAATTGATTTTTTTTAAAAAAAAAACTGAGTAGACAAAGAGAAGTATAAAATGAAATAAACCGGTTGTACCTTGTAGAGTAGTTTCTCCCGTCTGCATGACAAAATTATCCCCATTACAATCCTTACTAGTGGCTTCGGGGTCCACTGCCTTGTCAAGAAACTCCATCCGGCCGTCATCAAGAAGCTTACTAGCAGGTTGAGCTGGGGGCATGATGTAAATAATATCACACGGCATGTCTGATCCTCTGCCAGAAAAATCAACATCAGTTGTGGTCTGATAGATATGTTCTGTTTCCTTTTGAGGAAGCTGTGATGATCCACATGAAAGATTCGAAGGTGGAGGAACTGTGCACACTTTGATATTATCAATATTTTTCCATGGTTGACTCGGCTTTGCCGAGACAACTTCTAAATTCGTTGAGCCTGCGGCATGTGTATTCGGGGCTGTTTTCTCTCCTATAGAAAACATATACATATGTATTTCAGGAAACAAACAGAAGCAAAATTGGTTATTAAAAAAAGGGGACAAGAAAGGACACGTTCTGTTGGATAGAGATGAAAATAACTATGCTGTTATTTCACTATTAAAATGTGTTTGGCTTAAAATAATAGTAATAACAGGTATTATATTATAAAAAAAAAGAGCACTTACCTGACTCATATGGGTCAAGTGCAGCCCTGATCTGCTCTGAGCCTCTGGTGCGACCAGAATGAGTTTGGATCTCGCAGGAAGTTAAAAGCTTCTGAGCACCACTTGATATAATCCAATGTGCGACCACTCCTCCGTGTGAGAGGTTGGACAGAAAATGAGTGACCTTTTGGTCGATGAAAAGAGAGATGTCGCCGCTGTAAAAGTTGTTGTGACTCCTCCCGAGAATTGTTGTGCAAATAACTAATGAAATCAAGACTACGCGTCCCTTGAGCTGCAATCATTAGAAAGTTTGGAATGTGCTGATCACAATTGAACATCCGAGCAAATCGGTGAGGGCAGTATACTAGATTGTCAAAGCGCTCGCCTCTCCTGTAGGTGACAGCACCCACACTACAGCTGACAAGCATGTCAATGGCAGCAATAGTGATTGCTCTGCTGTTGCGATATTGTGTGCGATCATTGCATATATAAATTGCTTCTCCGGAATGAGGAAATCTCACCTCAGATCACCCTAAGAAATCCAGGAAACGTAAGCCAGTTCCATCATTGTTGAACTCCCAAAAGAGACTATGAGCCGTTTGGATATCCACCGCCGCGTAGTTTCTGAAGTCAATGATAAAAGGTGGGTAAGCGACGAGCTGGGCAGAAGATGTTGGCATTGGAGCATCTCGCCAGAACGAAGCAAACCATCCCATGATGAAATGTCCTGGAATGGATAGAGTACACTCACTTGCAGAAGTTGTACCAGCAACTATATTATAATACACTTCATCCAGAGCGCGGTATAATACTGCCATGCTTGCCACACCAATCGCGTGCCGATGACCCTTGGCGATCTCTACTGCCATGGTAAAAACTTCAGGGCGAATGAAGTGCCCATCTTCAATTGGAACACAATAAGTGCATAGCCATGTGGCAATAAAAGCAGCACGATATACCAGTGGTGGGTATTGATATTGATATGATATCTCCCAATCACCTAATATGGCTATTGGTCGATCATCGTGAACTTCGACTCGAAAACCTTTTCTTATGAGCAAAGGATCATCGGGGTCAGCATAATTTCCTAATGAGAGAGATTCAAAAATTTCAGGCTGGAATCCAAAAAAGTGATCTATCCACGTAGAAATGGTCACTATCCCAGAACTGTGTAGCTGCGATGGGCACAAACTAACATAGATTGAATGTAGAATCTGCACATGTTCACAAGAAGTAGACGGAAGTGGGATATATTCTTCGTAGAGGCGACCAGAGAAGGATATGCCCATAGCATCATATAATGTGTGGAGAGGGTATCCCATCTCTCCCTGACTTGTTATTAAAGTGTGCGCGTCGACATTCCAATATGTTAAGAATGCAGCCACCAGTGAAGGGTCGACATGACATCGATAAATTGAGGCCACAACCCCACAAATAATATCAGCCCTTATAAGATACTCACAGTCCTCCTGGTTCACTATCATCATGCGAGCCCATAGTAGAAGTTTGTCATATGATGGAACTTGCATACGAAGTTTCAGGGGCTGGTCTTCCACCCATCTCATTGAGGCCGAATTAATGAAATGTTTGTTAGATAGATTTCCCTCCCCTTGAGCCCAACGGCTCAAGGGGGCCTTGACCTGCGCCCTGATCGGGGGCGCCCAGCCCAATGGCTGGTGGGCCCCCATCACACTGTGCCATATAAAGAGGGGTGGAGGACGGGACAGGAGAATACACGAAGACACGAGGTTCGTTGCCGCCGCCACTCCACCCCACAAACCCTAAACCGATCTCGAGGGGGCGCAGCCAGTGACAGGAAGTCCACCGCCGCGCCACGCCTCGTCGTCAACACCATCGTTGCCGCAACCGCGTCACTGCCTGCGACCGCCGCTGCATCACCGCCATCGGCACCAAGCACACCGTCGCCGTCGTCCACGTCGAGCCGCAACGACAACGACGATGTCCGGCGCCCCTTCCTCCACGAACACCTCAACCGGTCGGTATCTAAACCCTCTCCTTTTCATCAACAATGTCGTTCATCAACCCAATAGAGACAACCCGACTAGATCTAAACCTAGGTGATCCAATAGACAACCCTAACAATGGTATCAGAGCAATCCTAGCGTTTAGATTGGTTCGGGAAAGGAAATCCAAAAGAAAAGCAAGAAAAGCAAATGATCCGCTCGGATCGAAAAGATCGAAACCCTAACCCTAATCTTACCTCGTCGCCGGCCGTCGTCGACGCCGGCAACAGAGGGGGGGGGGCAAAGAGGCACCGCCGAGGAGCCACTCGACGGCCGCGCGCGCACCCGCCAGTGCTCGCGCGCGCCGGCGAGGAGGCCCGCGGCGGCGCCGCCGTCTCCGTCTTTCGGCCGCTGCTCTCTCTCACACGGTGGGGGCTAGAGACGGTGGGGGGAGCGGAGAAGAGAGAAGGAAGAGGGCGCGCTGGCCTTGGCGCGGCGGCGCGAGGGCCGCCGGCAGCGGCGACACCGCCTCGCTCGGCCGCTCCGCCCGGCGGCGCGCGAGAGGAAAAGTGGGCGCGCGGCGGCGCGAGGTCGCCGGCCATGGCGCGCCGGCGCATGGGTCGCCGGCGTCGACGACGCCGCTCAGCGCGGCCGCGCCCGCCCGAGAGAGAGAGAGAGAGAGAGAGAGAGGAGAAGCTAGGGTTTCGGCGGCCGGCCGGGGCGCGAGGGGTTTTGATCCCCGTTTTCGGCGCCCGGCCGTCCGATCGCAAACCCTAAGATTGGACGGCCGGCGGCGGCCGGACCGAAATCGGCCCATGTGGGAGCGCACGGCGGGCGGCTTTCCCGGCCCAGGCCCAGGTTGCGGCCTGGGGAGGGGGGAGGGGGCGCTCGCCCGCGCGCAAAAGGGCCGGCCAAAAGTTCATTTTTGGTCCCTCGTGGCCGAAAGGAATCTATTTTAAGTCCCTTTCAGAAGCTTTTTCAATTATAGTTATTAAATGTGTTTATTTCTAAGCAATTTGAACCAACGTGAAAATTGTTTAGATAACAGATAAATGTGAGAAATGCTTCTGAACATGTATTTTGTATATTTTCATGCAAATTACAATAGAATTTTGAATTTATTTTGCATGTTTTACCTCTGTTTAAATTTGAACCAACGGGAGAATTTTTTACAGAGAGTAAATAACAGAGTTAAGTTACTATTCATATGAATTGTATATAGATTTTCCGCTGCAAATAGATGAAATTGATGAAAATTAGTGTTTCTAAAATTAAATTTCGAACCAACGGGAGAATTTAATTTTAGGAACATTGATTATGTGCTATGATGTTGTAATTTTCTGATCAACGTTGATAATTGCAATGTTATAGTTATGGCTCTATGTGTTATGTCTATTTTCTGCCCAACGGTGATGTAGACTTAACACATAATATTTTTAATGTTAATTTTGTTCTCACAGTACATGATTATCTCAGGTGGCTACTCCTTGATGGGTTACATTAAAGATATTCCGACCCTGAAAGGAGATAACTACGAAGAATGGAAAAGAGAACTCGACCTTGCTTTTATCTTGGACTGGGTGTTGACTACCCCATGTCCTATAGAACCTGCTGAAATTTTCAGAGGTGAAAAAGAGTCAGATGATGAATGGCCAAAGAGAGAGAGGGACAATGCTTCCCTCATCATGTCGTATGACATTGAGCATGCGAAATGGTCCTTAGCCAACAAGAACTGTTTGGCTGTGGTAAAGAACACGATTGAGCCAACCATATTGGGCTCAATCCCAGAGTATGATACCGTCTCTAAGTACCTCGAAAGTATAAAGAGCCAGTTTACTGGTTCTTCAAAGTTTTATGCGACAGTTTACTGGTTCTTCAAAGTTTTATGCGACAGCTGATAAAGCAGCTTGTAACAGAGAGGTACCATGGAGGTGGTGTAAAAGACCACATTCTTAGGATGAGCAACATGGCTTCCAAGTTGAAGTAAAAAGATTTGGGCATCTCAGATGACTTTCTGGTCCATCTGGTTATGTCCTCATTGCCAAAGAACTTTGACAACATTGTTGTCAACTACAAAATAAGTCCAGAGAAATGGAATATTGAAGAGCTCATTTCTAATTGTGTGCAAGAGGAGGAAAGAATCAAAAAGACCAATGTTGGCTCCATTAACCTTGTTAAAGATAACAAGGAAAAGAGCCACAGGTCACCCTCCTCAAAAGCAAAACAGCCTCAGCATCTGCCTCAACAACAACAGTTAACAGTTGAGACAGGACCAGCGTCTCCACTGCAAGAAGACTGGACATTCCAAGAAAGATCGTCCTGACTTTCTGACAGTGATCATGGCAAAGAAAGATGAGAACATTATTGCATTTGTAAATGAATCTCATTATGATTGGTTATTCTAGATCCACATGGTGGATTGATTCTGGAGCAACTATTCATATGTGTAATTGTTTAAAGGGATTCCGTTCAATGAGGACTACGCAAAGAAGCAAAAGATCCATTAGAGTTGCCAATGGAGTTGAAGCAAAAGTTGAAGCTATTGGAGATCTTTGCCTAGAGCTTGCGAATGGCTTCACATTTTTACTTCCAGATGTTATTATGTCCCTTCTTTGCAAAGAAACTTAGTAAGTGTATCCAAATTGGATTTTGATAGATATGATTGTCATTTTGGAAATGGCAAATGTGAACTATGGTATAATAATGCATGTGTTGGTCTTGCTCTGTTGCAAAATCAGCTTTATTTGTTATCTTTTTCTGAGAATGTGAATGTTGCGTCCTCGTTGACAAAAGAAAAGAAAGCGAACTCCTGATGTCTCATCGAAATTATGGCACTGACGTTTAGGCCATATTTTGAGGGGGAGAATTGAGAGACTGGTTAAGAATGTAATTCTTCCTTCATTGGAGTTCTCAGTTTTAGAACAATGCATACAATGCATAGAATGCATCGGTGCCCAAAACACTGTATGAGCTGTGAATCATCCGTGTGTGGGGGAGTCTTGCAAAGGATAAAGTATTTAACCCAAATCTTGGGAAATTGGATCCCAAATCAGTAAGGGTTATCGTTTCTACTGTCCAAATAATTATACAAAGTTTGTAGAAACGAGACGTCTTCTTGGAAGACGAAATGATTAGGAGGAGCTAGGTAGTTCGAGAAATTGATCTTGAGGAGAGGCGGGTGTCTGTACCCGCTCCGTCTACTCAAGAACCTTTCTTCTCTCTACCTGCTGATGTGCCAGCAATGCATGACGTTGCGGTACCAACACCTATTGTTATCTCTTCTGTGGCAACAATGAATGAAAGTGAGGAACCTGTTCTACAGGATTCAATAGAAATTATTGCCAAACCAGAGGAGAAGCTGCAACAGCCTCAAACAGATAATGTGCCAAATGAGGAGGCCCCTAGAAGGTCTGAAAGAGTCAGAAGATCGGCTATCCGTGATGACTAGTTATAATATAGAAGAGTTGCATATGGAGGTTGATCCCACCTCATATGAAGAAGCCATGAAAAATGAAATGAAATCAATGATATTAAATGATGTCTGGGATTTAGAAGAAATTCCTAAAGGAGCCAAAACAGTAGGATGTAAATGGGTCTACAAAAACCAAATATGACTCCAGAGGGAATATAGAAAAGTTTAAAGCGCGACTTGTGGCAAAAGGCTTCACGCAAAGAGAAGGGATTGATTACAATGAGACATTTTCTCCAGTCTCTTGTAAAGATTCCTTCAGGATTATAATGGCACTGGTGGCACATTATGATTTACAATTTACATCAGATGGATGTAAAATGGCATTTCTAAATGGAGATTTGGAGGAAAAAGTATACATGGCACAACCGAAAGGTTTCGTCATGAAAGGAAACAAAAATATGGGATGTCGTCTAAAGAGATCCATTTATGGATTAAAGCATGCTTCGAGACAGTGCTATTTGAAGTTTGGTGGAACAATAAAGAAATTTGGGTTTTCAAGAGAATATCGAGGACAACTGTATTGATTCAAAGTTAAAAATGGGAGATTCATTTTCCTAATTCTGTATGTGGATGACATTCTACTGGCTAGTAGTGATGTCAGTCTACTGCAGGAAACAAAGAAATTCTTGTCCTCAAACTTTGACATGAAAGACCTCGGTGAGGCTTCATATGTTTTGGGCATAGAGATTCACCGAGATAGAACAAAGTATGCATTGGGATTTTCTCAAAATGTATATATAGAAAAGGTGTTGAAGAAATTCAACATGTACAAATGCAGTGCTACACCTGCTCCTATAGTCAAAGGCGAAAAGTATGGGGCATCGCAATGTCCTAGAAATCAGTATGAGCTCAATGAAATGAAAACAAAGCCATATGCGTCAGCTGTAGGAAGCCTATAGTATGCGCAAGTGTGCACACGACCTGACTTGGCATTTGTTACCGGGTTACTTGGCAGATTTCAAAGTAATCCAAGCTTAGAGCACTGGAATTGGTATAGAAAGTCTTGCGTTATTTGCAAGGAACAAAAGGCCTCGTGCTGTCTTACAGAAAATCAGAATCGCTCCAGATAGTGGGGTATTCAGATTCTGACTTTGCAAAAGATAATACAAAGTCAACATCGGGATACGTGTTCACCTTGGCAGTAGGAGCTATTTCATGGAAAAGCTTTAAACAGACTATCACTGCAGGGTCTACTATGTATGCCGAGTTCATAGCATGCCATGAGGCTACGGGGCAGGTGAACTGGCTAAAGAAGTTCATACCCGGTTTAAAGGTGGTTGACAGTATTGAGAAACCACTAAAGTTATACTGCGACAGCGAACCCACAGTAATGTACTCTCACAACAATCGGTTAAGTGGTGCTGCCAAACACATTGACATAAAGTACTATGTTGTGAAAGACAAAGTCCGGGATCAAACAATCAGTCTCGAGCACATAAGAACAGAAAGGATGCTCGCGGATCCGCTCATGAAAGGCCTACCTCCCAACATGTTCAAGGAACATGTAGCATGCATGGGTTTAAGGGAAGCTTTATGAATCCTGGACTATAGGGCCCAAAAGTTAAAGTATCTATTTCTGAATAGAGATGTGTATAGTGGCTGTTGAATCCATTGGTAATTAACCGTGACGATGAAACATGCTCTATATGTAAATCTGTGATAGAATAGAAAAAGCTAAAAGAAATAGTGAGATCAAGGGGGAGAATGTTAGATAGATCTCCCTCCCCTTGAGCCCAACGGCTTAAGTGGGCCTTGACCTACGCCCTGATCGGGGGCGTCCAGCCCAATGGCTGGTGGGCCCCCGTCACACTGTGCCATATAAAGAGGGGTGGAGGACGGGACGGGAGAATACACGAAGACACGAGGTTCGTTGCCGCCGCCACTCCACCCCACAAACCCTAAACCGATCTCGAGGGGGCGCAGCCAGTGACGGGAAGTCCACCGCCGCACCACGCCTCGTCGTCAACACCATCGCTGCCGCAACCGCGTCACTGCCTGCGACCGCCGCTGCATCACCGCCATCGGCACCAAGCACACCATCGCCGTCGTCCACGTTGAGCCGCAACGACAACGACGATGTCCGGCGCCCCTTCCTCCACGAACACCTCAACCGGTCGGTATCTAAACCCTCTCCTTTTCATCTACAATGTCGTTCATCAACCCAATAGAGACAACCCGACTAGATCTAAACCTAGGTGATCCAATAGACAACCCTAACAATGTTGAGCCAACAGAGCTGTGTATTGGGGCACCTCTGGAGGTCCTGAATTCTTAGGATGAAACACTGGTTTTAAGCATATGCAGTCACCATCATGTTCTCTCGGTTGTGCCCCGGAATGGTCTTGAAAACCAAACGTCACATTTGGATAAATAATAAATAATTTGGGAGGTGGTGTTGGAACGCGGAACACATACCAGCCTTGATTTTTTGAGAGAACTCTATACTCTGATTCGCGAATAAGTCGGTGGCCCCGTTTGATGTCCAAACAAGAGGCTACCTGAGACATAAACACATCCACTTCATCGCTGTCCCCGATTACCGTTGCATCTTCGGGTGAGACAGGTTGTTGGTCAATATGATAGAAAAATTGAAGTCATCACGCCAAAGAAGCATCTCGCCATTATCCTCTCTTGGTGCCTTCTTGGTTGATCCACTGTATAATATGTAGATTGAGGGCGCCTTTGAGTGAGGGTTCCCCTTAAAAAGAAAAGGAAAGAAGAAACAAATTTTTACCGATACATATAAGATGATCAATTCACAAAAGAATTTAATGATTCACACCTACCTTCTATCTCTTTTTCTTATATTGGTCTTTTCGCCGTGAGAATTCTTGCATGCCAAGGCCCTTCTCTTGCTGGGCAGTTTTCTTGACGCCTTCATCACTATCATGGCCAGGCAATGGTGGATCGTCTGGGATCTCCTGCCAAGTATAAGTGGGGTTGCACGCGCTGCCACGATCGGCACGATCACTAGCCTTCTGCATTTTCTTGTCTTGATCAGTAGCAAAGGAACTCGATCGACTACTCTCCCCAGTCGATCTCTGTTAATTTGCACTGCTACCAATAAATAACACGCGTTGGAAATTAAGAAAAGAAAAGCAACGATGGCTGCTATGATAACTACGGAGAGAAAGAAAAAAAAACGCTGAAGCAACTTCCCTGCGCGTTGCTAGATCAAATTACCAAAAAAAGAGAAAAAAAAAGGAAAGGAGAGAACGAAACAACGCACAGCAAATTAGAAAGGAGAAAGGAAGGCGTGCTTACCAGGTCTTTATCGCAAAGATCTGATTTGATGCTCTGATCGAAGAATTTAATTACTACACCTGAACAAGGTCCTGACGATCTAATATGAGCTCTGTTTTAAATTGCTCGATTAAGAGGCTGTTCAGACTTTATTTATATAGGACGTATGGCCAGGAGTCCGTATGATACATGAACTCGGCTTCAATAACCTGCTAGGGTCATTTTGATGGCCAGCCAGCTTGTGGATCAAACCATATACCATACGGAGATGGATTAATCCTCCGAAACAATACTACTGAATATTTCACCGAGTGTAGCTCGTCCTGCTTCGCGTACAAACTACACTCGGTGGGGGGCATTTGTTTGATGAATATTTGTGCTAAAAATTCAAGAAGAAATAGTAAATTATTGGGCATTTAATTTTATATGAGAATATTATTTGCAGCCCAATTTTACTGAATACATGTGAGACGTATCTCTATGACATGTGGGCCCATAAATTTTAAATATCACGGTGTCCGAATATATTCGATATTGGACTCGTTTTGTTGTATAATTCGAATAAAAAGTAATGGTTCAAATGGATTTTAAACCCGATGTACGATTCAAAAGATTGGAGCTATTAAAACAAAAGAAATAAGCAAGTGCTATCGTTACTACGTGAGCATGCATGGTCATTGGCTGTGGCGATTAAACATATGGGGCCCACTGTCATTAGACATGTTAATCGCATGATTATCTCCAGACTTCAGTACACGTCGGCGGATTGGCTTATCTTTGCGTCGGCTTATTACGAAGATTGGCGCGGGCGCTGGAAATTCGGAGGCGGTTTTCGTCGCCGCTGCCTATATAAGGAGCAGACCCCATCTGAGCTGGGGACGCTGACGACGCCACAGGAGACACCCAACCACCATTTTCATTCATCCCATTCCTCTTAGTAGATTAGAAAAATCAGGAGAGGAGATTGAAGCCAGCCGGTGATAGCAAACCGATGCCGCTGCGGAGAGAATTAAACACCGCAGCTGGCGTCCTTCATCAAGTCGAGTCATTTATCGACAACATGCCGCCATTCAGGATATTTGCGCTGGATGGTGAGCACATTGAATAAATATTAATTTTCTAGATTAAACACAATAGATGTTCGGTCCTTATTGGCGATCGGAACATCTGCGTGTTCTTAATCTATCTTGATCTTGATGATTAAAGCCAGATCGATGAGAGCCGAAACACGGTTATCATCAAACTCCATTTATACAATCAATGGTATAAGGCTGGTCCGGTCCTCATTAGCGATCGGATTATCCGAATACTATTTGATATTTTCTATGCTCAAAATTAGATGTCCGACACTCATTGGAGATTGGATCATCTATTTGTTACTGTGATACCGATAATAACGGCGCTAGATATGTCCAACTTTTATTGGTGATTGGATAATCTAAGCGGTGTTTTACAAAATATATTTTGCTACCATGCACACGCATGGGAGTTATTCGTGATCTTTGGAAGATAAAAATTATGGCCGAGTATTTACGAGGCCGGTGTCACGATATTATTAACATGTCCAAACAGATAGGAACGGATACACGTTACTAGGTTCCGACGAGGCAAAAGTAATGATATATCCACATCTAATAAAGGCCGGCATATATGACTGGGTACCGACGAGGCAAAAGTCATCCCCTTTATTATGATACTTGATTCATGTATGGACATGGTGATAATATATTGTGACCAGGTTTCGGCAAAACAAAGCCACCTATATCACAGTTATCATTAAATCTCTGTACCAACCTCAACCTTCGGCGAGCGATTAATTTTGAAGACGACGATCACAAGGCGCAGCTTAATCGGAGGTGTTCCATAGGCTCGCTCATGTGGATGTAATTAACCGGCCGCCTCATTGCTAGGCGCCGGAAATCAGCGGACTACACGCAATCTCCAGTCAGCATACCTTTCCATTAAGTATTCCTCACGAAGGCAAAAGGCGAACTCCTGCGGGAGCCCTCATGTTAATGAATCATGATTAATAAAATGCAGGGTTTCCCTATTTTCCGTGTGTTCGTTGTTTTGTTTTCATCAAACACTTACTTGGACGAGCTTGGACAGATTGTCACCAGACAAGAATTTATCTTCTCTTTTACTAGGCCTAAAATCATTCATCACTTGACAGTAACCCTATATACATCTCAATGATATGAGGGGTCTAGTCTATTCATAGTAGTAGAATCTTGGAGCTTTTTCAAGAGGTTTGTTTATTTCCTTCTAGTGGGATTTTGAAATCGTGTGATTTTCAAGTAGCAGTTAAATAATTGGTAAATATAGTGGTACAACCAAGATACTGTCATATTCATAATTGTTACAGAGTTTAGTGACCATGTCAAGTTAAATTGCACTTGGTGCAATACTGCAATGAATGGAGGGGACGCAGACACGAAGATGCGCCTCACTCTTGACACCTCTGCGCTAGCACTCACTGGCTGGGTGGCACGTACTGTACTAGCTTTGTTCCCATGCATGTTTGGTTCTCATCATTGTGAATTTGTGATCTTATCACAGCTCACGACTCTCATTTGTAGGAAGGAGCACAGGGCCAATTCTGCTCGTTCTCAACATGCAAGTTCAAAAAAACAAACAAACAAACATGCAAGCTGCCAACAGGAGGAGTAGAATCATCGTCTTGGAACAAACGGAAATCGTTGGTACCGTCGCCCACGCCCTGCGTGCGCGCTGAATTCGACAACTGATAGCCAATCCAGTCCAGTGTCTAAACAGGTACTCCTACTCCACTAGCTGAACGAAAATGATAAATGAAGCAGTCAACTGTATGTACTCGAATCAAACTGGTGCGCCGAAGTACGAGCATTTGAGAAGTTTTAATGACGCCGGCGACATTCAGCCAAAGTGCCAAGCCAAACACACACCAACGGAGCCTGACTACTTAAGCGCACGCCCCAAAACACCTTATTCAATTTTTCGTCTTGAACCTACTAGAATCAGTTGTCGATCTTTTCAACAGACAACATGAGATGATGAGAGCGTATCATAAGGTTTTAGAACAGCCTTACATTCTACTCCCTCCATCTCATAATAGGTGATGTTTTTGACTTTTTATTTACAACGTTTGACCATTCGTTTTATTTAAAAAATTAGTGGAAATATAAAAAAAGATAAGTCATATGTAAAGTACTTTTGATAATAAAGCAATTGACAAACAAAATGAATAATAATTCTAAAATTTTTTGAATAAGACGAATGATCAAACGTTGATAAACAAAAACTCAAAAAGTAATATGGGACGGAGGTAGTAAGAAACAACCAGTATGTATCTAGGACTCCATCATTTTGCGGCATATTTGTAAACAAAAAATAATATATAAATAAAACTTTTGTATACGTGTTCTTAATGTTGTGGGAAATGGTCGTACTGACCAATTAATCGGCCGTATATACGTTAACGGTAGTAAATCGTTCCGTTAACGTAATACGTTGTACATTTATCTTTCATGAACGTTAAAACTCTGTTTTTAGCGATTAGTTGGTCGTTTTTTGTTTAATCACCCGGATAATAGTCTGTACGTTGTATTTGATGATGATTTAGAGTAGTCTTTTCACTTAATTTAGAATTGTTTTTGTTTTGTAACATATATTTTTATGTTTTACTTATTTAATGCAACCAATTCTACCACCATGTGATATATAAATCCGGTGTTAGAAGAGCTAATGTTTTACTTATCTGTTTAATTAAAAAACAACATGAACATATTTGATTTATACAGTTGTACACGTCTAAATCTTCAAATAACTATATAATATTTGTACATATATTCACAAACATTAAATTTCTGTATAATTCTAATTAATCATCCGTATTCCGATTAATCATTGAACGGTACCCTTTCCGTCCGACAACCGTATTCCATCTTCCACGACACTGTGTTCTTAGCGATCTAAAAGTAAAGGCTGAAAAATAAACTACTATAAAAAAAATCCCAAAATCATCTGTAAATTTAAGGATGAAAATTTAAATTTTGGCTTATAAACATAAGCCAAAAGATTGCTAGTCATTGAGAATCTGAATAGCTTGACTAGTAGTTTATCCCTAAATTTTACAGCTACCAAATCTTATGATCCAAAGTATGAATGCAGACTATTTGAGGAACCGTGTTATTTGAAGTCGCTGAAACGTCTAGCATAAGCTTTTCAGAATAGGGTCTAATTAAATTATGGTAACAAATGAGATTTGTGTGCAATTATAGGGAAAATTATTTTAAACCTAGTACATCCCCTCAATGTTTATATGTTATTTAAATAGTATTAAAAAATCAAGAAGATAAATTAACATATCATAGATTACTCCACAAACATGCAATATCAAATTTAACAGTGATTATACCTTAACTAGCTATAGTTTAATTTATTGTTTTTATTGTAACTTGTAGAAGTCAAAATTTAACTTGTATATTGGTGGGGTACTACTATATCACATATTAATCTATATCGTCAATCATTTTAATTTACCAATAAGCGAATGTCTCCTCGAGAGTTTAAAATCCATTCCCACAATTTTGGAATGAATATGAAAACAGATTATAAACCTTCGAGAGGACATTCTCTCGTATATATTTTTCTTCAAATCTCAGCATGTGAGTTAAGTTTGGACATAAAATTTTGTGAAATAGTATATGTATATTGTATGAATGTTGGCAATTTTTTAAGAATTTTTTGTAACTATATATTTGAATAGTTTTTTAAACAAACGAGAGGAATCACTCGATGATCATGAATATATATCAAATATGCTTTTACATTTTCGTTTGTTTATGCTACAACCTACGGTATGAAATGCAGGTACATCATATAATATTTCGCGAACGCGAAAATAAATTACACATCAATAGACAGAAATTCATTTTACAACACAACGGCCAGAGGCCATTGCCACTTGCCAGTGATAGGGGAAAAAAAGAAAAAAAAAAGAGGGAGAAAGAGACTCTCTGCTCCTAGACCGAGAGAGGGGGAGGGCCCCACTAAACTCCTATAGGAAACATCGTATAGTATACTGAACTTGATACGAAAACGTTTGTTGACAGAGTGATTAAACATTAATTACAGAGTGGCATCTTGCTTGCTTAGCCGCCAGGTGCATATTATACACTCTGAAAGTCCTCCAATAAGATATCATTGTTCGTTAGAGGGTTAGAGCTGACGAAGGTGCATGATTTCTGTGAGATAGCTGAGCCGGTTGTGCTATACGAAGGTGAATGGCTGGTGAGAGGCGACCAGCACATGGTATGTCCTTGATGAGAATTACCCCTTGAAACAAATTGTTGATGACTCGGTTTGGTTTACAAGATGTGCAACTAAACTGTAACCATCTCGTTTGGGGTACAACTGGTGTAGTTTCTATTATGAAAACTTTTGCCCTATACTCCATTCGCTACTCCACTTATATATATATACTAGCACACCGGTGACAGGAGAAACCACTACAGCAAGTATTTGACACCGTCGTCCTCTCGCCATTTACCGGCGTGCGTAACTGATAGAGATGGCAGCTGCGGATTCCTCCAGTGGCGACAAGTACAGGTCTCACCTTGCCGGCGAAGGCGAGAAGAACACGGTGTGGCGGCACGGCGCGCCACCCACGTTCGACACCGTGAACAGCCTCTTCGAGGCCGAAAGGACGCAGGTTCGTTTCGATCTGTCAATCTTTTTTAGTTCAGTTTGATGCGCACGCGCGCGCACACTAATTTAGTAGTTTGCATGCATGGTGTTCGACGACAACGCGCGCAGGAGTGGCCGGCGGGGTCGCTGGAGGAGACGGTGCAGAACGCGATCAAGACATGGGAGATGGAGCTGTCGCACAAGGCCAGGCTCCAGGACTTCAAGTCGGTGAGCCCCGGTCTCTTCCGTCTCTCCGTGAACGGCGGGCGGCCGCTCACCGGGGAGGAGACGCTCGCCGTGGGCAGCTACAACGCGCTGCTCGCGAGCCCGATCCTGCCGGGCGCCGGCGCGTACGACGCCGCGGCCGAGACGTTCGAGTCCTCCCACGACCTGTTCCGCGCCGCGTTCCCGCGCGGGTTCGCGTGGGAGGTGATCCGCGTCTACTCCGGCCCGCCGGTGATCACGTTCAAGTTCCGGCACTGGGGCCACATGGACGGCCCCTACAAGGGCCACGCCCCCACCGGCGACAAGGTCGAGTTCTACGGCGTCGCCGTCCTCAAGGTGCACACCCATGCATGTACACAAATCTTTACCACTTATGATCAGATCACAACTGCAACGTACGTACGCCCGTGCAGGTGGATGAGCAGCTGCGGGCGGAGGACGTGGAGGTGTACTACGACCCAGGCGAGCTACTGGGGGACCTTCTCAAGGGGCCCCTGCTGGTGCCGTCCGTGGAGAAGGACGCCGCGCGTCAGCTCGGGGAGAGGCTCGGCGAGGTGGCTACCTTGTCGGCATCGGGCGCGGACTCGCAGGCGCAATCTTGCCCCTTTCTCGCCCCCGGAAAGCGGGAGGTGTGATCGTGTCGATCGGGAGATTGCGACTTCTGCGACGTGGTCGAATCGAAATAAAATGTGCCCACATCTGTGGCGCGCGCGCTGTGCCCAACCACCGGAGTTTCGAGGTTTATCGCCATCGTGATCGTCCGATCGAGCGGACGCCGGCTGTTTGCTCATGTGTAACGTGTATTTTCTGGTGGTGTATGTATGCTCGCAGGACTTGTGTGTATTTTGGAGGCGACACATCGCCGAACTTAATTAATTGATTGCAATCCACTCGTGTTGGAAGAAAAACAGGGCCAAGAGGTGCCCAAAGCAGATACGTACACTTTACATCGACATGCGACGGAAGAGTCGTATGCTTACGTTTCTTTAATTTCTTTCTTTTCTTTTCGGGGACAAATGCTTACGATTCGGATTTGCACTGTCCCGCTGTTGAATACATATACCCGCTAAACAAACCGCAGCTAAAGCATATCCGTGAGTTATTTAGTGCTTCATCCTTCACTAGAAAAAATATCCGTTAGGTACAACAGATGAGGATTATTTTAATTTTATTATTATTATACGGTTTAATTAAGGTGAAATTCACTGTGTGAATTTACTCATTAGGAGTCCGATTATCTCAAGTTAGCATGCAAGTTTTTTTAAAAGAGATTTCTTATACGACTTCTCCTGTATTTCTAAATGCGAACGAAATTAAAAACTGACTCAAATACATATATGTATTTTCAAAAGCGAACGAAGTTAAAGCCGACTCATACTATTATATTATTAAGACAGCTTTGAAAGGAGGCACCATTGGGGCTAGAAATTTCCACATTAATCGGAGAAAAAGAAAAGAGGAGTCCAAGTAGAAGTACAATTAAAAATAACTGAAATTCGGAACGAATATCATATAAGACCTAATACGAGATTAATTAAAATTTGGAATAAAAATAAAATAAAATCTAACATTAGAAAAAAATAAAAGAAGAGTTCAAGTAGGAATAAAATTTAAAAATAACTGAAATTCGGAATTAAAACTAAGCAATCATGAAAGAAGAGTCCATATAAAAACCCAATACGAGATCTATTAAAATTCGGAATAAAATAAAATAAAATCTAACATTAGAAAATTAAAAAGAGAGTTTAAGTAGGAATACAATTTTAAATCAGATGAAATTAAAAATAAAAAATAAAAAATATTAAAAGAATAGTCCATATAAAACACAATACGATATTAAGTAAAATTCGAAATAAAAATAAAAAAATTCTGAAATTAGAAAAATAAAAATAAGAGTTCAACTAGGACTACAATTTATAAATAACCAAAATTCGTAATAAAAATAAGGACTATTGAAAGAAGAGACCATCTAAGACCCTGTTTCTTTCAGTTTGGGATTATTATAATCTAGATTATTGAGTCAGATTACTGTAAGCTAGATTGTTATAATCTGTAGTAGAATAAGCGGTTAGTTGTTTCTTTCCTAAATTATTAGAGCCTAGATTATTGGGTTTGCAAGTCTAAAGAGAGAGTGGGGTGGCATGGTGGGTAATTTTTCACCCAATAATCTAGAAAAAGCTCACCTAAATGAGCTTATCATATTATAATAAGCTAGGCTCTAGATTATAATAAGCTACTTCAATAAGTTGTCTGTTTCTTTCAGCTTACTCCCAATAATCTGAATTATAATAATCCAAAGCTAAAAGAAACAGGGCCTAAAAACACAAGACAAGCTTAATTAAAATTCGGAATAACAAATAAAATAAATTCTGAAAAAAGAAAAATAATTATAAAAGTTCAAGTAGGAGTACAATTTATAAATAAAACAATATTGGAATGAAAAATGTGGAATTATCAGAAAAAAAATCTAGAACACAACAATGATAAATGACAACAAAGAGAATAAGAAGCTCCCAGAATAAGAAGCTCGCTCAAACAGTCTTTAGTTTAGATTCTGAGAAGCTGTAGTTGTAGAATCAAGAAAATGAACTAGAAGCCAGAAGCTGGGACACCCAGCTTTTCTATATTCTCAGAAGTTGGCTACCAACCACCTGCTTCTCAGAATGTTAAGCTCCCCCAAACAGGCCCTAAGATTCTGAGAAGCAGCTGGTTGGTAGCCAGCTTCTGAGAATCTGGAAAAGCTAGGTTTCCCAGCTTCTGCCTTCTAGTTCATTTTCTGATTTCTACAACTACAGCTTCTCAGAATTTAGACCAAAAGCTGTACTGTTTGGAGGAGCTTCTGATTCTGAGAGAAGCTGCAGCAGCTAGAAGCTCCCCCAAACAGGCCCTATAAGATATTTCTTTTTTATTAACTCGGTTGGCAAGAAAACCAATGCGTGTGCTAATGCCTTCACGCTAGTAATGTCATAAACCGATGTTTGAAACGTTTCCTTCTAATATATTAACGTGCAATCCTTTTACGCATTCGCGAAAAAAATAAATGTTTGAAACATAAATCCACCTTCCATGAGTGATTATATTCCACAGGCCTTGTACAATGGAAGTTGCCTCCCTCTCGTAGCTTGTCACTCTTGTTTAAGTTATAACTGAGAAACCGTGGAAAATTGAAAAAGAAAAAGATAATTTATATAAATATATACATTTATTATTTGCAGCTTAAAGATAAATAATTAAAAATAGACTACGATAAAAGAACTATGGTTATAACCCATACAAAAATTTGAATTTTGAAACTTGACTTTAAAGGACTAGGTAGGTTAGTTAGGGCTGCTTCTTCTTCTTCTTATTATTGCTTAATACTTCTTGATGTGGGCATGTACCAGCGTTCGTGTGCGCTCCTACAACCGGTTTTCTTCCTTGATGGGAAGGTGCGGTACGCCTATTCTGAGCTTCCGCACCACTTGCCATATCTCAACTGGCCCCCCTTCTATTCGGTGGGGGTACTTTTCGTGACTTTGAGTATGATATTTCCTCTTGCCTTGTTTTCACTAGACGTCTCAGGTTAATCTAGGGGCGTGAGGAGCCAGAGTTTCTTGTCCAATTGTTTTTGTTTAAGGCCTCTAGATAAGATGAGAGATACCTTTACTTTCTTCGGTATTTCACCCTCCTCCGGTGTATTTCATTCATGCAACTTAGTTAAACTCTTCGTAATCATAAAATTATTTACAGTGATTTGGTAGTTTCAATTCTTTATGCATAGTCTCGTTACTTAGTTTGCATTCATTAGTGCGGTGTAACATTCTTTAGTCCCTTTTTACTATCATATTTCCTAACATTTCCTATCTAGGGGTTCATTCTCTCCCCCTAAATGACTGGAAATAATTCTTATTTTGTCAAAGAATTTAGGCTTCATAAGTATCTCCGTTCAAAGTTCCTGACTTTCAAAGAAAGCCTTTTGCAATGCATTATGATAGTGGAATATGCATACAAACCAAGTAGATGTAATAGCACTAGTTGCAGGGTGGATGCTCATTCCAATGGTTTGAATTTTTTTCAGAGTCCGCTGCTTTGAGGATTACATGTCCTCTCATACTACGGGTATTACAGCAATGACACAGCAAATTTTGCAATTCATAGTTTATACTTAGTCCATTCATGCGGATATTTGGTACTTTGTGCTGCCAGTTCACCAATCATCAAATGCAATTCTAGCATTGTCCTCACGGATTTCTAAAGATGATTTAGTGAATTTCGTTTGAATTCATGTGATCTTGATGGATCAATTTTGGCAAAGACATGGTGTCAAAGAGACACGGAGTGTTCGCTACTTCAGAAGCGCATCTATCCATATAGTACCAAATGGGACCACAAATATTCCTCGCAATCCAGTTCAGGGATGCTGGAACTGTACCTTCATGGTATGCGGTTTATGCATTAATCTCCTATTGGTGCATACTGGCACACAGATCTTCATGATTTAGGAAGATTATGCATATATGTGCTATGACCATACGAGTTGTAATATTTATTCTTATAATTCTAAGACCGAAATGGCTAAAAATCCGTTGCTAAAAGGTGTAGCTCAAATCATCACACTTTTAGAGAGTTCAACGGGGTTGACGAACAATAAATTTTTCTATAAAGTGCACAGTTCTTCCATAGGTAATATGACCGTGGCACTTTCCAGGCCGACAAATTCAGTTGTTGCTTCTAGCAACGGTCATAATATTTCTAGTTCTATGAGTTTGGAAATACCTCTTTCTCTTAATGTGTTATTTCTGGTTATGCGGACCACAAATTATCTCTTTCTCTTAATGTTTCCAGTTCTTTTTCTTTTATGTGTGGGCGCTACACAAAATTCAAAGCATTATAAGTATGTGTTAGAAAAGAGCAACAAAATAGTAAATGCCTTAAATATGCTATTTTATACTGGAAATAGTTCTTTATTGTAGGTAAAATGTGTACTATACTTGGTTAAAAACCATTCAATTCAATATTCTATTCAAAAATTGCAACAATTGATGACGAAGTATATTGATTCAACTAACTACTCTGGTACATCAGATTCAATTTACTTCATAGCAAGCTTCTTGCTCAGCAGCTGTGGGAATGTTTTTCTATTCCGACATAAATTTTAGGGTCGATCCAGTCTAGCATAGGAGATTCTACGTCCATAGCCATGCAAATAGGCTTTTCACGTTCATAAATTTTCATGATGAGTGTGCTATTTGGATTGTCTTTTTCTTTTCATGTTCATAGTTCTAGATTGTTCACCTTGACCTGTGTTCTACTCCCCCTTTTCCTCTTCTTTCGTTGAGGTAAAAGCACCAGGCTAGCTGCTCGTGTTGATTTCACTATCAACTTGTGCTAGGTAGTATAGGAAGACAATGTTCTTCTAGCGAACACTATTTCGAATGATACATAACTCTATTATCAACTAGTTAGTCATACTTCTTGTATGCGCACTAGTGATGCTTGCGTGCGACTTTCGTCGCGGTCGAGTAGAATCATTGAGAGTTTCCACAGTATTTGGTGTAAATTCAGTGCACCGAAATACCGTATTCTCTGGATCATTTTCTCGGTGAATAATGGTCGAAAAATACCCATTCTTGCTTATAACAAGAGTGGTTGGGTTGCACCATAGTCTTCTAAGTTGCTTCTTCCATGCAGTCAAAAGAGTACCAACGCGCTTATCCATCTAGCATACTCATTCCTGATAGCAGCTTGGAGGCACCGACAATGGATTGAAACGCTTGATCAATCATGTTGAATCAGTTAATAAAGCGCTTCGTTTAATGATGCCATGGAGCTGCGAGGTCCATTATAATTTCAACATTTAATGCATACGTCAAAGATCCAATGAACTCCTAGTTTGCGTTGCCAGTCATTTTCGGTTATTCAAAAATATGCGCAAATTATATTCAGGTAAAATGCACAAACGTTGCAATGCAATGGTACACCAGATATCGCAAATAATTCCAATATATACTATGCAATTCTATTTTACCGCAAAGATATTAATTAAAGGTAATAAAGCATTACAAATAATCAATAATCATAAATGCGATAAATTTCATAATCATATATATAGGCAATAAAGGTACATGAAATGCAAAGTCGGGGTCGAAATCCAATGTCCCATGGTCCCTTTTATGCGAGAATATGATTTTGGTGATATTTGCAAATTCCAAATGCCATTCAAACAAATATCCCAAATGCAGAGGACTATTTGTGTGTTTTTTTGGAAAATTCAGGGTTTAAAAGGCGATATTTTCTATGCAGAGGAACATACTTAATTTCCAAAAACAACAAGGGTCCTTTTGCAAAATCACATTAGCATCTTCCCTTCCCTTTTTTGGCTTATTTGGATCCATACCATTATAAATTTTGCAGTTTTGAAACTTGCCATTAATATTCACTTATTTATAACCATGCCATCACAAATTTACAAGTATTAAAGATATGCCACTACATACCCCTTCACTGCATTTATCAAAGAGAGAATCCATTATATGCCACTGACTTTGTCACATATCTATGATTTGCCACTGACTTTAACACGTTCTACAATATGCCATCAACTTTTGCTTAACTTCTACAATTTACCATCCCCGTCCGGTTAGTCTCGGTTAGTACTGTATAAATTTGCCAAAATGACCAAAATACCCCTGGGATAAAAACATTCAAAATTTGGATAAAAATTCTGAAATATAAGATTTTAAGTTTTTGGCCAAATTTTGGATGTTTACAATCTTATGTTTATAATATGGTATTTTGAATTTTTTATCCAAATTTTGGAAGTTTTTGTTTTAGGGGTATTTCGGTCATTTGGACAAAATTGTACAGCACTAACGGAGGCTAACCGGACGGCGATGGTAAATCGTAGAAGTTAAGCAAAAGTCGATGGTATATTGTAGAATGTGATAAAGTCGATGGTAAATCGTAGACGTGTGACAAAGTCAGTGGCATATAACACAGGCGGCCTTTATCAAAGTTTATTTTACCAAAATACCCATGTCTCCTCCCTTCTCCTCTCTTACAGCCATCTAACTCCGGCGAGCTCGTGCAACCGCTAGAAGAGTTGCGGTATGGCGTCATCGTGGCGGGAGCTGGAGCGGAGCAGCGATTGGAGCCTACACAAGCTGCTACCGACCGCGGCGTTGAAAGAGCACCTAGCTAGTAGCAGGACGGGTCAACCACCTGCAGCAGTGCTCGAAGAGTTACGACAGCCGTGGCACAGATCGAGCGTGCGCCACAACATGTCCGTGGGGGTGCATCACCACTCACAGCATATACTACAAACAGCGCGGGCGTGACGGATGCCATTTCATCCAGCTCCTGTCGCTGGAATACGTGTATGAGGTTGCTCGTATGCTCCACGCACCAAGGCAAGAGCACTACACTAGATCAGGTCAGCACTAACGGGCTCAAACCCTCAACTTTGACGGGTTCAGCCCTCGGTCAGAGATTAGTGATCACTGATGTCTTGAGTCACCTGTGACGGGTGAAGACCCGTTAGAAGTAAGAGCCACCTCAAACGGCCCCCAACTAAAACCCGTCATAGGTGAGAGTCACCTCTGACTGGTCCCAACCAAAACCCGTCACAGGTGAGAGTCACCTCTGACTGGTCCCAACCATAACCCGTCATAGGTGAGAGTCACCTCAAACGGCCCAACTAATTGGGACCGTCACTGGTGTGAAAAAAGGGGGAAAAAAGAGAAACACCGTCCTCCTAGGTTACCATCACATTCATTTCGACCGATTGCATTTGGCATTCACAAATCAAAAAAATCATCACAATTCTTCTTTGTTCCATAGCAGTTGTCCCAATCACCAAACAAAATCACAAGAATCTCAATCACCATAGGACTCAGAATCATCAATCACAGTAGCAACAATTGGAACAATATGAACAACACAAGACAAAATACATGGGTGAAAGAGGACTTGCTGGCAATGGAACTGAGCTCGTACGTGGATGGAGGCGGTGGATCTGGTGTCAAGAAGGTGAAGGAGGCGGCGACCGGCGCAGGAGCTCAGACGGTGAAGGAGGCGGCGACCGGCAACCTTGGCGAAGTGTGAAGCAGGCAGCGGTCGGAGCCCGGGGGTTCCAGATCCGGTGGTCCCCAACCACCTGGAGACCAGATCTGGCGCCCACCACCACGAGGCGACCACCATTGATCCTCAGGGACGAAGAAGCGGCCGCTGGAGCTCAGGGACGAAGAAGATCCGCCGGAGATCTCCCGCATTCGGCAGGGGCGAGAGGGGAGGCGCGGGGGCGGCCGACGGCAGGAGGGGAGGCGGACGAGGCCCGACGACGGCAGCGGTCTCCACCGCCCGTGGGTCGGCCGCCGTTGACGCCTCCAGCTGCGCCTCCGCCTCCGCCCACACAAGCCGGCCGCCAACGCCACCGACGATGGAGCCGGCGATGGAGGCCGCCTCTTTAGGTCCCAACGCCGTCCGCCCCTCCGCCGGCCCTCAGGGTGAGTGAAGGAGACAGCCACGAGGCCGGATCTGGCGGCCGGGCTGGCGCCGCCGCCGCCGCCCCTCCTGCCCCTGCACAGAGAAAGAGAGGAGAGATAGAGAAGAAATGGAAGAGATAGAGGAGAAGTGGAGGAGAGGGAGCCGACCTTATCTCCTCCTGTGGGCCCCGCAAGTGTATGATTCGGATATATATATAGTGGCAGAAGTCATCTCAAACAGGCTAGGACTTCAAGCCGTTTGAGGTGAGTAAACCTCACCTCTGACGGGCCGTCCAGCTGCGACCCATCACAGGTAACTAGTCACCTGTGACGAGTTAGGACTTATACCCGTTTGAGGTGAGGTAACCTCACCTGTGACGGGTTCCATTTTCAACTCGTCACAGGTAACTAGTCACCTGTGACGGGTCGCAGCCGGATGCTTCACTGATGACGACATCACGTATGACCCGTCAAAGGTGACGGTCATCAGTGACCATTTCGTTTGTCCGTCACAGGTATCCCATCAGAGGTGTGAGAATCTGGTGTAGTGGAGGAGTCTGTACCTAGCTAGCAAACTAGGTAGCTAGATAGCTAATTGGAAGATTATTGTTTCCGAATCGAGCTAATTGAAGATTATACGTGGAAGTGAGTGTGATTAGAGAGAGGTAGATATGTGAGGGAGATTAGAGCCGCTGGAGCTCCCCCCTTCCCCCCCCCCCCCCCCACACTGGTGAACATGAGAGACATTGGTTGAGAAGGTGAGGAGAGTGTGGAGGAAGGAAGAAGACAGGGGCAATTTGGCGTGGAGCACGAATCTCGAAGCCTATCCGGTGTCCCAAAATCTGCAAGATTTAGGAATGCAAAATCTGTCGAAAGAAGGTTAGCAATTCCATTCTTATTTTGCTTCTTTTCTTTGTCCACTCCGGCCGGCTCCTCCACGGTACGGTGGCGCAGCGTGTGGTGGCACAACACCTTGCAGGGTGTCGCCAGTGCGCGGCGATTCGTGCGCCTGTTGCTGGTGGCCCGACGGCGGCATGCGGTCGTCGGCTTGCTGCCATATTGTGCCGGCGCGATGCGGTATCCGTGGCTGGTGCGCCAACCAACCGTTCCGGAAATCCCCCAATCGGCGTTTGCCGGCAACTACAAGTCAGCGTTGGTGGATTTCTCTTGGAACACTAGAAACAGAACAAGGGTCACAAGAGGAGTTCGCTTTCGCGATTAGACCGGCGAGATGCAATAAAGTCCTTTAAGTTCTTACCCTTCTTCTTCCTCGGTATCCGATAAAATGTTGTGCTGGTAACGTATTATGCAACCCCTGTGCTACATTCATAGTCTAGATAGATTGCATAATGTCTACAAAAGTAAAAAAACAAGATATGGGGGTGTAGTTCTTCTCGTTCATTTATCCATTACTTGTACAAATTATCTCCTCCAACCCTCTATTATGGGGCAATGCCTTGCCCACTTTCCATATTTAGTGATGGGCCCAATTAGTGAGTAACTAGGTTGGGCCTTCGTGGGCCGACGGTTTTCTAACATTGTTGTTGACGGGAATACGTTTACTTTGTGACCCTCAAAAGTGATCGAAATCTAATCCGACACTAAACCACTAAACCGGATATCTCAACCCCTAAACTATTAAAACTGGTGCACTTTGGCTCCCTTAGCGGTTTTGGAGGGCGGTTTCACTGACGTGGCGCCTACATGGCAGCAGTGACCTTGTCTACAGTTGACAGGCGCTTAGGTGGCATTAAAATTAAAAACATACATGTGGGACCCACACGCCTCCTCCCTCTCTCTTCCTTCTCTCTTTCTCTCCCTCACGCCGGCGTCATGAGTCCCCGTCGGCCATTTCGCCACTGCCGGCGCCCTCCCGGCGTCGTGCTGGCTCGTCCACGCGTCAACCTGAAGCCGTGACAGGATCTTGCGGAGCGCGCGCCGCGACACCGGCTTCCTCTTGATTACCTTCTCCTCGTCGGCTGCGGCAACATGGACATGCAACAACTGCTGCTGATGCATTTCTTTCTTCGTCGTCGTTGTCTCCGGCTGCATCAACCACATCTCCTTCCTGCTATAGATCGATCTATCAGTTTGTCGAAAAATTCATAACAGTTCGTCGTGAAATTTGCACGTACTGATAGGCGTCGGTGGCGAGGTGGAGGCTGAGGAAGACGACGGAGTCGTGCCGAACGCCGTAGTCCGCGAGCGTGCTTTGGTCGTCGTCGAGGCACCGGCCAGCGAAGAACAGCCGCTGCATGGCCACCGCGATGCGCTCCCGGGCCATGACCATGCCCTTGACCTGCGCCACCGTCGTCGTGGCGCCGTCCACGTCGAGCGCCAACCAGTCCCCGCGAAGCGTGCGCACCATGCTCCTCATCGCCCCCGACAACACACCGAGCTCACCCTCAGCTCAGGCGACAGGTCTCACCCGGATTCACGGCGCCGCGTAGTTTGACCCTTAGTCCTTCAGAGCACTGTCAGGGCCCGCGCCTCAGCCACGGGAAGCGGCAGGAGGAGCACCGTGGAGCGATCCGCCGCCGACCGAGAGCACTCGGCGACGAGACGCGACGCGGCGGCCGAACGGGCGGCGCCGCACTCGGCCATCTTCCGCCCGAGCCAGAGCAGCTCGGTGGCCAGTTTCTCCGCCGCGGGGCCGCCGAACCCCTCATCCAACGCGGCGGCAGTGGCAGTGGTCGGCATCCACCACCGCATCCGTTCGCATCGTGCGCACGAGCACGACCGGCTCCATGCCTCTATGCCTGGCCGCTCCCCTCGACACCGGTCACGATACGTGCGCACGGTCGTTCGGGGAGGACGACGCCGGGAGGGCGCTGGCGGTGGCGTGGTGGAGGCGCCGGCGACGGGAAGTCGGGGATCCATGACGTCGGCGTGGGGAGAGAAAGAGAGAGAGGAAGAAGGGAAGGCAAGAGGATGACACATGCGCCCCATATGTCAGTGGGTCCTATATTTATTTTTGTGTGAATGACAAATGGATTCCACACATATTTTTTTAAATTCCAATGGCACATAAGCGCCACGTGAAAGGAATAACAAGTCAATGCCGCTATATATGCGCTACGTCAGTGCTTTCTAAAACTGCCGAGAGAGTCAAATTACGTTGGTTTTAATAGTTGAGAGGTCGAGATATCCAGTATTATAATTGAGGGTTAGATTCGGGTCATTTTTATGAAAGTTAAAATGAACTTATTCCTTTGACGTGCAAAGTGCCAGAGTGGAGTTGGCTCATATTAGAACAAGCCAAAATCGTTGTTATCATTGTCCATACTCTCATTGGCTAGCTACTGCTTACAAGTTGAAGGTTGATGCAATGTAACTGCAGAAAACCAATCCAAATATCCGATACCGTATCAGCTGGCCGAAGCCTACATCCACGGAAGATGCACACTTGCACATGCGGTGCACCTGTACACATGTACGCGAATCAAGCCCTCAAGCAGGTGCGCCGAATGAGCATTGGGCAGTTCACGCGCCCCGGCCAAACGGACACCGACTGGTCGTGGTCGGTAGCGATTCGACCGTCGAGCCCGAAACAAATTGCGCATAGGCATGAAAACCATCACAAACGGACGGAAACTGGGTCTTTCATATTCGTTTTTTATTTTTTTTTCTATCGCTATCGGAATTTCCGTTTCATATTTTGTTGGGTTGGTATTGGAGTCGATCGGATATAGAAATGGGACCAAATATTATCAAATACATATACGAATACGGTAACGAATGTTAGGCCGGAATATAAAAACATCTCAAATTGAGCTTCCTAAATTAACGGAAAAAATATCACATGTTATTTTTATGAAATAATAGATCAACATTTCTAAATTCTATCTCGTGAATATATTATAGGTGGTTTGTGAAAATTAATTTTCACGACAGTTTTCTTAGGAGACTCACGTGTGAAAATGATTTTCCACTTTCTGGTCCATTGAAGTAACACGATCTCTTTTCTATAAATAGCTTACTTACCATATCACTTATCTATAAGTTTTTGTTATCTAGATTAAAGATGTTATTCATTTTAGGGTGATCAACCGTGATTGTTGTGGCAACATCGGCTGTGGCTGCAACAACCACATGTTGCCACAACCCAATCACCCCCTTTATTTACCCTTTTTGAATCTTGTACTATTCGTTTTACACTTTAAATAATTTTATAAATAAAAGGGTCATAAACTACAAAGTAGTGATCACATCGAGCTCTATAATATGAATATAGAGCATATTTTCATCGGAGGTTGTTTGAATCGTAGGTCTAAAATTTTGCTACAATAGATGTGAGACTTTGTGGTGAATATTTAGGCTGAGTTCTTATCTCTACTTTCCAACTCATCTCTCTCGTTTTCCGCGCACATGCTTTTTAAACTGCTAAACGGTGTATTTTTTGTAAAAAAAATTTCTACGTGAGTTACTTTAAAAATCATGTTAATTTATTTTTCAAATTTATTTTAGCTAATACTTAATTAATCATGTACTAAACACTATTTTATTTTGCGTGCTACACAGCCTTAGGCCTCTTAATTATTTCAAATGACATAGCTATTAACCGCAAAGTTATAGATCTCGTTGAGCACTGTAATTTGATATAGCATCTGACTTTATATGGTAAAGTTACGTATATATACATATTTTTTCTGAAAATTTATTGCTATGGGGGTATATTAAAAAAATCCGGATAATTTTCGACTGATACTGCTATTATATTTGTTTCCGTATTTGCTACTATCAAAAAAAAATTGTCCAAGTTTATCCGGTTTCGAAAATGTGTCCGAGTAAAAAACTATCCGAAATGATTTCATCCCTACTTCTGCATGCCTCCCAAACGCCGCACTCAGGAAAGGATTTGATATATTCATAGGATTTAGTTGGTTTGTGTTGAAAATTACCATTACGCATTCATCGAAGACATCTCCCCATCTCTGTTCCAAAATGACAAGTGAGTGGATAGCAATTCCTTAATGGAGAGCATGTCCGTTGTCTGGCAGCACCGTTGAATTGCCAGCCACAAGAAGAATTTGCACTACTGTACACCGCTTATCTTATCCTTGTATCAACTGTAATAATTGAAAGGATTTTACTAAATCACTATAGAAAGGTCTCTTCCCTTCAAAACCCCATCTCCCACTCCCTTCATATAAAGCACAGTACCGTGACCGGTGACAGGGCAAATCACGGCACTAGACACCGCCATCCTCTTACCTTCCCGGTTTCCCGGCGTGCGTCACAGATGGAGGTGGCAGCCGCGGATTCCTCCGGCGGCGACCGGTACAGGTCTCACCTTACCGGCGACGGAGAGAAGAACACGGTGTGGCGGCGCGGCGCTCCACCCACGTACGACGCCGTGAATAACCTCTTCGAGGCCGAGAGGACCCAGGTTCGTTCGATCTCTCTCGATCTTTATGATCAGTTTGATGCACGTATACGCGCGCGCCCGCGCTAATTTGCGTGGTGTTCGATGGTCGATCGGCGCGCACGCGCAGGAGTGGCCAGCGGGGTCGCTGGAGGAGACGGTGCAGAACGCGATCAAGACATGGGAGATGGAGCTGTCGCACAAGGCCAAGCTCGAGGACTTCAAGTCGGTGAGCCCCGGTCGGTTCCGGCTGTCCGTGAACGGCGGGCGGCCGCTCACCGGGGACGAGACGCTGGCCGTGGGCAGCTACAACGCGCTGCTCACGAGCCCGATCCTGCCGGGCGCCGGCGCGTACGACGCCGCGGCCGAGACGTTCGAGTCCTCCCACGATCTGTTCCGCGCGGCCTTCCCGCGCGGGTTCGCGTGGGAGGTGATCCGCGTCTACTCCGGCCCGCCGGTGATCACGTTCAAGTTCCGGCACTGGGGCCACATGGACGGCCCCTACAAGGGCCACGCCCCCACCGGCGACAAGGTCGAGTTCTACGGCGTCGCCGTCCTCAAGGTGCACACCCATGTACACAAATCTTTACTGCCACTTATGATCAGATCACAACGGCAACTTTCGTGAAGGGTATGTGTAATTGTGTATCTTGCACGTAACGTACGCTCGTGCAGGTGGATGAGCAGCTGCGGGCGGAGGACGTGGAGGTGTACTACGACCCAGGCGAGCTACTGGGGGGCCTTCTCAAGGGGCCCCTGCTGGTGCCGTCCGCGGAGGAGGAGGACGCGCGTCAGCTCGGCGAGAGGCTCGGCGAGGCGGCTATCGTGTCGGCGTCAGGCGCGGCCCCGCAGTCGCAGGACTGCCCCTTTCTCGCCTCCGCGAAGCGGGAGGAGTGAAAGGGACCGATCGAGCGGGGGCGACATGGTCGAGCCGAATAGCGAAACGTGCCCCGTTCATCTGTCGTCGCTGTAACCGCCCGGCGTTTCGCCATCGTGACGGAGGTGACACCGGCTGAAAACGTTTATTTGCTCGTGTGTAGCGTGTGTGCTTATGGTGTTGTTAAATGCTTTGTACGATTCGGTTGGATTTTAAAGCGGGCGTCACAACGCCGGACTTCTTCAGTTGCTTTAGTGATACTAATCCACTTACATGTGGGAAGAAAAAAGGGCGCACCAGGTGATACGATTGGATTTGACATCCGTGCGACGGAAGCTGTCTGTGCTTACGTTTTTATTGGGTTGGCCGAAGACTCGTTGGATCGAACGAGATCAAACAAATATAATAGAGAAGGTGAATGGTAGAAAAATAAAAGACCTAAAATCTTTTGTGAAATAAAAGATTTACCTCAAACAGAGTAGATGGCGAAGCTCTATCATCGCCGATCGAACCGCCTGTTGGCCTCCGGTTAGACCGTCGAAACCTCGCCGGTCAAACCGCCTAGACACATGCGGTCAGACCGCCGCTATCACACCGATCAGACCGCACACACGCCTGCGGTTAGACCATCGGGACCCAGAAACACCGGTAGATGACAAACTCGATAGATTAGAATTGTTTACAAAGTGCACCAACAGCACTCCTCACCAAAATTTCGAACTAAACTCGAAACCCTAACTTTCTCTCAACTCAAGTCTCTCTAAAACTGATACCGGGAGGCCACACCATCCCGCTCTATTTATACATAAGATAAGTTGTGCAAAGCCCACGAATCTAACACAACTTAGGACTTCTAACCACATAGAAAACCCTCTCTTACAAGTATCCAACTTATCCCTTTCCTTATCTCTATCAATCTTCCTGAATTCGGACTCACTTTCAAATTCGACTCCTCTTTCCATATGTACATAGTCCCTCTTATATACCATATAGATTATTCATCACCACGTGCATTGTTTTCTAGCCTTTTTAGTATCCCGCATGATCTCTTGATCCCTGGACATCAACTTCTCCTAAGTCAACTCCGATCTATCACCGGCAACACTCTCCCGAGGCCTCAAGTAACACTTGTACATGCAACAACCAAGAAACCATATTCCGAGCACAAGTTCGTCCCAACTTGACTCACCTTAATTAGTATAAGCAGTAGTAACCATACGCATAGAAACCATCTAGAAGTCAAATCCCCGAAGGAAGCATCCAAATCCAACAAGACAACCCGAAACCAACAACGATCAGGATCCTGCCGATCAGACCGGTTGGCCGGTTTGACCAACGCTATACCTGCGGTCTGACCGGCGGCACCCAATCGGTCTGACCACCAGAGTCAACCAAAATTGCTCACTTCACAAAACCAATCATCTATAAATCTCCAAAATATCATCAGCAACCCCCAATATTTTCATCACAAAATCTAAATCAACTCCTTAATTTTACAAAACTGTCTATGCTTACGTTTCTTTCATTCTTTATAGAGTAAATTTCATAAAACTATAGATACTATGACCAAACTATCACAAAACTACAATTTTAACTTGGTGTGTCACAAAACTACACACTTAAGATGAAGTGTCACAGACTACATGTTTATTAGTAACTAAATTATCATAAAACTATATCTTTAGAACCAATTTAGTCACAAAACAATAATGTTTATAGCTCCAGCATAATAATGGTGCTAGGGATTTATTTATGATATTTAACCTTAAATCTATAGTTCTGAGATAAATATGGTGCTAAATCTGTAGTTTTGTGATACAACATTTTAAATTTATAATTTTACGATAGTTTTATCGAAATATATGTAGTTTTGTGAAATTTAATATTGCTATGCTTTTTTACGTTTCGGATACCACTACAATGCTACTGTGAAGCTGTGTGGACTTTTATTTACGGAGATTACGAAGAGACATGCTAAATTAAACAAAAAATATTATAATTGGTTGAGATGGGAACATAGGTGGATAAATTAAATATAAGATATATTATTATAATTGGTTAAGATAAATGAATAGGTTTGGAGGTAGCAAAGACGAAATTTAACCACTGAAAATAACTATATTTTCATTTTCAGAGGAGAATGTATTATGCAACACGAGTGGATTTATTTCACGGGCCTTCCACACCTGGATGTGGCCTCTTGCAGTCCGTTAAAGTTTCAGGGCCGTATTCTTTGGCCCATACGTACTTTAGCCAAATCTCGTGACCCATTATATATGTCTGGCCTCCAGCCCATAAGGATGAGCTCACCTATCAAAGATCCATCTTAATCCCTCAGTCGCTAACGTGCCATGGTCGCGTTAACATTTGCAAACTTGCAGGTGCTCTTGTGACGAATTCAAAACGATTAGGGTTTTTTATTGCAACAGTATAGATTTTAACAGAAGAACTCGATGGAACCCTGTATCACTCTCCTCACTTGTCAGGCGCAGGCGCGCAGCGTCAAGAATCAGGAGCCATACCCATACCCATAAAAGAGACGCGAATGTTAAGGAATGACCTAATATCAAATAATTAGAAGGGGTAAGGCTTCGAACACAGGTCGTCTAGTCCACCATTCTGTGAAGCTAGCCGGAATACCCCTGAACGTTTCTCACCCATACCCATACCTTAAGCCCGCGAAAAACGGTTGCCAATGATATTACTCACTATAGAATTTGTCCATCCCATTGCAATGCATTGTTCTGAGATCAAAACAATATTAGTTAATTATGGACTGGGCTCGATGAAAATGTGTTCCGAGAGAAATACCTTGGAGTTTTTTCTAAAAAAATAAATTCAAATGTTTAAACAGAATTATAGAGTGGATGTGCAAGGTTCAAAATTATCAGCCAAATACCGTTAACCAGTTGAAAGTTTGTGGTCGGTATTGGAAGGGAGAATAGTCCATTTGGTCCCGCCTCAAAGTCAATATGGTACTTGATATTTATTTTATTCTGTCCAATCATATCCTTAAACTTTGTCATAGTCCAATATGAACCTTAGACTCACCAGAAACGCCATGTAGACATGCCATGTCGTCATCTTATTAAAAATGGATGGTGAAATATCTAATTTGTCCATTTGTATGTGATACGAAATACTATAACTAATTAATCTTATATGATTAGATAATTTAATCTAATCCCAGGAATTGATATATACACAAAAAATTGTTTATGTTACATGTATTTATAGACAAATTGATATATTTGAGTATTTGCGAATGTAATTGTGTATGATATTTTTTCCTTTTTCTTTTTTCTCTTATGTTGTATGTAAGGGTATATTAGACATTTCATGGCAGATCTGTATAAGATGATGAGATGGCATGCTTACATGGCATTTTTTTTTTGGTCCAAGAACCATAGTAGACTAAAAGATAGACTTTAAGGACCAGTTCGAACAAAATGATGTATCAATAACCATATTGACCTCAGAGCAAAAGTTGAAGGACCGAATAGGCTATTCTCCCGTATTGGAATAAACCAACCAGAATATTTTAAATTTGTAGATTATATAATTTAAATTTCACAAGATTTAAATCATTAATATGTATATATAATGAATTCATATATTATGCTTATTAGTTCATATATTATGTTCATTTTTTTTAAAAAAAACTTAAGAGTCTAATCTACAATGGCATATTATATTTAGCACAATTTAATATATTCTTTTTGATTAAAAAAAACTACCTTTATGCCTTTCTTTGATTTTGTAAGCATGGTATAAAGAATTTTTCATGTTTAGATAAATATTTGTGACCATATTTTAATCCGTATGCGCTTCATACATGTATTTGATAATATTTGATTTTATTTTCATATCTACAGCCACTTTCAATCAGTAGGATTTCTTTGCTTTTTCTGTTTTAGTTGTCTTCACCCATTACAACGCACGGGTATTTTTTTTAAGTATAAATAAACATTGGAAAGTTAATTTCCATCCGTTTTCAATCCCTTTTTATCCCTTCTAGTCGCCGGGAACGGTGAACGCTGCGGCTCCATCGCGGTGCATCGAGAAGGCCAAGGAAATCGGGGAAAAAGAAATACTAGTACTGACGAATTCGGCCTTCGGCTTGGCGCCACCTCTGCACCCCCGCACCGGTTTTTGTTGGTTAGCTAGCTAATCACATGCCGAGATGCGATCCCAGACCCCCCCCCCCCCCCCCCCCGGGGGCGGGCGCTGCTCCACTTCTCCCCTTTTAATCCACCGCTTTTTCTGTCGCATCGTCCTCTCCCCCGAACCCGCAGCCGCCAATCCACACGCCAGAAGCCGCGCCAGCTTCCAGAAGCTTCCCCAGGGGGAAGGTCGCTCTCACTCATGAGCGTCTGACCGGCCGTCGCCATGGGTTGCGCCGGATCCACACCTAAAACCGATGGTATCGTCGTTTTCCCTGTCTTTCTCGGTTTTTTGCTATCCGTGTTTTCGTTTTCTTTTTCTGGAATCTTAGATTGAGATCTTGGTAATTTGGTGCCAAGAACAGCAAATTAGGAGCTAACTGGTTTGTCACTTGGTTCTGGATCGACCGTGTTTGTAGTCGCCAAGTCAGGTTAGCTTAGCTAGCTATTGGATGTTTAGCGGTATGAAGGTCATGTAAGAATTCAGTTGTAGAATCATCAATTGGGTTGCAGGGTAGAACGAATTACTGATAAAACGAATTACTTCGAGTAATTGTGGAATGCTGTTCCGTGTTGAGTTTTCTTATGTTGTACTCTCTCTCTCTCTTCCAAAATATAGCAACCTGATACTTGATTAGATACCACCTAATAACTAGAGGGTCTATTTAGATTAGTAGTACTAGGTGGGAGTCTATCTAGATTCGTATAGTACTAGGTGGTGTCTACTCGAGTTTTAGGTTGCTATATTTTGCGATGAGGAGGGAATATTAATCAACATAATTATGGAGTAACCATAAGTGAATATCTATCTATTACTTATATTATTAAGAGAGGTCCAAAAAGGAGCCACCATATTCATTAAGGCCTAGAAATTCATCATGTTAATCAGAGAAAAAGCGAAATATCTGCACCGATAGATTACAAGGGTGTATATTGGTTGATATAGCTGTATAAAGTACAATTGTTATGGAAACATATGAAATCTAATTCTGTTTTTAAAATTAGCTCCACAGAAACTACATAGGAAAGTCTACTAGTTCCACTTATACTAGAATAAAAAGTCAAATTACCTGGCTGTTGTTATCAGCGCAATCATTTTGAATGCAGTACAAATTCTTTATCAAGGACAGAAGGTAATGATCATTATTAGAAAGAAAATTGAAGGGATGTTTTTATTCACCTGTAAGGACAAAAGATACAAAATCCAGCTATTGTGGAGTGGCCGAGATACGATTAGTCAATTATTATGGAAGGCAATGGAACTGACAGTTTATTCTTTGGTACAGCAAAATCATTTCTGCTTGTACCGTGAACTCCAATATTTTGTTTTTTAATAGATAAGACACCGGCTGAGTTTTGTAGCTCACAACACTACTTAGGGTGTGTTTGGTTGCCGGCCACACTTTACCACACCTAAGATTAGACAAATTGTAGCAGCCACAAAAGTGTGGTGGACAAATTGCTAGCCATAAAATGTGGCAAAGTTGGCAAGAAAATTGAGTCTATGATGTGTGGGATATATGCTATTGAAAAAGTGTGGCAAGCCACAACTGTGGCATTGAACCAAACACATGTCTAAGAAACGGTGGCTACCAAAAGTGTGGTGTGGCTGCCAAAAAAGGAATGGATTCCTGCAGGAGCCTTTTTGTGGCCGCTTTCTGAACCCTAATGAACTCGAGGCCTTCTTATTTTGGGAGTGACCATGATGGTTAGTCAAAGCATTCTCATTAGGATGGCCTAAGTTTTTTTATAATGGGAGCAGACTCATTAGGCCTAATGTTTTGCTTACTTGTCATTTTTCCTTTTGTTTTTTAAAAATATGCAATTTTTTATATCTAAATTATAGAGAAATTTTAGAGTTTTTGAGAGGTTTCAAAAATTTTAGTGCAAATTTTCGTACCTCCTAGTACCATAGTACCGATAGATATCAAATTTTACACTAGAAAATATGGTACCTTCCGGTACCTCCTCAAGGACTGTAAAATCACTCTAAATTATATTATTGTTATAGTAGAGTTAGGTGAAATTATGTTATATTATACTATAGTTACATTTAAAAGTTTTAAATAAACTTATGGCAGTTTTTTTTAATAGGATTTAGTAGGTTTGGGTTGAATATTACCATTACACATTCATCGAAGATATGATCGTCTCCCCATCTCTGTGCCAAAACAAACAAGTGAGTGGATAGCAATTCTTTGATGGGGAGCATGTCCTTTGTCTGGCAGCATTGTTGAATTGCCAGCCACAAGAAGAATTTGCACCACTGCACACCATTTATTCTTTGGTACAGCAGAAATCATGTCTGCTTGTACCATGAAAGATAAAAAGAAAGCTGTGACACCATTAAAGATATGTTGAAATGATCTCAATGAAAGACATATCGAAACGATAGTTTTTCCTTAGTAAAGGATGAAGTACATTTTTTTAGTAAATCGAGAAGGGAAGCCTCTAGCTGAATTTTTATTTTTTAAAAAAAAGCAGCAGAAAACAAATTCAGTCATTGTCAACTTTTATTTACAAAGGCACATGGCTTGTGGAAAAGTGTGCGCAAGCACTTGATGCCCCAATGTCTTGAGCTTGAGTATTATGTCTTCTCCTGGGCTCCTAGCAGCCTGCAGGGTGTCATTGGGATGCCCGCGTATCATTTCAGTGGGGAGGTGACATCGTCAAAGACCATCCCGTTTCTTGAGAGCCAAATGTTCCAAAAAAAATCACAATGGTCAGATCCACCCAATAGGCATGTCCTACAACAGGGGGTCGTGGACATGAATATGAAATGATAATTTAACCTTAAATTTGGAAAACAGACATATTGTAATGATAGTTTGTTCTTAATATATATTGAGAGACGTTTCAAGTGATTCAGAACAATTGCTTTATACTGTTAGGTGTTTTATCAATTACGCTGATTGAATTCTTACATGACTACAATATCAGAAGGTTGCATGTGTAGGCTGTATTGCTTGTTTGTTTATAACCTTTTGCACTATGCCGTTTTTATCCAATGTTTTTTCAATGAAATGTCAATAGCTTGACTCTTTTGACTGATCCTGGATTCCTGCTGCATCATATTATAAGAGTCAAAACTTTTTTACTTAAGGTAGTCAAACTTATTACGAAATGCTCAGTCAACTGAAAAAGTTGTATGCCAAGGTAGTGCGATGATTTTCTTTTTAAAGTTCAGGCAAAAGAAGAACAAGAAGATGATAATAAATGGCCTTCTGACTTTTTAAGTTTGTTCAGAAAAAAGATCTTCAATATGCTTGGAGCATTGTTAACAAAAAAATGTATATACAAATATGGCATCTCCCATATTTGCAACTGTTGGAAGTATAATTGTTAGTTTTCATCTCTCTGTATACTTCTGCCTCTTTTTTAAGTGTGTTCCCACTGAAGATATTTGCTCGATAAGCAGTACTATCTGATTTAGGTTAAGTGCATTGCTTATTTACAATGATTTAGTTCTAATGCATCATTGCACTTGGACGTGTTGAGTTGTTAATGCTCAATTCCTTCTCTTGAGTCCAGATAACAGCAAGAAGCTGAAAAAGCCCAAGCCTTGGAAGCACAATCAAGCAATAACAACAACACAACTCAAACAGATGCGTGATGAATTCTGGGACACTGCTCCACATTATGGTGGGCAGAAAGGTACTGTGTTGTCAGTTTTGTATTTTTTATTACTACATGTGTGCTTCAAAGTAGTCGAATTTGACATAGTTTTGCTAAATAGTACATGTGTGTGATTAATTTCTTTGAAGGTGAATGCCCAGGTAGTGTTGATTTTTCTATCTAGGTGTTTATCAGACGTGTGTGATTAAGTTCTTTGAAATCCTTCTGTTAAATTTGACATGTTCACTTATAGTAGTTAAAGTGGATAAAAATGATTTGCAAAACAAAAATGGCAAACAGGAATTTTATCTTTTTAAGATTCAACACCCTTAGTATTATTGATACAAGTCACGCATGGAGTGGGTATTTCTGAAGGTTTGTACTTGGGCTGACCATACAAAATCATTATGGATTTGCTTCTCAATTAGCAGTTTTTAAATGTTTTTTTAATTTAGCAAAGGTGTGTTATAGATGTTTTACATCATAAACTGTTTATTTCTCATACTGGTGAAATACATAGTTATTGTTGAATAACAACAAAGTTCAAGGGAAAATAGTTATTGTGTTTTTACTTGTATTCTGCCAGAGATTTGGGATGCGCTTCGAGCTGCTGCAGAAGCTGAGTTATCTCTTGCACAAACGATAGTGGACAGTGCCGGAATCATTGTATCAAATTCTGACATGACAATTTGCTACGATGAAAGAGGTGAAAATTCGTTGTTTGTTTTTGTTTTTTTAGAACAGATCAATATATTGACCCGGCTTTTTGAGAAAGCCCAAAGCATACAGAGTCATTTACAGGAAACAAAACAAAAGCAGAAAAACATCCATTAAGAACTACGGCTGGGAACACCAGCTAACAAGGACCGCACCAAGCCACAGACAGCAACCAACTCCTCAAAGCAGAAACTTTACAGCCACCACCACCAAGCAAGGAAAACAGCTACGGAGAAAGCTAAATAACATCTGGCAAAACCCGCGGTCTCACTTGCTGTAACCTCTCCAGGATAGCCTTACACCAATCTTCCAAAGGCACTTGATCTTCTCCCCCTAGCAAGATGCTCCATTTTTATAAAGGATATAGATTTGTAAATGATCTGCAGAGGAGAATTCACAAGAATGTTTTCAAATTCTCAATCATTTCTAACCATCCACAACCCCCAGCAAATAATAGCCACTAACACAATCCAAACCCTGGAAATTTTATTCTCCCTCATCAACCCTCCCAGATGTTACCAGGGATTCTTTTTCCAGGCCCAAAACTTCTTTGGTAATACACCAAGCAAAGATGGCTAGAGGACACCTAAATAAAATATGATTGGTGGTTTCAATTTTCTTACACAGTTTGCATAACTCATCACCCCCTCTCCAACTCCTCTTAATTAGCTGAGAAGCACAAGGCAGCCTATTCCTCCCTACCAAATGTAGGAAAAGCTTGATTTTTAATTCCACACCTCCATCATTTTTATATCCTACTCCACCAAAGGTCATAATTCTGTACATGGATTTAGTAGAGAAGGTCTTCTTCCTATTGTGCGGCCACGCTACTCTATCCCTCTCATCAAGCTGACAACCAATAATCAAGCTTTTCAACCCTGAAGCTCCGTTTATCTCTGCTCAATTATTTGGTACTCATGTTTGCTTTCTTTAGTCATGCTCTGAGTGCTGCATTAACTCTGTTCTTGGAAATCGTCTTGCAGGTGCCAAATATGAATTACCAAAGTATGTTCTGAGTGAGCCAACAAATTTGATCAGGGAAGGCTAAGTAATATAATTTGAAGGGCCCATGTAAATTATGTAAATCTCATTTGTTCACTGACATCAGTCTTTGACTTGCTCGAAATTTGAATGAAGATATTGTTCGCACTTTAATTCTGGTACTCCTATATCATCTTGACCTGACTCCTGTATACACTTTATTGGGCTGTAATACTACATCAATAACAGTGAGCCCCGATTCACAGTAAAAGTTGACTTGTTGCGTTTTCAAACACGCGTGTGAGAATGCAAGAAACTTTGGTGCATTAGTTGTTTTGATCTTTGCTTTAGTCTTCAATGGTGCAGTGCATGTTAGCAAGTACTGGAAGCGGGATCTGCCATCATTGCTGTGTCCAGTGTTATTTCCTCTGGTGGTTGTGGATGGCCTTTTGTCAAAGAAGCAGGATCCGGCATTGCTGTGTCCAGCACACTTTCACCTGCTGCGTTTTCAGAAAATTGATGCTGGTGGTTTCGCCTGATAGCTCCATTGCTTTCTGTCGTGCAAGTCGCGTACCTACAGGCTACATCTCTGACATTTGCTAGGTGTAGATGCATACTATCTCTGACAGAAGTTTCTTTCAGGTCTGTAAAGTGAGCGCTGCAGACTGCAGAATGCATGATGATGGCTGGATTCACGGGCATCAATTTTCTTCTCCCTTTATAGTTGGGGGGAAAAGAAACACAGGTGAGCTATCGGGATTGCAGGATGATCAAACAAACATTAGACATCGGCCATTACTGGAAGTATCCAAGAAACTTAATTTGGAAGGGTGCATCCTTCAGAGTTCAGACTTCAGAGCAGCAGGGTGTAGGGCCTTTGCTACGAATGATTTGTATAGGATTCCTTGTGCTCGATCGTATGCCGGATCTGAGATCCGACTAGCGCTCAAGTTTTATCGTGAAGGATCACATGATCTTAACTTTTGGGTTCATGTAGTGTGTGTAAATGGATCAGGATGTAGAAGCTTGCTGGTTAGCAGGAGCAGTTGGTTGGGGCATTCCAGTCTCTGGGCCTAGGATGCTTCTTGCAGTGTTGTTCAACTTCAAAGTACTACTAGTATCTTTGACAATTGCCATGTTAAAACCGACACGTTTGGCCGTAGTGTTCTTGACCTCGTTAAAACAGTCGAACAGTCTAACACTAGAGCAGGAATCTTGCTTAAAATAACTTGGATATCACTAGACTTTATTGCATCAAGGGAAGAAATACTAGTATGGTCAGTTACAGCGAGTACAATAATCTATCTGGATTCTATAAACCTACCCTATTTTATTTCATAAACAGTACTAATAGATTCCATGACACACATAATAAACACGTTGATATCAGTAGCACAAAAATGCGTGGCCTACAGCTACAGACAAAGACCATTTCTAATCTGCTGCCCCGTGCACGCTTTGCTCCTACCAAACTGTCAGTTTATGACTAGTAGTTGCAGGAAACAGTACAAAATCAAGCCTAGGAAAGCAAAAGCTAAGGCAGGAGGAATAAAAAGCCTGGCCACTGATGAGTGAGCTCAGTACAGTGTGGTGAAATGCGAGAGAAAGAACTCCAAAGCAACTTTTATCCGGCCGATCGAGGTGCCATGTGCATGGAGATTGGAGATGTGAAAAGCTACTATAACTTCTGTGGCACCCACGATGAAGAGCTGGACATCAAGCCTCGTCTGATTGGAGCGCTGGTTCCCAAGTCCCAGCTGAAGTGGTGTAGTTTTATGCAGAGATGAGATTAGGCAAGGATCCTTCCTAGAGCTGCTAGAGCTAACTGCTCTAGTTTTAAGTACTCCCTCCATTCCAAATTGATCTACATATAGTTTTTTTAGGTTATTCTTAAATGATCTATATATTTGTATTCATTCATTAGGTCTATTCGTTATTTATGCATTGGAGTAAATGAATATTGATGCATGCATCTATGCACAAGTATTTTTAACCCACATGTAATATTTTTATTTGCTATTGGCTAGGAGATAGTGGGAATGGTGTATGCATCTAGTTTGTTGCTAGAGTAAATATAGTATGAGAGAGTTATTAGTTTTTTCTGGTTTTGGTGTAACTATGAAATATGTAGAACAATTTGAAATGGAGGGAGTACTGCAATAGCCCATAACTTTATCCATATGTTGGACCATATTATCAAACTCCTACTCGCCTCTAATCATAGTGTCTACTAAGATTTAGCTTTGCTATAGTAGTACTAGGGGTATTAATCAAGTGATTTAAGCTTGGGTGTGTCCCTGCCAACAACTTTTGCTGGCGAAAATTGGTTCTTTTTTTCTTACTTGATTATGCTAGAGTGGTAGTTAGGATTTCATTTGGAAGATGTCTCGCTCTCAATAGATTGAGTAGCCAGAAAGATTTTAGATTTGAGGGACTCGCTGCCAGGCAATGCACTACTGCTCTCTACTCTTTACCTTTTGCTGGTGTACCACACACACCTGCATCCGATAGTAAACGATTTTATTTGGACGACAGTAAAACATCAGACGATTTCCTGCCGCTAAAGTTAAAAACGTACAGTGCACAGTAAATTGATGAATCACATGGTACCAGCATAGTTATTGCGCAGTCAGAAGTCGTGTAAACAGCCAGTACCTCACTACGGCATGCTTCGTTGAGTAGTACTCCTACGTACTCGTACTAGTTCACCGGTCACCAGTGAACACAAACTACGGTCTCTATACCATACTCCTACTACCACTAAAAATATGCGCCCATGGTCGAACTGAGGTGGTAGCCGTAGGCCGTAGCCGGTGCGGAACCTATCTCCTGTTGCTATGCTCTGTACAGGGTTCTTGTTGGTGGTATGGTGTCTGCAGACGCTCTCCCTTTGATTTCGGAAGTGTGCTGCGCGTCTGCACCTGAACGGCGGCAGCCGCAGGCCGCAGGAGGGTATGGGCCTCTCCTCGCTTTCAGCGCCCCCTTGCCACGCGCTGAGCCGGCAGAGAAGCGAAAACGCACGTCTCCTACTGGTGTGTGGTGTCCGATGCCCCCACAGATTCTTGATGATTTGTTAAGCTAGCGTTAGCCCGTGATAGCGCCGCGCGGAGACGGTGACGATGACGCACACCCTCCTGCTCCGCTTGGATTTCAATAGTCGTCTCGTCGCCACCGTGATCGTGCCGCATCGGCAGCCGGTCACTTGTCCTACACTCCTACTACGCGAGTAGGGAGCTGGGCTGAGCAATCCTGCCGGCCAGCCCGTCCCGGCTGATCGTATAGGCCAACGTCCGGCGACACAGGCAACCACGTGCGACTTCCTGCCGCTCGACTCGTCAGTCTGCCGTGGCCGTCGCTATCCGGCCGGGGCAATTGATGAGGGGCATCAGATCCCCGCTCCGGAGCCCCGAATCATTGCGCGCGATGGGAAATCAAACCCCGTGGTGGTCTCCACCCGCCAGCGTGATTGACTGCCCTTGGGCCCTACCGTGTCAGTACACGCCAACGTTAACTCGTCCGATCTTGTACACAGTACAGTTACAGCCCCTTTGCGTCCGATCCGGTACAAAGTACGGTTACATGGGCCTGCGGCAAGGACTCCGCTGCCTGCTCACCACCATCACGCATTTTCTTTTACCGGCCGGATGGCTGCTTTGTGCACGCGAAGTTTGCTCCAACCTCACGTGCTCCGCCGCTGCGTCAACTGCAGAAGCTAAACTTACTGTGGAGTAATAATCGGCTAATCGCATCACGCAATGGTTGTTTGTTTAAAGCTACGTAGCACTATACTCCTAGTGCTATACTCGAACAGAGCTGTTCTATTGGAGCAAACTGTACATGTTGGTGGCGTCGCGTCATGTCACCAAACAGCTCGCCTTCCTATTAACACCCGCTGACGCGGATGACACGACAACCACGGCAGAATTCCAGCAACAAGCCGCCAATGCCACTGTAGCGAACGCACCACAGTGAATCGCCATCTCCCAGCCGCGGCCGCGCGCTTGTGCCAAACCCGGTCTCCGTGCCCACACCAGTGAATCAGTCAGTGACACCGCCGCCCCCGTCGCCGAGCCGCGGATTCGCTTCCCCCGCGCCGTACTCTATCCCTTCCTGCCCCGGCGACGCGGGCGCGAGCCCCGAAAGCACTGCCCGTTCCTACACCCGGCACGAGGCGAGGCCACTCGCCACCCACCCTCTCCTCCCAGTTCTCCTCCCCTACTCGGTCGCGGCTCTCTCTCTCTCCCTTCCCGTGAAATCCTCCAGGGATCCAACCAAAAAGGCGAAATCTCCGAACCATACCGCCATAATTCGCACGCACACGCACACCACGCACCAGCCCAACCGACGCCCAAATGGCGTAGCGTTTCGCCGGAGCTCTCCTCGCATCTCACTGCCGCTCCGTGCCGAGCTGCGGGGAAAGCAATGCCGACGCCCGACCGTGCCGGTGCCGTCGGCGCCACCGCGCGCGGTGGTGGTGGCGGGCACCTCCGTGGCCACGCGCACCTGACCAACTGCATCCACTTACGCCACCACCACGCGCACGGGGGCGGCGGTGGAGGCGGAGGGGCGTCGTCGTCGGGGAGGAGGAGGAGCCCCACGTCCGTCGCGTCGGCGGCGCTGATGCGCGACCTCCTCGCGCTGCAGCGCTCGCGGTCGCTCCGTGACCCGTCCACGCGCCGCTCCGTCGAGTCATCCTCCAAGGTGGCAGCCGACCCGGACGCCGACACCGACGAAGACGACGCCGATCTCCCGCCGAAGTCCCGGCGCAGCGCCTCGACGACCGGGGCGCTCAAGACGCTCCTCGACCAGCTCGCTGAGAACCCTCAACCCAAGCCGGCTCGTCGCCCGCGGCGCCGCTTTAAACGCGGCGCTGGCCGCCGCGCTGGCGCCGCCAGTAAGGCCCCAGATCGCTCGGCAGCCGCCGCCGCCGCCGCCGCGGCGCTCTCCGTCAACTCCAGCTCCCAGGAGGCCGTCTGCGGCAACAAGTACCTCTTCCGCGATGGTGAGGACGACCTCGGCGAGCTGCAGCAGCATGTGCCGCCGCAGGACTCGCGCAACGTCTGCGGCATTCCGTGGAACTGGTCGCGCCTCCACCACCGCGGCAAGTCTATTCTCGACATGGCCGGCCGCAGCCTCGCCTGCGGCCTATCCGATCCCAAGTCAGCGGCGGGCCGCAAATCCGAAGCCGGCGCCGGCGCCTCGCGTGGCCACCTCAACGGCTCGCACTCGCTTTTCCCAGTCAAGTCCGAGAGGCTGGCCTCCTCGACCAGCTCGGACTCCGACGCGTTGCCTCTGCTCGTCGAGGCGGCCGCCACCGGTGCGCGTAACGGCGGCATCGGTGGGAGCTACTCGGGCGAGCTTGGAATTTTCTCCAACCAGACCAGCGAGATGGAGTCCGACCTCCTGTCGGAGGGGCGGTCGGGGCACAAGTCTCGTGGCTCGCAGCACGGGCGCGGACGGCACCGGAGCCTGACGCAGAAGTTCGCGCCCAAGACCTTCAAGGACGTGGTCGGGCAGAGCTTGGTGGTGCAGGCGCTGTCGAACGCCGTCCTGAGGAGGAAGATCGGGCTGGTCTACGTCTTCTACGGCCCGCACGGCACAGGGAAGACGTCGTGCGGGCGCGTCTTCGCCAAGGCGCTCAACTGCCACTCCCCCGAGCACCCGAGGCCCTGCGACTCGTGCACCTCGTGCATCGCGCACAATCTCGGCAAGAGCAGGAGCGTGATGGAGATTGGCCCCGTCGGCAACATCGACATGGACGGCATCGTTGATGTCCTCGACAACGTCATGCTTTCGCCGGCGCCGTCGCACTACAGGGTGTTTATATTTGATGACTGCGATACGCTGCCAGCCGGCACTTGGAGCGTAATCTCGAAAGTGGTGGACCGGGCGCCCCGCCGCGTGGTGTTCATCCTCGTCAGTCCCAACCTCGACCTTCCTCATATAATCCTATCGAGATGTCAGAAGTTCTTCTTTCCCAAGTTGAAGGAGTGCGACATTGTTAACACTTTGCAATGGATTTCGACCAGCGAAAGTTTAGATGTTGATAGGGATGCACTGAAGTTAATTGCATCCCGTTCAGATGGATCATTGAGGGATGCTGAGATGACTCTTGATCAGCTGAGTTTGCTGGGGCAGAGAATTTCCTTATCTCTTGTCCAAGAACTTGTAAGATATCTCTCAAGCTTAATATTACTCCCTCTCTGCTTTTTTTTTTTGGAAAACCAAATTATACTTCTGTATCTGCCGTCAATATCGTATTACCCATCTGGGCATGAATAGAAAATATTAGCTAATTATGTTGGCTAGGGGGCCGGGGCTAGACATTTAGTTTTGTGTAATTTAGTTGATTAAATAGCGAATTTCACAAAACTACACCTTTGATGCACAAAAAACTATAAAAGAGCTGCCTTTTTAAGTAGGTGCACTAAACATTTTTAAGTAGGTGCACTAAACAGCACTTTCAGTTGCAAACGTTTCACAAAATGACACATTTAAGGAGAATGCAACCAAATGTGTAGTTCTCTGAAATGGTTTAGTTTTGTCTGCTAGTTGTTGCATTAGATAAGTAGTATGCAAACTCGGCTGCCATATATAGTCTAATAAGCAGGGAACAGTTAGAATAGTCAGTGTGCATTGAACCTTATCCATTTGGTATAAACATGGTACTTTCCTTGCTTTTTCACTAAACATGTATTTCCATGTATTGCTACTTGCTAGGAGTGTACCTGCCTAAGTCTCCACCCTAAAAAAGGAACCTAACTAAAGAATTAGTTGTCATTCCATGCTTTCATTTGCAATTCTATTTTTTGCAATAATAAACCGTTAATTCTTTTGTCCATTTTAACAGGTTGGTCTGGTGTCTGATGATAAACTGGTAGATTTGCTTGATTTGGCACTTTCTGCTGACACTGTAAATACAGTGAAGACTCTAAGAGACATTACAGAAACTGGGGTCGATCCTTTGGCATTGATGTCTCAACTTGCCACTATAATTACGGACATCCTTGCTGGTTCTTATACATTCACACGAGAAAGACTACGGAGAAAATTCTTCAAACGTCCAACCTGTAAGCAACATTTTCATTAAAACTAGTGTATAGGTCAATATAAATTTGCTTTTCAGGTTTTTCATACTGCATATGAGTGTCAAGTTACTTGTCTAGTTTTGCCCTGTTCTCTTACAGTAAATATTTGCATTCACATAATCATTGTATTGGTGTACTAATTTCAGTGTCAAAAGATGACATGGAAAAACTACGCCAGGCTTTGAAAACTCTATCTGAAGCTGAAAAGCAGTTGAGGGTCTCTAATGACAAGACAACCTGGCTTACAGCTGCTCTGCTTCAGCTTGCTCCTGACAAACAGTATGTGCTGCCAAGTTCATCGAGTACGAGTTTAAACCATGGTGTGTTAGCCGGTTCCTTTCCCGATAGGGATATGGCAATACACTCCGCTCTCGAGCATAACGGTAACGTGGCAAGCACTTCTTATAGGGAAAGAAGACCTGTTGAACATACATCAAATAGCCATTTGTTATCAACCAGTGCTCCCAGAGCAAATGAACAATCTAGAAATAGTAAAATCGAAAATGAACTTATTTGGCATGCTGTGCTGGAGAGTATTCAGTCAGATACACTGAGGAAAATGATGGCTAAAGAGGGAAGGCTAAGCTCCGTCAGCCTAGGCACAGGTAAGATTCTCTGCCTGGCTTGAAGTTAAGTTTTTAAGGGTACATCGTGTCGTAAGTTTGTTAGCTGAGATTGGTTTTCCTGTTCTCTTGATAATGATATACTATTGATTTAGTACTTACAAAACTGAGATAATGAGATAGAGAAACCTAATGCGGTACTGTGTAAATATGGTAAGCAGGTAGTAAGCCAGCTGTTTATGCTTTAGTATTGGTTATTTAAGATAATTCTTGTCAGTTTGTTGTAAGTGAAGTCAGTTGCAGTATTCATGGATAAAAGGCATCTAGGGTAATAATATTTCCTCTCGATAAAGTCAAAACTTTTGTTATTGGGTTGATAACATCCTTTTATATTATAATCCACACATCAGAATATTTTTGTATGTCAAAGCATTTGAACGGAAATAGTGATCTATAGAGTAATTATAGCTTCTAGTTGTTTTAGTTTTAGTGTGAAATCTTATTTATATAGCACAAATATGCCAGTGGCACCTTCATTTAGCAAGTCATGGCCACCTTCATATTGTCTTTTCTTAGGATATATTTGAGTTAAAGCATGGCTAAGCTATCTTTCAAACTGTTTTTATTTTCTGACGTTAGATTATTTATTCCTACAGCACCAACAGTGCAGCTGATATTCAGCTCACGTGTCAACAAGTCCAAAGCTGAAAACTACCGAGGACAAATCCTGCAGGCATTTGAGTCTGTTCTGCGTTCTGCCATAATTCTTGAAATTCGATATGAATCAAAGAATGATGTGAGGGCCAGTCATGCTCCAGCTGTATTTTCTCACGGGGAGAACGAGTCTTCCAACACGACATTAAGGAGGTCTTTCACTAAACATAGTCCACTCTCTTCTGGAGGTGAGAATCTCCGTAGGAGGCTTAAAAAAGACAGAGCAAGCTCTAGTAAGACCAGATGGATGCAATCTGATCCTCATATATTGACAGAAGGAGAAATCATTGAAGTTGGGCCTTCACACATGCATTGGCATGACGAAACAAATAATGATGTGCATAATGTAAATCAAAGAAGAAAAGACAATGTATGGGAAGAAGAATCTTTGGCATCACCAAATAGCAAGGCTAATCAAGGAAGAAATGGGAATAAACAGCGTCGACAGAACAGCATAGTCAAAGGAAAGATATCTCTTGCTCATGTTATTGGCAAGGCAGAAGCTTGTTCTCAACGAGGAGGTTGGTCTAGACAAAAAGCTTTGTCAATTGCAGAAAAGCTGGAACAAGAGAATTTGTAAGTAATGTTATCGTATGATCAATTCATGCTCTCCAACTGTCTAAAATATAGGGTGTAACACTTCAGCATTTTATTACAAAAGAAAAAAATGTTACAAAAGACTGTCCTTTACACCATTGCATTGTAGGGGAAAAACAGCACAAGTAAACTACATATGCTCACTAGTAATAACTTGATATAACAAGAGTATTAGGCATTGCAGTCAGTACTACTTATGCTGTGTGAACATTAAGCCATTAAGACGCTACCTTTTTGACAACACACCCGCCCAATCAGAATTACTACTACGTTACATATTTCTAATTCGGCTTGCTTATTTGTGCACAGGAGATTGGAGCCTAGATCAAGGAGTATACTTTGTTGGAGAACTTCAAGGACTCGACGGAAGGTAATATGTCTGTCTGTGCTGTCGTAAACTGTGTCCTCACGAATTTTATGCTACTGGGTTCTGATGAATATAACGTGGAACATTAACTTGTTCTAGTATTTCCCTTATGACTACTCGTTAGCATATGGTACTGGTCTAAGGCCCTGTTTGATTCAGCTTAGGATTATGATAATCTGGATTATTAGCTGAAACAAACAGATAGCTTATTATAATAGATTATTACAATCTATAAGCCAGATTACTATAATCTGGTAATCCACTTTAAAGGTGTTTTTTCCTAGATTATTGGGTGGCTAACAGCTAACATACAACTAATAATCCAGAGAAACAAACAGTTAACAGCTTATTCTATGTCGGCTTATTATAATCTAGCTTATAGTAATCTGGTTCAATAATCTAGATTACAATAATCTTGAGCTGAAACAAACAGGGCCTAAATGAAAGTCATTTGTGCATGTGGAATTATAGAGATGAGCCATGGGCAGTTTGTGTTCTCAATAGATGATTTCTAGAGTCAATAGATCAAAAGCTATGGTAAGCCCCCTTTTGAACTGACCACGTGGAGTTTAATAATGCCCTTTTTTTTGGAAATGAGCATACTGTGTTAATTGGAAATCAAAATGGAAAGTAAAAAAAAAATGTCCCATTGCATTCACGATAGACTTTACACGGAAAATCAAAATAACTTGCTTACTTTTGTTTTTTTTTTTTTCATCTGACTGATATGACCGTAGATTTTGAAATGAACATTTTATGGTGCTCTTGTTTTATAATGGGGAGAATATAGGATAGTTGAACACATTACACAGGAATGTTGTTCACCACAAAGGGTGTGTGTGCGTGTGATAGATTGGTGGAAGAGTATGTGAGTCCTGCTTAAATTACGGTTCTTATGTTTCTGAAGAGTATTTGAATCCTGCTTAAATTACGGTTCTTATGTTTCTACATGGTTGTTTGTCTCGTTGGCTACTCATTGAATCATTTCTCTACAGCTATCTTCGTTGAGGGTCAGGTCTCGAAGGTCACGAGCTGTATCAAGGCTTATCTTGTGCGGAAGATGCATTTCCACAAAATCACCGAGATAGAAACGTTAGAAGTGGTAGATTTTACAAGCAAACTTCAGCATCCGTAATTTATTCACTCTGTACCTTGGTAGGCCATAACTGTGTCAGTTTGTAGGTTATTCGCTAGTCTGTATATTGTTTGACATCGTAAAAAATGATAGAAATGGCATAGCAATTCTTTTATGTCAAATATTCTTTGTAATTATTTTGAAGGGCAGCTAAACCTGTACCTGGAAGCCATGCTAATAAAGTTAATTTGGCCTACAATCTATACAGTTCACTGCACACTATGTCTTGTCTTTTGTACTGAATATAATGTTTCGATGCTTTCGCTGTTCAATTACGGAGGCAACTATGAGAAACAAACAAAATATTCTCGCAGGAGTCACCTATTCAAAATCCTACGGGCTAGGCGTTTGTGCGTGCCAGTGGTATTCGCCCAACCTCCCCTTTTTTCAGTGGTGCTATCAAACTGGCATGTGTCCGTGTCCGGTGTCCCCCTAGTATCCTCTATTTTCTCATCCTTACAAAAAAGCCTCTATGCAACTGAGTTCAAAACTTCAAACCAAACGCAAGGAATACAAGTGAAAATTGCACCATCTGAATAATGTGCTTCTATTCAGAGTCCGGGGTATCGGTATGTACTTGCATACAAGTTTAGCTTATTGAACAAATGATCAAAATTACAAGCATCTTTCCTATCAAATTAGAGGTAGATGGTAGATGGCTCACACATGTTTAGAGAAACACTATATCTTTCTCCATCGACCTTGTCCTCGAGACCACTACCAGAATTCCGTCAATGACGAGGCAGGCGATAGAATTGTCCAGGAGGTGAGGTGACTCTACCATGTACTTTACCACCAGAGCAAAAATTAGCTCCTTCAAACCCTCGTCCGTAGCAGTTCATTGAGTCCCACAATAACCCAAGCAAAACATTTGCTACGGAACCACATGTATCATGACAAATGAGGCTTGTACATGCCCTACAACATTATCGGATTGTTCAGCAAAAGTTACAGAAAAAGGAATGCAATTGTGCATTAAGTGCTGTCAGTCTGGCAACAAATAGGTTCATCCAAATTTGCAGAACTTAAATTGCAGCTACTGTGCACCAAGTCAAACAAAATATAGAATGTACCAAGACCAACCTGAAGGTATACTAGAGGTTTCACTTGCTCATAGTGGTTGACAGGTAGAAGTTCCAAAAAATGGCACAAGAGGACATGAAGGCAACACGAGCAGACAAAGGAACCATCCTGGTAGAGAAATCAAATACTTGGATGAGAACCAGCTACTTTGATGAGATGGAAGTAGTACTCCCTCCAGTCAAAAGTATTTGATGTTAGGATATTTTTTACTAGAGTGAGTAGCAATTAAATTAGATTCAATAGAACATTGACAAGTACAACAAAGATGAGCCAACTATGCCAAGAAGAGAGAGAGAGAGAGAGAGAGAGAGAGAGAGAGAGAGAAGTTTTAAGTTTGGGACTATACCAAAAGTTAATGATTGATACAGGAATCCAAAATCTAAACCCTGCAATTTCACAACAAAGTGAACAATGCCGTGATATCAGTTATCTTTATGCAGGTGCTTCTTTAACAGTGCATTCGGGCAGAACTCTTACCAAAAAGAAGTGTAGGAAGGGCATCATTCCGATATTTAGATGGAAGTTCTGACAGTTTCCCTGTCCATAAGTTATTCCAGGCAAAAATTACACCAATAACACAAGGACCAAGCGCAATCTGGTTCAGTATGACCTGAGAAAACAGCAAACAAAAATGGAAACTGGTCAATTGTGAAACAAAATGCTCCAGCATATCATGTTACATGGAGGAAGCAAAGCACACCTTAGTGGATAGATTTGCAAATGTTGGCTTCGGCATACACTGATCAAGGAACTGGTACCATGCGTGCGATCCCGGACCATAAAGAAGAAATCCATAGGAAGCCATACGAAGCGCGCGTAGCCAATCATGGCTCATCAATAAGTCCGGTACCAAACCCTGAAATGAGGACCTCTACAGATGTCAGAATTCACAACGTGAAACACCATGTCTAGCAACCATCGAAGCGTCCAATATCACAAATTGCCCAATGTACTGCGAGGAAGAGTTAATGTACACAAAGCAATGGCTTGGACTTAAGTCGAATTTCATCAACTCAGCAACTCTTCCTGGTAACCTAGTTTAATTTCAGCCGATTTCTACTTGTATGACCCTAGCACCACTAATGAGCCCGAGCTTAGTTTTGAGAAAAGCATAATTCCATATCTATCGCTGTTTCAAAAAGAAGAGTAAATGTTAGGGTTTAGAACAAAAGGAATGACCTTGCTGTCTGGTTCGGGGCCCCGGAGGCGGCGGTCGACGATGCGCTGGCGGACCTGCGCGATGGTGTCACCCGTAAGCGTGAGAGAGGCGGCGGTCACGGCCTGCGTGAATGGGAAGTCGAGGGGCCAGCCGCGGCTTTGGCCGATGGACTCCGACGACGACGACGACAGCGGCTCCGGTGGGGGACCGCGGCGCCGTCCGCGCGGGTCCGTGTTCCGCCGGCCGCGGCGGCGCCGGTCGGGCTTGCGGCGGAGGGACGGGAGGTTCAACCACCACTCGCCGCCGCTACCGATGGCCTTCATTCTCCCACGCCGCGGCGGCGGCGGTGGCGGCGGCGAGGAGGGGAAGCGCGCGGAGTTCGTGTGGAGCGCGGCACAGTGTGGGTATGGCAGAGACGGAGCTTGTTGAGGAGATTTCTCCAATAAGGTTTGAGAGGCCACGAATCCTCTGGGCCGTGTGTCACTGCAGTTCGGGCCCACGAGCAACCTTGGCTCGCGCATGTCCAAACAAAAATATTTTCTTAATCAACCAAAAGTGAATTTCTGGACAGTTCCATGGCCATAGGTGTCACATTCAAAATATCAAATTCTTCAAACCCAAATCCCAGATTATTTTTCTAAGGAAAAAAATATACCGGATATGTCAGACTCTACTCTACCTCTACCGAACGGCCCGTCCACATGTTGGGCCGTGTATAGAACCTTTGGGCCTAGCCGAGCCCATAAAGTTTCCCTCTTGACAGTCGACATGAACAAATGAACTCCAGATTTCTTTTTTTTTAACTAAACATGCAGAAAAAATAGCAATTATATTTTAATAAGTAGAATAAAAACTCAGACGAGTTATAAAAAAAATGAAAAAACAACTACCTACTACCAGCTGAACAACACCACCACACACACAACTTACAACACTATTCCACCGCCAACTAAACAAACGGTGGAGTCTAATATAGAGCATTGTTGCTGAGCTTGACACAAGAACAACCCAGTAGCTCCAACTTCGCAAACATATGTCATCGTTATCGAGCTTGCTGCCTAGCGACACAATAGCTCCGACTCCACAACGGACGTGTCACTGTCACTAGAATTGTTGCCATGATCAAGCAGCTCCGACTTCCTAGATAGACAATGGGCCGAACTTAAGTCTCAGGTTAAATATCCAAATGTTGAGCAGTTGAGAGCGTATATGTCAAAGTGTGAAACCCCTCTAGTAGGTAGTGCATACTCCCGCTGGAGATTCGGTCAGGGGGCATTTGAGTATGGGTCCAAATCGCGAGAGTAATGAACGCGGGGGGTTATACAAATTCTGGACCGCATGGATGTGTAATACCCTACTCTTTGTGGATTATGAATGATTGAGGATGAATTACAATAGAAACTTCGTTAGTATGCTAGTTGCTAGGAATCAGAACCCTCTATCTGTTGCATGCATCCTCCTTTTATAGTTTAAGAGGAGTCCACAATGTTGTTACCTGAGCCTTGAAGTGGAGCCTTACCACTAAATGAGTCATGATGAGTCTTGTTAAAGTCTTTTGATGCGGATGAGGGAGAATTAATGTTCCCCCGTCGGTTGATGGGGGGAGCACGCCAATAATAAAAAAAGGGCACCTCTCCCCATTGATCGTGGGCCTGCCAGGATGACGCCCTGCACAGGCACCCCAGTGCTCCCACATTCTCGAAGGGATGGATGCAAGACGTGCACCATATCGTCATTAATATGAGGGAGTGATTGAACAGCTCCCTGGCTCAATAACTTTTCCCCGGCGTGACAGTGCGCACCACGGAGAGCCCCGGGACAGGAGGTAAGCTCGGGCCTCCGCCCAAGGCACAAAGAGCGCTCAGACCCTTACTTGGGACCCGTAGGTAGGTAGGCTTCACTTTTGGATGGCCATCGTATTCGGACGCCTTACGTCCCCAGGGCACCGCACCAGGTTAGGGCGGCCCCGGGGACCTTGGCAACCCCCTGCTGCTATGAATAGGTTGTTTATCGGATTTGGACGAGCTTCTCAAAGAAGTCGAAGATGAAGAGGTTCATGACAACACGATTTAGAAATGAAGCCCTTGTTTGGATATGCTTTGCTTCTGCACTTTGAAGATGTTGATCTTGTACGTCTTCGCATGTATTATTTGTGCCCCGATGACCCCAATTTCTATTCCTCCGACAGTATAGATCTAAGCAAGCTACCAACCACAGATTGCAGTGTGTGAACTGTTGTCAGGCATGCAGTCATTGCCTTTGCCAGAATCATCTCTTGCAGTCTCGTTTTCTATAGAACAAACAGCTGTGTTTCCGCGTTGGTATCCAAGAGAGGCTGGCCATGACGAACTAGCAGCAACATCTCCCAGATAACTTAATCGGTTGGTTGAGCTCTTCGTCAAAACGACGGGGAATAAGTCTACATAACCCCCCAACCTATTGTCAGGAGATTACTTAACCCCCTCACCTTACAAACCAGCTATTTAACCCCCTAATCTTAGTAAAACCATTTAATTAATCCCTTATGGTGGTTTTGCTCCATGGTTTTGCCTTGCTGGCATGCCACGTTGGACAGATGGATTCACAGGCATGCTGTGAGGGTCGCTTGATTTTCTCCAGCAAGGCCTTCTCTAACCCTCTATTTACATTGAAAATCTATACCATTTTTATGGTTCCTGACATTGCCATTGAAGTTGGAATTGCATACGAGTGCAAGAATTCAGTAGCAGGAAAAAAACACAGAAATGGGTTGTGGAGACTCACCTTTACCTCACCCTGCAATCCAATCAAGTGGATCTACTCCCTGTCATCAGCAGATTGTTCGCCTCGTCGGAGTTGCGTGCGCGCGACTGAGAGAGAGAGAGAAGAGGAGGAGGAGGTATCGAGGAGAATGATGAGAGAGCCGCTCGTGTTTTTATTCACGCCATCCTCCACACTGTCGATCCACCGTGGCAGGCTGGTCAAGCGTGGCCCGCCAGCGGGGCAAAATAAGAGTGCAAAACCACCGTAAGGGGTTAATTAAATGGTTTTAGGAAGGTTAGGGGGTTAAATACATGGTTTGTCAGGTTAGAGGGTTAAGTAATCACCTGGTAATAGGTTGGGGGGTTATGTAGACTTATTCCAAACGACTGAGTTTAATTTGTGCATCTATGGAGGCCAGAGCGCTGCATGATGACATGGTGATGCCCCATAATTGAGACCGCAGTGGGAACAAGTCAAGACCCATGAGGTGATGAGAACATCCGAGGATTAAAGAAAAGAGAGACTGAAAAGGATGGTGACGCGATAACTGAACTGATCAACCATAGGATAATAATATTGTTAGTCGCATTATATATGCACGATGATCAAATGCACAATCGGTCTCTAGCTAGCCCAGCAGCGTTCAGATCGAGTTTGAAGCGGTACGGCTTCTAGTAATTCTGTGTGGGACACGACGATTTGATGAACGCGGCTAACTGTCAATCTCATCAGGAAATTGCCCAGGAATATCTCTGACATGACACCGGCCTTGAATTAGCCTTCAGCGTTCAAGATGCAGAGATCAGGCCAATAACATCAAAAGTCAGAATAATTTATCGATTTTCAAAAGAAAACCAACCACATGTTAGCTAGGATGCATCACATTTGCTACTCCTAACAAATCCAAATCAAACATCTTAGTTTCTCCTCCAAGCTAGCAAAAGAAACCAAGAACAAGAAGTCCTGCCCAGAATTACCAAGAAATTTATTTATAACTGATTCTATGATTCTATCTCGACTATTAACTGAAGAGAGTACCTTGAATCCAGATATTCCAGAACCGTGACTCTCTGCAGTTATCTTCTTCGAAACGGCAGTGACAGGTATACTATTCGATCCTCGCCAACCACTCCTATGCAAATATGAACACACTCTCTGCTCCACATTAAACTAGTGCTACTACTCGTCTACTAGCCTACGGGAGGAAGCAATAATCAAGCAGCTGATGTTTGATAGATTACACGGTGTATAGTGCTGATCATACAGGCAATGCATGAGATAGTTGGGGAGGCGTCGCCGTCACACGCTCGTAATATTCTCCCGTTTGTTTAATCTCCCCTGCGAAACGCAGCGTGCGCGGCCACAACCCACGTCCGATCGAACCGAGCTCCCGCTACTACAGCGTCACGACGACACATGACACGGCCTCCTCAGCTCCAGTTTCTTTATATCCCGTGGCGTTTGCCTCGTTTGTCGTAGCTGGCGCTGGTGACGGCATCCATCCAAGAACCGCCTCCTTGATCCATCCATTCCCGGCGGACAGATCACGCCGCCGGCCGGCTCTTGTGTATATATATGGACGGCGAGTGGAGCGACGGGGCGGCGGTGTCGTCGCCGACGATGCCCGGCGGCGGCGGGCGGGAGCAGATGAAGGGCGGGGAGGACGTGGCTGCGGCGGATTGCCCGGGGTCGCCGGTGTCACCGTCACCGGCAGCTGCTCAGCGGTCGGTGGCTGGGGCGGCGGTGTCGCCTAGCGGGAGGTCGAGGCGGTCGGCGCAGAAGCGGGTGGTGACCGTGCCGCTGGCCGACGTGACCGGGCCGCGGCCGAAGGGCGTCGGGGAGGGCAACACGCCGACCGACTCGTGGGCGTGGCGGAAGTACGGCCAGAAGCCCATCAAAGGCTCACCCTTTCCAAGGTAAAATACACACCACGACACACGAATCGATGCTATGGCATCGAATATCGATCGAGTTCTTTTGTAAGTTTTGCCATGCATTGGAGGGGTTTTGTGCTGATCTAGCTAGTTGATGGGCAGGGCTTACTACCGGTGCAGCAGCTCGAAGGGGTGCCCGGCGAGGAAGCAGGTGGAGAGGAGCCGGAACGACCCTGACACGGTGATCGTCACCTACTCCTTCGAGCACAACCACTCCGCCACGGTGCCCAGGGCGCAGAACCGGCAGGCGGCGCCGCAGAAGCCCAAGGCGCAGGCCTGCAGTCCGCCGGAGCCGGTGGTGGAAGTGGAACCCCAAGAAACGCACCAGTACGGCGTCACCGCCGGACCTGTCACCGGTGGCGGCGGCGGCACGGCGGCAATCGAGGTGCGCGACGAGTTCCGGTGGCTCTACGACGTCGTGTCCGTCCCAGCCTCGTCGACCTCGCCCTCCGACATCGACGCGGCCGACGAGATGCAGCTGTACGATCAGCCGATGTTCTTTGGCGGCGCCGTCGTCGGCACGGCCGCGCTCCTCCCCGACGAGTTCGGCGACGTCGGCGGGTTAGGCGGGGAGGGGCTGGGCGAGGAGGAGGCGTTGTTCGAGGGGCTCGGCGAGCTGCCGGAGTGCGCCATGGTGTTCCGGCGGCGCGCCGGCGACGGGCTGGCGATGGGAGGAGGGGTTAAGATCGAGCAGCCGGCGGAGAGCACGGCCATGACATGATGCTGGCACAGACAAGTGGGCCCGGTCCGGCCTCCAATAAGACCAGACAAGCTCCTGTAGTTTTTGGCTTCTTGTTCACTTGCCAATTGTCGGTTAGTTTTTTTCCCTCCTCATTTTGGTTATTCTCTACAGTAGCACACAGAAAAGAATCGGTACAATATTATTATTGCACACTGTTGATTGGAGAAAGGATTGAGAGAGACAAGTCACTTTGTCAATGGTTTGGTTGAAGATTTTTGTTTTCTCCTTTGGAACCATCAATGGATACATAAATAAAGATTGGAAAAAAGAAACACAGAAGGATTGGAACTCCATTTTTTGCTCTGAAAACTCTGCCTATGTCCTTGTCATGTTGCGCAAATGGATAACATTGAATTGTTCATTACTACAGAAAAAAGTTCCACTTAACGATTTCGTGTCAGACCCAAATTCTGAGCATTGTCTGCAATAGAAGGGCTGTCTTTGTTCACGATCTGATCGACGGAACATCATGTTATATATGAATTGCAACGACAGATGAATCAAATAAAATGTAATTTTATTATGCTTCTGTTGATCTGTACTCCTAATGGTCATTCATATATATATGTATATATATGCTTGCCTCAACTTTTCTTGTGGTTTGGCGTGTTGCAGCAGCGAACACTTGACAGCAAATCGCGTATTCTTATCGTTTGACTCCCTCTTCCAATGTGCTCACATGCTAGTTTAATTTGCTTCATCAGAAAGAAATCACGAAGTACGAACCAAGTGGCTCTTTCACGAGGCAATTAACAATCCCAAGTAAACGTTCTACAGCTAATCAAGCTCTATTTGTCAGAGCTGGTGGTACTGATGGTATTTTTCTTCCAAAGGGCAGGTTGATGATGCCAGTACAGTATTTCCTAGGATGCTCGATTGTGACTGTAAAGATTCGTAGTACTCCTGACCGGTTTCACTCCGTAGGACACGGAAATTGAGGTGATAGGAGTGTTGCAACCAACACTTTGCACAGAATTAGCAGCATGGATCAGGGTACATTTAGCACAAACAAAATACGAAAACATGTGGCATGAGTTGCAAGTAGAGAGTGGATTTGAAACTCTAGAGTCCATATTTCATCGTTGTTTGCATGTCACTTAAATATATAAAAAATTAAAAAAATAATCGAGAAGATGTATTAATATGTGATATGTCACTTTATAAAAATGCAAGTTAAAATTTCACATTTACAAGTTGCAAAAAAAAAATTAAACTACAGCTAGTTAACATATATTTACAATCAAATTTGTTTTGCTCGTTGTAACATATAGAAGTTAAACTTTACCTAGCATATTTATGAAGTAATCTATCACATATTAATATTTATTGTTGAAGTTTTTTTAATATTTTTATAATCATTTGGATGACATGTAAACAACCTATAATATATTATAGGTATGTAAAGTATATACTACTAGTTGACTAGACAATCAATTGTTGAGCTGCAAGCATGTGTACTAGTCCAATGAAGCAGATGCGACAACAGTGGCAATTGCAAACAATAGAAGTGCATTTCTATAGTAAACTTTCATAAAGTTTTTTGTAATTTTGCAGAGCAGGTTATTGTGAACAGTACTAAATTAAAGATAGCATATCAACGCCTGAAACAAGTAAAAGACATTATGCAGACCTAAAGAAACGCACAAGAGAGAAAAACCAGCATTTGCAAGCAGATATGAGATATGCAATGATCCTTACTCCAAACTGCTTGAACAAGCCACAGCCCACGGTACTGACAAACGTAGCCTCCACGAACATTATAGGCCAAGAGAAGCTGGTAATACCGCGAGAAAATAAGCAGCCAAATCTGACAGTACTGCGCAGACAAAATCGCAGGGCAATTCTCCTTTGGCACGAGATCTGTGATCCCTGAACCATGCAATGCTACCAGCATCATTTCCAGCTCTAGCAAGCACGCATGGTTTCTACTGCTTGCCCTTGTGCCAAAGGTGAACTGCCCTGTAATTCACAGCCGGCGCTGGGCTACACTGCTACCACCATAGTTGATACTTGTCACATGACCAAATTAACTGACATATATATAGCTAGCAGCCTAGCAAGAGTGAGCCATTTAGCAGCCTTAGGGAAATGGATCCGAGATGGCATATGCTCGGTGGAGAGACTATTCCGGGGGAGCTTCCTTGTTTGATGGCGATCTGGAGGTGTTTCGCCGGATTTCCCCTGGAATGTGCTGCCCCCGGCCGACCGGAATGATCCCCTAGCTATAGTCATCGAGCTCCTCTTTCTACTGAACCTTCAGAGTTCAGGCTTAATTACATGCGTGCATGTTGAAACCTCAGCTCCCGGCCAGCTGCTGCTGATTCTGCAGCTAGCAGTACAGTATTACAATAAGTTAGATTGCATTAGTGAAGTGTTGGCATCTTCTTATAGGTATTCGACTCGCCTGTTCTACACATCTAACAGACTAACACAGATAAAATCCTCCGTGGAAATGGAATACTACCTAGAACGCCGTGGAACTTACAGCGAGAGGGCACATTCTGCAGGATCTTCCCTTCCCTGTTTTCGCAGGCAAAAATGGCGTCTTCGCCTTTCAGCCTGAGTGAGACGCGACACTAGCTTTCCTAAATTCGAGCTACTTTATACGCAAGGAGAATCATTCGTGCATGAATGTCGATTTTACTGCAACAAGTGCAAAGCTATTACAAACATGAGTTAATTAACGAGTCATCAAATGAAAAGCAGGGTCCAAAACACATATACAAGGACCGAATCGAAAGATACCGATTTCGTTCCATCGTCCACCGCGACACCGCCTATACACCGATCTATAAATACACGCGGAAGGCGATCCCAGAAATGCAGCAAGCAAAGCAGCAGCTGAACCCTACCAAAAGATGGAAAATTTTACCCAGAAGCTTGCATGAGCAGGACGCATGCATTACCGGGTGAGTCTTCCTTGGCAGTGTTCGAATCGGCAGTACCGGTCTGCAAGTGATCGGTCAATCACCAGTTCACCACTGCCAAAGGAGATTTGCCCAGCAATGCAATTTTGCAGCCTTACTACACAATTATTTCTTGTTTGCTTGCATGCATGAATGCTCGACGGGTCAAGTTACATCATCCTACATGTGTTTCTGATCTTGTAAATCTTACCGTTTTTTCCCTTCATTTCAGCATTGCAGCACTCTTACCTGCAAAGCAGTTCGTTATGACGTTATGTTGGCTTATGATCAACGCAGGGTTCACAAATCCCGATATTTCACAAGCAGCGGCATGGGATTTCGCGAAATCTGTTGATAAACCGATAAAAATCAATAAAATTCAAATAAATTTTATTAAAAAATAAATTTTAGTTTAGTTTTTTTTGAACTAGACCGAAAAACTGAATGGTGTGGGTTTTCGATGCGAACCAAAAGGTGTATATTTTGTGAAATCTGAACTGGATTCCAATAGAATTGGGAACCCTGAGAAAACACGCAAGATAGGTATAGTACTCCATTATGTTCAGATTCGTTATCTTAGGATGTATCACCTTCTAATACTATATTATCCTTTTTTTGGATATCCTAGCAGATTTGCATGTGCATATTCAAATGCATGCTGTTGCAAAGCTTGCTTACATGTTCAGAGGAAAAACACCATTAAACTAGACGCATGCTGCATAACATTATGAAAACATTCTAGGCATGCTTTTGAAATGGAAGGATACGTTGGCATTACAGCTTGTTGATTTCGCAAAAAGAGAAAAATAATATACAGCCAGCTCAAGCGGGTCCCATTCTGCAGGCAGCCCACCCCCTGACGAAGCGATCTGAACTGGAATCCAATCTGGTCTTCCTGAAAAGTCGTGCAAAAGATGGACCTTTTCTCCCCCCTCCAAGCCGTTGGTTACACTCGAAAGACTCCAGTTCAAACCAACGCGGCCGAAGCGCCGAACTCCCAGCACAAATCCCTCGGTCTCCAACCGTTTCTCCCCTCCTCCTCCTCCTCCTCCCTCGCCGAATCCCAGAGAATTTCAGCCAAGAATCCCCAACATATGGAAGGGCAGGAGGAGGAAGATGAGGAGTTCTTCGCCAGCATTGACTCCCTCTGGTTCTTCTCCAGCGTCTTCCTCCTCCTCCCGCCGCCTGTCAAGGAGAAGACGAAGACGAACTGCCCTCCTCCTGGGCCCGGAGAGCCCGAGGAGCGGGATTCTCCTGAGATCCACGAGAAGGACGGCGATTGCGGCCATGAAGATCCCGGAGGCGTCAGGGAGGCGGTGGCGCCGGTGGCAGGCGGGAGGAGAGCGGCTGCGGCTGCGGCTGCAAGAGGCCGGGTGGTCGAGGAGGAGCGCATGGACATGTGGCAGGAGCAGTGCCGGCAGATGCGCGTCGCCGCCGCCGCCGCCGCGCCGGCGCGGTGCTCGCCTTTGCCGATGCCGCGCACGAGCGACGGCCCGGCCATGAGGGCGCATCTCAGGTCGTGGGCTCATGCCGTTGCTTGCTCGGTCAGATGAAAGACTCGTCACTCATAACCCCCTACTAATTCATGATTTTTTTAGGGACGATTAATTAGTTTAGAATATTGTAGCAGTGATGTATGCCATTTCTTCATTTTTTTGATCTATCCTGAATAAAGATTTCTTATGGTTTGGTTCACAACTTGCTAATAGTAGTAGCTAATCTGTGTTTGCACAATTCCAGCACTCGTATAAACCAAGTTTCTAAGTTTTCATCATAACATAAGTACATAACTGTATAAGTAGCAATGGTACAGTATCTTTCTACACTTGTTTTACACTTGGAATCTGTAGTTCTGTATTCTATGTGGTGACCAACACCAACTATCTCTAGCAGAATATTGGAAGATATTGGTCATCATGTGGAATCGAGGGCGAGAGAGCATAAATGCTATACAGCTCTCTGCAAATAATTAGACTATACATGATTTCAATGTGGGTTAGGTAGCACTGCTTTGATAAAAATTATCATTCGATTGTGTTCTGTTCTCTCACTCCTTGTTGGACACTGCCTCTGGAAGTTTGAATGTGGGAGGCTTGTCTGCACCTTTCCTCGAGTATTCTCTCCACCTCCTTGCTGCCGCCGCTGCTCGCTTTGCTCTCTCCCTTGCTTCGTCCTCTGCTCAATGTGTTAGCAGGAGAGTTAAGAAGACGGCTGTGGGTACTGGATGGGAATCCAAATGGTATGAGAAAATTAGTAGTAATTGCCAATGGCAAATTATGCTAGCTTTACCGTTCTTTCGATATCTTGTTGGTGCTCCCCAGACATCACTCCATGAGCTGCCCTTACCAGAATCTTCTTGGCTCACACGTCTTCTGACCTTTTCCTACAAGACAGACAGGTTCCAAAGAAAAACAGACAGTTTACATACTACAATGAAATAGGAGTAACGAAGGTTCATCCTAAAAATCTTAAATTATTATTTCTTATGTTTGTCTAAAGAAAGCAATGTATTGAAACAGAGAATTATACCAAGACTTTAGCCTGTCTTTTCTCCCATCGTGTACTTGCCTGGCAGACAGAGGATAAAACAAATTAAGGACTTTCTGAAGAAACGGTGGCTCAAACTTCAGAAAATCCACACCGTACTAGACTACTGTACCAGGTAGGAGTATCTACTTCTGGATGCAAAAGAAAAACAAAATCTGTTCTTTTCCGATGAACTGATGCCATGTTTTGAATTGACAGTGTGGAGCGTTGCAAAAGAAGAGCTCATCCATCACCACATAATAGTACTAGAATGGATAATAAAATTACAAATTAAGTACTAGGAAATTACCATCCGAAACACATCAACTGAACCTCCCATCCCAGCTAGCATCAAACCAACCTGCTCAAATGGAAGAAAAAAATAATATGCTTTTGCAAGATATCACAATCTGGCAGGTTTGGAAATAACAAACATATAAACTACTGCCTGATAGACATGAGGTTATTGAAAATATCTTTGATGTTTTCCTTACATTCACTCTTTCTACTCTTCGCATTTCATCTTCAAGGAGTGAAAGTTGTGCAGCTGATGTCCAATGGATGCAGTCAACTGGACTGCGTATCAGAAATTCAGAGCAGTAATATTAGTCTAGCATACAAATGGGGGAAACACTGAAATTTGTTCAGCAAACATGTAACATTTTTTCCTGATTTTTAGCAAAATTTGGAAATTCAACAATCTCACCAAGTGTCAATAGCTTCTTGAATTAGTTCGGCATTGCCTGATTGATTGTAAACTCTTGCCCGACCAAAATCTTCCTCAATTTCGAAGACCTTAGAACACACATTAGCACAGTTTTTACATCCTGTATAAATGCGTGAAGAAATTAAATAGAAGCCAATAACTACCAAAGAGTACATAGACTAGGATAAACTCCTGTTTGGTTATATAGTAGTTAATAATACCTATGCAGCTAAACTCATCGACAAACACATGATCCCTGGGGGCACTATCATCGAAGAAGGGGTTGGTTGCTGTTGCGGCATAGCCATGAATCTCATCATACACCGCTCGCTGGATGGGATCGGTAAGTACCTGCCAGTCCCTTGCTCATGTTAATTTCGCATATAAATTTTTAAAACATACAGAATGCTCCAAAAAGTAGCAGACTTCGATCTCTGCAGAGTCCAGATTACCGTGTAAACTTCATTGATGAACATGCAGAAGTTCGTCACATCGGGGTCATTGCCACTGAGATCAGGATGGCATGCTTTCATGCAATTGTAGTACGCTTTCTTGATCTGCTGAGGTGTTGCATCAGGCATCTGAAAGCATTGAAAGTTGAATTCATTAACTTCTCGGTATTCTGCAGAACTGTGAATACTGAATAATGCAATATATATGTAGTACCATCTACCATTCTTTTCTAACAATTCCAAAGTACATAAAATAAAACAGAGAAAGACTGAAAATAGGTAATATACTAATATGGGTTTAATGCACAGAAAATGGAAAATCAAACTTACAACGCCAAGAACAGCGTAGTAATCTTCGGCGACGCCACCACCGGAGCTGGGCGACTCCGCCGCCACCGCGGAAACCGTCAGGACTCCCCTTCCGGACGTCCGCCGTCTCCGGTGCCAGTCTCTCCCCCTCCCGGCCCCGGCGAACCTTGTGATTGCCCATCGCCGGACACTGCCGGAGCAGGGGGTGGGTGTGGAGGAGCAATGGAACTTAGCAACCGAGTCGGCAAGCAGCGGTGGCGACAGGAGAGGAGCCATCCGATGGGAAGCGGCGTACCTTCGATCGGGCTCCGGCGAGGGAGGAAGGGAGAAGGACAAGGAGAATCCAGTTGGATCCCGTGGGGTAACGGGGATTGTTGCTCTGTTTTTTTTTGGTGGTTTTCTTGGCGGACTCTGTTTATTTTGGTTTTTCTGGGCCACTCCTCTCCCGCGATTTTTCTCGTTTGTTCTTCTTTGCAAATTGACCTTTACGATCTTTTATATTTACGTGGAGATCCTTGAATGTTTTTTTCTCCATGACATTAGTTTAGTTTTTCTTTTTTCTTTTTAAATACAGTACTAAACGCACACGTGCACATCCTATCTATATGAGTACCTCCAAAATACTAGGCTGATATATCTTAAAATTGACGAAGCCATCACGGGCGTCTCACTGTCGACGGAATTTCGGTTTAGTTTTGGCGTTACAATAACCAGGATTTACAATTTCGATGAAAACCGATAGAAAATCTTGGAACTTTGAGATTCTCAGCCAGTCCGAGAACCGATCTCAAGGAGAAATTTGAATGGTTTTTGTCAGGGTTATGGATACCACATACCTAATAGTAGTTGACTAAATCTCGGCAGGACCCTCCACATACCATGTCTTATACGAGAACTGACTTCGGATATGGAGGGAGTTCCGGATAAGGAAAGACGATCAGAGTTCTATATGGAAACGATAAGGACTACTCGGATTGTATCAATATTGGTTTTCCCTAGTTCTACTTGGACAAGGGGACACCTATGGGTATAAATACAAGGCCCTCTAGGAGGGGAGGGGGGACAATCAACAGACACGGAACAATAGATCAAGACACAAGATCAACATACAAGCTAACATACGCCAAGACAAGACGCCAGATATCGACTTCAGAAATAGGCACGGCTAGTCCCCTATGGTGTCTCCGGATACTGATAGGAGAGACATTACGTTGTCTCTGATCTCGCCGGGCACAAACTCGAGGAGGAAGACTACCCTGTTGTCGACTACGAGTCAGATCTTCAGACCGCCATGTCGACAACAGTTAGATAGGCTACCCCAAATATTGTACTGGTGTGATTATGATGAATAAGAGCAACGACCTGCTTCGGCCAACAGGATGTAGGGTTATTACCTGACAATTCAGGGGCTCGAACCTGTATAAAAATCCCTATCTCCATCTTTTTTACCTCAGTCTCGTGTATATCCTAGCACCAACGATCTCCATACTATGCGAATACCGGAATCGCGACATCAAACGTCGATAGTTTTTTAGATCAATTTCAAATTTGAAACAGTGAACTCAATTGAAATTCGATCGGAACTGGTCATAATTTTTTTAGTTTTTGATATTGTGAACTACTCAAAATATTTTTGATCTGATGGCTAAGACATGGTTTGTGTTGGCACATAATTTTTCGAAACTAAAGTTCCACCTTTAATCTCTCTCATTCTGTCTTGCTAAGTTGAACTTTGAAGCTGAAACTTTAATAGTAGACTTTTAGTGTGGAAGTGCGCACACAAAATAATTCACAGCAACTGTCAAAACTAGAGATTGGGGGGGGGGGGGGGGGGGGGGGCATTTTACCACATTATGGGCCAGATGTGTGGTATTGCACATATTGTGACTCCAAGATCACCAGGCACATTGGGCCAAGTATGGGTCAGCAAACAGGCCTATCATATCGGTAGCTACAAGCTTATTCTATTACATTAGGCAGCCGCGACAAGCACTACGAATGGTTGCCAACTGCCAAGTGCCAACTTTTACTTTGTTGCTTGAAAGCATGCATGTAGATGACCTCCATCTCTATGAAACTTTTGCATAGCTAAAAGTTGCCAACATCTAACAAAGCAGCTTGAAAAGGTTGAGCTCTAAAAGATTTCTTCAAGGTGCATGATTTTCGCAAGATCATGTAAAATGTTCGTGAGAACTTATCAAATATTAAACATCGCATGTGTTCAAAAAGTGCCAAAAATGAATATGCATCTTGCTGTTGAATTTGACAAAAAATCAAGTCGAATATATGCACAGATCAGTTGAATGTCAGATACTTTACTACATAATACTGTGTAAAACACGAGTTTAGTTACGCTAAGCTAAAGGATTTAAAGCTACGTTTTGCTTAACATTCATATAAAAATGCATATGTAATAAGAACAAAAGACATTTGGATGGGACACAAATAATGCACCTGATAGTATCCTATTTCTGTTGAATAGATACACTCCCCCCCCCCCCCCTCTCTCTCTCCTTTTTTTTCCTTAACATGGACAACCTCCATGTGAAATTAGATATTCCCAAATAGTGATAGAAATTATGAAATTTTAATACGGATAGTTTTCCTTGTGTGACCACGGACAGTGTTATTTTTATGAATATCATCAGATAAAATGGTTTGTCCTTATCCATTTTTCACCCATAGTAATTTTACCTATGTAGACCCTAATGTCCATTTGACAAGATGTGAAGCACTTGGAAGAAATATTCCACTGGAAGAACGTGAAAAGTCATTTTCCTTGCTCAATTTAATAAAGGTGAAAAAGAAATGGGCGATATTCTTGTTTTAAGGGCACAGAAATGTGGATAGAAATGAGGTGTGGGTCCTAGGTGAGAAATTAGTACTAAATGCCTGTATCATTCATCATGCAAGGGTACTAGGGGAAAGAATCATCTGGATATTGAAGGGCATGGAGTCATGCAGATGAAAGAAATGTTATTCTGATCTGGCATTCTGTGTGCCTCCGCTTTCGTTAATCTCGTCTGGAGAAAGGACCAACATGGTCAAGACATCAGTAAAAATCTCGAGGACAAGTCATCCACTCGGTGAAGTTGTGTGGTCCTTGTTGTCACGTCGCCGTGTTGATGTTGTGGTAATTGCTGGAGTGCATCTCAAATTCATGTGGACGGAATTGCTCATCCTTTGTTCATTGCTTTTGGAACCAAGCTGGGATTATTTAGGCAGCAGTCGCTTCCAAAACTCCCATATCCATCTTAAGGTATACACACATCCCTCTCACACTCGCGGATGTTTTCAGTTCACCTGGGATATGATATAGTAATGTGGCTTTAGATTGATATATAGAATATATTGGGGTTACTGGTTCCTTAGATTTTAGGAATAAAATTAAGACATTAGACGTACAATGCAGTAACCCCAGTGTAGAAGCTCACCGACGTGGCGAGGTCAAAGGTTATCCAGTTTTAACCAAATCCCGACGTATAGCACGTCAACGTCAGCACTCGATCAGCATTAGCTGAGCTTTGCCATGAAAAGAGTCGCAAAAAACGGCAGCCCTGGCAGGAGTAGAATTTGACCCACGCACGCCGTTCCGAAAAGGCGCAATTGATCGCCACGTCGTCCGGGGCCGACCGGCGCACGTAGCGCGGCCTACGCGTAGTTTGGTTAACCAATAGAACGACGCTTACATGCCCGGCGGCGCGCGGCGCGACCAATTGGCGCGAGAAAACCCAGCGGAAACGGTGAGTTTCTGTGTGCCGAGGCGCGCTCTTATATACCGGCGGGTCGCGCAACCCGGTGGTGTGGTGTGAGGAGGGGTGGAGGTACAACTCTACTCCCTCCGTACTTATAACAGCGTTAGTCTTCAAAACACAACTTTAACTTTTTTCTATTAAAATATTTATTAAAAAGTGATATATGTATACTTTTATGAAAATATTTTTCAAGACAAATATATTCATATAATTTTTATATTTTTAAACTTAACAACTTGAGAGTTATTTATGATTTATATTTTCAAGGTTTAACTTAAACATTATCTTAAATGACTTCCTTTATGAGTACGGAGGAAGTATGGAGGAGGATGTCACTTATTTAATTTACTTTGCTTTATACTTCTTCCGTTCCAAAATGACCATCATATAGTTTTTTTTTTAATGTTATTCCTAAATGTTAAGTCTATTCGTTATTTGTCCATTGGAGTAAATAGACATTAATGCATGCATCCATACACATAAGTATTTATAACCTACATGCAATATCTTGATTTGCTATTGATTAGGAAATAGTGAGAATGGTGCATGCATCGAGTTTGTTGCTAGAGTAAATATAGTATGAGAGAGTTATTAGCTTTTCTTGGTCTTGGTGTACCTATAAAATATGCAGATCAATTTGGAACTAGGAGAGTATCAAGTTTAAGCTAATGTGAGTGTTTAAATTTATATTGAGGATACATATATGGTGAAATTATAATTTTATCGTGACAACCACTCCCCCTTCTCAATATATACTCTAGCTCCGCCCTGCGTGTGACTTGTGAGGCCGACGCACGCACGCACGCAGTCGCCGTCTCGTGGAGTTGTGACCGACTACTCCACATCATCCGACCCTCTGAGATCACCCTGACCGATCTCACCCGTCACCGAGACACAAAACAACATTATCTCGATCCCGACCAAAGCTCAGCTTATTACTTAGCTTCGAACTGATCCAGCCGCGGCCGTTAATTTTGCTTCGATCCCCTGCGTTTGCTCGCCATGGTGCTCATTGCCGGGGGTGTAGGCCGCAACAGGGATCAACGTGCGGTGCAGCTCCTTGCGCTGTACTGCGGCCTGCTGCTGTGCTGCGGCTCATTGTGCCAGGGCCGCATGTCGCCGGGGATGGGGTGGGGAGGAGGCAGGGTGGTGTGCTTGGAAGCGAGCGTTGGCGTGGTGGTCAGGGCGTACCAGGCCAGCGACGGGGGAGATGCGCGCACGACGATGCCAATGCCGCCTCCGGCGGCGAGGACGGAGCGGCTGATGCGGTCCGTTCCGAGCCCTGGTGTTGGGCACTAGCTAGGTACGTAGGTCGCTTGATCAGCTTCCCCGGACTCCGGTTGCCAATCAAAATGTTAATTAACTAGCCACGTTGTCGTGCTTTGCGTGACTTTGATCCTATTTAAGAACTTTTCTTTATGATCTATTAGTTTAGCTAAGCTTTTAAGAAGGTTTTAATATAATAAGTTATTTTTTTAACAAAGTAGTATTGATTTCTTTAGCCAATTATAGATTTAACTAAGTTGTACTATATCTTATGTTTATAAGAAAAATCACTAGAAATCTCATGTTTCTTCTCTCTTTATCCTCTCTCTTTTTTATCATGTGTCTAGATGAGGTACTAGAAACCTCATGAAATTTCCATATGTTTAGCTCATTTGTGGGTTTTTTTATACTGTACCCTTTTAATACAATGGTTATTGTTTATCCAAATTCTTTATCTGACGGCTAATATATTTGTGATGATGTGGCGCGTTCTCGTGTAAGTAAATTTGCTGCTTTCACTATATAAGATAAGATAAGATTTGCTTCCGTTCCAGAGTTCTATCCAGTTACTAAAAAAAAGGAAATCGAAAGCACCACCATATTGCTTCATTTGGACCAACGTACGTCTTTTTCTCGTTGTATTTGTATATAGGTGTCCTTGTAGCATAAGTTGACATGATAAACTTTGTGTAATATGTTAATGTCATTTGATGGTTATATATATATTTGGTGCGAGCCATGAGTGTACGCGCACTTCGCCACACCCCAGTTCGTAGTTATCAAGCTCCAACTTGACTTGCACTTATTATGCATCTGCCATTTGGTTATAGTTGGTGTGGTGCAATGGTGCGCAGTCCTAACAAAGTTTCAATTTAATATACTACTAGTATTTTACAATAGAATACGCTTAATTCTACCTCTACCATTTCACAATACAAGACATTGAAAAGGTATCAATAATTTAAACAGTATATCGTGGTAAAATTGTAGATGTATAGCTTTACCGACCCATCAAACTAGATCAATGAACCCTAAAATATTAGATAAATGCGGATACACTTTCAACACTAGTTTAGTAAGGTCAGTAATTTACCGTAGATCATCGGTCTATTTCTCGTATATTTGTAACTACTCTAATATTTTCTTTCTTATTGCTAAAACATTTTAAATACATAGAAGAGAATTTTAAACACTACACAAACGGGACGGTAGAAGAACATCTCGTATATATTTTTTTTTCAAAAGAACTAGTGGTTGTAGTTTGGGTTGAAGCAAAGACTAGAATTATCATTATCTTTCAAAAAGTGTAGAAGCCAAAGCATTAGAAAACTCAACATAAAAATACTAATCTATGCATGAGAAGAGTTCGATTGCTGAGTCAATTACCATTGCATTATATTATATCTTAGGGCGATAATTTCCTGATTTTTATTTAAATTAAATGCTCGCACTAGAAAAGTTGCTATCTCTACATCACTGCACGTTCTCATGTTCTATGATCTCTGACGTGGGCGAGAAGTTCCTTTTGTCTGCTTAAGCTTATCGGTGTATGGTTTTAAACTATTCTTTTTTTCCTTTTTATTTTTTCCTTTTGTCGGAGTAGCAGTAGTTTGTACAAGGCTTGGGCCTTTTAAAAAGCCACCCAATTCCATGTAGTAATAAACTTTATAAAACCTTGCACATTATGCCAAATTGCATAAAACCACAGGTATTTTATCGTGTCATATAACTCCACGTATTGTGATTTTATCGTGTCATATAACTCCATGTACTGTGATCCTAAAGTTTCACAGAACCACGCTACTTATCATTTTGATTTTAATTGATCACAATTTTAAAATCTACAATCACATTTTAAATTTGCGAGGATTTTATCTATCATATAAATGCTATATAAATGCTACATCCGCGTTCAAAATTTTGATATCGGTGTATATTAAAATGGCTAACGGTGGGGTTTTGTGAAACTATATCACTATAATACGGGGCTATGTGTCACATGTCAAAATTCTTATGATTTTGTGCAACTTCAACCATAATAAATAGGGTTTATCTAAAAAAATAAATAGGGTTTATGAAATTTACTCTAGTTTAAATGGCAATAGTGTTTTATCGCTTTAAACTTAAAAGGATCTAATACAAAATTGCTCACCAAATTTCCGACTTGTACTCCCGCAAATACTCCAATCTTCCATACTGTACCTAACAAGCAAGGTAAAAGAAAAATGATGTATTACGCCATGGATTCTTTCCCTCCAGGCTCCTTTCTATCTACCAATATTATGAGAATTACTCCAAAACTATCATAAGAGAAATCAGAAAAATGGCAGAAAATCGAGCAGCGCTAAGATTATTGACATTGATTTGTCTAACTGAGTATTACTAAAGTTGCACTTCCTGCTGATGGAAATCAGCTTCAATTTTAGTCAGGAAGACTGCTGGTGGCAATTGACGCATTGACATCTCCAGGAGATTTAAAACATCATCACGCCTATTCCGGGTCCGGGATAGATGTTCTCTCTTCTGCATCTTCCTGTGAATCAGTCTCCTCTGATGCATCTGCAAGCGCCTCAAGCATGTTCAAAACATCATTAGTATCGTCCAAATAGTACTTAGCCTTGCTTGGCTTCTGGCCGACTGTGCACGCATATAATGATGTTTGGGGATCAACTATGCTCCTTCTCATGATATCAGCAATTCCTTCAAACATATCCTCGTCTGATCTATCATCGCCTATGCAGAGAACAAAATCTGCCTGTCTCTTGTTCTCTGTCAGCGTTGATAGGATCTTCTCAGCAACAAATCCTTTGCTGACACCCTGCAATACAACAAAGCAAGAATGTAAACTCTGAAGTAGCAAGATAAGTAAATTGTTGTTGGTACACAAAAAATCGGACCTTTTTTTTTCTAGTGCAACTCCTATATCCTATAAAAGTTAAGCACTCACAGATTCACTATCCCAGTTGCCCACCACACCACATCATGTACTATCATGCATTGGATTTGGATGCTATTGCTATGAACTCATAATCACAGTAGATCAAAGCAGAGTTACAATTTCAACATGTAAAAAAACAGAGTAATGATGTAACCATTTATCATTACTAGAAGTATATTGCACCTTCTAAGGGTTCCTTATAAGTAGTAAGCAAAATTAGTTGACACAATAATTATCAATGCCAACACCACAAAAGTAGATGGATGATGTGTGAGAAATGAAATACCTGAGGTTTCACTTCCACAATCTGTTGGCCACTCTTTACACAGACAGGCTCATTAGCAAGAACACTTTCCAAATGATCTAGCATCTCTTTAGCTTGTGAAGATCCAAAACCAGGGTCAGCATCTTGGTGGTGCCAGACCAGAGCACTCTCTTTGGTTTCAATATATGATCCATCTGTTGCTTCTGTATACAGGTTCATAACTGGCTTGGCCATCTGCATCCATCCAAATTCTGAGCACTGGTTATTCAATTGCCATTGCTCATCTCTGGTCCACCTACAGAAGAGAGGGTAGCTGATGAGAATTTGATAAAAACTTGCTAAAGAAGTTAAATGTTTTCGATGAATTAACCGTCATAAACATGAACAATAATGTAAGACCATTGACGCATGCAAAATTTTCAGGCTGTACTTTGCTCGATTTCACAAAGAAGAATTTCTGGAATGCAGGATAACGAATTGGAATTTCAAGAAATGCATTTTAGTGTGTTCCTATGAATGTTAATTAATCACTGCCAACTGATGGAATCACAAGTGATAGTGACCAACTATATACTGTTACAGCTTCTAAAACCCTAAAATGTGAGCGCTTTCATGATCAATGTCACAACTCCCACAATGTTAAATGTGTTAAGCTAACCTACTTAACATGTTAGAATTTTAGGTTCCTCTTCTAGTTGATGTTTTTGATGAGTTGATCTGTTGATGTAGCAAGTGGTAACATCTTCATCAAATTGACACATAAACCATATGAATCAGTGAATAAAAAAAAATATATACAACAAATACTTCTGTTATTCCTTAGCATACTCTACACAAAAAAAAAATCATTTATACATATTGCTCATATAAGAAAGTTCAATAAATGTGTATCATCAAAATCTTGGGTTATGACAAGAGCTTTGAAGTAGTCTGTTCACATGATCACTCTTCAATGTCAGCACATCACATGCTACAATATAGTAATCATCTAATATGTTTTACAAAAAATAACAGCAAAGGGATTTGATACAGGCAACCTATCACTAGGCATACTACACAGCATTATATAACAACTATGCCAGAGGGCACAAAACCAATCAAGACCCACTAAAGAATGGTAATGTACCGATTGAAATATGTGAAAAAAAAAAAACCGAGTTGGGACATACCTCATAAAGTAGCCATGTTCAGCAGCAATGCCAAGATCCTGGCAAGGGGAAAACCATTTCTCAAGGCTATCCCTTCCTCGTCCACTAACAATAAAAACAACATTCTTCTTATCGTCACAAAGAGCATTCATGATTTTAACAACACTTTCATTTGGAATCCTGTTGATTGTAGTTTGTGGTACTAGCGTTCCATCGTAGTCTAGCAGTATAACCCTGCTCTTAGAATTCTTGTAATCAGTAACGATAGAATCCACAGTAAGCTTTTTGAAGTTGCGGTCAAGAGCAACTACTCTAAATCCAAATCCTAGTCCAATACCCCAGCACCTCCTCCTAAAATGGTCCCTGCAGCTTCTCTCCAAATCATGAATATAGCTCTTGGACCAATAGGCAACATCATGTGAGCTGACATATCTGTAATGCTTCTCATGCCGCAGTTGCTTCTCGTTCTCTGATAAAGCAATCGACTCGTTCATTGCCTCTGCTGTTGTATCAATGTTCCAAGGGTTTACCCGAATTGCTCCACTAAGTGATGGTGAGCAACCAATGAATTCGGACACAACTAACATACTCTTTCTCCTTGGCCCATCATCCCCATAACCATCCAAATCTGGAAATCCCTGTCTACAGACAATATACTCATATGGTGTGAGGTTCATCCCATCCCTCACTGCAGTTACAACGACACACTCTGCCACGGTATAATAAGCCATCCTCTCCACACTTGAAAGGGCTCTATTGATAATCACCACAGGAACATATCCTGGCCGTGAAAATTGTGCATTTATCCTCCTGCAACTCTCATCAATCTCAGCCTGTATCTCTTCCAGGTCCTTCCCACCACCACCCCTTGGGTTTGCAATCTGCACCAACACTGCCTTGCGCTGCCATTTTGGGTGTGTCCTCAGCATCTGCTCAAACGCAAGAACTTTCAGATTAATCCCCTTAAATATGTCCATATCATCCACACCGAGCATGACAGTCTTCCCATCAAACTGCTTCCGGAGTTCCGCGACACGCCACTCAAGATCAGGCAGCCGGATCTGCGTCTGCAGCTGCGTCATGTTAATCCCAACAGGCATGATCTTTATCCCAACAGTGCGGCCAAAGTAATCGAGACCGATATATCCCCTCTTCGACTGGTACTCGATCCCCAGCATCCGGCTGCAGCAGGACAGGAAATGCCGCGCGTAATCAAAGGTGTGGAACCCAATCAGATCGCAGTTTAGCAGTGATTTGAGGATCTCGTCGCGAACAGGGAGGGAACGGTAAAGTTCAGACGAAGGGAACGGGCTGTGCAGGAAGAAACCGATGCGGAGCCTGTTGAACCGACGGCGAAGGAAGGACGGGAGGGCGAGGAGGTGGTAATCGTGGATCCAGATGTAGTCATCCTCGGGGTTGAGGACCTCGATGACGCGCTGGGAGAAGAGCTTGTTGGCGAGGACGTATGCCTCCCACTGGGAGCGATCGAAGCGGCCGCCATGGTCGGAGGTGAAGGGGAGCATGTAATGGAAGAGCGGCCACAGCGTCTGCTTGCAGAAGCCATGGTAGAATCTGTCCAAGACGTCCTTGGGGAGGAAAGCCGGGACGCAGCGGAACCGGTCGAGGAGCGCCTGCGCGACGTCGTCCTGCTCGGCGGACGGCACGTCGGCGCGGAGCGAGCCGACGTAGAGGACCTCCATGTCATCGGGGAGGCCGTCGCGGAGGTGGAGGAGGAGGGAGTCCTCGTCCCAGCAGAAGCTCCACCCGCGGCCGTCGGGGCGGCGCTCGCAGCGCACGGGGAGGGTGTTGGCGACGACGATGAGGCGGTCGCTGGCGAGCGACGAGGGCACGTCGGAGGTGACGCTCCCGGCCCGCTCCTCGTCGAGCTCCGCCAGCGTCCCGGGCGTCGTCATCGTCCGCTGCATCCGCCTCGCCCGCGGCGGCCGGCCCCCGGCCCCGTTGCCGCCGCCGCCGCCCCCTCCGCCACCATAGTCCAGGGCGGAGAGGTTGCCGTTGGCGAGATCGACCAGGTTGGTGTAGGATCGCGAGAACATGGCGGCGATCGGACGAGGAACAACCGATCACTCAGATTTCCCCCCCGCTCCCCACCTCCCTCCTCCCCCGATTCGATTCAATCGCCTGGGGCATCAGCCATTCCTCCTCAGGTGCAGGGTAAAGAAGATTAATTAATGGACGCAAGTGTGCGTGCGCACATGTGGGAATGCGAGATGTGGGGTGCGCGTTGGAAAGCGGCGGAAGGGAAGGGTGGTGGCGTGGTGCAGCGCTGGGATAACTGATAAGCCCCCCGTGCCACGCCGAATCGTGAGCTGGACGGCCAACTGACCCGCGGGACCGTGGGCCCACCTGGCAGCTTTTCGCCGTGGAAGCCCGACGCGGACAAAAGCGCGGGGCCCACCCCACCCCGCACGGTGAGTGGGGGGCCCATCGCATTCCGGGCCGCTCGACGGCCGTGGGCGGCGCTGGAGAACGGTCCGGTCCGATCCGGTGACTCGCCACGTACGCGTACGCCGACGCGTTTTGGTGCGAACTAACTCGCCACGTAGACCCACTGTGAAAGCGCTTAAAGCAGGTACAGCAGGCTATAAGAGCAAGTTTAATGGTATAGTCCACTACTAGCTTCAATTCATCTATAGTTAATCTAATAGCTAATTCATACAATAGTTATGTACTATACTACTAATATATGGTCCCACCTATCATACACACATTACGTCTTAGAGTCCGTGTTACAGCTGGCTACAGATCTGTAGTCTGCTGCTTTTCTCTCTTATCTTTTATCTCATTAAAATATGTTTACAGCTGGCTAATAGCCTGCTATTGTACCTGCTCTAAGCGCTACAAACATATTTTAAAGAGATAAATAAGAGGAGAGAAGAGCAGCGGACTACAAATTTGTAGCCAGCTATAGCACGGACTCCAAGACACAGTGTGTGTATGACATGTGAGACCAGTGTGTATGACATGTGAGACCAGATATTAATAGTATGTAACTATTGTATGAATGTGCTACTAGATTGACTATAAATGAATTGGAGCTAATAGTTGGCTATACTATTAAACTTGCTCTTAAAGAAGCTTTAAGAGCAAGTTTAATAGTATAGCCCACCACTAGCTCCAAATCATTTATAGCAAATGTAATAGCCCATTCATACAATAGTTGCTTACTATACTATTAATACCTGGTCCCAGCTGTCATACACACATCATGTCTCTGTAGCCAGCTGTTCATCTCTCTTTCTTTATCTATTTAAAATATGTTTATAGTTGGCTTATAGACTGTTATTGTACATGCTCTAATGGGGTATATATAAACTCCCGACGATTAAAAGTGCCACGTCAAATTGAAGGTGATTAAGAGACGGTATGTATAGCAGTTGGCTATTGGCATGAACTCCATCCATATATATTTTTAATTTAACTTTCACGCACAGATGCTCTCACATGGATCCCACAACCATATTTCTATTAGCTGGTGTTGTCCGTCTCATTCCTATTTAGAGCCGATGGAAAATTAATCGTCGGCGCACATGCTCTCTCCACTTATTCCTCTTCCAGCTCATCACTTTTTCATACATGCTCTTACGGAAATTCCTTTTTGTTGGTCACACGGCGATGGAAAGGTCGAGCACTCCACTGAAAATGTGGTGATAAATGTTTGGTCCACTGGGAATCCGCTCGATCCAGAACCAAGAAGTGAGGACACCATGTGCTTTTTCGAGCGTTGAAAACTGGTGTAGATAAGTGCCCTATCTACAAAATATTCTCGCAAGTGCACGCTGTGTTCCATACCTGGGTTGGAAACCATCTTCTCCGTACGAAAAACGGAACGATTTATTAACACGTAATTAATTAAGTATTAGTTATTTTTTTTAAAAAATATGGATTAATTTGATTTTTTTAGAAACTTTTGTATATAATTTTTTTAAAAAACAGTTTGAAAAGCATGTGAGAAATGAGAGAGAAGAGTTGGAATTTGGAAAGTGGGAACAAGCTGAAACTAACGCAGAGCCAACGTCAGGTCTACTCGTTGCCTCGTTGGTCCAGAGCCAACGTATGCCAAGTGGAACTTTCAGGGTGGCCCAGGGCAGCGACGGACCAGGCCGCAACGCGGCGCGGCCTGGGCGGTCCGCGCTTGGATCTCCTCGACGGTGACAGAATGAATTTGGGCCGTTCGTACTCGTTCATGGATGGACCCTGAATGTCATCTTGTTAGACCTTTAGGTCCTGCAGAAGGAGTTGGTTGCCGAGCAACAAGCCTCGCAAGAGGCCTGCTCTTAAAGACGCGAGGACGACCTCCTCATAAAAGCGTTGGGCAACAAGGAACACCGTGAAAGGACACAGGGCATTGGGTACTCCGTTCCCTGGAAGTATGGATTTCCAGACTACACATGGCAGTACAAGAAGCAGACTTCCAAAAAGGCGGAGAAAGATGCACGCCTTGGAGCCAAGATCCGGGTGTCGATCAGAGCGGAGCTGACATCTGAATTCGACGAAAAGCTCGAGTCGATGAGGGCCAATATTAGGCAAGAGGTTCGAGAAGAGCAACATAACCCGCAGGCTGACGCTGCTGTTGCGCACGAAGAGTTAGGAAGTCCCACCCAAAAGCACAGCAGTTGCGTATCAACTGAGGTGGTGGAAAATCCAACATCGGTCGATAGCGCCGTCGACCACAGAACGGTAAAAGTTTCGTCCACGATGCATGAAAGGCTTAACGAATCCATATGTTATATAATATTCTAAAAAAATTGATGAATCTATCGCAGGAACCAATGAGCTGCACCCTCACAGTTAGGGTGATGCCAACCTTCACGGTTCCAGCAGCAGAGGGACTTGTGCACAAGCCGACCCCAGAGACAAGAGTGCATGGAGCGCAACTTAGGGCCGACTGTGCAAAAGTTCAAGTCGACTCGGTGAAGCCCGAATACGAGCTGTTTCCACTGAAGTACCCACGAATGATGAGGTCCTATCACTAGGAAATGCCCGTGGTACCTTCATCCAATGGCCCAAGGACCTCATTGAGATAAGGGTTACAGTGAGGCCAACCACTGCACCAGGTGGTCGTCCGCCAAAGAGACCCGCCTCTGCTCCTTCAGCCCCTCCTGCTCAAGATCGTCATGCACAATGTTACGATGTGCAGTTGCAGTACGACACGGATTTTGGGGAGGACACGGATTTTGGGGAGGACCGTACAGAGGCTGACAGCAAGACGATTCATGAACCCCCACCGATGAAGAAGAGCAGGAAGGCACACTCTTCCCCTCAGAGAATTACTCTCGATAAACCCGATGCAAAGGGGAGAGGAAGAGGAGAAAAGGTACAGGCCTCGCTTCTAGCTCCAAGGAAGCTAGATCTGGGCAAGGGGCAGGAAGAGACTAAGGGGAAAGAGGTCAAGAAGAAATACGTCGCTCCACAGGAGTTCCAACTAGGCATGCCATTGGTTGGAGATGACGTGCTTGCCACAATGGGCACCGCTTGCAAGGACCTTCACGTATACTACATGGAGAAATCTAACGCCAGGAGGCCGAATAAAGCTACTGGTATTCTTGGAGAGCACGATAGAAAGCCATTCCTTGGCCCAACAAATTATATCGTGGTCGACTTCAAGAATCTATTCGACCTCTACAGGCTCCGAGCGGTGGACACAAGCCTCCTTAAGTGCTACTCCTTGTAAGTATTGTCGCCCAACTCAATTTGGAAATAACAATCGGTTTAACTCGCTTACAAGATCGTTTATCTTGCGTGTAGGTTAAGTTGGCAATGGTGTCAGAAGATGCACCGGAAGTTGCCTTCCTTGATCCACTAGTGGTCACTGTCACAAATCTCCAGAATGACCATCAAGGAATGGTCAACTACATCTACGACACCTTGTGGTCCCGCCGAGACAAGGAGTACATTACGTGCGCCTATAATCAATAGTAAGTGTGATTCACTAAATATACACAACAGCATGACACATTCCATCAGTACTAATTAACTTTCACTATATTAATGCCGCAGTGCCCATTGGATCCTTCTGGTCATAAAACCTAAGTGGAGTACATGTCACTACCTGAACTCCAGAATTGATAAGAACGCATATGATTGGACCCCAATTCAACTAGCGATAGATAAAGCGTGGGCCCAATACGTGCAAAGAGGAGGCCTCAGGAAGATAGGACATGACACTCTCATCCAAAAAAAGACTTCCCGGTGAAGCAACAAATAGGTGACCAGTGCAGATTCCATGTGTGCCACAATATGCACCTTCTGTACAGAGAAAAGGTGAAGACTTTGGCTGAGTTTGAGGTCGGTGGTCTCAATTGTGATAGACTAACTAACTACATCGAAGTACATATATATGATCGATGAACTAATCTCAAATTATAACAATGTAGGGCAAAATTACCAAGTCTCTGACAACCAGCTTTGAGGAGATTCGCGAGGAGATAGCCGGTTTCATCCTCCGCGAAATAATTAACCCCAAAGGAATGTTTAGGCTTAAACTAAAATGATGAACATTGTTGAACTTTTATGTTTAGGCAATGATGAACATTGATTATGTAACTGTGATGTTTATATTTATGTATATATTTCTTATGTTTATGTTAATACTTGCTAAATAAATATTTGATCCAATTAACTCGGTTTTGCAGGTGAAATATGATAAATATTTGAATGGATGTGAAATATGTGAATGGATGTGAATATGAGATCAAAATGGATGTTCTGTGAATGTGGTTATGTGAAATATATTGATGGCTGTGTATGTGAATGATGACATGTGAATGGGTGATGCTGGGGAGCTGGGGATATTGGATATCTGTGTTTCTGTCATTTTTGCAGCGGGCATGGTGTTGATGTAAAAACACGAGGCCTGAGAGATCTTCTTAACTCCAGTGTAGGTCCAAAACTCGCCTTCGGGTATGCTAGCGTGCCAGTTGATTTGATCCTGCAATCAACAAGAAAAAAAGACAAAGAAACCGCGGTTAAATCCATAAACGATAGCCGATCGGCTAGATGCCGATGACATATCATTTATCTTTAAGCCGATGTCATATATTGTCACGCCCTGAAAATCGCCTAATTTAATAATTCATTCTTTAATGCATTTTTAGAAATTATTTTAAAAGCCTACAAGTTACACTCTAATAATCTAGGACAAATTTCAACATAAAATTGGGCTAGATAAAATTTTATTAAATACTTTGCTTGTTTATCTATTTTCTAGATTTTTCTGGGAATTATTTGAGCAAGGAAGATATTTTTAATAAATGAAACATCATTTCACGAATTATTTTAATTGGAAAATTTTTTAAACCCCTCTCCTAGGCCGTTGGGCCGTTTCCGGCCTAACGTTTTCCCTCTCAGCCGCGCGGCCAAGCCGGCCCTGGTCGGCCCAAGCCGAGCCGCCGCCCCTCCCTCCCCTCTCAGCCGCTGACATGTGGGGCCCACATGTCGGGGTTGTCTTCAACCTCCGGCCGGCCAAGCCGAGCCCGAGCGCCGCCGCCTCTCCTCCGATTCCGCCTCAACCGGTCGCCCTCGAGTCCGATTGCTTGAGGGGAAATCATCTCCTCCTTATCCTCTCCCTTTCCCCTAAAGTTTCGGAGATCAATTTTGCCCGGATAAACCAAATCGAATTCGTTTCGAGTTTATCTCTCCAAACTAACCCTAGTTTTTCCCGGCTCGATTCCTCTCGGTTGGAGTCCGATCTCTCCAATCCAAGCTTATATAAAGCATCCCCTCACCATCCTCTTCTGTTTGCCCCTAGCCCAAGCTGTCGCCATTGCCCGTAGCGCCGCCGCCACGTTGCCCTAGCCGCCGCCGTCGCCGGCGACTCTTCAGCCGCGCCGCGCCGTCGCCAGCGTCGTCGCCGTCGCCGTCCGTCGCCGCCACCGGGTTCGCGAGGAGGAGGAGCACCTCGGCCGCCCTTTCGCCGCTGTCGCAAGCTGCCGGAGCGCCGCCGCCGCCGTCGAGCCGAGCCGTGCCGTCGTCGGTCCTCGTCGCCGGCCGTCGTTCGTTGTCGTCCGTCGTTATTTCTTGCACCGGTGAGTTCGCGTCGTTGTCCTCTTCACGTAGGTGTCCTCGGTTAGCCCGGTCGATCTCTCTTTTGCCGGTGGTCGCGTGGTCCAGTGCCATGGCCGGTGATGACGTCAGCGATGATGTCATAAATCATTTAATTAATTCGTAATAATTTTCTGTATTAGATGAAAATCGATTAAACTTCGGAAATTCATAACTAAATCATCGTAACTCGAATGAGTGGTTCAAGTTGCTAAATTCATTTAAAATTGAGATCTACATGTTAAAAATATCCACATGTATTGTTTATGCTTGTTTTTGTACTGTTTTGTTGATTTTATTCATTTGCTTTAGTTTCCGATGTTCCGGAGGAGAGCGTTTACGTTGAGGAAGGTTCAGAAGTGTGTGAAGAAGCTCAAGGCAAGTCACACAGATCCCAAGCAACCCTTTGAGCATGTTGAACCCGTTTAAAGCTAATGTTTTAGTTCAACTTATGCATTATTTTCGAATGTCATCGGGTGGTGAGCCTTTCCCAATTAATTAATGGCCGAAGATGACTTTATTTTCCTATGGGTAATAAATTGATTAGCTTGAACCTTATATATTGGTTTGGTTCAGCTAAATGCTATATATATATATATATATATAATTGCTTAGCCATGCTTAGAAACATAAGCTCATTAATGGGATGAATCATACTACATTATTACTTATGGTTATATTTAATGGTAGCTCACGATGGTTAATCGTGTTATGATAATTAAATGATAATTAAAACCTGATTAAAAGTGGGTTGTGAGCGCATGGTTTTGATGGTCGTGCTCATGACAATTAAGGACCGGTTCGCGAGCTACTGTTGTGAAACTTTTACCGTGCCAACCACAAGCCAGCGTGGGCAACAGCTTTACCTTTTGTATAGCATGGTTCATTATGGGGTGCCAGACTGAGAAGCGGCGAGAAGTCCGTGGGGGTCGCTGGGAAGTCCATGCCTCTGGTTGTAGAGGGGGTGATTATGATCCAGGTATGGTGCACTGTGGTGAGTTGTGTTGTGTGAGGGGTATTGTCACAGTTCCTTTCCGAGGTACCGTGGTGGTATTGAGGCGCATGGTAACATGTTGTGGAACTGTGTCTTTGTGGGTACAGTGGTACATCTCTGGCCAGAGTAAAACTATTCGAATAGCCGTGCCCGTGGTTATGGGTGGGTCTAATAATGTTTTTCGTGATTAGTCTCACACTACTTATTATTGGTGATAATACTGTGATAATTAAATTGGCTCCTGGTTTGGAATGGTATATTCCTGATATGGAGGTTTGATTTGTACAACCGGGGTTGGTTGTTCAGATGAGGTTGGGCCTATGCAACACGGGTGTGTTGTGTAGTGTTTATTTAATATTGCTTAAATTACTTAACTGTTTCACTATTCTCTCAAATGTTTATTAAATGCTGTTTATGCAAATGAGCTTTATTATGCCATCCTTTGTTATCCTGTGCACTTGCATATTTGCTGTGTGGCTTGTTGAGTATGTCATATGCTCATTCTTGCAATATTCATTCATCAGTGGGGGAGTACTTCAGTGAAGGTGATGGTCTGGAGGATTAGGCTTTGTTCGGGTCAAGTTGCTCGTGGAGTGGAGTCGCCATAGCTGTTCCGTCTTTTGTTTTTATTTTCCGCCGCGTAGAATTTTATTCTTTTGAGAGGAACTATCCACCTCTGTAATAATTCATTATTTTGAGAATATTAATCAGTGGTTTGATAGTACTCTATTATCAATTTGTTATTGTGTGCCTCGACTGATTCCTGGATGAGGATTTAACGCACATGTAAGCGTTTGGAATTTTGGATAGAAATTCCGGGCGTGACATATATGCATCGATCGGCAGTCATTAATAAGTAAGAAGGAACTAAATCTACTCGATCGGCTGTAGATATTAACAATAGATAATCACTATATCGATATATACTTAAATAAAGTGATTGGGATAGATCGGTCGCCATGCCGAAACAGTATAAATCACTTAGATCGAAATATATATTAATAACGAGACTATATCTGGTAGATCTAGCATGTATCGGCTAATACTCTGATACTACTCTATATTAAGATATCACAGCAAGTAAAATATACCAAATAAAGGCTTAATATATTCAAATGCGACAAGATCTTAATGTAAAGGGCGGATTCAACATGTCAATCAAGCATATAAGATAAATATAGTTAAATCAGGTAAGATCGGCTGAAACCCCGATACTACCCTAATCGGCAACAAAAAGCAGGCTAGAGATTGAGGTTCTAATCACGACTCATAAGATCAAACTCAACTGATGCAGCTATAAGTATGAAAAGAAATACAATATCTGGACAATCAAGCCGTTGGATGTGTCATAGAGTTGTAGATACCTTATATAATCTAAGCCAACATCGATATTTAACCTAATCGGCTGCCTTCTACTAACAGATGTTAGCCGATTGTAGGTTAGATAACGATATTGCCAGACATTATGTAAGATATATGATAACTCGACGAATTACATAAACAAGATTAGAGTATCATAAATATGGAAGCACTAATCCCGAGAACACAAGCCGCCATAACAAGTTTTACCTCTTGTTGAAGATCGAAACCGATGCAGCTCAACCCGAAAGCAAGAATTCATCAAAACAAAACGAAAGTAAAAAGGGTGGCGATGAGCCGAGATTGTATTAAACGTGTGTTATCTGATTACATGGGGCTAGGGTGTCGCGATCGAGAAAAATACATTTTCCCGAACGCTAGTGTATTAATCCCCGTCCCAGGAAAAGCCGGGGTACACCAAACAAACATGATACAAAAGGCACATCTTTATTATATTGATAATATTTACATTATTACAAAGGCACTTCAAGCCTGACAATGAAAAATAAACAGCAGCGGACTAGCGGGCCTACGGCTCCATCTTCACAGGCGCTCAACTGGGGTATAAGCCAGGACTCCACCTAAGACTTATTCTCCAAAGCTTCTCTTACTGAAGGGGGGAAAGATTGAGCAAGAATGAGTACAACCACAGTACTCAGCAAGCCACACCGGCAGATGCATGATTAATGCAAGGGGGTACAAGGGGTAATAATATGGGGATTAGGTTTTGCAGTAAACAGCATTTAAAAGACACTTAGTTGATCAATGCTATTTTGTAAACACGATCCTAGAGCTACACAATATTATTAATTAAGGCCGTGAACCCACACGAACCTGCCTTAACCCAAGGCCTACGATGATTCAGACCGAACTGGCAACCAGACCCAGGTCCCAGCTCGTCCCAAGCCAACCCAGGCCAACCATTCCATATTTTAGTTGTTAAGCAAATTTTAAGAATTAAAACACTAACTTGGGTACATTGCTAGGCTTGCCCATAACCGAGGGCGCGGCTATTCGAATAGATTTACTCTGATCAGAGGTGTACATCTTTACCCACAAAACACGTCTTCCTCACGTGTAAGCACGTGCCACATACCACCACGGCATACGGACGGAAGACATGACATAGTTTCCAACCCATCCTAGCCATAGACAAGGGTACCGACCCAACTCCGCCTACGGCCGGAACCCCCGGGACAGGTAGGCAGGATTGAGCCCCTAGCAGCAGGACACCAGCCCTGTGCCATGACATCTCGGCTACCGGGCCGCAGCTCGTGTAGCCTTCATTTGTCCTAGAGATGTCCATCGACCCCCGACATCGTCCATCTCCATCCGTGTACCTTTGTTTATAACCAGACTGAGCCACAAACTAAGCCTTACCCACTAGACATGTGGAAGTACGGTAGTGCTTTGCAACAGAGGCCCGAGCTTAATCCTTATAGTACCCGAGGTACGACTAACAGAACCCAACCACGCACCTCGAGCCCAGCCTAAAACCGTTTTGGGGGTTTTGAAAAGAGGGGGAGGTGTGTGTCCAATTCCAACATAAGCCGGCCATTCCATACTGTCCAAATGATATGAGAATTCCCAAAGTCTAAAGTTATAAAGCCACCTAATGTTGCATAATTAATCAGCGAAGCATCTACCTAAATTCATATTAGTGGAACCATGAATAGAGTACCAACTAGTTGGGGTTTTGTTTATCCTAGGGTGAACAAGGTAATAATAACAATAGCCATAATAATAAGGTCATAACAAAGGTAAATAGTCATGGCTAAATAAAACAATGATAACGCAGGAATTTAAATAAAGCGATAATGCATTAATTGAAATCAAAATAATTTTAAAAACTGGGATTCAATATGCTCAAGGATGATGTGACTTGCCTTGCTCAGAGACAACGGCCTTCCGAACCTTCGTCGACGATCGCGACCCACACTTCGGGAACCTCCGGAACGACAGAAGCTACGCGAAGCACACAAGCAAAGCTACAAGCCTATAAAGAAGCAATAACACTACATAAAAGAAAGCACAGGGTTCTTCAGGTTATAACAAACATTAGGAGACTTGAACGGTTCGATTCGGAGTTTGTACGACCAAGATATGATCATCCGAAGTTTAATGCTGTTACATGGAGATTTACGGATTATTATAATTAGGTTTTACAACTATAAAACATGTGTAAGCGCTAGCCTGGAAAAGACAGGAAGGCTGCGCTGTTGACATGCAGACCCCACATGTCAACCTAAGGGACCACGGCAAACCGGGTACACAGAGACGGTCCACGGGTTGACGGAAGCGGACCCCGTGTGTCAACCAAGGCGAGTGGCCGACAAACGGACTCCACTAGACACCACGTGGGCTGCACACGTGGAAACCACGTGGCTCGAGCGTGCACACTAACACGGTCACCACACGCACAAGCGAACGACTACCGACACCGGTACACGGGTACCGGGGCCGACAACCGCACAACAGGCACGGTGGCAACACTAAAAGGACAAGGGCGGGCAGCGAAGGAGGGATCCTTACCACCACGTGACGAGGCGTGGGAACGACAACGACGAACGGGCGCGGCGGAGACGGACGGGAACAACGGAGACGAACGGCGAGGGGACAACTTCGGGGGCGATCCTTGGACGAAGGCGAGACGCGGCTGGCACAAGGCTTGACGACGCGGAGCCGAGGACGAAGACGATGACGGGGCTGCTGCACACTTGACGAAACGCGGGCGGCGAACACGATCGGCTTGACGAAGGGAGGGCCGACGACGAGCGCAACCGGGAACGACAAGAGGACGACGCTGCGACCGGGCCGGCGAGGAGGCGACGAGGGCAGCCGGCAGCAGCTGCACGGAGGCAAGGACGGCGTGGAACACGCCGCTGCGATGCCGACGACGGTGGCGGCGCAATGAGACGACGAGCCGGCGAGGAGGAACGACCGACCGGAGGAGTCGTCGATGAGGACGAATGGAGACGACGATAACGAACACCGGCGGGGTTCGGGTGAAGGGGAGGCGAGGCCGAGGGCGACCTTGCCGCTGCGATGCCGGAGGTGGTGGTGGTGCGGCCGACGGCGCACGGGTGGAGGAAGGGCCGACCGGGGGAATTCCGGCGAGGCGGATGGAGAGGCCGGCGCGGCACGGCGGTGTTCCGGCCAAACCGAGGAGTGGCCGGGGAAGGAGACGATGCCGCGGTATCGAAGGAGGAGACGGCGGCGTCGATCGGCGTACCGGCGACGAACAGGAGCCGGCCGGAGACGGGGAGGTACTGGATGCCGACGAGGAGGCCACTCCGGCGAGCTTCTGGCGAGGAGGAGGTGAGGCCGGTGAAGGGGGCGATGTTGCAGAGCCGAGGGAGGCGACAGCACGGCCGAACGGCGCGTGGGCGAGGCGGTAGGGGCGGCTGGAGGGTGGCCGGCACCGAGGAAAGAGAAGGAGGAGGCGGGGAGAGGTGGTGCGGCCATGGGGGAGCTCAGGAAGGGGCTAAAACGAGAGAACGCACGGAGGGGGTTCCATTTTATAGCGGAGGAGAGCTAGCCGGGCACGGGAGAGGGCGGAACGGCGCCGAGAATGGCGGCCGGCGGCCATGGAAGGCGGCCGGTGTTGGCGCGTCCGTTCCCGGCGATTGGGGGCACCATTCAAGGGGGAAAACGGGGGAAATCAAAGAGGAATCAATGGGGATTAATTCCCCCTATTTAATTTGGAAAGAGCCGGCTTGAATGGGGTGGATTTGGAGGAGGAACAACGCTAGGGTTCACGGGAGAGAGAGGAAGGAGGCCGGCGGCTGGAGGTCGGGGACGCGCCTGACAGGCGGGACCTACGCGGGAGGCGCGCGGTCAACGCGCGGCAACGGCGCGCACGCGCGCACACGTGCGCGGCACGGGTGGGAGGCGCGGCTCGGCTTGGGCTGGGCGAAGCCGAGGCGGCCCAGGAGGAGAAGAGGAGGGAGTGGGCCAGGAGGGGAAGGGGAGGCCCAAGAGAAGGAGGGAGAGAAGGAGAGGGAGGGAAAGAGAGGGATGAAGAGAGGACTTTGGCCGCGGGCTGAGGGAGAGAGAGAGGGAGGACTTTGGGCCAGACTTGGCCCAAAGGAGGAAGGAGGATTTATTTTTAGGTTTTTCTTTTTAATAAACTTTGTTAATTGTTGTTGTTGCTTAATAAATATTTCCGGTGCTCTGAAAATTCAAGTAAAATTTGAGGGCTCCTTTTAGACCAAGGAGAATTTAACAAAAATTCTCCGGACCACTTTCGAATTTTTCTTGTACGTATTTTAGTGTTTGCCAATTTCTTTTCGAATTTTAATTAATTCTATTATTCCTTTTAGAAAATGATTTTTATTTCGGGATGAATTTATCAGGACGTGACAAATCCACCCCCCTTACAGGAATCTCGCCCCCAAGATTCGAGAAGGCTAGCAAGAAGATAGGTTGGGTGGTCTTCTCTTCTTGTCTGACTTCTTCCGCTCCGTCTTCTATAACAAACTTGCCTAGCAAAACTTCTCTACTCTGGACGGCTTGGCTCGATCTCTTGTTGTAGATGGAATCTTCTCTTCACCTGACTTGTCCCTGGTTGCACCTCTAGCTGACTTCGACTGGGCTGCGGCATTGGAAGATGGGGCTTCAGTTCCAGAACTTCTTATAATTCATATCTTTGGAGTCAACCTCATACAAGTTACCACTTCATGTCATGCGTCAACACTAGCTTGTCATTACTAGGATACCATGTTTGTCATCATAAGAATATCATGCTTGTCATTTACTTCTAACTTGCCATCACCTGCCTCATATTAGCTTTCCTGTTCTCCAGGTGCTAGCTACTTCTGCTATTCGATGCAAGGGTCGGTAACTTTGCCTTTGAATTATGTTTCTCAACCGAACCAACTTATCCCACTTGACATGCTTTGACGTCTTCCCAAATGGCTTTACTGCTGGACTTCTTATTGTCTGATCGTTATCCTACCAAAGCTGAAGCTTCGTTGTTAGATGCGATTTTAATTTGACCTCTGTAGACTATCTTCGAACATATCACTTGGTTCATAACTAGGAATAGCTCTCACAAACAAGCAGCTCGGATTCACTTTGTTTACATTCAGTTTACTTTCCACTATTCTCTTCATGTTGTCATCATTTACCATTCAACGTATTCCTTTACACCTTCGACCTTGATGAGTTCCTTCCCATTGGATCATCTCCCAAGACATGGCATTGCCTGGTAACCGGTGCCTGCACTTTTCACTCCGTGTAGCATCTGATACCGAGTTAAAGATTTCACTCCTTGCCTTCATAGAAACACTTTTACCTAGGTCATCTTGCTTACTCACGAATTTTTTTTTCTACCTCAATGACAAGGTGACTGTTTGTCACACCCGGAAGTTCTTTCCCAAGCCTAAATTGAAGTTATAAATGGTCTCAAGAAAATAGCAGTGTAAAGCAGGAGAAAACCTTAATAAATTAATGCAATTAACAATCGAAATTGGCATGTGGAATTTTTCTTGAGTTCTACATGTCGAAAGTCGCTAACAAGATTTTTAGTGGAATTTTCAGAGCCCTAGAAATAATTTTAACCAATTAAAATTGAGCACATGCAATTTTAAATCCCAGGAAAATCCTTTTTCCTTTTTTCCTTTTTTCCCTCCTTTTTCCTCTCCTTGGGCCGTCGGCCCATTTCCTTTTCCCCCCCTCTCTCCCGCTGGGCTGGCCGCAGGCCGAGGCCCAGCCCAGCTCAGCCATGCCCCCTCCTCTCTCTCGGGGTCACCGACAGGTGGGGCCCACCTGTCGGGCCTGTCTCCTTCCTCCGTCCGCCGCCGCCGCCGCGCCCACGCTCCCGCGTCTCCCGGGCCACGCCGCCCACGTCGCCCTCGCGCCCGCACCTCCCGCGCCCACTTCCCCTCTCTCCCGCTCGCCCACGCTCCCGAGATGGCCGGGATTCGATTTTCGAATCCCGCCTCTCTCTCCTCCCCGCTCCCCCACGTCGGCCGGCGATTCCCGCCTCTCCCGGCCACGTCCGGCCCCCTCTCGCCCTATTTAAGCATTGTTTTATAATATCTATAGGATGTTTACCTACTGTCATAGCCGTTCTATTATGTACCTTGTCCCTTTGTTAGCTTGGGATATAACCTGACTAGAGATTGGACTAGGGATTGCTTAGCCTTGCTTAGTTCAACTAGCACACAATAAGGGAAATCTTATTAATGTTTAGACTGTAGGTCCTAATGGTAATGTTGGATTAGTACCACCGTTTTGGTGTTGATTAATTAAAATGAATCACATGGTGGGCTGTGGGTGCATGGTTTTGTTAGTCGCACCCATGGCAATTAAGGACCGGTTCGCGGGAAACCCTGGAAGAATTTATCGTGCTTACCACAAGCCAGCGTGGGCAACGGCTGGGCTTGTAGTGTAGCTTTCCTCTAGCTGACGCATCCAGGCAAGGGTGGGCGTGATGGAGCGGGGCGGGCCCTGCGACGGCCTCTGTCGCTTCCGGATTCACCTAGGCACGAGAGGGGACTGCCCGCTGCCTTGCGAGGAGTGGGGGTGAAACCTGAGGTGTGGTGTGCTTGGCTAGAGGGGGTTATGCGAAGGGTCCTGTCACGGCCTCTTTCCGGTATGTCGTGGTGGCATGTCGGCGCACGGTAACGTGTCGTGGGGCTGTGTCTTGTGGGTACAGTTGTACACCTCTGATCAGAATAAAACTATTCGAATAGCCGTGCCCGCGGTTATGGGCGGTCAACCAGATTCACCGTGATTAGTTTCACCCTAGTTTAGTCCAATGAAATTGGATAGTCTAGGTGGATGGTTGGGCCTGTTGCAACGCGGGATAGCGTTGAACAGTGGATGCTTAATATTGAGTAATTATTACAACTGTTTTCTTCTTTCAACTCCGGTTTATAAATGCTCGCTTTATGCAAATGAACCAGTCTAGCTCTCTGTTGATAATTCCCTGCATCATACCCCTATTCCGGTATGACTTGCTGAGTACAGTGGGTAGTACTCAGTCTTGCTCTATTTTCCCCAACCCCAGAGTGCGAGTATGTGTCCGATGGTGGTTTCTCCGAGGAGTAGGCTTCGTCCGTGCCGTCGAGGATGCCTGTGGAGTGGTGTTCCCATTGCAGTTCAAGTCAAGGCTTAGCTTCTATTATCTTTCGTTTTTCCGCTGTATTTATGTAAGACTTTTATGATGTTTGTAAGACGTGGATCTGAATGTCAACATTGTCGTTTGTGTACCCCGGCTGGTCCTGGACGGGGATTTTAATGCACATTCTGCTTGGAATTCTATTCGGGAATTTCTGGGCGTGACACTGTTGCAGGGTGATTACTATCAGGAGTCTTCCTTGAGTGATGCAGAGCATGTTTCTGGTTATCCTTTATCAATCACCTTTCAGCCTACTTCTTTCCTGCTAGAGAACATCTTTGCCAACCTCTTTTATCAATCATCTTTCGGCCTATCTCTAACAGGTGGTACTCTTTAATGTGGGTTGCGGACACTTCTGGTGGCGATGAGGTCCTTTGGTCTGCTGCCTTTCAGTGAAACCTTGAAGTGTTTCGCCAAAAGCTGTACTGACTGTCGTTGCCTTTGATCCGAAAAAGACACATCTGAAACTCTTAGTCCAAACAAATGTCTCTTTGGTTAATCGCTTGATTTTCTTTTCCATCATCAGGTTGGTTATTAACTCGAGGTTAGAACATAGTTCCTCTGAAATGAGACCCTAGGTCTCCTTTGACAGTAAACAATTATACACATAATCCCATATCAGCATCTTCCAAAAGAATCCTCATAAAACTTGTCTGTATTACACATTTCTCCCTTATTACATGAATATAAGGCACTGCCTCAAAAAGGGAATGTGCTTAACATCGGTACATTGCATCCTCAACATGAATCATCCATAAACATAACAAACTCATTGTTTATAATCATGAATATATTTATTTATTACATGATTGCTGCAAACTCCCGATTACAGTGATAAGTAGCAAACTGAAAACCACAAACATGGCTGCTCATTTTGATTCTGGAGAGATATAGCTGGCATTGTTCTAGTGACTACATCATCCTTGATTGGTTCTGTGATGATGTGATAGGACTGCATATTGCTATCATTCACAGGAGAAGCTTCCTTCTGATTGCTGTTTGAAGCGGATAACGGTCTTCTGCTTGGTATTGCCCTCCTGAGGTTGATTGCCCTTTGCTCGGCCTGGAGTAGGTCGGGGAGAGACACAACTTCTTCCATCAACGACAATTCTTTGCTGAGGCTGTCGGTGCAGAGAATGGTTTGTGCTGAAGGTATTATTGCTATGATTTATTGTAGAGTCAGGTGCAGCAGGAGGAGCATTGGTGCTGTGGATGATATCGTCGATGTTGCTGTTGGAGCTGACTAGCTGATGAGACAATCGTAGGGTTGTTCGTTGGATTTCTGCGGTCTTGGTCAACAACACACTGAGTTGGCAATCCTTGGGCACATGGTTTGTACCTTCGCATAGAAAACATGTGACCTTGCGGGTGGGACACTCCCCTGGTGGATGGTCTTCTTCACAATGAGGGCAGAGTGTGAGACACATGCTAGCAACGTGTCCAATTTCTCCACAACGGGTGCATGCCTTTGATTCCATCTCTTCCTCGCCGAGATGTCGGGGAGACTCATCTTCATCATCCGAGGAGACTTGATCTGACCCTTCACTATCAGATACTCTGCCACCATGGCTTATGAGGTGCTGGGTCAACTGTCGTGCACCTCGGAAGGTATTTCCGCTTTGACGTCTAGGAATAGTTATCCCTGCTGGAGGCCATTCGGTGCTGGTAATAGTCATCTTACGTACTTCTTCTTTAGTTTGCATCGGTGCTTTTCTCTTCTGATTCTTACTCTTCTTGCCTTTGGCTTGCTTAGTACGTGACCCCACGTGGTACGAAAGGCTAGGAGGAAAGCATTTCCCGGGATTCAATGCATTCTCTCCATTGGGCTCTCTACTTTGCACACTAGGCTGCAAGCTTGACTTGGTGCGAGGAGGCTAGTTTAGCGATGTCTGCCCTGCTAAACCAAAGGAAGGGGCTTCTTTGGCATATACCCATGGACAATTTAGGGCATAGTGTCCTTGTTCTCTACAATCATGACAAAAGGGGACATCCTCTTCTGGCATTGGAAGCTCATTGACCTGGGGGGCAAATGCTCGATCAAACACATATTGATTTTGGTTTTGACTTCGAACCAATGGTAGCTGTGAACTAAGCAGCATGCTTGGAATGGACCAAGGGGATGACCTTGTTAACTCTCTTGAGGCCAGTGGTGGATTGAGTTGAAAACTTGAGTTACTGGAGGCATACCTGCTGACATTCTTTCCTTTTTCTCTGTTAAACATCTGTGAGAGGGATTGAGGTGAGAGAGGAAATAAGCCAGGAAAGAATAGACCAGAACTAGAGACAGGACCTTAAAGGAACTAACTCTTCTTGTTGATGTGTTGTTTGTTTCACTTATTCTACAAGTTGATTAAGCAAACAACCTAGCATGATTACATCACAACCCACCGATGCAAACCACGCGCTACACACATAAGCAAGGAAACACACGACAAACGAAACACTAGAGGGTGGCTTTGGTTCTGCAACCGCAAGGTCAAGTCAACAACATTGTCGTCACAGGAGCCAATGCAGTGCCAGTTGCGTCTTCAAGGGTTGCGTCTTCGAGTGTTACAGCTCAGCCACCAGTCTCAAAGCAGCAGTAGTTTTCCTTAAAGCCTTAGAATAATTATTGGAGTTATGGAATAAGATAGACTGCAGTTTACCTGTGCCCTTGTTTCTTTCTAGCCATTCCGAATCTCGGGACGAGATTCTTTGTAAGGGGGGTAGATTTGTCACAGCCTGATTTCCGTTTTAGGATTTATAAATTATCTAATAAATTATTAATAGAATTTATAATAAATATTCTTTAATTTACAAGTGAAGTTAAATGTGGGAGATAAAATTTTCTAAAAATAAAGCATGGTTGGATTTAATTTTTATTAAATTCTCCATGATTAATTATACTCTCTGAAATTTTCTCGGATTTTTCAGAGCTCAATTCTTAAATGATACAAAGAACAGTTCAGTAATTATTTAATCATTAATGATCTAATTATAAGTGTTAAGTGCTTTTCTTGTTTAAAAATCCTTAAATTATAAATTGTTGTTTAAAAGGGATTATTAGAAATGATCTTAAAAGCCTAGAAGAGAAGATCTAATTTTAATTTGTTAAATCTCAATATAAAATTGGGCTAGATAAAATTTTGTTAAATACTTCTCTTGATTCTTTAGTTCCTAGATTTTTCTGGGATTTATTTGAGCCAAGGAAGTATTTTTAATAAATGGAATTCCATTTTATGAATAATTTAAATAGAAAAATGTTTTTAATTTCCTCTTTTGGCTTTGGGCCGAAAGTCGGCCCAAAACCTTCTCTCTCTCTCCCTCGGCCCAGTCAGCCCGCGCCGCGCGCGCGCAGCCGCCGCTCTCCTCTCTCTCCCACTGACAGGTGGGTCCCGCCTGTCAGGGCTGTCTTCTTCGTCGAGCCGTCGCCGCCGAAACCCTAGCCGCGCAAAGCCGCCGCCCCTTCCAAATCCGGCCGCCCCTTTCCTCCTCCGACCGAATTGATTGAGGGGGAAATGATCCTCGAGATCTCCTCTTTCTTTTCTCTTTTGGAACTTCGGCCAATTTCGTTTGGAAACCGACGGATTTGAGCTCGATTCAGATCGGCTTTTCTCCCTCCAACCCTAGCTTTCCATCTCGCCGCCGATCGCCGTGGGCCTCCGTTGCCGCTCGCTAGCCCCTTTATAAGACTCCCCGGGACCTCCTCTTTCCGCCGCCACCTTCGCCCTAGCTTGCCGCCTTCTCTAGCACCGCCTCCGCTTAGCCCTAGCCGCCGCCGTCGTTTTCGTCGGTCCAGCTGCGCCGCGCCGCCGTTGCAGCCGCCGCCTTCAGCCGCCGTCGCCACCGTCGGGATCGCGAGGTCGTCGCCGTCCTCGTCCACCCCTCCGTTGCCGCCGTTTCCCGCCGGAGCACCGCCGTCACCGTCGACCCGAAGGCCGCCGCCGCCTCAGCCTCGCCGCCGTCCAAGCCACTGGTGAGTTCACCGAGTCGAGCTCTACCCGTTGGTACCCCCCGTTTGCGCCGTCTCGCCGCCGTTCGCCGTCGAGCATGGGGTGCTGGAGCTGCCGTCGGCGATGACGTCATTCGTCGACGTCAGCGCCATGTCAGCCGTAGACCCGTGGTGGACCGGATCGATCTCGGCTGTTCGTTTTGGATAGGATCGATCTCGGCCGTCCGTTCCGTAGACTGCCGCTGTGCACCCGGTCCACCGTGAGCCGAGACCGCTGACGCAATAATCCTCTTTTCCTTTTCAAAAATAATTCATTATTGCGTCATAATTCCATTAAAATCTATATAAATGGTTTAATTCGATTTAATCTTTAAAAATTCATAACTAATTCATCTTAGGTCGGATTTAGTTGGTTCAAGTCTCTAAAGTTGTATAAAATAAAGATCTACATATTAAAAGTATCCATAAATTGAATTAAATTTATTTAATTCTTTTTAATGGGCTTTAATTAGATTAAATCTTGTAAAATTCGTAATTAATCCATATGAAGTCAGAATGAGGCTGTTCAAGTCTCATAATTCATCTAAAATCATGATCTACATGTTTGTTTACTTTATATGTAGTTTATTTGGAGTTTCTTAGTGTTTTCCTCGTTTTGCTTGTTAGCTTGTCGTTTCCGTCGTTTCGAAGGTTCGTGAAAGTGCCGGAAGTGTTCAAGCAGATTGATTGAAGACCGATTATTGCAAGGCAAGTCACACAGATCCCAAACACAATTCCTTTGAGCATGTTGATCCTATATTTAAATTCTCTGTTTATTTCAACGGTGCATTTATTTTCTAATGTCATCGGGTGGTGTGAACTTATTCCTTTGTTATGGCCTGTTTGCATTGATTGCTTTATTCCTTGATACCTTGGGTTATTGTAACTTGACTAGTTGAGCTTTATATATTGGTTCAGTGTCACGCCCGGAATTTCTATCCAAAATTCCAAACGCTTACATGTGTGTAAACCCTCGTCCAGGAATCAGCCGAGGCACACAATAACAAATTGATAATAGAGTACAATTATTACTCTAATTAATAAGCGAATAAAATGTCATTACAGAGGTAGATAGTTCCTCTCAATCAATAAAGATCTAAGCAGCGGAAATTAAAGATAAACAGCGCAGACGACTCCACTCCACAGGCAGCTTGACCAGGACTACGCCAAATCCTCAGCACCATCAACATCACTGTAGAACTCCTCCTCTGATGAATGATTGCAAGGTGAGTATATGGTATACTCAGCAAGCCACACAGCAAATATGCAAGTGCACAGGATAACCAAGGATGGCATAATATAGGCTTCTTTGCATAAATAGCATTTGATGAATATTTCAGAATTTAATAAAACAATAGAGTATTAATTAAACAGTATTAATCCAACACTATACAACATACCCTGTTGTATAGGCCCAACCATTCTGAACAACCAACCCCGGCTGCACAGTTCTAACTCCAAACCAGGAATATACCATTCCAAACCAGGAGATAATCAATTATTACCAGTTATAGCATCTTTCATTATGGTGTGAAGGGTGAGACTAATCACGAAAAACATTGTTAGACCCGCCCATAACCGCGGGCACGGCTATTCGAATAGTTTTACTCTGGCCAGAGGTGTACCACTGTACCCACAAGACACAGCCCCACAATATGTCACCATGTGCCTTAATACCACCACGGTACCTCGGAAAGGAGCTGTGACATTACCCCTCGCATAACACAATACACCACAGCTCACCATTCCTGGATCATAATCACCCCCTTATAAACAAGGCATGGACTCCCCAGCGACCCCCGTGGGCTTATCTCCGCCACTTCTCAGTCTGGTGCTCCGCAATGAACCATGCTATACAAAAGGTAAAGCCGTTGCCCACGCTGGCTTGTGGTTGGCACGGTTAATGTTTCACAACTGAAACTCGTGAACCGGTCCTTAATTGTCATGAGCACGACCATCAAAACCGTGTACTCACAACCCACCATTATCAGGTTTTAGTTGTCAAATTAATTAATTAACCAATCACGATTGATCATCGTGAACTATCATTAAGCCATTGTTAAGTAATAGTGAATCATAGGTTATCCCATTAGTGTGCTAAGGTTTCTAAGCATGGCTAAGCAATTACATCTAATATCTAGTTGAACCAATATAAAGCTCAACTGGTCAAGTTACCATAACTCAAGGTATCAAGGAATAAGGTAATCAAGAACAAGAGGGCTATAACAAACAATAGGTTAATTCCACCCAACGACATTCGAAAATAAATGCAGTAGTTGAATAGAAACAATAGCTTTAAACAGGATCAACATGTTCAAAGGATTGATTAGGATCTGTGTGACTTGCCTTGCTGGCCTTGGAACTCTTCTAAATCTTCTCCTGCGAAAACGGACTCTCCGAAAACGTCGGAATCTAAACAGAAAAGAGCAAAAAACACCAAAACAGCACATAAGCAAGCATGAACAGTATATGTGGATATTTTTAACATGTAGATCTCAATTTTAGAAAAATTTAGAGACTTGAACCAACTAAATCCGAGCTACGATGAATTAGTTATGAATTTTTAAAGATTAAATCGGATTAAATCATTTATATAAATTTTAATTGAATTATGACGCAATAATGAATTATTTTTGAAAAGAAAAAAAGAATTATTGCGTCAGCGGCTCGGGTTCACGGTGGACCGGGTGCACGGCGGCGGCTCACGGAAACGAACGGCCGAGATTGATCCAACCAAAACGAACGGCCGAGATTGATCGGCCCACGGCTGGACCACGGGAGACGACGACGATGACGTCAGCGGTGACGTCACCACCGGCGGCGGCTCGGGCGGGCATGCTCGCCGGCCAAACGACGGTGCGGCAGCGCGAACGGAGGGCACCAAAACAATGCGGGCGTCGCGGCGAACTCATCGGTGACCAAAATAGCGGCGGAGGAGCAACGGACGGCACCGGCGACGCGATGGAAAGATTAGGGTTAGGGAGAGAGAGACGAATCCGATTCGAGATCGATTCCGCGAATTTCCAAACGATGTTAGCCGATGATTCCATAAGAG